>OX383969.1:20077664-22477664 GCA_947532105.1 Athrips mouffetella | reverse complement strand
CCTCTATGGTTGACCTAAAATATCCCTACGGTGGACCTAAATTAAAAATCTAATTTTAAATCCCATTTTTACCCGCTACGAAAGTCTCTTGGAGATAACAGCTATTTTGTTCGCTTTTATTGACGAACCGTTCAGCGATTTTCGAATAGATGGGATGAAAAGTTTGTAATCAAAAACATTAAAAACAGAGTTAAATGCTATTTAACTTTTTATATTTTATTGTAACAGTATTTTTTATCACTCCAGGCATATAAAGCGATCGCCGATGAAACTACGGCTTTATAAGAGCAATCCGAACGTTACTTATGGATTGGAAGTGACGGAACACGTCAAAGTAACCTTATTACTGGATCCACAATGCACTTTCACTATAAGGTAAGTGATTTGACGTAATTTTACACAGTTATTGTAACAATGTCGTTTATAACAATAGCGATTAGGGCGTACGCTGCGTCAGGCGCGATCACGACGCGCAGCTATGCACCGTAATCGCGCGACTTGGACCCGCTGCGTAGCAAAATACGCGACGCGTAGTGAGGGCGCTCCACGCAGCGCTGCCAGTATTATTTGATCGAATCAGAGTTCAACAATAGTATATTATGCAATTAATGAATAAAAGACGGATTTAAAGCGAGGGCCAGAGATGAATCACGAGCAAGTGAAGGATTCTAACGACTGAATCACGACCGCAGCGAGTGATTCAAGTGTTAGAATCCTGAGCGACGCGAGTGATTCATGGCCCTCGATTGAAATCCCTTTTATTCAAGAGTTGCATACTATACTTTATACCATGACTACGAGAAAAATAAAGATTTAAGCGAAAATATACATTTATAGAGGTTGTATAGCATTGAGATGGAGGTCGAATATATTCATGTAACAAATATTTGTTAATAAGGCCACGCATTCTTTCTTTTTAGCGGGCACAGATTATATGCGTATTTGAGAGGTACAGACTTAACTTCCAAACAGCCATCAAAAATTTATATCTTGTTACTTAAATGACAAATTTATTGTTGATTAGTTAATTAAATATCATAAAATGAATATACATTCATCATATTTTCTCGAATACAGCTTAATTTGCTGACCACACCGTTTGCTGACCACCTCTTTTATATTTATGCTCTCCTGGTAGTTACTCTTTATTTCATGCCCGTCCAAGCCTCCAGTCGCTGTCCTCCTCTTGAATATTCATGTTCTCCTGGTACTTTGTATTGAGTCGCTGCTCTTACTCGTAAGGTTGAAATGGAGGTCGAATATAATATTGATGTGTTCTAAATTCAAACTCCAAAATCGTGATTAAATAGTAGTTTATGCAACTGTCATATAAAACTGGTTATTAAAACACGAGTTTGGGTTTATCACACGAGGCGCAGCCGAGTGTGATAATAGCATCAAACGAGTGTTTTAATACCATATTATATGCAGTTGCGTATACTACTTTATCTTCACTCATACAATAGGTAGGTACTTACTTATAAAAATAAAACAAAAGTAAGTAAACAACAAAGGCAACTTATATTATGTATACTACAGTTCTGATATAAGTCTATAGAGGCCGCCTTAATATATCCGCTGAGTCTTCTTTGAAATATACAAGCAGAACATTTTCTTAACATTGTTTTCTTTTAGATTTTCATTCTTTCCCAATTCATTGTAGGTTATGTCGTAAAATGTCCTAGACTAATATGAGAGAAGATCATAAGTTATTGAGTATCTTCTGGTGTGAGTGCAGTATCCTGACTGCACCACTTTATCTACTTTTTCAATAAACTTTCACATTACTTTCACGGGCACAAAATACTTGAAAAAGTTAAATGTTTGAAAATAGCGGTAAATCTAATATCTATTTCCGAGTCCTTTCTAATTTCAGGCTGCGCGCGCATATTTTGTGCCACAGATGAAATAATTGTAACTATAGTAACTGTTACTCTAACTGCTCCAAAATAATAGGTTGTTTATATGGTACACTTTGTATTGTATATTTATTTAATGGCATCACATCTCATTACAAAACGTATTTCGCCAATGTCAAAGTAAAGGAATTGTTACAAAATTATGGCGACACGCCAATCTCCAGTGAAAGATTGATTTACACAGGAATCCACATCTCGAAGATCGACGACGAGGAAAGCCTGTGCACCATGATGACTCAGTAATATGCTACTGATATTTGACAGCTACTAAGAAAAACTGATATATTACTAACGGGCTCTCTAAAAGACCTTCTATTCAGTCTTCTTAAAAAAAGTTTAGATTCAAGGAGAATTGTATCTAAGTGTTATGTAATGATTAAAAAATTAAATTACGTAACACCTTTGCAAAATTTTCATACAAAAATCGTTACGTAATGGTAACTTTTTAATTTTTTATATATACTCTGCGTAATATACAGCCTTACGTATCAACTTTTTGAATCATATTTCAAAGTTTACGACATGAGTGTAGATAAAGGGCTTTTTATTCACTGTTTCTAGTGAATAAAATAATCTTTTTAGAGGGGGAATGGTATAAAATAATTTGTACAACTCTGTAATAACTTCTCGCTTGACAAAGCGGCTAAGACCATAGATAGGATTTATTTCGTAAAACAAACACGTCCGAGCAAAACGCGCTGCGCTATCGCGCCGTGTATTCGCCAGCACGCGGTGCGTGGTCGTAGCCAGCGGTGCTCTTGTATTTTGCTGACTTTACTACGCGCGCGCGACTACACGGCGTGATCCCGCCTGACGCAGCGTACGGCCTTAGGCGCAAAATATCAAAAGAGCGCAATGTAATGGTAACAAAAGTGCTAACATGATGAATGAATAACTCTATTATTCTCTTTTCTCTCTTTTTTTTTAATTCTCTTTCTGTTCTTTATTTTCTTTCTTTTTTTTTTATTCTTCATAATGGTACAAGAGTAATATGCCAATTTCAAATGAATTAAATAAAGCAGCTTTATTTTGTATGGTGGGTAGATTTTGTCCCATTCGAAGGAGGCCTGCATATTTCGGGTGCGAGGGTCGTCAGATTACACAATAAAAAGTTCAAGATTCCGCAACTATACCCCAGTTCTACAGACTTGCATGGCCGCGGTAAATGTAGTATTTCGTCATCGTGGTACCACCGCACTGTTAAGCTCAAAATAGCTCGTAATATAACTTCAGCCTAGTACTAACTCCCTACTATAGCTCTGTAGTGTTACTATTGGCAGCTCGAAGCAACATTCTCTGTTAAATTGTAACTTTTTGTTATACAGTATTTTATCAACATCGTATCACCGTGTGGCACAAATAGTTCGCAGCCCAGTACGAACTACTTAAATAGCTGCAATGTTACTACCGTCTTATCGAAGCAAAAGTTTCTATTAAATTACAGTCTTTTTGTTGCAGCATTTCATCAACATGGTACCACCGTTTAGCTCAAATAGCTCGTAACTACAGCCCAGTACTGACTCCCTACATAGCCGCAGTGTTACTATTGGCAGCTCGAAGCAACATTCTGAGTTTGAAAGAGCGCGGAACTTGTATGACGATACATGGAGCTCTAATGAGTGATGGAGTGAAGCCTTACTACGTGCTTGTTTGTGCGAGATTGGGCCTTATGTTGATTACGTAAGATTTTTTTTTTATGATTTCCTTACTGCATCTAGATTATTTGGATATACGAGTATAACTCGACGACACAGAACCAAAACGTCTGGTGAAGAAAGCCGACCAAAACTGAAATGGGATCTTCTTCTTTTCGTGTCGACGCAAATCCTATAAAATTAAATGAATTTTGCCCAGTACTCAGCTACGAGAACGGCATTTTGTGTAGCTTGCATCAGTTCATCCCGCGAGCAGGTGATAGGGCACGCGGGGCAGGATGTAAGGTGGGCATACTCTGCGGGGAATAACCGCACTCGCATGAAATGATCGTTACTTCAGTGAACCCCCACCTTTGTCGGTTTTCCTTGCACCTGAAATGGGATAAGGCTGGGAGACAGAGAGCGATCTCATTAAGTTCGACCGTGCAGTACCAGTTTATTTGTTCAAAGTAGCATAGCTTATTTAGTAAATGCTATACTAGCTATTGCAGAATTTGTTTTCAAAGTTAAAGCTTCTTTAAATCTATCGTCTTATTTTCGAGTAATTAAATATTGTTATTTAACGCTTTCGTCACTATAAAAAAATACCTTTTACCAACCCTATTATTCACCAGAATATTATAAATATCATAACAGTTTTTAATTAGTTTTTTATATTTCCAGGTCAGTGCCTTTACTAAGCTATATCTTCGAGAACGCAAGCTGGGCGAACGTGGAATTGATACAATTCTCTCGTTCGCTTCTCGTGGTACCGGCTTATATGACCGCGTTGGGAATATTGCACATCGCCGCAGCGGCTGTGCTTGGAGTCATGGTGTTCTCCTCTCAACTCGCGCATCGGCTGTTCTTTAGGTAAGAGAGAGATAGATAGATATTTTATCAGCCGTTTTTTCGGTACAAAGAAATTCTTTCAAACAAATTAAAGTCTAGATCAAAGAAGTAAAATACTTTTTGACTTACTTTTACTTGAGCCCTAAACCCATAGGTATTAATAAAAATTATCTTTAGAGAAAGAAAGAAATTGAGAAAGCGCCCTCATTTATTAGAAAAATAAGTCTGTCCACATTTTTTTTTTCAAATAGGGAGCGAAACTTGTTATTAACTAATAGGGGTTGCTCATAGAAAAAACCCAAGTCAACTTTTTTGGACTTTGGATGTTTTAAACGTGTTATCAAGGCTGTGATTAATGGAAGGAGGGGCAGGCCTTTGCCCAACAGAGGGACACAACATGCTAAAAATAACAATAAAATCAGTTGTTGTTGTACAGAATAGTGTGGCGTGGCGGCGGGGGTTTAGCGGAACGTATAAGTATAGGACTTCAGCGGATGCCTTATGTCGTCAAAGTGGCGCTAGTGGCCGGCGTTCCACTGTCTTGCGGCGCTGCGTCCCTGGTAGCTGGGGCGGCGTTCTACGCTTTTATTGTAAGTTTGCTTATTCGTTTTAACCCGTAGAGACAGAAGGAAACAGAGCGCTGCGGGCGTAACTTCAATCACACCGGAGAGAAAGAAAAATATCTGATTTGCTTCTAAAAATAGAGAAAGAGCATTAAATTTTTAGCCCCTTCCTGCTTATCGTTTTTTTCTATGTCTATCACTATTTCTATGACCTTCCTTATTTTCTGTGCCTTTCAGCGACATGCTCGGGCAAAGTATTTTTGTCCATTTTATTGCTGACTGACGTTTGTCAATAATGCCACCCGTTATAAGTAAAAAACAAAAATCGCATTGGCTGTAGCTTTGGGTATCGAATGTGAAGAAAAAAAAATGGTAGTAGACAAAGGAATGGTTATTAAAAAAAACAACTTAGCCATTTATGGTAGAGGAGCCGAGAAGGATTAATCAGGGCGACTAAGAGATGTCTCAGTAGATGGGGCTTTATGAGAGGATCACGAAAAACTATATAAGAAGTTCTAGACCGGAGCCCGGTGTTCAGGAGGCCATTGTCTGGAAATTAAAGGGAACAGAAAAACGTGATCTTCAGGAAAATAAATTCTCATGCCAAAAGATGAGGGCTGATGAGTAGTGATATAAAAACTTTGACCAGACATTGGTTTGCCAAAAATCTGAAGACTGTTGGCAAACCAGACCACTAAATTGTTTTCTATTGAGTACCTGATAAAATTTAACGCGATAATCAAGGCGAAAAAGAGATGTCTCAATAGAAGATGCTTTATGAGAGGATCACGAGAAACTATATAAGAAGTTCTAGACCGGAGCCCGGTGTTCAGAAGGCCATTGTCTGGAAATGAAAAGGAACAGAAAAACGTGATCTTCAGCAAAAACAATTCTCATGCCAAAAGATGAGGGCTGATGAGTAGTGATATAAAAACTTTGACCAGACACTGGTTTGCCAAAAATCTGAAGACTGTTGGCAAACCAGACCATTAAATTGTTTTCTATTGAGTACCTGATAAAATTTAACGCGATAATCAAGGCGAAAAAGAGATGTCTCAATAGAAGATGCTTTATGAGAGGATCACTAAAAACTATGTAAGAAGTTCTAGACCGGAGCCTGGTGTTCAGGAGGCCATTGTCTGGAAATGAAAAGTATTTTTTTACGTGAAATTCAAGGCGAACAAAAGTGATTGCTTGTAATAGAGAAGCTAATACTGATAACAAATACAAAAAAAAAACAGACAAAAATCTGAAGACTTGGCAAACCAGATCAAAAAATATCCCTTTTCAGATTTTCAGGCTTGTCTGGAATGACTTTAGCCCCCGGTTTTCTTGTCTGGTCAAGGATTTTATATCACTACTCATTAGTCCCCATCTTTTGGCATAACAATTGTTATTGCTGAAGATCACGTTTTTTGTTCCTTTTCATTTCCAGACAATGGCCTCCTGAACACCAGGCTCCGGTCTAGAACTTCTTACATAGTTTTTCATGATCCTCTTTTAAAGCATCTTCTATTAAGACATCTCTTTTTCGCCTTGATTATCGCGTAAAATTTTATCAGGTACTCAATAGAAAACAATTTAATGGTCTGGTTTGCCAACAGTCTTCAGATTTTGGCAAACCAGTGTCTGGTCAAAGTTTTTATATCACTACTCATCAGCCATCATCTTTTGGCATGAGAATTGTTTTTGCTGAAGATCACGTTTTACTGTTCCTTTTCATTTCCAGACAATGGCCTCCTGAACACCGGGCTCCGGTCTGGAACTTCTTATATAGTTTTTCGTGATCCTCTCATAAAGCCCCATCTACTGATACATCTCTTAGTCGCCCTGATTATCACGTGAAAAATCCTTCTCGGCTTCTCTACCATTACATGTATTTAATTTATTATGTATTAAATTTTAGTAATTTTTGGTTAATTTTTTCCGAGATATTTAGTGCACGGGTAATAGTGTTCTGGCCCCTGCGATACAAGCTTCGCTTAGTGCAGGGTCCGCTGGGTAAATTAGAACATTAATATCTTGAACAAATTAAACTGTATAAGTAACTGTGTATGTAACATAAGATTGTCAATGTTATTGTAAGCCTTGTGAATAAATTATTCTATTCTATTAGGCAGCTGGACATTGACGACTAGAAATTTTATGCGTATGGAATATGAATCTAGGTTTTATACCACAAGCAAAGGAAAAAGTAGGTGAACATTTGCATTATTTAACTTTGAATTCAAAACCAAATTATTTTTGGAATGGTGCAGTTCCTGTTTCGTATTTATAACATTAATAAATGGGAGTATAAAAAGAACTTGATGGATAGGTAATGATAAAGCGGATGCCATACGTCGTCGTCTTAGTGGTGCTAATTGCCGGTGAACTACGATCTTGCGGCGCTGCGACCCTGGTAGCTGGGGCGGTATTCTATGTTTTTATTGTAAGTTTTATTATTTTTCATCAACTTTACGCCTTAGGTAAACCGACGCGTTCGTATGAGACAGCGATTCAACGAAAATACTGTGTTGTATAGCGCGTTCAGGACAAGTCTGTCTATGACGGTTATTTTCTGCACATGGATGACAGGCGGAAAGCCAATGACGATTCGCTCGCCTTCTCCTACCTGCCGCGCTCACCCCCGCGACTTACTTTTTGACTTCTGCGCATTAACGCTATAAATATTCTACTATTACATAGCGAGATGAGTTAGTTGCGTCCTTGTCGGTACTGTTTCGATTATCGAATTCGGTGTAAAGACAATACCGCAATCTTCTGCGAAACAATACGTGAAACGTGTACAACTGTCAAAGCAAGAGATAAGTAATTTTTAATTTCTGCAATAATATTAAACGGGATCAAACTACAGAAATAACGCATAGAAATGGACTTGTGAAGTTTTATTTGAAAATCGTGCAGCATTTCCATGCACTTCACTTTCCCGACAAGATTGGTTTCGTTCCAGAATCCCAATGAAACAAACAACTTTCCTGAAGAAATAAAATACACGAGAATAATTTTTTGGACTTCCTGTACAAAGTAAGTCGATCACGTGACCACTTTAGTATGAGGGGAACATTTTTTTCTTTTAATGGTTAGTTGTTTTCATGAGTATAATCACTGGACTGTTGAAACGAAACCAATAAAAAATTATGTTTTAGTAGAGTTAGACACAGCATATGCGAAACGCTGTCATACAAGTTACAGTTTTTAGGGTTCCTTAGTCAACAAAGAACCCTTATAGTTTCGTTATGTCCGTCTGTATGTCTGTCCGCGGCTTAGCTCAGAAAACCGTAATTTAGTACGGATATACATTTCATTTCAAAACAAAAGCTTTTATTTTTTTTAGGGTACAAGGAAAGTGGGGCGCGGTTTTTTTTATTGTCTGCCCTATGTAGGGTGTTGTTAGATAGGTCTTTTAAAAATAATGTGAGTCTGCAAACATCATTTTTCGATTTAAGAATACGTTTGCAAAATTAAAAGTGTAATTTTTGTTGGAGTCGAGTGTCCCCCGCCTGCCAGCTAAATTGTTGTTATTGGAAATGTGAAAGAAACCATACTTAGTAGTAGTTTAATTTATATTTTCAAATTGAAAGGAAAATTATCACAGCTAAGTAGGCTTCACAGGTTAATGAGCTATAGCCGAAAAACTGGAACATTTAAAAAATAGCAATCAAGCGCTAGGACCTCGCTGAGCAGTAGGAGTTAAAAATTTAATGTTATGAATGTTATAAAATACTTAATCAAAACCTGCTTTGCGATAAAAAATCGTAAAAAAAACTACGGAACCCGATACGCACTTGGCCGGTTTTTTACTGTTTATTCGCTGCCGTACACGAACGCCTCGGCCGTCGTATTAATGGCATTACCGTTGAACAAAGGCCTCGTCATGTCTACATAAAATAGTCTTGATTAGATGTCATTGTCAGTTTCTATACTCGTCATTATAGTACAGTAGTGCTAGTTGTCGGCGTACCACTGTCTTGCGCCGCTGTCCTTGGTAGGTAGTGCCCCGTTCGTATTAGTAAGTTTGTATTTCCCGTAGTAAGTTTATACATATTTCCCCTTTCAGAATTCCGTAAGTAAATGATTTGCGATATTTAACAATATAGAGAGGTATTTAGTTTTCATCAGGACGCATTTTGTATGAAGAATTTAAGTGGAAATGATTTCAATCTTGTCACTTGATATAATGAAATAGTGAACATAATTTTCAATACTCATTACTTTTATTGCGTTCCATGAGCTTTACAAGGTGTTTTAGTATATAGGGTGACTTTTAATGAGTTCTTGATAGCAAAAGATATGCATGTACTCATGATACTGAACAACTTTTCCCAAGGAACATAGGTCGAAATACGAAAAACCAAATTTGACCTCCCATACAAAATGCACTATCAGCTGATGCAGTTTCTATGGGAGGTCGAAACTTGATTATGTTCCTTGGGGAAAGTTGTTCAGTATCATCAGTACATTCATATCTTTTTCTATCAAGAACTAATTAAAAGTCACCCTATATAATTAGGTACATCATGAACCCTGTCGGGCACAGCAAGAGTAGAAGAGAGTAGGATTCTTTAGCCAAAAATAATATTTTATGTTATTATTTATCCAAAATTATTTTTAATCTTTATGGTTCTTAATTAATGGAATAACAATATTTTATTATTATTTTGCAACAGTTAATTAATTTTATTTATTTATGCTATGACTAGATTACTATCACCATTTTTATAATTATATTTAATTTAATGCAAAGATTTATACAATATCAAATTAAAAAACAATAACTTTTTATGCTGTTGTTTATAACTTTAATTTTAGACTGTTATTGTTTTTTAATTTGATATTGTATAAATCTTTGACTTGTCATTATGATGAAATAATTTAAAAACATATGAATAAAAATTACCAATAAAAAAAAATAATGAATAATAAATAATTGCATGTTACTCAGCTGATGCAGTTTCTAAGGGGGTACCAAATTTTTTTCGTATTACGACCTGCTCCTCGGAGAAAGATGTTCACTATTTACACAATTTTAGCATGTTACTCAGATCATGAAACTGAACAACATATCCTAGGGGACATCATCATCATCATCACATCCTATGAAAATGTCCACTACAGGCTGTCCTGTAAAAGGACATAGGTTGGTCGAAATATGAAAATAAAATTCAACTCCCCTTATAGTAAGGGTGATGAAGGACAAATTTCTATATGATTTGCTCATGTCTGCATCTTTGACTGATGATAAGGAGCATCCTCTAAATGATACAAAAAATATTGGCGGACATCCAAACCCCTGCGTTTTTGAGGAATTAAGTTTTAACTATTTTGAAAATTGACAATGAAACGTACACCTGGCAGACTATGACTATCTGATTAAATACAATGTATGAAACCCCAGAAAAATGGTCTGCCACCATAATAGCCCTGCGTCGTAAAGTTACAGCGCTTAAAAATGCAAAAATTCACTACTTCATCCCGTGATAATGCAGAGCCCTGCATGTCTGCCTCTTCGATTTTCTATATCTTCAGAAGTATTTTAAACAGGAGCCACAAAGGCAGACAAAAAAAACATTATATGGTATCTTTTTTGAATTTTTTTTGCTTTAATTCAAAAACGCAGCGACGCACAGAAAAACTTGTACGGACCAAATCGATTCGTATTGAGCTGATCTATCATCCCTATTAATATGAATCATGAGCAAATCATATTTCCAAATTGCAGCCAGCACCCTAACTGTTAGACACTGGGTCAGTTGAAAGCGCATTTTGTACGGTTGGTAATTTTTTTTTCTGTTTCGACCTATGTCTCTTGGGAAAGGTTGTTCTACAACGCGTTAATGGAATAAGCGAAAGCCTCATACACCCAAACCGATTTTTATTGAAAAAAATCTTCAAAAAACGTTTTTTTTCTAGATATTGTTATTTTAAAGTTTCATCATCGTTCTAGTTTCTTCGTTGTTCTAGTCTGCGCGCTGCGCGCCCGCCACGCACACTTCCCTCCCCTCCTCACCGCTCATGATCCGCTTGGCGCCGCTCGTAGGGTGCCCCACCGCCATCGCGCGTATCCACAGAAATATTAGAATAGAAGCGGCAAATTTTTTATAATAAAAAAAAAATACCCCTAACAAAAACCCGGGAAATTGATTCTGAGCAAACTATTTTCTCAGTTTCGCTTATTCCGTTAACACGTTTTATTTCATGGTTTGAGTAACATGCTATAATTATGTTTTCTATTTCATTAGGACCCTACATCGGGTGAAAACAAATTGTAAGCACTATTTTAGCCTGTTAGTTGAAACTGAACAACTTACCCTAGGGAACATAGGTCGAAATAGGAAAAAAGTTTTCTTACCCCGCCTCACATAAAAATGCGCTTTCAGAAGTTGAAATTTGTTTTCATATATTGACCTAATGTTCCTCATGGAAAGTTATTACTTTCATGGTTTGAGTTAGTCCGGTCCCTTATAGTCTTATATCGCCAAATTCACCAAGTTGCACCAAATTTTTTCCAGGTACTAGTTAGGTACATAGCTCTCAATTTTTGATAGGGGCCAATTCTTGAATTTCAAAAATTTTCCATACAAAATTCAAGAATTGTCTCCTATCAAAAATTGACAGCTATGTACCTAACTAGTACTTGGGAAAAATTTGGTGAAATTGTAAATCGTGCCTACGTAAAACAGCTAACTGACCGCACTAAGTAAAATTATGTTTACTATTTCATTAGAACCCTATAATATTAGCTTGCAAACTGTAAAATACTGTAAATGCTAGAGTTAGTTCATGCGTTGTACGTAGGATCTGCAGTAGGATCATTTGTAAAGAAGATAGGTTAGTTAGCAAGGTAAGAAGATAAAAATACGGGGGTATTCGAACGTAACGAACGTAAGTAGAGGCACGTAGAGTATAGAAAATGGATTTTAGTTCTAAAGGCTACTTCTTTCTTTTGAGTATAGAGGCGCCTTATTTTTAGGGTTCCATAACCAAAGGGCGCCAGCGGGACCCTATTATTAAACCTACGTCGTCTGTCCGACCTTTAAAGGGCTGTATCTTTTGAACAATTGTACACTCACCGGCAGAAATAACCGGCCGGTCTATTGTCTGTCGTACATTTACATACAAGTAAGGAATCAAATGAAGCGTCAATATATTTCCTAAACGAAATAAATATCCGTGAATAAACAGTGAGATCATTAAATAAGGTGTCTGACTACCGATTCCTGAAGATTAGACCTGTGCACGGTATCCAGGAAATTCCGTGCATCGTTCAGAAAAAAATATACGTCATTTTGTCAGAAATCTTTTACATTTAGCAAATTAAAATGTTTTAAGAGTTGCACGGGTTTTCTTCAATATTTTAGATATACCTAATCTTTGACAATATTGTTAATAAGGTTCTTATCTAAAGACCTTATCAATCAGATTTGTATTTTTATTCAATTTAGGTAAGATATTGACGCTTCGTTTGCCCCCATATTTGTATGAAAATATATGAAAGAAAACAGACCGGCCGGTTATTTCTGCCGGTGAGTGTAGTTATGTGGTTGTAATTTTCACAGAATATCTTTTTATTATGGCGGATTACCTAACAAATAATAAAAACAGTAAAAAGTTAAGAAATAAAGGGGTCTCCATACAAGAAACTTTGTTTTTTTTAGTGTTTATTTTTTGTTTTAGCTCTATCGTAAAAATGGGAACACATACAAGCGTGAACATTGGTATGTTTGTAGTGCATAAGCTATAGAATAACAAATAATAAAAAAAAACTGATCAAGTGCGAGTCGAAGTCGCGCGCATTTAATACACTTCCGCGCGATTGCGCGTCCCTGACTAAGACGGTATTTTTACCTTAATGGTACGGAACTCTCAGTGCGCGAATCCGACTCGCACTTGGCCGGTTTTTCTTTTCTTTTAAAACCAGAAAATATTGTCTGAAAGTACTGGTGTTGAAAATGAATGGCCAAGTTCGAGAAGTCCTCAAGTCCATTTTCTTAAAAGTTTTGTAACAGAAATGGTATATCAACCCTGAAGGATGTGAAACTGAACAACTTTCCTCAGTGAACATAGGTCGGAATACGTTTTGACCTCCCATACAAAATGCATGATGAGGTCAAAACATTTTTCCTTGGGGAAAGTTGTTCAGTTTCCTGGACAGAATGAAATCCTTCAAGGTTGATATACCCTTTCAGTTACATCTTGGAGAGAACCTTGAGTCTTAGCCAAAAAGTAACAAAAAAAAAGTAACTAACATTATACTTTTATCTGTTCCAGCTATCAAAAATGTATGAAGAATATCTAGAAGACTACGTCTACAAGATAATGGCGAAAATAGCGGCTAGAATGTGCCGTGTATTTACTAAGGAAAAGCCCAAATCTTCCTCTGAAACAAGTCTAGTCTCAAAAGACTCAAATGATGAAACGTCAGATCTAAAAGCTATCGAAGACTCAAGCACGAAAGAGATAGCAAATAAGGAAGAAGCAAAAAATGAAGAGAAAGAAAAAGACGACAATATACGTAATGAAGAAAAAGAAACGCTATCATCCGGTGATAAAAATAAAGAAACTACATCAGAAAATGATGTTGAAAACAAAGAATCTACAGAAAATGAAGAAAATGGTGATAATGATGATAAAAAAGAAAGATGTGATGAAAGAAGGAAAAGTGAAGGCATCGATGATGATTTAAATAATTTGAATTTTCATATGATGATGTTTTCGCTGTGGGTGTGCGTGACGTTAGTCAATGTGCCTGCTTTGCTTACGTGGGCGAGGAATTTTAGGTAAGTTTTACAATCAGTCAGTTATAGGAGCAGTTTTTGTAAAATTCCGAATTTATGCAACCCGAATCTATTTCGCGAGAGAATAGGCTTCTTCTGGACAAGCTCGTTCCATCGTCGGCCTCATCTTTGCCCTCAGGGCTAGATCGAGGTTAATAGCAAGCCCATTAAGTTAAAAAAAATGTCCTGCAATCTTCTTCTTCAACTTAAGAGCCAAGCTCCTTGGTGGAGTAACTTCCAGTCAGTTCTCTCCGCCAGTTGTTTTAGCTATTCATATGGTATGACTTTGACCTTCTCTAGATCTGTCTTATCCTCTTTCCTTATTTTTCCCTTTCGAAAATTGTCACGTCTAATACATGTTTACCCAATCATATGGCAAAGCAGGCAAAGCCGTCCGTCTCTCCTGGGATAATAGGTGAAATGGAACCATCAGCGTCCCCAACTTAATGATAATAATCATATGGTTATTTGGGACCTCGTTATTTGTTTTCCTTCCCGTCCAATTGATTATGATATATTTCTTTTTAATTTTGCAGATACAGTATGGTACTGAAACCTGATACTTCGTATCATGTAGGATTAGTTATGTCTGTCTGTTCTGCCTGTTTGTGGCAGATGAGTGGGCCTAGAAGATATTTGTAAGTATCTATAATAAAATTGTGGTTTTACTAAGGAAAAGCCTGCATAATTTTCACATCGATTCCGAGTTCCAATATTAAATATGAATTTGCTACAGGCTCAGTAATGTAGCTTAATTATGAGGAGACCAGGATAGAGCGGTATGTGTCTCTGTCGCTCCAATACCTAACGTATCGCTCTGTGCTGCTCTGACTCTGCTGTCATTCTAATCTAGCTACATTATTTTGACTTTTATTATTACTATTTTTATCTTATTTTTATTTAATGAATGTTATCTTGATAAGCCGTTAGTGTCCTACTGCTGGGCAAAGGCCTCTCACTTTTATGGTTCCGTACACAAAGTAAAAATGGGACACTATGACCCCAGACCCTTGCCTCCGATGTCTGACAGTCTGTCTGTTAGCGGACTGTATCTCATGAACCGAAAGACAGTTCACAGATTGTGTATTTCTGTTGCCGTTATAGCACCAAAATACTACTAAAAACGTGTTTTTAGACGATTTTTGCTCGATTTTCGTTCTAGCTCTATCGCAAAATCGGCACTTACAAGCGTGAAAATTGGTGCATACACTATACAGGATGTAAGGGACGATGTACCGAAAACTGAAATTGCGTGTTCATTTCTGGGAAATGATAGAAAATTTTGACCTCCATACAAATTGATGAAAGTACAGGAAGCGAGGGAAGTATGTCAAGATCGTAGCAGGTGGAGGACTGTGGTCTCTGCCTACCCCGACGGGAAAGAGGCGTGATGTTATGTATGTATGTACAAATTACTCACTCTGGACGAACAGTTTGTATGGAGAGGTCAAAATTTTTTTTATTTCCCAGAAATGTTTCTTTGGGAAAGTTGTTCAGTTTCGCTGACTGAACACGCCCTTTCAGTTTTCGGTACACCGTCCCTTACACCCTGTATAATAAAAACAATTAATAAAAATTGGTAAGAGGATATTTTTACCTTAGTGGTACGGAACCCTCAGTGTGCGAGTCCGACCCGAACTTGGCCGGTTTTTTTTTCATTCGTCCCTATCTGGAGCCTGCTTTTAGTTGAATCATTATGATTATTTTTTATGACTTAAATGTAAATTCTGTTTATTTTCAGACAACACTATGACGTAGTAGCAGCTTTACTATTCACCACGGCAGTTATAATTATAGTACTTGGTCCCTTCACACTTAGTATAGTCAACTATGGTGTTACAATAATGTACACAATTATAACCCTTCAGCAGTTATTCGACAAAGAAATAAAAACTAGTGATAGTGAAATAAGTTCACCAAATGATGTCGATAGCAATACATCTAAAGAAAAAGATAAGTCTGAAAATGTATCCAGTGAGGAATCTGAAGAAACAGATGCTTCAGCTGAATCAAGTCATACTAGAGATAGGAATAGTAATGAAAGTAGTTCCAATGAAGATTGTCAATGCAACGAAAGTAGAATATATTCAGTGTTTAAGAATCTTAGAGAAAAGTTTGATTTTAGTGGAGAAACGTGATTAATTTATTGAAGAGATTATGTTTGAAATCTCAATAATACTTGAAGTGTGCACTTATAATAGGTCTTTACTTATGAAATTGCCGAAATTTTCTTACAGATTAATGAGATCATAATTCCTATAATTCTAATGCAATTTTTTTTTATTTGATTTATATTTAAAAGTTGACTTCAAGGTTATCAATTTACGCATAAAATAAAGTTTTTATTTTTAGTTTGATATATAAAATTAAAGGTTCGAAAATTGTTCGTCTTAAATGTCGTCCGATTTCATCATTAGATTTGTTATATTTTTTTACAGATAATATTTTTAGAAAATTTAATTTAAGCTTCTGTTAGCTTAATGTCTTCCGAATAATGCTTAAAAAAAATAAAAAAAATTGGATTCATAATTCCTGAGAAAAATGCAAAAATGTTAGTACTGAAAATTGAGTTTAACTAAAATTCGCCATACAAAACGGCAATTTCATAGGTAAAGACCTAATATTAATAGAGTAGTAATGAGATAATGCAAAAATCTTATATCTAAATATATAGATTAAATGACATCATTCTGTGTGGCAGCGAGACGGAGCGATGCGTAAGATATTGGAGCGACAGAGGCTGTGTTCCAAATTGTACAAACGCTGCTAAAAGCGTATACAGTACTGACGGACGGTCCAAATTGATTTTGCACGCTCACAAAGCTATCACTGCTCTAGTCAATTTGGAATGGATTTAAGCGCGCTCACGTGTTCATCTGTCAAACTGTCAGTTTTGTTTTTATTTTCTTTAACAAAGCCTAAGCTAATCCCTAAAAATGTGCGCCAAATCCACTCTCATTTCCATTAGAGACGAACTCATTAAAATTAAAACTTGAGAAACGTCAGCTGCCTGCAAATGTGTGGGATTTTATATGTGCCAAATCGATTTTGACATTAGCGCTTTCACTGCTCCACCTATTTGACTAAAGCACTGATAGCAGAAACGATGACGTCATCAATGACGTAAGGCGGTGAACGAGCGAGTGCTTTAGAGCACGCTTTTGGTCAATTTGGACCGACTTAAGCGCGCTCACAGTGCTCTAAAGCAGTCTGTTAGCGCAATATGGAACGCACAGAGACACGTATCGCTTCGTCCTGCTCTCGCGCATAGCTCTGTCCAGCTGTCAATCTAATCAGACAACATTATTTTAATTTGTTAACAAGTACGCTCAACAGGTGTTAAGGTGATTCTCACCGTGTTCTGCAAATTTAGGCTTTTTTTAAGACGATATAAATAGATCATTCTGGTTCTGGTTCTGGATCATTGTGGTTCTGGGTTCGATCCCCGGTGGGGACACTGTCAAACAAAAATCTCTTTGTGCGACCTCCCCAGTTTGGTTAGGACATTGCAGGATGAATCACCTGATTGCCCGAAAAGTTAGATGATTCCGTGCTTCGGAAGGCACGTAAAGCCGTTGGTCCCGACTACTATCTACGGATGTAGTCGTTAATGAGCCATGTCAGAGGCCTTGGCTCAACAACTCTGACACCAGGGTTTGTGAGGTCGGTCATCGACCTTGCAACCCACACGATATGATGATGATGATGAGTAGATCATTCATTATTCTAGAACAAAATCTGGAAAAAATGTATGTTGACTATCCATGTTTAACCTACGGTATATACATGTATGTTTTTGACACACTTTGAAATACCTTAAGAAAAAAATTATAAAGCACAGTGCTTTTCTCTTCCAAAATCACACTGAATTCGATATTTCTCCTAAACGGATAGATGGATTTACACAATTTTTAAACGAAATTGTTTGTTAAAAGTTCTTTTTTAAACTGTACATACATACTGTTACACAAAAAATCTGTGAATGTCTTGATACGTAAATCCTAATTTGACTCAGTCTGCACGACCAATCAGTCTGTACGACCGATTGTAGAGCACTCTAATATGAACGTTATATACGTAAAAATAAGGTCGATATTTACATTGACAAGCGTGTAGCTGCTAATTTTAGATTAAGAAAAGCGCCTTAAGGTGATCCGTTTTCCATACAAAAATTCAAATGACTTGCATTCTTACGCGAGACATAAAATTCTGTTGAAAAACGAACGAATACTGCTATTTTTAGTTAAATTTTTCGCTAATACATACATACATAACATCACGCCTTGTTCCCGTCGGGGTAGGCAGAGACCACAGTTCTCCACCTGCTACGATCTTGACATACTTCCCTTGCTTCCTGAACTTTCATCAATCCTTTCATACATGCTCGTCGGTTTAGGGTACTTTTAACCTGGCCTTTATTCAGAACGTCCTGAATTTGGTCCTGGTACGTTCGCCGAGGCCTTCCCCTTCCAACGTTTCCATTCACTCTCGCCTTGTAGATCTCTTTCGACTCTCTCTACATGACCAAACCATCTCATCATCCCTTTCTCAATTTTAGTCACTACGTCTTCTTTTACGCCACAACGTTCTCTTATCACACTATTTCTAATCCTGTCACTCAATTTCACACCAATCATACTCCTCAACGCTCTCATTTCTACTGCATTAATCCTACTTTCATGCTTTTTCTGCCATACCCAGCTTTCACTGCCGTACATCAGTGTTGGTACCAAAACGCTTCTATGAACATTTTGCTAATGAATACAAAAATACAGCTAATGTCCTGAAAGTACTAGTTTTTGTTAGCAATTTTTGGTTCAATATTACGATTGTGGGCGTGCGGTCAAAACTGTACGGTTGTGCTTTGTGTGTATGTGTGAGTGATCGTACTCCTGTAAATCACGGACTGACGAGATTAAGATCCACCGCGCACTAGCAATTTTTTAGTTGGCCGATAGTTTGATCGTTTTGTGAATCAGTATGTACCCCTATGGTAGTGCGCACATTTGTCGATTTAAAGTTGACGATTTTTCTATTGAAAGTACGATTGCGACTAAACTGTCGGCCGACTAGAAATCGCTAGTGCGCGGTGGCTCTAATTGAATTTACTGGACATATGGAGATTTGTTGAAGTTTAAGTTTAAGGCGTTGAGGTTGCACCATGAAATTTACGCTGATCAACTTTTTGCACATATATAGTTGGTAATTATTGCATTAAAAAAAAAACCTTATATTTGCAGCAGTGGCTCCATCTAGTTGCGAATATAAGGTTTTATTTTTTTATGCAATAAGTACCAACTATATATGTGCAAAAAGTTGATTCGCGTAGATTTCATCGTGCAACTTCAACGCCTAACAACAATTTCGATAAGAAAAATATCTCCATATGTCCACTAAAGTCAATTACTCTCGTCAGTCCGTGTTTACATGAGTACGATCACTCACACATGCACACAAAGCACAACCGTACAGTTTTGACCGCACGCCCACAATCGTAATATTGAACCAAAAATTGCTAACAAAAATAGTACTTTCAGTACATTAACTGTATTTTTGTATTAATTAGCGAAAAATTTAATTCAATTCAATCTTTGATGAGTGGCTTTTGTGTGTTCACAATTCCGCCAATGTCACGTAGTGAAGTGAATACACGATGGATAACTAAAAATAGCAGCATTCGTTAGTTTTTCAACAGAATTTTATGCCCCGCGTAAGAATGCAAGTCATTTGAATTTTTGTATGGAAAACGGATCACCTTAAAGGTGAACAACATGCACAAGTTTGTGAAATGTACTAGTAGCAACTGAGAAACACTATAGCAAACTATACGTATGTTTTGCTTACGCACAAATAGAGGATAGGCTACTTACTAAAGGTCGCATGATAAATCCCTTTGAAGTGTGAGATGGTCTCAAGATGTACACACGGCCGCACACTGGTAGAAATACTTTAGCTGGTCTCTGGTTTCGGGCATTTGAAGCGTAGCGCTGGTTCAGCTTATACTGGTTTAATTTCTACGTGCTTGCTGCCGTGCGTACCTTACAAAAACAAATTATATATTCTGTGCTTGAGTGGAATCTCAGACTTGATAGGGATTTAGGGGATTTATCGATACGACTCGAGTCTGACTGCCACTCGTCTTGACTCTATGAAACTACCTTTACGACTGTGAAATAACAAGGTTTTATAAAAAAGCTGTCATCATCATCATCATAACATCCCATGAACGTCCACTACAGGACAGGGAGCTCCCTCCAGAATTCTAGCTTTTGCTGGAAAATTGTGGAGGGGAAGTACCATAGTCACCTCGCTTGATAGCGTTACGGCTGGCACCATGGACCGCGGTTGTAGGTGACCGCAGTCAGTAAGATGTTAGATACAAAGGAGGATGCTGCTGTCCATCCTCCAGTTAACCCTTAGTCGCCTCTTACGACACCCACGGGTATGTACGGGTTGGTACTATTCTTTGCCGGCACCACACGGGAAAAAAGCTGTATCAACCCCTAAAGATGTGAATCTACCGATAAATCTGAAATAAGAAAAAAAAACCTCCCATACAAAATGTACGGAGCACATCACCGTACCGTTCTTATTTCAATAGACATACGATCTGCGAGTGTCAAGTTACCTACCAACTTTTATGATTATTTTCATTATTTCATTGCGTACTCAATGGGTAACTTTTTGAATATCATCTTTTATTCGAACAACATTGAATGTTGAAACACTATATTTTTGGCTCTGTACTTTACTTGCACTTGAAGTAGGTAGTGTACAGATCTGAAGTCCCTTCATATAGGATCCTCAAATCAGATACGTGAAAGTTTTGGCCAAGGTTGATCGTCTAGAATAATATCCTTTAAGAATATTATAATTTTTTCTGAATCCTACGTCATTCCGTTTTATATATTTATAATATCTTGTAATTTACAGATTCTGCTCGGTGGAGAGTGGCAATAGAAGAATGAAAAAGAAAACACACTTGTTATTTTAATACTTATATTTGAAAATAAACCTAATCTTTACATGTCTAATTTGAGTTATTTATTTTATTTTATATCACTATTTATTTGAATTTAGTCTCATATTGTTTGGTGTAGTTCATCTGAATTCATGTAGATTCATCAGTTTAAGAGAGGTTTCATCTCTTTTACAATGCAATATTATTATAGCCGTTAAGTTTCTGAAAAGAAACCTATGTTAATATAAACGAAGTAATAAAAATAATGTGGGGACAATCCCCAGGTTTGGGGCACCGCCATCGCCCCAAGCAGCTCGTCCTAGGCCTCCTCTACCCTAAGTCCTAGGTCCGAGGCATATCATCACCCAGCTCACGATGACATGACGCTAAACTACCCTAACAATCCAACTGGATCGTCAGGATTCTGATCATCCTCGCGGAGCTGGAAATCCCACCGAAAACTTAAACTACAGTAAAGACTAGGGTTAATGTATGTGGAGAGCGGAACTAACTAACCACAGTACAACCCAGACGGTGATGATGTCTCCCCCCGGTATGTTCATGCCCCGCGTCAAACCCGACTTCCACGTGGCCCACCTTTAAGGGACGATCACTGACTCATCCAGGGTTCACAGGGTATTGACTATTTCTTTTAGTCACCCATACCAGAGCTGGTCACCGAGCCCGCCAGGCACACGAAGCATACGGTCTTCCTTTAGGAAAACAGGGCACTCTCCATCATGAGCTATAAGAGCTCTTCCTGTAATCCCTCCGGGCAGACAATGACCGACATCATCGAATCCCTTAGTTTGTTTTGAAATAAGTTAAACTGAAAATAATTAGCCAGCTCCACACGTCCAAGTGTGAAGTCTGTACTAGATACGGGTATAGTATTATTGCTTGCATGGCCAGCCTAGATCAATAACGGTTTTATAACGAGAGACATAAAGAGTTTGAAGGGCAATCTCCCTCCCCCCAGTCACTGAGTGACTTTATTGCACCAACAAGGTCTCCGTATATCCTTCATAGCTCTCACTTGTGATGCGTAGCTAAATCTCTTTTCCGTTACCAACCCACGCAGGACAAGGATTATGTAGAGTAACCCCAGTCTAAACACTCATTTAAATAAAATGAATTGCATCTAAACTATAATGGGATTACCCAGCATATTTCGAAGAAGAACATATAAGAAGTAAGTATAACAAAAGATTACTGAAGGTAATCCTTAATTAAAAGTGAAGTATGATGACCAGAACCGAGAAGATACGGGATAGTAGTATCTAAGCTAGGTTGGGCCAAACATTTTTGATTTAAGATCTTAAGGGAAAATCAAAAGCATCGAGTATTCAAAACCAAGAACACTGGGAGAATTTAGCGTAAACAACACTAGCTAAAACTCGATGTTCTTTAAAAGAGGACTCAAAAGAAGTATAAAAATGGGGTTATTGTATATACTTAAATATTCGGAACTTATTTACAATGAAAAGAAACTAAACATTATAATTTCTGTTCCATTTTTGTTTTCAAGAATCTATTTAGTAAAGTTAAGGTGGTTTCACACTGAGTCAAAGTATAATTTTAAGTATGATAATTTATGACAAGTTTTATTAAGGGAAAATTAAAACTTAGAATCTTATAAAGTTTAGATTCCTGTATGATTCAATGAAGATTAAATAAATTATTTAACTACTTTAGGATGACACACATAAAGTTCAGAGGTCCCCCAAGGTCAGAGTGTCGTACAGCCGTCGCAGCCTTATGGGCGAACGTCGTCAACACACTTTACAAGAAGCAACCCACGAACGAACGTAATGTCTCCATCAAGAATATTCTTCCTATTGATTCAGGACAATTCTAATTTATTCCTTATAAACAATTTAATGTCATTAGACTAAACTAGAATGTCCCTTCACATAAGAAGAAAGTTTTATGTTGTCTAACTACTCTACATTTGGTAATCTAACGCTAAGATCAGGAGGTCCTCCCGCGGTATATGCCACTCAAACGACGCAACCAATAGTGGGCAAGCGTTGTCAGCACATAACACAAGAAACATTATTTCCAAAATCCAACGTTAAAACACCTTGCTAATATCCCTCCATTTGTACTGGAGTAACACCAATTCATCCCATACATACAGATGGGAGAATCAGGATGAATCAGCGAAATCTCACACAAATAGAACGAGAAGAACTTTAGTATCAGACCCTTTTAGGCTTGGGGGCTCCGGCCCAAGAATGATTAAAATAAATAAATCCGAAGGTTGATATTATCAGATAGACTTAGACAGATACTCCAGTGACACGCGACATACATTAGCCACAACCAATATAGTGGACATCGGGGACACAAGTCACGAGGGCATCCATCCAAGCTTGGTTGAACTAAATAAACCTGAGAGCAGGCATTTCTTAATCTCAAAATCTGGGACTCCTATAGTATGAAAGTAAAAGGAAAGATAAGCACCTCCTATGAGCTTGAGTACTGAGATGTAGTAATGCTCTCAGCATGTTCCAATTTTGGGAAATTGAGGTAAAAGATTCAAAATCACTATCAAAGCAATTTATTATTACTTGAAATATTATTTTTTATAATATTCACTCTACTTAAACTTACCCTTTATTTCACAATAAAATATCACAATCTATATCCAAGTTTTAGTTTTCAGATATATTATTTTAAGATTTTGAATTGACGTTCTAATTCTTTTGATCTGACGGAATATTTTTCTTAAATTTTATCATATGAAGACATTAGTATATTAAAAACTGGAATTTTGATTTAGGGCCAAAGATTTTATATTATTTTCTAAAAAATGGTAATTATTTAATGTATTAATATTTTCTTCCATTTTGATTTTGGGTTTTGATTTATTTTTTGTTAAAGAGATAAAAAATTTATAAAGGTTTCAAAATAGCGTCTAGCTTTGAGTAAAACTAAATCAAAAATGATTTATTTGTTGACTATTTGACAATAATGTCAAATAGACAATTCTACCTAAAAAAGTATAAAAATATACATCGTTTAAAGTCTCCTTGACTTGATGATAATAATATACATCGTCCAAAGTCACTTTTGAAATGTTGACAAAATATACAACATCTAAAGCCACCCCTAATCGATGACAATATATATACATCAGAGTCCAGTTTCCATGATTTCACCAAGGACTATTTTAATCAATTTCTCTGTAAAGGAAAGAATTAAACACAATGAAATTTACATTACCTTTACAATCCAAGCAATACCTTTTTTTAGCCTTCACGTTTTATCATTTGTGGTTTGCTTTTCCATGTCTATAATGTTCCTTGTAATTCCTGTACCTGTATAGAAATAGAACATTATCCTGCCTAGCTATACGCGAACAAAGACACTTGTAGAACTAGTTTATACTTAATTATGGGAAAAGAAAATCTTTATTACTATCTACAAATAACGACTCAGATTAGAAACACAGTATGTTATAATTTCCGCAGAGTTATTAATGTTTACAAACGAAAATCATTAAGTGGGAATATCAATTTACTTAAAGTATCACACAGTACAAGCCTCTTATGACCTCGCAGGTAGATCTGTAAAGCTGCAAATATTCTCCAATCAACTCTTCCTCTTTTGACATTGAAATCTGATTTTCTCAACGTTATTTAGCTCACATAACCTGGAAGAAACTATAAATTTCATTAAGTCACATTTCACCTTAACTCAAATACACACAACAACTTTGAACCGAAAATAAATAAAAGATGAAAACCACAAAATTGAATACTTACATAACATTAGTTTCACTCCACTTATTCTTTACACTTTGGAATCAAACCCTGAATGTTAGCATCTTGAAATTATGCGCAAATAAACCTTCCTATACTATATCCTACACGAAGCAATCCCTATCTTTATCTCAATTGAAGGAATCCACAATCCAGGATCAAAGCCTCCTTCAAAAGATTCGTTTCTTCAGCTGTATGAATTCTATTTTTTCGCGAGCTACAAAACAAAAAAAAAATATAACTCACAGAAAACCAGCATACTATCGACCTTTTTTTTCACAGACGTCTCAAAGTAACATCAAGGATATTTGGAACGTTTACCGATTCCATTCTTCCATTTTTCTCCGTTTTTTCCAAATTTTCCTTGCTTGACGGACCAAAATCTCTCTCACCTGAAACTTTAAAACATGTTAAAATTCTATTTGAGCCCCATTGCCCTCACTATTCAACAAATCCTGATTCTTAGTTTTCTTCTGTTGCTTTCGTTTATCAAAATTTTAGCAACTATTCCTTTTATCAGCAAAAATAGCTTTTTTCCTTCATTTTTTTTCGACCCTTTCCCGACCCTGTCACGACTGTCACTCATTGTCATATTTTTTCTACTCCCCGTTTATCGTTACACTTCTTGACACTTCCTCTAAATAGTATTTTATGCATTTAAAATTTTTTTAGGGTTCCGCAAGTGCACAGCCTCCCCCAAAATTTTATTATTTCGAAAAATCTAAGAAAACATTTTTTTTTTTTTGAGAATTCTAAAATTTTCAATTTTAAATTAATTTTTTTTTTATTATTATTATTATTTTATTAAAATAAAACCTCCTATATTGGCCCTTAAATTTTTTATACACAAATACAATAAACAAAACAAGTAACTAAACTACTAATATTATAAATCATTAAACTAAATTAATTTTTATTCAAAATTATTAAAATTATTTAACATGTTTATCTAAATTTAGATTTATTTAGTTCAACTTTAATTATATAATCAAATTTAATTTGTATTAAATTATTTATTATTATAGTTCATTATATTTTTTTTTTAAAACGAAGTCAATTTAATAATGCCAGTCAATTCACTAACAAATTGGCTCACTATACTATAATAAAAATAGTCTTCTAATATTAATTATTAAATTAAAACTATTAGAATTATATTAATTAGGTTGTGACCAGGAATATCTCAATTCCTCTAAAGTTAAAATTTATGAAACAGTCCCGTGAAAATCTCAGTATCTAACATCCTAAGTATAATATTTAGCCAAATGGACTGCATTATAAACTCCTTTGACACTTTGAGTTTCAGGGTCAACAAGAATATACACATTAGCATATTTTATTCCTCCAATTCGATATGGTCCATCATATAATAAATCAAATTTCTTAGTTTTATTTCGACTAGAATCCGATTTATTAAGCCTCCTTAATTTTACCAAATCACCAACTTGAAAATCTATCAACTTATGAGTTCTATTGAATCTATCCTGCCGCTTCTGACTCGAAAGTCTAAGGTTTTCTCTAACTTCCTCTCTAATTTGATCTAATGTTTTATTCGTGAGTGCCCGTGGTAGAAAACGGTCTACTTTAAGTTTCTCTGAATTTCCAAATAATATTTCATTAGGAGAAAATTTCGTACTCTCGTGGAACGTATTATTATACAATTCCTCAATCTCCAACAAGTAATGATCCCATCTAGTATGGTCATCATGACAATAAATTCTAAAGAATTTGTTTAATTCTTTATTCACTCGTTCTGTAGTGTTAGGTCGAGGGTTACGAATAGTAGTATACAAAGTCTTAATTCTCAAAGCTCTGAGTCCATTTTTCCACTTGTGACTAATAAATTGTTTTCCGTTATCTGTCATTACAGCCTTAGGTTGTATTATTTCAGTGAACACTCTCATACAATAAAGCACTGAGTCTGCTGAAGCTCCACGAAGTCCGAAAAGTTTAATAAATTTACTAAAAGAATCCTGTATTACAAAAATGTAAATATAACCAGCCTCAGTTTTAGGTAGTGGTCCGAAGATATCAGCCATTACTAAATCACCCGGGTTTTCAGTTAAAATCGATTTACATTTTCCTACCCCTCTTATATAGTCAGGTCTAGAAAGCTGACAAACATGACACTTCTGAATACAAGACTTCACTGTCTTACCCATATTTATCCAATAACACCTTAATTGTAAATATTTCAAAGTTTTATATGCGCCAAGATGACCCATCTCTATATGTACCTGTTTACAAATCTCTTCTTGTAGAACCTTGGGCATAAACAAAACGTAATCTCCACGTACAGTTTTAAAATAAAGTAGATCATTATTGACAATACAGCGCAAAGTTATACGTGTAAATCTATCTGTTCTTTCGGGTACTCTAGAACCATTTATTCTCTCCTTAATCCCACATATGACGTTATCAAGCCGTTGATATTCCATCATACGTTGTAATTTATTTTTCAAGTCACGGTCAGTAGAAACACCTACATACATAACAGTTGGATACCACACCTTCTCTTCTTGCAAAACTCCCCCTGGCGGATATCTAGATAAAATATCTACCCCAATATTTTCTACACCTTTTACATGTTCGACTTCGAAGTCAAATTGTTCAAGAAATAAAATCCAACGTGTGACTCTACTATTGTATAATTTCATTTGTTTCATGAAAGTTAATGCCTTATGATCTGTACGAACAACAAATTTCGCTCCTCTTAAATAAGTCTCAAACTTTTTCACAGAATAAATAATAGCCCACAACTCTTGTTCAGTTACAGTCCAACGTAATTCAGAACCCCGTAGTGCACGACTACAGAATCCCAAAATTTTAACCTCACCATTATTTCCAATCTGAAACAATGATCCGGCTATTCCGATCCCTGAACTGTCGGTCTGTAAATAATATAATTTATCCTGATCTGGATGGCTCAATAGAATCGTTGTAATAAATTCTTCCTTTATATTATTGAAAGCTCGATCTAATTCTTCATCCCAAAACCATGTTTGGTTTTTCTTTAATAACCTAGTTAGCGGAGCAGTCAAAATACTATAGTTCTTAATGAAACGTCTATAATAATTACAAAGCCCCAAAAATCCTCTTAACTGTTTTTGTTTCTTTGGAATAGGGAATTCCTTTATAGCTTTTATTTTATCCGGGTTAGGTTTAATTCCCGAAGTTGTAACTATATGCCCTAACATTTTTACTTCACTGCAGAAAAAGTTGCACTTTGCAAAATTACAAGTCATTCCAGCTGATTCTAAACGATCCAAAACTATATCAATATGTTCCAAATGGTCTTGCCAAGTCCCACTCGTTAGGATTGCAAGATCATCCAAATAATTGACACAAAACTCTCTAACACCAGGACCCAATATAATGTCCATTGCGCGACAAAAGGACCCTACTGACGTTTTAAGTCCTTGCGGAAGCACGTTGTATACGTAAGATTTTCCATTAACTGTAAATCCAGTATATTTTTTACTGTCCTCAGTCAACGGTATTTGAAAATAAGCGTTATTTAAATCAATCAATGTTATAAATTTTACACCAAGGAAAGCATTAAGTATGTCAATCTGTAAAGGCGGTGCTTCTACTTCTGGAACCATATATTTATTGATTTCCCTAGCATCAAGCAATATTCTAACAGATCCATCAGGTTTTCCAGTGAAAGTTAGAGGACTACAAAAATTTGTAGTTTTTCTCGATATAATCCCTAATTCTTCCATCTCCCTCAATTTTTCTTCTACTTTTGCCCTATGTGCATATGGTATAGGATAGGTTCGTTGTATCCTTGGAGTACCCTCTATCATTTTAATGTCATGAGTATAACAGTTTGCCCTTCCAAGTTTCTTTGTAAAAACTTGCATATGGGATCTCAAAACATTAAAAATTTGTTCCTTCTCTACATCAGACAAATCCATTCCCAACCGAATACTTTTAAACAAATCTAATAATTGCTTTTCTTCACCGCCTACTTTTTCGTTTTGTTCCTCTATTCCAGATATTAGATTTATTCGATTCTCTTCTAAAAACCCACTAGAAAGATTTCGAAACGGAATAGTAATTTCTCCTTGTCCAACGATACCCAATTCTAATGTTTGTGGTTCTTTTAAATGCAAAACAGCGTTGTGCGCAACTAACCAATCTACCCCAAGGATAGCAGAACAAGTTAATTTAGCAATCACTAAAAATCCCGTATCAATATCAAATGAACCACACGTCAACGGTATAGAGACTAGTTTTTTTATTTGGAGACTCTTTTGTCCAACGGCTCCCCTCACACATATTGGTATAACTGGTAACGCAGGGAATTCTAACTTTAATTCTCCTTGTAAACTCTCTAAGAATTCTTCCGAAATACAAGTTACTTCACTTCCAGTGTCTACCAAGAGAACTATAGATTGCCCCAAAATTTGTAACTCTATTTCTGATTTAAATTTGGGCCCCTCATTCTCAAAGCAAACCTCTTCATCATATAAAGAGTTACCTTCATATTCTCTAATGAACTGATTATACATTGGTTGATTTTGTTTAATCACGGAAACGTCAAAAACTTTAATTAAATTTACGACTGTTTGTTTATTATTATAATCTTCTGAAGAATATCCTAAACCTTCTCTATCACAATTCGTTCTAGTATTATTCGGGGAAACAGGATATAAGATCCCTTCTTGGTCACAACCCAATCCTACCCCTGGCTTCCAACCTTGTTTTATTAAATATTTTACAGGAAAAAGATAATTTAGTTTTTTGTTAATTGCGGCCACCTCCTGCTTATTGGAAATGGCCCCAACTAGTTTAAATCTTCTTCTTGAATTATTTCATCAGTGATCCTTCCCCTTGAAGTCTCCCCCTCGATGTGAGCCACCACTTTTGGTTTTTTATAAAATGGCTTGTCTTTATTTGAAACGAAAGGACTTTGACGCTTTGTTCCCCTATCAGCTCCAGTAGAGGAGTCAAAGGAAGAAGATCCACATTGTTTATTCACGTCATCCAATTCACGAAGAAACTCTGTTGCCTCAATCAAAGTATTTCCTTTCTTCATCCGCCAAGCATATTGTACATCCTTCGGAAAGTGTCTCATCAAATCCTCCACTATTTGCCATTCAGGAATTGGTCTAGACATCATCTTTGCTTGCCCTGCTAAACTAACGAAATGTTCTAGCATTGTTCCATTTTCCTTAGACCAAGTGCCATTTACAATCATTCTTCTCAAGGTGTTTTGCTCGGCTTCTCCCCAATAAGCATCCAAAAAATCTCTTTTGAAATCCGACTGTGTAAACCATCTCTGTCTATAAATTCTGGCCCATTTTCGAACATCACCTTCTAAACAACTGATTATAGTTTCAATTGTAGCATCTTCATTAGGCATTCTCCGTAAATAATTCTGAAGATCCTCCAAAAACGACACTGGATGTACCCCAAATCTTCCAGGAAAACGTGGTTTTTCGACTCTTGTATCAATCACCGGGCATATATTAATCGGTGCTTCATGCCTTTCAGACGAAGCTGATGCAGCGTTAGTTTCCCGAGCTTGCGACAGCTGATTCTCTAAGTTCGACACCTTCTGTGTCAGAATTCCCATGTTTCTTCGAAGTTGGCGAAACATAGTGGAGTTGCGTAAAGAAGGTCGTGGACGTTCTTCTTGCTGACCTGTCCTTTCTAATTCATCTTGTCCCTGAGATGATCTAAGATTATAACGAGGAGGCATTTTTTCTTTTCTTTGGATACTGAAAGTTTATTACAAATTATAGGTTGGAATTTTGTTTAAATTAAAGAATAGAAAGCTTATCTAATATTCTTTCCTTAACTTCCCAAAACTGTTGCTTTATGGAGCTAATATTTTGATCTCCATCGATAATCTCTATCCTGTCAAAATCTTCCTTTATATTAGGGTTCAATAACCATTCCTCATGAATGTTGTGAATCCTCTCTATATAATCTAACGTTATCCCTGTCTCTTCAGGTCGACCACGACTTAGGGCTCTCTGATAAGAAGCCATAGGGGAAGTCCTAAGATAAACTACTAAATTAATTCGAGTAACAAATTGTTCCTTGTAATAAGAATAAGTTTCATCTAAAACTGCAAACTCAGCCGGGTGCAACAACTCACTCTCTTGCAATTCCCTAATAAAACAGTTTTTGGCTGAATAGATGGAACGTTCCATAACTTTAATCTTAGCGCTAGATTCTTTCGTATGATTCTCTAACATTGTTAGAAGAACATAATTTTGAAAACAGAAACCCCACTTCTTAGGGTTTTCCTTAAATAACTGGAAGAGATTAACGCCAGATAAATTAGTCCATTTATCAATTGGTTCTGGTATTATCTCAAAATCAGAGTTGCCTCCCAAAGCTGCCAATAAAGTAGACTTCCCTGACCCTATGTTTCCTTCTATTGAGACTGTAAAATTTCCCATCTTTATTCTGAAACAAGGAATGCATCATATTTTCTATGGTTTCCAAAACAAATAACCCTAAGCTAAAACCAATTCTAACGTCCCGCTTAACAACTTTAACTTAGATAGACTTTACTCTCAAGTTTCTTCAGTTCAAAAACTCGAAATTAGTGTATTTTTCATTTTGTTTTTTTTTTTCACTCTTCAATACCTCTCTCGCTTGAAACCAGCATATCCTGGTCACGGCACCAGCTGTACAGATCTGAAGTCCCTTCATATAGGATCCTCAAATCAGATACGTGAAAGTTTTGGCCAAGGTTGATCGTCTAGAATAATATCCTTTAAGAATATTATAATTTTTTCTGAATCCTACGTCATTCCGTTTTATATATTTATAATATCTTGTAATTTACAGATTCTGCTCGGTGGAGAGTGGCAATAGAAGAATGAAAAAGAAAACACACTTGTTATTTTAATACTTATATTTGAAAATAAACCTAATCTTTACATGTCTAATTTGAGTTATTTATTTTATTTTATATCACTATTTATTTGAATTTAGTCTCATATTGTTTGGTGTAGTTCATCTGAATTCATGTAGATTCATCAGTTTAAGAGAGGTTTCATCTCTTTTACAATGCAATATTATTATAGCCGTTAAGTTTCTGAAAAGAAACCTATGTTAATATAAACGAAGTAATAAAAATAATGTGGGGACAATCCCCAGGTTTGGGGCACCGCCATCGCCCCAAGCAGCTCGTCCTAGGCCTCCTCTACCCTAAGTCCTAGGTCCGAGGCATATCATCACCCAGCTCACGATGACATGACGCTAAACTACCCTAACAATCCAACTGGATCGTCAGGATTCTGATCATCCTCGCGGAGCTGGAAATCCCACCGAAAACTTAAACTACAGTAAAGACTAGGGTTAATGTATGTGGAGAGCGGAACTAACTAACCACAGTACAACCCAGACGGTGATGATGTCTCCCCCCGGTATGTTCATGCCCCGCGTCAAACCCGACTTCCACGTGGCCCACCTTTAAGGGACGATCACTGACTCATCCAGGGTTCACAGGGTATTGACTATTTCTTTTAGTCACCCATACCAGAGCTGGTCACCGAGCCCGCCAGGCACACGAAGCATACGGTCTTCCTTTAGGAAAACAGGGCACTCTCCATCATGAGCTATAAGAGCTCTTCCTGTAATCCCTCCGGGCAGACAATGACCGACATCATCGAATCCCTTAGTTTGTTTTGAAATAAGTTAAACTGAAAATAATTAGCCAGCTCCACACGTCCAAGTGTGAAGTCTGTACTAGATACGGGTATAGTATTATTGCTTGCATGGCCAGCCTAGATCAATAACGGTTTTATAACGAGAGACATAAAGAGTTTGAAGGGCAATCTCCCTCCCCCCAGTCACTGAGTGACTTTATTGCACCAACAAGGTCTCCGTATATCCTTCATAGCTCTCACTTGTGATGCGTAGCTAAATCTCTTTTCCGTTACCAACCCACGCAGGACAAGGATTATGTAGAGTAACCCCAGTCTAAACACTCATTTAAATAAAATGAATTGCATCTAAACTATAATGGGATTACCCAGCATATTTCGAAGAAGAACATATAAGAAGTAAGTATAACAAAAGATTACTGAAGGTAATCCTTAATTAAAAGTGAAGTATGATGACCAGAACCGAGAAGATACGGGATAGTAGTATCTAAGCTAGGTTGGGCCAAACATTTTTGATTTAAGATCTTAAGGGAAAATCAAAAGCATCGAGTATTCAAAACCAAGAACACTGGGAGAATTTAGCGTAAACAACACTAGCTAAAACTCGATGTTCTTTAAAAGAGGACTCAAAAGAAGTATAAAAATGGGGTTATTGTATATACTTAAATATTCGGAACTTATTTACAATGAAAAGAAACTAAACATTATAATTTCTGTTCCATTTTTGTTTTCAAGAATCTATTTAGTAAAGTTAAGGTGGTTTCACACTGAGTCAAAGTATAATTTTAAGTATGATAATTTATGACAAGTTTTATTAAGGGAAAATTAAAACTTAGAATCTTATAAAGTTTAGATTCCTGTATGATTCAATGAAGATTAAATAAATTATTTAACTACTTTAGGATGACACACATAAAGTTCAGAGGTCCCCCAAGGTCAGAGTGTCGTACAGCCGTCGCAGCCTTATGGGCGAACGTCGTCAACACACTTTACAAGAAGCAACCCACGAACGAACGTAATGTCTCCATCAAGAATATTCTTCCTATTGATTCAGGACAATTCTAATTTATTCCTTATAAACAATTTAATGTCATTAGACTAAACTAGAATGTCCCTTCACATAAGAAGAAAGTTTTATGTTGTCTAACTACTCTACATTTGGTAATCTAACGCTAAGATCAGGAGGTCCTCCCGCGGTATATGCCACTCAAACGACGCAACCAATAGTGGGCAAGCGTTGTCAGCACATAACACAAGAAACATTATTTCCAAAATCCAACGTTAAAACACCTTGCTAATATCCCTCCATTTGTACTGGAGTAACACCAATTCATCCCATACATACAGATGGGAGAATCAGGATGAATCAGCGAAATCTCACACAAATAGAACGAGAAGAACTTTAGTATCAGACCCTTTTAGGCTTGGGGGCTCCGGCCCAAGAATGATTAAAATAAATAAATCCGAAGGTTGATATTATCAGATAGACTTAGACAGATACTCCAGTGACACGCGACATACATTAGCCACAACCAATATAGTGGACATCGGGGACACAAGTCACGAGGGCATCCATCCAAGCTTGGTTGAACTAAATAAACCTGAGAGCAGGCATTTCTTAATCTCAAAATCTGGGACTCCTATAGTATGAAAGTAAAAGGAAAGATAAGCACCTCCTATGAGCTTGAGTACTGAGATGTAGTAATGCTCTCAGCATGTTCCAATTTTGGGAAATTGAGGTAAAAGATTCAAAATCACTATCAAAGCAATTTATTATTACTTGAAATATTATTTTTTATAATATTCACTCTACTTAAACTTACCCTTTATTTCACAATAAAATATCACAATCTATATCCAAGTTTTAGTTTTCAGATATATTATTTTAAGATTTTGAATTGACGTTCTAATTCTTTTGATCTGACGGAATATTTTTCTTAAATTTTATCATATGAAGACATTAGTATATTAAAAACTGGAATTTTGATTTAGGGCCAAAGATTTTATATTATTTTCTAAAAAATGGTAATTATTTAATGTATTAATATTTTCTTCCATTTTGATTTTGGGTTTTGATTTATTTTTTGTTAAAGAGATAAAAAATTTATAAAGGTTTCAAAATAGCGTCTAGCTTTGAGTAAAACTAAATCAAAAATGATTTATTTGTTGACTATTTGACAATAATGTCAAATAGACAATTCTACCTAAAAAAGTATAAAAATATACATCGTTTAAAGTCTCCTTGACTTGATGATAATAATATACATCGTCCAAAGTCACTTTTGAAATGTTGACAAAATATACAACATCTAAAGCCACCCCTAATCGATGACAATATATATACATCAGAGTCCAGTTTCCATGATTTCACCAAGGACTATTTTAATCAATTTCTCTGTAAAGGAAAGAATTAAACACAATGAAATTTACATTACCTTTACAATCCAAGCAATACCTTTTTTTAGCCTTCACGTTTTATCATTTGTGGTTTGCTTTTCCATGTCTATAATGTTCCTTGTAATTCCTGTACCTGTATAGAAATAGAACATTATCCTGCCTAGCTATACGCGAACAAAGACACTTGTAGAACTAGTTTATACTTAATTATGGGAAAAGAAAATCTTTATTACTATCTACAAATAACGACTCAGATTAGAAACACAGTATGTTATAATTTCCGCAGAGTTATTAATGTTTACAAACGAAAATCATTAAGTGGGAATATCAATTTACTTAAAGTATCACACAGTACAAGCCTCTTATGACCTCGCAGGTAGATCTGTAAAGCTGCAAATATTCTCCAATCAACTCTTCCTCTTTTGACATTGAAATCTGATTTTCTCAACGTTATTTAGCTCACATAACCTGGAAGAAACTATAAATTTCATTAAGTCACATTTCACCTTAACTCAAATACACACAACAACTTTGAACCGAAAATAAATAAAAGATGAAAACCACAAAATTGAATACTTACATAACATTAGTTTCACTCCACTTATTCTTTACACTTTGGAATCAAACCCTGAATGTTAGCATCTTGAAATTATGCGCAAATAAACCTTCCTATACTATATCCTACACGAAGCAATCCCTATCTTTATCTCAATTGAAGGAATCCACAATCCAGGATCAAAGCCTCCTTCAAAAGATTCGTTTCTTCAGCTGTATGAATTCTATTTTTTCGCGAGCTACAAAACAAAAAAAAAATATAACTCACAGAAAACCAGCATACTATCGACCTTTTTTTTCACAGACGTCTCAAAGTAACATCAAGGATATTTGGAACGTTTACCGATTCCATTCTTCCATTTTTCTCCGTTTTTTCCAAATTTTCCTTGCTTGACGGACCAAAATCTCTCTCACCTGAAACTTTAAAACATGTTAAAATTCTATTTGAGCCCCATTGCCCTCACTATTCAACAAATCCTGATTCTTAGTTTTCTTCTGTTGCTTTCGTTTATCAAAATTTTAGCAACTATTCCTTTTATCAGCAAAAATAGCTTTTTTCCTTCATTTTTTTTCGACCCTTTCCCGACCCTGTCACGACTGTCACTCATTGTCATATTTTTTCTACTCCCCGTTTATCGTTACACTTCTTGACACTTCCTCTAAATAGTATTTTATGCATTTAAAATTTTTTTAGGGTTCCGCAAGTGCACAGCAGCTATGAAGCTGCTTTAGCTTAACCAATGTATCATTGGTTATTATAATATGTTATGTAGATGAATAGTATAAGGTAGAGAATTTCGAATTTTGTTTTGAACTTAATTTTTAAGTTGCCAAGGTTTATAGTGTCAGGTTTTAAAAATGTAAAAACAACCTTTTATTTATGAGAACTTGTCAGATGAATAGTATAAGGTAGAGAATTTCGAATTTTGTTTTGAACTTAATTTTTAAGTTGCCAAGGTTTATAGTGTCAGGTTTTAAAAATGTAAAAACAACCTTTTATTTATGAGAACTTGTCCGATTGCAATATTTGTTTTATAATTTTTCATTGTGTTTTTGGTAATACATACACTTGTTTACAATTCAAGCGCTGACATTGCTTTGTGTTGTCCAATCACGGAATAGGTACTATACAGGGTGTAACAAAAAGGGTATAACAATTCTGAAAGACGTGAATCTGCCCATGAAACTGAACAACTTTACCAAAGGAACATAGGTCAAAACATGTAAAATAAAATTTGACCTCCCATAGAAACTGAATCGGCTGATACTGAATTTGTATGGGAGGTAATTTTTTTTTTTTAGTATTTTGCTTTATGTTCCAGAATCCTTCAGGGTTGATATACCTTTTCTGTTACAACTTGTATTATGTATCTAATTTACCTATGAGATTATTATTGTTTTTATATATTTTTTTATTTTTTTTATATGAATGATTTTTGTTAGCATAATAATATATGATGACAATACAATGTCACGGAAGGAAAAATTCAAGGGAGAAGAAGAAGACCTAGGTGAAGATACTTTGAACAAATTAAGAAGCTTGAAGTCATGTCACATCAGGAAAATAACAGACTGGAAGTTTTTCCACCGACAAGAGCATGCTTATAATTTGAAAAAGAAGAATAATAAAAATATTCTGTTTCTCGATGAACCCACAAATATCAGTAAACTCACATTATTTAAGCCATTATTTGAATGCTTTATGGCTAACTTTCAATGAACGCATTAACTACAATTGTATCACAATTAGTTCCACGTTTTTAAAGTATGGATCAAAATATGCTAGATATAGAACTAAAGGGTCACTTTGTAATTTACAAATAGCAAAATAAAAAACCATGAACACTTAAATCCTATGTTTTATTTAATTAAAATGCGTAAAATAAACAAACGTTACAAGTGAGAGACGATCATGAGAGCTGAAGTAGATTATTTCTTCCCTTTCTTTGATGACTTCTCTTCGGTACTTCTTGGGTTCTGCCAGTTGAGGGGGTTGCGGCGGTACATGGGCCACGGTGGCACAGTCAGAATTGCAGCCAGGAGGAACCCGGCGCCCAGTATGTAAACTGATTGCGAGAACTGCTGAACGATATATCCCCACACAAATCCAACAATACTGAATAAGGTTATTATTGCTCTGTACAGCTTCTCAGCCTTAGCCTGGCCGACGTAGTCGATGTGAGTAGGTATTGACGTAAAGAAATCCATTTTCAACTAAATTAAGCGGAATGTACGAAATTTAACACAAAAATGCAAACGTGACGATACGATATGTTTTACGAGGACACGTCAATCAGGTGTGGTACTATAAATTTTTACTATCATGAATTGGTTCGAGTTTTTGACTTCTCTTTTCCTTCTATTCTTTCTGAGAGAGACGGTTACAAAACTTTCGATTAAAAATGTATGTACGAATTTATAGTACCGTTGTAAATGACAGCTTCTTGTCTGTGGTTGAGTTATCGTTCAGAAATTTATGCGGCTAGACACATGAAAATAGCAACAACAAAAATTATAAACAGGAACAGAAAGCTCTTACTACCATACTTCTCTAATTTTGTCTATCAATTTGTTATTGCTTATAATCACACAATAAAAGTGCATTGACTATTTAGTGTTGCTACAAATATAAAAAGATTTCAAATTGTATTAAAACGTAGGTTATATTATATCAGAATTTCGCTGTAATTTTTATAAACCTGTGAAAATGTAGTTGCAAAGATACAAGTGTTTCTAGATAATTTATGGTGTTTTTGATATCAATGTCGTCTTTCGTATTCTTTGTTGCTTGCCTCTTCAGTTTTGTAGCTGGGAAAAGATAAGGTTGTCACAATATTCGATTTTAATTAGCAACACTAACGTGCAGTTTTCCGATCCGTCCGTCAGTCGATTGTCAACATTCAGAACGATCAGACTCATTAGGTTAATTTTAGATAAAACAAAAGGTATTAGTTTTATTTTCAAAAGTACAATATACAAAATTTACAAACATAATGACAACATTTAAGCAAGTTCCTCTCACATGTGGTGGCCATACTAGACCAGTCGTGCATTTGGATTTTAGTGACGTTACAAAAGATGGATATTATTTGATTTCTGCCTGCAAAGGTGAGTTTTGAAGACTAATTCGCAGCCAGGGTGCCCTTTTGCCTTGGCCTAGTTGTAGGTGGAAGTCCTGCAAGTGTATTTGGATGTGTTTGTTTTGGTTCCGCACGACAGATGTTTAGGAGATGGTGGGACCTTCACTTTTCTTGTTCATAGGGCCGGCTGGCCGGTATGCATTCTATGCATGTGGTGACCTTCTGTTTCCGGACATGCAGGAAGCGCCTTGACTGTCCGCTTGTGTGTTTCCTCGCACTCGCTCGCCTTGATCGCGGCGTCGTGCTTTTATCCGCAACACAACACACTTGCAAGTTCGAAGTAGTTACTAGACTCGAAACTCCACTTTCCTGTTGCATGATGACATTTTTCATTGTCGATCACCTTGCACCCTGCCCAAGGTTTGCTGTAGTACTTGACATTATTAACAGGGTTTTAAACATATTGAATCTACTTTCATTATTTGACCTTATAAGGAAAATGTGGCAACAAATGTAATGTTATTTCTATAGGCTGTTTATTGTTTCTCATGTCACAGATAATTGCATGTTTGAATAGGATATTTATCTTGTCAAGTTTGTGTCGACTTCCTGATCTATTTCAAAACCTGTCCTTCCTATAATGTTACCTATAGGTAACTTTTAATACAACATAAATGGACAACTTTGTGTTTGTTGACTTGTCTGTTTCAGGAAGCGTGGGTACTTCCCACTTGCTCCTTTGTCTGTTGCTAACCAAAGAAAATTGCACTAATATACACTGCTTTGTTTAGGTGTGATGGGCATGAAGCCAACAAGATTACTGGTGTAATTTTATTGTTATGAACATTATTAATACATATTCATATTTTACAATGGTGTTAGGTACATAGATTTATTAACAATGATATAAACCTACTTGTTAACTCTGTATAAGGTAATGATAAGATCAAGTTAGCTATTTAAGGTGCCTTGGAGATTACATTAACTTGAAGTTTGTAAACCCAAACAAATAGGTTGTTCTGTGGGCAAGTTGTTTAGCTGTTGTTATATTTTGTACAATAGGGGTCTAAAATAAACCTTCTGATTTAAAGGTTGATCTATTATTCAATCTTACTTGCTATTATATTGGGTGTGTAAACATTAGTACCTATGTACTATTTTAATTTAACCTATTAGAAACTTAGAACATGAAACTGAACAACTTTCCCTAAGGAACATAGAATGAAAAACGAAAAAATATTTATTTCCCGTACAAAATATGCAATCAGCTGGTGCAGTTTTTAAATTTTTTTTAGGATTTCAACCTATATTTCTTAAGAAAAGTTGTTCAGTTTCACAGTCTCAGTAACATGCTAAAATAGAGCTTTTACTATTTTTTTACTTCTTGTATTGTTGTATACTTCGTTTTTTTTCAGATTAGAATTTAATGTATGAAAAATAAGAGGTTCTTTACAGTTCTCACTCTAAATTCAATGAGTTTAACATTTGTCTAGGAGAGTTGCCTATTAAAGACTTTTCTAATCTGAAAAAAAACGAAGTATAGTAAACCTTCAATTACCCATTTTCAATTGGTTCTATTCTTCTACTTATATGGTAGAAGCTCCTACCTAAAAAGGTATGAATCAAATCAACATTCATTCATTCAGTTTTAATACATTTTATAGTTACATAAACAGTTTCATTCATGTTTATTCATGAACATGATTGTTTGTTACAATCTACATTTTGAATATTTTTTTAACTTGCAAAGCAAACTGGCTTTAGAATTTGGGTAATAACCATGATGAATTTATAATTTCTATTAAGAATTTTAAAGCGGGAATGAATTTTTTTCCTAATGTAGGTATCTAGTAGGAATGGAATTCAGCTTCAGTCAGTATCAATGAACAATTTTCGCCATGGAACATACCTAGGTCAACAAATGGAAAAAGTTGTTGGGCTCCCATTATGATGATTTCTGGGGGGGACGCCGCAGATTTCACCCATTATACCAGCGAACGGACGGCGTAGCCTGCTTTGCTTTAAGCTCCATTCAAGAAGACGGCCAGTTTTATGCAGCCAGCTAATCTTTTGGCTTCATCACGGTATCCTCATTTTCCATCTTCCATACAAAATGTGCTATCAGGCATCAGCTGATGCAGTTTCAATGACAAGTTAAAATTATTGTTTATTTTTTGACTTATGTTCTTTGTTCTTAATTATTTATTTAATGTACACATGAAAAACAAACAAAACATGTAGTAAGAAAAATTACACAAAAAATATTGTTCAATTACAATAAACCTTGCCTTTGAGCTATGACATGCAATTACTTTAACTAACATGTGTTGTGGGATATTAACATTATATTTTTTTTATAGGCCACCCAAGATACTTACAATTTATGGGTACGCATTTTGCTTTTTAATTTCACTACCTACTTAAATCACCTCAGACTCCACAAAAAGAGGAAGGAATGAAAATTGAAGAGGCAACTTTGGATTTTTATTTGGCGGAGTTGATTTTCACTAATCATGTTTTGGTCTTGGTAATATTGTCACTTGAATGGTCAAGAAACACATACCTGAAAATCACGGCAAGGTACTGAGTAAATAAAAAGATATTTGTCTTCAAAATACCCAAAAAAAACTTTTGGTACATATCGTCTTAAGTAATCAAAGAAATAATGTAAATTTTGTCATATAATCTTTTTCAATCAATTTCATACAAAATAACCTCTCTAATTTCTTTATTCAATTTATTTGGTGTTTTTGTATTGCAACAGTTGTAAACTTTAAAAAAAATTGTTCTTCAATTAATAAAATACCTTGAGTGCTTTCAAAACAAATTATAAGGACATCAAAGCAAAAGAAAAGTGAAGTGATTATTAATGTAAATTAGTGTAAAAAAATAACAGAAACATAATAACTTATGCTCTATTGGACTTATAGAAATGGAAATGAATATTTTTATGAAAAAATAGATCATGCTATTACAAGAACGCGTACAAGATGATGACAGCAAAACTGACGTATATCTATCCCACTCCAGCAGTTACGTTTCATTTCACACAACTATTATTTATTCTATTTTATTGTTGTCTGTTTGTTCGCAGATGGCAAGCCCATGTTGCGGCAAGGTGAGACGGGAGACTGGATTGGAACGTTTGAGGGCCACAAGGGGGCTGTGTGGGGGGTGGCGTTGACACAAAACGCTAATTTAGCTGCCAGTGGAGCGGCAGATTTTTCAGGTATCTTTTAGTTGAAGCTTTTCGACTTAAATAATTTTAATGAAGAAATATCAAAAGGATATGTTTCATCTCCTGAAATTTTAAATTGCACATAAAGTTGTTAGTGTTTCAGCCATTTTGCAGGTTTCGTTATTAAATAGAAACGAAACAGTAATTTTTGTTTAGTTTTCGACCCAGGAATCATCCCTATTCACTTAATTTTACTGGGTGGGTTCATTCAAGGGCACACATAAGTTAAGGGCACTAAGGACTTTTATGATAAAGTATAGAAGACTGAAGATGTTATGTATACCTTTATATTATACTAGCGGCCCATCCCAGCTTCGAGCGTGGCTTGCAATTGCAACCCACGCTCGAAGCCGGGCTCTCAAAAGGTACAATTTTTTCCGACTTATATAAACTTTATGAGCCAGGCAGTAATGAATAATTGTATGCCTGGCTCCACTTTCACAGAAATAGTAGATAAAATACTATCAAGTAATTTTGAGAGTAATACAACTCTCATTATTTTTGTTGGTAGAAGGGGAAACGTGACACAGAAAGATGTTACCAGATATTTTTATAAATTAAATTCCTTACCTAACATAGACAGAGTAATTCTACTTGGTTTTCCCTTCAGCCATAATCTTGACTTACAAGAAAATAAGTTAAGAGAAAGTTTAAATATGACATTATTTAATTTGACATGTCGATATTTCACTAAATTCATCTTAATTGACATAAATAGATTTATTGATAATTATTTACATCTGACTTTAGATAAGTATTACTTATCGAAATTTTATACTAGACGAATAGCGTATGTGCTATCAAATTTTATTATTAATGTAGCCAATGCATTGGCTAACCACACGTCCGTTTCTATTGATCGGACCAGTAGCATTAGGGTGGTGCGACCATTGGAATCTGTTCCAAGTTCTTTAAACAATTGAATAAGACAAAAGAGTGTAACTCTGGCAGTATTATACCGCAAAGTAAACCTACAGCAATAGAATGCCTACCTCTTAAGAATAAAAATAATTTGAGTAGTAAGGAAACTAATTGTAAATTCAACCTGGTACACCAGAATATACAAGGAATGTTGGGCAAAGAACTACAAATGGAGCTATTCATGAACTGTAGTAAAATTGATATTTTGTGCGTGACAGAACACTGGCTCAAGAAGCATCAGTTCATGTTTAACTTCAAGAACCACCAGGTTGTTAGTTCGTTCAGCAGAGACAATGCGATACGCGGTGGCTCCTTAATACTTGCCAATAAGTTGCTAAAGTGTAAGGAACGTACAGATGTTGTGTGCCTGTCTGTTGAGCGAACTATTGAACTGGCCTGTGTAGAATTTGAGCACCTTATTGTTATAAGCGTATACAGACCTCCAGCTTCATCATTTGATATGTTCGAAAAAACAATGGATGAAGCTTTAATTAAAGTTAGTAACAGCAACAAAGGCATTATAGTATGTGGAGACTTTAATGTTAACATTTTAGAAGAATCCAGTGTGTGCAATAGATTGAAATCTTTGTTCCTATGCTACAATCTTGTGAATCTTTTTTTGGTGCCCACCAGAATATCAGCGTCCTCATCTACTTGTATTGATAACATTTTTACGAATTTAGAACCAGTAGATAAATCAATTATCAATAAGTTGGGCTCTAATCATTCTGGCCAGTTGGCAGTTTTCAAAGTCACGACTAAAAAAGCATTGAAAAAGGATATCACGTGCGTACCTATCAATGAAGGTAGACTTATCCGCTACAAAAGTAGTGTTGAAGAAAAACTGCCAAACTTACCATATTGTGATAATCCAAATAAATTGTATGAGTCTCTATTTACTTTGACTAAAAGTGAGTACGATGCAATTTTCAAGGAAAAGAAAATTACTGTAAATGAGAATCTAATGTTTAGTGATTGGGCCACAGTGGGAATACACAGAAGCAGGCTAAGGTTATATGAACTTTACGAGGAAAGAACATATAACAATAGTGATGCATTTGCGCAATTTGTAAAGAATTATTCAAAAACATTCAAACGGGTTTGTGCTGCAGCCAAATCAAATTTCATTAAAAATAAAATCAAAAATAGTTCCAACATTACGAAAACGACTTGGGAAACTATAAATAGTGAAACTGGAAGATCTAAAGCTCCTCGGAATGACTTCCAGCTTAAGATTGATGATCAGATCATAAGTACAGATATAGAAGTTGCTGAAGCTTTTGAAAACTTCTTTACGGATATTCCAGTTTCAACTACCAAAACCTTGAACTCATCTCCCACTCTTGCCAAATCTTATCTCGAACGACACGTAGATGTTTGCAATGTAGATTTTAAATTCAGTTACGTCAATGCTTTCGTTATAATTAAAGCCTTTAAATCACTTAAAATGAAAAAGACCGCCGATATAGATGGCCTGTCAGTTAAAATTATTAGTGCCGTTATAGAAAGCATTGCACCATACTTATCTAGTATTTTTAATAAATGTGTAGATGATGGTGTTTTTCCTGATTTGATGAAACATAGTAAAATTATTCCGTTGTTTAAAGCTGGTAGTAAATCAGACCCCACTAATTTTAGACCTATTTCTGTTCTACCAACTCTTAGTAAGATATTTGAAAAGATAATTTTAAATCAGGTTCAGAGCCACTTTTATCGCAACAACTTGATGAACCTAAAACAGTTCGGTTTTACCAGGGGTCGCTCAACAGTCGATGCAGGTGTTGAGCTTATTCAAAGTATATTTGACGCCTGGGAGGAGTCAAGTGATGCCATTGGCGTTTTCTGTGACTTGTCCAAGGCTTTCGATTGTGTACATCATGATATTCTTATCAGGAAATTACACCATTATGGAATTAGAGACCAGGCTCTAAGCCTTCTGGAGTCGTATCTAAGTGAAAGGATCCAGAAGGTTGATGTAAAAATTTGTATGGGCGTTCCACAAGGCTCAATCCTGGGACCATTCCTGTTCATTGTCTACATTAACGATTTGCCAAACCTTGTAAAGGACAAGAATGAGATAGTACTATTTGCAGATGATACGTCTTTGATTTTTAAAGTCAAAAGACAACAATCAAATTTTGACGACGTAAATAGTACAATCTCTAATGTAGTTGAGTGGTTCACCGTAAATAATCTTTTACTTAACGAAAAGAAAACTAAGTGTGTTAAATTTGTTTTGCCTAATGTAAAGCCAACTACTACAAGCCTATTAGTGAAAAACGATAAATTGAGTCTTGTGGAATCAGCTGTGTTCCTAGGTATTACCTTAGACAACAAATTACAATGGGGACCGCATATTAATAAATTGTCGAATAGACTTAGTTCTGCAGCATACGCAGTGAAAAGAATAAGAGCTCTGACGGATGTAGACACCGCGAGGTTAGTCTACTTCAGTTATTTCCATAGTCTCATGTCATATGGCCTTTTGTTATGGGGTCATGCTGCGGATGCAAACAGCATTTTTTTACTACAAAAGCGAGCTGTTCGTGCAATTTATAAAATGAAGCCTAGAGAATCTCTTCGAAATAAATTTAAAGAAATCAACATTTTGACTTTTGTGTCGCAATACATTTATGAGAATTTAATATATGCTAAACGGAATATACATATTTTTGATAAAAATTGTGACAGGCACAGTGTCAACATAAGAAACAAGAATCAACTTGCTTCTCATGTCAGCCGTATTCACAAAATTAGTAAAACATATAAAGGTCAATGTATACGCTTCTATAATAAGGTACCCACTGATATTGAAAGTTTACCGTTAGATAAATTAAAACTGTAATCAAGCAGAAATTATGTAAGAAGGGTTATTATAAAATATCAGATTATCTAGAAGAGAAAAATCCATGGGATTAGACTACGGTTCTAACAGGCTAATTCAAAATTAAAACTGACCTATGTATGTTGTATATCAACCTTGTACATTCAAACATATTTAAAAGAGCGCGTGGGTTTTTATTGTCGCTTCTTTTTTTTCCCACAATGGCGCCACATTGTTTGTGAAGCGATGTAGTTTAGCTGACGTCATTAAGAGATTTTAATATCCAACAATGAATAAACGATTTTGATTTGATTTGATTTAATTATAAATTATACACAAACGCCTTTCTCGTGAATCAGTCAAAAACCGTACAAAAATCTATACATTTGAGATAGTGATCACTGATCACAGACAGACCGGATTACGGCAGAAAAACGCGTCGGGCGGGAGACTTCATATTTTAATATTTCATTTGTTTACATTCAAATCCTATGATATATTTGTATATTCAGGGTGTAAGGAACAGCCTTCCGAATACTGAAAGGGCGTAATTAGTCACCAGTACCTAAATAAAATTTTCAGTAAATGAAAAAAAAATGCCTTTCCATACAAAATCGCAAACTTTACTGAACAGTTTTTATGGAGAGGCCGATGTTTTTTATTTGTATGTAATCGGTTTCCGAAAAACGGTCTAACGATTTCGATGAAATAGAATAAGTATTCAGCGGTTTTCGGGGAAGAAAAATCGATCTAGCTAGGTCTCATGTCTGAGAAAAAAAACCTACAGCGCCATCTGTTGACGGGTAGCATAGCTTGCTCGCCAGATGTTATTTTAATGTAAAAGGTTTTATTACGAGTATTAATACTATTGTGATTTACGTTTTAAGAGTTAATAAGGGCTTATTAAAATTTTTACAATTCCGAAAATCACTCGATCAAGAATCGCGATTGATAAACTGTAGTATTTCTACTTCATACTAGATGGCGCTGTATTTAATAAAGAGCAAAGCTCTGTCGCACAGGTACTAATATTTAAAGCGTAAACAAAACTCGAAAGTTTATATAAAGTTAGTAACGTGTGTTTTTTACTTGTAGCGAAATTATGGGACGCCCGCTACGGAGAAGCGGTCCACACATTCGACCACGAGCACATAGTGAAGAGCGTCAACTTCAATGCTGACGACACAATGCTGCTGACAGCGAGCAATGAAAAACTAATACGAGTGTTCGATTTGAACAAGCCTGATGCTGGTGGTAAGAACATCAACGGTTTAGCCAGGGGACCGCGCGACCGGCGGCGCGACCAGAGAATTTTCAATACAGCGCCTACTCACTCTTGCGTGCTTGCAGAATATTTGGTACTAAACGCAAGGTGTATTTGCAAAATCGTGGTCCCGTGGCCCAGCCGTAACAGAAAATATACTATGCGTTTCAAATGAAAATACAACTGGTTGAAGGTTAACTTGACAGTGGTTCCCATTGGTTGCGCAAAACTAAATCGAAACAATGAAGTTAGTTTGACAGCTACTAGGTTCATTATAATTGCGACGACCGCAACTCTAGGCTCAGTCCTATCACAGAATATATAATTGGTCCTATTCCCATTAGAAATGCACAGTATATCTAATTGCCTTCGTAATAGGGCCATTGTGACGGCTATCAAACTTATGAAAAATTATGACCAACAAAAAAAAATGAACCCTGTGTGTTGGTATTAAGAAAACGTTAAAACGGACTTCTTACGTTGGCCCTACTTTGGTTACATCATTGGAGCAAGCAGCGCAGATGTATACTGCACCACCCCTCCAGCACCGCTTTAACATCATAGGAACCTACTGACACTTGCTTTCGTGCCCTACCTCCTCAGTTTCTTGCACCAAGGAGGACCTTTTTGAAGGCAACCAAAGAGCTATTGCTGTAGCCACATTTTGGGCTAAGTTACTATAAAATCATTTGCCATTGATACGAAAAGAAGAAGAAGACTGAGTTATGCGCTGGGGGTGACTGTAATAGGGAATCTGCATAAATTTTTTTAGTTGCATTTATTAACAAAATATGAAAATACCGTAGTGGAGATAATAAAAGTGAAATTAAAATGTAAATCAACTAAGAAATACCGCCGATTTAAGCATTTAAAACTATTTATTACCCGCTGATAAGACAGAGAGATCCGACATGGATAGTGACGTCACTACGGCCATATAAACTCCGTGTTAAATTTCGTTTTGCTAGAAAGAGGCAGAAACAAATCATCGATGGTTTATATCTTTCATAGTTATTCGAAAAATAGGTTTAAAAAAATCATGCATATTCCCTATTAGGACAGAAATCCCATGCAACTGAACGACTAACCTAAGACTGCATTCTGTCCCCCAAAACGACCATGAAAGGAAAAGGGGGCTTTTATAATGACGACACATGCTGCGGTACGGTCAACCGCTCGTCGGTAGAAACTTTTTCAACTCTATTACCACGCCAAAGGGTCCAAAAGTGTTTCTACTGACGTGCTGTTGAGTGTACCACTGTCTTTTGCACCATTCGGCACGTGATCGGAGCAATTCAATAGGACGTAGATTTCGATAGCAATTTCGCTTGAATGATGACAACCAGTTCTACCTACATACATCATTCGTTTCCCTGAAGTAAATTCTAGCGCGCCCATGACAATGTGTCTTTATCAAATATGTTAAGTTAAACATGCCAGTTGCGAGCGTTGGCCATTAAGTAAATTTTCGTCTAAGCGAAATCTTTATCTGAAATTCGTTTATATTTTCAGCTATTGAGAAAATAAGCGCGCATACGAGCAGCATCCGACACGCGGTGTTTCTCCACAACGCGCGCATCGTGAGTGTAAGCGATGACCTCACCATGCGCGTTTGGGATCGGACTAGTGGACAGGTACAGTTATCGTTTATCTTTAGTTTTTGCTCGCCTTAAACTTGCCTTAAAACTTTTGGATGACGACGGCTATCTATCGTGTGGTTTATAAGACCAATTGCCGACCTCACAAACCCTGGTGTCGGTACTCGTGAACACCCGAACTGCTTAGGAGGGCATGTATTTTCGCACAATCCGGCGATTCATCCTGCAATGTGAGTAACAAACCAGGGAAGTCTCACACCTTGAATCGAACCCAGAACCCCCTGATCGAGGGCAGGATGCTCCAAACAAGACGACGCGGTAGAACTTAGTTGCGCTATATATCAGACCCTTTATATCAAATCGAGCGTGTTTAATGCTTCAGAAGGCACGTTAAATCGTTAATCCCAGCTACTGTAACTTTTGGCCATTTGGCGGCTGAAAAACTCTGACCACTAACCTTGAAAAGCTTTATCTAAGATTTAGTCTGATTTTCTTCCTGGGTTGTGAGTTCAGATGGAAGTCGCCCGCCACAACCAGTCATCATCATCATAACATCCCATGAAACGTCCACTACAGGACAGGGAGCTCCCTCCAGAATTCTAGCTTTTGCTGGAAAAATGAAGAGGGGAAGTACCATAGTCACCTCGCTTGTTAGCATTACGGCTGGCACCATCGACCGCGGTTGTAGGTGACCGCAGTGTATAAGATGTTAGATACAAAGGAGGATGTTGCTGCCCATCCTCCAGTTTATAACCCTTAGTCGCCTCTTACGACACCCACGGGTATGTCAGGGTTGGTACTATTCTTTCCCGGCACCACACGGGACAACCAGTACCCTCGTCGAATTCCTTAGGTTAGGCAACCGACTCAATAAAACGAAATAAAGATAAAAAATTAAATTATTTTTATTTTCAGGAGGTGCACAAAATAGAATTTCCAACCATTCCAAATAGTTTAGAACTATCGCGAGACGGTGCGATTCTTACTGTGGCACATGGTAAGTATATCTGCCGGGCTAAGATGCGCACCGCGACTTGGTCGAGTCGAATGTCACTTTTTATGTATGGACGCGAGAAGGCATAACCGGTTTAGTCTACGAAGACTCGCCATGTCGTGGTGCGCATGCTCGACCTACTGATGTGTCTGTTTTAATTTGGGGGCTCATTTCGTGGAAGTGGATGTAGGCCCTCTGGCGGCAATAATTGCTACTCGAGTTTTAGATGAGTCAGAAGGTGAGGGGAAGGGGGTGTTTTCGACCTCCTTGGGAATAGTTGTTCAGTTTCAAGGGCAGAATTACCTCTATAATAAAAAAAAAAGTAACCGTGCGTTAAAGATTGGTCAAATCCACAATAACACGAACAGCTTTTTGAAGTTTTTCTATACACGTTTACCCATCTTCTGTCTCCCTCTTTCAGGTAACAATGTATCTTTTTATTCGTCTGACACGATGCGTAAGATGCGCGAGTACCCTGTGCCTACGAAATGTTTATCGGCGTCGCTGGCGCCCGGCCGCGCTACGTTTGTATGCGGCGGCGAAGATCTGAAGGTTTACAAGTTTGACTACAATACTGGCACGGAGCTTGGTAAGTAATACTGTCTCGTTCACACATTTATAACGTGTAAGGACCATGCGTACAAGGACCAAGAGGAATGAGGATGTGAATATGTCTATGAAAGTTAACAACTTAAAATCAAAATGATTTTTTATTCATTGCAGAATATAACCAATTTTTTAATGACGTCAATTACATTTACATCTAGGCTTCATACGTTTCGTATTTCTTAGAGACTTTCTAGGCTTCATTTTGTAAAATGCACAAACAGTTCGCTTTTGTAGTAAAAATGCTGTTTGCATTCGCAGCATTACCCCATAACAAAATGCCATATGACATGAGACTATAGAAATAACTGAAGTAGACTAACCTTGAGGTGTCTCCATCTGTCAGAGCTCTTTATTTTTTTCACTGCGTATGCAGCAGAACTGATTCTGTTCGACAATTTATCAATCTGCGGTCCCTAGACTAGTTAGTACTTATTATCTAGTTATACCTAGCGTTAGAAATAGGTCGAATAATTTTTTTTTACTTCCTATTCAAATAACAATGTCAAAAAGTCTATAGAGGTGGACAGAAAACTCCCCACAGTGTATGTGGATGACAGTGCTTTGATAGTTAGAAGGACGCTGATCCCCACTCTTTGGTTGAGTATTCCGTAGTCGCCTTTTTAACACCTGGGGGAAGATATGTAGTGGCACTATTTTTCGCCGGCACCACACGGACTGTTAGGACAGTCCTGCATTTTAACAGCGCGTAATTATGCTGGCTCAGTGACAGAGGCGGCTCGTGCTAAAGAGCACTGGTGCAGTGCACTCCCTCTTTCACAAAACTCAAACTTAGGATGTATTACCTACCTAGTTGTTACATACGATTACATACCTATTTTCATAACCCTATACGTTGTATACATTTATAATAGCCTAAGAAATAATTACGCAACAAATAAGTAGTCAAGTTGTACCAAGTGGCGCGCCAGCGATTCCGCTCCTATGAAGAAATCTTCAGTACAATTCCTTATACAGAATTCAATGAGTGTGAAAGAGAAACATCAACACGCTCGAGCGCGTGAAACAAAAGATTTTCTATGAGAAATTAGCCTAATCAGGAGCGCTGCTCTATGCTACGTTGCCAGATCGCGCGCGATGCGCATGCAGTTCTGTGACAAGGCGCTGTTGCCGATCATACGTAAACAAACTTTTCGTATAAAGCTTTCAGTTAATGTTCGCAATTTTGCTTGAAAATTTAGAAATAATTGTTTTTAATAGTGTACGTGCTTAATTACTGTAAAAATGGACGAATACAGTGTCGTTTACATTAAAAAATGCGAAAAAGACTTTACAAATACGACTTGAACTCAATGAAAAGGGGCCGCCATATAAATATATAAGCTAAAGCAGTATGGAAACTCGGGCCTTTTTTTGAAAAAAGAACTATTCTGCGACGGCGCGTCAGGGTTGTAACCCATGATTTTTGAAATAAGAATAGTATGATGAACTCAAATATTGGGTGCTTCTATCAACTTTGTTCCTTTTAGTATGTTTTCGGACCGTAAAACTAAACAACACAAGGGCAGACAAAGACACTTAGTCGCCTTTTATGACACAACGGCAGATAAATACACTTAGTCGCCTTATGTGTGTCTAACTCAAACTAACAAATAAACATTTTTTTCATTTTTTTTAATGACATAACCAAAGGCAGATGAAGACACTTAGACGCCTTTTATGACACAAGGGCAGATTAAGATACTTAGTCGTCTTTTATCGCACAAGGACAGGGACCCCTATATGAACCTATTTGTTTGTATTATGGTTTTGGCACCCAGGACTGACTTCAGCGCGAAAACTGCTTATTTTCCTGTAGCGGTGTGCGCATGTGTGAGTGCGCCAGTTTCGGACGTTTGTTAGGAGTTTCCATACTGCTTTAGCTTATATATTTAATGTGGTAAAAGGCAGGCTTTTTACCAACCATACCAACTGGTAGTCAAATGCTTTTATTACTGTGCGGTGACTGGTCTCCGAGACTTGCGAAGGATTCTATACTTCGTACATCTTAAGAATGTAATGAGTCATCGCTTTCCGCTGCTGGCAGTTAAATGCACAATGACTAACCGAAAGCAAACCTTCGAAGGAAGCTTGTTTTGTTTCCTTTGTGTGTTACCTAAAAAGCAGAAAAAAAAATCTCCATTGTGAATATACCTGTAATTGTCCCGTGTGGTGCCGGCAAAGAATAGTACCAACCCATACATACCCGTGGGTGTCGTATGAGGCGACTTAGGGTTAACTGGAGGATGGGCAGCAGCATCTTCCTTTGTATATTACATCTTACTTACTGCGGTCACCTACAACCGCGGTCCGTGGTGCTAGCCGTAACGCTAACAAGCGAGGTGACTATGGTACTTCCCCTCCACATTTTTCCAGCAAAAGCTAGAATTCTGGAGGGAGCTCCCTGTCCTGTAGTGGACGTTTCATGGGATGTTATGATGATGGATGAATATACCTTTAACTCCTGCATTTGCATTAATGAATTACTGCATTCTTAACCCACACGAACGGTAGTCGTCGAACGGCCTAAGTACTGAACTAAGCAAGAAAACATTGATATATTTTACACGTCTGTTATTTTCAGAGTCGAACAAAGGGCACTTCGGTCCAGTGCACTGCGTGCGGTGGTCGCCGGACGGCGAGCTGTACGCGACGGGCTCGGAGGACGGCACGGTGCGGCTGTGGCAGGGCGTGCCGGGCCGCGTGTACGGGCTGTGGCGGCGCAACAACGACCATCCCATCGCCAACGGGTACAAGGAGGTCGCCGCCAACTGACCGCCCCGCGACCAGGTGCGTGCAACGGGGGTGGCCATGATTTAGGTTAGGTTGGTCATGATTGAAAAATGGGTGGTCATGATTTAGGTTGGGTTGGTCATGATTGAAGAATGGTTATTCATGATTTAGGGTAGGTTGGTCATGATTGAAGAATGGTTATTCATGATTTAGGGTAGGTTGGTCATGATTGAAGAATGGTTATTCATGATTTAGTGTAGATTGTTCATGATTGAAGAATGGTTATTCATGATTTAGGGTGGGTTGGTCATGATTTAAGAATGGTTAGTCATGATTTAGGGTGGTTTGGTCATGTTTGAAAAATAGTTACTCATGATTTAGGGTGGGTTGGTCATGATTGAAAAATGGTCAGTCATGATTTAGGATACGTTATTATAAATGATTGTGGATAAATGATCATAATTGAAAATAGTAAGATTATGTTTATGATTGTGGTTAAATGGTCACGATTGAAGATAGTTTAGTCACAGTTACATCGAGTCTTGGCGACTTATACTAGTCTTGATTTGTCAATTTAATCCAGGATGGTCGGCCACACACTTGAACCCTATTTCTTTACCTGTGTCGGTCTCAGTAGAATCGCGATGTTTGAATGTGTCGGTATACTTGCTGACCACTGCGGGATCAGGTGCGTTGAATACAACCAATCCACCCGGAGGTTAGGTGTGGGTTGAGGTACAATGGTCGTGATTTGAGGTAGGTTGGTCATGATTGAGTGTAGGTTGGTCATAAGTGTAGAGTAATTTGGTCATGATTAAGGATAAGTTGGTATGATTATTCGAAGTTTATTTATGTATGATTGAGGATGGGTTGGCCATATTTTGGGCTAGGTTTGTCGTGATTGAAGCTGGGTTGGTTGGTTTGTGTGGAGGTTAACCTAGGATGACCAGGACATAGGTACTTGAAGTTGCTCTAGATGGTCATATCCAGCTTTGATTATAGTCTTACCGTAACCGCTGTATAGGTAGTGGCGGGGAGGTGGGGAAGTGGGAAGGAAAGAGCAAGAACTAGTTGCCGCCGGGAGCGGGGACGAGCGATGCCCCCCGTAAGCCGTGAGCTGAGCATACCTATACAGCGGTTGCGTTCAGACTATAAAATGTCTACAGTTTTTTGCCACAATCATAAGTTAACCTTATTCTTTTTTTTCTTGATACTAATAGTTAGGGTGCTGGCTGCAATTTGGGTATATGATTTGCTCATGATTCATATTAACAGGGATGATAGATCAGTTCAATACGAATCGATTTGGTCCTTACAAGTTTTTCTGTGCGTCGCTGCGTTTTTGAGTTAAAGCAAAAAAAAATGAAAATAAGATACTAAATAATGTTTTTTGTCTGCCTTTGTGGCTCCTATTTAAAATACTTCTAAAGATGTAGAAAATCGAAGAGGCAGACATGGAGGGCTCTGCATTATCACGGGACGATGTAGTGAATTTTTGCATTTTGAAGCGCTGTAACTTTACGACGCAGGGCTTTTATGGTGGCAGACCATTTTTCTGGGGTTTTATACATTGTATTTAATCAGATAGTCATAGTCTGCCAGGTGTACGTTTCATTGTCAAATTTCAAAATAGTTAAAACTTAATTCCTCAAAAACGCAGGGGTGTGGATGTCCGCCAATATTTTTTGTATCTTTTAGAGGATGCTCCTTGTCATCAGTCAAAGAGGCAGACATGAGCAAATCATATAGAAATTTGTCCTTCATCACCCTTACTATAACTTTCTTTTTCTTCTTTTAAGGATACCGCGGAGCAGTGAAAGTGCAATCAAAATTGGCCGCTTGGCTTGAGACTATGATTAGTGGACGCCAGGCGTAGTGTTTTTAAACATACGGACATAATGAACTAACGAGGGATAGCCAGACAAATCAAGACTATACAAACGTCGAACTTTTATCGTGTTGTTTTTTTTTGCAACAATTGTTTTTTTATACTCAAGCGTGAATGTATTTATTGTAAAAAGGAAACTAAATAGACTTGATATTGCAACAAAATAAAATGATTTTTAAATAATTGAGGATTTTGTGAATTTATTTATAAGCTTCGTGACTCAGTTATAGTCGAAATAATGTGGTTTGATTAGAATGGCAGCAGGGTGAGAGCAGAACGGAGCGATGCGTAAGATATTGGAGCGACAGAGACACGTATCGCTCCGTCCTGCTCTCGCGCATAGTGGTCTGTATTTATCATTTTAATCGGGCTATACAGGGTGTAACAAAAAGGGTATACCAACCCTGCAGGATTTGAATCTGCCCATGAAACTGAACAAAGGAACGTAAGTCGAAATATGAAAAAAAAAAACTCGCATAGAAACTAAATCAGCTGATAGCGTATTTTGAATGGAGGTCGAAAACTTTATTTTTGTATTTCGACCTATGTTCCTCGGGAAAAGTCATTCAGTTTCATGAGCAGATTCACATCCTTTAGGTCTGGTATAACATTTTTCTTACACCCTGTATAATTGCGACTGTAGTTATCTTGGGTAGTAATTTATCACAAAATAGGTAATTTATCGTCTACGCATCTGTCACGTGACCAACTCTTCAAGTCATCCAAAGGCTTCTGACATAAATTTCCCCCTCCCAGCACTCCCAAAAGAGATTTAGGTAAGTATTATCAAGCGTGAGTATTATACACCAAAATTTGGGATTTAGTGCAAGAAAAGTGACGAAACTCTTATAATAGCAACGAGCAAGCGCAGGGCAAAGTTCTAGAGCAAATCCAGGCAGGATTAGTCGAATACGATGTAAACTTTAGCAAAAATTAAACAAACATATTTTTAACAATAGTACTCTGTATTGACAGCAGAGACAGTAAAAAGGTAACCTAGCTACACAAAACCTTACAAAAATAGATCGCAATACTAGTCCGAAGGAGACTTTACTTCAATACTTTCCCTCGAGCTATTCATGTATAAATCCTAACTTATTACGTAACGTTGTAAACATTGGTCTTGGTAGGGCCTTTGTTAGTGCGTCCGCAATTTGATCTGTAGTTCCAATGCGCTGAATTCTTAGCTCGCCTTCAGCCACTAGTTCACGTACATAAAAGTGACGAATTCTGATGTGTTTCGTCCTTTTGTGAAATTCGGGATTAATAGCCAAACGTACAGCTGCTTCATTATCCACGTACAATATAGGGACCTTCTTCAGAGTGGTCATGTCTTTTAGCACTCGTGTCAGCCACACTACTTCACGAGCCGCTTCGCTGGCTGCAACTAGTTCAGCTTCAGTTGTGGAAATCGCTACGGTTGCTTGCCTTTGGCTGAGCCAAGCAATCGCTCCACCTGCGTAATGACAAACAACGCCTGTCGTCGATCGTCCGGTTAAAATATCGCCACCATGATCAGCGTCGCTAAAAGCTTCTAATTCCGAAAGCCTCTTGTCAGGTTTGTATGATATTCCAAAATCTAAAGTTCCTTTCAGATAACGCATGATCCTTTTTACTTTTAACCAATCATTTCGTGTTGGTGACTCCAAAGTTCTTGACACTACGCTCACAGCGTATGCAATGTCAGGACGTGTGCCAACCATTAAATATGCGAGAGCTCCTACAGCTTCTCTATATGGAAATTGTACTTCCTCTCCGGGAGGGGTGTCAACTTTCCCTGATTCAATCTGTTTTTCAATTGGTGTAGATACAGGGTTGCAATCACTCATATTGAAGCGTTTCAAAATTTTCTTGGTATAAGCTTCCTGTTTAATCAGTATTACACCTCTCCTGTCTTGACTAATTTCAAGTCCTAGGTAAAAACTAGCTGGCTTAGTAGTTATTTTTACCTTTTTTCTTAATTGATTCAAGAACTCCTTTGCTAGCGCTTCGCTGGACGCAGCAATAAGTCCGTCATCCACATATAAGGTAAGTAGGATTTTCTGACTTCCTTTTATTTTCGTATACAGACAAGGATCTGCAGTGCTCTGTGTGAAATCAAGTTCCTTCAAAATGTCGTGAAAACGAGTATTCCAACATCTCGGAGCTTGTTTCAGCCCATACAAGCTTCTTTTCAAGCGACACACTCTGTTAGTGTTATCTTCATAGCCTTCAGGCTGTCTCATGTAAATTTCTTCGGTCAAAAATCCATTCAAAAAGGCGGTTGTTACATCAAACTGAGTTAGAAACATTCGTTCATTGGCAGCAACGCTTATTAGAGAACGGATTGTTGCCATCCTAGCAACAGGACTAAAAGTTTCTTCGTAATCAATGCCTCTTTTTTGACGAAAGCCTTTTACAACGAGTCTGGCCTTATATTTATCAACAGATCCATCGGCATTTAGCTTAACACGGAAAACCCATTTGCAAGGGATTGCTTTTCTATTTTTGGGCAATTCCTCTAAAGTCGAGCTGTAATCGCTGCAGATGGACGGACCTTTCGAAGCCAGGATAAATTTTACGCTCTGCTAAATAGATTATTGACAGTTCATTTCATAAAGCTTGTTTCATTATTTTAGAGAACCATATTTGCATTAAAGTACCGCCCGTGTGGTGCCGGCAAGCAACCATCTCTACCTTGGGTGTCGTAGGAGACAACTAAGGGATTATGAACAGCATGTTGGTCAGCAGCATCTTTCTGTGTATCGTGTCATCTTACTGCGGTCACTAACAGCAGTCACCAGCCGCAATGCTTACAAATAAAAATAATAAATAAATATGAGGGACATTTCGGAGTAGATAAGAATTTGGAGCAATGGTATGGGATCCTAGGGAATCAAAATACAATGATATGATTGAAAGGGTTAAGAAGAAATTTGCCCGATTCATCTACAAAAAAACCTATGGTACTTATCCTTTTCTTTATCCCTCTATATTTGTGTACGGACTGGTGAGTCTGGACAGTCTAGAATTGAGACAAAAATTGGCATTAGTCCTGCACTACCATTCTGTATTAACTGGTAAAATCGATAACAGCACAGCATTATCTCGGATGTGCTTGTGTATACCGGGAACGTACTTGCGCGGTGGTGGTGCGGAGCTGCAGAGGCGCACGCGGCCGCTGTTCGCGACGATCAGTGTGCGCACCTGCAGCGGCGCGAATGCTCCCTCGGCACGTGCAATCAGGCTTATCAATGAAATGCTTACACTACAGCCACTAGCTGATATATTTAATGACAACCCAATTGTTGTCCAAAGATTTGCCACTCTGTTCCTTAACATGTTTTTAAGGATGAAAAGTAGTGTTTTATAATATTATTATGTAACTAAAGTATAAGTGTGTTTTTAGTCTGTAAGCTTATATTTTTAAATAAACGAATTGAATTTCACACAAGGTCATCTGATCCCAAATTAGGCAAAGCCTAAGCGTGGTGACTATGTGAATCCCCTCCAAGATCCCACGTGTTTTTGCTGGAGTTCTGGACGGTGCTCCTTCTGCAGTGGTTGTATCATGGGATGTTATGATGACCTTTTGGTTAGCATTCTATATTCTATACTGTTATTAAAACAACACTATTGTACAAACAAAATTCATTCGTATATTTGAATAAATTTTTCACTAGGTGAGATTTGTTTAATGGCTAACTTAAACCTAAACTTAAAATAAAAGTATAAATTTATGCCAATATTTTACAAAAATAATTTACAAGGATTAGGCAGTGACACTGAGACAGTAATATAAAATTATCATGAACATAATTAGTTTTTATTTATACAGGGGGCAAATAGACAATTCCCGAAAACTTATCGTAGATTCAGACCATGAAAACTGAACAACTTTCCCTAAGAAACATAGGTCGAAATTGACTTACCATAACAAAATGGACTCATCATAATCATATTGTGTGGCTTGCAAGGTCGATTAACGACCTTAAAAACCCTGGTGTCAGGGTTGTTGAGTCACCAAAGGCTCATTAACGACTATGTCCTTAGGTAGTAGTCGGGACCAATGGCTTAACGTGCCTTCCGAAGCACGGAATTATCTAACTTTTCGGAAAATCAGGTGATTCATCCGGCAATGTCCTAAACAAACTGGGGAGGTTGCTCAAAGTGGTTTTTGTTTGACAGTGTCCCCACCGGGAATCGAACCCAGAACCTCCGGATCGAGAGCCGAGCACTCTACCACTAGACTACGGAGGCACAAAATGCACTATAATGCAGAGTCTAGAGGAAGTCACATATTTTTTGGAAATTTTCACATTTGTGTTCCAAATATCTTTCATAGTCTGAATCCACAGTGTCAGTTTTTGGGATGTCTTTTTAAGCCAATCTTTTTATAAGTACAAAAATTGGTAACTTGTTGGTAGGTAATTGATAAGAATATTATGCTTAAAACTGGTATAACTGTTTTATCTTTAAGGATACTTAAAACAAAAATACCTTAAAATATTTTTATAATTGCCAGTTGCACAAATCATCTTTAAAGTTGAAGCTCCTTTAAATCTATTGTTGAGTTGTTTCTGTGATTGTTGATAAAGAAAGTAGCCTAATATTTGAAGGAGTTTTAACTTTGAGGCTGCTTTGTGCAACTGGGCTTTAGACATAATATTTTGTCCTCCGTCAATTAAAGCTAGAGATGGCCGTAAATGCTTAAAAAAAGTTTATTATTCAGGAAATAGTACAGTTTTCTTCCATATTCTCTTCAACGACAAAAATAGCTTGAAAATTATAATTTAAATACATTCTATTCATGTTCAGCATTATTCATGTTTATTGAAGACAAAATACAATTTTATTTTATGCATTTTGCTGTCGAACTCAGTATTCTGCTATTTTACTACAGATCCGGCATTTCGCAAAACCTGTCTGAATCATCATCATCATCAGACGAAAGATTCTTCAGCCGAAAGACGTCCACTGCTGGACATAGGCCTCCTCTAAAGATCTCCAAGACGACCGGTCTGAATCTGGTCTGAATATTTCGTATTAATTCCAAAAACTATAGGTACAGCGTTGTTTTTTTTATAACTCCGGAAATTATTGGTGGTTCTGTCGGTTTTTTTTTACTTCCTAGTCGAAAAAAAAAACTGCACGGAGCGTTTGCTAAGTTTTCATTACGAAATTAATTTAATTTTTTAAACATGACTGGGTTTTTAGGGTTTGAAATGGATGGAAATTTACATTTAAATTAAAGTGAAATAGACACTATTTATGAATAGAAGAGTATTCTAAAATGTTCTTATTCACAACTATAAAATCATCTACAAATCAGACACCACAACAAGATTTTTTTCCGCCAGACGTAAATTATACGGCGGCGTACAAAATAACTCTGGCTCTGACCGTTAATGCGCAGAAGTCAAAAAATGAGTCGCAGGGGGCATGTGGGGGGAGGCGAGCAAATCGTTCATTGGCTCACCTGTCACCCATGCTAAACTTGTTTACTATTATATTCTGTGCCCATGCGCAGAAAATAACTGTCAGAGCCAAACTTATCCTGCACGCGCTATACCTTGGGGTCTAGACAAATGGCTTTCTAGTATCGTAGATGCTGGCAGAATAGACTGAAAACCCAGATGAAACCTATAGTACTTATCTAGTCCCTGGATGAAACTCACTGGATGAAAATGAATGGGATTGACATTAGCCAACGAAATGTCACATGACAGCTAAAGTCAATTCCACAAAGTAGAAAATCGCAAAATTTCACTACCACAGGCAGGATTCGAACCTGCGTCTTCTCCGTCGGTACTGAAGACGCTTTTACCAACTAGGCTAAATTCACAACATCAGGAAGGACTACGGTAGCCTAGTTGGGAAAAGTATCTCTGATACTGACGGAGAAGACGCAGGTTCGAATCCTACCTGTGGTTTAGAAATTTTGCGATTTTCTACTTTGTAGATTTATCCGAACACAGGAAGTGTTAAAATTAAATCATTTTCAATATTAATTTCATACATTTTTAATTTTTATTTAATTCTATCAGCGTTTACGAGTACGATAACAGAGAGCCGCTTGTCTCTGGGCCCTGTTCTCCCGTGGCTCGATTAATGGCCATTATTTTTAATATATACAAAGTTATCGCTTCGTAAGAATGGATGACTCTTTCTTGAATTGCGTATTTTAACAAAAAGTGTAGCATAAAATAAATCGCAAAAAAATGTTCTAAACTTCACTTAGGTATACTGGATGTATGGGACAGGATGGCAAATACGAAAATGAAAAAAAAAATCGGCCCCTCCATACAAAATTGCATACTTGATAGTACAGTTTGTATGGAGCCCGAATTTTTTTAATTTCCGGAAAGTTTTATTTACTGAAAGTTGTTCAGTTACGTTGACTGATCATGCCCTTTCAGTATTTGCCAATCTGTCCTTTACACCCTTATTTAATTGCACTTATTTTAATGTTCATTGCTGAGTAATGTGCATTTATTTTATTTACTGTTAATCTTAATTTAAGGATATGCAATGTATGGATTTAAAAAAGTGTAATCGTATTTACCTACCTATGTGTTAAAGTATGCACATTAAGCCTGGGTAACACGTTTGCTTAGATAAAAGATTATTACAAAAATAAACCTTAATTAATATAAGTAAGAAGGATATAAGTAAGTGCAACGAGAAGAATGTGCCGATGTAACTTAATATCCTACGAAAAATCATTAAATTTCACTTTTATTTTTAATGATAAAAAGAAACAAATAATTTTTCTTGTTTCACCCTATGTTACTTAGGAAAATTTGTTCATTTTCATGGCCATATACACAACCGCACGAACGTAGAGAAAGCTTTTAATATCCTACGAAAAATCATTAAATTTCACTTTTATTTTTAATGATAAAAAGAAACAAATAATTTTTCTTGTTTCACCCTATGTTACTTAGGAAAATTTGTTCATTTTCATGGCCATATACACAACCGCACGAACGTAGAGAAAGCTTTTATCTATTGCCTTTACGCGACCCAGGCGGGATTACTTGTTATCTGCAACCTTAAAAAGGTGACAAAAGAGTCATCAACTCTTTGGCCCACTCTCTTACGAAGCGAGAGCCATACGGCTCAAGATTAATTTCTCGACAACAGTCTATTTTAAACTCGATCACTTGGCTATGAAGGGTGACAGGTCGGGGAACTTGAAGTTCAGGGGTGGTCGCCGCGCGGCCCGCGCCTGTCCGGCCGGCTGCGGGGAGGGGGCGGCCGCGCCGCACTGCGCCGTGCACACGTCGTCCCGCAGTACGGCCTCGCGCGGCCACTCGCGCAGCAGCTGCGCGCAGTCCGTGATTCGAAGGGACGCGCATTGGGCCTGGGGAGAGAACGAGTATGTAAGATTATGTCTTAACTTTACTGCTGACAACAATTTCAACATTTATATACAGATCGTTCGACACTCATCTATTGTGAAGTGTTCATCACGAATTTCTGAATGTAAAATTTAGGTTAGGGTAAACATGCGGATTACCCCGATTACTCACATTCATTTTTAAACAGTCTCAATACTTGCAAGCAGTAAATTCATGTAACTATAGGTCGGTAAATTTCAATGTCATACAGTTTATTATTGCATAAATAAGCATATAAGATGCAAATGCCAAAAATTCCTGAACTCTCATGTCTAGCGAAGTGGTCGATTTGAAAAATCCATATCTTGCTCCTTGATCAAATTAGTGCCTACTAGTCGCATGGAAGGTAGTGTTCCCGATACCTATGAAAAAGCCCTGCTCTGTCTGAGCTCTAACGCGTCGCTAAAAGATCCATAAGGAAGCGAATATTTTGCCTATAGGTATATGCAAAATAGCATATTCACCAGCAGTCCTGCGCTGAGACAACTCTCCTGCCATGTCACTGAAACGTCCATTTAGGGAAACCATTTGTACTTTGTGTCTACTCACCCCTTCATTAGTGCAGATACACGAGGTGCAGGGCGAGGGGAAGGCGGACTCGCCGACCGCCACCGAGCGGCCCGCGATGAGGCAGCCCTGCGCCGCGCTCTCGCGCCACGCCGACAGGTCCATTTGGGGCAGCGACGAGCACGGCACGCGGGGATTTCTGTTAAGGTAACACAATTGTATTAGCTTCAAACAGAAAAGCTAAATACTCTCGAGTAATGGGAATATGCACACAAAACAAAACAATTTTTTGAATAACTATGAAATTAAAAAAGATATAAGCCATCGAAGATTTGTTTCTGTCTCTTTCTAGCAAAAAGAAATTTAACAGGGAATTCGTATGGTCGTAGTGACATGTGACTTCACTGTCCATGTCGGATCTCTCTGTCTAATCGGCGCGTAATGAATAGTTTTAAATGCTTATATCGGCCGTATTTTTCAGCTGATTTAAAATTTAAGTTCAATTTTTATCATCTCTACTACGGTATTGCCATATTTTATTAATAAATGCTATGCATGCATATACCATATTGTCATGAAGTCCAGTTTAACCAGAAAATTCAATAATTTTGTCGAAGGGCGAGAATACTCTTTGAGATTCTTCTAAAATTGCATCGATACCGTATACAACTGTAAAATCACCATTTAAACCTTGCCTGGATTCGCGCGTTTACTAGCTCCGGCTTCGCGCATTATGTTCAAGCACTTATTACCAAGTTAACAAAGACTGTTCATATATAGAAATATGAAGGCGTTTGTAAGTACTTACAAGAAATTGCTAGGCAGATCAAATGCGGCGCGCTGGATATCAGTGGGCACGTCGAAGCTTTCACAGAGGATCTTGGACAAGGTCACCTTGCGGATCTCAGCCAGTTGGCGTTCCGTGAAACGAGCCGCTGTGTTGTCGTTCTCATACCTGAAAATTTTAAATGTTATGCCTACTTCGGAAAACACGGGAAAAGTGTAACATTTGGTCGGTAGGGTGAAAAGTTAATGTCCGTATCTATCTTTACCCATGGTTGTCGCAAAAGGCGACTAATGGAACTTGAACCGGGGATAGAACACGGCGTCCTTTTGCATATCCCATCCCATGTGGTCGTCAACAATCGGCCAACTGCAACACTGTGGTGACCATGTTACGTCCCCTTCAAAATTTACCGAACATTTTTGAAATGGGATGTTATGATAAACAATAGAAGCGTATAAAAAAATCTCACGGCAGAAATGATGTGGCTCTTTGACATGGCAAAAAATGTGCAAATTTTTTGTGATAATTACTTTGAATTCATCAAAAACTCAAATCCAGCGAGACAACAAAAAGTCTACAATTGCTGTCTTTTTAAAACAGCAAAAGGACAGCTAATTATTTTGAGGTACCAAACTATGCTTACCAAAATCTATCACACTTCCTCAGTTGCCGGAATTGTATGGCGATGATGCAGGCGAATGTGGGGCCAACCAGACCTCCTTGGAGGGGTCTCTCGCTCATACCGCCTGGGAACAGGTCTATATCGTCCACCGTTGGGTAGATCCGCTTGAACCTGCAATGACGGGCAAAAGATCCATTGTTAATACAGACGATATTTTATATCCAATGTTTTGATGCCCATTGTGGTTCCCGATATCATTTAGTCTGTTTGGGAAGCAAAAACCTTTGTCACCCTAGATTTAAGAGTCTTCTTTTTGATTGTTAATGTGTTCTTATTGTCTGGATACTCCAGGCAGGTGGTTAAATGTGATTTCTCACGAAGGTGTGAAAGTATAAAGCAGAAAGAAGGATCAAGTTGTTTCTGAGGTGATCTCCATCGGCTCCATCTCGATCTGAAGGTTCTGGGTTCGATTACTCGGCTACTATCTACGGAAGTAGTCGCTAATGAGCCATGTCAGAGACCTTTGACGGCTCAACAATTCTGACACCAGGGTTTTTGAGGTCAGTCATCGATCTAACCACCCACACGTTGTGATGATGATGCAAAGCTCGGCCATGATAGATCCTAAAGGTAAGTGGAAAATGCCACGGCATAAGGACCGTCCTTTATACGTCAGTGCAATTAAAATTTGAAGTAACGCCGTCTAGTGTCTACACCTTGGTCTAAACCATAGTTTCGATCCGACTTACGTAAATCTGGTTTTTATCGTTGGAGCTGTGAGGTGAGGCTGATCAAAAGACAAAATTAAAATCTACTTAAATAATTAAAACAATCAAAACACACCTGGCAATAACCTCATCAGGAATTTCTCTCGTGAGATCTTCAAAATTCGTCGCTCTTTTCAAGTTGCAAAGCGCTCTGTAGTTGTTGTAACTTGGTATTCCATGGTCTCTCCCTCTTTGGATGTTGAGAGCAACCAGGTCAATTCCAGAGAAGGGAATGCGACGGTCTTCGAAAAGGTGGTTAGTGACTTCTCCCGTGATGAACTGGTCGAGGGTTTCCATGGGAGTGGAGGCAAGACCACGCATGAGCTCGTCGACTAGAGGTGGGTGCTGGGAGAGAGAAACGATATTTATTTTCACTTAGTTGAGTTTTAAAGTTTATACGTAGGTATACCTACGTAAAGTCTTAAACACGATGCCTACAGTAAAATAAGAAAGTGTTGTCTCGTGGGATTCGTACACACACAAACACATACTATTATGAAACTATATACTTATCTAAGCTTATCATTCTGATATCTTCGGCGGAACCTTTTATTTAAATGAATAATAATCAAGAAGAGAGGAAATAAATTATTTACAGGTAATCGCTAATCATTCCGATATCTTCAGCGAAACCTTTTATTTAAATGAATAATATAATAACCAAGAAGAGAGGAAATAAATTATTTAAAACTTAAACATCTCTAAAAATCTGATACTTATGTGAGTTTTTGTTTAAGACCTCAGAGCTGGAATATTGTCTGAGTGAAATATCAAAAAGTCATCTACCTACATAGACTGCGTAAAATTATAATTGTAAATCTTACTTACAGTCATGAACATGTCAGGCCTGAAGAATCCGTCTCTGAGCAGGATTGGAGGTTCGACAGGCTGGAAGTTAGGGTTGAGTCGCGGCAGGTGTGGTCTCAGAAGGGAGTGGCCGAAACGGAAAGCTGCTGCTCCGAACTCCGATACGATTGCCGGGTTGCAGGTAGGGGAGTATTCTTTGTAGTAACCTGGAGGAAGAAGCGTGTCGCATGTTACAAACATGCTGAAAATAGTACTGGCATCAGTGTTGTTGAGCTGCCAAATGCTGTTGACAAGGTTCATCAGCAACTACTTCCATAGATAGTAGCCAGAACCAACCGGTTTAACGTACTTTCAAAAGCTCGGAAACATCTTACTTCTTTGGAGAATCAGATTATTTATCCTGCAATGCCCTAACCGGGTCTCACAAAGTAATTTTCGTTTTACTGTGTCTCCACCGACAATCTGACCCAAAACCTCCGGATCGTGAGCCGAACACTAACCACTTTTTTTTTTTTTTTTTTTGTTAAATCCAACTTTTAGATACTTTCTAAGTTTATTGATTGAGTAACTTAATGACTCAATGAATTTTATACTGGTGAAAATTTGTAATTGGCGTAGTTCTTTTCAAAATTATTATATAAAACATTATTGGCTGTAAATTTTCCAAATAAAATAAAATAAAATATTAAAATAATACTAGACGACGGAGGCTGTTGAAGGAGTTTTAAAAAACAAAAAACTTACCAGAAGGCAGCAGCTTAAGTCCATATAAATTGACAGCGTTCCACGAAAGCAGTCTAGGCAAGAATTCATTGTAGATGACGTGCGTGAAGGAAGCTGCTAGAATTCGGCGAGCGTGTTCGAATAGCAGGTCCGCGTCCCAGTGCGGGTTGACGCCGCGAAGACCTTCAACGATTCGGTTGTGTTCGCGGAGGAACACCGTGTGGATTGCGGTCAGGCCTGGCTGCTCGGAGGCTCGCCCGTCACCTGGAAGTAGGGGTAAGTTTAAGTTTTTTTATGTTGTAATATAAGTGAGCAAACTGATGGTAAGTGGTCATCAGCGCCCATGGCACGAGGATAAGATTTTGAAAACCCATGCGCAGGGCGGAGCGCGGGTTTTCTTACGTCAATGGTAGAATGTTTGCCACCGATAAGACAGCAAAGCGCTTTGCACCTCCTGAGAACTATGATGGAATGTCTCATGTGCCGTTGATTTCACTGCCCCTTCAAATATTGGTTTCAAACATTGCTGCTTTACGGTACTTAGTATTAGGCTAGGGAGCGGTAGATACTGCCCTAGACGCACTGTGCACAAAAGATCTACTACCTTCCAATACAAATTCCTGCTGTAAAGACAAAAACATTCTAATAGTCACAACTCCACCCTAGCGTAGGTGCCGGAGACACACTCAACGCGTATAAATACTATAATCATTCGGAGTTCTATAAAGAAACAAATCTAATCAGCAATAAAACAGTTTCCACTTGGCGCTTTACACTCAGGATGGCTGTCAGTCAGACCGACCGTGGTAGCATATCCTTGCCATTGTGCGAGTGAACGGTTGTGTTCATTCTTCCATTAGAGCTGCGCAGTTTGCGGACAATGCAAGGGTTCTATGACGAAACAAATCTTACCAGCAATGAAACAGTATCCGCTAGCCGCTTTACATTCCGGATGGCTGTCAGACCGCGGCAGCATATCCTTGCCGTTGTGTGGATGATCGGTCGCGTTCATTCTGCCGTTGAAGCCGCGCAGTTTGCGGACGATGCAAGGGTTCTCGCCGTACACTACTGATGCGTCGATGAAGGCTGTGTTCTGGTTGACTTGCTCTCTGGGACCTAGGAATGGAAATTGAATTAGGCGTTTGCAAGATATCTGATTCTTACTTTCAAAAGTATTTTTCTTACTTTCCTCATTACTTTCAAAGGAAATTGTTTGTTTTGTTATTAAAAAACGTGACAAGACAATGGAATGCGAGCTGACCCAGCTGCAGCGTTTCATTCTCGACTTCAATAAGTTTCTCACATGCGTATTAGACCAATATTTTTAGCCTTCAACGTACCACTGCAGGGCAAACTCCCTTTTCTCCAAGCAACTTCTGCCAGTTACTTGTGTGTGTATCCTCTCGACCCATGGTGCAAAAGGCAGGATCACTATTAACCACATGAACAATCCAGTCATATCTAAAGTTGTTACCAAGTTGCTGTTGTCCAGGCAAACTCCTCATGAAGGGGAAGCACAGCCGCTCGCCCGACGTGACGTTGACCTCCGGGTAGTAGTGGTCGCCGCGCGGCACGGGGAAGGGGTTGCACTCGGGGTGCACGGTGCGCGGCGCGTCGCACGACCGGCAGTCGGGGATGGACTCGTGGAAGCCTGGAGGACAACATCTCATTGCAGAAACTTTCGTAGGCATAACGATCAGTTTTGGAGTAACAGCCTAAGCTGTTGGTATCTGAGCGGATACGGGACCAAATAAAACCCAGGTCTAGAATAAGATTTCCTGGGCCGACGTGCCCAAGTTAACAGATGTCATCTCTTTAAAATCTCTGTAAAAGGCATCTGCGTGGCAGTATTTACCGGCAAGAAAAAACATTGTCGTTGCTATAATTAATTTTCAGGATTTCTGAGGTGCGATTTTAAATAGGTTGATAAAGTACAAAGCAAACAATAATAAAAACGATCTAAGTACCTACTAGAGCGAATTGCATAATCATCAGCGTGCAGATTAAAAGGTCGGGGTGGATCACGGCGGAGACAGAACAAAAGTGTTGAGGTTAGACTTTTGAGAATCATACTTAGTGTATCTCTAGTTATGGTTGCTGGTTGGATCTTGCAGGGGGACGAGGAAAGCTTTGCACCAGAAATAGATCTCACTAGAAACAGTTGGAGCAAGGGCCAGACTTTTATTGTATTATCTTTGTGAATAGGCGTCATGGTGAGCTCATGAACCAGGAACTGAGCGAATTGCATCTTTATATTAGTGTGTGTAGCGAGTATGCACTGTGCAGGTTGGAGATGTCAGAGTGAATCGTGGTGGAGAAAGTAGGTGGGTACAATAGTGTGTTAAGCGTCATACCTACATTTGTGGATAAATGTCTTATTAAGTTAAAGTAAGGCAGCTTGGGTTGGATCACAGTGAAAAAATACAAGAATGTTGGGTCCAGAAAATATGACAACAGAAATGAAACTAAGGACTTGACTACCTGACCAGACTTATTATTATTACCTTTGTGAATAGGCGTCATGGTGAGCTCATGGTCGACGAACTGAGCGAATTGCATCACCATCAGCGTGTAGCGAGTGTGCAGGTTGGAGATGTCGGGGTGGATGACGGTGGAGACGACGCGGGGGGACGGGAGCGGAGTGCCCGTCACGGAGTTGATGCGGGGACGGCTTACACCTGGAAATCGATAAAGTGTATTAAAGAGTTTATATATATCATCATTACAACACACAATAAACATCAGGTGCTTGTCTGAAAGCTGCTCTGATTGAGGAAAAGAAAGTGCTATAGTCACCACGATTTTGTTGCTTTAAGGTTGGCACCTACGTTGGCACTAATAGTAGTATTATTATTATTATTTATTTATTCGATAACAATGAATACATCGTGTTCGAAATTTATGTTAAAACTAGAAACCAATATGTCTAAGTACATTAAAAAAATTAAAATTATTATTAAAATAAAAATTAATAGTTTCAACAAATGTCTAAAATATACAATTCAATGTCCAAACTTAAAAAATATATTTTAAAAAAATATATTTGTTTCAAAGAAAATGTCAAAAGTATAAAACTAAATGTCAAAATAAAAAATAAATAATCTTCAAAATTTTTTGTGTATACAACTAATTCTAACAATTAGAATTCATCAACGTTGTAACAGCACTTTTCCAAAAGGTAGGTTTTTAATGATTGTTTAAAAATATATATATTTGTCATACTTTTAAACTCAATTAGCATTCTATTGAACAACTTTACTGCTTGGTTTCTTGCGCAATGTTTAACGACCGTAAGCGTTGGCTGTATAACATTTTTTAAATCCATTCTCCTAGTAGATATCCTCAGTTGCATTTCTTCTTCAGTCTCATACAAGTGCCTATATTTTACTACATGTGTTAATACTAGCAGTATATACAAACTGGGCACGGTTAGAATCCCCAGCGATTTAAAATGCATCCTACATGATTCCCATGGCGGGATACGAACTATGGTTCGTATTGCCCTTTTCTGAGCAACAAATGCTTTTTGTGTGTTATAGCAATAACTATTGCCCCATAATTTAATGCTATACCTTAATCTAGACTCTATTAGAGCATAATAGACGATACACAATTGCTGTCTTGTTAGCTCATCTCTTAAACTACGTAATGCGTAGCATGCTGAGTTGATGGAGTTTACTAGAGCAGCTAGTTCGGGTTTCCAGTTTAAATACTGATCCAGATGAACACCTAAAAATTTGACTACTTCAGCATTTTCAATCTTTTCTCTGCCTATGGCAACATCAAGTTTAGCCCTATTCCGAGCAGTTGTTTTAAACAATAAAATGTTCGTTTTACTCGTATTCAAATTGAGATTATTACAGCTAAACCACTCATTAAATGCAACTAGAGCTTGACTTACTTTAACATTTAAATCATTAACGTTTTTGCTAGATATCACCGCGTTTGTATCGTCAGCGAATACTACTAATTTTAAATTTGAAATTCTATTGCATATAAAGTGTAACATATCGTTTAAAAACACAATGAAAAATATGGGGCCCAAAACGGAACCTTGTGGGACACCTCTAGTTACCTTTACTATGTTAGAATTATATTTATCCTCTTTTTTGTCATTTACTTGAGTAACTTCTACATAATGTCTCCTATTTTGCAAATATGATTTAAACATTTCTAGGACATTACTTCTGATACCGTAGTACTCTAACTTACTGAGTAGGATACTGTGGTCTACAGTATCAAAGGCAGAGATCAGATCCAGAAAAACACCAGGGTGTCTACTCTCAAAGTCCGATATATCGATACGATACTATTCGCAACATGCAAATGCAAAACTTCGTCCCTTCACAATACAGTAGAATATTGGTTGGATGAATTTTCAAACAGCCAGTAGTTAGCATCCAACCAATATTCTACTCTATTGTCAAGGAACGAAGTTTTGAATTTGCATGTTTCGAATAGTATCGCATCGATATATCGGACTTTGAGAGTAGACACCCTGCCACTATTTCCTTGTCATTTATAAGTTGTATGACATCATCTACTAAAGAATCTAGTATGTCAGCACGATAAATAGAAAAAGGTTGCCGATCCCCCGGTTGCTTATTCCTTAGCTGCCTTTTAAAACACCTCCGAGAACAGATGGGATGGCACAATTCTTAGCCAGCATCACACTGGTAAAATAAGATGCCTCTTTTAGTGTACATGGTACATAGGTTGAGTAATGCACAGGTTTGAGGTGCATCTTATATATTAAGTTGCACGTAATGCAACCAGGTTCCGGAACCCCTTTACACAATAAAATTGTTTTGCTTTTCTCATCACAATGTAATTTGGTACTTTACGAAGAACGCGTCAAATAGTGTCAACTTGATCTGTAGATCGTAAGGACATAATATTTACCATCCTCATAAACAGGCGGCAGCAACCTTGCAAAAGTGGTCAAACTCTTGCCCAAGTTAGGGTTCCGCAGATTGTTGCAATATCCAGTGTAAGTCCTGAACGGAGTGTCGGGGTCGCACGCCCCCTGCTCGTCGCACTGCGGCTCGATGGTGGGCCCGTCCTGGTTCTGGCCGACGAAGCCGCTCACGTCCACCGACTGCAGAGAGTCCACGAAGTCGTTGGTTGTGCTGAAGCCGAGAGCGTCGTCGAAGATTTGGCGTTTGCGGCGGTGACTGTGGAAGAAGTAATGAGGATAATCTATTCGAAATTTGCAAGATTTTTGACAGTGGTGTTTGTAGTCATTTGAATAAGGTGAATACAAATAAAGCCAGCCGAAAAAATTAAAGAAGCATTTGGTATGGTATAGACATGTTGTGAGGAGTGACGACCAGCATGCGACGATGAGAGTGATGTGTATGATTATATGAGAAAGAATGAGGTTACGAATAAGATGACGGTTGATAGAAAGAAATGATAGCAATCAACATGTTGCGCCGACCACAAATCAATTGGGAGAAGGGCAGGCGAATAATGATGACGAGTAAAGCCAAATTAGTAAGAATATACCTATATTGTTTTCAGCTGGCTTCCAAGTACCAGTATAATCCGCTCTAATATCTCCCTTTCGTACTGTGCTTGCAGCGAATAATAAAAAAAAATTGGCTCACCCAGTATTAAGAGAGTTGACCAGCTCATTGGTGGCGAATTCAAAGAATAGTGAAGTGTTAGCTAGCTTCAAAGCGTATTTGTTGGCTTTAGAGAAGGACGCTGCAGTTCCCACAGGAGACTTGGGGTCGGCTCCACCACCTGATAAAAAAGAAATGATTAAATACTTTGGACATGAGGAATGGATCGGGTTTTACAAAAGGTCAGTTCAATAGTACCTATCTATGAAAAAAATCAACTGGATCCCTCAAGTGTGCCGACGATAGTGCAGAGTTAAGATAGCGAGACATTTCACCAGCACATCTTAGACAAAATTACTTAGCCTAATTGTAATCGCTCTAGGTGGAAGAAAAGCTACTAGCTTGGTGGTGTCGTGTCACACCCTACCATAAATAAAATGATGCTGAAACTTTTGCGATCAGAAACGAAGAGCAATGACCGCAATGTCGCAAGTGTCTAGATCGACGAGATCATAACCCAGATGGGTAACCACTTGTGGAAACTTAACTACTTGATTGGAACTAGATTGTCTCTTTGGAAGTCATGTTGTGCCAATGGTTCCAGCTACTATCATAGATAATGGTCGTTAAGCCCTATCACAGGCCATTTGGCAGTTTAAAAATTCTGACAATATGGTTAGTTAGCTAAAACTATGTTGTACATTTTTTCACATCATGTTTTTTATCGTTTATACTCACGAACTTCCCACAGCATATACTCCAATCTCTTCCTCTCAGCCATCTCTTGTTTGGCCTTCTCTAAAGCTGCAGTAATCATATCCTGGCTCAGTCTTTCGGCAGCTTTAGCGCCGCTCTCGTCACGCCACGCGGTTACTTCTAGTCGGCTGTGTTGCGAACATTGCTGGGCTGCGTTTCTGTTGAAAGAAATAAGTTTATTATTAAGGAAGTAGCCGTGTGTCTGAATTGCAGCTTATATATTTTTTTAGTCTTCCTACATTTTTGGAATTTCGGCCAGTTCCTTGAGGAAAACGTGAGGAAAGTTTTTCTATTTAATGGTCTAAATATCAAGGGTCGCAAAATTCATAACGTCAAACCACGGTTACCTAGCTAATAAAGGCGTCTCCGGTACATATATGGAAAAGACGCAGGTTCGAATCCTGTAAGTGATTATGAATGTTATGATTTTCTTCCTTGTCTAAATCCATATTTCAAATTAAGCTACGTAATTTTACACCAATGAAAGGTACTCGGTGTAAATCTCGTGCTTTTAGAACTCAATGTGATTCAGCCAAGAATCACGCCAGAATCGAATTGAAAGGAAAAGAAGCCAAGAAAGGATGGCAGCTATTTAATGTTCACTTACAAGTAAGGGTCTTCCTTGACGAATGCTTTAGGTTGTATAGTGCCAAGCGACTCGTCTGCAGAACACAGCAAGCCAGCAAGGGATACTTTTCTGATAGCACCTAGTCGCTCAGGCAGAAACGATGATGGAGGGATGTCGTTTTCGTACCAGAATCTGCATGAAATAAAAACGCATAGGGATTAGGTAAGTATGTAATTTTCTTATTCCTAGAACTATAATTAAGTCTGTAGCAACCAGATCCTTAGAATCCAAGGCTTTAAGTAAATGTACCAAATTATCAGGACCAAGCCAATATCAGAAGGCATTTTTAGTTTAAACTTTTTCTTCTACCTACTTATTTTCTGAAATTTATGAAAACTGCATGTTACCTGTCACTCTTCTTCAAATTGGCGAACTGCAAAGCCAGAACGCAAGCGAGGGTCGGTCCTACAACAGCACCGCTGGCTGGTTTCTCCATAGCTCCTCCGATCATCAGCTCGACATCTTCAACATTCCTGAAAATACGAGATTTTTAAATTACCTAGACGCAGGCATTTCAGTAAGAAAGACAATCAAACCTACCAAACCAAATATGGTGCATTTTATTGATTGTATTTATTGTGATGGCTCCATGGCCCCGAGAGAATCTTGGATTCTGACAAGTCTTGCAAAATATCAAATGACAAAACCATCATCATATCGTGTAGGTTGTAAGGTCCATGTCCAACCTTTCAAACTGTGGTATCAAAGTAAGTGAGCCGCCAAGGGCCTCTCACATGGCTCATGATATTAACGACAACATCCGTAGACTTGGCTTCCGAAGCACGAAATCGTCTTCAATCATCATCATCATCAATCTCCTAACCAAAGATCGGAAGTCTCACATAGTGATTATTGTATGAGTGTCCCCATCGGGACTCGAACCCAGCACAAAGCTTTTACTTACTGTATTAAAAGTAGATAGATAGATAGATTGATTCTTTATTGCACACATAATAATAAATAACATTGTACAGGAAAGAGAACTTAAAACTAATGTGGGCAAAGGCGGCCTTATCGCTGCAAGCGATCAAAAAAAAGTACTGATAAAATAATTCTTCCAATTACCTGTACATATCAGCCATCATCTCTTGCTGGTTCCTATCGAAGCCAAGCTTGTCAAAGTCCCCATAAGTCTTCACATGTGTTGTGGGCTCACACAGTCTCAGGGCTTTGAGATAAGATCCGACGCCATGGTCTCTTGACCGGTTCAAGTCCCATACTGCAGATGATTGGAACCGGGAGACGCGGTGAGCGCTTGTGTGGATTAAATCGTGAAGGGATACGTTGTGGGTCTGTGAAACGCAATTAACGAAAATGAGTATAGGTACGTATGTCGTGAACGAGTATGGATAGACCTCAAACCAAAAGTTTTACGTCTTAAGAGACAAATGAGTTGAGTCAACTTAGATTGAGGAAGCAGCAGTGCTAATGTCCCTGGCAGGTGCAGCTATTACAGCGTTTCCGAAGGGGTTTCAGTAATGAAAGTATAAGTAAAAGGTGTCGTTCATTTTGGGCAAGCAAAGCTCTTCGGATCTCTTCTACATCAAGCAATATTGAGATGAATTCCTTAGTTTAGGTTCTCACAAAAAAAAAACCTTTTTGAGCGAATGTACAACTTATGTGGTCTGGTACAAATAATTTTTAATTAAATGACCCCGTTCAGAACATTCATTCAATCTTAACTTCCTTTATAATATCTATGTTCCATTGCTCACCAGTTTTTCATTCATCATGGCTTTGAAGACAGGAGCGACAGCTACCAGCTCGGAGTAGACTCCCGCGCGATTCGCGCTCGAGTATCCTCTCCAGAAGCCCAGAGAAGTCAGCTTCAACTCTGCTTTTGACATGCCGACCTGGAAATTTAAACCAAGCAAGGTGTTGAGACTTTTGATGAATATGCTTCGGTTATTTACGATTTGGGACATTTTTCAAAGAGAGAAAAATGCCATTTAAAGAGAGACATTTGTGCTTTGTGCCTTGAGATTCTGGATTACCGCCATTTATTTTAGAAGAGAAAGTATCTGTTCATCATGATACAAACAAGTACCATAAGAATCTGATAACACACTTGATTGTGTTATCAGATTCTTAAGACTTTGTACTCCTTTATGAATCTGTCTTGGTCATGGTCATAGATTTCTATCAGTAAACCTTTGTAAAAGATCATTCGGTCGGTCGGCCTGTCATCCGATAGATATAAGATCTGATATTGAAAGGTCGCAGGTTATTCGTGGAAAATACTGCAACAGGATCGAAAGGACATGCATGGCACATAAAAAAGAACGCTGATAATGTAAATTTACCAAATAGCAATTTACCGTTTTTCTAAAAAAATATAAAATCGATCATCCTTACCTCACCCAGCAGAACAGGTAAGAATTCATTATACGTAATGTGTTGGATAATAGCAGCCATGGCGCGACGGGTCTCCAAGAAGAGGGTGGTGTCATCCCAGAAAGGGTTGAGGGTGTACAAGTCTCCAGCAATTCTGTTGTGTTCTAAGAAGAGGGCTTTGTAGAGAGGTGCGGAGGGGCTGCCGTCGTTGCATCTAGAGGTGGTAAAGAGATTGATTTAGTATTTAAAAGATGTCAAAGTAGGAGAAAAGTAGCGCGTAAGAAGTAAGCAGATCTGATTGGCTGTAATGGCTGATGGTTGAAATCAACCACCAGGGACGGATTCATTATATTTTTGAGTGCGGCAGATTTCCCGTCGCAATGACGAATAGACAAATCTTAGCGTCTATCGACTTCGTATATTTAAATGTAATCGCTGTTTTGACAAAACAACGTTCTTTCCATAGACCTACGAATCCAAGTTTATCATTCGTGAGATTTTGCTTTAGTTTTCATGTTTGTGATAAAACATTCTGAATGGTCACGGCTCAAGAGTTTCAGGTGAATAAAATTATGACCACCAAGGATGTACTCGTATGTTGACGATCATAATATAATCATTATCATCATATCGTGTGGGTTGCAAGGTCGATGACCGACCTCACAAACCCTGGTGTCAGAGTTGTTGAGCCGCCAAAGGCCTCTGACATGGCTCATTAACGACTACATCCGTAGATAGTAGTCGGGACCAACGGCTTTACGTGCCTTCCGAAGCACGGAATCATCTAACTTTTCGGACAATCAGGTGATTCATCCTGCAATGTCCTAACCAAACTGGGGAAGGTCGCACAAAGAGATTTTTGTTTGACAGTGTCCCCACCGGGAATCGAACCCAGAACCTCCGGATCGAGAGCCGAGCGCTCTAACCACTACACCACGGAGGCTGTTAATCATACATGTTGTAGAGTACCTAGGTAGGTATTGTTTGTTTCGAGTAGGTACAGTTAACGACAGGTCAAGCTTGACACTCGCAGTGCTACTCTAGCCTTTACGTCTATTGATATAAGAACAGTACAAAGTCCAATGTGTCAAGCTTAAAGTGCTCTAGACTGTACTCGAAACAAAATTTGAAAGTGGTAGGGCTTTTGTGCAAAGTCCGTCTGGGGAAGTACCACCCCCTTGTTTTTTCTACCGTAAAGCAGCAGTGTTCGCACTGCTGTGTTAAAATGTGAAGAGCAAGGGAACCATTGCATTTACTGGCACATGAGAAACATTTTAGTTTTCAGGTTGGGCAACGCGCTTTGCTGTCTTGTTAGTGTCAATCATCCTAATAATAAGACAGTGGGCGGTATATGCGACCACTTACCATCAGGTGGCTCACAAGCTCGTGTGCTCACTTGTTACATTTAAATTAGTCCTAATTTTCAATGGATTGAAATGGATTCCAATAATGCGGTAGATTTTCTCTAGCTAGACACATAGGTAGATCATATTAACATCACAAGCCTATAAAAGCAGATGCACCAGACGAGCTATCTTAGAATTTAAATATGGAAATATCGGACACGGAATGAAGAATGCAGATGATTTCAAGGTGATTGTCAACATATTTGCATACAATCCGTGTTTGTGACGACACCGTGGAATCCCATCTATGTCATCCCATCTGTTCGGATCCGCTCATTTGTTTACACGGCTTGACATGGTGATAATCATCGTAATTATGGGTTATCTGATAGATACGTAACAGAGAATATAGTATTCACCTCAACTTCACTTGAAACAAGTTAGATATGTGCCTAATCTACAGAAATTCAGTGTATGCATGCATGCAGTGTTTGATATGCGGCTTTCCTTACCGTATTAGAAAGCAATAATAAGTTTTTCGGTTTTTTTATATTGGTGTTAGCCTGTGTCCTATTTCTGGTACCAAAAGAGCGCTGTTGTAGTACTCAGCGTTTTATGTCGAACATGTTCAAAGAGATAATAAATATAAAAGAAAAATATTTGAGCCCGTTGAATCCTTTTACGTTTTTAGGGTTCCGTACCTCAAAATAAAAAAACGGAACCCTTATAGGATCACTTTGTTGTCCGTCTGTCTGTCTGTCAAGACCTTTTTTCTCACGAACGGGTAGAGGTATCAGGTTGAAATTGATAATGAATGTTAAGGTCCGTGGACCACAAGATCTGAAAATTTTAAATTTTTTACAACGACGCAACCAAAAGATATGGCTTTTTATGTCCTCATCTCCATACATTTATTCAAAAATGCAAAACCTACAGGGTACTTCCCGTTGACCTAAAATTATGAAATTTGGCAAGAAGCTAGGTCTCACAGTACAAATAAAGGGAAAAGTCTAAAATCATTAAAATTTCAATTTTTCTCACAAATAATAGTAACCAATTAAGGTGAGCTCCCGTTTCAAGGACTTTTTTATAAAAGAGGGGTCAAGTTGGATGGTCTCCGAGTTTTTAAAATCAAAGAGCAAAAGCTTTTAGTATATGATATGGTAGATAGATACGGAACCCTTAGGGCGCGAGTCCGACTCTCACTTGGCCGGTTTTTTTTGTTGGTTACGGAGCTTCGCTTTCGTAAAGGCCGAAAAGGTTTCCTTCTAGTTTCCTTCCTATAATCTTAAACCTTAAACAAAGATATAAGCATATCTGTGCTCTCAAGCAACAACTTAACATCTTCTGGCACTTTTTAGGGTTCCGTACCTCAAAATAAAAAAAGGAACCCTTATAGGATCACTTTCTTGTCCGTCTGTCTGTCTGTCTGTCTGTCAATACCCTTTTTCTCACGAACGAGAAGAAGTATCAGGTTGAAATTGATAATGAATGTTAAAGTCCGTGGGCCACACAAGATCTGAAAATTTCAAATTTTTACAACAACGCAATCAAAAGATATGGTATTTTATGTCCTCATCTCCATACAATTATGCAAAAAAGCAAAACCTACAGTGTTTTTCCCGTTGACCTAAAATTATGAAATTTGGCAAGAAGCTAGGTCTCACAGTACAAATAAAGGGAAAAGTCTAAAATCATTAAATATTTAAATTTTTCTCACAACTAATAGTAACCAATTAAGGTGAGCTCCCGTTTCAAGAACTTTTCTATAAAAGAGGGGTCAAGTTGGATGGTCGCGGAGTTTTTAAAATCAAAGAGCAAAAGCTTTTAGTATATCATATGGTAGATAGGTACGGAACCCTTAGGGCGCGAGTCCGACTCGCACTTGGCCAGTTTTTTTAGCTATAGCCCTATGCCAGAATAACTTCCCGTAGTATACTTAATTACAAAGTAAGTCTTACTAAGCAAGAAGCTGTTCGTTCTGGTCTCTGCTTCAATGTAGCAACTCAAATAGTTGGACCAAAAAGAGCATCTATGCTTGCTTCATTTCTAAACACAGTCAATTGCAATCTAGACCGACTAATTGCGTTATCTGCGAGTCTCCGAGATTCTCGCAAATTTTATCACTTTCGAAACAGTTTCCGCAATGTAAAAGCTTAGTTTATTGTTTTACTTTCCATATTTTTTTTTATGTGTCAAGTATGAGCAAACGAGCAGGTGGTCAGCACCGCGCATAGGACTCACTCTCTTATTAGCGGCATATTTTGTCACACTAATAAGACAGCAAAGCGCATTGCTCACTTTAGGAACTAAGATGGTATGTCTCATGTGCCAGTAATTTCACTGGCTCCCTTACCCTTCGAACCGAAACACAGCAGTGCAAACATTGCTGCTTTGCTTTAGACCATATAATTTGACCACGTGCCAGATCCATCAGAGCATATCGGCCTTTAAGTGTTTCACTTCAGCGCCATAAAAAATGTCTTAGCTGCGATCTTATCTCAGCTTTATCACATTTTTTTCTGTGTCTAAAACTCGTTTGCGACACCATCCAATGTCTAACAGTTCTTGATTATTTCTGCTAAGAAGCAGTAATGTTTGCACGGCTATATTTCGGTTTGAAGGGTGAAGGAAGCTAGCGTAATTACCGGCACTTGATAAATTCCATTTTAGTTTAAACTATTTCTAAGATTATGTTTACTCCGTGTCTAAGTAGTACCGACTAAGAATAGTACAGTACCATCAAAACCCTTTCCTTAGGTATCGTAAAAGGCGGCTAAATGATCTTAAACATAAGAATGATCGGCAGAGTAATTCTGCGTATAACCAATCACCGCGGTTTATATGTTCCATCTGCAACGTCGTATCCCAAAGCTATAACATATTTGTTAAAAACTCTGAAGGAATGTTGTTGTTTGTTAAGGGCTTTCCTGCAGCCAACTAGCGCCCCTAACAGTTAAAAAAGTATTACTCGCTAAATACAAAACTTATCGAAAATCTGTCTATCCAGATTGAAGTGAAGGTAAGGTGAAGTTTATTTAGAACCTATCAATCCTGAAAAATATAGTTCACTGTAGTTACAGATACAAAAACTGCTAAAAGTGGCCGTCTTAACGCTGTCTTTTTAAAGCCGCCACAAAAAGAGGAACCTAAGGAGTGGAACCAAGGAGGTTTAAGTATCAGCTCTTGCTGCTAAGGAGGGAGCCATAAGCGTAGCACTTTCTTGCGAGGGACCTCCATACTAAAATGTATGGAATTTTTTTCAAATCCTAAAAACGTAAATTTTTTATCTTTCTCTCTGAGAAATATGTGACATGGGACTAATAAATGCTACTACCACAGTTTTTCTGGTGAAAACACTTACCATTCAGGAAAAAAGCTATGTTAAAAATCACGCATTAAATGGCTATTACGGATTATTTACGCTTCCGTTCTTAGTATTAATGATCAATTCACAAGTAAAAAACGATATGTTTTCACTTTCGCAAACAAAGTTTGTACTAAAACATTAGATTTTTAAAGATACCTTGATTTTTGTAAAACTTAACTGAGTTTTTCGACCGACTAGCATGGGCCACAGTGAGACGCTTTACACTTCACTAGCTCATACAGAATATGTATATGGCGGACTCTATAGTTTTTTACTTTTTACTCTGAGAGTGGAACAGTCTAAACCATAAACTATTCTTGAAAACTTACTTGCGACATGATCCTATATCGAGCTTTCCGGCGTCATAGAGTCGCAGTGATCGTAGTTCCTTCTCTGAGCTGCCGTACAGAGCAGATCCATCCAAAAACGACGTAGCCAAGTTCATCTGCTCTCTGTGTTCTAGAAAAAAACAATTTTTTTTCACATCTATTCGAAAAGAGCTAATTCGTTCTACGTTCGGGACTAAAATCGCGTTTTAATTCCTAAGGGACTAAAATTGATTTGAATTAGGAATGTGGATATTGTTAGTGAGAGTTCTACGTTACTAAAATCACTTTTAATCCATATTGAACTAAAAGTGATTTGAATTAGCTATGTGGATATTGTTAGTAACGGATGATAGTAAAAAAAATTTATATTTAAATTGTTTTATTTTCTCATAGAGGGTGACAAAATGTAGAGTTTCCCTCTCGAGAGCGACACTATTTTAAAGCTCGAGTGACGTATTTTGAATTCTTCGCTCCACTCTGGATTCAAAAAACGCTCTCGCCCTTAAAATAGTTCTTTGCTCCCTTGGTAAAAAATCTACTATTTTTATGATCGCGTGTCTACCTACTGGTGGTTTTCCACCAGAGCTGTGCGAGATATCTTATCTGTGAGCTGGAAAAATCCCAACCAATAGGATAGCTTATTTTCCTAGCTTAGAGCTGCGCTTGAAAATGGAGCAATTCTTTTGATTGAATCGAACATCTAAATATTTTGTATGGATAAACATATACAGGGTTTTAATTTGATTGCGTGCCATAGCTCAGGGGCGGGATCAGTATCAGTAACTAAACAACTTTTCTCCAGGAACATAGGTCGAAATACGAAAAACCAAATTTGACCTTCCATACAAAATGCGCTATCAGCCGATGCAGTTTCTATGGGAGGTCAAAAATTGATTTTCGTATTTCGACCTATGTTCCATGGGAAAAGTTGTTCAGTTACTGATACTGATCCCGCCCCTGAGCTATGGCACGCAATAAAATTAACACCCTGTATATTTTTTTAAGAATTTCTGAAAGTCGTTGCATTTAGCCCCAAGAATTATACCATTTTTTTAAAGCTCTCCTGTACAGACATGTGGCAGGGAATTCCTTTTTGCTTGTTTTCGAAGAAAGGGCATAGCTATGCCTGGTAACTCTTTACCTGATTTCTGCTTATATTTGATGATTGATTCTGCTTCTATGAAGTCTCTCCGAATTCATATAAGCAGAATCTATTCCAGCCGCGAGAGAAAAGGCTTTTCTGGGTAAGCTCGTTCCATCATCACCCTCATTTCTGTCCTCAGGATTAGATCTAAGACGACAATAAGTCATTGACCATAAAATTGTTTTTGTCATGCAAGGCAGCAACATCGTTATTTCGAGTGCTTGTTTTAAAACCTAAGCAAGCGAAGGATTTTAGGATTGAGCCACGAGCAAGCGAAGCGAGTGGTAAAAAGAAAGAACCCTGAGCGTATGAGGGTTTCAAGACACGAGACGCGAAATAACTTTACTGCTGAGAGAAACACTAAGATTTTCACCTCACTACGGCAGCAGCGAAGAAAACGCTAGATGCATGAAAAACTGTTGCACTAACACTGCTTGCATAAAATTCAACATCACTGCTGTTAGGACCGTTTTTTCACACAAATTTCAATCGATAAAGCAGCTAGTGAGGTTAAAAAGTATCTTGTGTGCTTGTTGGAATAATAAAGTACGAAAATTTGGCATACATTTCCGCAAGAAACATGGATTCAAATAAGTGGTTACAAATGCAAATACAACTCATTGCAGATTAAAATATGATAGCAGTCCATGCAAGACTATTTTCGCAAAGACATCAATTTGCATTTTGGTGACGAAACTTCACATTTTCTTATCTTCGAGTTTCTCATAGGCTATATAGATTTATTGGTATTTTGGAACTAGTTTGACGAGTTTGGCTAAAAGTTAACCTAATGTCACCTTAGGCTCGTAATTGTGTCCTAGCTCGCCATTCGTGTGAAAGTCATCCAAGTAATGTGTGATAATGTCAACATTACAAAATTGATATAACTCGTTTAGTTCCTGGTACAGTTTCACCCAAAAATAGAGTTTGTGAAATAAAAAAACGATAAACATTTAAATATCTATGCTTACGAACTAAACTAGATAAGATCTAAATATTGAAACTATTTAAATTCTTAGATCAAGGAAGGACCGTACGACTCTTCACCGTACAGATTTCAACACCTGAAAGGTTGCCTGGTAGAGATTGCTACCTTAGCAATAAGGCCGCCTTTTTTACATTCTTTTGTTTTAATGTTTCTTGTTTTGTAAATTTCTGTCCTGTGGTGTGCAATAAAGTATATTTGTATTGTATTGTATTGTAAGGACATCTCGCTAGGTAACAGAAATAGGGTACCATAGGTATGTAGGTATGTATAATATTAAATAAAAATATCCGACTACAATAAGTATTCGTGTTTTATTGCAATAACTTTACGTCCGAGTTTGGACTAAATTTTTCGTCCTTTAACATTTTTTTTTGTGATTTTTGCAAATTGCGCTGTTTATTTTACGGCTGTTAATAACTAAAACTTCCTGTTAACCTTCATTTCAGAGCTTCAAAACATGCACACGTTTCGTTGATACTGGCTGTACTCAACGTTCACTATTACTCCAGCTGGTCGAAACGTTCCTTTCAATTTCGATATTCTACGTTTAGAACGTCTGTATGAATATTCATGGATAATACGACCCGATTTTCGCTCTCATTTGTGTATTAACGTGATTCTGATTAGTCTGATGAAGAATCTTACATTTACTTAAATCGAGTATAGTGCACTCAATTATTTCTGAACATTGGGAAATTCCAAAAATAGGTATTAATTACCAAACCAACCGATATTTTACCCATACCAATCGAAAAGAAAAAACATATATCAACTGCGAGCCAAGCTGTGAATTCGACTGGCTGCCATTTTGGTATATAATTTGTTTATGATTCATATCGATATAGATGATATTCAGATCGATACGAATTAATTTGGTTCTGACAATTTTTACCGTATGTCGCTGCACTTTTGAGTTACAGCAAAAAGAAGGGTTCTAAATGGTTTTAAATATGTTTTTCAAATCTGCTTTTGTAGCTTCTTTTCATAATACTTTTGAAAATGTAGAAAATCGAAGAGGATGTATGCAAGGCTCTGCATTATTAATGGGACCTAATCGTAGTTTTCTTTTTCATTTTGAAGCGCTGTCAATTTACAACGCAGGGCTAGACTTTTCTGTGATCCTGCACATTGTATTTAATCGATAAATCCTGGTCTTCCAAATGTACATAAAAAAATCCCAGAAAACTCAGAGGTGAGGATGCCTGCCCCTTCAATTTTCATCATTTAGAGGATGATTCTGACCATCAGTCAAAGAGGCAAGCATGAACAAATCATATGACTGGTCCGTTGGCGTGGTTAGTAGTGAGCCTGGCTTCTACGCCGTGGGTCGCGGGTTCGATCCCCGCCCAGAACAAACATTTTTGTTATGAACACGACTGTTTGTTCTGTCTCTGAGTGTTATTTATCTATTTATATATGTATATCAGGCTCTGGTACCCACAGTACAGACTTTGCCTATAGTTTGGGATCAGATGACTTGGGGTGATTGTCCCCCAAACATTTATTTAATTTTTATTTTATATAGAAATTTTAGCACCCTTCGAAAAATTACATTCAGGATCAATAGTATCACTGAGGAGTTGAGTAGTAGATAAATCGAGCGATGGATTGATCGATTCGTCAATGACTGCGTGCTCGTAAACAAGGAACAATGGCACTGCGGAAATGTAAGCATTTGACTTTTGCGGTTAGTAATGTAGATATTTACTTACCAAAACTGCACGAATCAATATTTCTGGCAGGGGCAGATCGGGAATATTCACACGATGGTCCATCGCACTAGAACAAGAAAAATAAATAATGTTAAAGATATTTTTTAAGGCCAACGCTGGGAAAATCTTGTAATACATTGGATCAACTCGGACACGCCTAGATTCGAAAAGAAATTATTATTATGTTGTCTGTATTATGTAGGCCTCCCCTTTTTTACCATCCAAGTCGTCGCGCCATCTTCTTTTAGGATGACCTTGGTGATGCCGCCCATCTTCTGGGATCCAGTTCTTAGCTAACTTAGCCTATATACTGGATGCATACGCGAGACATGTCCTGCCTAGCTCCACTTCAGCAGTGCTGTCTTTTTAGGGTTCCGATACCAAAATGGTAAAAAAGGAACCCTTATGGTGTGACTTTGTCTGTCCGTCTGTCTGTCACACCTGTATATCTCAGCAGCTAGTCATGCTATCGACTTGAAATTTGGAATAGTTTTAGAATATGGTTGCCCAACTTAATAGCACATAAGACAATTAAAAAAAAATTTGATTATTAATGTAAAGGGGGCCAAAATAGGGGGGGCAAAATTTCAAATTGTCGTTTCTATGTAGAGTGGGATAAAAGGGCTTTTTTTGTACATTCTAAAATATATTTTTGTATTTTTTTACGACTCTCATTTTCTAAGTTATGATAAAAATGACAAATAAATACCATTCCTCCCCCCTTATCTCCGTAGTTTGTGAAAGGGAAAATTTGAATTAATTACAGTCAATAGAAGTTTATGTAAATATTACAGCAAAAATAAAACGATCTGTCTAAGTTGCACAGTTTTTTAGAAATCTGCAAAAAACCTTTATAAACAAAGTTAGTTTTGCGGTCCTAAAAATGGACTTAATTGCTTCCAAAGATACTATAGGCACATCGGAACCCTCGGCGCGTTATTCCGACTCGCACTTGACCGGTTTTTTTCAAACGTCTTCGATGCCGGTGATCCGGATGTGCTACTCGTACGCTCCATTGCACGTTGGCAAACCTTGAGTTTGGACTTTTGGTTTCGTCAATGACCATGTTTTGCCCGTCGTAGGTTGGGATGGGTAAGATACACATGTCGACTAGTTTTCGCTTTAGTGTCAATGAAATGTTGCCCTTTATCTTTCATAGACCAGTAGCTCTTCCAGGCATTTTGGATGCGCCTCTCCTGCCTGCTTTTGAAGCTTGCTATTTGGCCTAAGTAAGTATATTCGTCAAAAAGTATATAATCTGCCCATCGACTTCGACTCTACGTTTCGTGTAGTTGCACATGAGTTGGGTCTTCAACATTTTAATTTTAAGTCCAACCTCAAAGCTTACCGCGCTCAGCTCCTACAGCATAGTTTTAAGCCCTTTGTGTAATGTATTAAAATTATATATTTTTACTGCTGCTATGATATAAAATTGAACCAATGACAAACTAACTGAAAAATGACAAATTAACTTTTAGCCAACCCAAACGAAATCGAAGCTCTTCAAGCCACAAACCTAGAAATTTTCTTTCGCTAACCTGGTATCAGTCAAGTAAACAATAACGTCAGCAGGGAGGTATGAGGTCGGAGAGCAAAATTTCGATAAAGGAAATTGAAACTTCTTCGACTATCAATAGATCTGACCAGTCAAACGAGAGTTCCGCAGCCGCAGGCCGACTATGCTGACGCCGTTTGTCCATCAGCCGTCTGCGAGACGATAACGATAAAGCCGAAAGGAATTGCCGCGGTATAATGCCGATATCACGGAATATAAAACAGTATTTTTATTCCGTGGCCGATATCGACAATGACACTATGAACAAACCCTAGTTACTGTTTTTGTTCGTAACTTTGTGACGATATCGACATGATATCGGTACTTTTCTCTTGTCATCGGTATCGGCTCAGTATCGTCACTGTGGACAAACTGGACAAATTTTGCAATACGGCCTAACGCATGACGGTTTGTTGGCACTGTAAGCTTAAGTTCATTTAGTTGAATAAAACAAACATCTCTAACCCTTTTAATTCTTACATTATCATAAGAACACAACGTTTTAATTCAAATCTATTCATAGTATTTTCTATTATTTTATTTGCACTCGACAGAGACAATACCTATATGGAGTTACGCAATGCAGTCAACAAAATGAGATTATGTGAATTACGCATACAAATACGAGGTGAAGTGAAAGTCAGCTGTAATACTTTTAAAGTAATGACAGAAGGTAATTCTCTGAATGGAATTTGTGAAGCTCATCTTTGATTGTGAAGTATTTATTTATAATAGGTGGATAGAAGTATATCCCGAACACTTCATACGCTTTATACAACGAGTGCAACACCACCAAAGAATATATAATATTCGCTAACGCGTATAGGTAGCAAAATCAGTCCGTTAGTGAGGAGTTTCGTGGGTGTGAAACCACTGTAAAAATTTGAAAATAGATGCGTATAATGCGCGCAGCGAAAGATGAGACCTAGCTGTCAGATGAAAGTAGAGGGGATTTTGCGCAGGTACAGCCAAGCGTCCCTCCCCACTTGCCGCCAAAATGGCCTGCGAACTGTCTTCTGCGCAGGTTAACCACGTGATCCGTCAAGTCTAATCTTTCGTTGCGCGCATTGTACGCAGGTGCAACTAGCGGACTGGTCGCTTGGGTGAGGGGGTGGATTCAAAGGGGGGCGGACAGTGGCATTTCTGCGTGTAGTATTTATTCTGTGATGGAACGCTGACATAGGGTGGACCTGACCTTCGGATGGCACCGCAGCCACTGATTTTCAACCACCAGTTCCATGGGAAAATTTGCTCCATATGAGTTGCAGAACAACCCCCTTTCAGGAATAGGTCGAATTTGCAATCACCCTGTATATACAAAAATTGCTCGTCTAATAGTATAGGATATAATAATAATTATTATTGGTATATAATTAATTATATTTATGTAAGTATATATAATTTATTTTAATGTAGGTAAGTATATACATACAAAATTATATATGTTTGTATATTTATGTAATGTATTTATGTATTTGATATTTATTTTGAGTATTTTATGTAAATACAATGTCTTTTTTGTTTTTCATTTATGTAGTTTATATGAGTGCACTACACTGCAGAATTCTGTAAATGTTGATTTCGTCAAAAGGTTGTCTGGAAGAGATCACTCTTAGTGATAAGACCGCCTTTTGCCCACATTTTATTACTGGTTATGTGTAAATGTTACTTTACTAGTGTACAATAAAGTGTTATTCATTCATTCATTCATTCATATGGATACCTATTCTGTAAAAAATTCAATCGGATAGACAGACAGACGACGAAAGCTAAGAAATAGGGTTCCGATGGCACCCTTTGGGTACGTTACACTAAAAATGAGTGGCACCCGATATAAATAAAGGTGGACTCATGGCTTGTTCAGAATGACTCAATTTTCGCATAAATCATTTAAACGATGCAGTCGATAATGTGTGTCAAGGAGTTGAGTACGTAGGCTACATAATTTAACTTTAGGATGCTTGATATGGGTCATACTCGTAAGAAAAATATTCTTATTGAGGTAGGTCATTTTGCTTTGGCATTTTGTAAAGTATTTTCCACTTTTTGTTTACCATAACCTAATATAACAAAAGCCGCAATTAAACCTTCCTGATTTCAAAGATTATTTCGGCATACATTGCTGGATGGCTTGGTTCTCTTAATTCCAATATCCTTATTTCAACCAGCAAGGTGTGCCGAATTAGTCTTTGAATTTAGGAAGGTGTGTTTTCTGCTTAAGGGTTCCAATCCATAAGCCTCTGTCGTCGGTCTATTCGTCTGATCGGTATCTTTTGAACCGTAAAACTGTTTCTTCTTGCCAATGATCAAAATACCGGAGTATTTAAATATTCAGCTACAAAAATTTTGCTATCACTATGGCGTTAGTGCAGGTGGAGTGGCAAATTAGACAAAAGAGCAAGTGCGCCAAGTCACACCTCGGACATGACATACATCGAGCGCGAATTTGAAATTTAAAATTGGAAGGTCGCGTAGGCCTGCATATTCTGTACAAAAGACCCTCAGGAGCACCACGGGAATAGTGCGAGCGGGTGCGGGGTGGATTGCAAGGGGGCGGAGAGTGTACGTTCCGTATGATAGTCATCATCATCATCATCATAACATCCCATAAAACGTCCACTACAGGACAGGGAGCTCCCTCGATAATTCTAGCTTTTGCTGGAAAAATGTAGAGGGGAAGTACCATAGTCACCTCGCTTGTTAGCGTTACGGCTGGCACCATGGACCACGGTTGTAGGTGACCGCAGTAAGATGTAAGATACAAAGGAGGATGCTGCTGCCCATCGTCCAGTTTATAACCCTTAGTTGCCTCTTACGGCACCCACGGGTATGTATGGGTTGTTACTATTCTTTGCCGGCACCACACGGGACATGGGATGATAGTACAATTACTTTATTCTGTGGCCATGTTTTGAGATGGAGCTTCAAGTCACACTCACAGTGCTTTAGCAACTGACCTATGAAGCGATCTCGCCTTGTTTTCTTTGCAGCGGCCAACCTGAGTTCGTAGACGGTAAAGCGATAGCTAGAATACCTAACAAATAATAAAAACAATGATATTTGAAAAATATGGAGGTTTCCCGAGTCCCAAATATTTGTCGTTATCGTCGGCGAAAATCTTATTTGTCGTTATCGTCGCTCAGCGAAAATGTAGAGCGTTCCGTACCGGTAACAAAAGGTCTCGGCAAACTTTGGGAATGCAATAGACACTAGAGACCTCGAAAATGAACAACATTCCCTAATAAGGAACATAGGTCGAAACACGAAAAAATATTTTTGACTTTCCATAGAAATTGATTCATGTGATTTTTCTGATCTTGTTCTCTTTTATTTTGATCTATGTTCTTTGAAGATGACTATTTAAAACTTGTTTACGGAAGACGGAGGTCTTTTCATTCACCATTCATGTCATAGTATTCATACATATACAGTATTTGCTTCCAGTTAAACATGGTTCAAAGTAGGTAACCCACACAAACGCCGGCTTTCTCTATAACGTAACCTTTCTTCATGTGACCTGGCGAACTATCACGCAGGTTATGCAACCGAGCCGAACCTGTCGATTCATAGGCCTACCGGGTCTTTAAAACAAGCAATAAGATACTTTTTTGGGTATTAAAACTTTTCCAAATAATAGGTCTTTACCTATGAAATTTCCGTAATTTTCTTACAGATAAATGAGATCATAATTCTTATAATTCTAATGCTATTTTTTTCATTTGTCTTATATTTATTCATTTGACTTCAAGGTTATCAATTTACGCATAAAATAAAGTTTTTATTTTTGGTTTGATATATAAAATTAACGGTTCGAAAATTGTTCGTCTTAAATGTCGTCCGATTTCATCATTAGATTTGTTATATTTTTTTACAGATAATATTTATAAAAAATTAAATTTAAGCTTCTGTTAGCTTAATGTCTTCCCAATAATGCTCAAAAAAATAAGAAAAATTGGATTTATAATTCCTAAGAAAAATGCAAAAATGTTAGTACTGAAAATCGAGTTTACCTAAAATTCGCCATACAAAACGGCAATTTTATAGGTAAAGACCTATTACATCTCATGTAGAGATCTTCTTCTTTGCGTTTCGATGGATGACCAATTTTGTTGGTTATATTTTTACCACTTTACAAGCGTTGTGGTTGCCGCCTACAGATTCTTATAACCTGCATGATAAATGCAGATAAACGCAATTCATTCCCTTGGGCGAGAAAGTTGACGTTTGCTTCATACATTATAAGTCCAAAATGTGACATTTTGCCTTAAATATTTTTATCTAGGGGCTCGTGCTGATTTTATTCTTGGGTCTCGTGCTGAGCCGGCAGGATTTTTAGAATATATGTCACCGGAAAATAATACGTATTCACAAAATGATCCATTTCCTAGTAAGTTGATCAACTTTTGAAAAATCATAAACTGTACCGAATTCGCTTCTGGCGAAAGAGATTCTTACACAACCTAAAGTACCTATGGATCTATGAATCCTACGAGTTCATGAATTTTCGACAAGAGCCTACCTCTTAAATTAAAGAAGAAGATCAACTTACTAGGAAATTGATCAGCTTACGATTCTTCTTTCTTTCCAGTGACATATATACAGCGTGAATTTTCATTGGTTTTGCTCCAGAAGCCCAGTGATTCTACTCATTATGACAAGCAACTTTCCCGAAGAAAATGTTTTGTTACCCTACTTATAGTCGAAAAAATATTTTCGACTACATAGTAAAGTTGTCACATGTTCGCCTCATTGTGTATGAAAAGCCGAAAAATATTTGTTTTCGGGAATATCGCTTGTTTCCATGAGTAAAATCACTGGGCTTCGGGAGCAAAACCAATGAAAATTCACGCTGTATAACTCTGCAAATATCTCAGATACTCGCTCTACCCTTTAAATTGAACAACTGTGGTTCCACGACTTTTAAGAATTCGCAATTTTTCCTTTTAAATTTAACTGGATCGCGTCAATTTCTATGGAGATTCAAATAAATTATTTGTTTATTTGAAGAATTGTAGATATTAAATTGTTCAGTTGCGCTAAAGCCACCATCACAGAGGTTCGCAGAGGTTTCCAAACACTCTGTATAATGGTAAGTAGGGCAGGTCAGTGGATGAGCCAGAGCCATATATTGCAGTAGCGATAAAATAGACGAAATACCGTACTAAAATGAATTACCCCGGATCATATTTTATACTTTCGAGCGGAGCGAGAAAGGTATTGTATTCGTGAAAAAAAAAGTTTTTCTAATTTTCTCAAAAATGTGTTCTATATCACTTATACATCATAAAAAACAAGTCTCCCAAAAATGTCCGCCCGTCGATCGGTCCGTCGGTCGGTCGGTCTGTCCGTCACGCTTTGGCCCAGCGGCTAAACGAATAGTCCGATTGACACCATATTTTGAATTTAGGAGTTTTATGCAAATCCATCGAAGGGTTCTGAGTGGTTTCCTTCTGGTTCTCATTTTGAGGGTAGCTGTCATACAACGAAAATTAAAAATTGAAATTTTCTCAAAAACGACTCATAGAATCTTGATGAAACTTTGCATGACCAAGCATCTCCATGTAAGATATCATGCATCAGTATCAATTGATCTGTGTAATTTCATATAAGGGGTGTTCCTGTACCACCAAAACGGAAATATGTGATTTACCCAAAATTGGTTCCATTGAGTTTATTAAAATTCTCTATAATATTAATCCTGGATTGGTTGTCTACCTGACTGGATATTATTTATGATATTTTTCAATAAAATTTAGTACACGGGGTGTACCAAAAACTGAAAGGGCTTGCTCAGTAGACCAAACTGAACAATTATCCATAAGGAACATGTGTAGGGAAATTTAAAAAATGTGCATGCGGTAGTATCCATTGATCTGTGAAAATTCATATAAAGGGTGTTCCAGTGCTACCAAAAGTTAAACATGTGATTTACTCGAAATCGTTTGAAGTTTGTTTTAATGTTTGACAATTTGAATTCTGAATTGATCTGTATATTTCATTCGAACATTTTTTTTGGAAAAACGTAAATAAAAGTTTGTATTTCCATACTATGCGTATGGCATTACAAATTTAAGTTTGCGGTTGATAGTTTTTCTTGAGTTTTGCGAGAAAGTAAGTTCAGTGCTGCTGTACCATTTATTTTATTTTGAAACGCTTATAAGCAACCCGTTGTCCTATATTTGAAGGAAACGTAAAAAAACACTCGGTTTTAATTTTACTGTTGCGAGTGCATTGAAAAATTATGATTTTTTTTTCGTAATTTTTGTACGGAAAATGGCGAATCCTGTGTTGTTACAGCACCTTCATTAGATGGTCCATCTACTTTGTGGAATGAAAGGTCTTTATTGTAGCCATGTCACTGAACTAACTTTCTATCAAAAGGCACTTTTCTGCAAAAAAATATTTAGAAGACCCTTTATCATCATGTATTGTTCAACCTGCCGATTGTTTCGCGAGCAGGTGCCATCTTTGTATTGAGGTCTATAGCTTGTTGATACACGGAGAGGTTCTGTCCATTTATGTAACACTTGTACAGTCAAGAGCACGTCAAGCATGACACGGTGCGACTCTAGAGCTAGGCCGGTATTTCACTGGGACGCCATGGTGGCGCGACTGGTTGCGCTACTGGTGTCCGTTATTAGACACCAGAATCGCCAACCAATTTGGCGGCGCAACCAGTCCGGCTGTTGGTCGCGCTACCACTCCCAGTGAAATATAGCCCTTAATATTGTGGCCCCAGGGTGTGTCTTTACTGGTGTCTAGTTACGGACACCAGTGGCGCAACCAGTCGCACTACCAGTCGCTCTACCAATGTCCCAGTGAAATACCGGCTATATTATAGAACGTAGCAAAGTCCAATGAGTCAAGCTTGACGGGCTCTTGACTATAGCTAGGCCACACCCCGGACACTTTAAGCCACGATCACACCTAATTCGGCATACATTGCTGGGATGTGTGGTTGTGTTAGTTGCAATATCCTTATTTCAACGAGCAATGTATGCCGAATTAGACTTTGAATATAGCTAGGTGTGATCGTGGCTTTATACAACGAGCGCTCTCCCCGATCCCCGGAAACAACCTAAGCCGAGGTCCGAGCCCCGCGAGGCGCCCTTAGGCTTGTTTCCTAATATATTTATTCTGGGTCGAGCCTTCTTCAGCCTAAGATCATGCTAAAAAAAAAAACAATGAGCGCGAAACCACTATCAAAATTTGAAATTGACAGATGCGTACGCATGTGCACGCAATACTACTAGACTCGGCAAAGAACCCGGGAACGGACGACCTGAGGCTTTTTTACTGCTGGCCGTGGTATTCTTACGTTTTTACGTGCTGACACGTGTAACACCACTTGCTTACCCCAGCCCTTAGCAAGGGTCGGCGTAAGCGGAATCGCAGGTAGAGCAGAGCAAAGCAGCACAGTACAGATTTTGCAGGACAGTGCAATTAAGGCAGACATAGTCCACAAGCAAATGTTTCGACGCAGCATCCAAACATTCGCGTCCTAGCTCACATAAAGAATAGTTTTCGGGTTTTGACACACAACGAATTTAAGTATTCTAGATCTGTCACTGCGAAAAATGAAAAATATTGTTAAAAAACGCTTCAATGTGCACGCGTCATGCAAAAATTGTGTCGGTAACGAACGAGGCGCACATCAGAACAGACACATGTCTACGTTGCCTGCTCTGATACGACATATTCAAAATCGCGTGTCTGGGAGTTTGTCTCTGACTGGATTAGACTTGTAACTGGCCTTAAAAGAACTGAGGCTGTCCCAAAATCAACTTAGTGGTTTGGTGAACCAGCACTTCGGCTACAAACGTCCAAAACCAGAGATCCGCTCAAGGTCAAAGTGTTTCCACTGACGAACGGCCGTGTGTACGTTCATTCATTACGAAACATTTTTCTGTCCTGCGCTGCCCTGCTCACGTCAGCTGACGCCCACCCTAATGGACCACTGCAATCCCCACGCGACGCGGGGGAGGTTAGGTATCGGAATTGGCGGCAGGCGGATATTGTCTTTGCTGTATGATAGACAACAAAATTATATTTTTCTGCGGTGCTGATGGGACTAGAAAGTGGTTGCTTTAGTCCGCGCTGTAGCTAGATAGTAACCACTTGGCACGTAAAAGGATTCGCACATAAGTACAACAGGATTTACATAATTAGAGTTGGTCAGTATCCCCATGGAATCTACTCAAGCTTTGCTTTTTTCTAAGCAATCTTTTTTTAGTTTTGACACATTTGAGTAACATCATGAACTTTATATCAATCAACAATACATCCGGTTTTTTTAGCTTAACGTTCAATGAAGGAAAACAATTATTACAGCGAACTAAAGGCCAAGTGCGCGAGGGCAAAAACATTTAAGTGGTGAGCATTTGGATGAGTTGATTGCGCTCGTAACAGGATCATCCGATGCTTGCAAAAACCTATATCCGGTGGCCTTGGAGAATTAATCTGGTGAATCGTCTTGACAGATGCTTGCATCATTATTGTGAAGCTTCAAAGAGGGTACCTAGTACTTTTTTGTAAGTCTATATCCTATTAAATGTAATACTATTGAACGAGCAATCGGTTTCTCGAAAACGGCTCTAACGGTTTCGATGAAATTTACTATATGGAGGTGGGAGGATTTATCTAGCTAGGCCTCATGCCTGGGAGAATTCGTTTTCTCCGTTTTTTAAATTATTTCTTCGCGCGTTTTAAAGCGTTAAAGAAACCTACAGCGCCATCTGTTGGTGAGTAGCACAGCTTGCTCAATCGTTAATATTTTTGTGTTAAAGCGACTATAATAAAGGTTTTATTATTAAAACTAATGTGATTTACGTTTTAGGAGTAGGGATTATTTTAAGTTTTACGACCCCAAAAATCACTCGGTCAAGAATTGCGCTTAATAAACTGTATTATTTCTCCTTACTAGATTGCACCATTTCTTAGTGGGTTTTCGAGCAATGCTCGGTCGCCCAGGTAATTTATACGTAGAAGAAAGTGATATTGAAAGAAGAGTGAGTGCAGGAAACATGGGGGGTGAATGGTGGTCTGTACGCTTTTATGAGGAGTTAGAAGGCGTCTCATAAGGCGCGTCTGGTTGTTCATACAGGCGTTTTGGTACCACACTGACGTACGGCAGTGAAAGCTGGGTATGGCAGAAGAAGCATGGAAATAGAATTAATGCTGTAGAAATGCGTGTGTTGCTCCTCAACACTCTCATGAAGGCCAGGTTAAAAGTACTCTAAGCCGAAGAGTGTGTATAAAAGAGTTGATAAAAGTAGAGGAAACGAAGGAAGTATGTCAAGATCATAGCAGGTGGAGGGCTGTGGTTTCTGTGGCGTGAATTTATCCTACTAATATTATAAACGCGAAAGTTTGTATTTGTAAGTATGGATGGATGTTACTCTTTCACGTAAAAACTACATAATGGATTTTAATGAAACTTTGCAATAATATAGCTTATACATCAGAATAACACATAGGCTACAATTTATAAACCTGCGCAGACGAAGTCGCGGGCACCAGCTAGTGTATATATATTTTTGTACTGCTTTGTCCATGTAACCGGAATACAACTCTATCTCTGTCATAAAAGTGCATGATTTGAGCATACTTACTTAGTAAGTAGAGTCACAAGCACATCAGACTTGACACTGTGGACTTTGTACCGTTCTTCAATAGTACCTAAGTAGGTAGATGCATATTTAACTCAAAGCATAAAGTGTAATAATGTAAGTTAATAAAAGTAGGTGTCTTAAAAGTAGTAGAAGTAACGTCCTCCTTCCTGCGTATTACCATCATACTGCGGGCGCCAACCCGTCTAAAAAGTGTGGCGAATATGATAAACCCCTTAAATGCCATCTACGTAGATATAATTACCTACCTTATTCCCATTGGCTGTAGCGACCAGGTCGTCAATCAACAGCTGTCCCCAAGCTGCTAGAAGACTGGTGACGTAATCGTGCTCTTGGGGTGCTGTGAGCTGGACGGCGGCGTGGACGGCCAGGGCCGGCTCCGGCAGTCTGGGTGGAGACAGCGGCTGTGCGACACCTGGGGAAGAGGTAAACACTGTTTGTAAACTGTGTAGTAATAATATACTTACCACACCCCGAACACTACATACATTGAGCGCGAATTTAAAATTGGAAGGTTGCGAAGGCTGGAATATTCAGTACAAAAAACCGTCAGAAGGACCACGAGAATCTCGCGAGCGGGTAAGCGCTGGGTGCGAGGTAGATTGCAAGGGAGGCGGAGTGTACATTCTGTATGATAGTACTATTACTTTATTCTGTGGTTATACTGCGTTTTTACTTTCGAGCGGAGCGAGAAAGGTATTGTATTCGTAAAAAAAAAGTTTTTCTAATTTTCTCAAAAATGTGTTCTATATCACTTATACATCATAAAAAACAAGTCTCCCAAAAATGTCCGTCCGTCGGTTGGTCGGTCGGTCGGTCAGTCCGTCGGTCGGTCTGTCCGTCACGCTTTGGCCTAGCGGCTAAACGAATGGTCCGATTGACACCATATTTTGAATTTAGGAGTTTTATGTAAATCCATTGAAGGGTTCTAAGTGGTTTCTTGCTGGCTCTCAATTTGAGGGTAGCTGTCATACAACGAAAATGAAAAATCGAAATTTTCTCAAAAACTGTTCATAGAATCTTGATGAAACTGCATAACTAAGCATTCTCATGTAAGATATCTTGCGCCAATATCAATTGATCTGTGTAATTTCATATAAGGGGTGTTCCTGTAACACCAAATCGTAAATATGTGATTTACCCAAAATTGGTTCCATTGAGTTTCATAAAAGTTTCTATATTATTAATCCTGGATTGTTTTTCTACCTGACTGGATATTCTTTATGATTTTTTTGAATAAAATTTAGTACACAGGATGTACCAAAAACTGAAAGGGCTTGCTCAGTAGACTAAACTGAACAATTATCCATAAGGAACATGTGTTGGGAAATAAAAAAAATCTTCATGCAAGTATCCTACGGTAGTATCCATTGATCTGTGAAAATTCATATAAAGGGTGTTCCAGTACTACTAAAAGTTAAACATGTGATTTACTCGAAATCGTTTGAGGTTTGTTTGTTTAAATGTTTGTGAGTGCTGCTGTACCATTTATTTATGTTACTCAGAACACAAACATTAACAATTTAAATAAATGGTACAGCAGCACTGCACTTACTTTCTCGCAATACTCAAGGAAAAACTATCAACCGCAAACTTAAATTTGTAATGCCATACACATAGTATGGAAATACAAACTTTTATTTACGTTTTTCCAAAAAAGTTCGAATGAAATATACAGATCAATTCAGAATTCAAATTGTCAAACATTAAAACAAACAAACCTCAAAAAAATTCGAATCATCATATGTTTAACTTTTGGTAGTTCTGGAACACTCTTTATATGAATTTTCACAGATCAATGGATACTACCGTAGGATACTTGCATGAAGATTTTTTTTATTTCCCAACACATGTTCCTTATGGATAATTGTTCAGTTTAGTCTACTGAGCAAGCCCTTTCAGTTTTTGGTACACCCTGTGTACTAAATTTTATTAAAAAAAAATCATAAAGAATATACAGTCGGGTAGAGAACCAATCCAGGATTAATATTATAGAAAATTTTAATAAATTCAATGGTACCAATTTTGGGTAGATCACATATTTACGATTTGGTGGTACAGGAATACCCCTTATATGAAATTACACAGATTAATTGATACTGGCGCAAGATATATGGAGATTCTTAGTCATGCAAAGTTTCATCAAGATTCTATGAGCCGTTTTTGAGAAAATCTCAATTTTTAATTTTCGTTGTAAGACAGCTACCCTCAAAATAAGAGCAGGCAAGAAACCACTTAGAACCCTTCGATGGATTTGTATAAAAGGCCTAAATTCAAAATATGGTGTCAATCGGACTATTCGTTTAGCCGCTAGGCCAAAGCGTGACGAACGGACCGACCGACGGACCGACCGACCGACAGACGGACATTTTTGGGACTTGTTTTTTTATGTATAAGTGATATAGAACATATTTTTGAGAAAATTAGAAAAACTTTTTTTTTTCACGAAAACAATACCTTTCTCGCTCCGCTCGAAAGTAAAAATGAGGTATTTTTAATCACCTCCAAAAAGTTTGGTTTCTAATAAAATTCTTGGGCCGGCAAATAGTACTTACAATTTGAAAGAGAAGAGCAATTTTTTTTTCGTTTTTCTACACACGTTTCTTCGAGAAAGTTGTGGAGATCAATGTTCTGATACATTCAAAAATTTGTCCAGTGCTCTAAAAATAATCGGTTAGGTACTGCAAATACTTATTTTAACTACTTTACTCACTCACGATTATACCTTTACTTTGGTTCAACTATGAAATCGCAAATAAATATCAGGATTTTCAATATACATATATCTTTTAAGCGATATTATCCTAAAACTGGAAAGGTGCAAGTAGCACTTGCGCATAAAGGGTCCACAATACTACGTGTTAGACGAAATTTTGGTGGTCAGTAGGTTAAAAACAAAACTATACTCAGGCAAATTTTTACGAGTCTGACTCGCACTTAACCAGTTTCATTATTTGTTGATTGGGTCCCGTTCCCGGATACGAAACCCTAAAAATAAACATCTTTAGAACTTTCTTTTTTTTATAGCTATATATACACAGATTGATAATAATTTGATAAATTAAAACACTTGAAGGCCATTGACATAAAAAATCTTGATGTCAGATTTCCCATCACTTTTTTAAAACAAAGTGCCAAGATAAATTGTAAGATACACATTATCTCTAGCATGTCTAACAAAACAGATGCAATTATAAAGATCTTATAATTAGATCTTACAAAACTCTTGCAATAATTTAGCTTCGCAAAGCTAGGTTTTATAAAGCACCATAAGGGTGTATACAGCGTGATTTTTTATTCACCAGAAAAAAATTAAGGGTTGATTCTGCCCTTGAAACTGAACAACTTTTCCCAAGGAACATAGGTCGAAATACGAAAAACCAAATTTGACTTCCCATACAAAATGCGCTATCAGCTGCTGCAGTTTCTATTTGAGGTCAAAATTGATTTTCGTAATTTTCTTATAATAATATATAATAATTTAATAATAAATTCTCCTTGGGCAGAATCATTCCTTAATTTTTTCTGGTGAATAAAAAATCACGCTGTATATTTATGTCGTCTATCAGGAATGCATAATCGCACAGAAATGTGCGAGTCCTACACGCACTTAGTCAGTTTTTATTATTTGTTGTTGTTTTGTGGCTATGCACTTTAAATATACCAAATCTCCTAAAAACACGTTTTTAATAGGGAAGCCCCCTTTATTTATTTTTTATTGTTATTATATTTTGTTAAAGCGGCAACAGAAATACATAATCTGTGGAAATTTCAACTTTCTACGTATTACGGTTCATGAGATACAGCACGCTGACAGACAGACATCGAAGGCATATTAATAATAATAATAGTATAAAAATAATAATAAAAAAATATTTCTTTCTCTACATAACATTGAAACCCCACTTATGGTGAAATAAATACTTTTTACTTTTACTTTTTTTTTACATTTTCCTTACTAGGTAAGTTAAGTACAATGCTAGAAGTACCTAAAACTTTAATTCAAATGTTGTGGGAGACTGGAGCCTGAGCTAGGTCATCCCTTTATTACAGGTCTCCAGGACCCACCCCATAGGTACAGTCAAGTGCTCATCAAGCTTGACACATTGGACTTTGCACCGTTCTTATTTTAATATCAGTACGGGCCAGAGTTGCACTGCGAGTGTCAAGCTTGAGCTGTCGTTGACTGTACTACATTAGGTAATGTTATACTATTTAGTATTTAAAAACTGAAAAACACTGGAAACTATTTAAAAGGTATGTTTTGTTTGTATGAATTTAGTTTTAAATAACTGAACGGAATATCGATAAAAATCGAATCCTCCACTTTGAACCTAAGCGATTTTCTTAACCTAAACGTCCCAGCAAAAATCTGATTTTCTGTTGAAAAAATGTTGTCCAAGTAAATTAAAATTCGTGCAATCGTTTTTACTACAAATTCTTTGTTACCCAAAGTGATATAAATGGTTAAACCCCGATAACTGATTATTTACTCCTCCGTTAATGGCGGGTATTTCAATGATTGCTAGGTGGCAATCATAAGGCGGAGTTCCTCTTTAAACAGGGACGGAATCAGAATAAATTCAAGTAGTTTATTAAGACCGCGATAACTGGCGAAATAAAGGGAAGGTCTTTGCCACATTAGAGGATACATAATAATATGAGAGATGAAATAATAGTTTATTTCATCATCATCATCATAACATCCCATGAAACGTCCACTACAGGACAGGGAGCTCCCTCCAGAATTCTAGCTTTTGCTGGAAAAATGCAGAGGGGAAGTACCATAATCACCTCGCTTGTTAGCGTTACGGCTGGCACCATGGACCGCGGTTGTAGGTGACCGCAGTAAGTAAGATGTAAGATACAAAGGAGGATGCTGCTGCCCATCCTCCAGTTTATAACCCTTAGTCGCCTCTTACGACACCCACGGGTATGTATGGGTTGGTATTATTCTTTCCGGCACCACACGGGGAGTTTATTTAACTTGAGGAATTAAAACAATGCGAGTAATAAATCAATGCACGGGAAATGGAAAATGGATGTAAAATTTTTCTTTTCTCACATAGTTCAAAAATACGGATATTTTCTATAAGTCTGCTTGGTGCTTCAGAGATTAATGAACCTGCTCTAAAAGAGCATAACTTAGTAGATGAACTACAATAATTTTCATTCACCAACCATAATAATTATTTTTTAAATTGTAATTAATACGGTACAAAGTTTAATGTATCAAGGAAGCTTGACGTGTTCTTGACCGTACATAAAACTTAGTTTGAGGATGCATATTCATACATATTTTGTTAGAGCTCTACATAGTAGCATTGTGAGCATAACACAATAAAAATATATTTCCTTTTATTTTTTTTTATTTTTTTACTATATTACCCACCCAGTTAAAAAGGAACCTGATAAAAAATGTCATTTTTCTATAAAAAAAAAGTGCTGAATTGCCGTAGTTTTACTACGACATCGGTAGTCGGTCCGATTTCTGGATGCAGCCCTGTAGTAATTCTATGAACGTAACATGTGATTAAACTAACGATCTGTTATGCATCATTGAAGACAAAATCTCAGTTGTATTGTAATTGTAAGTCACATTTGTACATCTTGCGTTTACGTACTTGAGATATAACTATCAATTATTGATATTAGCGCACGATTATTGATGTAATCGGTGAGTTATTATTGGTTCCAATAAAGAATACCTGCATCAACGAGCCATTAAAAAAAAAACAGCCTGTACGAGTCAGAATTACGCATCGAGGGTTCCGTACCATCATAATTTAATATAGTCGATTTTTTCTGGTAGATTTGATTTAAACTACTGATCCAAATCGTCTCGACGCATAATGACCTAAAACCAATAATTTACTTAAACGCAGAACGACCCAAACGCAAAATGACCTAAACGCAGAAGGACCTAAACGCAGAATGACTTAAACGCAGAACGACCTAAACGCAGAACGACCTAAACGCAGAACGACCTAAACGCAAAATGACCTAAGCCTGCGTATCGCGACCGTATCGACGCATAGACTTGGAAGAGACCTACACTACGAGCAAAGCTATGTGAAGTCCAACAGTTTTTATATTTTTTGTTATACTATAATTTACGCAATACAAATAATCATAGCAAGTTTCATGCTTGTACATACGGCAGCAAGAAAGTGAAAACAAAACTATTATAAGCTGAACAAGCGCTAAGCTACGACCGCCCGATACCAGAGACCTGCTCAAGATGAAAGTGTTTCCACTGACGTGCGGCAAACTAAAAGAAAAAAAAGCCGGCAAAGTGTCGTATGAGGCGACTAAGGGTTAATGGACCAGTGGATGGGCAGCAGCATCCTTCTGTGTATCGTATCTTACATTCGACGGTCACCAACAACCGCGGTTCATGGTGCCAGCCGTAACGCTGACAAGCGCGGTGACTATGGTACTTCCCCTCTACATTGTTTAAGCAAAAGCTGGAATTTGGAGGGACTTCCCTGTCATGTAGTGGACGTTTCATGGGATGTCATGATGAAACACTTTTTTTACATGGACCATTAATTTTTTTACTAAGTAAGTAGGTAGGTAAGTCTTAGATTAATGAAGGCCTCCACGGGCTCCGACATGATGTAATTTGTATAATTTTATAATATCAAAATAAATAAACTAAACTATATTTGAAAAAAAAAAAAATTGCTTGCGAAAGAGCAATCGCCACTAGGCCACGTTCGCTCCTTGAAGTGTGTGATGTGCTTTATTTATACAAGGACGTAACTTCTTAGCTTCCGTTTGTTCAACATTGCATGTCGTGGTTAAGAATTTATGTAATCCTGTACGGTTAAAAATTACATCAGAATCGTAAGCTATTTACAAGTAGTGTGGTGCAGGTTTAAAATTTTACGATCCCATCTTTTCGAGTGCTTGTCTTAAAAGGCGACTAAGGGATGAGCTCTATTTTTCTACACGTGCCAACGCGTCGAAGTCGGTGGTGCCGATTTTTTTGGCTCTTTTTATTATCAGAGGCACCAATGACATTGTATACAGGCTATTATGTTTCTCCAGCCCCCCTGTAAATCTCCTATATATCTAATGCTGACTGACACTTTCTGTTTTGTCAACAAAGGAAGTTCCAGCAATAGAGTATCAAGAGCATCTTAAAGCAATCTTTTCTTTCAAACCCAAGAAATTCCTACGATTTTCAAACAAAGAATAAACAAGATTAGTTTGTATTGAAATAAAGTACTACATTACATTATGTTCTCAATCAAACCCGTTATTAAATACCGATCCATAATAACCGTAGAGGAGGAAATACCAATAACAAAGTAGACGCACCATTGTGTTCTTTAAAAGTGGTCATTATATAGAGAAATACATTAATTAATCTTGGATCATGTGGAAGCGATTGATCAGAAACTACAGGAATTTTTTTTAATAATACAAAAATATTTAGTTTCTTTTTTTTAAGAATGTCCGGTAATAGCAGTTCGGTAAAAGATCTTTCGGTAAAGTCGTGGACCAAAGTTTGGTCCATGTTAAAATGCGCTCTATCAAACTATGGAATGCGCACGCTTTTTTTCAGCATTTACTATACAACCTTTCGCCATCTTTGTAAGGTAACACCACAATTTCGTTCTCGTTATTCGATACATTTCTCTTGATAAAAAAAAATAAGTTTTATGGTCTGAGTAACATAAAAAGAAATTGCACTGATATCCAGAAGTAAGTAAGTAACAATGATAAACGTGCACAATCGTATAACTCTACTTAAATAACGCAAAACCTATAGCATTTTAATATACCTTCAAATTTTTTTATTGTTTAACAAGTTGACGGGATCAGGTTCATATTTCTTTTATTTCGTCGCCGAAACTTCTACCCGAAAAATGCTTTTAAGTAGAGTTACACGTTGTAAAATAAAGAAATCGACCAACCACATCTATCAGCTTTGTACTGATAAATAAAAAAACAAATCAAAATAAAACCTGTCGCAGAGCTTCATTGCATAATGAAGTAAGGATGACGATAATCCGATTACATACCGAACCCATTGTCCGATACTTCCGCGTCGTGAGCGAGACAAATCGTCTGCTATACTATAATGAACGACCAGTTGCTTGATCGATCGGACTACGATGTCACTTGGGGTCCAGGTCTAAGAGATAAGTGGGAGCGTGTTGCCGGTACGCACAGTAATGAATGGGTCCCGTTCATATGCTTTGGGAACGTAAACCTAAAAATAACAAAAACGCAAATAGTACGTTTACGTTTTTTGATCGATCGCACTTCAACCGTAAGAGGCGAATAAAAGGGAACATAAGAAGTTGTGGTTGTTCAGAACAGAAGTTACCTATCAAGCGACCACTAAATGGATGGCAGCGCTCACCGTGGTCTAACCGTGTCACCAAGATGAGTGTCTATTTTTTTTGTAGTAAGACCCGGGTCTTACTACAAAAAAGTTAGATATCTGTTGAACACTTGATTAAAAAAATGCGCACAAAATAACTGGCTATGTCAGTTGATGCGCAGAAGTCAAGTTATAGTCATTTTTGACTTCTGGGCATCAATGACATAGACAGAGTTATTTGGTACGATTTTTTCAATCAATTATTCAACAGATGTCTAACTTTTTTGTAGTAAGACGGTTAATGTTTGTTTGTTTGTTTGTTTCACTATCACGCCTAAACGGCTACACCGATTTCAATGAATTTAGAAGGTAGATAGATCAAACACTGGACTAACACATAGGCTACAATTTATTTCGAAAAAATGCATGGTTCCTGTAGGAGACACTAGGATAAAACAAAGACTATATAGCGTGCGCGAAGCTGCGGATAAATGCTAGTTGCAAATAAAATGATTGTGTGTCCCCAAATATAAAAAAAAAATTGTTTAATCTTAGATGTATTTGGACCACAAATTAAGGCCCTTCAATCCAAACCCTCCTCACTTCTATAGTTTGAGTTCTACGACACTGTCGCATTTTAGTCGCATTTCAAGCTGTCTTATCAAGTTATCAACAAGCTTTGTCATTTGGAAAAGAAAGTTACCTCATGTCTTGTCAGTGACAGATTGATGATCGTTGTTTTAACTTGCTGGCAACTTGCTTGCTTAAGGCCGGTATTTCACTGGGACACCATGGTGGCGCGACTGGTGGCGCGACTGGTTGCGCTACTGGTGTCCGTAACTATACACCAGAGTCGCCACACCCTGCGGCCACAGTATTAAGGGCTATATTTCACTGGGAGTGGTAGCGCGACCAACAGCCGAGCTGGTTGCGCCGCCAACCAATTTGGCGGCGCCAACCCATTTGGCGGCGCAACCAGCTCGGCTGTTGGTCGCGCTACCACTCCCAGTGAAATATAGCCCTTAATACTGTGGCCGCAGGGTGTATCTTCACTGGTGTCTTTACTGGTGTCTTGTTACGGACACCAGTGGCGCAACCAGTCGCGCTACCAGTGTCCGAGTGAAATACCGGCCTAAGTTCGACATGGTGGTTATGTGCAACTTTAAACTATCAAACGAAACAAACCTTTATAGGCATTACAATCATTGATTGCAATGCAAAAAGCAGGATTGTTGGAATATGGGTGTAGGTGTAACAGAATCAGTATAAGTAGGAACACACGGCCGCACGTCGATGAAAACACTTGGAGTTCGAGCGGGTCTCTGGTTTCGGGGGTTTGTAGCGTAGCGCTGGTTCAGCTTATACTGGTTTTGTTTTCATTTGCTTGCTGCAGTGCGTACAATACACCATATAATGACTTAGAAAATGGGTCGATATAATTAAATTCAAGATCTTATCTCATCATCAAGGTACTCAATGTACCTACAATAAACTTTTGGGGAGCAAAAGGGAGAGACGTAAGTATATCAAGATGGAAGAATTTGATCTCTATGTCAATGAAAGTACGTATTTTTAGCCGACCCAAGTTCAAATGAAAAAGTTACTTACTGCTTTAAATAGGTAAATTTTTGATGCATGAAATCATGCATAAGAAAACGTTATAAATTCATGTGTAATAGCAAACATGCAGATGTATTACGCTCTATTGAATCAATAATTATTTTCCTTGATCAGTATTTACTGATAAGGTTCAAATAGTTGTTTTGAGGCGGCGTGATTTCCGATACCGCGATTATACTACCAATCATTCTCAGAATTCGCGGGTTATGGTTATGATTGCATTGTATCACCACTTATTCGTAGATCACCACCCACTACTTTTTGTTAATAGCCGTACTAATATTTGTGTTGAGTTTTATTTCAAAACGTAACGTAACTTTTTGACTGTTGATCCTGGGTGTTGTAAAAGGCGACTAGGAGACCTAACATAATAAAGAGCAGCGTCAACGTCCTTTTGTGTGTCATTGCCATAGATTGCCATGACACAACGATGGCAGCCGCGAAGCAAGTAAACCACACTTTTTGTTGTGGGAATCAGATTCAGATTCTTATAACTTTATTCAATGTAGATTCTTTACAGAATACTTATTGAATGTCATGCAGAACACAATGCAAATAGAGCGAGTCTACGCCGTTTCGGATCGTGCTATGGCAGCGTAAATGAAACGGCAAGAAACCACTGCAGCACGGCCTACTTTAAGAGTCGGCTTTTTACAATGTGTTTCTTATGTTTCGCTGGAATATCAGAGCACCATACCTCTTTGTCATTCATATAGTCATCCAATCTATAGTAAGCCTTTTTACATAACGTTTGCTTTACACATTCTTTAAACTTTCTCTCCGGTAATTGCACTATATTGTCATGTATTTTGTTGTAGTATCGTATACACAGACCAACGAAAGATGTATTGACTTTAGTTAATCTAGTATATCTATAGTGTATCTTTAAGCCTATGTCCAGCAGTGGACGTTTCTAGGCTGAAGAAGAAGATATCTGCAGTTTTCTATAACTACCTAGTTTAACCTGGTGGCTCGTATGCACGGCAGCAAATAAATGGTAACAAAATCAGTATACGCTGAATCATTGCTAAGCTTCAAGCGCCTAAAACTAGTAGTTGGGGCTACCTCCCGTCCACTAGCGCCCCCATCAGTTAAAAAAATACTACTCGCTAAATACAAAACTTATCGAAAATCCCGAAGATCAGATTGAAGTAAAGGTACTCTAGTTTATTTAGAACTTATCAATTCTGAAAAATACGGTTCACTGTAGTTACAGATACAAAAACTGCTAAAAGTGGCCGTTTTTCGTATTTAGCGAGTAGTATTTTTTTAACTTATGGGGGCGCTAGTGGACGGGAGGTAGCCTCTTATCTCTGACGAGCGGCCGACACACAACACATACGCTACATACAACAGCTAGTAAATGGTAACAAAACCAATTTACCAGTATATGCTGAACTAGCGCTACATAACAAACGCTCGACACCAGAGACCTGCTCAAGGCTAAGTATTACCATCGAAGTGCTGCCGATACGTGTGGCAGCAAGTAAATGGTAACAAAACCAGTATATGCTGAACCAGCGCTACATAGCAAACGCCCGACACCAGAGACCTGCTCAGGGCTTAGTGTTACCACTGATGCTGCCGAATTTAAAATCAAGAGCAGGTCAAGCTTTGCAGTGCCAATCTAGCATAAGATAAGATAGATAAGATCATAAGATAAGATAAGATCTGTACAAATTCCAATGTGTCCTAGATGTGCTCTTGAATGTACTCACTCGTGATAAAAGTGATAAATCATTTCAATGTGCTTGTATAGTCTATTCCATTGCAAGTATCAATGGCGTGAATGCAAACGATTTGCCGGGTAAGTGAGCCTTGTCTATAAAGCTGACTGTAATTTAATTATTACATGATGACGACTTTATATGAACAATTGATTGAATTATCTGCGCTGACGCTTCGGCGTAAATATAAGTCGTAATGAAATAGTTATCATAATTTTACCATGTTACTCTGATCATGAAACTGAACCCTAAGGAACATAGGTCGAAATACGACGTGAAATTTCCACAGGAGTGTCGCTAAAATAACTAAAGTATTGGAGGACTATTGGAAGAGGCTTTGAAGTTTTTTTTAATGCTAAAGAGATGTTAATAAGCACCTGCTATTAGCATATTGCGGCGGCATAAGATATAGAGTGACGTCACCACGTCGACCCCACGGCCTGTGACGCACGTTGTTGCATTACCCGCTAGCACTCCTGTACTTGCTAGGCGGACATGCACTGTTGCTAACTTTATCCTCGTCTGTTATGCAGTTCTGTCTGTATAATAATAGGCACTTACCATCAGCATACTGCGGCGGCATAAGACGTAGGAAGATGTCACCACGTCGAGCCCATGGCCTGTGACGCACGTTGTTGCATTCCCCGCTAGCACTCTTGTACTTGCTAGGCGGACATGGACTTTTGCTAACTTCATCCTCCTCTGTTATGCAGTTCTGTCTGTATAATAATAGGCACTTACCATCAGCATACTGCGGCGGCATAAGACGTAGAAAGACGTCACCTGTTGCTAACTTCATCCTCGTCTGTTATGCAGTTCTGACTGTATAATAATAGGCACTTACCATCAGCATACTGCGGCGGCATAAGACGTAGGAAGATGTCACCACGTCGACCCCATGGCCTGTGACGAACATTGTTGCATTCCCCGCTAGCACTCCTGTACTTGCTAGGCGGACATGGACTGTTGCTAACTTCATCCTCATCTGTTGTGCAGTTCTGTCTGTGTACAGAAAATATGTCTTAACAGTAGCAGAACTAAAAATAATTAGACCATAATTGGCTGTATAAAATTTGGAAGGTATTGCAGTGAATCATGATATAAAACCATTTTCTTTTGTATAAGTAGATGGCTAAAATATTAGCAAGGCTCTAAGGTACCTGATGTAAGACGATTAATCAAAAACTTTTCTTTAAGATATCCCGCGCGCATGAAGTTGTGGGCAAGGGTTTGGCAGGAGGATATCAAATTTCGGAAAACAGTGAGCGTTTCAATTCACTGGGAATCAAATCGCTCATTGTATAATACTTAGTCAACATTGGCTTCTTAGAGATATCATCTTACTGAAGCCACTGATCGTTCTTCTCAAATCCTTCTCTGAAAGTTTCCGTATTCTGGTTAGCGTCAAGCGCAATACACAAGTGCGAAGCAACCCCACATTAGCTTATATTGGCTAGAAGTAATAGAATCAAGAAGGTCCTCTTCTATGTCTAGTACTTACTCAACATTAGTCCCTAATATAAACCTCCTCTCCAAAGCCAATGCTTCAAATTTTAAACTTTACCCCTCTGAAATCCCTGTGCACTCCGATTGTCTCAAATTCTCAGTTATCTGATTAGCTATAAGTAATAAAAAGCTTTTCTTCTATGACTAGTACTTACTCAATATTAGCACCTAAAAGAAACCTCCTCTCCAAAGCTAATGCCTCACTAACTGCTCTTCTCAAATCACTGGGCACTCCCTGCAAACTGTCATCTGATTTACTTTTCTGTGAGCTTGTGTGCACTGTAAACACTACCGCTAGAAGCAACGTGCTTCTTTGTAACCTGCAACAAAGAAAGACAAATGTCAAAACATAATATTAACAGATTAAATTATGGCGATTCCCATCGCAACGCAACTCAACATACAAATAGGAAAAGGAAGGAAGATTCTATCAACTCTTATAGGAAAAATTATAATTTTTAGGGGAAGCCTTATATCCCGTCAAAAACGTTTTCATATACGAGTAATACGTATTTAACGTATGTGTAGTGATTTTAAAATCCTTTTAAAATCACAGCACATACGTCTAAGTTCATTAGTATAAGACGAATAAAGTATTGTAACTTAAGTGACTGCGGTGGCAGCACTAACTCTACTTTTTGATTGGACGATAACATATTGGAAATTGGAAACCTTGATGACAGTTTAACTAATGGATTATATCAATTTTAAAAACTATCTCTTCTGGCCAGTAAAAGCTTGATTCACACACACACCTTCACAACATCCCATGAAACGTCCACTATAGGACAGGGAGCTCCCTCCGGAATTCTAGCTTTTGCTGGAAAAGTGTAGAGGGGAAGTACCATAGTCAATAAATTTTTGAATTTGAATAGTCACCTCGCTTGTTAGCGTTACGGCTGGCACCATGGACCGCGGTTGTAGGTGACCGCAGTAAGTAAGATGGTATGATACAGAGGAGGATACTGCTGCCCATCCTCCAGTTTATAACCCTTAGTCACCTCTTACGACACCCACGGGGACAGCTTAAGCTGTGTAAGTTTGATTACAAAAATACATTTCCTGGTTCAGTAAAAAGCTTTGATTGATAGGAAACGGTATTACGTATCACAATAAATAACATTACCAAAAACGAAATTAAATGCCAAGGGTACAAATTATAAATTCAACAAACCAGTTTGTGCAAATAAAACCATAAAATATTATTAATAAGGATGTTTGCATAAGGTTTGTCTTCATTCATACATATCCAATAGGCAATTTTCAATGACGATTGTCAACTACGTTTTTTAAGGGTCGATAGTATATAAGTATATAGGTATTATTATATTTTTTCATGACATTGTAAAATGAAGGAAAAGTTTTTAGAAGAAAATATACTACAGACATTTGTCAGTAGCAATCAAACTGACTTAATAATTTTCATACTCGTACTGAGTGACCATTTAGTACGAGTGTTTATTTCCATTTCCCCAACTATGATCAGCAGCGCCATGCAGTTGAACTCTCAAAAGGTGCTGGGTAACTCCCTATTAATAAGACTCAGCTTTGTCAATGCAAATGAAGATTACGATAAGAAAATAACCAACATTCATCAAACGTCAAGAGTTCCTTGTTAAGATTAAAAGGGTAATGACCTTATAAGTAAAAAATCTCATTTAAATGACGGTATGACTTGAGCAGTCAAAATATATCAGGAAGTGTCAGATGAAGGAATGGAGCGTGCTGCACACGACGACAGAGATTATAAAGTGGTTTCATTTTTCAACTACCCGTCAATTATTGCAACACAGTGAGAATAATTTAACAATAGTATTTAACAATTCCCGTGTGGTGCCGGCAAAGAATAGTACCAACCCATACATACCCGTGGGTGTCGTAAGAGGCGACTAAGGGTTATAAACTGGAGGATGGGCAGCAGCATCCTCCTTTGTATCTTACATCTTACTTACTGCGGTCACCTACAACCGCGGTCCATGGTGCCAGCCGTAACGCTAACAATCGAGGTGACTATGGTACTTCCCCTCCACATTTTTCCAGCAAAAGCTAGAATTCTGGAGGGAGCTCCCTGTCCTGTAGTGGACGTTTCATGGGATGTAATGAACGAATAACTTCTAAGATAAAAACAAGAAAAGTGTGTGTGGATAGATAGATAGAACGACTACTGGGCGACTGGGCGTACTAGGTATACAAAACCTATAGTTATGCTATTAACATATTTGTTTCTTTATAAAGGTGACTTTAAATTAGTTCTTGATAGAAAAAGGTATGCATGTACTCATGATACTGAACAACTTTCCCCAAGGAGCATAGGTCGAAATACGAAAATCAAGTTTTGACCTCCCATAGAAACTGCATCAGCTGATAGCGCATTTTGTATGGGAGGTCAAATTTGGATTTTCGTATTTCGACCTATCTTCCTTGGGAAAAGTTGTTCAGTATCCTGAGTACATATATGCTTATCTTTTGCTATCAAGAACTAATTAAAAGTCACCCTATATATTTAATCTTCTAGGGTCATCATAACATCCCATGAAACGTCCACTACAGGATAGGGAGCTCCCTCCAGAACCCTAGCTTTTGCTGGAAAAATGTAGAGGGGAAGTACCATAGTTACCTCGCTTGTTAGCGTTACGGCTGGCACCATTGACCGCGGTGTAGGTGACCGCAGTAAGTAAGATGTAAGATACAGAGGAGGATGCTGCTGCCCATCCTCCAGCTAACCCTTAGTCGCCTCTTACAATACCCACGGGTATGTATGGGTTGGTACTATTCTTTGCCGGCACCACACGGGGCAGCACCTTCTAGGGTAGTTTTACCAAAAGCAGAATTTAAGGGTCAGAAAGTACATTTCTTAAATAAATAAAGAGAAATTAAGTGTTAAAAACGAAAAAACAACAACCCAATAAATAGCCGTTTATTACTGGATAAAGGTCTCTAAGTTTCGCCATTTTGGGAGGATCTCCACAGCCGCCATGCCACTTGAAAATATTGCCAATTAATGTAAGGAACTTCCAATAAAAGTTAACGACAACTATATCGATGAACATAAGGCATCAAAAGAGCAATAAACTTTAAAGTATATTGATAGCAGCCATTATACAGAAAGATAAATCACAGATTAATAACAACCTCGTGACTTGATACTCAGGAAGTTAATAATGTAAGCTTTAATGCACTTGTCAGAGTTCAAAGATGCTGATACAAATTGGTAGTGAAGTGAGATAATTTTAAAATAGGCAGTAATGTTCATTTACGACCGACCGGGAGCCGAGAAGGAATAACGTTAAAATCAGGGACTCAATTCTTGAAAATCACCGAGTGATAAAATATCACTTTTGAGACTTTAAAAATTCACATTTGCCCTGATGAATTGTTGAAAGGTAAATCAGTATACATGAAAATTTAAGACTGCTTTATGTTTTACGAATATCAATCTTCACTTTTGAACCGAAAAATCTGTGGTTTTGAATTTTTTGAGTGATATTTTATCACCCGGTGATTTACAAGAATTGAGTCCCAGGGCGAAAACGAGATGTGTTAGTCGTTATGATGATCACAAAAAACCATGTGAGATATATTCAGGAAGCTTTTATTAGTTTTTTAAGCGGGTCTGTTTTTGTAGCCGCCGACTTTCTCTTCAAATGTTTTGTTTTGGCAAATGTTTTTTACATAAGGACTCTATCACCGGCGACCACTTTTGTTCGCCCTGAATATAACAATGATATCACGAAGAAATTGTCTTTTTAGGGTTCCGTACCTCAAAATAAAAAACGGAACCCTTAAAGGATCAATTTTTTGTCCGTCTGTCTGTCTGTCTGTCTGTCAAGACCCTTTTTCTAACGAACGAGAAGAGGTATCAAGTTGAAATTGATAACGAATATTAAGGTCTATAAACCACACAAGATCTGAAACTTTCAATTTATTACAACAACGCAATCAAAAGATATGGCTTTTTATGTCCTCATCTCCATACATTTATGCAAAAAACCAAAACCTACAGGGTACTTCCCGTTGACCTAAAATTATGAAATTTGGCAAGAAGCTAGGTCTCACAGTACAAATAAAGAGAAAAGTCTAAAATCATCAAATATTTCAATTTTCCTCAAAACTAATAACCAATTAAGGTGAGCTCCCGTTCCAAGAACTTTTATATAAAAGAGGGGTCAAGTTGGATGGTCATGGAATTTTTAAAATCAAAGAGCAAAAGCTTTTAGTATATCATATGGCAGATACGTACGGAACCCTTAGGGCGTGAGTCCGACTCGCACTTGGCTGGTTTTTTAGATTTTAACGCTGTTGTCTGTTTGGATATAATGGTGATAATAAGGGCAAACAAAATACCCATATAGAGTAGCTTATGGTAAAGAATATATAATATTACGCTAACCTTATGGTGATACTAAAAACATTTGCCGGACAAGAAAGTTGGGGGCTTTTGCTAAACAGACCAGCCTGAAAATCTGTAAAAAGGCCTCCTGATCACCGGGCTCCAGTCTGGAAGTTCTCACATGGTTTTTCTTGATCCTCTTATGTCCTCTACTAAGACATCTCATTTTCGCCTTGAATATCAACTGAAAACCCAGGGATAATTATTTCTCAGCTCCCATACCATTCGAGCTTAAGGTCAAAATTGTATGCCACACCCGAATTATACGATACTACAATGCTGAGTAAATTTTTTAGCAAACCGGTTTTTGATGATGCAATTTTTATGCGGACTGATAGCAGACAAGTTGTTTTAAAGATATGTTCCAACTTGACTAGCTCTTCCAAATTTTTAGAAGAACGACCGAATTACCAATTAAGTTAAAAATGTTATTCAGTAGTTTGATAGTGATGATTTTAAAGCTCAGCAGCAATTTCTTTGTGTCCTTTCTATGTATGCTGGTATATTAGAGATTGGGCATTTTCTATAAATTTGATTCTAATGAACCGGAGGATGGGCAGCAGCGTTTTTCTGTGTATCTTACCATCTTACATACTGCGTTCACCAACAACAGCGGTCCATGGTGCCAGTCGCAACGCTAACAAGCGAGGTGACTATGGTACTTCCCCTCCAAAATTTACCACGCGTTTTGCTGGAATTTTGGAGGGAGTTCCTTGTCTTGCAGTGGACGTCCTCACGGGATGTTCAGATGATGATGATGATTGTGGTAAAGCTGTAGAGCCCGGAGTCAACCTGGGTACCGTCGCCGAGTACCTCATTGCCTATATTCAACAGGATACGTCATTTCGGTAAATGTTCTCTGAATTGCAAGACCTAATTCCACTATCCCCGTTCCGCCTTCGATGGACTACTTAAGTCGTTAACTTACTACCAGTACGTACCAAAAGCTTTGGGAAACGAATTTCCCGAACCATATAATCTAAATTTTTTTTACAACATCAATCCCATCGTCACACATCATCAGGGTCAAATGCTAATTTAACAATTGCCTATATTATTAAAAAATTTGGCGCACGCTGTCACAACATAAAATGCAAATAGTTATCAGTGTTACTCGTATGTCTTCCTACACGGAAATACACATAGATACAGGTAGGGCCTCTAGGCCGTACAAACAATACAAAAACCGGCCAGTGCGAGTCGGACTCGGTCGCCTAGAGTCCCGTTCCACTAAGGTAAAAATACCGTCTTAGTCAAGGACGTGCAGTCGCGCAAAAGTGCATTAAATGCGCGCGAGTCCAACTCGCACTTGACCAGTTTTAATTATTTGTTGTTATAGTGTTAGCACAATAAATATACCAATACACAACACACATATTCTGTGAAACAAACATATAACTACTACGGTTCAAAAAATACAGACACAGACTGCGTAGGCTTAGTAATATTGTTCTGTTGGGACCTTTCGGGTACGGAACCCTAAAAATGGGACGCATTTGGAACTAATTTGTGGAATAAGATATCAACCACACGTAAATGATAGCAATGACATTGTACAAAAGTCTCATTCAAATTATAACTTGCGGTTTCAAAAAACGATTTAGAAAAATCATATAAGACACTTCATCAATCATAGGTGGACATATTTCAAACTTTAACGCTTGTATCATAAACCAGGAAGCAATGCTTATATCTATAGCCACAATGATATCGACCGCAAATAAGCTTTCGTTTTTACCGGTGTCTCCCATCTCGACACATGTGGCTTGGCTTCACTTTCTACTATCTTGTCTATACCACTTATGTCATTGACATTGTAATGAGACAAAAAGCTGGGCATAACATGCAAGTGGGAGTACATTGTTTTGATGTTAGCGTTATTAAATAATACTAGATGTCGAGTTGAGTTACTTGATGTGCGGGAATGTATTAATATATATATTTGTTGTATCATAGCTGGTATTATATATTAGTAATTGTACAGGCACCTTCAGGACGATCTTTATACTCTACTTATTTTATAGGTGAAGCAGTTTTCTATTGTAAATTTTTTCAATTCATTTAGCTAATGAAATATTTAGGCCATGTCTTCTCGTAGGGTAATTGAATTATTAGGTGCTTAAGGTTCGTTAGCCATGTCAATAAGATGCTATCATTACGCCTCAAATTAGGTTTCCTTGCAATATAGCACGTAATATCTTGCTTTTTATTTGTAATCTATAACAAAAATTACGTCGTCACCGTCATTATCTCAGTCTTATACTTCTTAACCTACCTCAAAAACATGATATAACTTAAAATTTAAATAGCTAACTTCAGTCTACGGTTTACATTCAAAGTTTCCCATATTAGTGATATTTTTTCTCTGAATAAGAGGTGTAATCATGTGAATCCGTACCCAAACTGGTGAAAGAGGAACTCATACCGTAATAAAAAGTTCTAAGTTCTAAAACTTTCGCATTCTTACTAACGTAATAGCAATAAATTAAAAGCGAACATTTTATTATGCACTAAACTGTCTTTCCTTTCCGACTTGCAAATCAATTCATTATATCAATCGCAAACTATGATATTTGGGGGCAGTTTCAATGTCATGATTGCAAAAGAGCCAAAGAGCCTCGACAACGTGGACATTTGAGGCGAAAGTGTTCAAGCAATACTACGTGACTCCAGCAGCGAATGACAGACTAGGGGTCTTAAAACAGTATCGCGGGACAAGGTCGGATCGCGAAATGTGATAGGTATGCACCTATTTGAGTAATAGATGAGACAGTGTCCGAATTAACAATGATAACAGATACATCACGCTTTTTTCTCGTCGGATAAATTAACGTTGACAGACAGAAAACGCCCAGCCCTCTAAAAAAATGAATTTCCACATCAATGACGGAGCGTCACTAGAAAACGGCTTGACCAATTCGGCTGATTCTTTTTTTGTAATTTTAAAGACGATGTTTATATGGAAAGAAAAACTTGAAGTTTCCCGGAAAACTGTCGAAATTAGGAAAAACTGAAAGTACATTTTCTAACGGATTTTCGTATGACGGGGATGGATTCTATAAGTGTGAAGCCGCAGGGCAGAACAACACAGAAAATATCAAAAATTTCAAAGGAGTATCTTTGGCGCAAAGAGTATTTAAAAATTCTGTCTCTCTTAACCCCTAAGTGGGCTTGTTGTATGAATGTCATACACTCGTACGTATTTCAATATATACATACACGTAGTTATTTCGTTAAAAATAACAAACCAATTTTGGTTAATCGATGGATGGTCAAATCATGATGCAACTGGTCAAGGTTTGGTCGTAATCACAGCCATCCTTCGAGTCATTATCTTGGACAGGAAGTTGAAACAGCTAGGTAATAAAGCTTCCCTTCACCAGTTGGAAGATAACGGGCTCTTGAAAGTATATTTCGATTTATTTTTAAAGATAAAATCAGATGGTTACTTTCAAGCGAGTTTAAAAGTAATAGTACCATGGTGACCAAGCTTTGCCTTCTAAATCCCTCACTCCCACTCCCCCACTCTCCTCACTAAATCCCTCTAAGAGATGTTTCTGCAACGCGCTATATTCCAAAAATCCTTAAAGAAGCGAATTTTCCCAGTTAGGTCTCAAGATCCATAAAAATTTTCGCCCTTGTAACCCCTGTGTAGAAAATTTCATTGCAATCGTTAGAGTAGTTTTGGAGAAATTGATTTCATATACAACGTGTAACGGAAAGGTGTGATAATAATATAGGGTGTGAATCTGCCCATGAAACTGAACAACTTTTCCCAAGGAACATAGGTCGAAATACGAAAATCCAAATTTAACCTCCCATACAAAATGCGCTATCAGCTGATGCAGTTTCTACGGGAGGTCAAAAATTTATTTTGTTCTATGGCTTATGTTCCTTGAGAAAAGTTGTTCAGTTTCATGGATAGATGTACACCCTTTAGTATTATCACATCTTTCCGTTACATGCTGTATGTGCAAATATTGCTCGTTTAATAGTATAAATTTTATTATGTCAAAATGTCTACTCAAAAGTAAATTTTAGCAATTTAGGTTAAACAAAAGTCATGGCTTCGTTTGTAAAAAAATCGCACTCTAGCGGCTCCTGGGGCAAAGGGACCCCATCACATAACACTAGCAGTGTTCCCACCACAGAGCTTTGAAGCGCATGCGTCTTGCTCTACATCTAAAGACGAATTCTTTATGTCATTCAATACAAATCAGTGTCACCATTTACTAAAACTATCACGTTTTCCCCACCCACACTAATAGCGTCATTTGAGTGCGATAAACATTGTACTACGAGTATTAATGCGAGAGAGTAAGATGCAAAAAACCAGTGACAGCGTCTCTATGGCAACGAATGTGTTTATGATGTGCGTTCAAAAAAAGCGCCTACAAAAATTTGATAGTATAACTCTTTAATAAGGAACTAAATTTTTTTACTATATTCGCTTCTATGGGGGGGTGCGCGCGTAGGCGAAGTGGCCCTATCGTTGTTCTGTGGTTCCCACGCTGAATCTTTCCTCTCCTCGAGCAAAAATCACTACCCAAAGTACCCAAAGCTTCTTCTGAAAGTACAAAAATAAATACTAAAGCTTTTCATAATAATTACTATTACAATTAATGAAGCTATTTGCTTTTTTTTCTGTAATACTTAGTTAGTTGTGGATTATTAACCAAAACATTTTTTTTATAAAAACCTGTATTACTTTAGGAGAAAATAAAAATATAATCACACCACGTTCACGGGTTTGTTCGAATTTAGACAAACTTGCAGTTGGATTATAATTGCAACAAAAATACATATCATAGGTAAATAAATAACTTTTAAAATAAGACATAAAATAGAGTGGGCGCTCTTCTGGGAGTAAAAAAAAATACTAAAACTTTACTTTTTACTTTTTTTCTTTAATACTCATTTATTAGTAGATTATTAAGCAAAAATATTTTTTAAGATTAACCAGTATACTTAAGGAAATAGACGATTTGACGTTTTCGTAGATATTCATCTGCGGAACCACAGTGTAGGTGTAGTAATAATAAAACTACTGCTAATATACACTACAGGATTAAAAATTTGCCCAATATCTTTTAAATGCACATTGACTTCTTTTATTCCACTACGGCCTTTATTCTGATATAAACCTATAAAAGGTAAATTATAATTATTTTAGGGTTATATGGAAATTAAGAATCCAATTCACTTTTGAAAACAAAAATTCAAGAAGTTAGTCCCTGTTATACATTATTGTACATACGAGTACATACGCAAGTTTTGTGTATCGAGCTTTGTTCCACAACAAAAGTTATATTTACATGTGTGAGGTCGGTTATCGATCTTGCAGTCTTGATGATATTTTAAGATCGTAGCAGGAAGAGGCTGTGGTCTCTGCCTACCCCAACGGGAAAGAGGCGTGATGTTACCTTATGGCGTGGTAATAGGGTTGAAAAAGTTTCTACCGACGTGCGGTTGACCGTACCTATGTATTTCCATCTGATGGACTCTAAAGTAGATAAAGTAGGTAATGAATAAACATTAGCTTATTTAATTAACATCAAGGTCAAGTCGCAGGATGAACTGACATGTGTTTATGTTACAATGAACTATTAGGCAATTTGAAACGGGTCGTCTTTGAATCGTTATGCGATGGCCTCAAAAGGAGGGTCAATATTTTGGTCGCTCACGATGGCCATTTTAATAGTTTTATGGTGTAAAAAACGATTGTTTTTTGCACATTTTTAGGGTTCCGTACCTCAAAATAAAAAAACGGAACCCTTATAGGATCACTTTGTTGTCCGTCTGTCTGTCTATCTGTCTGTCAAGACCCTTTTTCTCACGAACGAGAAGAGGTATCAGGTTGAAATGGATAACGATTATTAAGCTCTATAAACCACACAAGATCTGAAAATTTCAAGTCTTTACAACGACGCAATCAAAAGATATTGCTTTTTATGTCCCCATCTCCATACATTTGTGCAAAAAAAGCAAAACCTACAGGGTACTTCCCGTTGACCTTAAATTATAAAATTAAGCAAGAAGCTAGGTCTCACAGTACAAATAAAGGGAAAAGTCTAAAATCATTCAATATTTAAATTTTTCTCACAACTAATAGTAACCAATTAAGGTAAGCTCCCGTTTCAAGAACATTTCTATAAAAGAGGGGTCAAGTTGGATGGTCGCGGAGTTTTTAAAATCAAAGAGCAAAAGCTTTTAGTATATCAAATGGAAGATAGTTACGGAACCCTTAGGGCGCGAGTCTGACTCGCACTTGGCCGGTTTTTTTTATACTGGGGACAATTCACACAGAGTCATCTGAACCCGAACTAGGCCAAGCCTGTACTGTGAGTAGCAGAAGCTGATAGGTATACATACATAAAAACATAATAACACCCAAACACAGAACAAACACTCGTGTTCATCGCACAAATGTTTGCCCTGGGCGGGGATCGAACCCGCAGCTCGCGGCGCGAAGAAGGCAGGCACGCTACCGACCACACTTGAATGTAATCATGATACTGAACAACTTTCGCCAAGAAAAATAGGTCGAAATACGAAAATCAAGTTTTGACCTCCCATAGAAACTGCATCAGCTGATAGGGCATTTTGTATGGGAGGTCAAATTTGTTTTTTTGTATTTTGACCTATGTTTCTTGGGAAAAGTTGTTCAGTATCATGAGTACAAGCATATCATTTGCTATCAAGAAATAATTAAAAGTCACCCAATATAAAAATATTGATAGTTCCTAAGCTGCCTTCCTTTATCTCAATTTATTGGGGGTAGCACATCCATCGCCTCCATTTCCCTTTCTCTGCCGTCATCTCAACAGTCACTTCTTTCTCATATCATCTTCCACATAGTCCATTACATTGTTCGGGTTTCCTCGCGACCATGAAAGAAAACGGTTTATTTCGACACGTTGTTACTGCGTTCCATATAAAAGACTTCAACGCGTGCTTTACTGATTTTTGTTTTATTTTTAAAATGGGTGTTTGGTATAAAAACGCCCATAGCGTTTCGAAATAAAGCTTTTATGTGTGTTCTTCCTATAACTTTTGACGTGGATACGTCTATGCTTTCGTTTGACAGTAATTTCATGCAAAGTGAATACAGACCCTCTGGCGGTAATAATTGGTAGTACATCGAGCTTTGGATGAGGCAGAGAGTTATTGTTCCAAGAGTCAGAGGGTGAAGGGAGAGGGTGAGAGGGGAGGGGGATCAGGGATGGCAGATGAGGGGAATGAGGAGTAAGATTAAGGGGGGGGGGGGAGGGGGGTAAGATGAAGGGGGTAGGAAAGGGGCGGTGAGGGGGAGGGAACATGACGTGCTCTTGACGGTTCCTACCTATATACATCGCAGACATCGTATCAACATAAAACTTCGGCTGTATCAAAAATACAGCCAACCAGGGATTGTTTGGTATCACAGACTACTCATACATAATGCTGTTAATAGATAAATGAAAACCTAAATACAGAGCAAACACGTGTTTGTTCATTACACAAAACATGTTTGTTTTGGCCGTGGTTTGACAAGAGGCCAGCTAAAAAGATCCATGTATTTTACAACATAAAAACGACAATGTACAGCAAGTAAAGCTAAGCTAAAGTTCTTATTTTCATCACTGCATCAGTGCCTGCGTAAAACTTAACATGCTAACAAAACTCAGCATTAACAAATAATAATCGTATATCACGAGCGTGCGCTAATTCCTAAACATTGTATTCGCACGACAAAAAATCGGTAAAGTGTGAAACGGACTCACGCAACAACGGTTCCATACCACCACATGATATTTGTGTATGGTTAAATTTTGAAGAGAGCTTATATGGTTATGGACTGTTACTGCATCAAGTTTGATGCTTGTTTGTATGATTGTCTCAAAGATATAAAAATATAAGATAAGATAAAGTTTATTTCATTACAACATAAAACACAATAAAATACATTTCAGGACTTATGAAAATAACTTATTGCTAATACATTTTACTTAAGGCAAACCAGTGACTATGATACGCATACAAAAACACCTGTGCTAAACTATAAAAATACAATGAATTTCCTAAATAAAACTTAAAGACACAAAGATTAAACGTTGTTGTGTGCGTGTTGTGGTAGGTGTACTAACATTGAGTACAGGAATACTTTACTACCCTGTATTCCATGTTAGTCCATTCCATTCCTTTGGAAGTGGGCTCTAGGCACCACCATAGTCTATAGAATTAATGTACCAGTACTCGGCATTTTTTCTAGCCGGACAATCAATATTACCAGTTTTATGGTGAAACTGCTTTTTGAAGCGCATGCAGGTTGCACATTTTGGCGACTCAGATGTTTTAGTGCAGTCAGCAACCTGGTGACCTAGTTCGCCGCAGTGGCCACATGTAGGTTTCGTTTCCTTGCATGTCTTTGCAGCGTGGCCATATTGTTGACAATTATAACACCTGGTGACTAGGGTGAAATCTCTCACAGGGCAGGATGACCAATTTATGAATATTCTTTCTTGTGCAGTAAGAGCCTTACGGATATCAGCGGGGACTTCAATTACGTAGTTGCAGGTATCTGTATTCTTTTTGCCAGATTTGTGGCTTAATTTTATTGTGCTCAAGAACGGTTCCAGGAGTAAAGTGGGCAGTTTTTCGGCTAGGTTACACGTTAATATACACGTTTCTTGTATAGGAGCGCTCCGTAAAATTAAAATCCTATAATAATTATTTTATTAGTCACCTTAGATATCCATTGTATTAACAAATATTCTGTAATAAATTAACATTGAATACATGTTTTGAAGCTCTACAAGTTCACCAATCCCACGATAAAATTTAGTATGAGTTTTCATGGCATCACTCTTGTATAAACTTTTAAAGCTTAGATAAACGTGCCACAGGAAGGTATTGATAACGGTTTAAAAATACAGCTTTTCAAATGTAAGACACTCAGACACATAACTAAGATTTAGTAATAGGGTCCTGATTGAGTACGGATCACTAACAATAGAGATGACTTCACTTCGGCAAGTACACAAGAACCGGACACTAGACGACCTTTGGTTATATAACACATGGGCGACCGAGCTTTACTCTGCATAATCAACAGATGGCGCTGTAGTTTTAATGAGACGCGCTATTTTCTATAAATTGAAAAAAACGGAGAAAACGAATTTTCCCAGACATGAGACCTAGCTAAATCGATTTTTCGTCCACAAAAACCCCGGAGTGTAAATTTCATGAAAAATGTTACAGCCGTTTTCGAAAAACCGATTACAATTATACAGCGTGAATTTTATTTATTTATTTGACATTGGTTTTGCTCTCGAAGCTCAGTAATTCTACTCATGAAAACAAGCAACTTTCCAGAAGAAAAAGTTTTTTTGCCTACCGAACACGTGACCACTTTACTATGGGGAGACTAAAAAAATTTTTTTAAAAAAAATCTTCGGGAAAGCTGCTTGTTATCATGAGCGTACGGGAGCAAAACTAATGAAATTTCACATAGACCGTAAGGGCACTGCATGTTATCCTACGTCATCTAGTACACGAAATTTGCAACTTTGTAGCGATGGTAGTGGCCTAATAGGTCCACAAAACGTTGGTCTGCCAATCCGAAACCTGGCAGGTTTGGTACAGTTGGACAGAAAAGTGGTTAAATGACAGATTACACGAATGAAATCTATTTGTAGAAATAGAAGGTACCTATACAAGTAAAAAACAACAGGTCTGCCTTGCATCCTCTTGGCAGTTTCGCCAGTCGGACCACAAATGTGGTCGGATGTGATTGGACCACAAATTTAGTCGGACTGGCGAAACTGCCAAGAGGATGCAAGGCAGACCTGTTGTTTTTTACTTGTATAGGTACCTTCTATTTCCACAAATAGATTATTTTCGTGTAATCTGTCATTTAACCACTTTTATGTCCAACTGTACCAAACCTGCCAGGTTTCGGATTGGCAGACCAACGTTTTGTGGACCTAGTAGGCCACTACTATCGCTACAAAGTTGCAAATTTCGTGTACTAGATGACGTAGGATAACATGCAGTGCCCTTACGGTCTAACATAGGTATTGCTCGTTTAATAGTACAAGATTGTAGGCTTTGCCAGGTTAGCGATTTGGTGTAGCTTTGTTGGGTTCCTACAAGGGAATAATTATTAAAAGATGCAATGATCGCACAAAAAAAATAACCAACAAAAAAAAATGCAGAACCAGCTACCCAATAAGGTTCCACCAAAGTCGCAAAATGACCTAGAGACACATGTCTCTCAACTCATTACGGCTGGGCCAGATGCCCAGCAAGAAATGCTCGGGACACGGGTTGGTGACCAGGTTACTGGCCAACTTAAGTGTAAGAGTTTCTAAGCTGCCAAATGACCTCAGACTTGGCTTAACGACTACTATCAGCAACAGTATGCAGGAGTGAGTAAACTAAACTCCATTTTTAGGGTTCCGATAACAAAATTGTAAAAAAAAAGGAATCCTTATGGTGCCGCTTTGTCTGTCTGTCTGTCTGTCACACCTGTATATCTCAGCAACCGCTCATGCTATCGACTTGAAATTTGGAATTTGGATAGTCTTAGAATATGGTTGCCCAACTTAAATGAATATGCAATAATTAAAAAATAATTAGGATTATTAATGTAAGGGCCCCCTTTACATTAATAATCCTAATTCTTTTTTAAAGGGGGGGAAAATTTTCAAATTGTGGTTACTAGGTTGAGTGGGGTATCATATGAAAGGGCTTTACTTGTACGGTCAACCGCTTGTCGGTAGAAACTTTTTCAACTCTATTACCACGCCATAAGGTCCAAAAGTGTTTCTACTGATGTGCGGCCGTGTGTACATTCTAAAATATATTTTTGTATTTTTTTTATGTAAAAAAAATACCGTTCCACCCCCCTTATTACCGAAGTGAATTAATTACAGTCGATAGAAGTTAATGTAAATATTACAACAAAAATAAAACGATCTTTCTAAGTTACACAGTTTTTTAGTAATCTACAAAAAACCTTTATAAACAAATTTAGTTTTGCGGTCCTAAAAATGGACTTTATTGCTTCCAAAAATACTAAAGGTATATCGGAACCCTCGGCGCGCGAGTCCGACTCCGACTCGCAATTGACCGCTTTTTTTTTCGTTTATTCCAATGCTTACCTATCTATTTTGCAGCCATGACACTAAAACCTGAGTATATTTTGACGGAAAGAATAACATTGTTTTACAATCTTGTTTTTTCCGACAGCTTTAGCCGATTTCTTTTGACATAGCTGCAAAAGTGTTGGTAAGGGTTAGGAATAAACGAATAAAATAGATCATACGACCATACTTTTAAACAGGTTGTAATCGTTTTGTGGACAAAGATTACGAGGAGTTAATGCCTAAAATTTATCAAGAGTTAATGTTTATTGGATGTAAATCCGTTATTTACGATTATCCTAATCAAAGTAGATGCTAATAACTTGTAAATAGCAATAATCAAAGCCAGAAATGCCGTTTTTTGCCACCCAGCGCGTTCAACTGGAAAAACATTTTAAAGTACAGTACGTACGTACAGTCAAGTTCAGCTGAAGCTTGACAACGCAGCATGATAATAACCCCTATGGGTATATACAAGGTGTAACAGAAAGGGTATACCAACCCTGAAGGATGAGAATCTGCCCATGAAACTGAACAACTTTCCCCAAAGAACATAGGTCGAAATATGAAAACATTTTGTTGACCTTCCATAGAAACTGAATCAGCTGATTGCACATTTTGTATGGGAGGTAAATTTTTTTTTTCGTATTTCGACCTATGTTCCTAAGGGAAAGTTGTTCAGTTTCATGGGCAGAATCACATCTTTCAGGGTTGATATACCCTTTCTGTTAAACCTTGTATAAATAAGAACGGTAGAAAGTCCATAGTGTCAAGCTCGATGTGGTCTTGACCGTACTTGTTATACGTTTCATTCATTTAACCGACACTGAGTATGCGTTTTAGTATTGAAAGGTTCTCACGCCAATTTAGAAAAAAACTTAAAACAATATACGAAATATGTGGTTAAGTCACGCGATGGTGTCTTTGTAAAAGTAGGGGCATAGTGGTGTCAGTCTTTGTCGAAGTACTGTTTTGGTACGGTTAGTTACCTTCAACATTTACACAGTACGTTGCAGGATATGCTCAAGCGCAGATTGCCGTGTCTATTAATAACATGGTCACTTTATAGAGGTGCAAAAGTGAAGCAACGTCAGTTCCGCAGCGTCATCATGAGGCCCTAGAATCTAGGGCCTAGATAAAAGGTTTGTACATTCAAACATATTTAAAAGAGCGCGTGGGTTTTTATTGTCGCTTCTTTTTTTCCCACCATGGCGCCACATTGTTTGTGAAGCGATGTAGTTTAGCTGACGTCATTAAGAGATTTTAATATCCAACAATGAATAAAGTATTTTGACTTTGACTTTTGACTTTGTTTCCTCAAAGAAGCAAGGAGGTCCAATTTCTTTGTATTTTCTCACGCCAACTGGCGTTTGTTCTATACATTAAAATTCTAAAATGTCGTTTGACCTTAGACACAGAATAAAGTAATAGTACCATCGTCCCCGCACTCTCTGCCCCCCATTGGAATGTACCCCGCGCGTACCCGCCCGCGAGTTTGTTGTGGTCCTTCCTTCTGGGGGTTTTTTGTACTAAATACGCGGGCCTACATGAACTTCCAACTTCAAATTCGCGCTCGATGTATGTAGCCGGGGTGTGCCTTAGATATAAAATTTATCTAGGGGCTCATGCTATCGCTGCTGACCAGCCTGCTTAGCATGCTGCAGTTGTCAGTTTGTCTAGGCCCATAGATTAAAGACTTTAAGCATGGTCACGTTTTTTTGACATCCAAGCAGTGCGACACATTTTAAAAGACAAGGACGGCATGGACGACATGTATAAGTGTAGAAAGCTATCTCTGTCTAAAATATCAAAGACGTAATTTGTAGATTTGCTAAACATTTTCCTCCACAGACATTTCTTCTCGCTTGAAGGTGATAGATTAAATGACATAATTCCTCAAATAAAGTGACATTTCTCCGAGATATATTTTCTCGCAGGAGGCGTGCTAAGCGGGCTGCTGTAGCAGTCACAGACGTTTTACCTAGACCCAAAGTTTTCTTTGTAGTTCTTTCAGAACTATGGAGAAGTATGAATATAGTATTAATTCGATTCTAAATAAAAGACAGGACTTTATAAATCACTGGTATTTTCCTTTTTAATCTCTAAAACCAACACGCCACAATTTCTGTTCCCTCTCCCAAATCTTACATTCTCGGCTTCTTGCCCTTTTTAAAAATCATCATCGACACAAACATCAAACTAGGTCCAGGTTTAGCATTGCAGTTCGCTTCACCATGCAAATCTTGGGGCCAATATAGCTCTTATCCTTATTGTTAGTATGAGCGAGACAGAGACAGCACTATGATCGATGTTGGTCGAACTGCAACGCCACGCTTGAACCAATAACATCTAATTAATAATGGCAATACTATTTTAAATGTCAGATTGACATTATGGATCAGCTGTTGTTTACAACCAAGTGGAGTGAAAACATCACAAAAGCCATGAATCAAAGAATTGAAATTGAAAAAATTGGAGTGAAAACATGAGAACAGAAACTACAATTTTATCAATAATTAACAATAGGTTCTTACGTACAAACGAAATCCATATATGTATTAGAATTTTCTTATTATCTGTGTCAAGAAAAACTTTTGCTATAGTGCCATAGAAGAGAAGTAATCAAATTAAAATAGCAACGTATACAAATAGATTTTTTAGCGTTTATAGCGGCAAATAAAATTTTATAACCTTCTCCCAATCTTAAAACTCGACAAAGAACGATTCAAAAAAACAATAAGGAACTTTTTAATCTTTTTATATATCTTCTCTATAATTAAAAGAAAACATTGAATCGTTTATTACCACAATTAAACTTTAATCTTTTGAAAAATGCATATTAAACTAATGTTGAAATATAGGCATGTTTGTGCATAGGATCATTAATTTACATGTGTAATTATTGTTCATATTCTAGCAATCTTCGGGTTTAACGGACGATGTATGAAAGCAACCTTCGAGGAGCCCATTGTGTTGTAGTTTCACACGTTCTCAATAGGTGGCGTTGTTACAATTTAAAAACTCGCTAACGAAATTAATTTCTTCATTTTAAACTCAACGTAGGGTACGATCCCAACAAAGTACAAGCAACTTTATCCAGTTGGTCACATGGGGTGCTAGAGCCAAAAAACTGAACCTCAAAGAAATTGTGGAAAAAATAAAAATGTCTTTGACAGTCCCATAAAAACCATAGCGGCGTGATAGGTTGTTTTCCACAACCACAATGTAGGTATAGTTAGCAGCAATAATGTGACGTAATGCGCAAGCGCATGCGGGTCTTGGGCAACGCTCACGTGAGCTTGTTTACGCGGGAACGCGGTAATCGGCGTTTGATGACGACGACGATAACCCTAGCAACTGGGGTCTTAGCGTTTGTTAATAACTAAACGCACAGCTATACGCAAATAGCCAAAGTAATTTAGAGGTAGCTTGATGAGAATGGCAGAAGCGTCACAGCAGGATGATTGAGACATAGAGACTCTCCGTCCTGCTCTCACGCATAGCTCTGTTATGGTGTCATTATAATCAAGCTACATAATTTCGACTGCTGTTTTTATGTTTATTTGATTTTGAAGATTTTTTTTTATTGTCGATAGGCTTACTCTTGACCTCTATCTAGTCTTGACGGCAGAGATGAGGTCGACGATGGGACGAGCTTGCCCAGAAGAAGCCTATTCCCTCTCGACTTGAATAGATTCGGGTTATATGAACTCGGTAACACAGACACAGGCAGAGGATTCCACTCTTTAGCCGTGCGCATAATAAAAGATATTTCAAAGATGATGAGAATACTCTGATTTTTCCTGTTTTGTTTGCTTTATTATTTTATGCATTGTAATTGTAAAAGTATTTAATGGGTTCTTACAACGAGATTTAAAATGATATGTGAGGTTCCGTCGTTTCGTACTTCTACGTCTTTGTCAAAAATAAACCCTCATCAGTCTCATCATCAACTTTTTTTGTAAAAAGCGTTATATTGCAAAACGATGACGATTAGGTCGAAACCAACGTCTTTCTGCAAAACGGATATTAATGACAATCATCGATTCGCTACGAGTGATCACCGTCGCAAATCATGTGATTTTCTTAATGATCACACACATATTGGAAATATCCTTTGTCATTGTTGCTATCACGTTGCTATTGACACAAACACGGAAATATGCATCTTGGGGTGCTATTCTCACTCACGTCCTTCTACATAATATCTATTAGATTTTTCAAAAGTCATGACTAAATTAGATTCTGTCATAGTCAAAAGCATAGAATGCATTTTGGAAAGTGGCGAAGTTCACAATTTGCTTGCGGCAGACAGATTCTTATTCAACTGTCTATTCCTGCTTTCTACACAGTAGGCAATTTTGAAACATTTTTTTTCAAAACCGTAAACTTTGAGATTTGAGAATTGTATAAAATAAATAAATAAAATAAAATCAATTTATTTCGGGCATTGCCCATAGAATGTTAGTAAAAACAAACAGCCGGAAAATTTAATACGGTCAGCAAATCTTTAAACGACTTCGGCATGTTGTACAGTCAACGAAAGGTCAAGCTTGACATTTGTCTATTGAAATAAGAACGGTACAAAGTCCAATGTGTCATGCTTGATTTGCTCTTGACTGTACATGGGTTAAGATCACTGGTGCATTTTAGGTTCGTTAGCCAAAACCAACTCAACCTAACCGATCCCGAATACGTTGGGTTAGAATATCTTGTGACCACAAGGCCAGAAACGAAGTACTCGCCGTTTTGTTTAATGCCTCGGCATTTTGTAAAGTGGCGAAGTTCACAATTTTCCTGCGGCAGTCAGATTATTATTCAAATATCTATTCCCACTCTCTGCACAGTGGACAACTGTTGCATAAACAAGGAATGATAGTCCGACAAATTTGCGTGTGACCGTCCAGCGAGGTGACAGACGGTTACGGGGACCAGATAATCAGACGTCTGCGGGAGCTGGCGGTGTAGCGGGGAGCGGTATGAGGTGCTGCTGACGTCTTCACTTCGCCATGCCTCATTGCCCCCAACACGTCTGTTACCCCGACAGAGGATAGTGCAATAATATGCATGGAAGAATTTACCAAATTCCGGCGAACATATAATATCCCCAGTGGGCCAATCTGCAAGTCAAAATAGTCCCTTTAAGTACCTTTACCCACCTGATTTGTGCATCTTGCAATAACACAGTCTTATTATAAAACGATTATAACTATGTTTGTGATGGGGCAAGCAAAGCATCTGCCATTGAAGATTATTTTCCTGCACAAAACAGGTCATACAAGCTAGCTTGCAGCCTTGCATAATGACACGAATTGATGTCACAGAAATTATCACCCAACAAGTTGACCAAACTAACTTCTAAACTGTAGAACAATCGCGATTTCTTCGGCCATGTCATAACCCGGCAAAATTCGAGACGCTGTCGGCAGAGGGGCGTAAATATCTGTTAAAGTGGTCTTGTGACTTGGTGAGGCAATGGTGTTGCAAAAGTTAGTTCGCGGGAAAACGCGGTTACCTAACCTCTACAATGGTACGAGTAGGTGCTAGTAGTGTGAGATTTGCCACCGGAGATTCTAATACAATACCTTGTAGAAATTTGAAGGAATTAAGGTAAGTATCTATCGGATTTGGAAAGTGTTGCCTTCAACAGTGTCGTGCAGTTCCATTATTATTATTTAGTTACTGGACATGCACATTACCTGAAACAGTAGTTTATAAGTACGATACATGTAACCTGCGATGCGGGCTGCGCCAGACATGTTGTAGGTTGTAGGGATCCCAAGGGGAGGCCCATATATGCAAATATAAGAATACCGGTCAAGTGCTGGTTCGGCCACGCGCAGCGTAGGATTCCGTATAGTTGCCTTTAGAATCTTTTTTAATGTCAATGGGCTTACTCTTGACCTCGATCTAGTCTTGAGGACAGAGGACTCTAAGGAACCCTAAAAAAGAAATAGGTATGAGAAAATTCAGTCAGACTGCCATTTCTATAATCATCTGCACTCACACATAAGGAACCAAGAGGTTACGTTTTTTTTCCCCTTCAACACTGAGCACTACTGACTGATTTATCTGTTTCGTTATGTTGATTGGTATGGTCCTGATATGCCGCATGTCGGTACCGAATTTGTCCTGACTGGTAATCTGGCTCCTTATGTTTCACCCTAGGTTAGCAGTGGAAATCTTCCTGCTATTATGAATATGAGTCGAGCGAGTATTTTATCCGCGTCGTGTACGTACAAGCACCATTAGACAGGAAAAACAAACAAATCTAGAAATACTCGTAGACTTGGAGACGGAATATTTACTTAACTCATCTCAAGTGCATTAATAAATTCTATTGATAGGGATCTTATCTTACCGTGGAGTATTAAATTCAAAAGGTTAGTTATTCATTTCTTAGATAAAAGGTGTCAACAAGATTTACCACAATCCGTATTTTCTATCATCTATAATATCATTTTATTCATCTACAAAGTTAATTTATCAACTTCTCCGAACTGCTTCAGTTATAAAACCTATCAATCAGTAAACAAAGTGAATTCTGTACTATTTTCTACAAGAGATTGTTTCCCACGATTACAATGACCATCGCATCTCCTGCTTTTAAATAATTGCCAATTCTAAAACGACGTAAAATCATATACGAAGGTTTGTCTTTAAGCTCTTGTACGTTTGAATGCTTACGAGTAAACAACTTAGGTATTTAAACTGATTGAACTAAAAAAAAATAGGTAATCGATATGTCAGTCAAGATGATTGACAAACATTTAATAGATTCTTTGATAGATGTCCTCGACACCTAGACAAAACCCTCACATTATTTCGACACTCTTAATACAACTAGTTGCAGAAACATAATTTAAAGTAAAAGCACCTTTACATCTATTGCTATAATTTTCTCTGTAAAAAAAAAGTGTCAGCAACAGATGTAACGAAGCTTAAATTTTTTTTTATGGCATAGATCTTTAACTTTAAGGAGGTTTCTACAAGGCTGAATAGAAAGATCGTTTGATGAGATGTCTGACAAAGATTTCCTCTAAGATTACACCTGTATAGGGTGTCCAAAAAATCACTCCAAACCAAAAAAATTGCGCAACGTTTCGTCAGATTTCCTGTCAGTATTAACATTTTTGAAGTGATACCAATGTTACTCACAGGTTTTCCTCAACATTTTGAGGCACAGCAGATGGCGGACTTTTTGTTACTGCAATTATTTACGATATTATTATAGTCATTGACATGAAAAAAACCCTCCTCCGTAGCTTATTGCGGAGCGGGACCTTTTTGTTGCATGTAATATCATAACTAAATTGTTTCCTTAGTTTTAAGAACTTTAATGCAAAAAATAAATATTTCTTTCTTTCCTCTTCTATGCGCGTATTTTCCAATTGGTTTGAAAGGAAAAGAGTTCGATGAGTTATTTAGTCGAAAAGGTTGTTCAGGTTGATTGTTATTTAGTTTAAAATGTAGAGCAATTTAGAAAAAGGATAAGTTTGAATTTGATTCTGATAAAAACTATAATTTTCGCAATACCGGCCACACTGGCAGACAAAGTCTGTGGCTGCCCGTGTCTCTCTCGTCTGTTGAGCCTCTTTAGTTATGTTGTTTTTGACAAGGTTCGTATACACGGGGTCATAAAAAAATGGTGTAAAACATTTGGGTTATCAGGGGGCTAATTGCAACAACTTTTGTTCTTCAACTTTTCGAAATTAGCTAAAAAAAATTGACTTTTCATACAAATCGGACCAATCAAAGAGAAGAGTCGTAGAACAAAAGAATAATACCTTGAAAGGTGTTACACCAATTTTTTAAATCCCAATATAATACCAATAAATCTGATTCCTTAGGTGAAATATTTACGCTTACATGACCGTAAAGTATGAAAATACCCATACTCCTACTTCCCATTCTTTTTATATCACTTGAATTTCTTTACAAATTTATTTTGATTTACGTTGACGTATCTGGGTGTATCTTACCACCTTACCGTGTGGGAAATATTTTAAGATACCATACAAAATTATAGTCTCAACGATTGCGCCCGCGCCTCGTGTGAAAAGGTTGTAATATGACGTAATTTCCCAGTTCAACCGAACCTTAGCATTTCAACCAACGTAATCATTATTGTTTATGCTTGGACGTGCCCGCCCCTCGGATCGCGTGTTTATATTTCTGCCGTTAATAGTATTTACATCTCTCATATTCGGTAAGTAGGTCCTTATTACCCCCAAATGCGGCTTGTAGGTGACCAACTACCGCTCTAGGGTAATAATGTAGCTAGAAAAGCCCTAGCGCGGTAAGTAATTGAGTTTAGAAACGGTGAAGTGTTTTTTTTTAATTGCTTACCGCCCTAGGGATTTTCTAGATACATTATTACCCTAGAGCGCTAATTGGTCACCTACAATTTGGTGGTAATAAAGACCTACCTAATCGAGATGTAAAGCAGAGTAGTTAGCTCAGGTGTAAGCATCAATTGCACCCTCGAACTACCTCGCTGCGCTCGTGCGCCTAAATATCTCGGGCAGCAATTGATGCCTTACAGCCCTTGGCTACTAATCTACTATTTATGTCGTAATTAATAAACTAAATATCGTACACTATTACAGGGTTTTGATAAATTCTTGTAGGTAAAACCTTTAAGGCTAATTCTTAAGGCATGCGGCAAATATCTTTTCACATCATCATTATTATGACATCCCATGAAATCTCTACTACAGGACAGGGAACTCCCTTCGAAATTCCAGCTTTTGCTGAAACAATGTGGAGGGGAAGTACCATTGTCACTACGCTTGTTAGCATTACGGCTGGCACCTTAGACCGCGGTTGTTGGTGGCCGCAGAATTTTAGATGATACGATACACAGAAGGATGCTGCTGCTCATTCTTTGATTCATGAACCCTTAGTTGCCTCTTACGACACCCACGGATAGATGGGTTGGTACTATTCTTTGGCGGCACCACACGGGGCCTTTTCACCACCTCCTTATGCAAATTCATATAAAAAAACTTCTTCATATAGTCCAGTCGCAATTTTTGATAGGAGCCAATTCTTAAATTTTCAATGGAAATTCAAGAATTGGCTCCTATCAAAAATTAAGAGCTATGTACCTAACTAGTACCTGGAAAAAATTTGGTGAAATTGTAAGGCGTGTCTACGTGAAACAGCTAATCGGCCGCACTAATACTAGGTGCCTACATGATAAGCTGATCGGTGGTTTGTATGTTTGTAAGTGAAATAATACACTTGGACATTTTACAAACTCATAAAAAAAACTTCTAAAAATTTTAAGACAAATGTTTACAACCTCGTTTAATAGTAAGGTTGATGAAGGACAAATTTCTATATGATTTGCTCATGTCTGCCTCTTTGACTGATGATAAGGAGCATCCTCTAAAAGATACAAAAAATATTGGTGGACATCCACACCCCTGCTTTTTTGAGGAATTAAGTTTTAACTATTTTGAAATTTGACAATGAAACGTACACCTGGCAGACTATGACTATCTGATTAAATACTATGTATAAAACCCCAGAAAAAGGTTCTGCCACCATAATAGCCCTGCGTCGTAAAGTTACTGCGCTTCAAAATGCAAAAATTCACTACTTCGTCCCGTGATAATGCAGAGCCCTGCGTGTCTGCCTCTTCGATTTTCTACACCTTCAGAAGTATTTTAAACAGGAGCCACAAAGGCAGACAAAAAAACATTATTTAATATCTTATTTTAATTTTTTTTGCTTTGACTCAAAAACGGGAACAAGGCGTGATGTTATGTATGTATGTATGTATGTACTCAAAAACGCAGCGACGCACAGAAAAACTTGTAAGGACCAAATCGATTCGTATTGAGCTGATCTATCGTCCCCTTAATATGAATCATGAGCAAATCATATACCCAAATTGCAGCCAGCACCCTAACTATAACGTGCCTTACCTGAAGCCCAATAACAGATGGCAATGTAGGATTTCGAAAACCCGCTATTTTGAAGAAATGTTCAAAGAAACGGAGAAAACGACTTTTCCAAGACATGAGACCCGTATAGTAAATTTCATACTAATCGTTAGAGCCGTTTTCGAGAAATATAAAAGAAGAAGGTGACTGACTGACTGACTGACTGACTGACATATCTACGCACAGTCCGAACCACTGGGTCTATAGATTCCAAATTTGGAAAGTAGGTTCCTTATGAGACCTAGGGGTGCATTAAGAAAGGGTTTTACAAATTCCACCCCTAAGGGGGTAAAATAGGGGATGAAAGTTTGTATGAAAGTCCGTCAGTTTTGAAGTTAGGATCTTCAAAATTTGTATTTAGGCTGAAGACTAAAAATTAATATTTACGTGTCTCAGGGTTTTTGGAAATTCAACACCCTTAAGGGTGAAAAGGGGGATGAAGTTGAAAATTCTTTATTTTTAAAGTAAAATCCACATTATTTATTATTTAGGCATTAATGATGTAATTCTATGCAACGTTCATCTATGTTATTGAAATTCCACCCCAAATTCAACCCCTAAAAAAGGGAAATTGGGTGAAAAAGTCTAAAAACCAACACGGGTATCGTTTGAATGGTTTATCGGGTCGCTGATTACGAAAACTACAACAGTTTTGAAATCCAACGTGGTGGACGTGAAATACTATCATCCCCCTGGGGATGGAATTGGGGTGCGATAGGTTTGAAATGTCTAAAAATAAATATGGGTGCCGTTTGTATGGTTCATCGGATCGCCGATTACGAAAGCTACAACAACTTTGAAATCCAACGTGGTGGACGTGAAATACCATGATCCCCTGGGGTTGGGGTGCGATGGGTTTGAAATGTTTAAAAATAAATATGGATTTCGTTTCTATGTTAGGGATAGCGGTTAAATTGGCGTAAGGGGTAGGGATAGGGGCAGGGATAGTGTGAGGTAGAGGTAGAGAGGTAGAGGTAGAGAGGTAGAGAGATAGAGAGGTATAGACATAGAGACGTCTCTACGTCGAGGTACGAGGTACAGAGGTAGAGAAGTAGAGAGGTAGAGAGCTAAGGAGGTAGAGAAGTAGAGAGGTAGAGATGTAGAGAGGTAGAGAGGTAGAGAGGTAGAGAGGTAGAAAGGTAAAGAGGTAGAGAGTTAGATAGGTAGAGACATAGAGACGTAGAGATGTAGAGAGGTATAGAGGTACAGAGGTAGAGAGGTAGAGAGGTAGAGAAGTAGAGAGGTAGAGATGTAGAGAGGTAGAGAGGAGGTAGAGAGGTAGAGACGTAGAGAGGTAGAGACATAGAGACGTAGAGATTTTAAGTAATTTTAAGTAATTTTCAGGAATCTCTACTACTCTACGATTTTAGGGTCACGAATCCAAAGAGTGCCAACGTACACTAATCCCAAATACTACTGACCTCAAACCAAGCCTATGCTGCCGTCTGTCCGTCCGTCCTACATTTTGAAGGGTTTTCAATCGTAATAGCTAGCCGGTTGAAAATCACAGATATCCTAGCAAATAATAAAAACAATGAAATAGTAAAAAAATTAATAAGAGCCCCTATTTTTGTGAGTTTTGGGCCCAATTTTTACGTAGACATCGATGGTATTCAACGCTTTTGAGGTATTTCTCCACTACGTCGCCTGTTTCGGTATTTACCTACATTTCTGAGAAAGTAAAATTCATACCCCTTTTCTTTTCAACAATAGTTATGAGACTTGATTCAAAGATAAAATCTAACAAAAACCCAGCTTCCGAAGGCGTTTCCGTTCTTTGTTTAATGAGATTTAATAGATCTTTTTTATCACTATAGTTTGTATCGATAATAGTGCAATAGGTTGATTGCCCTATAATTACTTCCTAACCTGAGGGTTGTGACCTTTCAACTTTTAAAACATTGGGCAATAATTTTTGTGTGTAATATAACGGCCTATTAGTTTAATTTAATAGCGCTCGAGGCCGAGTGGTAGTTGCTCTTTCTTTCCGATCATGAAAGTTAAGCAACGTTGGCCGTGGTCAGAACCCGGATGGGTAATCGGTAGTGGTATTAATCACAAAAAATAAGTTATTTGAGATAAGTTTGATCTATTGCAAATTTTGAAAAAAAAAGAAAACCTAAAAACCTAGTCTTATACTGTGTCAATATCGTACTGAAATCATCTAAAATGGAAAATAGGAGAGGAAAATCATTTTCTCTTTTTGTATGGACGATAACGTACTATTCTTCCCTTTCTTTATAGGTTAGCTCCTACTCGCAACTTTAATATTACTTGAAATTTTAGATATAACAAGGCCAATTTACATTTAGTACAGTAGCGAGTTAAGAGAAACTTGGGACAGAGTGGCAGATATCATCCCATAGTAAAAAAAGTTGCATGATTGCCATGATAAATTTTTTTATGAATGTTAACAAGTTTTTTTTTTCAGTGTATGAAAATTGCATAGATACCGTGAATAAAAACCTTCTTGGACAATTGTTTGACATATTGCTTGACATTGTTATGTGATTCTCGTACTGAGCCTCTAATGTGCTAAAGCTTGCGCCTAGCAATGTAGAGTACGCGACAGCTCAGGAGTGCGGGTAAAATGCATGACGCGCTATACATTAGCAATGTAGAGTACGCGACAGCTCAGGAGTGCGGGTAAAATGCATGACGCGCTATACATTAGCAATGTAGAGTACGCGACAGCTCAGGAGTGCGGGCAAAATGCATGACGCGCTATACATTAGCAATGTAGAGTACGCTACAGCTCAGGAGTGCGGGTAAAATGCATGACGCGCTATACATTAGCAATGTAGAGTACGCGACAGCTCAGGAGTGCGGGTAAAATGCATGACGCGCTATACATTAGCAATGTAGAGTACGCGACAGCTCAGGAGTGCGGGTAAAATGCATGACGCGCTATCATTAGCAATGTAGAGTACGCGACAGCTCAGGAGTGCGGGTAAATTGCATGACGCGCTATACATTAGCAATGTAGAGTACGCGACAGCTCAGGAGTGCGGGTAAAATGCATGACGCGCTATACATTTTGCCCGCACTCCTGCGCTGCCGCGGACTATACTTCTGTAGGTACTTGCTATTTGTAAGTGAAAATCGACCTTTAATTTCACGAAACTTAACTGATATCACACCCGGACTACATACGTCGAGCGCGAATTCGAAATTTGAAAATGGAAGGTCGCGTAGGCTCGCATCATCAAATCATAACATCATCCCATAAAAGCACAAGCTCACATGTTCAGTACAAACGACCCTCAGGAGGACCACGAGAATCTCGCTGGAGGCTGTGCGGGGATGGATTGCAAGGGGGGCGGAGAGTGTCCGATCTGTATGATACTACTATTACTTTATTCTGTGCTGATATTTAAAGCGCTGCATAGCAACACGCACAAAATGCGTAACTACAGTCGTTGACCTTCCGTTTGGCAAATGTCTATCTGTGGCCAATCTTGGCAACATGCAACGGTGACATTGAATGTTGAACTAGTTAAATGAATTAGATTTCCATAAAGTTCAGATCCGGCTTTTGCCTTTTGGTTAGAGGTTGAAATTGAAACACCCAAAAAACACCATGAAGTTCTTGTCACGACCATCCCTGACTGAGGTTTTGTCAAGCAATTAAGATGGAATGTCTTATGTGCGATACAAAGAAGCAAAGAAAAGGAATGGTGCTTTCCCAGACGGACATTGCACAAAGCCCCACTTTAACTACTGATTGAAAGCAATTGGGAAGGTACGATACTAAATAAAATTTTGATGCAAACAAAAATGTAATGTAGACTAGACTTGTTTTTTATAAAAATGCATTGAAAAATGTATGTTGTAGAGTGCGGTTAATTTGACTGAGTCATTTGCCTTCAAATAAATATACGAGGAAATTACTACAATTGTGACCGCACAATTCTCAATCAAATATATAATACTGACTAGCAGACTTTGAACTAGCTAAAACAATACACGCTATTCACGCCTCGTCCCTATAAATTATACCGCCTTTGATATTATTCAGGCTAACCACTAGCCTGAAAAACTACAAAATAACGTTATTATACATTTATCACCACGAAATTAGCACCGCTTGCATCTTTTTTTTGAAGTGAAAACATCTTTAGCGGCGCTTGGCACTTTTTAGATGGTTAAAAAATGTTACACTCGCGTCAGATCCGTAGCCATTTCATTCAATTGTTTTCACTTCTGCCGGCACTCCCGGAGTGCAACCCGTCCTTTTTTTACTGGTTTTAGCCCTTTAGCCCCTGATATCCTTTGAGAAGTAATACAATTTACTTTTATTTGCACGAACAGGGCATCACATAAAAAGTAAAAAAGTTTAATGTAAGCCGCTGTCTATTACTCGTATAAGTCTAAAATCTCAAAGTTTCTTGGGAATGCAATACCATTCCACAGTAAGGCAGCAGTTTTTGACGTCTCGTACTTGGATCACCCAAATGACGGGAAAAATACCTTAGATACTCGTAGGTGCAGTCAAAAGCACGTCAAGATAGACATATTGGACTTTGTACTGTTCTTATTTCTAGCGCTCTTCGCGCTAGAATTGTACTGCAAGTGTCAAGCTTGATCCGTTCTTGACATTAAAGCCCGCGTCACACAGAGGCGGTAGCGGAAGCGTTCTGGGGCCGGTATTTTTTGTAAAGTATGAGTTCATATGCACCCTGTCACATTGAAAAGCGGTCGCGGCGCGGTATTTTGTTCCCGCCAAACCGCCCCGGACCGCTTTCGCAATGATACCGCCTCTGTGTGACTTGAGCTTAAGGTCAGCGACAGGACAAGCTTGACACTCGCAGTGCGACTCTAGCCCGTATGTCTATTGAAATAAGAACGGTACAAAGTCCAATGTGTCAAGCTTGTTGTGCTCTTGACTGTACCAGCGTTAGATAACAGTTATGTTGAAAATTTATACGTGTGTTTTATGTTTTATATGTTTCATATTGCTATTTGAAGAACAATAATCGTTATTTATTTAATACTTTTTTAATTATGGCCTCTGGTCAACGTGAATAAATCTAAATTTAAAAAAACGCCCAAGTGCGAGTCGGAATCGCGCACCGATATTTGCGGTTGATACATTTTGGAGGTGCAAAGTCCGTTGCCGGTGAGTGTATTTATACAAGTAACTTTTGATACATCCGGCTGCCACTTACTCGTACCTTGACCTCTGAGCTTAAAGGTAGTTCACGTAAAACAAGGCTCAAATGTAATCGGTACAGCCTTCAGTACAGCATCAGGTCAGAAGCATTGCAGCTATTACGTGTAATAATGCCTACCATTAGCTAAAACTGAACATAAAACGTTGAATATCGTTATCTTTCAGAGGTTACCCGTGAGAAACTAATGTGTTCTAAAGGATGAATAATACCTAACGACTAGCTGTGTCATTTGACTTCGCTTGCCTTACAAAAAATTCCTGTATTAATTATATGCTTTCCTGCAGAAACAGTACCTACCTAGTCTTTGTTTCCGAATATCAGTGTAGTTTTTAGTTATCAATGAAAGAATTTATAAAATTGAGTTGATCCGTTGAGTTGATCAGAGTGGAAGTACCGATTAGTTACAGAATGAAATGTATTTTTCGTGAGATTCAAATGTTTTCCAGCAGTTTTATTTAGCCTTTGTCCAACCCGAAGATCCATTCAAAATATTGGTGAAAGAATTTTATGAATTGGTGGAGTATATATAGTCTTAGTGTTTATTCATTTGTTGATTATTTATACTTCTTACATCCATACTTACAAACGAACTTTCCCTCTTTATTATATAGTGTAGATGACTTTAGACGTATTTTATAAAAAAAATTGTCTAGCCCGTGCTGCTCCACAGCTGGGTAAAAACTCCCTCTTATATTTTCCTCCCGATTCATAGCAATTTTTAGTCATTTTTATGTAATTTCCCACCTATTTTCATTTGAGTTGAGATTTAATTTATTGAACAAAAGAAAGGTAGTCATAAGCGCCATGAGCTTACCTCTTTCGTTATTAAATGTTATTAAACATTACATAACGTTATTACAGGTAATAACGATAACATTAAGTCACACATTATAAGGCGTTACTTGAGCATGGTTTCATCACCTTCGTGATATCTTTGAGATGATATTGGGCGTGGCATCTTTATAAGACTTGTTACTTTTTTATTTGATTAAAGATTGTCTTTATATTAAAAGGCTTTCAGATACGTATAATCTTTATGTGAAAAGGAAAACTTGACTTATTTTTTAACTAGCCTATAATAGGTCCCACTACTGGAAAAGGGCCTCCCGTCTATTGTACCATGCCTCCCTGTTTATAGCCTTCAACTGCCAGTCTCTCAGAAAGGTGTCTAGGTCATCGCGCCTTCGTCTCCGGAATCGGCCTCGACAGCGGCCACCATCCTCTGGCACCCATTCCGTGGCTTTATTTATTAATAGTCCTTAAAATACAATTAGTTCTGTTGAACGGTCTAGTACAAAAAATTAATTTTCGGATTGTTTTTCTTTCTTTTGAATTTCCGTAATTGGTAAAATAAAGTTGAATTTTTAGAGCATAGAGTTACTCGTCACTTCCACGCAAGGTCTTTTTTCGCGTTGCTCGAAGCTTTAGAAGAACCTTAAACTGACAAAAATAAAACAACTTTTCTCTTCTCTATCGACCGTATTCTATCTTTGCGCAAACAAATCATCATACAACAACGTAACAAAATCTAAACAGCCACTAAAAAGAAGCGTGTTGCTCGTTCTTTCACCTCTATGAAGCTTACTAATAATGCGGTAATATTGTGTAATATCGGAGGAAGTAAGAAAATTATGAATGTGCTGTAATGATGTTCATTCAAGTCATGCGTTCAGTTACCACCTATTACCTAAGATTGACCGTAATGTAGTCTTACAACGTTGCTGATTTAGTTTAGTAGTTATTGTTCTCGTGAATTACTTCGATTGGTTAGTTCAACGCATATTATTTGTTGCACGTAGAGAATATCTACAAGGTGGAACAGGAAGGGTATGAATGGGATGTGAATCTGCCCATGAAACTGATCAATAAGTCGAAATCCAAAAAAAAAACCTACCATACAAAATGCACTATCAGCTGATGCAGTTTCTATGGGAAGTCAAAAAGTTTCAGTCAACGAGTCAGTTATTCATCATTGATAACTTTACTTCATGCTCTAAGTAGTTAGAGTTTGCTCTTGATCTCGAGGTGCTATAGGTTCAAATCCCGATCTATTTCGAAGATGAATCACCTAATTGTCCGAAAAGCAAGACGATTCCGTGCTTCAGAGGACACGTTAAACTGTTGTCCTTTATCTATGGAAGTAGTAGTTAATGAGCCATGTTAGAGGCTTTTGGTGGTTTGTGAGGTTGGTTTTCGATATTACAACCTACGCGTTAAAAGAAAAATCATGGACAGTTTTAACGCCATTGTTAGCGTACGTTGAGAAGTTGTCCACGTTAATGGATACAATTTTGTTTACATCTTTAACATAGACCTACATAAAACTAATAACATTTATGACAGCTCTTACCCAACGAGTCAAACGTCCCATAATATTACACCTAGGTATATTACATCCCATAAAATATAACCGTAATCACAGGTTGATGAGCATTTTGACAGAAGCTATTAGGGTTGCCAGATGTTGTTGATGGGAATATTGGAAAAGTCTTATGTAATCTTTATTTTGACCCATGTTATAACGTTGGACTTTATTTGTCGTCGAAGCGGTTAATTGAGCACCATCATAACATCCCATGAAACGTCCACTACAGGACAGGGAGCTCCCTCCAGAATTCTAGCTATTGCTGGAAAAATGTGGAGGGGAAGTACCATAGTCACCTCGCTTGTTAGCGTTACGGCTGGCACCATGGACCGCGGTTGTAAGATGTAAGATATAAAGGCCCATCCTCCAGTTAACCCTTAGTCGCCTCTTACGACACCCACGGGTATGTATGGGTTGGACTATTCTTTGCCGGCACCACACGGGACAATCAATTGAGCACGTAGTTCTTTAAATAGTTTGTTTATTAAAGGAAAATGTGAGGGCATGATATTCAAGAAAATCAATTATAATTATTCTTTTTCGTTTATTCCAACTCTTATAAACAAATTTTGCAGCCATGACACTAAAACCAGAGTATATATTTGACGGAAAGAATAACATTGTTTTACAAACTTGTTTTTTCTGACAGCTTTAGCCCATTGTGTTGGTAAGCGTATGGTATGTTAAAGCGTTAAAAATGGATCATACATAGAGAGACTTATGGTTCTAAACGTCGTCGGAGAGTGTGCGCAAGAGCACCATGAGATTATTCCGCCGTCCCTCTTCTACCAACGGGTGTTCAGACGGATATCACTTACACTTGCAGATTCGCCGAAAGTGCTTCACAACATCTTTTCTAATGCGCTTAGCAAAGGAGCAGAATTGGCAACCTGCGTCGTTGTTTCCAAGTTCGAGTAAGTTGCGAGTGAATAGGCTTCTTCTGGGCAAGTTCGTTCCATCATCGACTTTCTCTCTCTGCCCTCAGGGCTAGATCGAGGCAAGAGCAAGCGCACTGACAGGAAAAAAAAACAATCTTGTCCTTGTGGTGCCAATTGCTATTTAAAAATACTACCATGTAATTTTTTCCCGTAGTTAAAGTAAAAGGCGACGAAGGGGCCTGACCAGAGTGGGCAGGAGCGTCTTTCTACGTATCGTACACAAGGCCGCACATCAGTAGAAACACTTTTGGACCTTATGGCGTGGTAATAGAGTTGAAAAAGTTTCTACCGACAAGCGGTTGACCGTACCAACGTACTACGGTCAAAAACCACTTAAAAACTTGATATGTGTGCGTAAATGTCTTAAATACACACATGAGTAAAATACTTTGGTACAGTCATGAGCAGGTCAAGCTTGATACTCGCAGCGCGGTTTCACTTCCTACTGCTATTAAAATATGAAAGGTACAAAGTCCAATGTGTAAAGCTTGTCATGTTCTTGATTGTACGACATGAAGCTTATTCCAACGAAAGTGAGTGCGCCTCATTCACCGGCGCTATTTGAGAGGGAATAGCAGCTGGATTTTTCCATACAAATGTTTTCCCCTGTTTTCTTCCTGGGTAATGTCCGTAGAGCAATGTTTTTTTTTTATTAAATCTAGTTGTACTCTAGGCATGCCCCTACTATGTTTTACTTTTGCGCAAAAAACAATTACAAAAAGAAATGTAAATTTCCAAAAAAAAACTAAAAAATGCCCATTTTGCAGCCCTATTCAGACGACTACCATTCAAATTTTAAATGGTTTTAAAATATAAGAAAAACAAAGGAGCATAGATCTACTCTTTCTTTAAATATTGGTATCAAAATTAATCAAATCGGCTCAGTTTTGAAGGAGAAAATAGGGGAAAACAAAACGCCAATCTGGTCAAGGTTTTTGTAGACAAAAGCGTAGTTGTCCCTATCGCACATGATAAAGCGGTTACGGTTACCCGGGCGCAGCGCGATGGCTATAGTTTGTTCAGATACATATTTCTCGATTTATTCACAGGTACAATTCCCTCTTAAGCTCAAGTCAGACAGAGGCGGTATGCGAAAGCGGTCCGGGGCGGTTTGGCGGGAACAAAATACCGCGCCGCCGCGACCGCTTTTCAATGTGACAGGGTGCATAAGAACTCATACTTTACAAAAAATACCGGCCCCGGAACGCTTCCGCTACCGCCTCTGTGTGACGCGGGCTTTAAAAATACTACCACGACATTTCTTCCAGTAGTTGCCGTAAAAGGTGTCTAAGGGATCTTGAATAAGAAGATAGGCGGGAACGTCATTCTGCGTATCGTACGGTCAACCGCTTGTCGGTAGAAACTTTTTCAACTCTATTACCACGCCATAAGGTCCAAAAGTGTTTCTACCGATGTGCGGCCGTGTGTACCAACGTACTACAGTACTAGTTTACTAGTATTATATGATCTGTGCTACAGTACACAACCACATAAAAAATAATATGTATGCGTATAAATAACACATAAAGTAAAATACTTTGGTACAGTCCAGAGCAGGTCAAGCTTGACACTCGCAGCATAAAAGCCCAATGTGTAAAGCTTGATGTACACTCGACTGCACAACAAGAAGCTTACTCCAACGAAAGTGAGTGAGCCTCGTGCGCCGGCGCAAGGACGGATGAAATGGAAAACATCTTCTTACATAACATTGTGAGTCGAGTTGTCCACTGTCCGTCCCTCATTGCGTAAAGACTGCCCACTGCCCATGTTCAGGACGCAATTGGTGTGTTGTTCCAAATGCTTGTGTTTGGTTTGTTTTGGTTGTTAATTAAACCTAAATACAGGTTATTACCCGAATGCGGCGAAGTAAAAAAGAAGGCTTATGTGTTTGACCTATATAAGTATGTATTTATGAATGTCCGTATCTTTGTTTCCTCGTAACTACTATTTAGCTGAACCGATTTTGATGAGTTTATACATCATTCAATTTGTGTTAAGGGGCTACCCGCCGTCCACTAGCGCCGTCGTCAGTTAAAAAAAATATTACTCGCTAAATACAAAACCTATCGAAAATCCGGAAAGACAGATTGAAGTTAATTTATTACCTTTGGTTTGGCTTATAGGCAGAAATGAAAGCGTTCGATGTAATACGCCGACTGACGCCAAACGAATAGGCGAATGATGATGATTTGTGAAGACTTTTATGTACATTTTTTTATAAAAAAAAAAAAGACAGACTTCTAGATACTTCCCCAAAACAAACTTTACTTCATGCAACATTGTCACGCATTAACGAATTTCTACACAACGGTCATTAAGATTAGAGTCACGCATAATCCATTACTCGCCACCAGCTGATAACTTCGTATTAAACTCAACGGTAGCAAGCAATAGTCATTGCGCAACCGAATTCTTGGCACCACGCGGCCCTCATGTCAATCGCGACCTGCATTAACAGGGTAAAGATTGCGTAATGTACTGTATACATACTTATTGACAATGTCTGATGGTTTTGCACGTAGCCATGTGTTGGGTTCATCATGAAGATCCTCCAAGTGTAGTTTATTCACCAAGCGTAATCTTTTGGTTGGCTACATTTTTTGGTTAGTTTACAGTTCATCACGTTCAGGCAACGAATCGTAAGTTGATCAATGTCGAAATACAAAAAACTGTACCGAATTCGCTTTTGGTACTTGCCAGCTCAACTCCCATACATACCCGTGGGTGTCGTAAGAGGCGACTAAAAGTTATAAACTGGAGGATGAGCAGGAGCATCCTCCTGTGTATCATACCGTCTTACTTACTGCGGTCACCTAACCGCGGTCCATGATGCCAGCCGTAACGCTGACAGGCGAGGTGACTATGGTACTTCACCTCCACATTTTTCCAGCAAAAGCTAGAATTCTGGACGGAACCCCTGTCCTGAAGTGGACATTTCATGGGATGTTATGATGATGATGACGATGACTCGCCAGCTGCTGCCTTAGTATACGCTTGCTTTGCACGCTCGGCTCGTACGTTTGGTCGGAATAGAACCTAACTCCTGAAGGATCCTTTAGGCTAGGCTACAGTTTGCCTCACCTAACGGACCTATGGATCGACGAATTTTCTATGATTTTATTATTTTTCAAAAGTTGATCAACTGGCGCATGGCGCGGAAATTGATCTAGATACGAGTACTTACGATTCTTATTATTGTCCGGTGACAAATACATTACATTGTTAAAAAGGTCTACAGGGTATAGAAAGGGCAAACAGGCCCTGGTATAACACGGCTTCATAATTTGGTAGATTTTATTCATATTGCCATCAGGTATCTCGGGTATCATAAAGGATTGGTTTATAACCGATAATGCGGTCACCGCCAATCCACTGAATACTATAATAGTAAACAAGTTTAGCAACTACAATTCATCCAACTATTCGATATAAAGATCCTTGAAGAATTAAGAGTTTTTTGTCTGACCGTGGACGTTCTCAGTCTGTTATCTTTTACTATTTATAAGAAACATTTGTTGGTCATAGCGGTCACGAAACCGGATCTAACGATTTTGATGAAATTCTCAACATAAGGTAAAATCGATATAGCTTGGACTTAGTTGTTTGAAAACTCATTTATAAAACTTGGTCGCCAAGATACTGATAGATTATAATGAAAAAAAAAAGAAACAAAAACATAAATAAAACACATCAGATGGAAGAACATTACATACATTTTCTTTCAACTAAGTTGATGGATTACTTCCTACAAGGAAACGCAAAGCTAGCTACTGATAGTGTCATATCAGATATCTAAATAGCCCTTTTAATGTATTAAACTAGCCCAGTTATCATACTAATAAGATTTTAATGAATTGAAGGTTTTCACAGAATGCGTTATACCAACCTATATCTATGTTATTGCTTGCAAAATGCAATAAAATAATAATTTAAAGGACTTATTTGGACGACATCATGAATACTTCGGAATCAAAAAGCCTGAAATGGTTGAATAAACAAGTTTAAAAAAGTCGTTGCAGGGACTACTTGCAAAAAAAAACCATTTTATTTAACAGGGGAATCCCTTGTCAAAGGATTAGTGATACCTGTGCTCGGTACTGCAATTTTAATTTATTCTGCGTGCAGATATTGATCGAGTACGCTTACCATAATGTCTTAAGAACTATCGTAACAGTAACCAAACAAAAGTGATTAAAAAATAGATGAATCATTTCAAGAAAAGGTCAAATACCCAATTTAATGACTTCAGCTTATTACAGACTCGACCCTTATTTCTCAAGACAAGAGTGACGAATTCAAAATAAGCGATGTTTAGTTGTGGTTCCTAACTTTTAAATGATATTACATAGAATTCTTAAATTCTAGAAAAAGCTAGAATTCTAGAGGCCTGTAGTGGACGTTTCATGGAATGTTATGATGATGATGACATAGAACATATACGAACAACAAACACAGGTACATACGTGGAACAAAAGTTATAAAATGAGGAAGTGCGAGCTGAAAACTTTTGAAGAGGTGTTTCATAAAGGAAAATATTTAGGTAAACATAGATGTCAGATTTTATAAAAGGACGTAGCCTATTAAAATTAAATATGTAAAAAGGCATTTGAAATTATGTATTGGTATTCTTGAAGTTGGTCATGGACTTAGCTTTGAACCTAATTATTTAAATGACTTGAATCACTAAGTCACATGATTCAAAATGCATTTGATGTGATAAACAATTCTGAGAGGTAAAACCTTGACACCATTCTAAAGATTATGCATAAATATTGAGCATTTTATGTTTTTGGGAAACGAGACATCTCGAAGCTTGAAAAACTAAACATTATTTGCTAAATCTAAAAGGTCTTTACTCCATATTTACGTTTTTCCAGCAACCATGTCAAAACCCTGGGCCTGAAACAGACCGATAGGTTCACAACCAGCTCATTCGCTCAATATAGCCCCGGTTCTTAAACTGACCGATAGAGTCATTAACATTGCGCATTGCGCTCAAAAACAAAAGTTGCCAAATACAATCGCCAATATCTAGTAGGACTGGGTTGGTAACGAAAGTCATATAGTGCTGGAACTCTGGGCCAAGACGACAACCATTTAGCAACAACAGAAAGAAAGGAGGCGTCAGAGACAACCACGGTGCAGACTACACGATAAAGGACGCTTTCTGCAACGTCTTGCAACAGGAGGCTCAGTGAGAGCAGAGACCAGGAGCTTCAGTTCAGGGGAACCATGATCAGGGCCTAGCGCCTAATACGTAGTGACCGTCAGGCTAATAAGCCCGACGTGAAGCTGCCCGGGCAACGAGACATAGTCTCTGACCCGTGACCTGCACTGATGCAAGAAGTGCGGAAGACCCACGTTCATTTGTGCAAGGAAAAAGGGAGGCCCTTGCCCTTGGCTCAGAAAAATGTCTGAAGCTCGTAAATAATTCGCAAAGTGGTTGAGAAGTATTCCAGCTCAAAGATCGTAGGATTTTTATTTTTAAAACTTTACAGTAGCGACTGGTTCTACCGAAGTAGGCAATTTCTAGTTAAGTATTTCCTATTTGCAAAAGCCAGTTTCAACATGCGGAATTGACAATTATGTAGCGTTTAGCGAGACGGCCGTGAACGAGGAAAGTTACAATGTCTCAAAATATCTCTATGAAAAGTTTTTTTTACTCACGATTAAAAAACGATGCTTATCTTGTGAGATCTCAAAAATTTCTTTATAGTCGTAGACGGATGGGCGGTTGTGATAGTTAAAGTGGTGAATGGTGGTGAAATGCTCTAGTTCGTGTTTTTACATATTGTATTCGAAGCTTTTTATACGGTTACCCATAGAATACATCTGTTTCATGTATTCTATGGGGTTACCTACTCGTATGTGTATATGACAATTAATGTAAGGTAAAAATATCTACATTGAGCTAATGCACAGCGCATTTTAGAAGTAAGTATTTCAAATTTGAAGTGTATTTCTTCTAGCCCTTTGAGCCGGTGAGTACGTACTTTAATCTTGTGCGAATTTCACGTTATTTGTGATAATTTCTTATTGTCAATTACCAAAAATTAACCTGTATTCAGACCACGAAACTGAACAACTTTTCTTAAACAACATTAGTCAAAATCTGTATCACAAGATAAAATACATTGTATGTGTATTTCTTGGTTTGATCTTTAGAAAACAAAGAAAAAACTTTCATAACTTGGATCCACAGTTTCAGCGAAGAATATGTTTCAGTTTCAGGAGTAGTTTTATTACTTTATTGTCATTTTATTGTATGCTTATTGCCTCATCGTCATAACATCCCATGAAACGTCCACTACAGGACAGGAAGCTCCATAGAAATATAAGGGTACTTAATAGAAGGAAGATTTGTGAAAATATGTGTCACAAGTCACAAGGTCTTCTGACATAGGCGTCGTTCTGTAAATTTTGTATGAGAATTTGATGATTTGACATTTCAACTTGGGACACAATGGCAGATGTCATCCCATAGTAAAATTAATTAGTATTTCTTCTATTGCGAGCAAAGCAAAGAGTCCGAATTCTTTGGGAAGCTCCCTCCAAAATCCTAGCTTTTGAAACAATGTGAAGGGGAAGTACCATAGTCACCACGCTTGTTAGCATGAACCGACTATAGTGCATAATAGGCCTATATTTTATTTTTGTCACACACACAACTTTTCGGACAGTTTCTTCCGATACTATTTTGTCAAATTGCGTAACAATAAAATATCTGACCTGAATTCAAATCGTCGTAATATTTCCATAACCCGATGGCGTTCCAAAACGTGTTAATTTAAATTCATAGGTTGGTTATTTTTTACTACGATGGTCCATTGTTATATTTGGCGAATGGAGCAGGAAGTTGATCGAGTATAAAGTATAACCGATAAGATGCAAAGGTAAACAACATTCTATACATGGTGGAAGAGGCGTAGTTCATCCGTCGCTCATGGAGCTAAGAGTTTTATTTAAATAAACTGATTTAAATATATTAAATTAAGAACTGTAACTCAAAACCGTCCTTGGAATTCTTGTGCTTATGTCGCAATTTAATTTTTAAGTCCAATTAAAATTATTCAGAAGTTAACCGGTTGCTCGTTAAGTCCTTATTTGATAGGTATTGTGTGATATGTAATCTGTAGGTATTATTTGGTTAAGAATAAGATTTAATGCCGAACTTGTGGCGTCTGGCATTGTCCTACATTTCGCAGACGCGAGGAATTTACAGCTTGTTCAAAACTTCGCCAACAAAGGACAATTTATAATACTTCGTTGCTGCACTAAAAGTTCGCAAATTAAAGGTTATGAACTGACGTTTCTTAGTTTCTTACCTACTTAATTAAAACAAGCCGCGGTAAACAATCTAACTAATTGTCTAAAAAGGCAAAAAACTTACGCTTTAAAAGTTCCCATGTTGCTGGCTGACAATAGGCACCTCAACAAAAAGTCACTCAGAAAAACATTTAATTAGAAACAAATAAACGAGCACGACCGCACGACAAGTTTGAATTTAGAAACACTGAAACTTTTTTGAATTTGGATCGCGGGACCGGTGCCGAGCGCGCCGCGAACGTGCTGGCTCGACGGTGATGGCGGAATGAGCATAGAATGAAGCTGGATGCTCGCGACCCCGCGACTCTGTGACTGTACTGAACAAGCAGCCGCAGCTACACACCAGCCCGCAGCCAAGTTAACCCGCCGCCGCCCGCCGGCCGCAGCCAGAGAGAGAAAGTTGCCAGTTATCAAACTTCGCGGTTACGTTCGATGATGACGCTACCTTCCTCGGTTGCGTGTTCGGTGACAAAACTTTAATTTTCGCGTCCCCGCCGACGTTTTACGCGCTACTGACACGGTGAACGGTGTAAATTGAGACCTACTTTTGATTCTGAAGTGTCACGAGCACGATTTATTTCATTTATTTGGTCATAGATTGATCCAATTTGGTCTTGTTTAACCTAAGAAACAAATTAAGACATCTCTAAGTATAAAATTCTTACTTAAAAACACAAGTTTTAGTAGCCAGATGTGAAGCCAGATGTAAAGATCTTCTTAAGTAAAGTAGGTAGTCGTTGCAATTTTCTACACTCTACTTTTCACAAAATTAATATGTAGAGCATATCTGACGGGCTGTAAGGATTTTGTGCAATTTATAGTCACAGAATCTTAATGGAAAGAAAAAATGTCTCAATGCCGTGTTAGTTTCTCTTTCTTTCCGATCATGAAAGTTAAGCAGCGTTTGCCCTGGTCAGAACTCTGATGGGTGACCGCTGGTGGCACAACGAGTAGAGCACCGTTCGTCCCGGGTCTCAGCTGTTAGGACAGTAGTCCTTAAGCCAAGTCAGTGGCCTTGAGAGGATTTAGCAGCTTGAAAACTCTGACACCAAGAGAAACCACTAACCGCGCAAAGCCCAATCTACGAGGAGATTTTCCTAATTTGTTGACAGAATAAGCTGTCAGCAATGGATTTAATGAAAAGTTAACTTTGATAAAGATTTCTGCAATTCATCATAAATGTAACATGAATATTTTAATTTAAGATCATGACATCCACAACATACCTACTTAGGGAATTCCGATGCATATTACTAGGAGGCAAACTCATTGATTTAATGAATAATTTCAGATAATCAATGAGGAAAATGAAGATTCCAGGAATAGACACAAATAAAAAGGAAGCGTTCAAGTATATTGTTGTTTTTGACCGCACTAATGACCTGTTTATTTAAACATCCGTTTGCCCACTTATTAGTGAGGTCAAAAGCAACAACTTTTGTTTTACGATATTTTGTAACAACACATGAAAAGAAATGGTACAACAGCACTGCACTTACTTTCTCGCGATATGCAAGTAAAAATAATCAACTGCAAACTTAAATTTGTAATGCTATGTTATTGTTGTTGTTGCTATCCTAGGGCACCCCCCTGCCTTTCACGAGCTGCCTGGTATGCCATACACATGGTACGGATATACAAACTTATGTTTAGGTTTTTCCAAAAATGTTCCAATGAAATATGCAGATTCTTCTTTAATTTAAGAGCTGCTCTTGCCGATGGAGTAACTTCCAGTCAGTCATGAAGTTGTACCGCCAACACGACGTTGACCTTTTCTTTTATTTGGTCGAAGTAGCTTCGCCTAGGTCATCCTCTTCCCCTATATCCTTCAATCTTTCCTTCCATAAGGTTTTTCAGGAAATTGTCGTGCCTTATCAGGTGTCCTATCGTTTTCCCTCTTCGGTTCACTATTGTTTTTGAACACCTTTTCTCTTAAATTATTTCTATTCTGGCAAGAATGAATATAAGTAGATTTTTTGAAATGTTTTTCAGATTTAGGTTTTCTTGAATTTGTCAAAAAGACAATCTTGTATAGATTACCTATGTAAGTAAAATGTACTCATATATCATCCATCGTATCATGCATCTATGAAGCTGAACAGGGAGGTCTCAGGCTGAGATTCAGACGCAGAGACCATTATTATGAAGTACGAAACAAACTTTAGTTTTGTCTTGCGCCACAAGCTAGAAGGATAGTTTAGATTTCATGCTATAATAGTATTTAAATTAATGATAACGCCTCTAACGATTTAGTTAAAATTTGCAATATAGGGATTATAAGAGCAGATAATCAACCGATTTCTAGGAAAAACGATTTCTTAATATTTTCAAGTCTGTCTTGAGCTATTCTGTACCTGAGTAGAGTTAAGTCGCCCAGGTACATAATGCTAGTTGATTAGATTACCTGCCTAATTGTGAATAGTAGAGTTATCATCATCATATCAGCCGAAAGACGTTCACTGCTGGACATAGGCCTCTCCTAAAGATCTCCACGACGACCTGCGCTTCTCGCATCCAGCGACTTCCGGCGACCTTGACTAGATCGTCGGCCTATCATGGGGGCCTGCCCAGGCTGCGTGGGGGGCCTTCTCATTTGTAGTCGCCACTATAGAACCTTTACGCCCCATCGGCCTTCTGTTCTCACTTCTTCTTGCGACGTGCTCTGGCCACTGTCAGTTCAGTTTAGGGATTATCAGTGCTATGTCGGTTACTTTACTCATCAAACCTCCCATTAAAAGTTCCTTGACCAGCAGCTACCTATAATCACTACGCTAATGTACCATAGTCACTACCCTTTTTATCGTTGTTAGAAACATGCCTCAGGCTTAAGCATTCATGGTAGAATAGAATGGTACCGCAGAACGACTTTACCTTGGCTTTAAGGTAATCTCAAAAAAACCACAAGTCTTAAACCACGCGTCCTAATTATCCTCATAAGGCATAAAAACAATGGTATTAATAACGAGGCCACAAGCATATAGGCAAAAGACAAAAATACAAGTCATGTAATTGATCAGTTGCATAAGACACGAGTTAAATATTTATTCGACTGTGAGCGGTCACCGTACGACTTTCACTTTCGCAAATAGCAAGAAAAGTCATGTGATAAGGTTCTGAAACTGTGCCGGGCTGTGGGATTTTCATTGCGAAACCTGTTTTGCTGTATCTACCTACATAATTGTCTTAACTGCCAATTGTTCTAGTTAATGTAATCTGTGGTTTTAGCTCAGTCTGTACAATAGAAAGGTCAAGGTGTTTTACAGAGAAAAGTCCCAAAAATTGCTTGAAATCAGACTTGGTTTGATTTCTGGTTTGCGTCCGTGTGGTGCCGTTTAAGAATAGTACCAACGCACGTATATACGCGTGGCTGTCGTAAAAGGCGACTAAGAGGCAGAAGCATCCTTCTGCACATCGTGCCATCATACACATATTCTACATTCACCAACAAATGTGGTCCGTGAAGCTAGCAGCAATGCAAATATCGAAATCACTGACTGGCCCGTTGCGTTGGCGTGGTTGGAGACTGCCGGGTTCGGACACGAGTGTTTGTTCTGTGTCTGAGTGTTATTTATCTCTTTATGTATGTATGTATATCAGTCTCTGGAACTCATAGTACAGGCTTGGCCTAGTTTGGGGTCTGATGGCTTTGTGTGAATTGCACCCCCGATACTCCTTCAAAATAACTGTGTACGGTGGAATTCAGTAGACTTTTAATGATAGATGATATGACGAGTACTAGTGTAGGATGCCCGGAGTAGCTACTGGATAATGGTTAATGCTGATTTTTGTGACAGTGCAAAACTGGCATCACAAAAATCTTTTTAAGTTTAGGGTGACAAAATAAGTATTACTAGGCATAATTTACTAGGTACATACATAGTTACTTGCGACTTAAATATATTAAGGTATTACTATTACTAGGTTAAACACAAGCAAGCAAGGCTCTGTTCGTTAAAATTCTTGCTTTTTGTGCAAAGATGATCAGACGTCAGCTAACTGAAGATGATAGCCTGCAATGCGTTGCGGTATCTTCACGATAAGTATACTTTTCTAAATTCAGAGACTAATCCGGCATACATTGGTAGTTAAAGAAAGGATACTGGAATTAACAAAAACAATCCTCCCAGGAACGTATGCCTATTAGTCTCTGAACTCAGAAAGGTGTAATAGAAACACTAAGTCTTTGTTTTGTACAGGCTTTTGACTCAGTATTGCATCTCGGAGCCGCAGGACAAAGCAATCAGCTGTTACACAACAAGTCGAAGTAATACGACACGATGATTGGAGGGTGAAAGTGGATCCTTGCTCGAAACGTGCTTGGTGACGTCATAGGTATTGACTGAGGGCAGGTATGCACCTTATTAGGCTGTATAGTGATATAAATTTTAGTTTATTTTAACAATAAGGATATTGCAAAATGTTGAGATTGTACAAAAAGAAGAATTCAGTAAAATACACTGAAGAGCGAAGAAAACGAGTCGGTAGTGTTTCCGCCGTACAATTAAATAAAATGATGGGCTCAAAGTTATCGTTAATATCTTATCCAAATAAAAAAAGTACGAATTTGATTAGTCAAATCTTTCGATATGAACCTTTTCAATAAATTTTTAAACGTACCTACTAAACCTATTTACTATTAGATATTCTGTGATTTTACACATCTAAAATGTTCAGGAAAACCTGTGCGTCACTGTATAATAGGTAACCTACTTATATTGGTATCAGATACACTCACGGAGAGATACACTTAAGCTGCTCACTTTATCTCGGTGTTGCAGAGTTCTCACTTCACATTTTGTAATGCCCGAAGTTTCTGCCTATCAACAAATAGATATTTCCTTGAGCTCCTCTTCTGATCTGATACGAGTATATAGATACTGACTGTATTCATCATCGGCTCGTTTGCGCACTTGTGAAACAAATATGGGAAAAAAATACTTCCCATATTTGTAGCAAGTTCATGGGGCACTCTGAACTGAAAGCTGGTTTCTTCTACCCCGCATTCTGGACAGGGTGGCTTCTTTTTATTTTTTTCACTTTAATCAGGTGCCTAACCTTAAGTAGTCTAAAAATAATGTAAAAACTTTCCAGGATGTTTGCGAACTGAAGTTACAAAACCTCTCGCAATTACAATTCGAAAGAGCTTCGTCCTTTGTTCATCGTTGGAAAGCCTGACGAATCCAAACACGGCTGAACTCATCAGCTGTTGTAGGCTGTTTGTACAACCTAACACACGCCGAGACTTACACTTTAAACTCTGTATAGATCTTATTACAACACTGTAGAGGCGGAGGTGTAACTCTTGAGACAACCCTTGAGGCGGAAATGACTGCGCGGTGTAAAAGTGAAATTTTCGTCAATATTTATCTTATGCCAGTTCCAGCTTGCGAAATGATACGTAATACAAACATACATAATATCACGCCTTGTTCCCGTCGGGGTAAGCAGAGACCACAGTTCTCCACCTGCTACGATCTTGACATACTTCCCTTGCTTCCTGTACTTTCATCAATCCTTTCATACATGCTCGTCGGTTTAGGGTACTTTTAACCTAGTCTTTATTCAGAACGTCCTGAATGATACGTAATATCGTAGTAATACCGCATTGTAAGGCATACTTTTGTTTGTACATATAATTGGTGCTGTATAGCTTAGGAGAAGTACCTGGACCATGACCTGGACGACCGAACTTCGCTCTATAATATTCGCCTCAACATGAAAATATCATCGGGTGAGCAAGCTATGCTACCCGCCTACAGATGGCGCTGTATTTCCCAGACATGAGACCTAGCTAGATCGATTTTACGCCCCCGAAATCCCCCATATGGTAAATTTCATCGAAATAGTCAGAGCCGTTTTCGAGAAACTGAAAATATTGCTCGTTTAGGGTTGGGCCACATTGATCGACGGCGATCGACGGTTTGTCGATGCGAAAGGATTTCCATACTTTGCGCTCGTTTTGTATAGACAAACCGTCGATCGCCGTCGATCGCCGTCGATCAATGTGGCCCAACCCTTATTAGTATAAGACTTGTAGAGGGAAAAGAAGTCTAGTTCCTCCAAGGAAAAGATAAATAAGTTTAATAGTATAGGATTTTTGTAGAGGGAAAGAAGAACTATTTAGCTGATACGGCTCTAGAACTAACAAACCGGGCAAGTGCGAGTCGTACTCGCATGCTAAGGGTTCCGTACCTGTCTACCACATGACACTACAAGCTTTTCCCTTTGATTAAAAAAATATTTTGCGTCCATTCAAATATGACCCCTCTTTGAATGTTGGTACCTACTTGAAACGGGAGCTCATACCAATTATTTATAATTAATTGGTTGTGAGAAAATTTGTAGTATTTAATTATTTTAGACTTTTTCCTTTGGTTGTGCTATAAGACCTAGCTTCTTGCCAAATTTCATTAGGTTTTGGTTTTGTTAATAATCATGTCCCGTGTGGTGCCAGCAAAGAATAGTACCAACCCATACATACGCGTGGGTGTCGTAAGAGGCGACTAGGGGTTAACTGGAGGATGGGCAGCAGCATCCTCCTTTGTGTCTTACATCTTACTTACTGCGGTCACCTACAAGCATTGAACCGCGGTCCATGGTGCCAGCCGTAACGCTAACAAGCGAGGTGACTATGGTACTGGCCCTCCACATTATTCCAGCAAAAGCTAAAATTCTTGAGGGAGCTCCCTGTCCTGTAGTGGAAGTTGTAGAATAGAAGCTTGAAATTTTTATATAAAATTCCATGTCATGTTTAATTTAAACTTTGTTTAAACTTGATTCCTTTACCCGTTTGTGAGAAAAGGGGTCTTGACAGACAGGCGGACAATAAAGGACAATATGTCAAACTTAATGTGCTCTTGCTTTTACTTGAATAATAAAGTCTTTGCATTGAGCTCATTTGATAAATATGAACGAAGAATTTCATACAAACACCATGATAGATACCTATCAAAAAGTTTAGGTTCTTCCGACTGACCTTAGTAAAGTTTGCTTTTGATTTGTAGAACAAATTAAATAACCTTATGATTTAGTTGTAAAATTAATGGAGGAGTAGGTTTTGTCTAAACTCGTAGAATTAAACAAAAAGATGACGTTTGTTTTTCCAGTTGTACGATTTTTATTTAAACTTATTGTTTAAGCTAGGTATTATTTAAGCTTTTCAAAGAATCTAGAGGCGAATTTTAGGTTAAAAAGCGCACTGCTGGTCCAAAACACACATTTTACAGGATATATTTCAGGGAGTGTGCGAATTACACAATCCGATTCGATATACCTACATACATAATATTACGCCTCTTTCCCTTCGGGGTAGGCAGAGCCCACAGTCCTCCACCTTCTAAGATCTTGACTTACTTCCCTTGCTTCCTGTACTTTCCTGCTTTCTACTTATTTGATTCCACAATCTTCTTAAAAAAATCAGGAACCAGTCCTTTATGGACATCAAGTACATGGTCTGTTCTTTGAGAAATGAGTACTGCCTGTTCCAGCATAATGTTGATATAGTGGACTGTAAATCTTAATGTTGGAGACTCGTCGAAGTAGAATGAAAACCACCGAAGACTGGATACTGACTGTATTTTTGATAGTTTACAGTAGATAATTTGTAATATCTTACACCACGATAGTATGGTCAACCGCACGTCGGTAGAAACTTTTTCAACTCTATTACCACGTCATAAGGTCCAAAAGTGTTTCTGCTGACGTGCTGTTGACTGTACGTGCACGGCAGCAAGGACGTAGATGGAAAGCCACTATAAGCTGAATCAGCGCTGCGCTACAAACGCCAGAAACCAGGGATAGGCTCAAGGTCAAAGTGTTTCCATCGACGTGCGGCTGTGTGTACAACAGTTGCAGGAAGAAGAGACTAACGCAGTTAGCAATACTGACAACATTCGAAACTTAAAATACTTTTGTTGATGTTGCCAACACTACTTTGTGAACTTACTGCCTATAAAAACAATTCATTGAGTTATGCCATTTGCTCTTTTCTGTTTAGCTCAAGGAAGGAGCTTCCAGGCATAGAGATCTTTCCATCGCTCTTTACGTAACCTTTCGAGTTTTATGAAGCCCATAGTAAGCGATCATCAGAGTCTCAATGTTTTATATGCCATCACTGTGGCAGTTAGTACGAGTAACAAACATGGGTCAAAGACTTTTAGTATGAGACACACTGTATTTATATACCTAATTGGTCTTCTGTTTTGGTCACGCAAGTCCGTGCCCATCCATAATACTAAACTTAATTGAAGGTTTACACACAAAGGTTGTATTTCATTTTGTTCTTAATAAGAACAAGTAGAGGTCGGTGATATTATAGAAAGGACAGTCGTTTGCACTAAGGAAGCGTATGCGCCAGAAACTGGCTGCTTAGGTTGGGTTGTAAATTTTATATTTCTACAGACAAATACTTTTTATAATGGCCAGTACCAGCTTTATAGAAGTCAGCAACAGATGTATTGTTCTAAGTTTAAAATAGTGGGGTTCGGTGACCTCCTTGTAGAAGGGACAGTCGTTTGCACCAAGGATGCGGGACTGCGCGTGAGGCTAGCTCGTGACGTACAGAACTTTGGCTAGCTCAGTTATTCAATGTAAAGTTTTGTGATTTTTTAGGCATACCCTTTTGACGTAAATACATTTGATAGCCCCTCTCTTCCCATGGGTGTCTTAAAAGGCGAAAAGGGTACCTATCTGAAGGTGGGCAGCACCGTCCTTCTGTATGTCATTGCTATCACACTGTGATCAACAATCGCAGCTGCGTCGGCTTCGACGAAAAATATGCGTGGCAACTAATGCTAGTTCATACGAGAGGATCGCGCCCTTTGTTGTAAGTATTTTCCCCATTTTCAATACATTTTTTACAAAAATTGTACAAAAATTATCATTCTTTGTTGAGCAATTTTTGATTATTCTAAAATGCTATTAAATGATAATTATTTATAAAAAAAACACCAAAATGGTCATAGTTGAATTTCACGTGATTTGATAGGTAAGCAGATAGTTTAAACGTTTTTATGAATGTTTCGCCGTCTAAAGGCCTAAACAAGTGGCTATATACCAATGCCATTGGTGTGGCGGAGTATTGGTCCAAACAAATACAGGGTGTAAGGGACGGTGTACCGAAAACTGAGTCAAATCATGACATTTGATCTAACATACATAGGTAATTAGGTACTCGTACATAGTGTAACTTTTATCTAGGGGATCGTGCTTCCGCAGATAGAAAAATGCAGCAAAGACTGTGTAGAAAAATTTACCCCGCAAATATACCAGGACAAAAGAGGCTGAGGCTGACGCCGATGACCTGATGGTTGAATATTGAGAAAAACTCAAAAAAGCCCAATAAGGAACATGCATAAATTTTTTCAGTCACATTTATTGACTAAATATGAAAATACCGCAGTAGAGATGACAAAAAGTGAAATTAAAATTTAAATCGGCTAAGAAATACGGCCAATAAAAGCATTTAAAACTACTAACTACGCGCCGATTAAACAGAGATCCGACATGAATAGTGACGTCACAATGCACTACGGCTCCATATTAAATTTCGTTTTGCTAGAAAGAGACAGAAACAAATCTTCGATCGCTTATATCTTTTTTAATATTATAGTTATTCGAAAAATAATTTTACTAGACTGTTTATTAAAATAATGAAAATAATTTCTTTAATAAAAAAAAATCGTGCATGTTCCTTATTGTAAGAACCGACAACTCAAGACGGATTGACTTAGCGCAGGAGGAGCCTAAATAATGGGAACAGGTAAGAACAAATAAGAAGATCGTGATGCCGCTGATGGTCTCAGAATTAAGTGAACTAACTGAAGCCATGTCCTTCCTCGTGACCGCACCATCATTGTTGCCCTCCGAATACTGATTTACTGATTTTCGATAAACTCAGCCGTGCCAGTCTTATTATTTTAAACGGTTTCCCATCTTGCATAAAAACGCTTGGTTGTTTAATTGATTTTATGCATAAGTATTATCTCTACATCCTGTTTTATACCGGGTTTTATTTAATTCTTGCCGAATTTATTAACCTTAATTCTGGAGACCAAATGGTAGGTATACCGGGTGTAAGGGACAGCCTTCCAAATACTGAAAGGGCATGATCAGTCAACGTAACTGAACAACTTTCAGCGAATAAAAGTACAAGGAAAAAAAAAACAGCCTCTCCATACAAAATTGCAAACTGGATTAGACAGTTTGTATGGAGGGGCTGATTTTTTTTCATATTATGAATTTAAATAAGCCGTACAGTCAAGAGCGCGTCAATTTTGACAAATTGGACTGAATCGTTCTTATTTCATTTTCAGTTTGGGATAGAGTCACAAAGCAAGTGTCTAGCTTGACCTGATCCTTACTGTACCAGTTTGGAGCCACCAAACTAAGCTCTTCTAAGATACAAGAATTGGCAAAGTCCATTAAAATGCTGTTTCCATTTTTTTAGGGTTCCGTACCTCAAAAGAAAAAAACGGAACCCTTATAGGATCACTTTGTTGTCCGTCTGTCTGTCTATCTGCCTTAGGTTGAAATTAATACCATATATTAGGATCCATGAACCACACAAGATCTGAAAATTTAAACTTTTACAACGACGCAATCAAAAGATATGGCATTTTATGTCCTCATCTCCATACATTTATGCACTAAAGCAAAACCTATAGGATATTTCCCGTTGACCTAAAAATATGAAATTTGGCAAGAAGCTAGGTCTCACAGTACAAATAAAGGGAAAAGTCTGAAATCATTAACTATTACAACTTTACTCACAACTAATAGTCACCAATTGTGGTGAGCTCCGTTTCAAGCACATTCATATAAGAGAGGGGTCAAGTTGGATGGAGGCGGACGCGATTTTTGTTTTAGTTCTATTTTAAAAACGGGAACACCTACAAACTTAAAAATTTGTATGTTTATAGTGCATAAGCTATAAAATAACAACAAATAATAAAATTTGGTCAAGCGCGTGTCGGACTCAAAAAATCCAGCACATTAACTTACTAAAATTTCAATTATGATAGTCCGACTCGCACTTGGCCGGTTTTTTTTTTATTGAAAATTGGCTTACTCTTGACCTCGATTTAGTCCATTACAACCAAACTAAAAATATTTGCTTTCAAATCCCAGCTTATTGTAACTAGGTAATATATTATCAGTGTCGTATCAGTCAGTCAGTATCCGTCCGAATCCCAGCTTATCCTGTGAAGACTCTTAATATCACTGTAACTAGATAAAAAATCAGTCCCGTATTAGTCAGTTAGTGTGTATCAAGTCCGTTGTCCCGTGTGATGCCGGCGAAGAATAGTACCATCCCATACAAACCCGTGTGTGTCGTAAGAGGCGACTAAGGGTTATAAATTGGACGATGGGCAGCAGCATCGTCCTTAGTATTATACCGTCTTACTTACTGCGGTCACCTACTACCGCGGTCCATGGTGCCAGCCGTAACGCTGAGAAGCGAGGTTAATATGGTACTTCCCAACCACATTTTTTTTCAGCAAAAGCTAGAATTCTGAAGGGAGCTCCCTGTCCTATAGTGGATATTTCATGGGATGTTATGATATATCAGTAAGATACCAACATACAGCTGAAGACCTGAATTTATTTCAACTTTGTTAATTCAACATTGTACCCCTAACTGAAAACTTCGCCTGTTTTTTTGCAAAGAAAATGTAGGTTCAAACTCCGCCTGTGATTGTTAATTTTACAACATTTAAAAAAATTATAATTGCTTTACCGTATAAATTACATATTAAAATGTAAACAAGTCCAAGCGATTCCGAAACCGCTCATAGCAACACAGAGTCTTGAATAAATAAATAAAAAATTAAAATGGTTGTGCAGTCATGTGACTAAATGGCACAGGATTTTTATATTTCTTTTGGTGAGAAATATCACGTTTCGAAGTTCATCAACCCGGACTTGGTCATGGCACATTTTGTAGAAAAATAACATCCGATAAAAATAATTTTACTGTGAATTTTGAAGTGCCGTGTTTGACTAGCTTCTAGGAATTCTGACTAAGTGTCCTATATGCAAGGGTCACTGTCCACATACACCGCACGATATCTGCACGATAGCGATATCTTGCATGCAGCCTGCATAAAAACAAAAAAAGTGTGTCCACGTACGCAGCAAGACTCGATATCACCTAGCAACATCAATCACTCAAGCGATATCAATCATCATAACATCCCATGAAACATCTACTACAGGACAGGGAGCTCCCTCCAAAATTCCAGCTTTTGCTGAAATAATGTGGAGGGGATGTATACCACGTCACCACGCTTGTTAGAGTTACGGCTGGCACCATGGACCGCGGTTCTTAGTGACCACAGATTGTAAGATGATACGATACACAGAAGGATGCTGCTGCCCATCCTCTGGTTCATTAACCCTTAGTCGCCTCTTAAGACACCCACGGCTAGAGATGGGTTGGTACTATTTTTTGCCGGCACCACACGGGCACGATATTAATCACTTGCTTGAAACTGCAGATGCATCCTGATAGTGAAGTATTTTTTAAACTTATTTTTATTTTTTTTATTTGATTTTGACAACAGACGGTTAACTTAAAAGTACATGTCTATGTTGATATTATTTTTATTTACAAAATACGGTATCTTTAACATAAAACATTGATCGATCGTTGTAAGCATACTATGAGACTAGTTTGAGGTACTTATTACTTATTAAATATTTGATCGTTCCTGGGTGTCTACTCTCAAAGTCCGATATATCGAAACGATACTACTCGAAACATGCAAATGCAAAACTTCGTCCCTTGAGAATAGAGTAGAATATTGGAAGGATGAATTTTCAAACTGCATCCAACCAATATTCTACTCTATTGTCAAGGGACGAAGTTTTGCATTTGCATGTTTCGAGTAGTATCGTTTCGATATATCGGACGTTGAGAGTAGACACCCTGATGCAAAGGTTGGCCGTCGCCATTCAGCGCGGCAACGCAGCTAGTGTAATGGGCACCTTTGCACCGGGAACGATCAGGGGCGGGTTATTATAAAAAAAAAATAGAAGATTAACAATACAGTCACATCTGTTTACAGAAAGAAAAAAAAAAATATTATGCCACTTTTTCCGCGAATTTTATTCGTGAGTCCGTGACCCGGAGTCCATAGATCGTAAGGTCACTGTTTTATCGCTTGCATGTCGATTGCGTGGACAGATCCAAAATGCAAACGATATTTGTAGCTTACAGTATGCATTCGACAAATATCGCCGCCGTGGACAATGACCCTAACTCTAACGAGGCAAAACCTCTCGGTTGTAAGTTCAACCTTCGTAACTGTACAACTTTTGTTCTATAACGTTTTAAATTAAAATAAAAAGTAATATTCTCCATACGAAATAAAAATCTAAGCCGGTTAATTTGTATGGAGAATCAATTGCCCATAATTTTTATTTTCAAAAATTACTGAAGAAAAGTTGTTCATTTACATGGGTGGAGCTTCCACCCGAAAGGTTTGGCGTTAGTAGAGAAAAAAAAAACAACACGTTCTATAAAATTTGTTAAGAAAAGTATTGCCTGTAGTGAAGCCTGAAGGATATTGAACTATGGATCTGCCCATAAAACTGAACAACTTGGCACAAGTAACATAAGTCGAAATGAAACCTACGCGTTATCTATTCTTAAAGCAAATACTCATTATGAAGTGGCACTAGCAGCATACTATGCATATGCATAAGCGTGGATGCGATACGGGATTCTATTGTGGGGGGATAGCACTGACGCTCATGACATCTTTATACTCGTATTACAAAAAAAAATTATGCGAATCCTATTAAACATTAAAACGAGAGATAGTTGTAGACCACACTTTCTAAGAGAAAAAAAATTACCATTACCCTCAATCTTTATATTAGAGGCTCCAATTTTTGTGCGGAAAAATGAAAATAAATTTAAATATCGTACAAGAGCTAGACAAAGTGATAAATTAGAATTGCCAAAAGGAAATATGGAAATGTTCAGAGAAAGCAATAGACATTATAACAAGATTCCACAAAATATCAAAGCCGAAACCAAGGACAAACTTTTTTACAAACTATTAAATAAAATTAAATGTTATTACTCAACCAAATAATTTTTATGTGATAAAACTATAATAAAAAAATAAAAAAAACAATAATAACGAATAATTAAAATAATAATTTTCCTACACCAATTTTTTACTTTAAAACATAAACCAATTTTTAGTATACGACGCACAAAATAACTGTGGCCCTGTCACTGATGCGCAGAAGAAAAAAATGGCCCATTTTTGCACATTTTTGACTTCTGCACATCAATGACAGGGCCACAGTTATTTTGTGCGTCGTATACCTATTGTAATGAAATTTAATTTATTTACTTGCTGTTTTAATTTTAATTTAATGCTGAAATATTTTATTAATTTTAAAATGAATCTCATTCAATTAATAATACTATTGGAGGGACCCAAATAGATTGTTTTTATTTTATTGACATTCTTGACTAAATTATTTAATTAATGACTATTGTAACAAAATTATTTAGCTAAGGAAATTTCGATATTGTAACTAATTTATTTAATTAATGAAATTTTTATTACCTACCGAATATATAATGTGACTTGCATGCCACTCTTTTGCGATGCCCTACACACAGGGTTCATGTACGCAGACATACCATAATTTAAGAACTTTATAATTTATGTACATGAAAGCATTGAATAAATGAAATGAGATGAAACGTAAGTGCCAAACACGTTTGTATGAGAAATTGATTTTTTATTATGATTTCGTTTCAGTTTCATGTGCAGATTATGTACAGTACAGCCTATAAAATTATAAAAAAATCCTACTCCTACTAATATTATAAACGCGAAAGTTTGTAAGTAAGTATTGTAGCGTTATCGCTTACATTCTTTTTCTGGTCCGGTACTCTTCACTATTTTTAGACTATTGATTGGCTGTTTGTATGCATTGACAGTGGATTCAAATTTGAGGTTTGCCGTTTTCTGTTTTTATTATTGTTTTTGACTTAATCCACACCCTGGACAAGGTGTGCGGGGGAAGATTGCAAGGGGGACGGAGAGTGTCCGTTTTGTGTGATAGTACGATTTCTTTATTCTGTGACTAACAATTGCAGAAAGGCATCTTAAAGTCAAACCCTCTTTGAGGATTTCACCACAAATTCACTGCTGGACAGGGATTTAAGTAATGCTAGATTTTAATTAAGCTTTAAAATACATTTTTTGTAACTGACCTAGAATCCAAACTTTTGATGACCTATAAAGTTTAGGTAGTTCAGGAAAAGAAGCTGTTATGCTGACGCGAAATGATAAAGAAATTTTATACAAAACATATTTTGAAATAATTAAACTGAAAATCTGAATCTGGTGAACGTATAAACTGACTCGATTATTTTCACAATTAACTATTGCGAAAATTGTCGATTTCCACACATTCCAACAACATAGCTAGTCACATGACTCCACCTCGGTTACGAGTCACATGACTCTACAGCAGGCATGTCAAACTAGAAATCGTTGGTGGGCTGGAGGCATTAAGAATCATCTGCCCGCAAAGCCAGAATTTAAAAAAATACTTATGGAATCTAATGTAAGATGGATGGTAGTATCTTATTATAAAGTAAAAAAAAGTCACTTGAATTCGGCACCGTTTGTTTTTTTTTTACTTTCGAGCAAAGAAATGCGCGGGTCATAATGTTATTCGAAGTCGCATACATACCAAGAAGCCACCGATCTTGGCTGCTGCATATTTAAAAAGGTGCATCCTAAAATACAGGGTTACCTGGGTGCAATCAGACGTTTTGTACAGTTGGCAGAACATTGCTTAGTACGATAGAGCATTGTAAAAAAATGGGGGACATTTCACAGTAGGCAAAGCATGTACTATGGGTATCAGAGACATACATACATAAATAGATAAATAACTCCCAGACACAGAACAAATATTCGCGTTCATCACACAAATATTTGCCCTGGGCGAGGATCGAACCCGAGGCCCGTGGCGTGAAAGGCGGGCTCACTACCAACCACACCAACGGGCTTGTCTAAAAAAGAAGTAACAATATCAATAGGGTGGCCTTACATGCACAATCCTGGTCCTTTGTTTGTTAGTTGCTTGGTATAGCGTAAAAATAGCATCGCAAATTCTTCTTTTTAAATCAATCATATCTCTATACGAGTCATATTTCGCCGATGTCTACGTAAATAAATTGTTGCATGTACTGCCAATGTTACTACTGTTTCTTAGGAATGTGAAGTTAAAGTCTGTTTTTTTCAACTTCAACAAATCTTTCTTTGGTTTCGTTTTTGTGGTTTTTATTTTCTTTTTAATTTGCAACTCTTTATACAGAAGTCGTCGATGGAATGCACTGACTCCCAAGTCACAAGTTTGAATCAATCTCTTTGTACTAATTTTGTTACTTTTGTTTTCAAACAAAAACTTAAATTATGGTCAGATCGCTAATGTCGAGTAAAAGATTTTTGCATCGTAACTTAAAGAAGTTGTAAATAGACGCCCGAGCCGCTAGTTTACCATGCCTTATCTAAGTCACATGATGTTTACTTAAAATAGCCAAGCTTCTCTAAGCTTACAAAATAATGGACTTAGCCTGTTGTAAACGTCATTATATAGTACAGTAGGATGCGTCAGTTACGACATTGTTATTCTGGTGAGCAAAGGTAACCGGCATGTTGCGAATTGAGACCGTTTACTATGCGAATTGCTTGGCTATTAATTTATACGTAGCTTTGTTTTGATACAATATTTTGAAATATCTTCATTCAGGGACGCCGCCTCTGTAGATTCTCAAGGGGTTAGAGCACCTACAAGAATTGTAAATTGGGTGCGGATGTCAACGAAAGTTCTTTTAAAAGAATCTTCATACAGGCATGAGCACCCAAAGGCGTTTCTAAAACCTGCCTGGTGGTAGTTATTTTACAGGATACATTTCGGAAAGTGTGCCTCTAAATTGCACAACCTGATTCCATCTTCGTGGCACTACGCCAGTTTAAGTTCCACTCATGTATCGTAGATCCATTCGCACGAAGCGCTTTGCTTTGACTTTCATAATACGCATAGCTAAAGATTGGTACACTCAACAGCACATCAGTAGAAACACTTTTGGACCTTATGGCATGGTAATAAAGTTGAAAAAGTTTCTACCGACGTGCGGATGGCCGTACTATGTATCTTTTCAGGGCAAGAGTGAACAGGCATCTTCTTGGTACTTAGGCATGCTACATCTTCGACTCTATCGTCACTTACCATCTGGTGAGATCGGAGTCAAATGCTTACCTATCCTACAAAAAAAAAGGACGGCTTGCACTCCGGGAGTGCCGGCAGAAGTTAAAACTTGCATTTTTGAATATTATGCTTTTTGTAAGGGTCAATCGCGCCATTGCTCGCGTACTTTCTTTGATGTCAGTGAATAAAAACCCGTATTGTAATAACAATACGGTTGACAGATGACGATTTTTCGATCAGGCTACGGATCTGACGTGGCATCTGACGCGACATCTGACGCGAGTTTAACATTTTTTACCCATCTAAAAAAGTGCCAAGCGCCGCTAAAGAAGTTTTCACTTCAAAAATAAAAGCTGGCATTACTGGCTTGATTCCATAATCATCATCATCATATCAGCCGAAAGACGTCCACTGCTGGACATAGGCCTCCCCTAAAGATCTCCATGACGACCGGTCCTGCGCTGCTCGCATCCAGCGGCTTCATGCAAATCGTCAGAATCGCCAATTACTTAACCTAGGGCGATAGACGAAAACCCTATTATGAAAAGGATCTTAGAAAATTGACAGAAGATTTTAGATGTTCGAATTCAACAACCACTGATTCGATTCTGGGCTAAGTTAATAAGGCATAGAGTTCTGGCCTGCAAGACGTCACAGGGTTGTTCTGGTGTGGGGTATGCTCATTTTCTGCGAACGCGGATGGGTAACTTCTATAATACTGTAACAAGTAGTGTTTTCAGTACTTCAACAACTGTCACTAAGAATATGAGGCCATTTTGATACACATATTGATATTACGCCTCTTCCTAAGAGGCCTTTTGCGCCTTCAAAACTCTAACAGGTTGGCCGCCTAGTCTGGGCTTTAGAGATCAGTTGCCAGTCGTTCTGTCTGACAAACCAGGGGGCCAAGACAAGTGGCTTTCTTTTGTCAAAAAAGCTAGTAGAATACAATGAAAATGTGTGGGATTGATATAAGCTAACGTAATATCATGTCATAGTCGTAACACATCCCATGCAACGTCCACTGTACGACAGGGAGCTTCCACCAGAACTTGGTACTTTAAGGGGATTTACCATATATAGTCACCACGCTTGTAAGCGTTGCGACTGGCGACCGCTGTTGCTGTTAACCGCAGTATGTAAGATGGTACGATACGCAGAAAGACGCTGCTGCTCGTCCTCCGCTTTATAATTCCTTAGTCGCATTTTACGACACCCACAGATAGAGATGAATTGGTACTTAGGATGTTTTGCCGGATACCACACTTGATAGTTGATGTCAATTCCATACATTTTATCCTGTTCTTTATTGTTTACGATGATGAAGTTACTTTTCTGTAGTTGCTTTTTATCCGAGCTTTTTCTGAACGTCAAAAGTCATACGAGTATATGTCATCCCCTCGGGATTATGTAGCCGACTTTGTATGAAACGGTATAGGGTAATTATAAATATAGTATGTATGCCCTGTGGCCGTTATGTACAGGTATAGTATATACTCGTACGTGTAGAGGGACGAAGTCATGTGGGGAGAGAAAGTGTTCTTCCGTGAAGCCTACGCGCATGTGACACGTTAGTGCATATCATAATATACATACACAGTCTTCTCTGGCTCTGTTATATTATATCTGTCAGGTAGTTCCTATCAGATAGATAACAAGTACCTACCATCGTGATTTTTTGAAATCCTTGATTCAAGAAAATACATTAAAGAAGGGTTACACCATCTAACTTAACCATAACCGAATATACGCCTCTATCTCTCTATAGTATGGAGAGAGCAAGACGCGTATATTTGGTTACGGTTAGATAAGTTATATGGTGCAAACCCCCTTAATATTTACGTATCTACATGCCTCCATTCCACAACATTTTACACAAGGCAGATCCAAAACTAGAAACAACTTTTGGGTATCACAGGCTGATAGGGGAATACATGACACAAAATGATTGCCCTTCGTGGAGATAAACCCGCAACCTACAAAAAAGGGGAAAGTCATTACCATTACGCATGTACGCATTAAAAAGAAGAATTCATAGATTAATAAAAATTATTTCCTTAAATAAAAAAAACGCACAACCAAATCGTTCATCTTTATAAGTTGAACAATTTTTAAGTTTAGTCGAAAAAAAAACCTCTAAATTCTAACACCCGGATAGTACTTGGATAGTGTTGGTTCGGTTACCTTTAAGCTATACTGTTAACTGCACGTCAGTATAAAGACCTCCTTTATTACCTAGCAGTAGCGCTAATATTTGTATAACAAATGTTTCTATTGGTTCGTATGCGGTTGTTTGTACGGTCAACCGCTCGTCGGTAGAAACTTTTTCAACTCTATTACGACGCCATAAGGTCCAAAAGTGTTTCTACTGACGTGCTGTTGAGTGTACTTTGGTAGGGTCTACCTAGTGTACTAAACACAAGTTTTAATGGTACAGACAAGTCAGGTTGCCGGAAAAGCATTAATAATTGAAAGAAGAGATGTAAACAAGTGTTATGAAATGAGAAACATCTGTATGTGAATGATGCAATGAAATGAAAAGTTCTTGCCTTTTCACCCTACCTTCGGCTACACCCACCCGCTTGGACATTTTTACACTAGCAAGTATATAAAATGACAAAAAAAAAAACTATTATCCCTTAAAAGGTCAATCGGAACATGGAAATTAATAACATTCTTAAAGAAATATAGGTAAATTTTTCTTTTTACAAATATATACTTACTCAAATTAAAATTGCAATAAAAACTAATACAAATTATAAGTTCTTGTTACTAACAAAATACGAGTATGGATAAGAAATGTTTACGTGATATTTCAAATCTGAAGTAAAAGATTATTTATTTATTTTAAATATATTCTGAAAATTTACAAACCATGAAATTCACTTTTGCATTTTCTCAAGGGGTAAAATTTTTAAGTTCTCCCTACTAATTTTAGGTTCACTTACTTGAGAAGCAGAAACTCGTTGAAAAAAGGTCTTTCATTCATTGTAGGATAGGTATTACCACTCTCTTTATGACGTCAGTTACATTGTGTGGAACAACAAAGTGGCGACATTTGGAAAAAGAGAAACCAAATAATAAATAAAAAATAAAATAAATATAAGTCAATTTCAATTAGCTTGTTAAAACTTAGGTACTTAGTCTACTTCACTTTCGATATAAAATTCACAACTATTTTGATTAAGCAACCTACTTTTCAAAATCTGTTGTGTTCTTAGAGAGTATACATATTCCTTGGTTGTGTTATTTTCTTTTATATTGATTAAAACCGTCCTCTTTATTACTGCAGTTTTTTTTTTAATTATAGTCATAATATAGGCCTTTGACCTGCAGTGGCACACGACCGGCTCCTAAATAAAAACAGTCACATTCACAACTCCAAATTAAATTGGAAATAAGCTGTTGGTTATGCAATCATTGTTTTTTCTAAATTATGATGTATTCATGACAAAAATAATAAAATTACAAATTCATATTTTACGGCAGAAAATAAAAAAAACAATCAAAGATAACCACTCAAAGTATGAAGTCACGTTTAAATCGTTTAGGTTATAGGATATTTAACCCCCAAAATGCATTGAGGTCGAAATTATTTTTTGACAGGAAAACGTAAATTATTTATTTTTATTGCTTCCATAGCATCACCAATTTTATAAGTAACTATGAGTACATTTGTTAATCTGTTGTTAATTACTAATTATAATATTTTGAATATTTTTGTCGATCGCGTTTATGTCTTTTGTATGGTATTCCCTTCAACTCTCAGATTTCAGAGCTGCGCTGTTTTTGCAAAACATTATTAGTGAGAAAATGGAAGTAAAACAAGGCAAACAAATAAGGGAGTACCTCTCTTTACACTAAAATATTTCTAGTCTCTATTTAGGGCTCTGTACCTCAAAAGAGAAAAAACGGAAGAAAGACCTTATTTCCCGAACTGGTAAAGGTATCAAGTCGAAATTAATATAAATAATTAAAATTTGTATTTTCTTGAAGTTGTGAAAATTCCAAACTTCTACGACAACACAAAGATACGGTCAATCTCCTTACATTTATGAACCGTATAGGGTACTTCCCATTGATCTAGAATAATAAAATTTGGCAAGTAGCTAGGTCTCATAGCACAAGCAAAAGAAAAAGTAAAAAATATTATAAATTACAACTTTTCTCACAAGTAATCATAACCAAATAAGATGAAATCCCGTTGCAAGTACATTCACATAAAATAGAGATCAGGTTAGAGTAGAAGCGGAGTTTTTTAATTTAAAGGGCAAAAGCTTGAAGAATGTTATATGGTGGATGGATACGGAACCCTTAGAGCGCGAGTCCGACTCCCACTAGGCCGCTTTTTTTTTTCGAATGTTTCGTGAAGCCCTAATTTTTCAAAAAACTTTATAGTTAGTTTGTACGTAGGTACGGGGTTCGTTGTGCGAGTGAAAAGTTTGACTCTTGACTGTCATATCTTGACTTATATTATTTTAAGTAAATATGCAGATTAAAAACAGAAAACTGTGTACGTACACTCAACAGCACGTCTGTAGAAACACTTTTGAACCTAATGGCGTGGTAATAGAGCTGAAAAAGATTCTACCGACGTGCGGTTGACCGTACATAGACACTATACCGGGTGTAAGGGACTGGTTTCCCAACACTGAAAGGGCATGATCAGTCAATGTTTAGTCAAGAGCTTGACACTTTAGACTTCGTACTGTTCTTATTTCAATACTGTAGGGACTAGATTCGTACTGAAAGTGTCAAGCTTTACCTGCTCTTAGTTGTATCTGAACAACTTCCAGGTAATAAAACATTCAGGATGTGAAAAAAAATAATGGTCTCTTTATGCAAATTGTATCAATCAAATTTGCAATTTTATATGGAGATGCGTAGGGAGATGCCGATTTTCTTTTCATTTCCTGAAAGTTTACTGCCTGAAAGTTGTTCAGTTACATTCACTGATCATGCCTTTTCATTTTTCACCAACTTGTCCCTTACACCCTGTCCAGGGTTGCCAGATCCTATTTTTGCTATTTCCCCAAACTGACAATATTTTTTCCCCAAAATGATACGTTTTCGATACAAATTCCCCAATTTTTTTTTCATAGAAATAACAACAAAACACGATTTTAAGCATACTTTTTTATATTTATAAAATACAATAAGCTGCTAGCCACCCTAAACAGATGATTTATACCGACAGTTAGGTCGATTCCTGCGAATTAGCCGCTAATTTTGATCCTGAAAGATGTTAGGTCTAACGAGTGTTGTTATCTCTTATTTGGCTTGTAGAGGAAAACAGAGACAGCAGCCCTTTTATAGGCTTAAAATTAGCGATTTCAAAGCAATCGACCCTAGTTGGACTTCACCGGAAATTGGTCGATTAATTCTTTTTTAGATTCTAGCTGATGGGCTAATTTAGTAGGAATGGTCGTTTAATTATGATTTTTTGTTATGTGCTCTGAATGTAGTGCTACTAAGACGTTACTCCCAAATTTCCCCAACAGACAATTTCTTTTCCCCAGAAATTTCCCCAACGATTCCATTTCCCCAAACTTTCCCCAAGAATGAAAATTTTCCCCAGAATTGCGAAAAAAACCCCCAACCTGGCAACCCTGACCCTGTCTCACCCCGGACACTACATAGATTGAGCGCGAATTTAAAATTTGAAATTGGAAGGTCGCGTAGGCCTGCATTCAGTACAAAAACCCTCAGAAGGATCACGAGAATCTCGCGGAAGAGTGAACGCGGGGGTGTGGGGTTGATTGCAAGGGGGGCGTAAAGTGTCTGTTCTGTATGATATAGTACTATTACTTTATTCTGTGACCCTGTATTAAATGTTTGTTTCTACGTATAAAGCATTCGTGCAAACAAAGCTGTAACCGGACGCATCGGATCGTCCTCATCGAAATGTCAAGGCTAGGTTTGTGTGTTGCCATCACATGACTAGCGACTATACACGTCACGTAACCTACAGAGGATAAATGGTGCTAAATGTGTGCATATCTAAGATAATAATAAATATTTCAAACATGAAGGGCAATGCGAATATTTAGTGTAATGACACACCTGTGAAAACACGACGGATCTTTACGTCAAGTGTGACACGCTAGTGCGGAATTCCCTCATTTGTGTCGCTACACTAATGTCTGCATTTGATGACACACCTACGATTGAAACAACGTCACCTCTGGTCTAGTGGTTCGAGTGCTCGGCTCTCGATCCGGAGGTTCTGGGTTCGATTCCCGGTGCGGAAACTGTCAAGTCGATTGGTTAGGACATTGCAGGATGAATTTAATCAACTGATTGTCCAAAAAGTTAGATGATTCCGTGCTTCGGAAGGCACGATAAGCCGTTGGTCCCGACTACTATCTACGGATGTAGTCTTTAATGAGATCTGTCAAAGGCTTTTGGCGGCTTAACAACTTTGGCATCAGGGTTTGTGAGGTCGGTCATCGACTTTGCAACGCACACGACATGATGATGATGACTAATATTATTAATGCAAAAGTATAGATGTTTGTTTGTTTTTTCCACTATCACACGTCAAGTAAGTACTTATAGGTAAGCGACAATGTTTTCGGCACTAGTGACACAGTTTGATAGCTACAATAGGCATGTCCGCTTTCGGGAATTTTTTCTTTGGATCACTCCAAACGGGACACCCTGTGTATGAGTATGTCTTTATTTTCTCTCTTGGTTGCTCAAAGCTGTCAAATGGCAAACCACATGACGCCAACTAATATATTCGTTGTTGACTTCAGATCTAACTTGAGAAATCCCTCAAAGGTCCAAAAGGAAGGTGAAGGAGTTTATAAAGCTGACTTTCATAAGGTTATCACGAGTTTTCTATAAATATGTAAATTCAAACACAAAAAGGTATTAAAAACTAATTCTTGTCCTAATTTTATTTGTTTATTTTCTTTAAATTTTTGATACAGATTCTTCAGTCAGTATATAGAAAAGCATAAAAAACTTGTTACGTTTAAAAAATGATACAAAGTTATCAAATGTCGGAAGTGTACTATGAGATTCCTTACTGCGATCACCTAAAACCGCGGTCCATGGTGCCAGCCGTAACGCTGACAAGCGAGGGGACTATGGTACTTCCCTTCCACATTTTTCCAGCAAAAGCTAGAATTCTGGATGGAGCTCCCATGTCCTGTAGTGGACGTTTCATGGGATGTTATGATGAGACAAAGAGGGGCCTAGTTTTTAGTATACTTATACTTACATTGTTACATTTTTATGCATACAATAAATACAGGTAAGTAGCACAGTTAGGCGACCTAAAAATTTATAAATATTACAAGCATAAAATTGCAGAAAAATATTAATGACATATATATCTTTAACATTTACTAAATGAAGTCATAAATATGAACAACTTATATGTACTAAACGTACAGCATAATATTTTTTTTTATTCTAGCGCTCTGTCTTTTAATGCTAGTAAAAAAAAAAAAATTGGTATAGTCGCAAGCACAAGTAAAGTTAATTTGAACAATAAATGAATATCTGCTTGATTTCACATAGACGTCTGATATGTAAGACAGCTCAATAGGACGATGGCTATTAAAACATATAATGTATTAAGCAGACTCGAACAGTCCATATTGTAGGACTTACAGCTGACACTCTCTAAAAGACCATGTATTTATAAAAAAAAATACACAATAAGTACAAACTATTGGTATGATAAAATAAATAAACAAAACTAAGTTAAATTTTTACACTTCTCTGACTGCCAATAAGCCCATCAGGCTTGTGTAGTCTTTAGTTTAAAATAGATTATAATCTCTGCGAGATTAAACAGTTTAAAAAAATATATTAATAGAAATAGTCGGTCATATGGGGCAATTTTTTCATAAACGGAATTTTACTCTACGAACCGAAACTAAAAAAAAAAACCATCAAACAAACATGCCTGGAATCATTTTTAAAATTTCAATTATTCATAAAAAGATCAATGCTTTTCGTAGATCAGGGTTTTTAATTTTCGCCAAAGCCTCGACGTCTTCCATAACAATTTTGCATTCCTCTGTACCATAGGAATGTAAGTATAGGTCATATAATATGAAGCATTCCATTCACGCGTCTTAAAAGGATGCGTCGTCGCGAACATCCTCGTTTCAATGGCTTAATATAGAGTCTGTTTATCTAAGTTTCTAAGCTGATTTATGCCTGGTTTATCCCAAATAAGTTAACAAATATGTTATAAAAAACCTTAACCGTGGAAAAAAAAGGAAAAAGGAAAATGAAGTCGATTTTTTCTTAACTAGAAAAATGTTTCTAAATGTCTGAAAAACAGAGATTTCCGTGTCACAAAATTTGAACTGTAATAATTGGTCATCGACCTTGCAACCCACACGATATGATGATGATGATTAAAAAAAAAGCCGGCTAAGTGCGAGTCCGACTCGCACCCTAAGGGTTCCGTACCTATCTACCATGATATACTAAAAGCTTTTGCTCTTTGATTTTAAAAACTCCGCGACCATCCAACTTGACCCCTCTTTTATAGAAAAGTTCTTGAAACGGGAGCTCACCTTAATTGGTTATTATTAGTTGTGAGAAAAATTGAAATATTTAATTAATTATTAATATATATTTAATTAATTATTATTATATATTTAATTATAATTATATATTATTTAATTATTTCTGTCTCTGTTGATTTTCCCGGCTAATAAGCACATTGGAGTCCATGAAGAGGTCTCCTTTTTAATGGTCCTAAATACTAAAAACTTTTGCTCTTTGATTTTAAAAACTCCGTGACCACCCAACTTGACCCCTCTATTATAGAAAAGTTCTTGAAACGGGAGCTCACCTTAATTGGTTACTATTAGTTGTTAGAAAAATTTAAATATTTAATTATTTTAGACTTTTCCCTTTATTTATAAATAAATGTATGGAGATATGAGGACATAAAAAGCCATATCTTTTAAATGCGTCGTTGTAAAAAATTGAAATTTTCAGATCTTGTGTGGTTTATGGATCTTAATATTCGTTATCAATTTCAACCTGATACCTCTTCTCGTTCGTGAGAAAAAGGGTCTTGACAGACAGACAGACGGACAACAAAGTGATCCTTTAAGGGTTCCGTTTTTTATTTTGAGATATGGAACTCTAAAAAAGGAGTTAAATAAATCTGAAAAACATCTAACGTACCGCGAAATTGGTACTGTCATAAATTGAACGAAAATAACACACAAAAAAATCTTTAAAAGTATGTATTCAACTAGTGTGTATTCAACTCATTATAACATTCGAGAAAAGCGTAAAACCAAATACGCAAAACACCACCTAGGTTTTGTAAAAGGCGTTCAGTGCCAAACAGGGAACTCCCTCCAGTAGAAATGCCTATGGTTTATAGCATTTAGAAGAAAAAAAATCATAGATTTAGACTATAGCCCATAGGCCAAAGAAGATATCGGTAAGTATAATTTAGTAAGCGTAAAACGGAAAATGGGTATATTTTACCACACTGAAATGAACAAATCATAAAAGTTTAACGATTCTGTTTGTAGCGCCATCTGTTTACAAACCGCGGAATGAAATTGCTCGATCGATAGTAATAAGAAGACGAGGTTCGTCAAAAGTGAATGGAAACATGTTTTAACCAGTTCCAAAACTTTTCAACAGATGGCGGCAAAACTAATAACTTTGAAAATGGGTGTTTCTTAACATAATTATGGATTTTCCTTATTAAAATGAGCCTAAAATTTATAAACATTGCATTATTGGGTCTGTACATTACAAGAGTTAATACGTTTGATTATCTCAAAAGCACAGATTAAATAATAGTAAATAATGTCAAATGGTACTTTGAAATTACAAGTATTTTTAGCGAACGCGTTTATGTCTTTTGTATGAAACAAATGTTAAGACAACATGTTACGTATAAAAAGGCCTACCAAAACAACCCAATTTTTTAGAAGTGCAGTTAGAATAAAAGTTAATACAATATAAAGCAAACAGCCAGTTGCAGAAAGCATCCTCAAAGTTTAAGGTCCTTTAAATATATTGTCATTTTCCATGTCGACAAAACTGAAAGTGTTGGTGGAAAGTGTAGTAAAATGAACAGCAGGTACTTTTTGATACTTTCTTTTCGAACAAATCTGAAATTGTCAGCCATACAATTAAAGAAGCTTTAACTTTAAAGATGCTTTCTGCAACTGGTGAAAATTACGATAAGTAAAATTTAAAAAGGAAACGACAAGCCTTTTTTATTTTAACCAGAAAATGCCTTTCAGCATTTGAACTTACCTATATTGGGTATAACGAAAGCGTCTCCTAAATACACAAACTTGAACAATTTACTCCTAGGAACGTGTAGGTTGAATACGTATTATTCATTATGTGATAGTGCATTTTGTATGGGACTTTAACTTTTTTTTATATGTTGACGTATTTTCCTTGCGAAAAGTTGTTCAGTGTCATGGTGTAAATCCACAGTTTGATGTTTTTTAAAATACAAACCTACATACATAGATACATTAAATCGTGTCCCTTTCCCATCGGGGTAGGCTGAGACCACAACCCTCCACCTTCTACGATCTTGACATTCCTCTATTCCTCTCATCAATTCTTTCATACACGCTTCAAACACTATAAAAATAATAACTACAGATTGGTTTATCAAAAGCTTTGTTGTCAAGCGCTTTACGGTATACGTCGTTAAATAAACGATAAAATGCATCCATTGCATTTAAATGACTCTTAGAAGAACCGGAAAATTCAAAATCAGGAAATGAAAGTTTTATACACTTTCGCTTTATAAAGCTTTTTATTTTTATGTCAGTTGATTTTAATTCGTAACTTGGTTTTTAGGTACGCACTATGGGTTGTACTTTCGGTTGAACTTCTTTTGAATGTAAGGTTGCTCACAAGACGATCATTTATTTACTGCTTTGGTAGCCACTCCTATGTCGTCAACATGCCACCTATTCACACAAACCGCTTTGAGCCTTCATTCTTAGGCCCGTAATGATAAATCCCTCTCAAAATCTTCTCCAAGACCATGTCAGCTGACTTAATTATCAAGATGCAATTAGCATCTCAAGATCTTGCTAATTAATAAACTACTATTCAAATATCAATCTCAAGTGTCCGTCTTTGAGTCAAATCTAATAATGTTGTTAATGTTAATTTTAAAGTTTCTTCTTTCTTAATAAATAAATAATAGAGACTGACAGTTCAAAATATACTCGTCACTATTTGACAGCATTATCAATTTTGAGTTAAGTTTCGTTTATAAATTAGTGAGTGTGTTTTAACACTCAAGTGATAATTGCTCCGATGACAGCTGCTCAATTTCTGTTTCATAATTTATGCAACACCTCAAAATGCCCCTTAAGGACAATCTCACACTTAAGCGGGATTTATCAATTCAACCCTTAATGCGCACAGCTAAGGAGTGGAACTCTCTCCCTGCTGATCTTTCCCCGAACAATATAATTTGGATCTTTTCAAGGCAAGAGTGAACCGGCGACATATAAGTAAGCATTCTACATCTTCGAGCCCTTCGACCCTTCGTCATTTACCACCAGGGCCCTGAGTCAAATGGCTTTCTACAAACGCAAACGTTAGTAGAATAGAATGAAAATGTATTGGATTGACATTAGCTAACGAAATATTGTGATAGATAGATATTTATTTAATGGCGTCACATCTCAGATGTATTTCGCACAATGTCAAGTAAACAAATTATTATAAAATTATGGCGAGTTCGCCAATGTCATGTGGAAGATTTACACAGGAATCCAAATCACGAGGACGAGGGCCTGTGTACTATGATGACTCCGATAAGTTGATAGGTAAAATTATTGAAGTCACGATGAGCCGCTTCTCTCCATCCAAAAATCTTGATAAATGCATGTATTCCAATCTTCTAATGTTCACTTTGAAAGTCGTTTACTGCATAACACCCAATCAAAATTATTCATTAAACTCTTCAATAAACAGGTAAAACTAAAATTGAAATAGAAACACGACCGCCATCTTCAAATGCTGACAAACATACATTTTTATTCTATTCTATAGCGTTTGCGATACTAGAAAGCCACTTGTCTCAGGGCCCAGGTGAGATCGGGGTCAAATGCTTACCTATATCTGATATTAAAAAAGCCCTCTTGAGAGCGACCTAATTCTTGAGAGGAATTCATCAATGCGATTCTAAATGTGTTTCGGGTTTTAGTTAACTAAAGTTACTAGCTAGCTTATCATTTCTCCGTTGTTACCGAGTCGACTACTTAACCTAGGTGATTTATTGAGGGCACTAGTTTTACACAAAGGGACCACCACTGTGTTTTAATCCCTGCCAGATATTCAGATAGTCTGAACTCTCAAACCAAAAGGACAAATCAAACCCAATTCTAGATAAGGCTTTGCCAAGTGAAGACACAATGAAAATGCAAAACTACCTATTCAACAAAATAATGAACTCTACATCATGATCACTGATGAATCAAGTTTATACATAAGGCTTTCTCGTTCTAACTACTCCAACATTTTGCTTAAAAACGCTTCTTTAATTCCACTGTCTGACAAAGATAGCGACATAGAGTGCGGAGATAGATAATACTTCCTCGTATTGATTAACAAGATACCGTTTATGATCTTATATATGTTTTTAGATATCTGTTTTTTGCTCTACAACATAGTTCGTTTACTGTACAAATATCTATCCATTGCCTAAAAAAGCTTAATAAAGTACAAGTCCATACTTAGTTGTTCAATTTAATCGCCAGATTTAGAGGTTTTTTAAAGCTATTTACTAATCGATTTAAAATTTAAAACATTTCATGATTTTAGGCACTTTTAGAAGGCCAATGTTATATAATTTTTTTTATTTCTTTGCCATATTTTAGGTAAAATTACGATATTTGGACACAAACCTAGTGGCATTTGCTGTTGGGCATGCCCATTGGTGGACAATGACCTAGTTATAGTCTCTACAACGACCCGTCCTGCGCTGCCCTTATCCACATCCTTGTTTAACACCATATTCAAGGCAGGGTTCTAAGCTAAAACTTGTTACAAATTCTTTACAAACTAGTGGTAAAGTAAGGTAAGTGTACCACTGTCCACTCGAAATGGGTGAGACTTGTCCTTGTGTCCGTTGCGTGGAGGCGCGCGTCGCAGGCGCAGGCGGAAGTGAGAACGAAGAAAGTACGCAACCGGTCGATAGTGGGCCAGCCACCGGGTTTGTATCAAGGCCACAGACGACGGAAAGCGACGGTAGAAGTGGCTTGATTAATTTTATAGACTAATCAGTATTTTTATTTAATTTTATAAATCGTCATTAATGCAAACACACTTTATACAAATAACACACTCTTGTAATCCTTAGTCCAAAAGTTGCAGTATTGTCTCGATGATAAAGCACAGAAAACCTCTAAAAACTTCAATTTCTGTTAGATACGTATATAAAGTTTTTTTGAATTTGTGAACACAATTTAGCATCACCATGAAATTGAACAATTTTTCCTAAGGAACATATGTCGAAATACCAAAAACAATTATTTAGCTCTCATAGAAACTGCGTCAGCTGATGGCAAACTTTGTATGGGAGGTCAAATTTGTTTTTTGTTGTATATTTGTATGGTAGATAAAATTTGTTATTGTTACTTAGATATTGTTTGCTTTTAAAAAGGTCCATATTATATTTTTCGGGGAACAGTTTTAGGCAAAAGAGAATAACCATCAAACTAAAATCTAGTTATTCATTCAATTCATGGCACTTCTCGTTTGTATACATCCGTTTTCTGAGATCAAGGCCAACTAATAGGGTTGCTGTTTAGATATTCAGAAATGTTTGCATTTTTGAAAAAGAAAGCTGACAGGATTTCGTTGTCATATTAACAATTTATTGACTTATACTAGCTGGTTTTATTTGCCATCACTTTTCTTTATAGCTTGGATGACATAGGTAAGAAAGAGACGAAATAAATATAAGGCTTTTTGTATATGGAGATTAAGTAATATGGCAGATATTCAAGCGATTCGATCAACGCCAAAGGAATAACAAACACACAACCAAGCCCAAAATGATAAAATTATATCTATTACCCGAGCTTCTTGAGTCACAAAGATATGTTGATCCATCGATGACAGTGACAGGAAAGTTCTGCTGTCAGATTACTTGGTCAAATGTGGAAAAGTAACTTGGCAGGAATTTAAGTTGTGAGTAAGTTGACCTATGTCAAACTATAAACTTACAGTGATCAAGTTAGCTGTAAAAAAATTGCATTTTTTTTATCCCGACCAACTTGATAACTAACGTAGGAACAGTCATCGTTACCAGACAGTTGAACGACAAACCATTTTACGACCGGATGATGCTTACCCTATATGTATTCATACTTCATTCACTCTTGGTGACCTACTTAGCTCATACTTATTAGTGTTCGCTGCGAATCAAATCAATCTAGTCAGACTAGTTTAAAAGAAGCTCGCTACTTAGTTATTGGTAAAGCCACGATCACGCCTTGCTGAATTCAAAGACTAATTCGGCATACATTGCTCGTTGAAGCAAAAATATTGCATAAATAAATATGACCTTAAGTTTTAATTGTTTAAGGAGTTTCGCTTTGACTATAACGACGTAGACATTTTTTTTTTCTAGAAAAGAATAGTCCTTTTTATCAAAACAATCTAGACCATAATGTTGTGGGTTTTTTTTATTGTCGCTTCTTTCTTTCGCCACATGGTGCCACTTTGCAATGAATAAATAACATTTAAACAATTTTTACAATTTTGAAGTGTAATTTCCATATTTTTAAGATGAAACGTCATGAAATAGCAATTTTCTCAAAAGCATTCGATTTCACATTCCACAATGTTTTGTACTGCATTTCTCTTTCAAGTATGACCTCATTTTTGTATCATTTTGAACCACATTAACCGCAAAATTATTCTTTCACAGAGCTTATGAGAGTTTACACGGGTTATGTAACTTTTGCGTTTTGTCATACAGAGCGGACAAATAACGGAAGTTTTTTATGGAGGTGTTGACTGGAATGAGATGGAGAATGCCTATGACGACGGTCTAAGATCAGGCCAAAGGAAAAGAAAAAGGAAATTTTGCTTTACTGTTGATTAGAAAAACAAATGTCACAATAGAGTTCCATTCTGATCAACTAGTTGGGTTGCGTTCCGAAACGGGTAAAAATTACCCTGACAGCAGGATAGCGTTATATGACGTCCATCGGTATGGTCGAGACAGACTGCTGTCAAAGGGTAATAATTACCGTTTTGGAACTCACTCTTGATCCGTTGAGTTGATCAAAGTGGCTACTTCCACTCCACATACTTCCACTGTCTTAAACAACGAGCTTATATTTCATTGGTTTTGCCAAAGAGATTTGAACCTCGCTGCCGAGCGTAGCGAGGTTCAAATCTCTTTGGGTTTTGCTCCCGTAGCACAGTGATTCTATTTACAAGCTACTTCCCAAAGAAAAAAATAATTCTCGAAATAAGTTTTTCAACTTTCATTACAAAATGGGTCGATCACGAGAACACTTTAGTATGAAGATTTGCAACATTTTTTTCATGTAAAATAGTTATTTCTTCGGGAAAGTTGCTCGTTTTCATGAGTAGAATCACTGGGCTTCGGGAGCGAAATCAATGAAAATTCACGCTGAATGAAAAATTGGTCTCTAACTCTCTATTCTTAGAGCATTGATGTCACACATACACAGAGAAACACTTAGTCTATCGTTTTACTCGTACATACAGAAAGTCAGACATGTCTACATTTTTAACACACATGAACTTGATGTTTTGATTTTGTTTACAAAACACTTGACTATTTCCTGATCTCTGGTATATGCTGGGAGTGACAAAACGTACAGATATACTTTTAAAAGATTTATCGCCTTCGATTCAGATTTCTCAGCTGAACATCAACTAGCCGCATTCGACTTCGATAGAATGCAGAGCCAAGAAGTTCGTTGGCGAAGAGAAACTAATGGAACCAAGTATCACAGTCTGGCCCTCCGTCGCAGTTTCATGCCTTTCGGTTGCAGATTGTACACACGGCCGCACATCAGTAGAAACACTTTTGGACCTTATGGCGTGGTAATAGAGTTGAAAAAGTTTCTACCGACAAGCGGTTGACCGTAACTACTTCTTTGCTGCATGAGCTTATTCCGCCATCTTTCTTCTACCATCGGGAGTACAGATACAGTCCGCGCGACGAGTTAAGAGCTCTTGGCGGATATGCGCAGTTGCAATATTTTCAAGAAAAATACATTTGCACATACCACCTCCACTTTCGCCCGGAGCTCTTAACTCGCCGCGCGGACTGTACGACGAACCACAGGTTATCATTGGATGATATTCCACAAATGCGCACAGCTGAAAAGTGGAATTCTCAGCCTGCGTCTGAGTTCATAAAACCCGAAGCTATTCAAGTCGCGAGTGAACAGGCTTCTTCTGAGCAAGCTGGTTCCATCGTAGACCTCATCTATATTCCTAGGGCTGGATCAAGGTCAAGAGCATTCACAACACTCAAGGTCAACGGTCAAGAGCATTGACAATAATAACTAACTACAATAAGAAAATTGCGGCTCCAAAGCTTTACTGGTAAAACTTTATATTAATACATCCAGATATAAGGAACTGTGCCGCCTTGCGAAAACATTGACCTTACGACTAAGCAACAAGTACTGCGGTTTTGGGCGCGTAGTGTTGACATTACGTCTATAGACGTTGTAGTGTTGTGGGACAGTTACGTATCAGACATTTTAAAAAAGATCTTTTTGTGGCATTTTTTTGGGATTACAAGAATAATTAACGAAGTAATCAAAGGGATATTTCGGAGGCCTTGGCACCTCAAAAACCCTATCACCAGAGTTTGTGAGGTCGGTCATCGATCTTACGTTTACCGATGAGAGATAGTCAAAGGAAAACTCAAAGGTCTAATCTCTCAGCGAAATAAATAGGAAAAACTATACACTATAGATATAAGCTTTAAGAATACGCGTAAAACCATAGAAGGGCATTAGGGCTAAATGCAACCACTTTTGTTGCAACGACATTTTTAAATGAATTACTTTTTAAATTACAATGAGAAATGTTGTAAAACAAAAGTTATTTGCATTTAGCTTCAAAATAAGCCACGAATTTATCACAAGTATTACTACCGTGTGTAAATTACTGCTATTTCTATACAGTCAAATGGGTAGAGTAGTCGATATTGCCTGCTCTTTATTACCAAGATTAAAGGCAAATTACTCTGAGTCTGCATTTCTTGAAGCTTATTCCAATATCAAAGCAAGTCAAGGTGCTGTTCTGGAAAATTATTCTGATTCTGTACTTCTTGAAGCTTATTTTATTACGTTGATCGTCTGCGCTCGTGGCTCTCCGATCACGAAAGCTTAGCTACGTTGGCCGTGGTCAGAACCCAGATGGGTAACCGCTAGTGACAAATTTCACCGATTTTTACCCTAGAAGGTGGATCATACTGATATTATACTAGAAATTCATTTTAGAACAAACAAGAAATCACTTAGTCCGGCCCTGTATCAAAGATTTTTGCCATAGACAATAGGTGGACCACTGGCGATAGTTTTGAATTAGTTTTATTTAAAAAGTGGTCAGGTGTTCCACGGGAGAAAAAAATCTCCCGTGGTACACCCAGGTGAACCTTATTTATAGAATAAATTTTTATTTCTCCAATAAAATAACCTATAATTGCCCCCCATAATCTTACATAAATAACTATTATTTTTATATTAAAAGGTAAATAAATTATATAGGGATAAGAAAAAATTACTCATCTTAATATACCCCCTCTTAAAATTCCTTTAAATAATAAAACAAATATTCTTTTTAATATAATATAATCCTCATCATATAAATTATAAATAGAAATTAAATTATAATCATTAATTATTAAATACATTAATAAACGAATTGTATAAAATATAGTTAAACCCGTAGATAAATAATATAAAAAAAAGATAACCATATTTAAATTTCTTAAACTTACTAACTCTAAAATTAAATCCTTAGAATAAAATCCAGCTAAAAATGGAATTCCACATAAAGCTAAATTTGAAATATCTATATATATAAAAGAAGAAGGTGACTGAATGACTGACTGACTGACTGACTGACTGACATATCAACGCACAGCCCAAACCACTGGGTCTAGAGATTCCAAATTTGGCATGTAGGTTCCTTATGAGGCCTAGGGGTGCACTAAGAAAGGGTTTTACAAAATTCCACCCCTAAGGGGGTAAAATAGGGGATGAAAGTTTGTATAAAAGTCCGTCAGTTTTGAAGTTAGGGTCTTCAAAATTTGTATTTAGGCTAACAACTAAAAATTAATAATTACGTGTTTTAGGGTTTTTGAAAATTCGACACCCTTAAGGGTGAAAAGGGGGATGAAGTTGAAAATTCTTTATACTTAAAGTAAAATCCACATAATTAATTATTTAGGCATTAATGATGTAATTCTATGCAACGTTCATCACTGTTATTGAAATTCCACCCCAAATTCAACCCCTAAAAAAGGGAAATGGGGTGAAAAAGTCTAAAAACCAATATGGGTATCGTTTGTATGGTTTATCGGGTCGCTGATTACGAAAACTACAACAATTTTGAAATCAAACGTGGTGGACGTAAAATACCATCATCCCCCTGGGGATGGACTTGGGGTGCGATAGGTTTGAAATGTCTAAAAATCAATATGGGTGTCAATTGTATGGTTCATCGGGTCGCTGATTACAAAAACTACAACAATTTTGATATCCAACGTGGTGGACGTGAAATACCATCATCCCCCTGGGGATGGAGTTGGGGTGTGATAGGTTTGAAATGTCTAAAAATCAATATGGGTGTCGTTTGAATGGTTTATCGGGTCGCTGATTACGAAAGCTACAACAACTTTGAAATCCAACGTGGTGGACGTGAAATACCATCGTCCCCTGGGGATGGGGTTGGGGTGCGATAGGTAAGAAATGTCTAAAAATAAATATGGGTGTCATTTCTATGTTAGGGATAGCGGTTAAATTGGCGTAAGGGGTAGGGATAGGGACAGGTAGAGGTAGAGGTAGAGAGGTAGAGAGGTAGAGAGACAGAGAGGTAGAGAGGTAAAGAGGTAGAGAGGTAGAGAGGTAGAGAGGTAGAGAGGTAGAGAGGTAGAGAGGTAGAGAGGTAGAGAGGTAGAGAGGTAGAGAGGTAAAGAGGTAGAGCGGTAGAGAGGTAGAGAGGTAGAGAGGTAGAGAGGTAGAGAGGTAGAGACGTAGAAACGTAGAGAGGTCGAGAGGAAGAGAGCTAGAGATGTAGAGAGGTAGAGAGATACAGGTACAGGTAGAGGTAGAGGGAGAAGGAGGGGAAGGGGGAGAGGGAGGGAGTGAGGGAGGGGGAGGGGGTGATGAAAAGGGAGGGGGAGGGGGAGAGGGAGGGGCAGGGGGAGAGGGAGGAGGGGGAGCGAGAGAGACAGGGGGAGGGGGAGAGACAGAGGGAGGGGGAGAGGAAGGGGGAGAGGGAGAGAGAGGGAGAGGGTTTTAGTTTTTCTCAATTACTTCTGGGAATTGGCTCTGTTTTGAAATATTACATAAAGGTGTCTCTCATCTCTCTCTTTACATTTGTTAGGATACTGCTGCTAAGTTCCTCTGTTCTGAGTAATTTATGAGTAACGTCTGTATATTATATAAAATTCAGCTGGATCTTGAATTATACTCATTGATTTGCGCAGGGTTAGTCCTGTTTTTCCTTAGTTTAAAATTACCCCGAAATGACGGGAAAATATCTCATTGCTTCGGAAAACCGGTAACAACATAAATACGAAATCCACGCGAGCGAAGCCGCGGGCAACAGCTAGTTTATACATAAAGAGGTTAAAGGCAAATAAAATGTAATACCCCCCATATAACAAATATCCTGTGTATCATTTATTATATGAATAATTATCCCCGCACACATAAATAATAATGCTTTAAATATAGCATGAGTTAGTAAGTGAAAAAAGCTAAATCTGGAAATCCTATTCTTAAAATACTCATTATTAATCCTAATTGTCTTAAAGTTGGCAACGCCTGGCAAAACAACTAGAGCGCTTCCGTGCTTCGGAAGGCACGTTAAGCTGTTGGTAGTGGTAAATGATAGTGGTCATTAAACCAAGTCAGATGCCATTTGGCGGCTTGAAAACTCTGACAGTCAGGTTGGCCACTAACCTGGTAAAATCCTAATCTAGGATTGGGTCTGGTTTTCCCTCTGGGTTGCAGAGGTTAGATGACAGTCGCTCTGTGTAAAAACCAGTGCCCTCGTCAAATCCCCTAGATTACGTAGCCGAAACCGTATAAATTAAAGGGTAGGATGATGATGATCGTCTACGTTGTAACTCTTGTAGACTCTATATACGTATTACGTCTGTAAAGATTTTTTAACTTAAACATTCTAGAACCTTGTCTATATCATCAAAACAATTGAGAAACATCCATCTTTTCATATCCCCAGCAGCATAATCACAGCATGCGCGGACGCAACTCACTTGTGTGTGTGTTAGAGACCTGACCGAGAGAAAGTCCTGGCCCATTCACAGGCCGCATACAAATATTTGTGGTGTGCTTCGACCGCCTACAAAACCAAAATCAGGTTTAAACCTTTCTCGGCACATCGCGATATCTGACTAACAATTAGTTATAAGATTGACGTTATTAATCAACACTGTTTTTTTACAGCAGTTACGTAACAAATGATGCAATAGATTTGTATAAGAGAATTTCTTTTTGGTTCATTTAAACCAGAGCAAAGTTTAGTCCTAACTCATCATTGTTAAATATTTCTTTCTTTCTTAAATAAATTATTTTATTTATTATCCTATACTATTAAACGAACAAGTTCTCGAAAACGGCTCGAACGATTTCGATGAAATTTAGTATACAGGGGTTTTTGGGGGCAAAAAATCGATCTAGCTAAGTCTCATGTCCGGGGAAATTCGTTTTCACCATCTTTTTTAATATTTCTTAGCGCGTTTTAGTGCGTTCCAGAAACTTACAGCGCCATCTGATGTTGAGTATCATAGCTTGCTCACCGAAGCGAAGCTCGGTCGCCCAGGTACTTATTATAAATTAAACTATTATCATCTTCATATCGTGTGGGCTGTACTCGTAAGATCGATGAGCGACCTCACATGCCCTAGTGTCAGAGTTTCTGAGTCGCCAAAGGCCTCTGACATGGCTCATTAACGATTGCTTCCGTAGATTGTAGCCGTAACCAAAACGCCTTGAAAAATATTTTTTCGAATAACATGCGAGCAAAGCAGAAGTTAGACGAAGAGACTTTTAAGGTTAGCACACCGTGGTCACTATACAGCGTGATCTTCATTCACCAGAAAAAAATTAAGGGATTATTCTGCCCATGAAACTGAACAACTTTTCCCAAGGAACATAGGTCGAAAAACCAAATTTGACCTCCCATACAAAATGCGCTATCAGCTGATGCAGTTTCTATGGGAGGTCAAAAATTGATTTTCTTATTTCGACCTATGTTCCTTGGGAATAGTTGTTCAGTTTCATGGGCAAAATCATCCCTTAATTTTTTTTTGGTGAATAAAAAATCATGTAGCTTTAGTACTAACAAGAGTAGATAAGAAAACAAAAGCGCGTTGCTCACCCCTAAATGTTATGTCTTGTGTGCCGGTAATTTAACTGACACCTCTAACACTTTGAACCAAACAAAACAAAGCAAACACTGCTGCTTTACAGCAGAAATAGTAAGATGAAAGACACATCATCTAATAAGGTAATTTAATCCCAAACTGGACAAAGCTTACATTATGGGTAGTACCTGGGCGACCGAGCTTCACTAGTAGGCTATGCTACCCGTCAACAGATGGCGCTGTATATTTATGTCTAAAAGGCAGTACTTAAAAAAAAAATAGCTTATAAACACTGGGAAAATGAATTTTCCTAGACATCAGACCTAGCTAGATCGATTTTTCGCCCCCGAAAACCCCCGTATGGTAAATTTCATCGAAATCAGCTCATTTTGAATGGGAGGTAAAAACATTTTTTATCAAAGTATTCCGACCTATTTTCCAAAAAGTTGTTCAAATTCATGAGCAGATTCACATCCTTCGAGCTTTTTATACCTTTTCTATTATTCGTCTCTATTTAAAAAACTTATTTTAATAAAATAAAAAGATTCTTGCAAAACTTCTAGTCCTAAGCAAACGTGATCGTATAATAAACATAAGAAATTGTGACAAGTCAAGCATCTGCATAAGAAACGTAGTTACGTTAGTTGTCACAAACTTTGTTGTAAAGGTATGTAAAGAGAACACTTGTCACTCAAGAACCTTGCATACGCATAACAAGAAACAATAAATGAAGCCACGCGTTTCAAAATAGGTGAAAATAAAGCATACTTGCAAAGGGCCATTTCTGTTTTTTTTTTAAATATGCTCACATAAGAGTAACAAACATCCATCCATACTTACAAACTTTCACGTTTATAACATTAGTAGGATGGTACGATACACAGAAAGATGCTGCTGCCCATCCTCCAGTTCATAGGTTCTTAGTCGCCTCTTACGACACCCACCGGTAGAGATGGCTTGGTAGGTACTATTGTTCGCCGGCACTACACGGACGGATTCTTATTTTTCAGGTTAATTAGTAACAACGAGTCTGAGACTTTTTCGCAGTCAACTGCAAAAATGTAACATACTTATCACAAGCTTACTGTTGTAATTATAATAAATTAGCAATACTCCAGGGTTGAGACTTTTACTATACCTGGTTTTTAAAATTTTAAGCAATTTCACATTAAAATAATCAATAATAACTGTTATGACAAGTTTCACGCATAAATTAAGAAAGAAGACAATTTTCTTTCTTTATTCTTTATTTTACACATACATAAATATACATACTCGTAGTTACGAAAAGAAGTTCACAATGGCGAGCTTATCCCTTTGAAGAGATCTCTTCCAGCCAACCACACGTTGGTAAGACAGAGGATATAGACGGCGACAAGAATGTGTACACAAATATTAATAATAGAAATAGTAATAAGATTAAATAAACAAGTGATGCAAATAATACATTCTAATAAATACTTATAAACTAAATTTACAACAAATACTTACCATATTAAACAAAGATATATAGCATAAATTTATAACAATAATAATAAAAATATATAAATAAATATATACATATATTAACTCGATAGGTTTAATATGTAGTGCTCTTTTAGCCTTTTCTTAAAAGTTGTGACAGAGGGGCTTTCCTGTATCGATTTAGGAAGCCTGTTCCACATCCGAGCAGCGCGCGAAGAGAAGGAATTAAATAGGAATTTCGTAGTAGCCCTAAGACACCTAGGACGCCTAGAGCGGGAATCAGGAGGCAAATGTTGAAAACGAGAGCGCAGGTATTCAGGAGTGGCACTAAATAAGTAACTCTATTCTCTCTAAACATAGATTCACAGAGCGTAGGACCCTACTACTATATATAAGTACTTCACGCTAGTAAGTGATAATAAATGAGCATAGAAATTTAAAGTTTCATACATGATTGCGATGCTACAAGAAAACACATCGAATAAACAAATTGCACAAAGAAAAATCCTATTGAGAATGACAAAAAAAGATAGTTAATCAGTAACCGTTCTAGTTATAATAATGCAATTTCTTCATCGTTGGGCTCTCCGTTTACGTCACATTATCGGCTGCTTTAGTCAAATTTACATACATAACCTTAAGTGAAAGTCTGGGGCTGGTATCCACATACTAATGCTCAAAATGTTTTAAGATTCTGACACCACACGACCGATGGCCATACTTTTCTCCGACGAGACATGCCGAGTCGGTAAATAAGGTGAATAAATTAATCAATCGGACTCGACCAACCCCTCTATGAACGACAAAGATTATGAAACTGTGAAAGCGGCAAACTGTACGTGTGTTTATTAACAAACTTTTTGAAATGTCTTTTAAATGATCTATCCATAAATGGAGCTATTTATCAATACTTTGCTCAATAATAAAAAATGTTTATAAATTTGAAAGATTTTAAATGGCAATTTACGTGTTTAGATTGAAGAGTGAAGTAGCGGGTCTGGGCAGTCGGTGATCTTTGGCGCGGCGACTGCCATCACTACTTTCCTTCCCTGCGTGTGTGACGTAACTCTATAAAAGAGAGTGCGGTGAAGACGCCGCCGCTATACCGTTTCCGCTCGCCAGGCTCGGCCATAGCGTCCCGACCACCGGTACACCAGGACGCGAGCGGAACCTCTTCCGCTGGAGCCCACAAGGACTCAGTGACTAGTTCAATAAAAGGTGAAGTGTCAAGGATATCAGTGCACGTGTTGTGTCCGTGATAGTGTTGTGACGTGAGAGCAACAGTGGCCGTGTGATAGTGTCAGGCACTGTCGCGGTCACCCTGTTGCCGAGTGCTGAAACTAAAGGGTGCTGTTTGTTTCAGATACGAGATGAGGTCGTTATTCTTGTTAGCGGCATTGTGCTGCTTAGTGTTGTCGGCGTGTGGGGGTCCGATCGCGCGACCCGAGGAGGTCCAGACTCAGACTCAGGGCAAAGAAGTCGGGAGGCAAGCGGCCGCCGCGCCGGCCCCTGCTGCCTCCGATGATGATGACGACGACGACGACGATGATGATGACGACGTTGATCTAGGTGATCCGCTAACAGAAGGTTTAGGTACTGTAAACTGCACCTATACATTTTCCAGTTGCACAGCTTTTTATTTATCAATCAAATAGCTTGAAAGTTTTGTAAAGTTTTTTTTAAATGTTTGGTTACGAAAGTTTTAAGTTTTAACTCTAACTGAAGCTAGATAAATTCCAAATCAGTTGACCTAATCCTAGGAAAAATAATAGTGACGGCTATATCTGTAATTTTTCGCAATATTATGAAGAGTCTGTGTTTACTTTGTATCTATTCTAGTCAAGTAGAGTGGCCTATTGATAGAGAATACCGTTGAAATGATCAGAGCAATAACGGTGTTATCACCTACTATACCTCTCGTGAGATCTTTCTTAGACTTTAATCATTCGCAGTTCTTCATCCCGCATCACTTAGTAAGACTTATTTTCTAAATGATTGCTGATATTTTATTACGTCGTCAGAAAAACTTGAGAAATTGCTCATATTAACTGCGCATTCAAATCTGCACCTGGAGTCTTATTAGATATTTATGACAAGATTCTACTTCATCTTTAATAAAATGCCATAAATTGTGATTTATTTTCTGTATGACAGATTAGAGGTATTATAACGATTCATAGCTATGCAATCGATGGTAAAGAATGTCGTAGTAATAAATATTCCTATTTGAAATGCAATTGCTTCTTTAATGATCGTATTGATATTAGAATTGTTGATCGAGAAATAACAAGACTTTAATAGTTGAGTAGAGCTGCCCATGTGCAAAGATGGAAGTTTTCGTGTTAAATGAAAACCTTGAATCACTTGTAAGAGGAAAGTAATACGTTCTATCGATAAAAATACCTGAGAATCAGGACGAGGCGGCAACGCGGAATGTGAGCCGATGAGGCGGCCAGCGTGACAGCCGCTCTCAATCGCTAATTAATTCAAACAGAAAGACTCAATCAGAGAAATTGATGCTCCCCTGCTTTCTACGGCCGGCTCCGGACGTCACGCATCGGCGCCGCCGCCACACGGTGATTAACTGTTTGTCGTACGGTTTATTTGCTTCAGATGTCGATAATCATGCTAATGGGTACCATTTTCAACTAACTTGCTCAAACAGATTCTTCTACCAATATCGGTCAATAGCACAACGCAAAGAATGTCAACATTCAAAACAACCGTAACCACACATTGACTTAGTAGTTTTTCACACATTTTGTCTTTGAGTATTGTTTTACAATGATTTGTTTTGGTTTTCGTAGATGACGACGATGATGATGATGACGATGATGAAGAAGACGATGCGGAAGATGATGATGAAGACGATGACTACTTAGAAAGGTTCTTTGATGATATCCTGGGAGGAGGTAAGGATTATTATACTTACAGAAGAGATTTCTAATTATATATTAAAAGAGTTATAATTCTACTACGAATGACTACTCTAACATATTATTTGTGATTTAGGAGAAGACGAAGACGACGATGATGACACACCGGCGGCTTCTCAACCGGTCGTCGCTGCTGCTGACACCGTAGCTGCCGCTCCTGCCGCTCCCGCTGCCCCTGCCGCCGCTGCTGAAGAAGCAGTTGCCGCAGCCTCTGAGGAGGCCGGTGAAGCAGCCGAGGCCGCCGAAAGCGAAGCCGAGGCTGGGGCTCAGAAAGAACCCGAAGCCAGCGAAGAAGTCGAAAACGCTGCACCTGCCGCAAGCGTGGAAGCAGCCGCTCCTCCCGCCGAGGCCGATGATGATGAGGACGACGACGACATCGCGGACGCGCTCGACCCCGAGGAGGACGACGACGACGAGGATGACGACGACGAGGATGATGATGATGACGACGATGATGACGACGACATCACCGACGCACTCGGCAGGAACCACTCCGCAAAGCACTCACGTGAGTCAAAAAAGCTGAAGGCGGGCGTAACGGCGCATGCGAAAAAAACCGGCAAAAAAGCAAACTACATCGGCAAAGTAAAGAAAACCAAAGCGACATCAGCCGCGGCCGGCGCAGTGCCTGAGCACAAAAAATTCAGATAGTGAACACGCGGCGCTAGGGCCGTCCAGCCCTCCATCCACCTGAGAGACCTCCGCGGTCCCCTCCTCTAGCTTAACTATTTATTGACTATTTATCTATTTATTTAATTTATTTAATTTATTAAGTGAGTGTGTTTGATGTGTGAAAGTGTAAGTATGGACCCGAGAGAGTTAAAAGTTAAATTAATGTCTAGATCATGTCACACCGGTCTCGTGGCAATTTATTTGAAATAAATCTGTTGTTCTAATTTGCTGTGTGAAATTTATTATCTCACCTACAAGATGATTTGTGCGTTTATTGCATTTTATATTCTAAACATGAGATAAATCACCTAAGATCGGTCAGAATTCTAGTTTAATTTTTGTTTTAGTTTTGTCAGCTAATCGAGTGACATTATCTAGTGATATTAATTTAATTTTGTTGTTAACTATAAAAGTATACTAGTCATCATCAAGTATTTATGAATCCCTGCATTCCCTACCTATCAGTATTATATTTGTAGCTTTATGTTTTTGTATACAATTATTCATATAAATATAAAGTTTCCATATAATCATAATTCGTAAATTACATATCAGTATTGTTTATGTAGAGATTAAAACGTAGATATAAGTATAACTAGCTTTTTGACCGATTTATGTATGTAATGTAACGCACAAACCGATCTTATTCCCTTTCCCTACATCCTATTTATCGTCGGGCGTTCGTATGAAGAATGGTCTCGAGCGAGATTCCTTTCGGAGAGTCGGGGAGTGGCACTAGCGGCAGGTAGCGGCTCTCGAGGAGGAACTAGTTTGGAGCGATGTATGTCAAGGGGTCGCTCCGGCCGCGGCTGTCGTCCGCTTACTTTCCCAACCGGTGCGATGAACCCGCCCGATTTCTTCCCCAACCTTGCGCTTGACACTTTCTTTGACCTTCACCAGAACCGACCTTGACGCATCACGCTATTTCGACACCGATAGAAAGTAAATCGAACTAAAATGTTTACTCTCACTAATGACGAATTTACCGCGAAATTCGCGTGTCGATGTCGCCTCCGACGTCCGGCTCAGTGAAAACGAGATAATGAGATGCGAAAAGAGAAATTTTAAATGTTTGCCATCGTGAAACGGTGGGAGAGTCGCGAGGAGTCATATTCGACCTAAATGGAACTAGTTTGTTGCCGGCACCGCCTTAGTTGCACCTGATTGCTTCCTTTCACGGAAATGAGATATTTTATGGCCTTCAAAGATTATTATAGCTCTTGGCAATGAAATGGCTCTCAATCAAAATTGAACGAGGTCTTGCGTAACCGGTCAAATAAGATAATACAGAATAATAGAATGTTGAAGATTGTTGCCCAATAAGCTTCAAATTTGGACTTCAAGGCAAAGCCTTGAATCTTGACAAGCATAGTTCTAGCTGATTGAAATTGAACTGCAATATCTAATTCGTTTGGCGATGTATACCGCAATTGGATTTCTTCGAATGTGCGCACCGCGGCACGCAGTTTCTTTTACGTGTGGAAAATAGAAAATCCACCGTTGAGTGGTCGTATTAATTGTAACTGGCCATTAGAATTCAACGGGGGCTTGGGGAGACTGATACAGTTAGTCGTGCGCGTGCCAATATAACGTGATTTGAATTAGGTACATGCATGATGTTCTGACTGAATAATTACGATGTGCCATACGATGTAGATGCGTGATGTCATGAAAAGAAGTAATTGGAGAAGTAAACGTTTAACAAGAATAGCATCCGTTGAAAGAGAAATTGTTTACTGAGATTTCGCTTGTAGTTTGGCGAACTCTCTATTAGCCAACTTCAGGTTTTTGAAGCTAACATATTAAAGTGACTAAACTATCAACTTAAAAGCTTCTAATACATTTTGAAGTCATTGAAATATTCACAGGCACAGGTAAGTTTTCTATAGGATTATAGAATCGCGAAAAAAAAACAAGGGTACAAGTCCCGCCTGCGCCTGTGAGTAATCACAACTTTCAATCAATTGCAACAGCTCCTCTGACATCAGAAGTAATAAACTTTTATAAAAGACTATTCGTTAGTAAAGATGTTTATTCGAAAGTATTAGTTTGGAATACCTGTTATAAGGTTTTATTTTAAAGTAAGTAACACATTTTGTAATATTACATAATGTCAAAATTATTCACATTCTTTAGAAAACTTGAACAAACGGAATTATCCGTGAGCAAAAGAAAACTTAAACAGAAAGTACGTAGGTATTCATACAATTGCGAATTCAGGTTACGAAATAGACACCTTGAAATGATGAAGTCAAACCGAAGACAAAAGATGAAAGTGATAGGTATTTGACCGTATTTGGTCAGGCACATCCGACATTCATTATAGAATACTGGTGCCTAATGAAAGTCATTAACCTCGTGAGCTACTCGCAAGCAATGAACTTTGTGTAAGCGAGGCACACTCAATACAGAGCATTTTTTAAATATAAAGGGTCTTAACTCGTGTAAAACTTTTTAAGTGGCTTAACTAAACAACTTTTGTTTGCAAAATAATAATTGAACCGATCCTTTTCGCTGGAGTCAAAATTTTCTTTTTGGGATTTTCTAAAAGTAAAGGAGCAAAACTTGTGTCGCTTTTCCACGGATTGATTGAAATTATATACTTAAAACCAATATTTAAACCAAACCAAGTCTTCTTTCATGTTAACAAGCAACTTTTACATTGAACCAACTCTGAAATCGTTAAAAGAAGAACATCTTTCACAGATTATGAATAACTTCCTCTACTATGAATAAATTGTTTGAAACAGCAAATATTATTTTGGATTTCAGGATTGGTTCGTAATTTCAAAGATGTCTAGGTAATTATCCGTAGTCATGACACGAGTGGAACCTAAAAATACGGACTCTCTTTTCGCTCGGAGTGCCTAAAACGGTTGCAGTACCTATTTAAGACCTTATCTAGTAAACTCTTTGCATTTTATGCCTTTTGGGATTTGGTACACTTGTTTGTTAGCGTCTACTGTTCGCTGCACTGGTTTTAACGATTTATGAAAATGAACTGGTAGGGTTTATGTGGCAGCCTAGTGGGCAAAACATATCGCAAGACGAAACGATGCCTGATGGGGCGTAAAGGTTCTAGAGTGGCGACTACGTACCGGAAGACGTGGGCAGGCTCTTCACGAGGTGGACCGACGATCTAGTTAAGGTCGTGGGAAGCCGCTGGATGCGAGCAGCGCAGGACCGGTTATCGTGGAGATCTTTAGGGGAGGCCTATGTCCAGTAGTACTTATGGCTGATTCGATGATGAGGGTTAATGAATAAGTGTATCAACTTTTAAACCTTGAGCATTAAATGGTAGGTGGAATCTATTCGCGGAGGCTACGATCCGGAATAATAGGCAATGGAGACGTATGTTAGTGAATTTTAAACAAATGTAAACGGATCTAAGATTAAAGACGTACGGAACTAAACGATTAGTGACACATTATTATTATGTAGGTAAATGGTCTAGAAATAAATCGCGCTAGGTACAATATGCCGCTAAAGTCGCGATAAACAGCTGGATAACTCTCCATATGTACCTTTATTTACAAAAACAAAACTTTAGTCAAGAATAAGAAAACTCAAAAGCAGGTCTAGCTTATATGCGACCACTGGCCTATAAAGGGTTAAAAAAACACGTTCAACGTGGCAAGAACGATATAAAGTCAAATGTGTAAAGATTGACGTGCTTTCGACTTTACCACTTAAAATGACAATCAATCAGTAAGTAAAGTCAAGAGTAGGTTCAGTCTTACACTTGTGCAGTGCAACTCAAGCTTCTACAGAATCTAAGTACGAAACTTGGGATAAGAACGATACAAAGCCAGATTTATCAAGCTTGACGCGCTCTTGCACATAGTTAAATTAAACAATGGTTTATAAGCACAGTCACATCATATCAAGCTTGACACATTAAAGTTTGTAATCGTTCTTATTTCAATAGACGTACGGGCTAGAGTCGACCTACGAGTGTCAAGTTTGACCTGTCGTTGACTGTACCTATCGAGATTACATTCGATATAATGTAGCTTGATGAGAATGGCAGTAGGAAAGAGCTAGGCATGAGAGAAGGTCGGAGCGATACGTGTCTCTGTCGCTCCAATATCTTAGGCATCGCTCCGTCCTGCTCTAACACTGCTGTCATTTTAATCAAGCTAAATTGATTCAACTGTAGTAAAATTAATCAATGAAACTATCGGAAGTAAGAAAAACATGATATGATTGACTGTCTTTCTTAGCACTAGAGCCGGCATTTGTTATTTTAAAAAGCGGAGGAATGTTCTTACAAATGACTATAATATAGGTGCAATAACGGAAGAACCACCCAAGAAACCACCAGTGCCAGCAATCTACATCATAAAATACAACCGCTTCGTCGACAATATCTTGGAGAAGATGAATGATGTTCTGCGAAGATCCTACGACCCTGTCAGCGTGAAGCTGCAGCCGATTGACGCCAGCAAGAAGACTACTAGCAAGAAGAAGAACAACAAGAAGAATAACAAGACTAAGAACAAGAACAAAAGGTAAGAACAAGTTTTTTTTTATGTCACAAGTGAGCAAACTATTAGTTGGGCCACCTGATGGTAGGTGTCCACCCATAGCACCCACTATCTTATTGGTGGCATAATTTGACACTGATAAGACAACAAAGAACTCACTCAACTCAGAACTAAGATAGTATGGTGTCTCATGTGCCGGTAATTTATCCGACTCCTTTACACTTCGAACCGACAAACACAACATTGCTGCAGTGCTTTATGGCATGGTTCTTCCCCAGACGGACTTTGCAAAAAAGCCCTACCTCTATTAAAAGGAAAAAAAAATACTAAAACAAGAATATGTTGTAACTTATTTGTAAAGGTAAAAAAAATACCAAAATCAAGATGAAGAATTTATAATTTATGAAAGTAGTAACTTGCGTACTTTACATCCATAAAAAGAACACTTAAATAACGATATAATCAATTAAAACATCTTTAATTAAGAATGAAATTATTGAGAACAGGGAAATAATCCTCATTTTGTATCGCCCATTACAAGAATACAGTAATATAAGCACCAAACTTATTTTTACAGGAAATCATCTACCAAGGCGAAGAACACAGCCCGCGGTAGCAACCCCGAACCACCAAAAGACGAACCTTCAATCGAAATCATCGATAAAATCAACAAAATCGAGGAAACCAAACCTGTTGAGGAGAAACCAGTCGCTGACCAAGTCCAAAACGAGACCCAATCTAGAGCGTTAAAAGAGAAAGCTGATGGCAAAGCTAAGCCTACTACGACCAAGCCCAAGGCCCCAACTAAGGCAAGCAAACCTAAACCGAAGCCGCCAGCAAAAACGACAACGAAGAAACCGGTGACTAAAAATAAGACCAAGAACACGGCTCAGAAAAGCAAGCCGAGAGCCAAAGGAACTTTATATGGATTGTCGTCTTTGAGAAGGGTTGGAGATGTTGCTGTCAGTATTATGACTGATCATACAACTGTTAAGAGCAACTTTGCTGTTGGTCCTCTGATTTTGAGGGTTGAGAAAGAGGTGGGTAATACTTTTTCATATACCTAATTCATTATTTTAAACGCAAATAGGTATACTTTCAAGAGAGTTATCGTTGACTTTTTCAAATAAGTTTGTACTGCGAGTCAATCTTTGATGGTCATCTACCAAAATACAGTCCGCGTGTTAAATAAAGAGCTCTGGGCGGAATGGAGAGGGTTTGCGCAGTTGCGATATTTTCAAGCAAAAAAACTACAGCGCATACCAACTTCACTTTCGCCCGGCGCTCAATTGTCGCGCGGTCTGTATTTACTACTGTCCTGAAATCTTGAACTAATCGACGTTTAACACAGCTTTTAATACATTTTCTAGGTTGGTCGTGGCGCCAAAAAGGAGATCAAATCAGCCACTGCAACGACAGCTGAGATGACAGGCAAGATCAGTCTGAGAGTGAACAACCAGGGTGTCGCTACGCTACATTCTATCAAAGTTCTGCAGCCAAAACAGGTAAGCCTAGCTGTGATATTTAAAGTAACCACCCCCAAAAACAACAAAATAATAACCGGATAACAACCACTAAAAAAGTCAACTGTGAAACAGGGAGCTCCCTCCTAAATTGCACAGCAAAAATGTGAGGTATATTTTAAGTACCAGTCAGCATGCTTGGGAGTTAGTGTTGTGGCTGGCACGTGGCTGGCACCATGGAGCGCGGTTGTTGGTGATTGTATTATGTATGAGGGTACAATACGCAGAGGGAGCTCTACCTAAAGGTAGAGTATACTCCGCTCCAGTTTAATATAATTCAAGACGATTACAAATTTAAAGTAGATATTATCTGGGTGCCAGAGGATGTTCGCCGCCACCAAGGCTTAACCCGGAGACGATTGCGCGATGATTTAGAAAATTTTGTAAAGGCCTGGCAATTGGGGGCTCAAAACAGAGACGAATGGCACAATAGAGGGGAGGCCTTCGCCCAGCAGAGAAAAACATTAGATACCTAAGTACTCGTACATTATAAGTCCTTCTCTTACCTTGAGCAGTGTTTTCGAAGTTATACGTCTTTGTTAAAGGAATTCCTTTCTTCTTGCCAAGTCCTAAAAGTAAAGCAATTATCGTCGATATTATATTACATATATACAGGATGTGAGGGACCGGTTTCCGAAAACTGAAAGAGCATGATCAGTCAACGCAAATGAACAACTTCCAGGAAATTAAAAAAAAAGATTTAATTTCCTGAAATTTTAATCACTGAAAATGGTCGTCAAATTAAATGGAAAATAGATTTCATGCTCTTTCAGTTTTGGGAAACCTGCCCCTTACACCCTTTATACAGGACGTTCTACAGAGTGACAAGTTGTTCAGTTCCTCCTAAGACATACCTATTCACATTTTCCTGAAATGTTATATTGAAACAATACAGCCCCCTGTATAGTTTAAGGGCCAGGTTGGAAAAAACTGAAAAGGCAAAATTATTCAACGAAAATGAACAACTTTTTCTAGAAATTATGCACCATAATTTTTTATGCCGAGCATTGTTGATCAGAAGTTTGGCTTGCATTTTTTCACAGTTTATTTTATGGTGGAATTATAACTCACTAATCATCATCAATCATCATAAAAGCGTCCGAGATCCAAGACCGATGACCGACCCCAGAATCCCTGGTGTCAGAGTTATTGAGTCGCCAAAGTTTTCTGACTGTTGCTCATTTGACGCTCACTTCCGTAGATTGCAGTCAAGACTAAATCAAGGCTTAATGTGCCTTCCAAACGAAGCTTACAAAGCACGGAATATCATTACTTTTCAGACAATCAAGTGACGAATCACTTGCTATCTAATAACCAAACAGGGGGCAATCTCAAAAAGTGATTTTTGTTTGACAGTGTCTCCACCGAGATTCGAACTCAAACACCAAAATACTTTCGGGTCGAGAGCCATATACTAATCCACAAGACCATAGAGGCTGCCTTTTTTATGTCACAAGTGGTCACCACCATAGCACCCACAGTCTTATTAGTAGTGAAATATTTTGACAATAATAAGACAGCAAAGCGCGTTACCCACCTCACTAATTCACTGGGTAATTTCACTGTCTCCCTTACCCTTCAAACCGAAACACAGCAGTGCAAACTCTGCTGCTTTACGACGGAAAAAGGCAAGGGGTGGCATTTCTCCAGACGGACTTTGCACAACCTACAAAAATGCTCTCTCAAAATGTTAGAAAAAATAAATAGAATAATCATTAACTTACATTACGTTTCTTGCAGGTACGCGTCGACAGCAACCACGAACGCACCAGGGAGTTGGTATGGCGACGTAGCGCAAGGATCGCACATGTTGTCTCGGAGAAGTTGCTTACCGTGTCCAAACCTATGTTTCAGGTTGTAGACAAACAGTAGGCGTCACATTAATGATGTAGAAGTGTATTCGATGTTGTAAAGAGTAGGTACAGTGTAAGGTTAATTACTATAAGGGATCCCGCACACGACCGAGAATCGGTGACCGATTTTTTGTCGGCATCCCGCTCTGACGAGTTATCACCTGAATCTTCCGTCCTTGTCCTGGCCGATAATCGCCCACCGATTCTCGGTCGTGTGCGGGAGCCCTAAGAGCGTGTGCAGGTGTTTTCGCACTGCGTCTGATCCAAATTTAAGACTTTTTGTCCGAAGTACCCAAAACGTATCCGGATGGGCAGGGCAGAGTCTCACAACATAAGGTGGAGCGACGATCTAGTCAAGGTCGCGGGAAACCGCTGGATGCGAGCAGCGCAGGACCGGTCGTCGTGGAGATCTTTGGGGGCACCCTTTGTCCAGAAGTTTTCATCTTTCGGCTGATATGTTCATGATCTGTGATTTAATGCTTGGGCAACGCGTCCGATAGGATGCAACGCGCGCATAAGATGCAACAGTAGAGGTTTCACACACAGTGTCCGATACTTATCAGGACAGTCTGTGTTAAGTTGTTAACTTTAAAAAATTATAATGTGCATATAAGTACGAATCATAACATGTGGAACAGTACAGTTGTCTGCTTATTAGAGTAAACACTGCATTAAGAATATAAACCCTAAAGTTGAATAAATAAAAGGTACAATGTTAAACTACTGTTACCACACAAAGTCGTTGTAACCCCGTGTTGTAACCAAAAGAGTTTGTCAGCTTTGGAAACTCTACGGAAGATGTTCAGTTGTGCACATGAAATTAAAATAAACTACGTACTTATGGCATTATAGAAACTACTATAAGGTTCAAAAGTACAGAAATATACAAAGTCTTCCTTTTAAATTAACAAAAATATTGTAATACATTAACTTTGTAAGACAATTGAATACACTTCTATTTTCATGTATGCCTGTAATGGCTGACTGATAGTAAATATTATAAATATTTAACACGTAATAGCAGCATTTAGCTACCGACGGCACGGTCACGAGCTTTCCGCTACCAAACGTTTTTTCAATAGATTGAACGTTGCATTCGAATTATCACGCTCGCACGTAGCGGTGTGCAGGCAATGGATTTAATAAAAAAGCTAAAAACGTGTTCGTGACCAGGCCGTTACTAGAAAGCTGTATTGGAGATATTTGCATTTAGATATTTTAGGTTTTTACGATACTCATTCATTACGTATTAGTCAGAATGTGCATTTATTATTATGTAATTTGATGGTGCTAAGATATACTAGAATTTATTTATTAGTTTTAAGTTTGTAATTTATTTTTGGAGTACATATTATAAAGAAATTAAATTAGTTTTTTATTGTTCTTTTTAAGGATTGGTTCCACTTCTCAATCAAAATACTAGTTTAAAATTGTTATTTTAATCAAATCCATATTTCATTTGTGTCTAAATGTAACTTAAAAATATAGGTAACATTTACTTTAAAGCTTAAGTCAATAGTTAAAATATAACGTCCAGACTTTTGGATAATTTATGAAAACAAATTACTTTTACAAATTCTGGGTAGGTATACTTCTAGCATTACATAGGATACAAAAATCTACACTAAATATCCATAAAGCTGATACGATGGAAAAAAAGGATAAGATACTGGGGGATGCTATTCTACTAATAAAACTGATAAAGAATTATTTGGATTCCAATCCACACCCAAAATAACTGATAATACTCGTACACACCCAATAAAACCGCAACCGCTGTACCGCGCCTTAGGTATGGTCACGGCTCACGGGGGGGCGTCGCTCGTCCCCGCTCCCGGCGGCAACTAGTTCTTGCTCTTTTCTTTCCACTCCCCCACCTCCCCGCGCATGCCCAAGGCGCGGTACAGCGGTTGCGGTCAGACTAAAGAACGAAGCATGAAGGAGCCACCAGAACGGACACTCTCCGCCCCCCTCCCCCTTGCAATCCACCCCGATTTGTGTGGATTCGCTCCTGCGGGTCAGTTGTACTAAATATGCAGGCCCTCTTTCAAATTCGCGATCGTTGTATGTAGTTTCCGGAATGTGACGGAGCGATGTGTACGATATTGGAGCGGTAGAGATACGTATCGTCCCGTCCTGCTCTCACGCATAGCTCGGCCCTGCTGCCATTCCAACGTTACGTTCTGCTACGTTCTACTGTAGACACCAGGGTAGAGATAAGTTAAACAAAAGATCTATTACTTAATTGGGCATTTTATGAGTAAGGTTGCATTTCTTTTCATACTGGCTGTACGCTCTAAGGATCTAAGGCATCGCCCGCGGGTTTTTTTTTATTACTGATGGTTAAACAGAAAGTATTAAGTATGCCTTAGGATAAGGATATTAAGATACTCGCACTTACTAGCTCTCATAGCAAGATAACGTTCTCTTTTGTAATGCGAACCTGGGTGTCTACTCTCAAAGTCCGATATATCGAAACGATACTATTCGAAACATGCAAATGCAAAACTTCGTCCCTTGACAATACACTAGGATATTGGTTGGACGAATTTTCGAACTGCCAGTAGTTAGCATCCAACCAATATTCTACTCTATTATCAAGAGACGAAGTTTTGAATTTGCATGTTTCGAATAGTATCGTTTCGATGTATCATCGGACTTTGAGAGTAGACACCCAGAACTGACTGACGATAGATTCAAGTATTTCTATAAACTATACAAACCTGAAGGCGGTGAATCTGCCAATGAAACTGAACATATTTTTATGGAACGTAGGTCGAAATACGAAAAAAGAATTTCAACTTCCCATAGCTAGTGGAAACCAAGTTTTACAGTCTGGCCCACGTCGCAAGGTTGCGTGTCTATCTGTCTTTTATAGATTGTACTTAGGAGAGTGTACCCAAACGCTCCATGAGCTTATTCCGCTATCCTTCTAATACCAACGGGAATCCAGACGCACCGCAGGATATCACCTGCACTTGTTTGATATTCCACCGATTCGAACAATGCGTTTCGTAACATTTTTTATGATGCGCACAGGTAAGGAGTGGAATTCTCTGCCTGCATTTGTATTCTTGGCTTCATATAACCTGAATCTATTCAAGACTCGAGTGAATAGGCTTTCAACCTCAGGGCTAGATCAAGGTCAACAGCAAGCCAATAGACAATTAAAAAAGCAACTGCATTAGCTAATAGCGCATTTTGAATGAGAAGTGTATTTTTTTCTTATTTTGACTTAAGTTGTTTAAGAAAAGTTGTTTAGCTTCATGAGCAGATTCACATCCTTAGACTTTATATACCCTTCCTGTGACAACTTGAATAAAGAACGAACAAATATCTCCTTATATTAAATTTCGCCAAAATAATTATCTTCGAGGAAAGGGCATCAGTTTTATACGTAGAATCACATCCAAGATATTTTTATCCACTATTTGTTATAGAAATACTTACGTTGTAGTCTAATTAAATTATAATGACAAGCATGGCATTTCGAGCATCTATCTATGGTTTCAAATTCTACTAGTACTTAGTAATAGCTTGACCAGTTATTTGAGATTTCAGTAACATACATTTGGAAAAATTCAGTTATTAAATGTAGGGTGCCTTCCCATAAGAGCTGTATGAGGAAACTGGAATATTCCAACCAATAGGATTGTTCTATAATCCCAGCTTAGCGCATGCGCAGCGCTTCGCTTAGATAATGAAGAAATCTAATAGGTAGGATTTTAATAGCGGACACCTGTATTTTTTGAAATGAAAACTTCTTTAGCTGCGCTTGGCACTTTTTTAGATGGGTAAAAAATGGTTAAATCGCGTCAGATCCGTAGCCTGATCGAAAAAGCGTCAACTGTCAACCGTATTGTTATTACAATACGGGTTTTTATTCAGTGACATGAAAGAAGTACGCGTGCAATAGAGCGATTGACCCTTAAAATGCCAGTTTACACTTCTGCCGGCACTCCCGGAGTGCAACCCGTCCTTTTATATAATTGACATCCTTTATTATATTTTACATGACAACCTATAATACTGAGCTTAAGAGGTCGTTTAATTTTTACTTCTTAGGTTGCTTAAGAATTTTATAGGCATTTTCTTTGAGCGTCATTTGTGACGTTAGCGCAAAAAATTTGCAAATTTTTTTATAAATTCTCTAAAATTACAGACCAAAACAATAAAAAAGAATTTTCGACTGAGGAACTTAATCTCGAAAGGTTTTGCAATTTTATGTAGTAACAGAACTTTAAAGGTTGTGAATTATGTTGGAACAGTTCGCAGAGGCCTTTCCCTTCCAATCCTTCCAACACTAATCTTTTGTGAATATCGTTCACTCATTCTCTCTACATAACCAAACCATCTTAGCATTCCTTTATCAAGTTTAGTCACAATGTCGTATTTTTTACAAAGTTCACTTATTACACTATTTCTCACTTTTATACCAATCACACTTCTCAACGTTTTCAGTATGCCTGCATTAATTTCTACTTTCATGCTTCTTTTTACCTATTTTTATTGTTTTTGGGAAAATATTGATGCATTTTATCTCGGTTTGCGAGTGGCTTGTACGTACGATATGAAATTTCATTATTTTTGCTCCCGAAACTATTGGAATTACAATAATGAAATTAAACTAATAAACTTTCTCTAAGAAAAAAATAAATATATACATAGATAACATCACGCCTCTTTCCCGTCGGGGTAGCGGGAATGACCTAACGAAATTTCATCTTGTGTATATTCTCTTACTCTTATTCTGGTCAAACTTTATAATACTTCACAACTTTACAATTTTTTTAAATTAACAAACCTACCTACCTTCACTTAAGACTACGTGTCATTTTTAAATTAACAAACCTACCTACCTTCACTTAAGACTACGTGTCATTGACCTCATCGGGCCGCGGTTTCGAGACTCCGTTCTTAGCTAACAAAGGTATCGAGTTAGCATCATCCGTTACTACCACTTCTAGCGTGGCGTCCTCTGTTTGTCGGAGAGAGTCGTACTTTGGTGGAAGAGGTAACGAAGTTTTGTTTATAACGATAGGCAAGGGTATTTGGCCTGTTAGATCTGTAAAGAGAGAAATTCAAAATTAGGTAAGTGACGTAGAATTCAGCGAATTTCTTAGATAATAGGCCTAAAATCGCCAATTGGCGGTTTAAAAACTATGTCTGGTTAGTCAGACTGAGCACTGGTGTGATAATGCTTTCAAAGAAAGCCCGTTTGTGAGAGTAAGATGTTTCCGAGGTAGAAAATTCCAAATCAATCGAGAAATCTTCAGAATCTTCTCAGTAGCTCCAGCAATGACCCCTTCCGAACATAAATATCTTTTTATAATATTAGTGTAGATTTTACTTATGAGAAATTCGTATTCCTAAGGTTAAATAGCTGAAAAGCGACCTCTAGAAGACTACAGGGCAAAACAATTGTTTGAAGGCTAATTTACATTTCCTTGCTCAGTGATTTACACAAATTAAAAATAAAAACTTGGTTCTTGCTAAGTAACAACAATCGAATAACGGGCCATAGATCATGATATTGTAATTTTTACATTTGTAAATTTTACTGAGGTGAAGCTTCATACAAAGGCCTCATTACATGTAATTTTCTTGTTTTCCCCCTGTAGTCTTTATTGTGGAAGCGTAAAATCTACAAACGGTGAAATAGTATATCTAAAGATTTTATTAGGTAAAGAGGAATTGAATATGTTTAGTATTAATTACCGGAACAGCTAGAAAGATTGTCCTGAATGTAGTTATTTGTTACTGAAATGTCATAACTTTTAAATATCATTATCATTGCCAATTTATAAAATGAAGCAAGATAAGATTATCTATTTCAAAAACCTACAAAATTCTTAGATAAAGGTTATCTTGGTAAAAATCTATCTAGGTTATCTTAGAATTTAGAATATTTTTGCGTATAACTTAATCTTAATACCTGGAAATTGTTATAAAGATTAACAAATACCATCAAGGTTGCGAGATTGTGTACTTGTTTAAGTATTTTGAATACACGTGTGGGCAATTTCGAGATGCGAGTATTGTCTTTTAATTTTTCTATGAAGTCGTAGAGCGGGTAAGTTTACCTTTTGTGAGCTTTTGTGTACATATTTCATTTAAATAGCATTGCAGTCTCACTGTGTGCTATGACATCGCTTGAACCGGCGCCACTAAACACTGACGTCATGGTGTCCGAATGAACAAGTAGGACATGATCAGTTGACATAACTGAACAACTATCAGTAAATAAAACTTTCAGGAAATGAATAAAAAAAGTCTCTGTCACTCCATACGAAATTGCAAACATATGTGTATTATTCGTAATGTGTCTGTTAGCATGTGTAATTATAGATTTTAATTTGTTTGTAAAAATGTGTGTTAAATTTTTGTTTATATGTAGGATTATGATAATGTGTATGTAAATTTAATATTGAATTGTAAATACCCTAATAATACCATAAAAGTACCCTAAACCGACGAGCATGTATGAGAAAGGATTGATGAAAGTACAGGAAGCAACGGAAGTATGTCAAGATCGTAGCAGGTGGAGGGTTGTGCTGGGCTGCCTACCCCAACGGGAAAGAGGCCTGATGTTATGTATGTATGTAATTGTAAATAGTTATGTATTTTTAGGCTACAGTTAATGCTGGAATTACATATAATGTGTGTTAGATTGTGTGTATATGAGCTATATCCATAAATGTAGTGTTTGCAAGCTGTATGTATATTCAATTGAAATGTATGTCTCAGATGGGTTTGGGTATTGTAATGTATTTTCGAAAAGGAGCGACGATCTGGTCAAGGTCGCGGGAAGCCGCTGGATGGGAGCAGCGCAGGACCGGTCGTCATAGATATCTTTAGGGGAGGCCTATGTCCAGCAGTGGACGTCTTTCGGTTGATATGATGATGATTAATGTATTTTTAGAAGTATTACCTTGTAGTATATCTATGAGCTTTGAGACACTACGATCGATGACGACACTAGACCTGGCGCCACTAAACACAGACGTCACGGTATCCCGCGGAGATAACAACACTAGAGGTTGACCGCGAGATGACAAGGCTTTTAGGCTCTAGATTACAGTTAATGCTGGAAGTACATAGTATGTGTGTTTTAGAGCTATATGTGTATTAGACTGTAGTGTGTATATGAGCTGTATCCGTGTGCAAGTTGTGTGTATACTATAAAATTGAAGTTTATGTCTAAGATGGGTTTGTGTATATAATGCATTTTAGCAGTATTACCTTGTAGTTTGTCTGTGAGTTCCGAGATACTGCGGACGATGACGACACTGGACCCGGCGCCACTAAACACTGACGTCACGGTATCCCGCGGAGATAACAACACTAGAGGCTGGCCGCGAGATGACAAGGAACTTGATAAGGCGCATATTCCTTTTGCTGCTGTGAAGTCCGCTCCTGTAAAGGAAGGTAAAGATTCATTTAAAACACACAGAGAAATTCCAATTAAGTGTAGTGTTATAGTGATGTGTACAACTGTGCAGGTAATGAATGATAAGCAAAAGGTAAGTATTGCTGCCTGTTTCTTAGGACGGACAATCTTCTTTTTATCAGTAACATATTTTATCAAATTGATCGAAATTTTTACCCAAGCCTCCGTAGTATAGTAGTTAAAACTATGTGTGTTTATAGAATGGTGTTAGCTAACGGTAGAACCAAACCAACCTATCTCTTCCCGTAGGTGTCCTTAAAGGCTCTCGTACCGAAGGATAGGCAGCAGCGTACTTCTGCATACTATCACACTGCGGTCACCACTCACCACAGTCCATTGTGCTAGCCGCAAAGCTAACAAGCGAGGTCACCATAGTACTTTCCCCCAAAATATACTAGATCATGTTGAAATTTGGGGGAGGTCCCTGTCCAGAAGTAGACGTTCTTATAGGCTGTTAGGATGATAATAGTTGTTTTAATTTTTTTTGGCCGTCCAAGCAATAAGAGTCCAGGTGTCGGGTTTTGAGTTAAGAAAGTAAAAATTATGTTTATGACTTGTTTTGGGAGCTATAACAGATACCTGATCAAATTAATAGATTAGACAGTTGGATAACAATGCTGAAAACTGGACCTTTTTTACTTGAACTCCCAAATACATATTATAGAAATATTTTTCCTAGTAACATTATCTGTTGTTCCGCCAATTTGCCCTGACATTGGCACTGATTTTTCGCGGTCCCTTTATCACATATATACGAGTACTAATCTGTGCCTTTATCGCATATTATGTCAAGCCGAGCGATACGTAATAATAAATATCAACATCGATAGAGAAGGATAAGTTATCGACCGATGGATGAATCACTCACGTTTTTATTATTATTATGCAGTAGGTAAGACCGTCACGAATTGTAACAAGCACGAATAGAACTTGACAATAGAAATAAAATGTTTTATCAAGTCTTATTCAAGTTTTACTTGTAGTACTTTTGTAGACGATGAAAAGCAATATCAGCCATTTTGAATTTGGCAACCAAGTTGGGAACCAAGTTTTACAGCCTGGCCCGCCGTCGCAAGGTTGCATGTCTGTCGGTCTTTTACAGTTTGTACTTCGGTGAGTGTGCTCAAGAGCTCCACGAGCTAATACCGCCATCACCCTTCTACCATCGGGAGTACGGAGGCACCGCAGGATACACATCCACACTTGGTTGATATTTCACTTCCACTTACTTATTCGAACAAAGCGCTTTGCAACATCCTATCCTATCCTACTTCCTACTATATATATAAATATTTAATATTATAAACGCGAAAGTTTGTAAGTATGGATGGATGTTTGTTACTCTTTCACGTAAAAACTACTGAATGGATTTTAATGAAACTTTACAATAATATAGCTTATACATCAGAATAACACATAGGCTACAATTTATAAACCTATGCAGACGAAGTCGCGGGCACCAGCTAGTCTTTCATAATGCGCAGTCGCAGCTAAGAAGGCTTCTCTACCTACGTCTGTAATCCCGAGTTCATATGAACCGGATCTATTCAAGTCGCGAGTGAGTAGGCTTCGCCTGGGCAAACTAGTTCCATCGTTGACATCATCTACTGTCCATAAAAATCCTCCTTTTTCTGTGTCTTTCGATTTTACTCTAAGTATTTTTTATATTTTTTGCAAAGTACCTACAGAAATAAATCACTTCTATTCTATTCTATAACGGCGTTCAATAAGTAGTGAGAATGACCCAGAAAATGAACGACTATTGATAAATTAATAATGCACATTTCTACGTAGCTTCAACATCTCTTTGGACACTGAATCCCGCAGTTTTCGGGAGCTTCGATCCCTTATTTTATTTTATGACCGCCATTAGCAAATTACATTAACACTTATATTTACAACTTACTTCTAAAAACATAATTGAATGCACTGCATGTTAAGGCAGCCACAACATGCTTAAAATTATTACAAACAAATAGAAATGAAAAATAATATAAAAACAGTATTAACTGATGCTAAATGTGCAGGAAAAAGTGAACTAATAGGTAATAGACTGCTGTTCCCTTACAGCGAGCAAAACTTTATTTCTGAAGCAGTTATCGAAAACTAAAGCTTTCATTTTGGTCCTACCAAAACTCTCCGTATGGGATCGATGACTTCGATTTTGTTTCCGTATCTGTTTCCCCTACGGTGTTGGGAAACCTAGTGGAAAACAGACAGAAGTTATTATGAGTAGAGGACTGGCAGTTAAATCTAGTAAGTGGTTAACTTGTTCAAACTCGGCTTGTTGAATTGCACCTATCGAAACTTTAGTTTTTCTCAATATTCAAGTTGCTTGCTGGATTGGTTGACTGGCTGTTGAGTCTTACCTCATTATGCAAAAGTTTCTGAGTATTATGGCCTTAGTTTTTGATACACTCTTTTTAGTTACATAAACTATCAATACTCTTAAATATTAAAAGATTTTATTGTTGTTGCAAAATGTTGTTCATTCTCACTATTTATTGAACACCCCTCGTGCCATCACTCACCTAGCACATATCTGCAGTCTATAACGACTGGCATACTGCAGCCGCCCTGTTTCTTAGCGGCTTTTTCCACGTATTGTCTTATATACTCCACACCGGGGAAGTAAAGGCTGTTACCCACGGTTATCAGCAGGTAGTTGAAGCCAGTGGCCGTCTGAAATAAATATAATAAATAAATAACGTTTATTTATCGGATAACAAGATTAGTACTAAATAAAAAAGATAACCCTCATGTTTTGGGGCAGTCAGGTAAAAATAAGAAACTGAAAAAAAAACTGTTTCTATAGAAAAAAAGACTTGCAAAATTGCTGAAAAACTACCAAACTAAACTATTTCAAATTAAGTATTAAAAAGATCGTAAAAGACTAAATTGAGCTGTGACGTCACAGCTATGTGGTTTTAAAGAAAATAACGGAAGATTTTCGTTTCGACATTCTAGGTTGTCCTCGTTAAACCCAAAGAAATTAGACCTCCGAGCGAAGCAATGAGGTCCAATTTCATTGAATAAACCTATACAGTTATTTCTAGCTAACGCTAGACGATGTCCGTCGCATGCGTTTGAGTTTTTAAAACAATATTGGCTGTTTTTACACGTGTCAAAACTATCCAATCTTTGTCGCACAATGACATTGAATTTGTTTGCTCTGGACTAAACCATGGTGGAAGCCCTTACAAGTTGCCGAGTAATAGTCGACTACTTAGTACATAGTAAATGATAATTGAAATAGCAATTAGGCGCTGGATGCCTGAATCGTAAAATTATGGAAAAATAAAATCATATAATTCCTGAAGCAACTACGGAACCCAACAATGCGCATGGCCCGACGCCACTTGACCGGTTTTTTATTAAGTCACGATACGTGTGTCTCTAATCAACCATAATATTATCGTATTATGTAACGATTAGCGTTACGAATGCTGTTTTTAGGGTTCCGTACCTCAAAAGAAAAAAACGGAACCCTTATAGGATCACTTTGTTGTCCGTCTGTCTGTCTGTCAAGACCCTTTATCTCACGAACGGGTAAAGGTATCAGGTTGAAATTAATACCATATATTAGGATCCATGAACCACACAAGATCTAAAAATTTCAATTTTTTACAACGGCGCAATCAAAAGATATGGCATTTTATGTCCTCATCTCCATACATTTATTCAAAAATGAAAAACCTACAGGGTACTTCCCTGACCTAAAATTATGAAATTTGGCAAGAAGCTAGGTCTCACAGTACAAATAATGGGAAAAGTCTGAAATCATTAAATATTATAACTTTTCTCACAACTAATGGTAACCAATTGTGGTGAGCTCCCGTTTCAAGAACATTCATATAAGAGAGGGGTCAAGTTGGATGGTCACTGAGGCAATTTTTGTTTTAGTTCTATTTAAAAACGGGAACACTTACAAACTTGAAAATTGGTATGTTTATAGGGCATAGGCTATAAAATAATAACAAATAATAAAATTTGGTCAAGTGCGTGTCGGACTCAAAAAATCTAGCACATTAACTAACTGAAATTTCAACTAATACAATTATGTTTATGTGGTGGTACGGAACCCTCAGTGCGCGAGTCCGACTCGCACTTGGCCGGTTTTTATGTATGAGGGTGACGATATCAACATTCTATGAATATTTATGAAACACCTTATCGTGACGAAGCTAAAACACTAGACTAGTTACAAGGTCACTGCGCCGCAAATTACAAATGAATAATTCTGTTTCTGCCATGCATGTACTGTGGTTTTATACAATGAACAGTATGAGAAAATGGGCTAACGCCGGCACAAAGTCATTACGTCGGGAATGATATTATAATTTACTGTGACCATTTCAGCTTCTAAGGCCAACCTGGTGACGTCTAAATAGGCTGAGGACCCAGGTTGGCCGAAGCAAGGATAACCTATGGCGGTGGGGGTTCCTAAGTAGCGCAGACGCCAGCTGTGAATGTGGAGAACTCCTGCAAACCATGGCACACCTCACCAATTGTCCCGACGCCACTACGCCCGACACGAAAGAAGAAGAAGCTTCTAAGCTGTGGCCTTGCACTGGGGTACAGCATAGTAACAATATAAAATTGCTAGTTAACTTGGCTAGGATGCCTAGTTCCAGACACGTGGCGAACTAAACGAACCCTGGTACAAGATCATTACGTCGGGAATAACATTATCGCTTACTGTGACGATTTCGGCTTCTAAGCTGTGGCCTTGCACTGGGGTACAGTAACAACATAATATTGCCAGTTAACTTGGCTAGGATGCCTAGTTCCACGCTCATTTAGACACGTGGCGAATGAAGCGAACCATGGTACTAGATCATTACGTCGGGAATAACATTATTGTTTACTGTGAGGACTTCGTTTTCTAAGCTGTGGTCTTGCACTGGGGCACAGAAACAAGATAACATTGTCAGTTGATTCGGCTTGGAGGCCAAGTTCAACGCCCATTTAGGCAAGTGTCGAACGTAGCGAATGCTGGTGTAAGGTTATTACATCGGGAAATATATTATAACTTACTGTGACGATTTCGGCTTCTAGATGTGGTCTTACACGGGAGTACAATAGAAAGTTAACATTAACATAGCCACCTCGGCAATTAAACATAGATTTACGCTCACAATAACGCAAAGTGCAAACGCTGTTACAAGGTTATTACATCTGGAAATATTATTATAACTTACTGTGATGATTGCGGCTTCCAGATGTGGTTTTGCACAGGAACCCAGTAGAAAGTTAACATTGACATAGTCACCCCGGCAATTAAACATAGTTCTACGCTCACAAAAAGGCACAGTGCAAACGCTGTTACAAGGATACAATGTCGGGAATATCTTATAACTTACTGTGACAATTTCGGCTTCTAGCTGTGGCCTTGCACTGGGGTACAGCAACAGGATCACATTGACAGCCACCCCGGCAAGGATACCTAGTTCTACGCCCACTATGAGGCAAATGGCGAACGTAGCGAACGCCGGCACAAGATCAGCGCGGCGGGAACGCCACATTGGTTTTACTACCTGAAAGTTTAAGAACGATGGCATATATTTTTATTGTAATTCGGTAGATAAATGGCGAGTTGTGGAAAGCGTCGTTATTGTTAATTAACCATTAAATTTATTACTGTAACCAGTCGATAAATTTTTTCTTGTCGCTGTCCTCAATTTTTTGCTAGTCGATTAGATGTTACGGTTTACAAGATATAGCCCTTCAAAGGTTAAAGATGGTCAGAAAGAGAGAGGTAACAATGGCACCTTTTGCACATTGATCGCTAAAAACGAAAAAAAAATGCTTGGTTGGAATGACAGCACGTAAAACTATGCGTGAGAGCAGGTCGGATCGATACTTGTCTCTGTCGCTCTAATTAATAGCGCATCGCTCCGTCCTGCTCTCACACTGCTGTCATTCTAATTGAGCTACGTTATTTCAACTGTAAATACAGGGTTTCTATATTAGACCCCTAACCAAATTCCTCATATAAACTGTGAATTGGCAATAGTGGAATTGGTATAGGAAGACAAAAAAAATGTCTCATTTTTCGGCCTGTTTCTTCTGAAAAGTACTATAATTTAGCTGGGGCTTATAAATAAATAAATATTGGGGGTCATTTTAAACCAAGTCATCTGATCCCAAACCAGGGAAAGCTATAGGTATCATAGACTGATATACATACATAAATAGATAAATAACAGCCTGACATAGGTCGAACACCTGTGTTCTTCACAAAAATGTTTACCTCGGGCGGGGATCGAACCCGCGGCATAGAAGGATCCAACCACACCAAAGGCTAGTCAAAATAGCTCGGCATATTGCGTAAAAAGAATTGTGTATGATCCATTTTTATTTTCGTTAAATCCAACGCTCACCAAAACCAGAGTGTATTTGACGGAAAGAATAACATTGTTTTACAAACTTGTTTTTTCTGACAGCTTCAGCCGATCTCTTTTGACATAGCTGCAAATGTGTTGGTAAGCGTTGGAATTAACGAAAAAAATCTATTATACGTACTTCGTATTCTATCATAAATATCACAGCGCAAATGACGACAGCGGCGAGCGACGCCTTCGGAATGAAGTAGAAGTATGGCGTGAGCAGACTGAGGGCCAACAGGACTAGGATTCCTGGAAAATAATAAAAAAGTAGCAAATAAAACTGTAATAAAAATAATTAATTCACTATCATAATAACATTTTTTGTATATTTTTTAAACAATCTAATCATCATATCATCCCATGAAACGTCCACTACAGGACAGGGAGCTTCCTCCAGAATTCTAGCTTTTGCTGGAAAAATGTAGAGAGGAAGTACCGTAGTAGTTACGGCTGGCACCATGGACCACGGTTGTTGGTGACCGCAGTAAGTAAGATGTAAGATATAAAGGAAGATGCTGCTGCCCATCCTCCAGTTTATAACCCTTAGTCGCTTCTTACGACACCCACGGGTATGTATGGGTTGGTACTATTCTTTGCCGGCACCACACGGGACGAAAGAATCTAATAATGTTGTAGATAATCACCACTTAGAACGATCGTACTTTTTTTACACCTTGTATAGATGATCTATCTTATTTAAAGTCAAACAGAGCTCATAATGTACCAGAGTTACAATACAAACTTTTTGGTATTTCAACCTATATTCCATAGCTCATAATTAATGTATCAGTTACAATACAAATGTTTTCGTCTGATCACCTCACCTGTGTAAACGCTGCCGAATTGCGTCTGGACTCCGCTTGCGTGGTTGACGGCGCTGCGTGAGAACGAACCGGTTATAGGCATTGCACTCACGAACGAGCCGAGAATGTTCGCGAACGAAATGCTTATTAACTCCTGCGTTGCGTCCACTGATTCGCCGCTAGCTGGAATAGAAAAAAAAAAGATATTTTCTGGCAAGATGATATCTTTGTTTAACTCTACGATATTGTTATCATACCATAATATGGTATTTGACCCCTTGCCAAAGTTATCAAGTTGCCCCTTGTCAAGTTTAGTTTGTGTTGTTTTTATCTTGAACATAACACAACTTTCCCAAAGATACGTGGGTAGAAATAGTAGATTTTACAACAAGTGCACAAAACGAACCATTTCTTCGAGACTTTTAGCATTGTCGAGACTGATAGTAATGTCGAGGATAAAATGGTTTTGTGGACGAGTTATAAACTCTGCTTTTCACTTTGATTGCGAGGAAATAAAACGTAAAAGTACTCTCTAAATGTAACTGAAGAATGAGTTGTTCTGCTTTAGTGAAGAATATGAATATGTTGAATTGTGGGGGGGTGCAGCAGGCCCGCGCGCAGGGCGTACACCACCGCGATTACTTTTTTGCCCTAGTGCACAAAATTCGATTTTGTGCAGCCTATATCCTGAACAAAAAAGCACTTTCGGAGCATGAGAAGTGAAAAAGGATTTTTCACGCCTGCGGAGAGAAAGTAGGTAAGGTACTTTCGTCCCACGTAGCGGGGAAAAATTACCCCCCCCGTACCGGCAAGAAAAATCGCATACTAACCACGAGAAGAAATAACACATATTATCTACTTTGGGAAAGTTAGCCCAAGCTTATGATATGATATTCCGCACTTCCGCATGAATCAGTGAGTGAGAGAAGTGAACAGTCTTCTGGGAACTCATCTTAGTCCGGGATCATGTTTATTATCCATACATCATTAATATTCAAAATATTGTTAGTTTCCTGTAAAACAAAATGGTTGTACCCATTTGAAATCTTTTGTTGTATAGATTAATTATGGTTAATTTTAATGACTGGTTCTATATGGACACATGTAATTCTAAGCTACTTTTGATGTTGAATGTACCAACTAAGAGCTGGGAAAACGTTCGATTTGTTTAAACACTATGTAGAAGTATAGGCACAGGTTTTGACCACGGCTATTGTTACTCAACCTCCGTCACAGGAAATAAAGAGCTACTTCTTCCAACAGCATATTTATAAAAATAACTTACCAAAAGCCTTAGCTATGGCGACGTTGCCCAGCACCCCAATAACAGGCACCAGTACCAAGGAAGAGCCAAGATCCGAGCACATTTCCAAGAAAGACACTTTTGTTTCACCTATCTGGGTGCCGAACGGTGGAGACGACCAAGATGGCAGACCTTCTCTGAAACAAATATTAAATTGTCGTGATATTTCTTGGTATTATCTTATATTCTATACTGTAAAACAAGCAATATTAAAATATATATAAGGTCTTAATGAAATAGTGAACATAATTTTAGCCATTTTGTTTTTTTAGCATTATGTTAACTATTTCATTAGGACCCTATATCATCATAACATCCCATGAAACGTCCACTACAGGACAGGGAGCTCCCTCTAGAATTCTAGCGTATGCTGGAAAAATGTTGAGGGGGAGTACCATAGTCACCTCGCTTGTTAGCGTTACGGTTGGCACCATGGACCGCGGTAGTAGGTGACCGCAGTAAGTAAGATGTTATGATAATCCTGCTCCAATTTATAACCCTTAGTCGCATTTTACGACACCCATGGGTATGTAACGGTTGGGTAATTCTTTGCCGGCACCACACGGGACCCTATATATTTCTACATAATTGGTTTTTCGAAAACGGCTCTAACGATTTCGATGAAATTTCGGGGTTTCGGGGGCGAAAAAGCGATCTAGCTAGTAGTCTATTGTCTGGGAAAATTCGTTGTCTCCGTTTTTGCGCATTTCTTGAAAATAGCGTGTTTCAGAAACCCTATAGCGCCATCTGTTGGTGAGTTTTGTTTAAGAATATACAGAGCGAACCTCGGTCACCCAGGTACGGTCAACCGCACGTCGAGAGAAACTTTTTCAACTCTATTACCACGCCATAAGGTCCAAAAGTGTTTCTACTGACTTGCTGTTATTATTTCAAGTAGGTACACTCGTACTCGAAATAATGAATCTTAAGCCAGAAGATGGATAGAAGCGCCTTTCTACGTATCGTACCATCTCACATAGGTACACCTAACACCACGTCAGAAAAAACACATTGGACTTTGTGGCATGGTGATAAAGTTGCAAATGTTTCCACTGACGTGAGGTTGACTTTACTGCTGTCACCAACAAACGCGGCCCATATGGTGCCTGCCGCAATGTTCGCGGTGAGATGTGGTACTTTCCTTACAAAATATAAGGTCTGATATGAGTATGCCTACCTTGTTAGTGAGGTCATAAGCAACAACTTTTTGTTCTACGACTTTGCTAACAACGCACATAACATAACTTTATGTAACAAGGAAGCAAACAAGCATATGGTCCACCTGATGGGAAGTGGTCACCAGCACCAAAGTAGTAAAATATTATAAATTACTAACTTTTGTCCGCGACTTCGTCCGCATGTTAAATAATTGTAAAAAAAGTAGAAAAGTTGTTATGTATCTCCAGTACCCATTCCAAAAAAATATTCTTGTAAATAAAAAAAACAAAGTTTTATTGAAATCGGTTCAGTAGTTTTTGCTCGAAAAAAAAAAACAGTCAAAATGTCCAAAAATCTGTGATTTAGATTCAGGGGCATCAAAATAGCATAACGTGATATTTTTTTGTAAATATCTTCAATGTACAGATAAAATCAATTTACAATTGTATAATAGTAGAGAAGAAGAGATTACAAAATACAAAATAAGATAAAATAATTAAGTAGGTACGTTTATTTTTTTTTTATTTTTTTTTGAGTTTAATAATTATAATCTTACTTAGTTCTGAAGTTGGTAGGTTGTTTAAATACGTTAAAACAAAAATGACAAAATCCTATCCTATAGCAATTAATTACTACGTTACTCCCATCTATCTGTTTCCTACTTAAGTATTTACAAGCATTACAACTAACTTTTAAGTAGTAAGTTTGAGATCTTGAGATTGTCGAAACATTCGCTTAAGTTTCTAACTCCCTTTTAGGTCGCTTCCTTGAAAGTCAAGCCTTTAGTACTTAGCATTAATAGATTCTGACATTGACGTGAAGTTTCATTTTAGCTTTCGGTGAGTCATGGAAGATGACAAGTATTTCATCGTAGACAGTCAAATGCGAGGCGTATAATTTTCTTTTTTCGATTATTTCAACGCTTACCAACATATTTGCAGCTACGTCAAAAGCAATCGGCGGAAGCTTTAAGAAAAAACAAGTTTGTAAAACAATGTTATTACTTTCGTCAAATATTCTGTGGTTTTAGTATCATGGCTGCAAAAAAGATTGGGAAGCGTTGGAATTACGAAAAAAAATTATCATAGAGTATAGCGAACTCCTAGGTCTGTGAGTCAAAGTCTTGGAGGAGCTCAAAGTACTGTTCAAATCACGAGCATTCGTAATGTCGGCACCGACAGCGCGCTTAAAGTCGGTTCAAAACAAAGATTTCGGACCTCCATGCTTCGCTCGGCTCCCAGCATATCACATCTAATATTGTAAATAGAGCTTACAATTTTTCGCAAAACCTGTATAATATACCGCTACAGCATAACTTTTTCTTTGGACGTGATATTTTTTTTTTTAAATAATTATCGTACAAAAATCTTATACAACGTGCAATTCTAAATACGCAACTCTAAATACCTTACTTTGACTTTGACCAGATAAAAGAAAAGGTCAATGTCGTGTCGTTTCAGGAGGTAAAGCAGCTCGCGATACAACGTGAGGCTCGGAAGTTACTCCATCGACAAGAGCCAAGCTCTTAAATTAAAGAAGAAGAAGAAGAAATACCTTGGGGAGTAGTTCCACCAATGTAACTGAACAACTATTTTTCCACAACTTTTGAACCTTAAAAAAGAAAAACGAAACAAATCTTCATTTAAAATTAAAATCTGATCCGGTCAATTTGTATGGAAAATCGTTTTTTTTTTTCTTTATTTCCTAAAGTTCTAAAACAAAAGTTGTCCAGTTACAATAGAACTATTACAGTAGAATGCCCGAGAGGCACGCAAAAGCGTGTTTGGAATTAAGCGTTACGTTGTATAAGAATATTCTGTATAATGAATGACAATAGTAACTACACCTAATGACAAGAATTAAAAATATATTGTTACAAAGCAAATAAAAATACATCTGTTAAAATATTGGTTTACATACGTCATCTCATTGAGTTAGGCATAAATCATAAACTTGTTGTTACAAAATTCGAAAATAAAACAATTAAATTAATCAAAAGAATTGTGGATTAGTGGCAAATTTTGTGATATCTTTTGTTTGTTTCTTTTTATTTTATGATTTTGTTACGTAAAAAGCATGATTCAGAGTCGTTAATTCAATAAAGATTCTTTCACACGTGCAGAATGAAACCAAATAAATGTGCAAATTACAGATTTTTGGACTTTTTGTCTGTTTGCTTGTTTATTTGTTCGAGCATCACGCAAAAAGAACTGAACAAATTTTAATGAAACTTTTTTTTTGTTTGCTATTAGTTTGTCAAAAACACTGGTATTTTTTTACATGCGATGAAGTCGCGGGCAAACACTAGAAACGGTAACAAAAATAAAACTCTAGTGCGGTAATATAATGAAAAAAGCACGCATGTTTGATGGACCTTAATACAGTGCAAATAGAGCTGCTTTATGAGCAAATGTGTTGAAAAAGATTTACCTTACAGGTCCAGTCAACTTAAATGGCGACTCTGAAAAGTTCTGCTCGCAAACAAATGCAATAACTGTGCAGGTTATAACCACTAAGGCATTTCTTGACGTGGATAGCAGCCATAGGGTCTTCCTCAATCCTTTCCGACTTGGAGACAAGTTTAGGTCTTTCATTTTCTGAAAAAAAAAAAAAAAACATGGTTGAGGTAACAAAATTGTTGGGTGGGGGAATAAAGGCTCGTCATCATATCGTGTGGGTTGCAAGGTCAATGATCGACCTCACAGACCTGGTGTCAGAGTTGTCGAGCCGCTCTGACATGGCTCGTTAAACAACTTCATCCCTAGATAGTAGTCGGGACCAACGGCTTAACGTGCGTTCCGAAGCACGGAACCACCTAACTTTTCGGACCATCAGGTGATTCATTCTGCAATGTCCTAACCCAACTGGGGAGGTAAAATAAAGGGATTTTTGTTTTAGTTTAGTTTAGTTTATTCGTTTATTTGTTATTATGTTTGACAGTGTCCCGCCGGGAATCGAATCCAGAACCTCCGGATCGAGAGCCGAGCGTTCTAACCACTAGACCACGTTTAAAGGCTGAAATTAAAGAACTAAATGAATTGAACAATTAAAAAACTTGATAGGGTGGAACTTTAGTGCTTATTAAAGTATCACCGCGTAGCCTGTTTTGGTTTGAAGGGCAAAGGTACCAGTAAAATTAAATGCAAAATTTAATCGCAATCTATTTACGACACTCACACAAAAACATTTGTTTTAATTCTAATGGAAACGTGATTGGCAAAAATATATTTTTTTAGAAGTACGGTCAACCGCATGTCAGTGAAAACATTTGCAACTCTATTACCATGCCATAAAGTCCAAAGTGCTTCTACTGACGTGTTGTTGGGTGTACACGGTACTGGAAAATTGAAAGGAAAGAGAATAACGTAATACTCACTCTCATTACCAGTAAAATAGCAATACAGGTAATTCCCAATGTACTATCCGCTAACTTGGCATTTGGTAAATTTAATATCACCTGAAAAATATAAACAATAGTTAATAATTTAGTTCATTTAGGTGAATAGTAAGCCCATTGATAATAAAAAAAAAAGATTTCATAAGGTCAGGTGAAATAGTGAACGTAATTGTAGCATGTTACTTATACAATGAAACTGAACCACTTTTCTCTAAGAACATTTAAATTTTTCAAAGAGACTGCGTTAACTGATAGCGCATTTTGAATGGAAGGTAAAAATTTTTGTATTTCGACATGTATCTTGGGAAAAGTTGTTCAGTTTTATGAGCAGAAACTCTTCTTGAAATATCCGGGGTGGTATAAAAATAATGCTACACAACGTGTAACGTAAAGGTGTGATTATACTGAAGGGTGTGAATCTACCCATGAAACTGAACAACTTTTCCCAAGTATCATAGGTCGAAATACGAAAAACCAAATTTGACTACTCATACAAAACGCGCTATCAGCTGTTGCAGTTTCTATGGGAGGTCAAAAATGTATTGTGTTCACAATTACGTTCACAATCTATGTTTCTTATTTGTTCATTATTACGTTAACAATCTATGTTCCTTGGGAAAAGTTGTTCAGTTTGTAAATTAGTTAAATTAGTTTTTATTAGTTAAATTAGTTTGTAAATTAGTTATTAAAAGTTGTTCAGTTTGTAAGTTGTTCAGTTTGTCATAGTTTGTAAATATAAATGTTTCCTTGATTTGTAACGGTCGTCTGGTCCACCGCGATACAGGTGTTAACATAGTGCGGGGCCCATGAGCAATTCAATCTTGTAATTTCTTATTGGAAATAAAATATTCTTATATTCATGGGTAGATTCACACTCTTTAGTATTATCACGCTGTAGAGATATAGTTACCATTCTGAGTGTGTCAATGAACCCTCCCGATTTGAACTGCAATCCCAAAAGCCCTTTGAGTTGCGACACAGCGATTATCACAGACGTTGCAGAAGTGAACCCTACCGTCACTGGCACCGATATAAAGTCTATCAGAACTCCTGTTGACAAAACAATCATAGTTAGAATCGGATCTTTTTAGATTATTCCAACGCTTACCAACACATTTCGCAACCGTGACACTAAGGCCGATATTTCACTGGGACACCACGGTGGCGCGACTGGTTGCGCCACTGGTGTCCGTAACTAGACACCAGTAAAGACACCAGAGTGTTTCGTCCAAGCACCAGAGTCCCCAAACCCTGCGGCTACAGTATTAAGGGCTATATTTCACTGGGAGTGGTAGCGCGACCAGCATCCAAACTGGTTGCTCCGCCAAATTTGCGCAATCAAACGGACACCAGGTGAGTAACTATCTATAGAGCTGTATACATTTTGTTGGTAGCGGGTAGCGGCGGCTGGCATGGTGTCCCAGTGAAATACCGGCCTAAAACCAGAATATTTTGACAGTTTTACAAACTTATTTTTTCTGACAGTAGATTGTTTTTGAGATAGCTACAAAATTGTTGGTAAGCTTTGGAATAAACGAGAAAAATGGACCATAAGTTTTAGTGAATATCAAAGACATTGCAAAAGTAACCCCTAAGATCGTCGGTATTGATATAAAGTCTATGAGACTTCTTGTTTAAATAAATACAGAATTAAGCCTGCTATAAATTAAGTCATAACGACTATCATAGGTCCTATGGCATGGGGTCCCATTCCGTACTACGGTTTTTTCGACGGAGTAAATAGCCCGAATTCATTTGGCCCTTTTGTTTCTAATAATTAAACTAAATGTTACTACTAGGTTGGTAGGTAAAGGTGTAAACTATGACATTCATTCAATTTTAACATCCAGATATCAATTTATTATAAGAAAATACCTTATGGAAAAAATAGCCCGAACAATTTTCGGCACAATATCGTTCTATGACGTGAGGCATCTATAGTATTATATTATCTGTGCCTATGGTCACTATGGTCTATTGCACCGATAAGAATGAAATAAGAACTCCTAATGATATCACAGATATAAATAAATATGGGGTGCATTACACAGAAGGTCATCTTACCCCAAAGGCTAGGCTTCTTCAGTATAGGAACAACGCGGACACTACAAACATGAGCGCGAATTTGATAGTTGAAATTGGAAGGTCGCGTAGGCCCGCATACAAAAGACCCTCAGAAGGACCACGAGAATCTCGCGGGTGGGTGCACGCGGGGGTGCGGGATTGATTGCAAGAGGGGCGGGGAGTGTCCGTTCGTTATGATAGTACTATTACTTTATTCTGTGGTATAGGTTACTAGAGACTGTCATACCTATACAAAAAAAACAGATAAATTATAACCAGGCATACTCGTAGAACACATATCTCTCTACACAGCATCGCACAAATGTGGTGAGGATCAAAGTCGCAAAATACCTCTAATGGCTTAGAAGACAGGGTCGAAATGAAAAACGCTAAATAACATATCATGATTGGATGATTGGAATAACAGTACTTTGGTATGGAAACCAGTACTACATTTTTATTATCAAGTATACAATTGTTTCCAAGAGATTAATCACCGCTTCAAGCGCAGTAAATTCTTTTGATTTAAATAACGAAACAATTAAGGCGATACAATGATGGAGAAAGACAAAGAATTGCTCCGGAACAAACGGTAACTTATACAAAAGTTGAAAACAGCAACAAATAAAATTTCTAGCAGAGCTACAGTCTGGTTAACGGTTGAAGCGATTCCAAAGGTTTGTTCCGCAATGACCCAGATAATCATTACCCCATAAATAAAATAAAAACTTATTATTTACAATTCTACAAACTTTATATAGGTACGATGTCGGTCAGAACAAAAGTTCTGTCTACGCCTTCGTCTCCAAAATAATATTTTAGCATAATTTTTAAATTAAAGTCTTGTAATTTTAATATCTTTCATCATTCGTTTGAACTAAAAGCACACACAATATCTAGTTCATATCTTGATGCATATAAAATATGAATTTCAAATGTGTATTATTTCTTTCTTTCTTCCGAAAAATTCATATTTTAATTCATAAAATAACCTATATTTTGTTTTAGATTTATAGTGCTTATAAATCTAAAACAAAATATAGGTTATTTTAACTAAGATTGTTTTTATGAGTATTTCAAAAATTGTGTCACGGTGGAACAACCCAAAACCCACAAACTTTGAGAGAAATAAAGAAACAAAGTAGCTAAACACAAATAACTATTCCTCTTGACTCGCTCGTAGAAAGAATAGCGGGTTGTAAACGTTAAAAGTTTTGATTCCCTCTGCACTTGCATCTTGTATCTCATCTCTACATTTTTGCTGTTGTTGCAATCCGTAGCGTGTTTTTGAAGTACTTTGGTACACGCTGAAAATATTCGTTGGTGACAACATTGGTTTACAACGACGACATTTTAATCTTTTCTATTGATCGATCGACTTAGGAGAAACTTAAAGCTAAATCGCAGAAACATCGATTGCCCTTCATTACATCAGGCGAAATGATGCCCCGTGTGGTGCCGGCAAAGAAGAGTACCATCCCATACATACCTGGTTATAAACTGAAGATGGACAGCAGCATACTCCTGTGTATCATACCATCTTACTTATTGCGGTCACCTACAACCGCGGTCCATGGTGCTGGCCGTAACGCTAACAAGCGAGGTAACTATGGTACTTCCCCTTCACTTTTTTCCAGCTAGTGGACATTTCATGGGATGTTATGATGGCATCAGGCGAAGGACGTCCACTGCTGGACATAGGCCTCCCCTAAAGATCTCCATGACAACCGGTGTTGCGCTGCCCGTATCTTCGGTCCACCTTGTGGGGAGCCTGCCCAGGCTACGTCTTCCGGTTAGTGGTCGCCACTCTAGAAACTTTACGCTCCATCGTCAATCAGTTTTTCTAACGATGTCCCTGTCCACTGCCACTTTAGTGTATTGACTCTAAGAGCTATGTTGGTTACAAACTCTATTTATCTCTTCATTTTTTATTCGATAGAGAGTCCGAGCATAGCTCTTATCACTAGTATGGATAAAATATGTCACCCCCATAGAGATGATCGATACTATACTAGATAGGCAATTTACACTGATAATTGCTTACTTACCTAAATGTAATATTCCCATAATAAGCTGAACAATCCCAGTAAGGAAGCACAGCAACACAGCATAATCAGAATTTCTTCCTTGAATTTGTTGATATGTCATAAGGGCCATCAAGGCCGTAGGTCCAAGGGTGATGTCCTTGCATGACCCAAAGATCACGTATACAAAACATCCCATGAATGAAGAGTAGAGGCCGTACTGAAAACAAATGTGGTTGCATGGGAATCAATTCGCATAAATAATAAACATGCTGTATCTTCGACCCTCTTTGTAATTTACCACCAGGTGAGATCGGGGTCATGATAAAAACAAAAATGGAGAAGACAAATTTTCTCTGACATGAAACCTAGCTAGATACATTTTTTGCCCCGAAATCCCTGTATAGTAAATTTCATTAAAAAAAAAGGACGGGTTGCACTCCGCACAGTGCCGGCAGAAATGAAAACTTAAACATCAACGTTGTGCATTTTCGAATATTTTGGAATGGTTAGGGAATAATTTCGCACGAATTGTTTTATTTATCAGTATAAAAGTATGAATGAATGAATGAATGAATAAATTCTTTATTGCACACATAAACATAAGAACACACAAAGAATAACACTTAAGGTTATAGTGGGCAAAGGCGGTCTTATCGCTGAGAGCGATCTCTACCAGACAACCTTTGTATAGAGGAAAAGACATACATAAATAATCACAGCAGGTAGTGTACCAATAAAAATTTGCATACAAAAAACACATATACTTATATATATATATATATATAAATAAAATATAAATTTAAAATAAATAGCATAAGAATATAGAATAAGTACCATACAATATTCATTTATTGCGCTATCGTAGACAAACATGACAATTTGTATTACATATAGACAATCTTCGTCAGATCTGACGCGCCGCTAAAGAAGTTTTTACTTCAAGACTTAAACATCTGACGCGAGATCTGACGCGACATCTGACGTGAGTTTAACATTTTTTACCCATGTAAAAAAGTGCAAAGCGCTGCTAAAGAAGTTTTCACTTCTAAAAGACTATAGTTTGTTCGCGTTAAGAATGCAGTAAGTCATTAATGCAAATGCAGGGTAATAAAGGTGCATTCACATTGTAGTTAAAATGCATTTTTTTTATTTGTTTTTTTTTTTTTCGTTTTCGGTAAGACACAAAGGAAACTACCGCTTCTTTCGAAGGTTTGCCTTCAGTTAGTCATTGTGCATTTGACTTTATAATTCGTCGACCTCATCTCTGTCCTCAAGACTAGATCGAGGTCAAGAGTAAGTCAACTGTCAAAAAAAATCTTATCCATTCTTGTCACTCCAAACATCTATCACAACTATTCACAACATTATTATCTCCTCTGCGTGCTTTCGTTTTTCATCCATCACCTTCACAGACCAACACTCCGATCCTTAGGGTCTTTACGCACTACGTCCGATCCGTATCCGATCCGAGCCCGGTCCGAACTTGGTCCGAAAAAGTCTTAGAACTATTTCTATGGTAGTTTCCGATCCGGCTTTCGTCATCCGATTTCACTATTGATTCTTATTTTCACGGGTTCGGATGGGATTCGGATCGGACGTAGTGCGTAAACACCCTTAGTATGGATCGGAGTTTAGTATAGCCAATGGCCACACCCCAGACACTACATACATCGAGCGCGAATTTGAAATTGGAAGGTCGCGCAGGCCCGCATATTCAGTACAAAAGACCCTCAGAAGGACCACGAGAATCTCGCGGGCTGGTGCGCGCGGGTTAGATTGCGGGCGGGGGGCGGAGAGTGTCCGTTCTGTATGATAGTACTATTACTTTATTCTGTGGTATAGCAGTAGTATAATAATATTATGTAAAATGCTCAAAATAGAAAAGTAATTTCTTTAATCGCTTTTATGGCCATAAAATTTTAATTTAGTTAAAACATTCAAGAGATACACATACCGCAGAAAACCAGTTTGCCCTTATCATAATATTTTTATTTGCCGAAGAATATGCAAATTTAAATAAAAATAAAACACCACGATTGTGTTTGGTTCTCACGCCCAATTTGGTTATTTATTTATTTTGGAGGGAGCTCCTTGTCCTGTGGAGGACGTTTCATGGGATGTTATGATGACACGTTAACAAGAAGTTTTCAAACCACCAATGGACTCTGACGTCACTTATGTAACTATATATTACGTTAGTATACGTTACAGCCAGGACCAAGTTAATAGTCAAGTACTACGAAAACTACATCCCGTGAAACCCATAACAAACAATGTACAAGGAACTTAAGCAAATAAAAACTTACAAGTGTAATTCGCAAGAGAATAAGTGCCCTAAGGAGAGCTATTGCTCCGATTCTACGACTTAGAAGGAACGGATTTGAAACCCCTGCCATACAAAAATAAATAATAGTCGAATTTTAAACATTCAATCAACTTTGATATTTGAGTAAGGTTTTGTAAGGCAATCGCACAAATGAAATACTCTAAAGAATTGTTTTTTTTTTTGGGGTTTTGAACCATAATGGTAAAAACCCACAGAGGTCAAGATTAGCCCATTGACAATAAAAAATAAAAATAAAACAAATAACGTGCCGTTTTGTAAAATGGCAAATTAAATGTTGTATAATACAATGGCGTGTTATACAATATGGCTGCAACATATTAATAGCGATACGTCACGAACTCAAAATGTTGATAAAATAAAAATATTTTGCGGTAACTATTTCTTTGTACAATCAGTATTTATGATTAGAATTGGAATTTTCTTTGATTTGCTGATTCAGATTTTTTGATTTGCAGTTAAATAACGCGCGTTTTTTTTCCAGTTCCTGAAAGTTTCATTCACTGAAAGTTGTTCAGTTACTTCGACTGACCATGCCCTTTCAGTTTTCAGAAAGCCTTACACCCTGTACGAGTATACAAGTATTCCATCTGTAAAGGGCAGTTAGGAGTGTTGGTGTTTGTACCGTTTGGACCGTTCTTATTTCAATATACGTTAGGGCTAGAATTGCATCGCGTGTGTCAAGCTTGACCTATCGTTGACTGTACCAAAAAGGGTAAACAGGATTGAGGTATGTTAAAATTTATTTTTGTACGAAAACGCCTCAAAAAGGTTTATTTATGCCAACGAGATTCTTTAGGTATTTTTCTGTTTACACAAAGTGCACATTTGTTTTTACTTTTGTCTCTTTGTACCTGTAGATGCACACCATTGTTGATATTTACATGACGTAAGTGTAATACAACACAGGTGGGAGCATTTAGTGAATTATTTGTACATAAAATAACTTATTTACCTTATAAAAAGTTGTATCTTTACACGAGATAAATATGAAGAACTAGCTGTTACCCGCGACTTCGTCCGCGTAGATTTTATAAAAAAACAGAACTCGAACTTAATTGAAACATATTTTACGGAGCGCTTATCCTTCTTGATCCCTACGTAAAAGATGCATTTGTACTTATCCAAGTTGAATAAATGCATCTTACTACAAACTTAATTATCTTTTGATTTTATTTAACTGGTAGGTAGTGCGGAATTTTCATTGTCAACCGTTACAGGCGAACTTAAAAAAGAAGGCAATAAAGGGAGTGAAGTGAATGGGTAGCGAGGAGGTATTCATAAAAGTAAAAAAGGTCCCTATTCCTCCCTATCTATCCTTTTGTATCCCCCCCTACATTCCCACTCCCCCTCCCTCACCCTCTCCCACTCTCTCTTCCTCTCCCTCGCCCCTCCCTCTTCCCCCCCTCACCCTTCCTTCCCCCTCCATTTCCCCCCTTCCCCTCTCCCCATCACCCTCCCTTTCCCCCCTCGCCCTCCTCCCATTCCCCTCCCTTTCCCCCTTCCCCTCACTCATCCTCCCCTTCCCCCTCTCCCTCCCTCTACCCCCCCTCCCTCTACCCCCTCCCACGCCCTCTACCCCTCCCTCCCCCTTTCTCTCCCCTCATTTTCCCCTCCCTTACACTCTCTCCCTATCCCTCCCCCTCTCCCTCTCCCTATCCCTGACCCTACCCCTATCCCTGCTTCTACCCCTAACGCCATCTTAACCGCTATCCCTATCCTTATATAAACATACAACTGACACTCATATTGATTTTTAGACATTTCAAACCTATCAACCCCATCCCAGGGGTGGTGGCATTTCACGTCCACCACGTTGGATTTCAAAATCATTGTAGTTTTCGTAATCAGCGACCCGATAAACCATACGAACGACACCCATATTGATTTTTAGACATATCAACTCTATCGCACCCCAACCTTATCCCCAGGGGATAATGGTAGTTTACGTCTACCACGTTGGATTTCAAAATTGTAGTAGTTTTCGTAATCAGCGATACTTAGTTGAATAAAAAAAGTCCCATCAAAATCGGTTAAGTAGTTTCGGTGTGCTGTAGCAGATACAACCCCGCTAGAGTATTATTGTATGTGTAGATTCCCACGGGAATGAGATATTTTCCCGGGGTAAAAAGTAGCCTATGTCCGTCTCCAAGTTACCATCTATCACCATACCAAATTTCATCAAAATCCGTTCAGCCGTTTAGGCGTGAAAGAGCAACAAACAAACAGACAGACAGACAGACAGACAGAGTTACTTTCGCATTTATAATATTAGTATGGATACAGCTATTTAAAGACTTTCTTTGGCAGCATTGGTCTTTAGGACATAAGGATGGATTTAAAAGTGCATGATTGGCCTTTCATTTCCTAGAGAGATTCATAGCCCCTTGTAAAAAGTGTATTTTATTCCTAAAGCCGCAATCATTACTTCCTAAATTCAAAGACTAATCCGGCATACATTGCTGATATACTTGATTTTGTTAATTCCAATATCTATAATTCAACGAGCAATGTATGCCGAGGAAGTGTGATCGCGACTTAACTTGGCTTGTTAAATTTTCAGCATACATTTTCTTGAGTACCTACTCTGCCGCATTGTATGACATTAATCCTGGAAAGAAATTAACCAAGTTCGCTGCTGCAATAAAGAGCAGATTAAGAAACCACAGTGTAGTAATTTACCTGAGGATTCAATCCAGCTAATGTAGCGTACGCCAGCGCTTGCGGTATGACTGTCAGCCCGACTGTGACACCAGCTATGAAGTCAGCCAGGGCTTTCTCTGAGTTGTATTCTGGCAACCACTTAGTAACTGGTATTCTTTTGTGCAGCAGTCGTTTGTACCACGTCTGTTTCTTGTGGCGGCGTTTGGAAGGCGAGGACATGGTTGCTCGTCTGTTGGATCTGGAATTAAACAGAAGGTGAGCCAGTTGCAGACTGCTAGAAAGTGTCAGGAGTTCGATGGTAAAGGATTTTCAACATTAGTGCAGCTAATGCTTACTAGGTGGCAGCACTAACGCAACGTTGGAATGCGTATGGAGATCGCAGATTTCGCAACATCAGGCAGGGCCACAGTAGCCTAGTTGGTAAAGCGTCTGCGGTACTGACGCAGAAGACGCAGGTTCGAATCCTGCCTGTGGTTGTGAAATTTTGCGATTTTCTACTTTGTAAAGGATCTTGTTAGGATTTGGATTTAGGAATGGAGGGTCGATCGATTCTTTTAATTTTTTCATCATTTGTATCAAAAGAGTGTAACGAAAAAAAAAACAACCTTGTAGGATATGAATCTGCCCATGAAACTCAGTAACTTCACATAGGTCGAAATACAAAAAAAGAGTTTTGACCTCCTGTAGAAACTGACAGCTGACAGTGCATTTTGTATAGGAGGTTAAAAAGTTTTTTCCTATTTCGACCTATGTTCCTTAGTGAAAGTTGTTCAGTTTCATAGGCAGAATCACATCCCTCAGGGTTGATATACCCTTTCTGTTACACCTTGTACAGCAGAATACAAGGATACGTATAAAATAGTTTACGAAAGAGCGCAATTTTTGTAAACAAACTTTTGCATATGAAAAGATTTATCTTAAATTACATGAGTTACACGTTTGTAACAACAATGCACACACAGAAAACGCTTACATCATCGTTTTACTTACAGTTAATCAGAAATATCCACATTGTTAATACTTTTACATGAATTTGAGGTCATTATTTTGTTATCAAAACGAGACATTCAAACCACTTGGATTTTTTACAAATTACATAATTATACAACGTTCAAAGGAAAGGTGTGATAATACTGAAGGGTGTGAATCTGCCCTTGAAACTGAACAACTTTTCCCAAGGATCATAGGTCGAAATACGAAAAACCAAATTTGACCTCCCATACAAAATGCGCTATGAGCTGATGCAGTTTCTATGGGAGGTCAAAAAGTGATTTTGGTCTATGACCTATGTACGAGTATGCTCCTTGGGAAAAGTCGTTCAGTTTTGTCACCCTTTTATCACGCCTATCCGTTACAAGTCGGACAAGTGGAAGTCGCAAAAATGACGTCAGAGATAATGTTAATTTTGTTTTCATTTCTAAGTTTAATAGTAATCAGGAAGATAGCAGTAATGGGTTTATTAACCACAAGCGGTTTATAACGTTCATAAACGCCTATCATTTTATACACCTACAAAAGCAAGCGATATCTGTTCAATTGACGTTCTGTTAAAAATAAAATAAAATATGATTCCGATAAAATTATATTTTATAATTATTTTATTTGCATTTCACTGATTAAATGGCCGGTTACTGTCGCAGACTCCTTTTTGCGTAACTTTTTTGTCTTTATTTATTTTTGTTTTTAAAATTTAGTCTGTCTTCAACTCTTAATAATTGTGCCCATCAATTTCTATTTATTATGTACAGCCCTATCCTACCATGTATTTATTTCACGGTTGCTTATTTCGTTTCAGATCACTTTCGGTCGCAAAGCATTTGACATTTAATTTCAGTTACAAAACAGTAAATTAAACGGTACAAGTAAATTAAACGGTAATGTAAACAACGCAACGCGCCCTCTTCGTTTTTGTTTGCAAGACAACTTTTCAAACTTTGACTGTATTGGAGTTTTACCAAGCGAGCGGGCTTGTAATTTTGAAATTTACAAATGACGTAGAACTAAAACCACAGAATATATAATAGTTAAAACTTAATAACTATTTTTAGGGTTACATACCTTTGTACCTCAATAGGAAAAGGTATCAAGTAGAAATAAGCGTCTAATACATACGTATTATGGAACCTTGAAGGTATAAAATTCCAAGATTCCAAATTATTAATTCGAAAGTGGCAGTGGGCATAGGCAGGCTGCCCACAAGGTGTCTGACGATCTAGTGAAGGTTGCAGGAAACCGCTGGATGCGAGCAGCGCAGGACCGATCGTCATGAAAATCTTAAGGGGAGGCCTATGTCCATCAGTGAACGTCTTTCGGCTTATACTCGTATAATGATGAAATTATAAGTCAACTTGATCACAAGATACAAACATTGACGTGCATAAGGGTACTTTCCGTTGAAATAGAATCATGAAAGTTAAGAATAAGGTCTCACAGCACAAGGAAAAACTCGAAAATCATTAAATATTGTTTACTTTTCTCACATGCAAGCATAACATAATAATTTAAGTACATTTATGTTAAAAAGAGGTGTCAGGTTTGAGTGGTAGATAATACGCGGACGGAGCTTTAACAATCAAAGGCTTGTGCTGCATCATGGGGTAGACAGGTACGGAACCTTTAGTGCACGAGTTGGTTATTTATTTTTTTGCTTATGCCCAACGGAATGCGATGCGACCCATGACCAGTTTTCGGATTTATCGGTCCCCTGATAATTTTTTGCTCTTGATAACAAGCGCTATCGCAAAATATACGAGCAAGATAAATATTTATAACCGGTATAATGCGAGTATGCATATTTTCTGACTGAATTGGGCTTATACATAGTTTAAGGTAGAATTTAATATACGTTAAACGGAATATACATATTTTTGAGAAAAATTGTGACAGGCACAGTGTCAACATAAGAAACAAGAATCAACTTGCTTCTCACAAAATTAGTATAAAACATATAAAGGTCAATGTATCATCATCATCATATCAGCCGAAAGACATCCACTGCTGGACATAGGCCTCCCCTAAAGAACTCCATAACGACCAGTCCTGCGCTGCTCGCATCCAGCGGCTTCCCGCGACCTTGACCAGATCGTCGGTCCACCTTGTGGGGGGCCTGCCAACGGTCAATGTATACGCTTCTATAATAAGGTACCCACTGATATTGAAAGTTTACCGTTCGATAATATTATATATTCAAAACTGTTATCAAGCAGAAATTGTATAAGAAGGGTTATTATAAAATATCAGATTATCTAGAAGAGAATAATGCATGGGATTAGGCTACGGTTCTAACAGGCTAATTCAAAATTGAAACTGACTTATGTTTATTGTATATCAAAACATATTTAAAAGAGCGCGTGGGTTTTTATTGTAGCTTTTTTTTCCCACTATGGCGCCACATTGTTTGTGAAGCGATGTAGTTTAGCTGACGTCATTAGGAGATTTTAATATCCAACAATGAATAAACGATTTTGACTTTTTGACTTTTGTAACAAAAATTTTATAATAACCTTGAAGGATAAAAATAAAAAAAAAACTTTACATAGAAACTGCATTAACTGCATTTTGTATGGGATTTTATTTTTTCGTATTTCGACCTATGTTCCTAAGGGAATGTTTTTCAGTTTAATGGGCAATTTCACATCCTTTGCGTATGTTGTATTGTAGGGGAGCGGGGGGCACAGTGAACCACTTTTTTATTTGTGCTCTCTACTGCATTTATCTTTAACGCTGGTTCTTATATTTTACTTACAAGGGGTAACTTGGTGTTAAAGGTATACAAAAAAACATAAAAATAAAAAATAAACGCAACAGTTTCTGAGAAATTGAATATTTTTCTTAAAGTGGATAATGGTCCACTGTGCCCCAGCTATGGGGCACTATGGACTTAGGCTTGGGGTACTGTGAATCTCTATGGGGCACAGTGAATATTTACCTTAATTTTACTTCAAAATTGATATGGGGTACATTGAACTTAATTGATGTGTTATTAAAATAAAACACAATTTGCTTGGTAATCACATATTAAAGTTTTTTAGTGCTTAATTGGCATAAATTAGTCTCTTTTGTTGCATTTGAGTCATTATGTACTTACATTTAGTAGGTATCATAATAATTTTTTTTAAGAAAAACATAAAACAGCATTTTTTTATTTTTTTTCCGTATGCACCAATACCTTACATTGGTGCATACGATTGTGTACCTATCATTTTTACCTGAATCAATTAAACAGAAAGGTTAAGTTAAATAATACATTTATGGGGCACTATGGATCACAGTCCACAGTGCCCCACTTGAAATTAGTTCATTGTACCCCTTATGGTCAAATTAAAAACAATAACTGAATCTACTATTAAAATTAATCGTGACGCAATAGAATAACCACGACTTACGTAGCTCATTAAATGGTTATTAGTAAAAAAACAAACAAATATACAATTTGAATGGCTAAGTTTGTCAAAAAGATTCACAAAATAACATCGAGAAAAAAAAGTGGTGGCTTATGTTTCGCGGAGCGGCTGCAGCGTGACCTCTGGCAGTGAGAACGTGACGGTGACCGGTGGGAGGGAGGGGTATTGGATAGATCATGCAATCGTTCGAAGTGAGTGTGTGTTTTTAATGAATAGCGAGCGAGATATTAATGAATAACCACTGTGCCCCCTGATTCACTCTGCCCCCTGCTCCCCTACTCTTTCTGTTACATCTTGTATATCCTCCACTTTCGGCGCTATTTGATATATTTGAATTGACATTGAATACTATTTGAACACTACTAGGAAACTGCTTTTACTCAGTAGGGGAGGGAATACATGGCGTATGACCCAAAATAGGTTTAATCTTTGTTCGGACACGACCTATGTGTATTCTGACTGACTGCTGTTTAAAGCCACGATCACACCTAACTGAATTCAAAGGCGAATTCAAAGACTAATTCGGCATACATTGCTGGGAGGCTTGGATATGTTAATTGCAATATCCTTACGTCAACGAGCAATGTAAGCCGAATTAGTTTCTGAATTAGGGAAGGTGTGATCGTGGCTTAAAATGTAATTACTTTAGGTTCCTGACATCTCAATAACTATTAATCTTTGTTTTACAATGTTATCTTTCATTATTGAATTTAGGTACTGTAATTTTTATCCTTACTTGACATTCTGAATTTACTATTATATTTTTTTCAATACATTTGCTCGAAAAACGTACTTACAAACAAGGACGTAAATATTGCTCGTAAGTAGTTACTTACCGAACTAGTGCGGTAAGTAAAAAACCGGCCAAGTGCGAGTCGGACTCGCGCACTGAGGGTTCCGTGCCACCACATAAACATAATTGTATTAGTTGAAATTTCAGTAAGTTAATGTGCTAGATTTTTTGAGTCCGACACGCGCTTGACCAAATTTTATTATTTGTTGTTATTTTATAGCCTATGCCCTAAAAACACCAATTTTCAAGTTTGTAAGTGTTCCCGTTTTTAAATAGAACTAAAACAAAAATCGCCTCAGCAACCATCCAACTTGACCCCTCTCTTATATGAATGTTCTTGAAACGGGAACTCACCACAATTGGTTACCATTAGTTGTGAGAAAAGTTGTAATATTTAATGATTTCAGACTTTTCCCATTATTTGTACTGTGAGACCTAGCTTCTTGCCAAATTTCATAATTTTAGGTCAACGGGAAGTACCCTGTAGGTTTTTCATTTTTGAATAAATGTATGGAGATGAGGACATTAAATGCCATATCTTTTGATTCCGTCGTTGTAAAAAATTTAAATTTTCAGATCTTGTGTGGTTCATGGATACTAATATATGGTATTAATTTCAACCTGATACTTTTACCCGTTCGTGAGATAAAGGGTCTTGACAGACAGACAGACAGACAGACAGACAGACAGACAGACAGACAGACAGACAGACAGACAGACAGACGGACAATAAAGTGATCCTATAAGGGTTCCGTTTTTTTCTTTTGAGGTACGGAACCCTAAAAAAGTATAATACCAAGGAGTTTTTACACTCTGATCGCAAAATTATTTTGTAAAAATACTACAGTGGTGAATTTTTACTTGGGTGATGACTGCCTACCTATATTTAAAATAAAATGGAGAGTACCAGGAGAACATAAATCGACAAGAGGCTGACAGTAATAACTTTAATAGAATCTCTGAAAATCTTGATAACGTTTGTTTGGTTGGTGACTTTAATCTGAGTTGTATTGACTGGTTTTCCTCGGTTAATAATAATCGCTCACCAACGTACAACTGTAATGGTTCTTCTTTAGCACAGACTTTGGTTGATTTCATTTCTCTCAATAACCTCACACAGTATAACAAAATTGTCAACAATAGAGCAAAAATTTTAGACCTTGTTTTGAGCAGTTATAATGGTGTCGAAGTAAATATCAGTACTAATGCTCTCGTAAATATTGACCCCTTGCATCCTCCATTAGATATAACCATAGCTTTTGTTACTACTCCCACACTTAAAATCAATAACACCGAAGTAAAACATAATTTCTTCAAAGCCGATTATGATGTTATCATCGCTAAGCTAGACAAAATTGATTGGACATTACAATTTGAACACTGTAATAATGTTGATGAAATGGTTTCAGTTTTTTATGGGATTGTTGACAACATTATTAAAATGTGTGTTCCTATTACTAGATTCAAATCAAAATTGCACTCTCCGTGGTTCTCAAAAGATTTAGTTAAATTAATTAAAGAAAAGAAAAAATTGTTACACAAATACAAGACGTTTAAAAACCCACTAGACGAAATTTCTTTGCAAACAATAAGTAAGAGATGTGAGTTACTTTCTGTGTCATGCTATAATATTTACATTAGTAAAATAGAAGATAGTATTAGTAAAAATCCCAAGTATTTCTGGACATACTCAAAAAATAAACGAAACGCATCAAACCAATATCCCTCTAAAATGTACCTCAACGACACACAGACTTCTAATGGAACCGAGATATGTAACCTGTTTGCATCGCATTTTTCATCAGTTTTCTCACAATCCTCGAACTTTTTGCCGTGTTCTGATGAATCCCACACTAACTCCATCCATCTTTCACATATACACATTTCACAGAAAAATATATTTCGAAAATTGAAAAGTCTGGACTCGGATAAGGGAGCTGGTCCTGATAATTTGGCACCATTATTCATTGTCAAATGTGCTGAAACTCTTAGTGTGCCTTTGTATTTAATTTACAATACGTCCTTAAGAACTGGAAACTTTCCCCAGTTTTGGAAGAGCGCTAAAGTTGTACCCATTTACAAATCAGGTGATGCGGGTTCAGTCTCCAATTACCGACCAATTTCTATACTATCAGTTTTTGCCAAAGTATTTGAATCCCTTCTATACCCACATTTGCAGTATTTTTTTAAGCAGTCTTTAACTGACTTTCAACATGGTTTTGTCAGGTCCAGATCTACTAACACTAATCTAATTAATTATCATAATCATCTAGTGGAAGCAGTCGACGCTGGTCATCAAGTAGACGTTATTTATACGGACTTTTCAAAGGCATTTGACAAGGTTTGCCACACTAGACTGGCCATGAAACTATCTTCGTGTGGTGTAGGTGGCCCACTTCTTAAATGGTTTATTTCATACTTAACGGATAGATCACAGCATGTCGTTGTTAAAGGGTTTAAATCAAATGAATATATAGCAACTTCAGGAGTGCCCCAAGGGTCTCATCTGGGTCCCTGGCTGTTCAATTTATTTATTAATGATATTACAAAACAAATTAATTATAGCCAAATATTTCTTTTTGCTGACGATCTAAAATTATCCCGGGTTATCAAAAGCAGTAATGATAACATACTTCTCCAACAAGACATAAATTCTCTTTCCTCCTGGTGTGCTGAAAACAATATGTCATTAAATACACAAAAGTGTTATCATATAAAATTTACAAGGAATAGAACAATATTTGCCTCACGTTATGATATCAATGGAACTACTCTTCAAGAAGTTACTCAGATTAGGGACTTGGGCATCCATTTTGATAGTAAACTGACTTTCCTGCCCCACTTAGGTAATATAATTTCAAAAGCCAGTAAAATGTTAGGTTTTGTTATAAGAAATGGCAAAGTTTTCAAAAGGTCTTTTACCAAAATAATTATTTACAATGCTTACGTTAGAAGCAACCTCGAATACTGTTGTATGGTATGGACACCCGGTTACAATATTCATCAGCTCCGTATTGAACGCATACAGAAGAGGTTTCTAAGACATCTCGTTTCACGGAATCCCATAAAACGACAACTCAACTCATATGAAAAAAGACTAGATTACTATAAAATAGACAATCTAAATACCCGACGACGATTGATAGACTTAACTTTTCTGCATAAACTTTTCAATAACAGAGTAGATAACCCACAACTCCTAGAAAGCTTTCAAATCTACGTTCCACCCCGTATTCCTCGCCAACCGGTAGGTTTATTTAAATTACCATTCTCTCGAACCAATCTCAAACGGTCTTCAGCTGTTTCTAGGCTAAGCCGTAGCTACAATGCCCTTGGAGGTACCATCGACATCTTCAAGGATTCATATAACTGCTTCAGAAATAAAGTTTTGCTCGCTGCAAGGGAACAGCAGTCTGTTAGTTAACTTTTTCCTGCACATTTAGCATTAGTTACTTCTGTTTTTTATATTATTTTTTATTTCTATTTGTTTGTTGCAATGTAATAAATTTAAGCATGTTGTGGCTGCCTTAACAAGCAGTGCATTCAATTATGTTTTTAGAAGTAAGTTGTTAATATAAGTGTCAATGTAATTTGCTAATGGCGGTCCTTAAATAAAATAAAATAAATAAAATAAATAAAATAAGACAGTACCCATGGTTGGTTCCTTTACCAAGTGTATTACATAAATCTGTTTTTCACAAATGTATTGAAAAACGTCATAAGATACACGTCCGTAAGGGTTATGTCAAACTCGTGCCGATGGTAAACCCTCGACTTCGTCTCGGGCTTACAAAACGACGACTCGTTTGTAATAACCCTACTTACGGAACTTGTATCTTAAACTACTAATGTAAAAACTGTACAACCACTCGAAAGCAATAAAGGATTATGATTATGATTACTATGAACAGTTTTGTTTGTTTCTATGCAGGATGCATGCAACCGTAAAATTACGAAAGCTTGCATATGATGTCCGGCTTACCTGGACAGCGACCGTAACCAAACTGTTAATATGAATTCGATAGAGCGTCAGCCTACAACAGAGTCCCATAACCAAACGACCAACCAACCTACTGCAGGGAATATTGGGGCAGTTGATTTAATTTAAGACCCTTTGTGTCGCACTCTCCAATTCCCTAATAAACGATCTGAAGCTAAACAGGGTCGAGGAAAAACAAAGGCGCAAAGGTAGTTCTGACACATAAAAGGGCCACAATCGATGTTCCATGTATAAATAACAAATATTACGTTTATATTGCGGTCGAACAGAACGCCCCACTATTTAAGCTTTGTGCGGGATAATGAATGGAAGGAAAGGGTATTAAGGGTAAAGATAACGTCAGGTTTTATTAATATGGGCTGCGCAAAATATGCGCTTGAATCTCCATTTTATCTCCCGCTTTTATCCATAAGGTTGCAAATTATTTCGGGATTTTGGGTAGCAACTTTATAAAAAGTTTTTATTGTTTCTGAATGGGTACAAACAGCAATATCTCTTAACTGATTATTGAAGAAAATTGTTACATGTAGATTCTTAAAAGGGAAAGTTGCTAAAACACAGATACGATCAATTTCACCAAAGAAATATGCGTCGAATAATGAGTATATGTTTACTTTTCTACACAAACTTTGGGGCGGCAATAAAGAAATTTGTATGAAAAAAATAAAATTTCTTAAAATTTTTCGAATCATATATTTTGAGAAACTTTTTATTTAAATCATAGTTTATTCAAAGAGGGTTTTTAAAAATGCCACCCTCACTCACGGTAATGAGTTAAGAATGTAGCTGTGTGTAGGTACTGTGAGAACTAAAATATATTTTAAATCAAAGGGTAAACAATACCGTAGAAACAAAATGGGGTTTGGATCAAAGGGAATAAAATCAATTACTGTCAAACCTTCGGACTTTCGGACTTGTCAAACTTCTGTTCGGACTTTGATGGCCCCTCTGAAATAGTGAAAATAATTTTAGTTTGTACTTAGACCATGAAACTGATCAACTTTTTCCAAGGAACTTAGGTCGAAATACGAAAAAATTACTTTCTTTCCATAGAGACTACGTCAGCTAACGCATTTTGTACGGGAGGTTTTTTTTTTCGTATTTCAGCCTGTGTTCCTAAGGGAAAGTTGTTCAGTTTCATGGTCTAAGTAATAGGTTAAAATAGCGCTTACACACTAAAACAATCAAGTCCTACGCAATCCTAATAAACGATAACGGTCGGACAAAGTAAAATTTTTGGAAAATCAAAAAAAATTTAGACCTCTCCATACAAACTGTTCGATCAGAGTGAGCAATTTGATAACGTTACTCAGTCTATAAAACTGAACAACTTTCTTAAAGAAACATGGTTTGAAAATTTGAGAAAAGTCGTCCCATCTCATACAAAACCATCTCTTGGCGGAGCGAGGTTTGTATAAAAAAGCCATATTTATTTTATGTTATGGTCCGAGAAAAAATACTCAAATATTCGCAGGTAAGTAATTAAGGGGTTTCTGCGCGTGTATTGTGGTTGAAAACGTGTGTTTTGTATGATCGAAGAATCTATTTTTATCGGCATAATAGTTGATTACTAAACTGCAGTTATTTAATGTTTTTTTCTTGTTTTTTATTTTACAAAAATAATTTTAAACTGATTACCTTTCACAATTTTTTCTTTATCTTTTTTTGATATATTGGGGGGACATTTCATCCCGAACTAAGCAAAGTGCTATGGGTATCAGAAACTGATATACATACATAAATAGAGAAATGACACCCATGATTTGTTCATCACACAAATTATGTTTGCGCTGCAGTATGGCCAATGAGTGATCGATCACAAGGGGTATGTGGATGGAAAAGTCGAAAGCACTGTGACTTAAGAACTTTGTTGGGGCTAGTTAGGAGATAAACATACTGTAAAAAGTGAAGACGTGCGAAGCATGGATAACTCTCCGAAACGGTCCCCGATCAACAGATGGCGCGATTGACTCGTCGGTATTGCAGCACCACAGCCTCGTCTACGTTGCGTGTGGCGCCACTTTCGCGTCTATCTGCTCACGGTATTGGTTGAGAGTTGTGCTGTTAAAAGAACCAATCGTATTGCTTTAAAAAATAGGTCAATCTTGGCGGGAAACGAAGTGCTCTTAAAGAAGTAAAAATGGCGAGAGCGCATTTCTACGTATTCATTTGATCGAGTTAACATCTTTTAAAACTAAGCTTTAGTAAGTGTTCTGAAGTTATAATTTCAAAAAGATAAGTATTGTTGTGTTATTTATTAATGTTACTTAGCTTTTGTGTTAAAATTTCGTAAGTTTTCTTTAAAATATGTAGTTTCCGAGCACGGATCCTTATTGCAAAAAAATTAACTATACCCACGTGGTGTTAGAATTGTCGTGATATTTGAATTGAAATATTAATTCTTGTATCGTATATAACTGTAAATTGTTTAATACCGTAATAACATTTTTCTATTATCTAATATAATTTTCGTTTAATGATAACGTTGTGAAGGTAAATTTAGTTTAAAATTTAATTTGGTCTTTTACAAATATTTTGTCGAAGCATTTTACCCTTTTGTAACGTTTTCTCATAAATTTTATTGAATCTGAGGTTTGTGTAGATAATGCTTCTAAAATAAACAATGTGTAATGGTTTTAATGGTTTTATTTAACTTTCTCTAACTTGGAATTTAATATTTTCAGAAGCGGGATGAGCTCAGGAAGTCGTAGCCGTTCCCGCAGTCCTGTGAGATGGGACAACAGGCGGACTGTGAGACGGCCACGTGTACCACTGAGTCGCAGTAGCAGCCGGGATGAGGGATCGAGGCGCTGGGCTCCTTGGCACCCACGAGAGACTGCCAAGCGTGGCCATGCTGGTGAATCGGAAGAATCTGGTAGGATCTTTCCAAATTTTCCAAATGTTGTAGTAAAACCGGAGATTATTCCGGAATTTGATCCTGAGAAGTCTGACCTGCAAGCGCAGCAGTGGCTAAACAAAATTGAGCAGTTGGGCGCGATACATGGATGGAGTGACCAGGTGAAGAGCTATTACATGCAGGCTCGTTTGGCGGGTTTAGCCAAATTGTGGCATAATGCCCTGCGTAGCTACGAACTCTCTTGGTACGAGTGGAAACAAAAGATATTGGAGGCGTTTCCGCAGAGCGTTGACTACGCAGAAGCCCTTAAAGAGATGTTAAACAGAAGGAAAATAGTATCTGAAACAATGACCCACTACATTTATTCAAAATGTACTTTGCTTACGAAGTGCGATATAACAGGTGAAAAGGCTGTTTCTTGTATTATTGAGGGCCTGCCGTTTCATTTAAAGACCTCTGCGAGAGCCGGAAATTACAGAACTCCTGGAGAGTTATTCTCGCAATACCTGTGCATGAACGACGATAAAAAGTTTGTACCAAGTCAAAGTCAACGTAATTTTTCTGGACGTTCGCGAGATTTTCCTAACCCAGGATCTTCGAAGGAAACAGCACATGGACAAAAGGAGAGGTCTGCTTCCTTGTCAAGCAGGCCATCGGTGACCTGCTTTCTGTGCAACGAACCTGGACATGTCGTGCGATTCTGCCCCAAGAACCCTAGTTCTGTGAAATGCGAAACCTGTGGGAAGCTGGGACACAAGACCGAGCAATGCTATAAGAAGAATCTAAATATCGTCGAATTGCAGGTAAACGATAGTTATTTTAAAAATATTATACTAAATGGTGTAGAAGCTAGGGCTTATTTGGATACTGGAGCCCAGGTCAATCTCATTTCGTACAAATGCTCTCAAAAGCTAGGTCTCACTATGCAACCAAGTGAGGTCTTTGTCAGCGGCTTTGGTGGATCCCCGATAAGGTCTTGCGGGCAGGCTTCGGCCACCTTTTTAATTGATGGGATAAGCATTGTATCGGATGTTATCGTGATTGATGTTCCTTTCAACCTTCGTGCTGAGATCATTATAGGTCAACCGATTTTGAATAACTCCAAATGTCGGCTCATTATTTCCGGGAATGTAGTTACTTTGGAATCGGTCCCCAGTGGGTCTGCTTCGGAAACGTCCGCTCATATTTCTGCCATTAACACTGTAGCGGAAATTGATAAGGTAAAAATCTGTTGTTTGAAAGACACTGTTATTCCCCCTCAAACTTCGGTTTTTGTTGAATCTTACGTCGATGATACACTTCAAGATGCTACTCCGTTGTTCGTTGATTCACGAGTTTGTTCATTTGGTGAGACAAACTATAGTGTACCGTCTTCAGTATATTGCTCACCAATCAAATCATTTCTGATCATTAATAGTGGTCTAAAGCCATTGGTATTAAAAAAGGGACAGATTTTAGCTCGAGGTTTTGTCACAGAAGAGTCGGCTGAACCTGTTGATTTGCGAGCTGTGAAATCTGGTGCTGACTGTTCGTTCATGAGGATTGATGTTTCAAAGATTAATTGTGGTTCTCAAGATCCATCAGTCAAAAAACAACTAACAGAAATTTTACAAGAGTATTCCGATTGTTTTTCTGTAGATACTTCTGAGCTAGGTTTGACAAACAAAGTTGAATTGAAAATCGATTTGAACTCTGACAGACCTGTGTGCTATCGTCCTTATAGGTTATCGTATGCTGAAAAGGATGTCTTGCGAGAAAAAATCGATGACATGCTTTCCAACGGCATTATCAGGGAATCTTCCTCTAACTATGCAAGTCCGATTATATTGGTTCGAAAAAAAAATGGCGATTACCGCCTCTGTGTTGATTTTAGAAAGTTGAATGCTATCACGGTGAAGGACAAATACCCACTTCCTATTATAGAAGAGCATATTGAAAAGCTAGGAGGAAAGCGCTTCTTTTCAAGCCTTGATTTCTCGCAAGGTTTCTATCAAATTCCCGTGGCAAAAGAGTCGATACACAAAACCGGTTTCGTGACCCCTGAGGGGCATTATGAATTTTTACGCATGCCTTTTGGGTTGGCGAACTCTCCAGCAGTCTTTCAGCGACTTATGGATCGCATATTTTCATCTTTGCCTCATGATACAGTTCTTCCGTATATAGATGACGTACTTCTTCCGACGAAAACTGAACAAGAAGGATTAAGTCTTCTCCGAATAGTTTTGTCAATAATTCGTGATGCGGGACTTACTCTTAACCTGGAGAAGTGTTTCTTCTTGCATTCCAAACTTGATTATCTCGGTTACGAAGTCTCTCACGAAGGTATTAGGCCAAGTGAGAAAAAAATTCAGGCTGTATCGAATTACGTTCAACCAAGTAACATTCACGAGCTACGAATGTTTCTAGGACTAACAAGCTATTTCAGGAAATTTATTCGTAACTACGCAAATATCAGCTATGATCTATACAGACTGCTACAAAAGAACGTCGATTGGGTATGGGGTGTCGCACAACAGACAGCTTTCCAGCAACTTAAGGAGGTGCTGACCACAAGGCCTCTTCTTTCTCTTTTTCGTAGGGGAGAAGAAATAGAAGTCCATACCGACGCTAGTAGCAAAGGGGTAGCAGGTATTTTAATTCAAAAACAAGAAGGTGAGTTAAAGCCTATATCATATTTTAGTCGCAAAACCAGCAAGGAGGAAGCCATGTACCACTCTTTCGAACTCGAGACCCTGGCTGTAGTGGAATCCTTGAGGAGATTTAGAATTTATCTGGTCGGTACCAAATTCAAGGTAGTTACAGATTGCTCAGCAGTCCGATACACATTTCAAAAGAAAGATCTCACTCCAAGGATAGCCAGATGGTGGTTATCAATTCAAGAATACGACATGGAAGTGGTGCACAGGCCGGGGAAGTCTCATGGTCATGTGGATGCTTTAAGTCGATGCCCATTGGAGCCATCTCAAGTGGTAGATATCAACCTCATCGACATTTTTGATTGGGTAGTTTGTCTCCAAAATCAAGATGACAAGATTCGCATAATTAAATCAAAATTAGAGTCTGGCAAAGCGGAGAATGATATCATAAATAATTACAAGATAAAGGATGACAGGTTGTACAGGATTGTAAGAGAAGGCGAAGAAAGGTTAGTAGTACCAAAATTTGGCAGGTGGAACATTTTGAAGAAATATCATGACTGTATTGGTCATCCTGGATTGAAACGCTGTGAACAAATTATAAAAGACACATTTTGGTTTTCTGGCATGACCAGATTTATTCGGAAATATGTAAATGCTTGTATAGATTGCTTGTACAAAAGAAGTCAGTATGGCCGACCCGAAGGGGAGCTACATCCGATTGAGAAAGTTGCTGAACCGTTGCACACTCTCCACATCGATCACCTGGGACCGTTCTGCAAAAGCCGTTCAGGTAATAGTTACTTGTTAATGGTCGTAGACTCTTATTCCAAATTTATGTGGGCTGTTCCAGTAAAAACAACTAAGGCTCGTGAGGTAGTACAAGCTTTATCTGGCATATTTTGCTTATTTGGTTATCCAAAAAGAATAGTATCTGACAGTGGAGCTTGTTTTAAAAGTAAAAGCTTTAAGCAGTTTTGTTTGGACAACCAGATAAAGCACATAATCAATGCTGTGGCGTGCCCACGTGCCAATGGTCAAGTTGAACGGTACAACCGGACGCTTTTGGATGCTTTAAACACCAGTGTGGTTGACGAAAAAGACTGGGACACACGATTACCGGACATAACCTGGGGTATGAACAACTTGCAAAGTTCTTCCACTGGCTTCACACCTTACAGACTCATGTTCAGTGCAACTCGCAACCGCTATCAAGGTATGGATTTGGATAACTCGTTTGATAACGAGGTGACTGCTGAGGCCACAAGGGAGGCTGCTTCAAGAAAGCTGAATAAAACTGCCGAGACTATGTCCAAACACTTCAATTCTAAGCGCAAAAAGCCTACAAAGTTTAAGGTAAATGATTTAGTACTTTGGAAAGGGGCAGCTGACAGAAATATTAACGTTCGGCGAAAGTTAAAGGAGAAGTACAGCGGACCGTACCAAATCTCTAAGGTGGTTGGTAATGATAGGTATTGGATACAATCATTAAAAGGAGTCAAAGGCTACAAGCGGTTCAAGGAGTTGGTTTCATCAGATTCTATTAAGAGGTTTCCTAGAGAGGATTATGCTGAATCTAGTTCTGCAGAAAGTGAGGTGGATAGTACTGAGGAACTTATGGACTTGTTAGAAGGATAATTTCTTTAGAGACTTATCTTCATCATCATCTTTAATTTAATGATGCAATAATTCGTCACTATTCAGTATATAGTGTTCAGGGTATAATTTTGAGTAGATTTAGGTAAAATTAGCTTCTTATTTAGGGAACATACTCGTAATTTGGGATTTTGATTTAGAAAATGTTTAATTAGTGTTATTTGTTTATATAATTTGGAAATATTTTGGATATAAATTGGAAAACATTTTGGATATAAATTGGAAAGATTTTTGATATAATTTGGAAACATTTTTGATATAATTTGGAAATATTTTGGATATAATTTGGAAATATTTTGGATATAATTTGGAAATATTTTGGATATAAATTGGAAATATTTTGGATATAACTTGGAAATAATTTGGAAATATTATGGAAATATATTTGGAAATGTTTTGGATAAATTTTGGAAATACTAGAAAAATTGGTCGTATTTCGATTTAGATAAGTACTGTACATAAAAAGATAGTAAATCTTTTCTGTTTCTTTTCTTTGCAGGGTCGCAAAGTCGTCAGGATGGACGAATGTAAAAAGTGAAGACGTGCGAAGCATGGATAACTCTCCGAAACGGTCCCCGATCAACAGATGGCGCGATTGACTCGTCGGTATTGCAGCACCACAGCCTCGTCTACGTTGCGTGTGGCGCCACTTTCGCGTCTATCTGCTCACGGTATTGGTTGAGAGTTGTGCTGTTAAAAGAACCAATCGTATTGCTTTAAAAAATAGGTCAATCTTGGCGGGAAACGAAGTGCTCTTAAAGAAGTAAAAATGGCGAGAGCGCATTTCTACGTATTCATTTGATCGAGTTAACATCTTTTAAAACTAAGCTTTAGTAAGTGTTCTGAAGTTATAATTTCAAAAAGATAAGTATTGTTGTGTTATTTATTAATGTTACTTAGCTTTTGTGTTAAAATTTCGTAAGTTTTCTTTAAAATATGTAGTTTCCGAGCACGGATCCTTATTGCAAAAAAATTAACTATACCCACGTGGTGTTAGAATTGTCGTGATATTTGAATTGAAATATTAATTCTTGTATCGTATATAACTGTAAATTGTTTAATACCGTAATAACATTTTTCTATTATCTAATATAATTTTCGTTTAATGATAACGTTGTGAAGGTAAATTTAGTTTAAAATTTAATTTGGTCTTTTACAAATATTTTGTCGAAGCATTTTACCCTTTTGTAACGTTTTCTCATAAATTTTATTGAATCTGAGGTTTGTGTAGATAATGCTTCTAAAATAAACAATGTGTAATGGTTTTAATGGTTTTATTTAACTTTCTCTAACTTGGAATTTAATAATACTAAAAGTCCTTGCCCCTCCGAGGTCCGCTCGAGCGGGGGGGGGGGGGGAGGCACAAAGAAGGACCCGTTTTTTTGTTTTTTGCTTACATCTCAAAAACGATGCGTCGAACGAAATTTTGTTGTACTACATAATAAAAGCTGATAAAATTATCTACAACTGGCTTTCACACTTTTTATCTAACTCTTATCTTTGCCTAACTATGAGCTTAATGGTCGAGTTTCAAAAGTTTAGTTTTCGAGATGTAAGCAAAAAACCCTTTGTGCCCCCCCCCCCCCCTCGAGCGGGCCTCGGAGGGGCAAGGACTTTTAGTATGTTTATCTCCTAACTGGTCCAAACAAAGTTCCTTAGTCAAACTTTCTGCTTTCGACTTTTCCATCCACAAATTATTCGTTGCTTAAGTTACTGGGCGGGGATCGAACCCGCGGCCGACGGCGTATAGCGCAGGCTCACTACCAACCACACCATATATTCTTTGCCACCGGGCCTGCGAATTAATAGGACCAAAAGTAGTTTTAAGTTAGATGTATTCAAAAGGTGCAAAATTTTGTGATGCCGAGTGGATTTAAATATGTAAAGGTCAATCGTAGGTTTCATTTTCGTAACTCACATCCTGTCTCCCATAAGTTCTAAAAATACATGAAGCCTGTTCCTATTTATAGAACTAAGGGTCTAATTAACCAATTAATGCCGCCTAGATTGAGGTTTTCCATTAATTCCTGTTTGTTATGAATAGGGTTACCACATCTCAGAATTTATCATGAGATTTCAGAATATTTAAGCTCTTTTCAAGATTGCGGCCATGTCGCGGCCGGATTTTGGAAATATTAAGCAATCTAAGGAATTTTTAGAATATTCTACAAAATAGAACTTTGCGGATGACATAGAGGGACAATTTTAATATTACTTGAAAATTTAAAATGTTTTTCGAGTTCTCTTCCTTCATGGACGAAACCTATAATAATTTGACTTTATTTTCCACAAAGTCTCAAATAACGTTTTTTGCGAGAAAATTCTCAAATTGAGAATAAACTCAGGATTTTCGATGGAAATCAGTCTTGGTTTATAGACAAAAAATTTGGTTTAGGTAACCCTAATTTTACATCTTGTACTTTACTGATTTTATATTAGTTTGTGTTCCAATGAATTCCAGATCTGACCTGCGATAGGGTCTTTGTGGCTTAATTTAACAAGGGTCCATAGGGTTGGATAGTGGTGTTAGCTAGTTAAGCTGTCGCTTTTAATATTTATAGATCAAATTCGTACCGGAAATTATTTTCAATTTAGGAGGAGCTGCTTATTGAGTCCTTACCTATAAAATTGGCGAAATTTTCTTGCCTTCAATGAGATCATAATTCTTATAGTTCTATAGCTATTTTCATTATTTGTTTTATTATTTTAATGGCCGACGCGATAGAGGAAGGCCTAAAAAAACGGTGGCGCGACGATTTCGATGCCTTCATGAGGGGTTGGTAGGGCATGGCTTATGAGCGTGACGATTGGAAAGAAAAAGGGAAGGCCTTTGCCCTGCAGTGGGGCAGTTCACGATTAGAAAAAAAATTAAAGTTCATTTCAAAATTATCAAAAAATTAAAGTTCATTTCAATATGCGTATGCATTAAATATAGTTTTTATTTTCAGTTTGATATCTAAAATTAAAGGTTCAAAAATTGTTTTTGTTAAATGTCATGCATATGAATGTTTCGAAAATTAAATTATGTTTTAATTTGTACTAAAAAAAATACTTAATTTGGATTTGTAATTCCAAATTAATTTGTAATGTAAGGTTTTGAAAGGTACTGAAAAGTCATTACCTAAAATTCTTCACACAAAACGCCAATTTTTTAAGTTAGAACTTATATACTAGTTCATTCATTCGTTATACAGGGAAAGCTTAAGAAAAAATGTGTAAGACCTTTCAAGGGCTTGTCAGTTAGCCCCCAGAATCAGCCCTTAAAAGGATTCACAAGAATTTATTAAGTTGTAGTTGCTATTTCTTCCAGATTGTAAATTTAGATATTGTTGATTAGTCCACTAAATCAATGGGATGGTATGGTGCTCTGATATTCCAGCGTAATACAAGAGACCCATTGTACACACGGCCGTACGTCAGTGGAAACACTTGTCACCTTGAGCGGGTCTCTGGTTTCAAGCGTATGTAGCGTAGCGTAAAAACAGAATAAGGACCTACATCGAGCGCGAATTTGAAATTTGAAATTGGAAGGTCGCGTAGGCCCGCAAATTCAGTACAAAACACCCTCAGAGGGACCACGAGAATCTCGCGGGCGAGTGAGTGAGGTTCGGGGTGAATTGCAAGGGCGGTGGAGAGAGAGTTTCCGTTCTGTACGAGTATGATAGTACGGTCAACCGCTTGTCGGAAGAAACTTTTTCGACTCTACCAGGCCATAAGGTCCAAAAGTGTTTCTACCGATGTGCGGCTGTGTGTACTATTACTTTATTTTGCAGCTAGGGCAATGATGATGAATAAATAAAATATTTTACGTAAAAGATGTCCATAAGAATATAATTGGAAAACTATAAAAATATTTACATCTCTCATATTCGGTAAGTAGGTCCTTATTACCCCCAAATGGGGCTTGTAGGTGACCAATTAGCGCTCTAGGGTAATAATGTAGCTGGAAAAGTCCTAGGGCAGTAAGTAATTGAGTTTTGAAAGAGTGAAGTATTTTTTTTAAATTACTTACCGCCCTAGGGCTTTTCTAGCTACATTATTACCCTAGAGCGCTAATTGGTCACCCACAATTAGGTGGTAATAAGGACCTACTTACCTCACAATCGAGATGTAAAGCAGAGTAATATCTCGGGCTGCAATTGATGCCTTACAGCCCTTGGCTACTAATGTACTATTAAAGAATTAAAAATATTGTTTTCAACTGTGAAAGAAGACCGCTGAATCGAACCGAATCACATGTTTGCCAACTGTTGCATATTAATATAGTAGGTGATATTTTTCATTGTATTCTTTTTAGAGTTTCCTAATTTACATATTTTCCAACCTACAATCCTTCAATTTAAAATTTGAGTACTTACCAACCTACTACATACAGCATTCGTACCAAATTACGGCCATTGGACATCACAAAGGGCCATGGATTACCCCTAATTTGGCGTAACGACTGCCTATAATGCAGTTAATGCGATCGCATGACACAACTGTTCTATAACTACGAGCCTTGGTTACGCTTGGTTATCAAATAATTAGGTTTTGGTACAAACATACACTTAAGCACAAAATCAGAGTTAAAATCATTTTTTTACATAAATTCCAAAGTATAATGGCAGGTATGCACAAAAAACTAAAATGCAGAAAGAATAGCTGTCTTACAAGACAAGAATGATCTTGTAAGATAAAGAGTGTTTTTTTTAGGATTGGATTTTAAAGTTAAATTAGTCACATAAAAATGTACTTAAAAAAAAAAAACACTTTTATCGTTAGATTCGTGAAATATTGAATTGGCGTGAAACTAATTTTTTTTTGTACACAAAGGACATCTACTTAAATTTTAAGATGTTATTATTTGAATTCTGAACACTAATTCTTCTTGCAAGAGGCAAAGCATAAAAAAGTACATTATGTATGATTTAAATAAAAATAAATATGTACTAGTGAAAATAATTAAAAATAAATATGTATTAGTTCTTTGCAATGGTACAATTTACAGTGTTTACACCATATTTTTAATGTTAGCCGTGTACCTGAATTTTTTATTTGACCTCAACCTAGCCCTGAAGTTGATGATGAAACGAGCACACCCAAAAGAAACCTCAGTCACGATTTGATAGAAGATTACACGGGTTGTTACCCATGAAGTCGGAAATAATCCCAATTCCCAATCGCCAAATTTTTAGAACTTTTCCTGCACATGTTCGGAAAAGTTCAAGTTTCGATGACTATGAAACCATAATTAAACAATCGTTATTTTGTCTAGAGAAGTCACTTTCTTTATAAAAATATTCAGTTTTTACACTGCTGGGCTGTAAGGGACAGCGTTTAAAAAACTAAAAGGGCCTGATCATTCCATGAAACCAAGTAATGAATGAAAATCAAGTTAACAATTTGTTTTGGAGATGCTGATATTTTTTTCATTTCCTGAAAGTTTGCAGTCACTGAAAGTTGTTCAGTTTCGTTGATTGTTGTTCAGTTTCATATCATTTTAGTTTTTGGGAAGCTGTCCCTTTTACCCCGTATTATATCGACTTCATCTTCTAAAGATATATTCCTATTATCTATCACATTCAATTGAGTGCTTCATCCAATAACACTTGCGAGAATTGTGTCATTTCTCAATATGGCGATCGATCACTCATGGCAATGTAATACAGTCGTTTTTGGGGTTCCGCACTTTAAAAGAAAAACTTATAAGATAACTTTGTTGTCCGTTTGACTGTCTGTCATGACATGATCTTTTTTCTGACGAACAGGTATCAAGTTGAAATGAATGTTATCAACTATACAACGTGTTTATGGAATCAGCGAAACCCTCATACACCCCAACTGATTTTTATTAAAATAAATGCATTACAGTAATAAAAAATCTTAAAAAAAACAGATTGTTTTCTAGATATTGTCTTTTTTTTTAAGTTTCACCATTGTTCTAGTTTTATCGTTGTTCTAGTCCACGCACTCCGCGCACGCTACGCCCACTTCCCTCCCCTCCTCACCGTTCATGAACCGCGCGGCGCTGCCGCCAGCGCGCGTATCCACAGAAATATTTAGAATAGAAGCGACAAAAATTTAAATAATAAAAAAAATACCCCTATCAAAAACCCGTGAAATTGATTCTACTCTCGATTCTGAACAAACTATTTTCTCAGTTTCGCTTATTCCGTTAGGACGTTGTATAGACCTTGGAAGATGTGAAAATTTCAAGCTCCTACAACAACACAATCGAAAGATACGGCCATTATTTCCCCATCTCCAAACAAATTGATGATTAATTTTCTCTGTGAGAGGGGAAATTATTTAGGACTTTCAAACTGTTGATACGAAAACTCTACGATGATGGTTTCTACCTGAAAGCCTTAAATTTGAAAAAATTATATATTCTTTTCAAATTTCCTTTCATCGAACGACTTTTGATAATTTCATTGTCGACCACGCTGAAGAAAAGTTGATTTTGCGTTTCTATTGTAAAGCATCCTTTATGTACGGTCAGCCGCACGTCGGTAAAAACTTTTTCAACTCTATTACCACGCTATAAGGTCCAAAAGTGGTTATACTGACGTGCAGTTGAGTGTACAACGTTTATATGTTATTGTGAATGAGGTCTAAATAGCTCAGTAGTAGCAACGCGAGTGTAAATTTAATAGCCTGAAAAAAACATCCGTAAGTACCTCATCATATCGCCATAACACGTCCACTGCAGGACAGGGAACTCCCTCCACAACTCTAGCAAAAAAGCGTGGTACTTAGGAGGGGATTTGCCATAGTCACCACGCTTGTAACCGTTGCGGCTGGCGACCGCTGTTGTTGGTGACCGCAGTATGTAAGATGGTAAGATACACAGAAAGATGCTGCTGCCCATCCTCTGGTTCTTATGCCCTTAGTCGCCTCTTACGACACCCACGGTTTGCCGGCACCAAACGGTAGTACCTAATATGTTATTATTCTCTCTAGCGATTCTTCCTAGAACAGTTGTTCAAAATTACATAGCTAATTTCCATTTAACCGCAGATACAATGAATTTAGAAACTGGGATTGTTTTTAGAGGATTGAATTAATTAGTTACAGAAAATCTGATCACGTTTTCCCACCGCAGGCTCAGAATAAAGATCAACAAACACTAAGAACGATTATACTGGAAATAAATTTATGGGAATAAATGTTTTTGTCATGCTAAAATCGACTCTATGTCGTGAGGATATCAATAGACTTCTATTCTAGCTACAATACCCTTGTTATGGTAATAATAAACAAACACATATTTTCAAATGCACGTGACTGCACCTGCGATGGTGTCTGATAAGAATATTTTTTTAACATTTTTTTTTATATTTATTTATAGTCTGACCGCAACCGCTATACCTACCGCGCCTTAGGTATGCGAGCTGCGAGACGGAGGGGCCATCGCTCGTCATCGCTCACGGCGACAACTAGTTCTTGCTCTTTCCTTCCCACTCCCCCACCTCCCCGCGCATACCTAAGGCGCGGTACAGCGGTTGCGGTCAGACTATAGTCACAGTAAAGAGATGGGCTTATCTATAGTATCACCTATCCCAGTGTAGTACAAATACAAATATCTTTATTCGCAAGAAAACAGTAGTTGAGGATCTTAAGTTAGAAGAGTACAGTGTTTTCAGCTTACACGTAAGCATGCAAATATATCTAATGTGAATTAAAATTATTAAAATTATTGTGAATTAAATTAATTGTGTTTATTCTAGTAGATCAACGCGGAAGACCACTTTTAACCTGGCTGACAAAGGTTCAGTGAGGTCGGCGTCTACAAATGCAAATATAGACGGCGTCCTTGAACTAAATCAATCGTGAACAGGAAGGGAAAGGACAAGGAGAATCGACACTAAGTAAATGGGATAAAGATGAAACAAGAATAATGCAAAGCATGATGATGACGCGACGTCCAGGTATCTGTAATCAAATCTTGCAAGTTAAGTTTGACGCACTTCCCGTTTCTCGATTGAGCTGATGCATGCAAATTCTGCTAGCCTTATTCCGTTTTCACCATTTGTTTTTCGGAGTCGGTTACCTAACTTAGAGGATTGGACGAGGGCACTAGTTTTTACACACACACAGAGGACAAACCAGACCCCATCCTAGGTTAGGCTTTGTAAGGTTAATGGCCAAGCTGGCTGTCAGAGTTACCAAGCCACCAAATGACAGTAGCAGGGACCGGGACTAACGGCTTAACGTGTGTTTATACCACCAATCCCGCGCCGCCGCAGTCACCACGATGCCAGCGCCCTCTGGGTGGCCGCCGGGCCCTTCTTCACGCGCAACCATTGCGATCGGACATTATTTGTTATTTAAATTATATTCTTTATTAAAAACCAGTGTATACAGTCCGCTTTGTGTTTATGTCATCTCCGTCAGCTACAGTTTTGGTCCTTTCACCGTAAAAAGGATATAATTTCTGCAAATAAGAACGATATCGCCGAAAATATCGACAAGATTCGTTGGCGTCCGAGATCGTCGAGGTCATCGCAACCGTTAGCAGCGTTCATCGGTTGAAATCTTCGCAAATTCTTCGAGGAATCTATTTATCTGCAAGACTTTTGCCCTATCTTCGTGTGATTACCTCGGGAAACCTGCAATTTCACCGTCTTAAGGAGTCACGGAACAACGGAGTTAAGGAACAAAGATAACGTCATTGTGTCATCCAAAGGTCGCCGAGTGGCTCGCCGAGACGTCGCAAGGTTGAACCTAAGGACTTGTGCTTGCACTGTGAGTTCGTTCCATTTTTTCCTAATCCTATCCGAGATAAATTTCCTACTTTTAGCCAGCTTTTATCCAAAAATTTCCTATTATAAGCTTATATTGAGTGATTCATTGTGATATCTTTTCGTAAAAATATTTCCTGCATATGTTATTTTAGCGAAGTAAGCGCATACCAGGCTTTCTTTCCATAAATTTCAAGGTTACGCTTACATAGCACTGCAAGTGACCGCGCGCATCGCTCGTAAAGACAGCGCAGTACCTATTTTGTTGCCGTGCAAAATATCTACCCACTTTCTTTTTTATTATATTTTATTTTGCGCCCATAGCACCGTTTCGTACGCCTTTTCTTGCAATATTTTAGTAGGTTATGCAGTAGAATAAGTGACTAAGAGTCTCGTAACAGCTTTTCATTATAGCAACGTATATTTTTATTTTTTCTTGTCACACTCTGTCGATGCTTACCCACATCATAGAGTAATATAATCCACATTCACAATGGCTGACGAAGCAGCTATAAAGAAGCATAAGAAAGCAAGGGCAAGTCTTAAAACTAAGCTAACGCAGTTTGAGGCTCATTTAACACTAGCAAAAACATATTGCGAATTATCCACTGAGCACGCATCCGAGCTTGAGCTACGTCTTTCAAGAATAGAAAATGTAATCAATGATTTCGATACATTACAGACGGAACTGGAAATTCTAGTCGACCCCCCCGACGGGGAGTTTGTTGAGCGCAAGCAGTTTGAGGACCATTATTATCGTCTGGTGTCTACTGCTCGCGATCTTCTCGCCAAGTGCACCGGCAAAGGTGGTCGTTCGCGCTCTGGGTCCGACGCAAGCTTCAGCGATTGCAACTCAGGTGGGACTTGTAAACATCACATGAAATTTCAGTTGCCTAAAATAAATTTACCAAAATTTGATGGAAACTATTACCTCCGATAACGGAACTAACTTTGTCGGTGCATGTAACGAATTATCTACATTTTTGTCACAATCTGACATCGCTACTGACTTAGCTGATGAAGGAATCAAATTCATCTTCTGTCCTGCTTACTCCCCCCATTTCAACGGAATGGCGGAAGCCGCCGTACGCTCCACAAAGCATCATTTGAGAAGGGTTCTGAACCTAACTCATTTCACTTACGAGGAGATGGCCACTTGTCTTACTCAAATAGAAGCTATACTTAACTCCCGTCCTATAGTACCTTTATCAACCGACCCTCATGACCTTTCTGTCCTCACTCCTGCTCATTTCCTGATTGGACGAGCTCTTACGCCTGTGCCTAGTCCGCAGGTACCTGAGAATACCAAGATTAACTCTCTGCAGCGATACAAGAGAGTGGAAGTCATCAAACATCACTTCTGGAAAAGATTTGCTAACGACTACATCTCCACACTTCAGCAGAAAACCAAATGGCAAAGAGGCAACAATGAGCTGAAGGTCGACACACTTGTGCTTGTCAAGGACAAAATCACGCCGCCCTTACTCTGGTCTCTAGGACGAGTTACCCAGACCTACCCTGGCACTGACGGTGTCAACCGTGTAGTAGTCATAAAAACAAGACGCGGCACCATCAGAAGAGGATGGAACAACATCTGCCCTCTACCTCTGGACGACCTATGAAGACTCTTCAACTATCTAACTTTGAAGCTTTCTCTTCAACCCGGGGAGCTTGTTTATACCACCAATCCCGCGCCGCCGCAGTCACCACGATGCCAGCGCCCTCTGGGTGGCCGCCGGGCACTTCTTTACGCGCAACCATTGCGATCGGACATTATTTGTTATTTAAATTATATTCTTTATTAAAAACCAGTGTATACAGTCCGCTTTGTGTTTATTTCATCTCCGTCAGCTACAACGTACCTTCCGAAGCACAGAAACACTCTAGTTTTTGGCCCACTAGCGGTCACAAATCCGGGTTCTGACCACGGCTAACGTTGCTTAACTTTTATGATGTATCTCTATTAATAAAATACGCATTTATAAGATTTAACAGAGATAGATAACACATGTTTAATCGATTTGGAGTAGAAAATATTACTCTTTTTTTTAAATCTTCCGATAGTTACCACATACATACGTAACTTATCAATATGACGTAACGAAAGATATAAAATATAGTGACTACACGTACTGTCACAGGAACTGATAATGATCTAAATGATCTAAACTAACCAGTTACGAAGTTAATACCGGTCAATAACTAGTACAGCAAAGTAGGTAGATAAGTATGTAAGTAGACCTAGAAATTTATTGTCAAACCACTGCGTGAGAGGAAGTCAGCTGGACAGAAATACCACGTAGGTTTGTTAATAGGGTCCCAAAAACCAGAAATCTCCAGAAAATTTCAAATTAAGGAACCTTGTTTTTATCGCCGTAGCAGTACCTACAGGGTGAATTTGAAAACATTCGACAAATTGTAAGCGTGAGTTCGGACCATGAAACTGAACAACTTTCCCCAAGAGGTCGTTAGACGTAAAAAAGTCGATCTTCCATACAAAATGTATAGTCAGCTGACTGACTTTACTATGAAAGGGTAAACATTTTTTTCGTCCGATGACCTATGTTTCTAGGAGAAAATTTATCGAATGTTTTCAATTTCACCCTATAGAGTGACGCAATGCGGATATACTATAATTTTCATACTTCATATAATAATTCTCAGAACTATAGTTACGTCTAGCGACGCGTGGTTGAGCCAACTTAAACTTTCAACTTTTGCAGAACTTCCCAACGGTGTAGTGTCTACTATACGCCAAGAATTGTTAACTTTGTTAATTTTATACAAACTTCCAACTATACGCTTCTTCCGGCTCAAATTATAAATTAGATGGAAGAACTTACTGTTTCAATCAACAAAAGATTCCGTTACAAAGGCGGGTATTATACTTTAATCAAGGAACCTTTGTTTTCCTTTTATTGATAAGAATTATTCCACGCACAAGACCCTCTGATGTACGGAAACGAGGGTCTCTTCAAATAAACGACTCAGAATAGCCATTTTCCTCTAAAATATAGCCATCAATTCTTCATTCCACATATTGTGTTGCACTGCGCTTATAAAAAGCTTACATGACGTTGACAAACGGCTGTTATAGCGAAATTTTTGTGCGAGAAAAATTGGTGGGCGTGAGTGCCTAGCGCGCCTCCAGAAAGTCTTCGATTACAAGATGTCGATTTGTTTCGTGTCGACACGCACGCGACACAGTGCGACGCGTCGGCACGTCTTAGTCATTAATACAACCCCTCGAGTTTTTCCTTCCACCCTCTATAAGCTACAAAGATGTACTCCAGAACACGCGAGGAAAAGGCGTTATTATCTTGTTTACTTACGTTATACAATTATGAACTCTCGCACATTACGCGTGTGAGTTGCTGGAAATACGTGGCTGGACTCCTAAACACTCAAGTATAGTAATGGAAATGCGAATCTTGCAATACCATAAGGGTTTATGAGATGATATCTTCGGCGTTATTATTGTTATATACTGCAACCTTTGTTAATGGGCGTGATTGGCCAAACATAATTGAAATCCTGAGTGGAATATTTAATGTGTGTGGTGGATCTCACACCGGAAGACTGCGTTGGCTAGCCAAAGAGGTGGACCGAGTATCTGGTGAAGGTAGCGGGAAGCAACTGGTAAGTACTTAAGCAGGGTATCACCAGTTGTTGAATCTTTGAGGGAAGTATCTGTCTAGCAGTTAACTTCTTTTTTCTGCATTAATGTTGTGCGTAGTAGGAATAAAAATAAAACTTAGTTTAATTGCGGAACCATTTATAGACTAAACATAAAGCGGTTTTATTGAAACGTGATCGTGTAAAATGTTTTAATATTACACTAAACTATAAAGCTTATTTTAAACAAAGAGATCGGTTCGTTTGGATCTGTTTGATTTCAATAAATCCCCGATATCCATTCATTGATCTATTTGCATAGGTCATTGTTGACACGGTCTCACTCATTATCCCATCACTGTCATGCTTAAGCCCGATTAATATGTTCGCAGGATTTACCTGACTCTGATATTTGCAACTTTGTATCGATTGATCGCTTAAAAGACAAGAAAGAAATTGGAGTTTAATCAGTATGTTATAGAGTGAGAGTGCACATTTGCAAGGGTCTTCGTTCCCGGCTTTTGTTACAAATTACAGGATCCGTGTTAGTCCAACGATTACAAGTGGACTATTCATCAAGTGACGGCGATCCGGCGAAGCACGTACTACAGTCATCCATTTCACCCGTCCGAGCCGCGATCACTCAACGCTATCGGGACTCACGACGCCTCCAATGGACAACAAAATTAATTCAAGGAACACGGAAAGGTCCCGATCGATGAAGGCAATGATTAAGCGCATTCATTTTTATCCCCGAAATACTTTCGCTTATTTTTGGAGAGCATAATCAGAACGCTTCAAAACTGATCGCCTATCTATCAAATGGTATTTTTGTTTGATTGAAGATAAAAAAGTCATAAGCAGCTTTCCACAAAACACTAGAAGGATTCAACGACAAAATAGACAACGAAACGATATCCGAAGATAGAGTCGATATCGAAAAATGGCGACCTATAAATAAGCAATCGAAAAGCAATATAAGACGTGGGGGTCATAAATCTGAGATAGTTTCTGGTGAAATTCTTCGCATTGGTTGCATCAAACTGCCCGGGAGAATGGAACTTCGAAGATTTTCGACAATTCCGAGTATTTTCCAGGTTCCATACGTAACTTGTATTGCGGAACTCGTAAAACCGGCTGAGTGACTCCTGAATCTCGCATTCGAATGGCATTTGTACCTTTTTGATGCATGCGAATATGTCGCACTGCGGGGATTTTAAATTCTGCACCATGCAGTGATTTGTCGCTCATATAATAAAAAAAACCGGCCAAGTGCGAGTCGGACTCGCGCACTGAGGGTTCCGTACCACCACATAAACATAATTGTATTAGTTGAAATTTCAGTAAGTTAATGTGCTAGATTTTTTGAGTCCGACACGCGCTTGACCAAATTTTATTATTTGTTGTTATTTTATAGCCTATGCCCTATAAACATACCAATTTTCAAGTTTGTAAGTGTTCCCGTTTTTAAATAGAACTAAAAAAAAAAATCGCCTCAGCAACCATCCAACTTGACCTCTCTCTTATATGAATGTTCTTGAAACGGGAGCTCACCACAATTGGTTACCATTAGTTGTGAGAAAAGTTGTAATATTTAATGATTTCAGACTTTTCCCATTATTTGTACTGTGAGACCTAGCTTCTTACCAAATTTCATAATTTTAGGTCAACGGGAAGTACCCTGTAGGTTTTTCATTTTTGAATAAATGTATGGAGATGAGGACATAAAATGCCATATCTTTTGATTACGTCGTTGTAAAAAATTGAAATTTTCAGATCTTGTGTGGTTCATGGATCCTAATATATGGTATTAATTTCAACCTGATACCTTTACCCGTTCGTGAGATATAGGGTCTTGACAGACAGACAGACAGACAGACAGACGGACAACAAAGTGATCCTATAAGGGTTCCGTTTTTTTCTTTTGAGATACGGAACCCTAAAAAGATACTCGACTTGCTTTGTTCTTTTATTCCTGATCTTTAAAGCAACAGATCTATTTTGTACAGCTTTTTTCAATCTCGCTTCGAAGAATCCTCGACATTCACTCTTATTGGGATCGTTTCGTATTCAAACTAACATTGTTTCGGTCTTATTTTCAGAAAACATGTCCGGATATTATAAGGAAATATAAAATTTCCATTTTTAGATTAATTGCACGGATCAATAAGTAACTTAATTGTACAGTCAAGAGCATGTCAAACTTGACACATTTAGCCTTGTACCATTCACTTCCGTAATGGCAAATATTATTCTTAGGGTAGGAGCTACTCAATTAATGTGAGGCTCGAAGTGCTCTCGTGTGCCTATAAAAACATATGTTGTATAATCTACCGATTCCATAGCAATCGTATTACAAAACCAAGTTAGTAAGTAAAACAGCATTGCATGAACTTTATGTCATGGTGATAGAGTTGCAAATTTTCTCACCGAGCTGCAGTTGACTGTACCTACTGGTAAGCTGAGTCGTGAGATAAGTTTCTCGAACCTGATCCATACAAGAGTTTAACTAAAGAAGTTTTAGTAAGGTTTTTTCACATTTAGGAATAAGAGCAATAATATAAAATTGTAAAACATTTTGATGAGGAAATAAGAAGCAGTCAACGGCTGGATGTAAACGGCCGTATATACCAGATGACGCGCTACAAGAGCATTTTAAACTTTCGTATATTATTATTACTACAAAGCAAGTTTAGTCCAAGGCTGCACTTTTTTTCGAATAAATTTTTGTTTAAATCAGCTACCCTTTGAAGGTTATTTTATGTACCTAATTTGATTAAATCGGGTACTGTCGACCGAAAAGTGGCAGAGTTACCTGATTGATACCTTGACATTTAAGGTGCTCTGGACACTTTTTTTATTTAAAAGAAAAGAGAAACTTAAAATAACTATGTGTAAAACATCAATTTATTATTGAAGTCTTGTAAATGTAAAGGACCCAAATTTTTATGTCCCTCAACACAGAATCCTCAGAGAAAAAAACTGCATAAAAATTTATTTTGACGATGCCAAAAAATAGTCATGAAATAGTCATAAATAGTCACCATAAGGAAAAAAATAGTCGCGTTACAATTCTAGAGTTATAGCTATGGTTTGCTGAGGATTATGGGCATAGGCTATATACAGAATCCTCAGTTCTGATGCAAGCAAACCGTGGGGACTATCGACTTGGTTTTTATTTTAAAAAATAGTCATGAAATAGTCGTCTTGACTTCCAAATTCTCAAAAATAGTCGTTCAAGGATTACAGAGTTACAGGGGTAGCTTGCTGAGGAATCTGTGCATAGCATTTCACGGACGCAGATTCCAGCAGAACGTTTAGGTTTTTCTGTTTGATACTGATGTCAAAAAATAGTCAACAAATAGTCGTCTCAAACCATAATCACTTTGGTCTGGTTTACCTTGTAGAAGTATGTTAAAAATGCATGTTAACTTCGCCATACATTTTTCAACTCAAGTACAGTCGTGTTCAAAATGCATATCATCTTTGATGGTAACTATTTAGTTACTTTTTTTTATGTATTTGGAACCCAATATAATTAATTCTGTAATAAAAAGCAAAGTTTATTTGTTTTCATGTTAAATAATATAGCTTAATAAACTACAATAATTGGTTTTAAACTAATATAATAAAAAAATCTTCTTTATGAATATAATCAGTACCTACAGATTATTTTAAAGTTAGTTTTTAGGGTTCCGTACCTCAAAAGAAAAAAACGGAACCCTTATAGGATCACTTTGTTGTCCGTCTGTCTGTCAAGATCCTTTATCTCACGAACGGGTAAAGGTATCAGGTTGAAATTAATACCATATATTAGGATTTATGAACCATAAAAGATCCGAAAATTTCAATTTTTTACAACGACGCAATCAAAAGATATGGCATTTTATGTCCTCATCTCCATACATTTATTCAAAAATGCAAAACCTACAGGGTACTTCCCGTTGATCTAAAATTATGAAATTTGGCAAGAAGCTAGGTCTCACAGTAAAAATAATGGGAAAAGTCTGAAATCATGAAATATTCACACTACTTCACACACACACCGTATCTTCATTGCTAATGTGATTTGTGAGCGACAAACCTTATCAATTTTGTTTAACTTTGTAATTGTCTTAATTTTTATTTCGAAATTTTTTCCTACCTGCCCTAAATTAACTTGATAATATTTTTTGTTTACGTAGTGAAGATCTGTAATTGGCTAATGTACTGTTTATTGTATTGGTTTGTATTTTAAGTATTAATGCTGTAGATCTTAGTTAAATAAATAAAATAAATAAATAAAATAAAAAAATAAAATAAAAATTACAAAATTTCTCACAACTAATAGTAACCAATTGTGGTGAGCTCCCGTTTCAAAAACATTCATATAAGAGAGGGGTCAAGTTGGATGGTCGCTAAGGCGATTTTTGTTTTAGTTCTATTTAAAAACGGGAACACTTACAAACTTGAAAATTGGTATGTTTATAGTGCATAAGCTATACAATAACAACAAATAATAAAATTTGGACAAGCGCGTGTCGGACTCAAAAAATCTAGCACATTAACTTACTGAAATTTCAACTAATACAATTATGTTTAAGTGGTGGTACGGAACCCTCAGTGCGCGAGTCCGACTCGCACTTTGCCGGTTTTTTGTATAAATCACAGTCTACGTACTTATGTCCGTTAAATGAGTAATACAGGGTGATAATTTTATTGCGTGCCATAGCTTAGGGGGTGTTTCAGTAACGATAAAGGAACACAAAAAAAAAATCTACTTTTAAAAAAATCTGAAAATTTTATAATTTGCCCTACGCAGAGGGCAATGACCCGACCGAGGCTGCGCTTCAAACGAGCTGCTGTTAGTTTTAGAATTTACATTCAATTTTTAAGTAGGATTATTGAAAAAATGGAAATCCTAATTTGGAATAACTCTTTGTGTATTTACTGCTTCCATAGGCTGTAGTGTAAGTTAACTTTACATTTCATATAATTACCGTAGAACACGGCAATTGTCGTTGTAATAGCAACACTGTAGGGCACATCAATACGCGCCGGCGGCGGCGGCGAGCGCTTGCTCGGTCACACAATTCGGTCGAGCCGAACGCCGCCATGCTATTGGTTAAACATATCTCGTCTCAGAATATTGGTGCTTTTTAGGGTTCCGTACCTCAAAAGAAAAAAACGGAACCCTTATAGGATCACTTTGTTGTCCGTCTGTCTGTCTGTCTGTCTGTCAAGACCCTTTATCTCACGAACGGGTAGAGGTATCAGGTTGAAATTAATAATATATATTAGGATCCATGAACTACACAAGATCTGAAAATTTAAATTTTTTACAACGACGCAATCAAAAGATATGGCATTTTATGTCCTCATCTCCATACATTTATGCAAAAATGCAAAACCTACAGGGTACTTCCCGTTGACCTAAAATTATGAAATTCGGCAAGAAGCTAGGTCTCACAGTACAAATAATGAGAAAAGTCTGAAATCATTAAATATTACAACTTTTCTCACAACTAATGGTAACCAATTGTGGTGAGCTCCCGTTTCAAGAACATTCATATAAGAGAGGGGTCAAGTTGGATGGTCGCTGAGGCGATTTTTGTTTTAGTTCTATTTTAAAAACGGGAACACATGCAAACTTGAAAATTGGTATGTTTATAGTGCATAAGCTATAAAATAACAACAAATAATAAAATATAGTCAACCGCGTGTCGGACTAAAAAAATCTAGCACATTAACTTTCTGAAATTTCAACTAATACAATTATGATTATGTGGTGGTACGGAACCCTCTTTGAGCGAGTCCGACTCGCACTTGGCCGGTTTTTTCTATTATACGACCCACGTTAAACATTTCTAACTCTGTTACTATGCCATTAAGTCACTGATTTGTATTATTCTACTGATGTGCTGTTGGGTAAAAGAAACACATATGCAGCGACATTTTAATTTTTAATGAATAGTTAAATGCGTAGGCAAACAACATTGATCAATCAAGAAATTAGTAAGTTAGTATAGTTAATTTAGTAATATTTGCGAACCTACCAACTATTATTAAAGTATTTTTATTTACTGAATGCATCTGGGTTTAAGCCCGATATTCTAGTTTTACCTTTCCTTAAACGTGGAACCTACATTATAAGTTTTTAGACCAAAAGGTTGGGTCTGTGCACTGATATATCAGTCGGTTTATCCTCTTATTTACCTAATAAAAATAGATAACAGAAAAATAGGGTCTGCAACAATATATAAAAATAAAAGCCTCTAACAATATCAAAATCCATTTTTTTTTACAACTTGAAATCAATATCAAATAATTTTGTGTACGCGACTGTACAAAGGAAAAATGTATGGCGAAGTTAACATGCATTTTTAACATACTTCTACAAGGTAAACCAGACCAAAGTGATTATGGTTTGAGACGACTATTTGTTGACTATTTTTACTTGAACGACTATTTTTGAGAATTTGGAAGTCAAGACGACTATTTCATGACTATTTTTTAAAATAAAAACCAAGTCGATAGTCCCCACGGTTTGCTTGCATCAGAACTGAGGATTCTGTATATAGCTTATGCCCATAATCCTCAGCAAACCATAGCTATAACTCTAGAATTGTAACGCGACTATTTTTTTCCTTATGGTGACTATTTATGACTATTTCATGACTATTTTTTGGCATCGTCAAAATAAGTTTTTATGCAGTTTTTTTCTCTGAGGATTCTGTGTTGAGGGACATAAATTTTTGCATAGGTGAGGCTTCTTTGAAGACAAAGGCTCATGTGACTAGCGGAATGTTGCCTCGAGCAAAGTCGAGCGAAAGATGTGGCGAAGACACCTGATACCCTGGATACCTACCTATTCGGTGGCTGGGTTCTGTTTAAGATGTCGGTAGTCATTTGAGAACTTATTGCATTTTTTATTCGGATATGTACTCTTGCAATATACGATTTCAAGGGAAGTTAAAAATATTGGCTTAAAAAATACCGTTTGATCTGAAAATGTGAAAGCAAAATTTTTAAGGTATGTGTTTAATTTTATTAATCCGGAAGGAATAAGATAGATAGATAGATAGATAAACACTTCATTGTCACACACAAAACACATTAACAATTACAAAAGAGAGTCTTAAATCTAGGGTGACAAAGGCGGTCTTATCGCTGGGAGCGATCTCTTCCAGACAACCTTTGCATGTAGGAAAGTGTGATAGAGAACTGCAGTAGTGTGCCAATCTATAATATTTATATACTTTTACAATACAATGTGTACATATACAAATATATATAATATATATATATATATACAAATAAATAATTTAGACAGGAATAAATGTAACATACACAATAAATAAATATATATAATCCATACTAATATAATATTATAAATGCGAAAGTAACTCTGTCTGTCTGTCTGTTTGTTTGTTTGTTTGTTTGTTGCTCTTTCACGCCTAAACGGCTGAACGGATTTTGATGAAATTTGGTATGGTGATAGATGGTAACTTGGAGACGGACATAGGCTACTTTTTACCCCGGGAAAATATCTCATTCCCGTGGGAATCTACACATACAATAATACTCTAGCGGGGTTGTATCTGCTACAGCACACCGAAACTACTTAACCGATTTTGATGGGACTTTTTTTATTCAACTAAGTATCGCTGATTACGAAAACTACTACAATTTTGAAATCCAACGTGGTAGACGTAAACTACCATTATTCCCTGGGGATAAGGTTGAGGTGCGATAGGGTTGAAATGTCTAAAAATCAATATGGGTGTCGTTTGTAAGGTTTATCGAGCCGCTGATTACAAAAACTACAACAATTTTGAAATCCAACATGGTGGACGTGAAATGCTATCATCCCTTGGGGATGAGGTTGGGGTGCGATAGAGTTGATATGTCTAAAAATCAATATCCATACTTCCATACTAATATTATAAATGCGAAAGTAACTCTGTCTGTCTGTCTGTTTGTTTGTTTGTTTGTTTGTTGCTCTAACACGCCTAAACGGCTGAACGGATTTTGATGAAATTTGGTATGGTGATAGATGGTAACTTGGAGACGGACATAGGCTACTTTTTACCCCGGGAAAATATCTCATTCCCGTGGGAACCTACACATACAATAATACTCTAGCGGGGTTGTATCTGCTACAGCACACCGAAACTACTTAACCGATTTTGATGGGACTTTTTTTATTCAACTAAGTATCGCTGATTACGAAAACTACTACAATTTTGAAATCCAACGTGGTAGACGTAAACTACCATTATCCCATGGGGATAAGGTTGAGGTGCGATAGGGTTGAAATGTCTAAAAATCAATATGGGTGTCGTTTGTAAGGTTTATCGAGCCGCTGATTACAAAAACTACAACAATTTTGAAATCCAACATGGTGGACGTGAAATGCTATCATCCCTTGGGGATGAGGTTGGGGTGCGATAGAGTTGATATGTCTAAAAATCAATATGGGTGTCGTTCGTATGGTTTATCGGGTCGCTGATTACGAAAACTACAATGATTTTGAAATCCAACGTGGTGGACGTGAAATACCACCACCCCTGGGATGGGGTTGGGATTCGATAGGTTTGAAATGTCTAAAAATCAATATGAGTGTCAGTTGTATGTTTATATAAGGAATAGGGATAGCGGTTAAGATGGCGTTAGGGGTAGAAGCAGGGATAGGGGTAGGGTCAGGGATAGGGAGAGGGAGAGGGGGAGCAGTGGCGTGCCTAGGGTTTCCGAATAGGGCAAGCCGAGAGATATGTTTCTGTAGGTTTTACAGTTTTTCCTCACTTATCTCAACACTCTTCACTTTCATACGCACTTGCTGGCCTGGACGAGCTCATAAGGCACACTGAAGATATACAACTACTACTTCATTGCAGTGGCTTTGAAAAAAGCCGTTTGGTTTGTTTGAGCGAATTATATTAAGGTCGACTTCTTATCTTTGCTTGCCTAGTGAGAGATTTTTTTCCTTTTGATCAAAGTTAAAAGACTTTACCTTTTCCTTGCCTTACAACTTTAAATCCTTACAAGGAAATATAACTTCTGCCATTTTTTCGAACAAAGTAATCACTTTTTACTGATAAAACACTACACAAACAAAACAAACAAATCCATCCGCTCAAACCCAAACTTAAGAAAAACACAATAAAGTGAAGTTGGAACACCACCGCGCACTCGCCGAATTTTCGCATTCACTATGAATCCGTGTACAACTTCATACGCAATCAGGGCTTTCAGTCTAGTACTGATTGCTATATAAACCTACGCATAGCTATATCCTTATAGTGCACATTTTCAATAGGTAAGAAAGAGATATGCCGGCTGGAATCGAAGCCCGCTTGCAAGCCAGCGCGTGCGAGCGAGATGACTAGCCGAGTCTCAGTGGGTGACACTGCCTCTCGCGGCTCAGTTGCACGGCGGGACGCGCGACTTATTTTGAAAAGTAAAATAGCGCGAACTTTTAAAATAAATATTTCGGACTCTCCGCTCTCATTAATTTGATTTTTTATTTGTTCTTGATTCGTAATCGATAGTTATTTTTATAGGGCAAGCCCGGCTTTTGGGCTTGTATGAATGTACCGCCACTGAGGGGGAGGGATAGGGAGAGAGTGTAAGGGAGGGGAAAATGAGGGGAGAGAAAGGGGGAGGGAGGGGTAGAGGGCGTGGGAGGGGGTAGAGGGAGGGGGGGTAGAGGGAGGGAGAGGGGGAAGGGGAGGATGAGTGTGGGGAAGGGGGAAAGGGAGGGGAATGGGAGGAGGGCGAGGGGGGAAAGGGAGGGTGATGGGGAGAGGGGAAGGGGGGAAATGGAGGGGGGAGGAAGGGTGAGGGGGGGGAAGAGGGAGGGGCGAGGGAGAGGAAGAGAGAGTGGGAGAGGGTGAGGGAGGGGGAGTGGGAATGTAGGGGGGGGATACAAAAGGATAGATAGGGAGGAATAGGGACCTTTTTTTACTTTTATGAATACCTCCTCGCTACCCATTCACTTCACTCCCTTTATTGCCTTCTTTTTTAAGTTCGCCTGTAACGGTTGACAATGAAAATTCCGCACTACCTACCAGTTAAATAAAATCAAAAGATAATTAAGTTTGTAGTAAGATGCATTTATTCAACTTGGATAAGTACAAATGCATCTTTTACGTAGGGATCAAGAAGGATAAGCGCTCCGTAAATTATGTTTCAATTAAGTTCGAGTTCTGTTTTTTTATAAAATCTACGCGGACGAAGTCGCGGGTAACAGCTAGTATATATATAACAGCAAAAGGTATCATATAAGTAATTGTTGCAAACTAAGGAACTATTTTATGAAGGAAATGTTTATGTAATTTAGTTTTGAAAACAGCTAGTGACTTGGAGTGACGAATATCTGACGGCAAATCATTCCAGAGACTGACAGCTTTCAACGTAAACGATTCCTTATAGTAACCTGACCGAGTTAATGGAATTTGCAGTTGATTGTCAGTTTTAGATCGCAGATCACGAGAAAGATCAGAACTGTGGTATCGGAAACGTTCTTTAAGGTATGATGGAGTACGGGGGTCATGCAGTATGTTGTAGAGAAGTGCAAGGACATGCTCATCACGATGCAATCTGATAGGCAGCCATTTTAACTTGCTCCTGTATTCAGACACATGGTCGAACTTACGCAGTCCAAATATGAATCTTATGCAAAGGTTTTGCAGGCGTTGGAGCTTATTAAGCAGGTCCTCATTAAGGTCAATGAGGCAGACATCAGCATAGTCAAGTATTGGTAAGAGTAAGGACTGCGCAAGTTCAACTTTGGTCTTCACGGGGAGCATGTTTTTCCATCTGCGAAGCGCACCAGCAGCAGCAAATACTTTACGACTTGTTTCAGTAATGTGTGGCCGCCAAGAAAGAGTGTTATCAAATAGAACACCAAGGTTTTTGACAACCTTGCTGTAAGGCAACGCAACGTGACTGAAGGTGACAGGTGGAATGACGTCAAAATTGAGCCGTGATATCTGTTTAGAGCCTCCAATGATGATAACCTGCGACTTGTTCGGGTTTACTAGAAGGCCATGAGACTCACTCCAACGATGGACAGTCGCGAGATCGTCGTTGAGTTTGGAAACCAGATACACGATATCATCAGTGGAGGCATACCAGTAAATTTGCAGATCGTCAGCATACAGGTGGTAATGACAAGATAGGAGGGGAGTTAGGAAATTGATAAAGATTGAAAAAAGGAGAGGGGAGAGGACACCACCCTGAGGCACACCAGTAACCACGTCGCAACAATCTGACAGTTTGTCATCAGCACGGATGCGCTGTCGGCGCCCGTAGAGATAACCACGAAACCACTCAGCTGCCGTGTGCGAGACGGCGAGAGATTTTAACATGGCCAAAAGAATGTCAAAATCAACGTTATTGAAAGCATTACTGAAGTCTAGTAGAGCAATTGCTGTAACCTTTTGATTTGACATTTCGAACCGGATGTCATCGGACACTTTAGTCAGAGCAGTAACGGTGCTATGTCCCGGGCGAAAACCAGATTGAAAAGGGCTGAGAATATTATTTACGTTGACAAACAAACTAAGTTGGTGCTGCACAAGGCGTTCAAGGACTTTGGATAGGAAAGGAAGGATGGAGATAGGTCTGAAATGTGAAGGTAAAGAAGGATTAGAGATCTTAGGAATAGGAATTACTGCAGCCTCACGCCAGCAGCTAGGGAAGGTACTGTTACTGAGCGAGTAGTTAAAGATATGGCACAGAATAGGTAACAGGGTTTTAAGCCCAAGTAAAATCATCCTGCGGCTTATGCCATCAACACCTTCGGCATTAGATTTGATGGTAAGAATGTGTTTTTCAACTTCACGCTCAGTAACAGATCTAAAGCTGAAAGGGCTATGTTGCGGAGCAGGCATAGATAATAAGGATTGTAGAGTGGCTTGTTTGGAAGATGGATGCAAAGGAGAGGATGTTGAGAAATGGCGATTAAGCAAATCTAGGTCTAAATTGGGCTGCAAAGCGGATTTAGTTTTACCTATGCCAATAGTATTTAGAAAAGACCATACCTTCGCTGGATCGCCATTTTCAACAGAGGAATGTATGTGACGACACTGCGCATCCCTGCACATTCTGCTACAACGATTACGAAGTTCCCTATACTTACTGCGGTTTTCATCAGAAGGATCCTTTCTGAACTTAGCCTTAGCAGCATTTCTCTTAGCCATGATAGCCTTAATGCCATCGGTAAGACAAGGGGCGGGGAGGTGTTTGAGTCGAACAGGACGTAGCGGAGCGTGAACGTCAAAAATTTGGATCAAGAGAGAGTTAAAAATTTCCATCTTTTCGTCAATAGTCGGAGCTTCAAACACCGCATCCCAGTCAATACTACTAAGGTCGCTCATGAAAGATACTGTATCCATGTTATTGAAACTACGCTGCATGACCACTCGATGTTTTGGTTTGGGACATCGGATTTTATAGGAGAGGAAAACGAGGTCGTGATAGGAAAAGGCTTCAGCAGGAAATTGCCCGTGAGTAGACACAAGGTCAGGGGAGGAGACAATGATAAGATCAAGCAAGGAAGGCTGACAACCGGGGAAATGGTGTGTAGATGAGAGTGGGACTATATTGAGGTTCATGGACTCTACGATTGAGCACAGTCGAGAGGAACGTGAATCTTTCTTAAGAAGACATGTGTTGAAATCGCCCATAATTATGGTGTGATCAACCGTAGGGACCAGGGTAGGGTTGGAATAAGGTCAGAGTTCGTTGAACTAAAGAACACTACGTAATAAAAGCGCCACTTATAAGTGACCATTGGAGATTTTTAATACATATTAAAGAAAAGAAAAAGTACAAACCGACTATGGAAGAAAAAAAAAACATTTTACTCAAAGGGGATGTATACATACTGGGTGTAAGGGAAGGTGTACGATACAAACTGTTTGATAAGCAATTTGTATAGGGAGCTCATTTTTTTTTCATTTCCCAAAGATTTTTCTTTGGTAGAGTTGTTTAGTTTCGTTGACTGAACGTGAACACGCCCTTTCAGTTTTGGGTAAACCGTCATAGACAACTTTTATGTCGCAAGATTGAGATAAAATCAGGAATATGAATTCCAGATTTTAATGATAATAATACCTACATCCTACAATTCCTTATAGGCATTTTTTTTCAATTGTCAGTTACGAGTATTGCTGTTTGTACAAGAAATATAGCTTTGGGTTAGTCGGTCACAATTTTTTTAAATTAAAACTAATAGGGAGATTTCATCTATTTTTTTTATTTGTTTAATTTACTTCTTACATCGTTATACCACGGTAAAATATAGAAATACTGTTGGAAATGTTTAAATAATTTCATAAAGTAATATTTGAAAAATCTATTAAATTTGACATGGATAAACGCCGCCATTTTTCGCGCGTTTTGGATGACGTCACATGCCGCGTTCTGTATTGTTCACTATAGGCTTGTAAAGGTAAAACCTGAAGATCTTCAGTTTTAATCGCTATTAGATGATGGAAAATGCTAAAAATACATTTTATAGGGTATTGTCTTATGCCAAAGTGCCCAAATACTATGAGAAGTTTACAGATAATGTGCCTTTTTGCGGATCCGAGAGATGTGAAAACACGAAAAAAATGGTATAAGGTGATGAGAAGAACTGAAGTATTTTCAATATCGTATTTAAATTGTTCTGAAGTTCACTTTAATGTAAGTTTATCGTGTTTGTATAGTTAACATGCGTGTCGAGCCACGCGCTTAGGGTTCCATAGTTATCTAAGAAATGATTATTGTTAAGCAGGTTCCTAACGAACAGCGAGATTCAGCGCCTGATTGCAATTTCCATTGTTTTCAGTATTTTGACTATTCCTCGTTAACGTGTAAAGCTAACTTAGCTGTTTTTCTTTTAAATTCTTCATATTCATGTGGTGGTAAGCACTGTATATTTTTCCACGTTTCCATTAACCGTTTAGCTGGCAGGGGGACACGACCCTGACAATAAATTGCCCTTTTGAGCAAATTTTTTCGTAAACGAATCCCTAATTCATAAAACTGGTCAAGTGCGTATCGGGCCACGCGCAGTATAGGGTTCTGTAGTTTTTTTACGATTTTTTATCGCAGAGCAGGTTTTGCTTAAGTATTTCATAACGTTTATAACATAAACTTTTTACCTATAAACTTTTTACCTCCTAATATGCTCAGCGAGGTCCTAGCGCCTGACTAATATTACAATTTTTGTTATTTCCGCTATAGCTACCTTCTTTACCTGTAAAGCCTACTTATCTGTCTGTGATAGTTGTCCTTTCAATTTCATCATATATACTACTACTGTGATTTTTTATACATTTCCAATAACAACAGTTTATCTGGCAGGAAAGGCGGGGTGATTCCAACAAACAATTTCGCTTTCAAGCTAAATATTACGCAAACGGATCCCTAAACCGAAAAATTATCTGCGCAAACTCACATTATTTTTAAAATACCTATCTAACGACACTCCACACAATGGGGTGAAGAAATAAAAATCACCCCCACTTTACTTGTTGGGGAGATACCCTAAAAAAAATATTTTGTTAGATTTTATTTTACCACTTTCACGGCGTCAATAAAATACGTATTCATACAAAATTTCAGCTTTCTTGTACGAATGGTCTCTCAGCTAAGCCGAATTTTTCTTCCAAATACAACAGCACAGTATGAATATCGACACTACGACATGGCGCGTGACGTCACATTTCGATTCGACCAATGTCGAGGCTTTTTGCAAATTCGAACTTCCCTCGCTTATTTATTACTTTTTAATTAATATTTTGTGCCTTTAAATCCACACTAAACAAGAAAATAATGGTTTAGGTGTAATGTCAGGGCAATGAAGTATCGGAAATAAAAAAATCAAGTTAATTTATATGACATGCATACTCCCTATTAGCTTAATGACTTCTCCCAAGACTTATCCCAAATGAAAAATTCCTAAATAAATAATGTAATGTGCATAGACAGACATAGAAAACAATTATATCTTCTGAAATAAGTTGATATAATGTTTAGGGTTCCGTACCCAAACGGTTTAAAACGGGGCCCTATTAATAAGCGTCCGATTCTCTGATGTCTGTCTGTCATTCAGCGGGCTGTATCTCATGAATCGTAATACGTAGACAGTTAAAATTTTCACAGATTATGTATTTTTTCAGCCGGTCTAGGAAGAAATACTAAAAATAATACATTAAAGGGGGCTAACCAAAAGCGTTTATTTTGGCCATTTTTGATAGATTTTTGTTTTAGATCTATCGTAAAAACGGGAACACTTACAAGCGTGAAAATTATATTTTTATAGTGCATAAGCTATATAATAAAAATACATAAAACTGGTCAAGTGCGTATCGGACTTGCGCGTTTTTAATACACTTCTGCGTGACTGCGCGTAATTAACGGTATTTTTCCTTAGTGGTATGGTACCTACGGTGCGCGAGTCCGAATCGCACTTGGTTTTGAATGTAAGTATTTATCTTGTTTAAGTATTTTTTAACAAGACGATCCTAATTCAATACTAATTTGTCTATATCTATCCAAGGGCGGACAGTGCCCTTTGGTGTTTTATTGTCAAAACAATATGTCCTTATGACAGTGGGTGCTATGGTTGGTTCTGACCCCTTAACATCAGGTGGCCTAAACAATCTATTATACCTTGAAGTTAATGACCTGTGATATGTCTGCCACAATGAAAGTAGAAGTTTCAAGAACACAATAAGATAATAACAACGTCTCAACAATATTCTTATTAATTACCTACTTACAGAAATTTTAATTGGTATAATGGCGATAACCTTCAATTAAACTCAAATAATATCAAATAATATAAAAAAATGGTCAACGGCTAATCTAATATAATAGTCACTTATTAGAATAAAATCGTCTTTTACCCAACATAATTTTATTCGTCCCTAACCAAGTCCTGCATATCCTACCTTGTCCTCTTTTTTGTGACGCAGTCGGGTTTATTATTTAAAAAAATATATATAATTTTTATCTTCAGATTTGTTTTTTCAAATTATTCTTAAACATTTACTTAAACATATAAGTAAGTGTATATATTTTTGTGGTAGATTTTGATACGTCACTTTATAATAGGTTAGGGGAAAAAAATTCAAGATGCTCAATTAGGCCCCTGAAATCAATATACCCAGTGTCACTCGCGCAAATTTAATAATATGGGGTGTAAGGGACAGCTTTTAAAAAAATGAAAGGGCATGATCAGTCCTGAACATAATTTTCAGTGAACAAAACTTTCAGGAAATAAAAAAATCTTACTCTCCATACATAATTGAAGAGGCTGATATTTATTTTTCATTTCCTGAAAGTTTTGTTAGTTGAAAACTGTTTACTTACGTTGACTGATCATGCCCTTTCAGTATTCGGAAGGCTGTCCCTTACACTCTTGTCTCATAAAAACTCTTTCATCCGTTTAGTAGTTCGAGGGAACAAAGAAACGGACATTAAATACTTACATACATACATATCAACACATAACCCTTCTTTTGGGCTTCGCTGCAGTCGGGTAACCATCAACTTAGCATGTTATGTGACTTCTGTTGTGTGAGTTTATTTTCTTTCAGCCGTTTAGTAGTTACGAGGGAACAAAGAAACGGACATAAATACTAACATACATATCAACACATAACCCTCCTTTTGGGCTTCGCTGCAGTCGGGTAACAATCAACATCTTAGCATGTTATGTGACTTCTGTTGTGTGAGTTTATTTTTCTGCTGTAACTGTTTCCGAATTTAACGCAATTGTTAAACGCTCAGAAATCAGAAATATTATTATAACCATGGTTATTGCTGGTTAATTAATTGCTGTTTTCTTTCTCCTTGGTTCCAATTGACGCAGTGCTTTTGTTTAAATTTATCCAATTATTTAAGGTTGCTCTTAAAAGATCGCTTGTAGCGATAAGGCCGCCTTTGCTCACATTATGTTTAAGATTTCATGTAAAATTAGTTATATTTTTGTTATGTGCGCAATAAAGCATTTATCTATATCTATCTATAACATTATACTAGCGACCCGCCCCGGCTTCGCACGGGTGCAATGCTGATACTAAATAATATGCTATTTATAGGCACGCGCCACCGCCCCTCCGGCCGATACCGCCGTAACCGCTATGTCCCTGCATTTTAAATCTGTAATATCTTCGAAAATATTTATTTAAATTACATGCTGTAAAGGGCTATATTGATCTATATTAAATGCACAATGTATTTAAGGTACTTAATTGGATAAGGATTAAAGCTGTAATGCTTAAAATCGCTTCGTAAAAAAAAATTAAGGATAAAAATGGTTATTGTGGGTTATCCCTTAGGATAGGAAAGTTAGATTTATGCTCTATAATAAATATGCACCAGCTGGAAATAGTCTTAATCGATGCTAGGCATCATGACGAAGTGTTCTGTGAGTTTGCGCCGGTTTCTGGCTAACGATAAACTTGTGAGGGCAGAAAAACCATGAAAAATTTGGTGTTTTTTTTATTTTTCGCTTATAACTCAAAAACCATGCATTATAGAGAAAATGTTTCTGAAGCAAAACGAAATAACATAAAATTTTGCGTTAGGTGACTTACTCGAAATTCAAATCAATATAGCAATTTAGCCACAATCGATCGTTGAAGATCGGAAATTTTGCCCATTTTTTTCCGCAATGCAATTTTTTTTCATTGGCGCTCAAATTATACACAAACGGCTGAGATTATGATGAAATAGTGTATTAGCGAATTTATCCTCGTATATTTACCTAAACAATGATACCTCATTTACTATCTGGAGTGTAGTGATTTCCAATTTATAGCTGTCAGCGCAATAGCCTCCGAAGTACAGTGGTGAATTTTCATATAATTTGGGTACATATTTTTTCTTTGATCCTAATTTATATGATATCATATGCAAGGACTTGGCTAATGTGTTATAAATATGTAATTTTAAATTATTTTTGTTGTCTAGTTTTAGCGAAATTCAAGAAGAAGCGTGAATGAAAAAATAAATCACCACATATTTTTTAAACGGTAAAAGGTAGAAACCTGGAACTGAGGCAAAAAATAAACATTGATAAGTTTTATACGCGAAAAATAATTTTGTCTTTCTAAATTTGACGGTTCAGAAAATAAATAAAAAAACTGTAAAAATTGGATTTTTACGGTTTTTCGTATCTATTTTCTAAACCATTAAGGTAACAAAGACCAAACTTCTACTCCCCTAAAGTACCTATCAATATATGTTTGTAGTTTTATTTTCAGGTTTCTATATTTACCCATTTCAGAAATATAGGGTGTTAAGGAAAAAAACTGAGTTTTTTTCGATCTTCACTTAACGCTACCAGCTATAAACTGTAAACTTTTACATGTATTACAGTAAATGAGATACAGTTTTTTAGGTAAATAAATGAGGTTTATTTTCTTCATAGACTATTTTAATATTATCACAACTTTAGTAGATTGTCTATAAATTGTGCATAAATGTAATAAATATGCGTCCAAGAAGAGGATCTCTGCGGTTTGCCTTCATGGAGAGAGAGAGAATTTGATAATTACTAAAGGATTTCTGTACCAGTGTGTTAGGACACCTCTGGAGATGACCTTGAAAAAAGCCCCGAGAGGTCCCAGGTGGGATCAGCTGGGAATGCTAGAATTAGTTCGTAAATTAATCCCTGACCGCGGTTTTGTTCATTTTCTGTAAAAACTATAATGATATAGGATAAAACTGCCAACGACTAAAATAATCTCTATTAAATTTTCTACAAAATGGTGGATACGCCATTTTGATAGCGCTATTGATTCACGAAAAAAAAAAACTGATAATTTTTGAACTTTTCATTTTGCATGTTTTTCTCATTCGCCCTCAATTCGTAGACAAACGGCTGAAGATGTCATAAAATAGTGTATGGGCAAATTAATCTTCATTTAATAACCTTAAAAAGCAATACCTCATTTACTATTGTGCTTATAGTGGGCAAGGCGAATTTCAGAAAAAAACACCTGTAAATCGGAAACTACTATAGGCATAATAGTAAATGAGGTACGAGTATTGCTTTTTTAGGTAATTAAATGAAGATTAATTTGCCCATACACTATTTTATGACATCTTCAGCCGTTTGTCAACAAATTGAGCGCGTTTGTCTACAAGTTGTGATAAAATAGTCTATGAAGAAAATAAACCTCATTTATTTACCTAAAAAATCATATCTCATTTACTGTAATACATGTAGTAGTTTCCAGTATATAGCTGGTAGCGTTAAGTGAAGATCTAAAAAAAACTCAGTTTTTTTTTCTTGACACTATATTTCTGAAATGGTTAAATATAGAAACCTGATGAGATGAGATGAGGACATAAAATGCCATATCTTTTGATTGCGTCGTTGTAAAAAATTGAAATTTTCAGATCTTGTGTGGTTCATGGATCCTAATATATGGTATTAATTTCAACTTGATACCTTTACCCGTTCTTGAGATAAACGGTCTTGACAGACAGACAGACGGACAACAAAGTGATCCTATAAGGGTTCCGTTTTTTTCTTTTGAGGTACGGAACCCTAAAAATTGATATTATTTACGAAACCTCTACAATTATCAGTGTTTCTCCACTATATTATGCATGTATTATACATATAAACCTTCCTCTTGAATCACTCTATCTATTGAAAAAAAACCGCATGAAAATCCGTTGCGTATTTTTAAAGATCTAAGCATAGGTACATAGGGACAGACAGCGGGAAGCGACTTTGTTTTATACTATGTAGTGATGATGAATTTAAAATCCAATTGATAATGACAATTTATTCAAATCACATTAAATTTAACAGTACGCATTTTGAAACGGAAATTATTGAATATAAATATTTTATCGCTTAAAAGTTTGCGACATTGACCGCGGAGCAGGGACTGATGAAGACAATCATACTTAATTTCAACAAGAGTAATACGAGTAATAAGTCATTATGTCTGTCTAAGATAGGTCATTGGTCTTCATCCAAGGTCTATAAAAGCGCATAGATAATAATGTTCATTGAACAATTTCATAGTAGAAGTATAAAAATACCAACCAGTGTACTACGTATTTGATGTGGTCAGTGATTATTATCAAAGCAGAAAGGCCACCCCCAAGGAGCTTCAAAGCAGAAAAAGAAAGAATTATCGAAGCACTACCTACGGTAAATCCTCTGAAAAACATCAAAGACAGTTGCCGGCTTTAGATATTTTCCAATGCACGAAACAAGCTCTACATCGATGGCTCTACATTGCTGAACCGAGTAGTTCAAGAAAAGAGCAAACGCCATTCGCTTGGTAGTCATGACTTGGTAACAAACCTCTGCCAAGCGAATAGCGCACAGATATTAATGCTGGGACAATATGAACAAAGACGCCGTTTCTGCCTACATTTTGGTTCCATTAGAAGTCTTTTAAAAACGCCAATGAGTGGAGAAAATGGGATGACAGTGTTGACAAATACTGCGTTCTGAGATGCTCCGGGTGAGCCCGAGAGCGCTCATAAACCATGCAAGTCAGAACGAAAGCTTAACGCACTATCTTATAGCGTTTATCAAGTACGTCTGTCAGAGGCCATTTGGCGACTCGGAAACTCTGAGAGCCTACCTGACCTTGCAAGGTCAGTCGTCCTGTGTAAAAATCTTTGCCCTCGTTAACGCCACTACGTTACGTAGACTTTGTATAAAACAATAAGGCTAGGGCAGGGGTCGGCAACCTGCGGCTCGCGAGCCACATGCGGCTCTTTGAATGTGAAGCTGTGGCTTCTTAATTCCATACGCAAATTTTTTAACTAAAAAAAAAATCCGGCCAAGTGCGAGTCGGACTCGCACCCTAAGGGTTCCGTACCTATCTACCATATGATATAGTAAAAGCTTTTCCGCGACCATGCAACTTGACCCCTCTTTTATAGAAAAGTTCTTGAAACGGGAGCTCACCTTAATTGGTTACCATTAGTTGTGAGAAAAATTTAAATATTTAATGATTTTAGACTTTTCCCTTTATTTGTACTGTGAGACCTAGCTTCTTGCCAAATTTCATAATTTTAGGTCAACGGGAAGTACCCTGTAGGTTTGGAGATGAGGACACAAAAAGCCATATCTTTTGATTGCGTAGTTGTAAAAAATTTAAATTTTCAGATCTTGTGTGGTTTATGGACCTTAATATTGGTTATCAATTTCAACCTGACAGCTCTTCTCGTTCGTGAAAAAAAGGGTCTTGACAGACAGACAAACAGACGGACAACAAAGTGATCCTATAAGGCTTCCGTTTTTTTATTTTGAGGTACGGAACGCTAAAAATAAAATATACCTATGAATTAATACCTAAATAGATTCGTTTTTTTTGTATCAAAAAGCTTTATTTATGAAAGAACTATTTATGGCTGGCTAGATTAAAAAATTGCGGCTCTTTAAAAACTTTGAAATTTTGTAATTTTGTAAATTTTATTTTTTTACTCTTCTGACTCAAAAGGTTGCCAACCCCTGGGCTAGGGCAATGATCAAACCATACAAGTTAGAGCAAATATTTTTTTCTATTGTTTCAGAAACAAACAGTCTTTGTAATAATAAATGTTTAACTTAAAAAGTAACAAAAGAACCTGGAGTTTCCTATTTATGAAGGAAATTATAAAAGATTTGAAAAGTACTCGCAAAATAACTTAAATGCATAAGTTAAAGATAGCAGTCATGCAACCTAGTACCCTATTTCATTTATACGTAACTCTTGACTCACAAGCAGCTTACTCTACCACTTCAGGGAAAACAATCCAGTGAAAAGCTCTCACGTAGAGATAAAACAATCGTAGTAAGCTTAATACGAGTATTTAAGAAAAGCAACGATCTTTTTTGGTCATTCCATGTTTCACTTGTTTTCATTATTATTCAAATTTCAATTTTAAAGAGAACATTTTTAACCTTTACGTTGTCTAGTTACATCTGAATGTAAATCAAATTCGACCAGCTTCACGGCAACTGACTAACCTCGAGGGGGTTGACTCTCTTTGTCGGTCATTCAGTGAAATAATCGTATTGTACTTAGGTAAGCCTACTACAAACAAATATGTATAACTTTTAAGTCATAATTCAAGGGGCGTGCTTAGCCAACGAAACTGAACAAGCTTCCCGACGAAATATAAGTCGAAAGTAAAAAAAAAACCGGCCAAGTGCGTGTCGGGCCACGTGCAATATAGGGTTCCGTAGTTTTTCATGATTTTTATAAACATTCATAACATAAAATGTTTACATCCTAATACTCAGCGAGGTCCTAACGCCTGACTGCTATTGCTATTTACATTATTTCCAGTTTTTCAGCTATAGCTCATTAACCTGTGAAGCCTACTTAGCTGTGATAGTTTTCCTTTCATCATATACAGGGTGTCTCATTCAAATCGGTCAGTATGGGAAAGTCTGAAACTATAAGACATACGAAGATTTGTTCTTAGGAACCATGTCACCGATTTTGATAAAAAGAAAAACTGCATTCATACATTTGAAAAAAAAAAGTGTACCCAGCTGGGGAATCGAACCCGGTAGTTTTGAAAAAAAGCTTACAGTTTTTCTGTTTAAATAACGGTTGTGTAGGTCTTAAGCAGTAAATGTCTCTATGAAACACGATGTCTAAAATGAATAAAATGCATTGTTTTTACATACTTTAATTTATCATAGTAGGTGTTCGAAGTGACCACCGTTTTTTTCAATACAATATGGGTACACTTTTTTTTCAAATGTATGAATGCAGTTTTTCTTTTTATCAAAATCGGTGACATGGTTCCTAAGAACAAATCTTCGTATGTCTTATAGTTTCAGACTTTCCCATACTGACCAATTTGAATGAGACACCCTGTATACTATTACTATGATTTTTCACTCGACTCCAAGAAATTACGCTTTCAAGCTGAATATTTCGCAAACGGATCCCTAAATCGAAAAATGATTTTCACAAACTTACATTATTTTTAAAAGACCTACCTAACGATACCCCACACGATGGGGTAAACAAGAAAAATAAAATTTATCCCCACTTTACTTGTAGGGGAGGTACCCTAAAAAAAAAATTTTCTTACATTTTATTTTACCACTTTCTCGGCGTGAATGAAATACATATCCATACAAAATTTCAGCTTTCTCATACCAAAGGTTCTCTGAGCTAAGCCGCGGACAGACAAGACAGACGGACTTGACGAAACTATAAGGGTTCCTTGTTGACTACGGAACCTTAAAACTACAATCCATTCCAGTTGATGCGTTCGTTCATATATCATACTTCAATACAGAGTATTTCATTTTTAAACGCTTGCTTCTTTGGGAAAGTTGTTGACTAAAATTAAGCAAGGAATGCTGAGATGGTTTAGTCATCATGAAGAGAGGATGAATGAACGAAAACTGGCGAGATTGAGAATATTACCTTAAGTTATAGGGTATTGAAAAAAAAACCGGCCAAGTGCGAGTCGGACTCGCGCACTGAGGGTTCCGTACCACCACATAAACATAATTGTATTAGTTGAAATTTCAGTAAGTTAATGTGCTAGATTTTTTGAGTCCGACACGCGCTTGACCAAATTTTATTATTTGTTGTTATTTTATAGCTTATGCACTATAAACATACCAATTTTCAAGTTTGTAAGTGTTCCCGTTTTTAAATAGAACTAAAACAAAAATCGCCTCAGCGACAATCCAACTTGACCCCTCTCTTATATGAATGTTCTTAAAACGGGGGCTCACCACAATTGCTTACCATTAGTTGTGAGAAAAGTTGTAATATTTAATGATTTCAGACTTTCCCCATTATTTGTACTGTGAGACCTAGCTTCTTGCCAAATTTCATAATTTTAGGTCAACGGGAAGTACCCTGTAGGTTTTGCATTTTTGAATAAATGTATGGAGATGAGGACATAAAATGCCATATCTTTTGATTGCGTCGTTGTAAAAAATTGAAATTTTCAGATCTTGTGTGGTTCATGGATCCTAATATATGGTATTAATTTCAACCTGATACCTTTACCCGTTCGTGAGATAAAGGGTCTTGACAGACAGACAGACAGACGGACAACAAAGTGATCCTATAAGGGTTCCGTTTTTTTCTTTTGAGGTACCGAACCCTAAAAAGAAAAAAACACCTTGTATACTACTACGTCTACTATTTTTTGTTGCAAATAAGCCACTGTAGTAGTTTAGTACCAAAACTATACCAACGTTCCCGATAGTTTCAATACTTATCGTTCGATGATTACGTATTTTCCCCATATAATGCTATCGCCTTTATAACACGATAAAACATAAAATCAATTGTAATTTTCTTTTATCTACGTGGCGTGGCGAATGAGTGAAGAAACAGCTACCAAACGTGATTTTTAAAATCGGATTATTTATACTTAGAATAATGTACGAGTATTAAATAATCACAGCGACTTAATTTGAGATCAATAATAAAACAACCGGCCAATGCGAGTTAGAGATACGAGATACGATCTTAATTTGTTCCGTACCTTGAAAGGATTAAAGTTTAATTTTAATTCTAATGCTATTTGAGCTATTTAAATAAACAATTTTCCTGCAGTTTACCTACATACTATATTTATTTACATAAGCCTCTGTCGACTTTTTCTATTTCAAGACTTAATTTTATTGTAATAAAAAAACTTTCGCTATTTTTATGACAAAGAATTTTGAGTCTTATTTAAGTCCAGCATTTTTAAGTACAATACAATACTCTTTATTGCACACAGAAATACAAAATACTTGCACAAGTACTTGCACTACATAGTACGAATTGTTCAATGACGGTCGAACAATCGTTTAACATGTACACTTTCAAGGATGTTCAACATACAACAGTAATAGATCAAACACTATGATTAGTTTATGTGAAAATGTTAGATGAGTAAGAACTACAGTCAAAATTATGTATCCATTTTTTTTTTCGTTAATTCCAACGCTTACCAATACACTTTGGAGCCATGACACTAAAACCAGAATGTACAGGGTGAAAGGGTATGCTTAGTAAATGAAACTGAACAACCTTCCTGAAGAAACATTTTTGGGAAGAAAAAAATGTTTACCTATCCATACAAACTTCGATCTACGTGAGCAGTTTGTATGGAGAGGTCAATTTTTATTTTAATTTCCCAAAAATGTCTTATTAGGAAAGTTGTTCAGTTTCGTTGACTGAACACGCCTGTTCAGTTTTCGGTACACCGTCCCTTACACCCTTTATTTGACGGAAAGTATCATATTGTTTTACAAACTTGTTTTTTCTGACAGCTTAAGCCGATTGCTTTTGACGTAGCTGCAAATGTGTTGGTAAGCGTTGGAATAGAATAGACGAAAAAAAATTATCATAGCTTGATGAATGCCAGGTGTGAGAGCAGGACGGAGCAGTGCGTAAGATATTGGAGCGACAGGCCTAGGCCTTTTTGGCCCACTATTACTAAAAAAAACTAAAACAAAACTTGCTAAAACAAAATCGAGCAAAATTTTTCTATAACGGGTGTAAGGGACAGCCCTCCGAATACTGAAAGGGCATGATCAGTCAACGTAATTGAACAACTTTCAGTGAACAAAACTTTCAAAACGAAAAAAAATTGGCCTCTCCATACAAACTGTCCAATCAAGTTTGCAATTTAGTATGGAGAGGCCGATTTTTTCTTTCATTTCCTGAAAGTTTTATTCGCTGAAATGTGTTCAGTTACGTTGAATGATAATGCCCTTTCAGTATTCGGAGGGTACGTTTTTAGTAAGGAAGCTCCCCTTGATTTATAATTTTTATATTTTTTGTTATAGCGGCGACAGAAATTCATAATCTGTGAAAATTTCAACAGTCCACCTATTACGGTTTATGAGATACAGCCCGCTTAGAGCCAGCCCGCTTGCTTCAAGTCGCGAGTTAATAGGCTTCTTCTCATCACCTCTGTCCTCAAGACTAGAAAGACTAGTAAGCCCATTGATAATGAAAAAAATATAGACATCGGAGGTATACAGGGTGATTGGAAGCTGGGTGCAAAGCCTTAAAGGGGTGATAGCTGAGATCATTTAGAACATAATAAGCCATATTTGTCTTAGACGAAGTCTAATGTATTTAACAAAAAACTCCAAAATTTTACTATTAATTGCTAACAGTGTTAAATTAAAGTGGTTTGGTCATTATTTTTTATTTTTTTTTACTTAAGGAATGTTTGGCCAGTCTGCTGAGACTTTTTTTAAGCATTTGTGTCATCAGAAAAATATTCTGAAGCTGTTTGAAGTTCAAGGCATTTAAAAAAATAAGTAAGCAAGCTTAAGATTTTAAAATCTTTTCAATAACATGCTTGGTTGTCGCCCTTTCTTTTGAGGTATCATTTACGTAGATATCTCACCAACTTTTAAAATTAGGGCGTATTTAAGCTTAACAGAGGAAGATCAGTAAAAATTTTAATAGGCAAATTATACACATTTTTTGTTAATTACATTAAATTTTCGTGTTTAAAATGAAGACTGCAATTGCTCATACCAAGCGAGCCAGTCTTCTGACTTCTGTACCAGTGACTTGCATCTTCTGCTTCATGACATGTTGGTTGGAATCTTTGTATTAATTCTGCACTGGTTGATATTTCTACACTAAAATATCCAGGAGCACTGCATCAGGTGATTCGAACAGGCTAATGGAAGGACCCGTCCCTGCCAGTCCAGTTTTCTGGGAAACAGTTTTTCTCACAATTAGAGCCCAGTGCACTAGAGTTGGATATTAAAAGCTCGAACTTCAGGTAGGATACATGCGTTCGAATTGTGGTAGTGGCGCAAAATGCTCCAACCATACAAACTAAAAATTTCACCTGGCTCTCTACAACATGCAAGAAACGAGTCCCAAAATTTTTTTGGAAACTCGGTCAGATGAGATACAGCCTGGAAAGGGTAATCATCACTGGCCGAATGACCGACTTTCAGAAATTGACCCACACCTCAATCCAGACCAGGCGGGCTTCCGCCCTGGGAAATCATGCTCCAGTCAGGTCCTCAGTCTGACCCAGCACATAGAGGATGGCTTCGAACGAGGTTTAATAACTGGTGCGGTCTTCGTCGATCTTACTGCAGCATACGACACAATTAACATAAAAAAATTACTGGCGAAAGCGGCAGAACGTACAAAAGACCACCAATTTACCAAGTTTCTGGCCGAAATGCTACGCAATCGTCGCTTCCAGGTCCTTCTTAATAATGAAAAGAGCAGATGGCGTAATCAAAAAAAAATGGCTTGCCCCAAGGAAGTGTGCTGGCACCTATTTTATTTAACATTGAGACAGTGGTAAAAAACTGTGTATTACTTGGCGTGGGGTGGAAATTGCCCATAACCACAATCCCAAATACCTGGGTGTTACTCTGGACAGGTCTTTAACATTCAAAGCTAACTGTCAAAATTTGAAAAGCAAAGTTAGCGCCCGAATATCATCCGCCGTCTTACAACCACCCGTTGGGGAGCAGTGCCTCATGTCCTCCGTACCAGTAGCCTAGTGCTATGCTACTCAGCAGGTGAGCACGCATGCGCCGTGTGGGGGCGATCGGCTCATTCGAGGGATGTGGACACTGCTCTCAACGAAACCTGCCGAATAGTTACGGGCACCCTGAAGCTAACACCGCTGGGCCACTTATACTCCTTTGCTGGAATAGCTCCTCCGGACGTCAGGCGTCGGGTAGCCTGTGCTATTGAGAAGCAAAACCAGGAATTAGACAGCAGACACCTACTTTACGGCCATAACCCACCACCCTCACGCCTTAAGAGCCGTCACAGTTTTATCAAAGACACCATGCCGCTCGATTTAGATCCATCCAAGGCTAGGGTAGAACTGTGGTCAAAAAGGTACCCTCCTGACAACATTCATATCCCAACTGCCGAAAAGCTGCCACCAGGTCACGATCTTCCTTGGTCCATATGGAAGTCACTAAACAGACTGCGGTCGGGCGTTGGCAGGTGCGGGGAACTCATGAAGAGGTGGGGCTTCTCTGATAACGACAAGTGTGAATGCGGTATTTTGCAAACCATGACACACTTGCTGTCGTGCCCTACTTCTCCAGTTTCCTGCACTCGGAGGGACCTTTTTGAAGGCAACCAAAAGGCTATTGATGTGGCTACTTTTTGGGCTAAGCGTTTATAGTCAGTTTTGCCATTGACTCGAAAAGAAGAAGAAGAACCGACTTTCCAAAAGAATTTTGGGACTCGTTGCTTGCATGTTGTAGAGACCCAGGTGAAATTTTTTGTTGGAGCATTTTGCGCGACTACCACAATTCGAACGCATCTATCCTACCTGAAGTTTGAGCTTTTAATATCCAACTCTAGTGCACTGGGCTCTAATTGTGAGAAAAACTGTTACCCAGAAAACTGGACTGGCAGGGACGGGTCCTTCCATTGGCCTGTTCGAATCACCTGATGCAGTGATCCTGGATATTTTAGTGTAGAAATATCAACCAGTGCAGAATTATTACAAAGATTCCAACCAACATGTCATGAAGCAGAAGATGCAAGTCACGTGTACAGAAGTCAGAAGACTGGCTCGCTTGGTATGAGCAATTGCAGTCTTAATTTTAAACACGAAAATTTAATGTAATTAACAAAAAATGTGTATAATTTGCCTATTAAAATTTTTACTGATCTTCCTCTGTTAAGATTAAATACGCCCTAATTTTAAAAGTTGGTGAGACATCTGCGTAAATGATACTTCAAAAGAAAGGGCGACAACCAAGCATGTTATTAAAAAGATTTGAACATCTTAAACTTGATTACTTATTTTTTTAAATGCCTTAAACAAATCAGTTTTCTTCATCTTAAAAATTATTTTGAACTTCAAACAGCTTCAGAATATTTTTCTGATGACACAAATGCTTAAAAAAGTCTCATCAGACTGGCCAAACCTTCCTTAAGTAAAAAAAAATAATGACTAAACCACTTTAATATAACACTGTTAGCAATTAATAGTAAAAATTTGGAGTTTTTTGTCAAAAACATTAAAGTAACAATGAAAAAGAAAATATGCGACTTCGTCTAAGACAAATACGAGCATGGCTTATTATGTTCTAAATGATCTCAGCTTTAACCCTTTAAGGCTTTGCACCCAGCTTCCAATCACCCTGAGGGTCCCGTTTTTTACCCTTTGGGTACGGAACCCTATAATGAATGACAGTCTCAGATATTCATAATTACAGGCTTTGTTTTTGCCTAGGAACTTAAAGTATGAATCAGACGACCTTGAGTGAAAAGTATAAAAATTAATTGATTAATTAATAATAGTAAGCAACTGTGACGGTTACGACGTATACGACGATGGCAGGCATTGAAACACAGAACTATATATATGTGCATTCAAATCTCTTTATTATTATACTAACTTTTACCCGCGGTTTCGCTCGCGTTTATACAAGTTGTAAGAAAAAGGGTATATCAACCCTGAAGGATGTGATTCTGCCTATGAAACTGAACAACTTTCCCTAAGGAACATAGGTCGAAATACTAAAAAAATATTGACCTTCCAAACAAAATACGCTATCAGTTGATAACACTACGATGTCATTTAAAGCTCGTGCCCTGCAAGACTGGTTTGCACTTGTTTCGTTTCGTATCAGGTAATGGGTTGTTTTGTTCCTGGCCCTACCTTGAATTTATTACCCACATGATTTTCCTTAAAACAATTTGGTTGTATTAATAAAGGGAATTTTCAGGACGAATAAAAAATAATAATTGGGTTATTTTATTAGCACATTATTAAACGAAAAGCGTCGAAAGCACGACCACGAAATGAGGGCAGCAGCGTCCCTTTTTAACACGCTTTTATTAGCTTCACCTGTAACTAACTAACAATGTAAAAAAATCTTGGAAGCTATATTTCACCCACTTCTAGTTGTCGTAGGAAGTTGAAACTTTGCAGTTGTATGTAATTCCAATGACAATGCAATAATATGGAACTACGAAGCTGGTCTCATGATGGAGCAGGAAGGTGGACCATGAAACCCTGGAATGGCTTCTAGTAAATCAGTCGTGTTTTGATTTTTTATTTGTTTTGTTTTTTGTCTTTGTGGTAATTAATTAAAAGTACATTTAACCAAAAAGCGCTCCACGCTTTTTAAATTAGTCATTAGACATGAAAGAAGTAATAAGTTTACTTTTAACTACCTAGCGTATTTATCGTACGTCATGTATTGAACAAAAAATATTTGCGTTTACTATAAATTAAAACATCGGCAAGGGTAACGTGCATATATTTCTACCAAATGCAAGTTTGTTAAATTTTATTATTTTTAAGTGTTCAAAAGTCTATTATTTTTAAGTTTTTAGTGCGTGATCAAAGCGTGTTTTTTAGTTTTTTTAATTCTGCATATCCTATCATCTTACAAACCTAAATCTGCGGCCCACGGTGCCAGCCGCAAAGCTAACTAGCGTGGTGACTATCACGGTACCTACTTCCCCTTCAATTGTACTATTTGTACTACGCATTCAAGCTGGAATTCTGGAGGGTGCTCCCTGTCCTGCAGTGGACCTTTCGTAGTAACTATGTTATGATGAAGACGCGCCTCAATCGATGTGTCGCAGGCAAATTGTAAAATTAGCCGCTTCATATAATACCTAAGGGTGTTTACGCACTACGTCCGATCCGAACCCGGTCCGAACTCGGTCCGAAGTAGTCGTAGAACTATTTCTATGGTAGTTTACGCACTAGATCCGGCTTCCGTCATCCGATTTCACTATTGATTCTTATTTTCACGGGTTCGGATCGGATACGGATCGGACGTAGTGCTTAAACACCCTTAGCATTTTATAAAATGCCGAGAAGCTTTTAAATTTGTCGTCTTACATAATGCCTCGGTATTTTACATAACGACGCGTAATTCGTTTCTGGCACTCGCCGGCCGCACCCGCAGCATGTTCGCTTCGCTCGCTCCGCTCGTAAGATAACCAACCTAACCCAACCAAACCGGTTAGGTTGGGTTTGCCTTAACTAACGTATATTGCCCCAGTAGTGATCTAACCCCGTTTACAATCTGCCGACGCCGTTCTACAATTTACCGAACGTATAAAATTTGCCGGCCGTTTGTAAAATGATTTGCCTGCGACAGATGCACCGATCAATATGCCGATATTGCTCGAAATATCGAGCAATATCGGCATATCGGATAAATTATTTAATGAAAGATAAAAGATTTATCTTTGACGTTGAAGGATCGATCAATACCACAAATTTCGGTATGTATAATATCACACTTAATCACATTTTGAAAAAAACTACTACACGAACAGACCCGACAAGTTTTAGGTCCGCATGTAGAAGGACGAAACCTCACTTGCCCCGTGGGTTCACATGTGAACCCGGAAAACTTTGACATATGACCCCAATGTCAATTTCCCATAGAGTTCCCGGAAAATGGAAAATTTATGAAAGGACGCTTTTAAACCAAAAACATACGCGACCGAAACCGCGAGTGAAGTTCAATGTCGTAACCGTAACATAAACTTGAGAAGTGGTAGCATGCTCCAATGTTTACCTACATTCTTGGCCGATAAATTTGATTGGTTCCTATTAAGTTCAGAGTATTATGAAATGGTTCGCTATTGAAATATTGGATTTGGGTTAGCACGTAGAATAAGTATTTTTGACACAATATAGTATTTTTGAGAGCATAATAAATATGTTTAAAAAGGCGCAATTGAGTATTTTATGTATTGGAAAATAAGTACATATTTAAGTATTTTAGTTAGGGTGCTGGCTGCAATTTGGGTATATGATTTGCTCATGATTCATATTTATAGGGATGATAGATCAGATCAATACGAATCGATTTGGTCTTTACAAGTTTTTCTGTGCGTCGCTGCGTTTTTGAGTTAAAGCAAAAAAAATGAAAATAAGATACTAAATAATGTTTTTTTGGTCTGCCTTTGTGGCTCCTGTTTAAAATACTTCTGAAGATGTAGAAAATCGAAGAGGCAGACATGCAGGGCTCTGCAATATCACGGGACGAAGTAGTGAATTTTTGCATTTTGAAGGGCTGTAACTTTACGACGCAGGGCTTTTATGGTGGCAGACTATTTTTCTGGGGTTTTATACATTGTATTTAATCAGATAGTCATAGTCTGCCAGGTGTACGTTTCATTGTCAAATTTCAAAATACTTAAAACTTAATTCCTAAAAAACGCACGGGTGTGGATGTCCGCCAATATTTTTTGTATCTTCTAGAAGATGCTCCTTATCATCAGTCAAAGAGGCAGACATGAGCAAATCATATAGAAATTTGTCCTTCATCACCCTTACTATTAGTCAACTTAATTGAATGTGTTTGCAAAATAAATACAGAATCATTATTCCAAATAGTTTATAAGTCAGCAAAATTATACAATCGGTTAGCAAAAAATAATATTAAATTTATCTTGAGCTAGCATTGAAAATAATCGTCTATAATGTAACTTAATACTTATCAAGTTACAAAGTTAAAATAGGTCTTAAATACTTCCTTTTTAATAAGAAAATGTTTAAAAACATAGCATATTTATTTACCAAAAAAAACGCTTACCAAACAATACCACGAAAAGAATAACCACGATAAAAAAACACTAAACCAAGACGTATAGTATAATACTTCCAAAAACCAAAAGTCTTGAGTTTAAAGTAAATAGTTTGTCGGCGCTTCACGCGTATGCTGTAATAGCGCGACCGCCGGCGACTGACTAATATAAAAGCGCGTGCGCAGATATTTAATTATTAGTTATGAATTACTCGCGTCCGATCCATTCAGCCTTCATAATTACTGAATATGGTTAGGATCTACAATTGACTAAATCTAACAAAAGAAGAATAGAGGCAGATTTACAACATAAAAAGAACCGCTCAAGTGCGAGTTGGACTCCCGCACCGGGGGTCCAATATACCTATAGGATTTTTGGAACCAATAAAGTCCATTTTTAGGAAAAAATCAGCAAAAAAAATTTTTTTTGTAAAGGTTTTTTGCAGATTTCTAAAAAACTGTGAGGGGGGAGCGGTATTTATTAGTAATTTTTCATCATAACTTGAAAACTAAGAGTCTTAAAAAAATAAAAAAAAATATTTTAGAAGAATGGACAAGTAAAGCTCTTTCATACGATACCCCACTCGACCTAGTAACGACAATTTGAAATTTGGAATAGTTATAGAATATAAAGATAAAGATAATTTATTTGCTAAACATGAGTAAACAATTATACAGGTGACATGTTGAAAGAAGACCTCCATGTTTTACCTTGCGGCGTACAAATTAGATATAGAAATTTTATATTCAATATAAAGTGACAATATGGTTTCCCAATTTAATTGAACATGAAAAAATGTGAAAAAACTTATGATTATTAATGTAAAGGGGGCCCAAAGAGGAGGGGCAAAAATTTAAATTATCGTTACTAGGCCGAGTGGGGTATCATATGAAAGGGATTTACGAGTGAATTCCAAAATTAACATATTTTTGCAATTTTTTCAACTCTTAGTTTTCAAGTTATGATGAAAAATGACAAAAAAAATACCATTCCACCCCTTATCTCCGAAGTTTGTAAAAGGAAAAATTTGAATTAATTACAGTCGATAGTAGTTTGTGTAAACATTACAGCAAAAATAAAACGATCCTTCTAAATTGCACAATTTTTTAGAAATCTGCAAAAAACCTTTACAAACAAATTTAGTTTTGCGGTCCTAAAAATGGACTTTAAATTGCTTTCAAAAATACTAAAGGTATATCGGAACCCTCGGCGCGCGGGTCCGAGTCGCACTTGACCAGTTTTTAAAATATAATTATTATGCATATTTGTATTGTATTTGTAGTTGTTTGTTTGTGAAGACAGAAAGAGGACAAAAGTTAGTTAGTTTAAATCCAAACTGTATATATACTCGTATATGATATTATATTTTATATTTTTGATATAATTAATATTATAAATGCGAAAGTACCTCTGTCTATCTATCTCTTTCACGGCTAAACCGCTGAACCGATTTTAATAAAATTTGGTATGAAGATAGTCTAAACCATGAGAAAGGACATAGGCTACTTTTGATTTCAAAAATGAGACTGGAAGGGGGTGAAATAGGGGATGAAAGTTTGTATGGGAAATCGATTAAATAATTAATGTTACGCTTTTACGGCTAGACCGCTGAACCGATTTTGATAAAATTTTGCATGTAGATAGTCTTAACCATAAGAAATGACATAGGCTTCTTTTGATTGCAAAATCGAAACTGGAAGGGGGTGAAATAGGGGATGAAAGTTTGTATGGGGCATCAATACTTTATTGCGTTTTTTACTATCAACTAGTATAATGTCTAAATATCATTATGAATGTCGTTTCTATTTATGGGTAGGGGAAGGGATAGGGGTACGGATAGGGGTAGAGATAGGGGTCGGGGTAGGGGTAGAGATAGGGGTAGGGGTATGGAAAGGGATTGAGATAGGGGTGTGGATTGGGGTGAGAATAGGGTTTTGGGGATAGGGATGGGGACACGATTGGGGATAAGGGTAGGGTAGGGGTTGGGATAAGGATGGGGACAGGGGTGGAGACGGCGGTGGGGACAGGGTTGGGAATAGGGATAGGGACAGGGTTAGGGATAGGGGTAGGAGTAAGGGTTGGGGATAGGGGTGGGAATAGGGGTAGGGACAGGGGTAGGGATAGGGGTAGAGATATGGATACATGGGAATAGATAGGGATATACCGGAAAAGAAAGGTATAGATACAGATAGATAGGGCAGGATAGGGATAAAAACCGGTCAAGTGCGAGTCGGACTCGCGCGCCGAGGGTTCCGTTATATCTAAAGTAGTTTTGGAAGCAATAAAATAAATTTTTAGGACCACAAAACTAAATTTGTTTGTAAAGGATTTTAGCAGATTTCTAAAAAACTGTGCAACTTAGAAAGATTGTTTAGTTTTTGCTGTAATATTTACATAAACTTCTATCGTCTGTAATTAATTCAGATTTTTCCTTTCACAAACTTCGGAGATAAGGGGGGGATTTCCCCCCCCCCCCCCTATTTGGGCCCCCTTTTCTGTAATAATCATAATCTTTTTTAAATTCTTTCATGTGCAATTAAGTTCGGCAACCAAATTCTGCAACTATTCCAAATTTCAAGTCGATAGCATGAGTGGTTGCTGAGATATAGAGGTGTGACAGACAGACGGAAACACAGACAAAGTCGCACCATAAGGGTTCCTTTTTTTATCATTTTGGTATCGGAACCCTAAAAAGGATACATAGGTATAGAAAAGGATAGATAGGGATGAATGGGGATAGATAGCGGTAAAAAGGTACTTATAGAAAAGGATAGATAGGGATGGATGGAGATAGATAGGTATGGATCGGGACTTTTTTGATTTTTATGAATACCTCCTCCTATTGCTTTCTTTTTAAGGTTCGCCTGTAACGATTGACAATGAAAATTCATCACTACCTACCAGTAGAATAAGTTCTATTAATATAATAATAAATAATATTTAAATTTGTAGTAAGATAGCATTCAACTGGATATGTACAAATGCATCTTTTACATAGGGATCAAGAGAGAGAAGCGTTCTGCAAAATATGTTTCAGTTAGGTTAGAGTTCTGTTTTTTTCATAAAATCCACGAGGACGAAGTCGTGGGTAATACCTAGTGAAGACATAAAGCGATCAAACTATCCTTCTATGAATAAATACTCGTAATTAATAGTTTGATTTTGAATGTTTAAAATATGACTTTTAGTTACAACATAACTCTTAATTTTTCTGGTGATCGGGATTAAGGACATACAAAAATGTTTTTCTAATACAGCATAGGAATTAATAAGATTAGGCCACTTAGGCTTAATGAGATGGATGGCTTCCATTTGTCATTTTACTATTTATTTATGTGATATACCATACTTTCTATTTATTACCTGATTTGTTTTACCTATGCCCCATATTGAAATAATACCTAACAATATTTTGTATGTTATGCACTGTGACAGAATAGCTGAAGATTACTTGGTATAAACATAGAATGTGACCCGTTAACCTATTTCCGATCACTAAAATGTTCCTTATCTTATTAACAAAATGTTTGTCTCATGTTGTTACTGGTTCACAGATTATAAAGCCGTGTCTTCTGCACATGTTTCGTTCCTACACATCACACAAAACTTTTACACAAAACATTATTTCACTACTCATTTATGCAGACAAAACAATGTTTTTGCTTTCCATGACTGAGGGAAAACATGTTTTGTGTAGGTAGATGTGTAATTACTTAGCATCACATGACAGCTTTCAATTCATACAACAATGGTCCCTTTCAATAAAGCATTATACCTACTTGTTGTTCTGTTATATTGATGTGTAATGAATGCATGTAACCATAAGGTGCAGACAACTGTACATTCATAGAAACACACCATGTGACCATCTTTATATTGATCTTTAGTGCCAGTATTTTTACTAATGTGAGGTTGACTGTGCAACACTGAGAAAGCAGATTCTGACCTGCACAAATAAATATATGCACATCCCTCAAGAAAAATCTTCTATTTACTGGTTGCAGTCAAAAACATGACTTGATTATTCTTAGACTTGGGCATCTGTGTGCCAAACGGCAAAGCCAACCCTTGCTTTTTCTGGTCCTTCTCCATTCACTGCTAGGCTGCAATATTGTCTCTAAAGTTGGCCTTGACCAGGTTCCAGCAGCACCTCCAAAAATTTTATTTTGCAGTGGTGTTGGCTTCAAAACCCAATGGATGTTCAAGCCCATTTGAAGACTTTTGTTGAAAACGGCACCCACTTTTCAATTCACATGGGTGCTTGGGCCTCTGAGTTCTTGATTGAATAATCAGAATATGGTTTTGTTGTTCAATGCAGATATATCAAGACGATAAGTTGGTGCTTCTTAATTATAAAATTAAAAATTAAGTGCTAAGAGTATAGCAATATAAATGGTTTTCAAAAGTTACCCCAGCACTTTGTATTTTTCAATCATTAGGCGATTGTATTACTTAGTTAAAAACAATTATACCGCAGTTTTTCACAGTGCTGACTTTCGAATGCTGATAGGTATTTTAAATCGTTTCCAGTCAAGTATAAACTCGTTGAACCGAACAATACTTTACTTAGGTATAGAGTTACACAATATGCTTGCCAAAAAATATTTGGGGCAACTTTTTATAGCCAAAGTGTATGAAATTACCGCAACTAAGATTCAGTATAATATTGATGCCGGAAATAGTGGAATAACTTACCTTGCAGATGGTGAATCATGCAAATATACGACAGCCGAATTCACAAATAAAAAACTACAACACTGAACACAATTTCAGGTCGATTTAAGACAGTTTTAATAGAAGAAATTATATCAATTTTATGTAAACACAACATTCACTTTCGTTGAGTTGACCGACCACAACCTGCTTGCCTGACTTGACTGAACTGACAGTGACAGACAGGCCAGTAGCATACAATGTGCAACATATAATGTGCAGCAGATAGTACGCACCTCGATAATATGCAGCTGATATTTGGCGTCGTGACGTCAACTATCCAGTCGCACAATATTTGCTGCGTAGTATGTGTCACTGGTTATTGCGCACTCGAATAATGCGCACCTGAAAGTTCACGTCACGTTTGGAAAAGGTCAAGTTCTTTATAGAGCTGTGTATCACCTTGGCCTATTTAAGTCGATAAAACTGTATTCTATATTTTTTTTGGAGTTTTATGTAGGTAAAGTATTTTATGCCTCAATTTCACTTCTGGCAAGTCGCACTTCTGGCAAGTCGTTGTGGTCGCAAAAGTACCTAACACAACCTAACCGATCCCGTTACTTTACCTAACGGACCTATGGAAATCATATTTAAACGATACTATTGTCTTTGAAGTCTTGGTAACTAAGCTGAAATTTTCTCAACTGGTACCAATAATTTCTCTAAAATATTTTCATATCGATATAGTTAAAATAAGAGATAACACATCTTTAGTGAAGGTCGATGGTTCGAGGTTCAATAAAATGACGTCGATTATCAAGCGCTTGAATAATGTGCAGCACAGTAGTACGCAGCAAATAATATGCAGCAGATAATCGGCGTCACGTGACGCCAAGTATCAGTTGCACATTATTTGGTGCGTATTAAATGTTGCACATTCTCGTGACGCACATTATTGCCTACCTGTCAAATGTGCTATGTTACAGTACGGATTAAAACCTGCTCATGAGCTTTGTGTGCGGTTTTAGCGCGCTAATAGTCGGTTCAAAACTTGCTCGTATTCACTCGTTTAAGCGACGTGACGTCATCAGTGACGTCACTTTAGCGCGCTATCATTGCATACGAAAATGAGGTAGTGCAGCGTGTGCGAAACGTCAAATTCATAAGACATTTGTCATCAATCTCGTTTTCGAGAGATTTTTTTCAACTTTTTTTGGGGTTTTAGATTAAATTATCTTATCGAATAATCATTATCTCTCAATAATTTCTTAAAACGCAAAACAAAATCAAACTTTTAATTTTTCTCAGTGATATTGACATAAGCGCGCTCTAGTCTGGTTTAAAACTGTATTCGATGATATTCGACGAATGCACGCATATAGAAATAAACCGACTATATTCAGTGAATGTAATGTGTGCGTTGATTTCAAGAAACAATCCGTAGTGTTAGTGATTTCCGTGCACTGAGCTGAATCAGCTGAGTAACTATTACACCTGAGGCCCTACCGCCAAACTCAATCGTTATCGAATCTCTCTTTTCTTCTTGTGTAGAAAAAAAGAGAGGATTGATAACGCTGAGTTCGGCGGTAGCGCCTCTGAGCACTAGCCACGCATTACGGATCACTTACATGACATAGCTACTAATACTCGTATGGCATAGGTACTCAACTCAAGCAAGTCTGCAAATATTGTTTTTCTTTTTTTGTTAAGAAAACCAAGAGCTGTTCATAATACATAATCTTGCTACATACAGGTCTCCCTGCAACACATAAAAAAATAATGCAGGAGCTGTGTTCCAAATTGTTAACACACTGCCAACATATTACACAATAGTCAATAACTACCTACCTACATACGGGCGAGACGACGACGTTCAGAAATTATTCTACACGTTATCAGTGCTATCACTGTTTCAACACTATACTGTATCAATAAATGTATAAAATAAAACACACTATAATTAGTAATCTGAGCGGGTATGTATTCTCTTCTTTTTTCACAATGCGCCATTATGTTTGTGAAGCGATGTAGTTTAACTAACGTCATAAAGTGATAAAATAATATTCTAATATGAATAAACTAGCTGTGCCCGCGGCTTCGCCCGCGTGATATTCAGACAATGTGCAGTCTCTCCCTCTCTCTCACCCTCTCCCACTCCCTCTCTCTCTACCTCCATCCCACTTCCTCTCCTTATCCCTATCCCTGCCCCTAACCCTACTCCTATCCTTAACGCCGTCTTAACCGCTATCCCTATCCTTATATAAACATAGAAACGACACCCACATTGATTTTTAGACATTGTAACTCTATCGCACCCCAACCCCATCCCCAGGCGATGGTGGTATTTCACGTCCACCACCTTAGCTTTCAAAATTGGTGTAGTTTTCGTAACCAGCGACCCGATAAACCATACAAACGATACCTATATTGGTTTTTAGACTTTTTCACCCCATTTCCCTCTTTCGGGGTTGAATTTGGTGTGGAATTTCAATAAAAGTGATGTATGTTCCACAGAATTACAACCCTAATGCCAAAATAATAAATTTTGTGAATATAACTTTGAAATGAAGGAGTTTCAATTTCATTTTTCTTTTCACCCCTTAGGGTGTAGAACTTTCAAAAACCCTGAGATAAGTAAAAAATAATTTTTAGTCGTCAGTCTAAATACAAATTTTGAAGGTCCTAACTTCAAAACTGACAGACTTGCATATAAACTTTTATTTCACCCCCTTAGGAGATGAAAATTCTAAAACACGTGCTTTTTTATTTTTAACCAAAAGTTCAAAAACAAATTTCTAAAATTCTACCTTTAAAAATAAAAGACTTATATACCAACATACGGAAAAATATCATCTCCTTTTTCAATCAGTTTTAGGTTGATTTTTAAGAAATGCTTAAACACGTGTTTTTTTATTTTTTACCAAAAGCTTTAAGTTTAATTTGTGTGAATCTAACTCAAGAAACTAAGGACTTTCATACAAACTTTCATCCCTTATTTCACCCCCTTAGCGGATGAATGTTGAAAAATTCTTAAACACGTTCTTTTTTATTTTTTACCATGAGCTCGAAACCAAATTTATATAATTATACCTTTAAAAATAAAAGACTTATAGACCAACATGCGGAAAAAAAATCATCCCCATTTTCACCCCCTTGAAGGGTGATTTTTAAGAAATGCTTAAACACGTGTTTCTTTATTTTTTACCAGAAGTTAAAATTTAAATTTGTGTGAATCTAGCTCAAGAAACAAAGGACTTTCATACAAACTTTCATCCCTTATTTCACCCCCTTGGGAGATGAATTTTCCAAAATACTTTCTTAGTGGGTAGTTTTGACGTACATAGAACCTGTGTACAAAATTTCAGATCTGTATCTATAGCGGTTACGGCTCGGCGTTGATGAATCAGTCAGTCAGTCAGTCAGGACATGCTCTTTTATATATTTAGATAAAGATATCTAATAGACAGATAGATAGATGAACACTGTAATGCTCACTAAAAACAAATACAAATTACAACAGTAAGCTACAAAGAGAAGGCAAAGGCGGCCTTACCGCTGTAAGCGACAATAGTTTGACTTTGAATAATACTATTAACAAATACATAAAACGTCATCCGGCTGCAAGTGAATGTGATACTGTACGGGACAGATCGTTTTTATCGTTAGCGTTTTCACTGCTCCACCTATTTAACTAAAGCACTGGTACCACAAACGACCAAATCATCAACGGCGTAAGGCAGTGAATAAATGAGTAGGTACTTTTAAGTAGGAAGGAACTAAGCATGCTCACAGTGCTTTTAACCCCTTATTTTCGTACAATTAAGAAGGCAGGGAGAGCTAGAGTTATTAATGTTACATATTTTCAAAAGGAGAAGTGCGCTCGTAGGTAAATCTCAAATCGATTTTTAATAAAATATATTCAATTTAAATTATACTTGACGTGAAATTCAGTGACAGTATTCGAAATAGTGTGATATGTGAACCCAAGCAGTACCCAGAATGGTTTTCCCCCGAAACCATCACACATAACAAACTTAAAAACAAATATCATAAAATGTACAAACAAACTGGCAACCAGTTATACTATGGTCTATTCTATTATTATAGAAAGATAGTACTTAAAAATTCTTTTTCTGATCTAGTTCAATACTGTCGAAGAATTGAGTCGATTATTAAAGTCAACCTATGTGCTTTTTGGTCATTCGTAAAGCGTAACCGTATATCTTACATGCCTGCCACTTTCGGTTCCATGTCGTCGCAAGAAATTGCAGACTCATTTGCAAATTTTTTTCATAGTGTCTTTCTCTCAAGTCTGCCACGCCTAAGCTCAGAGGATGCACCTAACCTGGCTTCTAATAGGACGCAATAAACTTTTGTCCGCCATGTCAGCATTGACTCCGTTAATGAGAGTGACGTATGTAAAGCGTTGCGGCGCCTAGAACCTAAATTCACCCAGGGTCCTGATGGAGTGCCGCAATTCATCGTCAAGGATTGCTGTGATGTGTTTGTACAACCACTCTGTCACAATGTATTAAGACTAAATCATACCCTCTACAATGAGAAACCTCCAAGGTGATACCTATTCACAAAAGTGGCTCGAAAAGTGACATCCATAACTATAGACCTATTGCTGTTCTGTCAGTTTTCGCAAAGGTATTCGAGCCTGTACTCCACACTGCAATAACTAAGCAGTTACGAGGATATTTTTGCGACGAGCAACATGGATTCCTCGCACAGCATTCGACTGCCTCCAATCTTTTGAATATAACAACATTAATTGGCTCTAATCTGGATCAGAAAACTCAGGTCGATGTTGCCTATTTTGATTTCCGAAAGGCCTTTGACCGAGTTAATAATGATCAACTGCTGGTAAAAATGGCACTTGCAGGATTCTCATTGCCATTGCTGGACTTTTTTGTTCATACTTTGCGGACAGAACCCAATATGTCGACTACGAGAACTTCAGATCTGCCCCATACAAAGTTAGCTCAGGTATAGGCCAAGGAAGCAGCCTAGGTAGGACCGCTTCCTCTTGCTCATCAACGATCTGCCAACATCAGTTGAGTACGCAGTGTGCCTTTTATTCGCGGATGATATCAAGTTGGCTCTGCCTGTCAAGTGCAGTGACGATTTTGCCCGTCTTCAGGTAGATATAGACAACGTCCTCGCATGGAGCATAAATAACAGCCTAGAATTGAATGTCAACAAATGTTCAGTGATGTCTTATTCCCGTATCAACCCCACAATACACTCATACTCGTACCATTAAATCGTGTACAGTCGATGCGCGATTTAGGTGTAATATTCGATCCAAAACTTAAATTTAATGACCATATTATCGATGTCTGCTGCCCTGCTAGTAAATGTCTGGGTTTCATTAAACGTCAGTCCAAATTCTTCTGCCATCGTGAGCCAATATCAATTCTATATCACGCTTTTGTCCGCAGAAAGCAAGAGAGTAATTAGATTGTATGGAACCCTCATAACAATCTGTACACGGATATGCTAGAAAGGGTACAGAAGTCTTTTTTGCGATTCCTATACAAAAAACTCTACGGATTTTATCCATATATGTACCCGACACTTTTTGTCCAGGGTATGGTCTCCTATAGAGCACTGGAAGTTAGGCGAAAACTAGCGCTTATCAAATACTTTTACTACCTACTGTAGCGTTATCGCTCAAATTCCTTTTTCGTGTTCGATACTTTTTGCTTCTTTCTCGATGTATTGACTGGCTGTTTGTATTCTTTGACAGTGGATTCAAAATTTTGATTTTCCTTTCTCGGTGCTTATTATTTGTTTGGATACGATAGATATTGTGTCAAATTGATCTGAATATTTAGTAAATTTATATAATACATCAAGATAAATCATATAAAAATCAAATCAAAATATATTTTAAAAAGTTATCTTCAAGCAACAGTTTTTTTTTGTGCACAGTTTTCTTTCCGTCTTATTTTTGCCTACAATTTTGTAAGTATTTTTGTCTTTACGTAATATTTGTTGCTGGGAGGTTGCTACTCTCTTATGCCGCATTTTTATTCGTGCAGCTAAAGCTGCCCGATTACGGGCAGTAGGTTCCGGCTAGCACCTGCAACACAGCCAAGCCCTGTCTCCAGAGAGACTTTGACATCAGCAGCTTGCACCTTGCTCTCTGCCACTGCATCTCTTCAACTGCGGGTTTCCTACCAGCACGGGTGGACGCCACGAACTGCGCAAATCCAACTACTACCTATTCCAGATATTTAATTCATTTATATTATTAGTTTTAAGTTTTAATTTCAAAATTCTAAAAAAGCGCCTCCAGACGCGCCATGATTTTTTGGATCTGAATCTTTGGCTGAAATTTTATTCGTTTAGATCTTTTATCCGCGATACATTGCGGAAGGTACGACAAAGACCATATTTAACTAGTCGCTATAGTAATAAGTTAGGTAACCACTTAAAGTTATCACTAGACTTTTCCAAGCGATAGTATCTAGAAGCTATAGACGGAGCGTTTTACCTGACGCACGCATCGCGGATTCCTTTCAAAATTTATTTGTCTTATTTTTAACACCTAACGTTGATTTTTAATATTTTAAACAATATTATATATTTAAATTTAATCACGGATCATACAATCAAATTTAAACTTTATTACGTTGGTTATATTATAGTGAAATTATACAACAAAACTGTGGTCAATCTGTTTTAATTAAAATATTGTGTGTTATATTTCTTTGTTTGCTTGATTAGTTTAAGGTAAGTTAACTCTTACTCTATTTTTATCTAACTGCAGTACATTTACAATTTAATTTACTTTATTTCACTGCACTACTCAATGGTAAGACCAGCAACCCCTTACTACTGGCGCAAATACCATTTTATGTCCCTCCACCTCAAAGATACTCCCTACGGCCGCGCCGTCACCCCTTATTTGCAACAAATATTCCTCGGACGAGAATGCTTGAGCACACCCCATTCTACGAAACCCTAGCACTCATAGACAGCCTTGCTCTCGTGAGTAAGGTTGATCTATTCAGTGCACCTAAGCTGAGACGAAGTTTCTTACAGCCGCCGGCTGCTACCTTGAGATGATCACTGTCCGAAGCTCACTGGTTGAAATACCGCATCCAGTGATACCGGACAGTGACCGTCTTTAACGCCTATGACGCCTCTTCTTAGTATATAATATAGAAATTGACTATGGCTTACATGTTTAGTTTTTAAGACTGTTAATGTAAACTGTATAAATAAATAAATGAATTTAAGTTTAAAAGACGAAGTGACTAAAATTGAGAAAGGGATGCTGGGACTGTTTGGTCATGTAGAGAGGATGAACTAAAGGAAAGTGACTTAACAGGTTTATCAGGCGAGAGTGAACGGAAATGTTGTAAGGGGAAAGCCTCAACGAACGTTCTACAATCAAATTCAGGACGTTCTAAATAAAGGCGGGCTCAGCACAAGCCTCTAGATTAAAATATTTCTAAAGCCAAATGTAATATTTAGACTTTTATTGTACGGAACAAGCGTAAACTTTTTCGCGCGAGTGATTGCAAATTGAATAAAAAGCGTTTATCTAGGGGCTTGTGTTGCCGCGGCAAGTTAAAAGTACCCAAACGAAACCAAGGAGCATGTATGAAAGGGTTGATGAAAGTACAGGAAGCGAGAGAAGATTTTAAGATCGTAGCAGGTGGAGAATTTCTGTGGTCTCTGCCTACCTCGAAAAGAGGCGTGAATTATACTTATATGCTACAAGTTTTGTTAAGTCTAATTTTACAAAATGCTTACCCACCTATTGATGAAAAATGCCACCTTTTTTATATATATATATATATATATATCATTTAATGGAACAAGCAATTTTTTTGTGAGAATGGGCTTGTTCCGAACCTCAATCTGGCCCTAACTTAAGGACAGAGATGGGGTTTGACTATAGAAAAAGCGCAAAAAGCACCCGCGACACGAAATAATTCAGGTTTTAAATATTATATAAATATGTCAATATATGAGTAGGCAGTTAGGTAGGGACCCTCATCCTAAAACCACCTTAGACTCATCTTACTAAGTTAGGTTGAAAAGCTGAAATAATAGTGATTCACATAGCACAATGCGTTCACATCACTATTAGCGTTTTAATACAACCGGATACACACTCGTAAAATGTGGTGAAGTTTGTATACATGTCTTCTTAATTTTGATCTAAATCAAAATGATATATTTTTTCATACTTAGACGTCCAAATGCGAGTCAGACTCGTGCACCAAGTGTTCCGTGAAAGTACCACAATTTTTGTGTTAGGTTTAAAACTACTGCCAAATGTTAAGTCCGACGCGCACTTAACCAGTACTTTACGTCTATTCTCAGTTAGTAGTTCAATAAACAGTTTTGATTAATTGTAGGTACCTCCAGTATCCGTAACTGAACAACTTTTTCCAAGGAACATAGGTCTAAAAACAAAAAATAATTTTGGACTTTCCATACCTACTTAGTGACCAACACAATTGTATGGGAAGTCCAAAATTTATGTCCTTATGTTCCTTTGGGAAAGTCGTTCAGATACTGATACTGAACCCGCGAGCTATGGCACGCAATTAAATTAACACCATGTATAAATAATTCATTTTTGTAGTATAGTGTCTTTTACGCCATCTAGTAGAGTATAGCAGTACCACCAAAAAGTGCGTAAGGACAAAAAGTGCTTGTAGTTTCACTATTTGCCACTAGATGGATTTTACATAAGTAGGTGGAGTCTAGTTATGTCCCGCCAACCCGTGACTCGATCTTCACCCCCGCGCACTGTCACGCTTCGTGTCGTACAAAAATTTCGTAGGGGCAGCTCCTCTCCCCTTCTCTACTCCGTGGTTATCCTATTTATAAACCAAAGAGATTTGAACCTCGCTACGCTCGGTCATAGAGGGATCCGAAAAGTGGTGGCTATAGCTTGACTTTTTACTCATGTTAAGAGTCATATTAGAAAAAAAGAGATAAACATGTTTATGATTATCTACTTTCAAACGTCGCTGTAACGCTTTTTGACCAGCTAGAGATGTGCAGGCACTCGATATGACGAGTGCGATAATGTAGTATTTCGACTTTTTTAAAACGATAGTATTAACATTCACACATTAAATATTGACGAGGCTTTGAGCAGATGTTAGACGCTCATGATGAATTAAAAATTTTGTGACTTAAAAAAATCGTCTTGAATTCTAATGTTTTGTATGCTAATTACAATAGTGATCATTGAAGAGAAATCAAATGAATAGAACCAACATTTGTCGTTGCACTTATGTTTATAAAAGCGCACCCCGAACAATTCATACATCAAGCGCGAAACCACAAATCGTCAGAATTTGTAAAATGACAGAGACTTACACACGTCCACGCAGTACAACTAGGTTCGATAAAGAACCCGGCAATCGCGCGGGCGCGGGTCGCGTATGGTGAAGGAGTCTATTCCAAGGGGTGCGTAGAGTGTCTTTTTCGCATTTCTGTATTTATAGTTAATATTATAAAAAAAAAGGAATTCATCAGAAATGAATTAAGCTGCTTTATTTATTCTCTCATTTAATTCAAATGAAGAGTAAATGAATAAAATTACAGAACGTTACGAAGTATATTTAAAAAGTTATGAATCTACTAATAAAGTTACCTACTACCTAAAATAAACTTACAGAACGTTACGAAGTATATTTAAAAAGTTATGAATCTACTAATAAAGTTACCTACTACCTAATAATAACTCTTATTTTCGTCACCATTTTCACTCAAGTCTCTCTGCAAGTGTTGTTTATTTAGTAGTTTTATTGCCTAGTTGCAATGCCGCTGCTATGCAGTTCTACTTTATATTTAAAACTTGAAGGGATCTGAAAATAAATAAATATTGACTACCGATGATATGGTACAGTCAAGAGTACGTCAAGCTTGACACATTGGACGGTGTACCGATCTTATTTCAATTACTATAAAAGCTAAAATCACGCTTGTAACACTCACGAGTTGTTTAGTGATAAAATAGCCCACAACAGATTAGTATGGTGTCAGGGAATGAAGACCCTATGTACCTATTAGTGATGCCAATCATTACTCCGAGTAAGATGTTTTTAAAATAAACATTATTGAACACCCTGTATTATACAAGTTTTGTCATTCGTTTATTTGACACAGAATTTGAAATTATGTCTTTTAAATCAATTAATTTAATAATAATAAAATCACACATTTCCTGAAATTTGCAAAGGTCAATACTTTTTTTCACGGAGACCGATTTTTTTTGGTGCCATATTAAAAGACGTTAGTGATGATTAGGTCTATTATTTGACATAGGTTTCACTTATGTACAATACTTTTCAAATTTTTTGGCTAGAGGTCTAGGGAGGAGTCGCATTGTCTTTGGTGATAATGTTTATTATTAAATATATTTTACTAACAAATAGCAATATATTGATGAATTAGACAACACAACGGAACCCTAAATCTACCAAGTCCGACACGCACTTGGCCAGTTTTTATATTACTCGGTAGATTAACATGTAGCGATATAACCATTTACAGAGACCGTACTAGAATTATGAAGTGAGCATCTGATTTAATTCGATAACTTTTTAGACATAATCGATAACCACTATTTACATCTCTAATGGTGGATAATCAAAATCATTCGCGTTATGTAGATATTCTTGAATTTTTCTTGTAATTTGCAGTATATTTCTTTGTGGAAGGTTTTTTTAAATTGATTTACCTAATCTTTAATATAATTTGTTGTCACTTTAATGAGTATTACACATTTTTTTGCAAAAATAAGCTTTTAAATATTACTTACAAATGAAAGCATAAGAATTCTTCGATGTCCTGTTTCCTAGAAGAATGAGATCCGCATGCCGGTACGATTTATGTATTGTTCAGCATTTAGGCTTTTGTGTACAACACTTATTTGATTAGATATAAGTATTTTAATAACAGTAAAATTATAAAAACTACAGAGCCGGTTCGCTCACGACAACATCAAAACAAATAGTTTCATAGACGACTGAAAGTAAAGACAACGTCATACTAGTTGTCAAGAGAACAATCAGATAACTTTTTAAATTAGCAGAAGTGTAAAAAGAACCAAAACAAACCTGGTTCCAACTTGACGTTTCAAAAGTGCAACACTTGACAAGCCTTCAAATCCCTCTAAAAGACAGATTGTATTGAGCATTAGTTCATAACCACGTTTTATCTCACTTCAACTAGAAGTGATTCATCGTAATAGAAAGAGCTAGAAATATATCGTCTGGTTATACTCGATTCTCCCCCGCCACAGGCATTTTTTGGTCGGATTATAATGATAAGCATAATCCGACTAAAAATGCAGGATCCATAAACATAGGACAAAACCCCTCCTGTAAGGTGTCACTTAATTTGGAAGGTTTATGCCTCCATTTTTCTGTCAGACTGTGCAAGTTGTTGTTTATTTGCTTAGTGGTTGTTTTTGCAAAATTTTAGTATAAAAGTGTGTTTCAGCCAATGTTTTGAGCTCAGAAATTGCTCAGAAAGTTAGTGAAAAATGTTTTGTTGCGTATTAGGATGCAATGCCCGAGAAAATTACAAAGAAAACAGTGCCGAAGTCATATCGTATCATTCGTAAGTATTTTTTAGTTTATTTTTGATAATACGCAATATTTTGCTTCACGAAATATTGTGTAGAACTCAATACATTGTGGTATATTAGGTGTATGCTCAATATCGCATTTTATTAGTAAATTTTACATAAAAATATGATGATAAACATTGATATCAAAACATGATATAGTGATGGGATTTCTTACATCGATATATTTTTATCCAACTGCGGCGAAGCACAAATCTCGTACCTACCAAATGGCTTGATATATTATATTTTAATTTTATGAGGTGTTCAGCTAGGTTTTAGTAAAATTTTTAACACTGATGCCATATTTTCAACTGATGGTATTGTACATAAAATACGTTTTGTTAAAGGCTATTATGATTGTTTATCTATATTGAAAAAGACAACTGTTGGTTGTAACAATATCGTAGCCTGGGAGACCAATAAACTGAGATACACCCTTAACCCTTTGATAGCATAGTTTATAACTTATGACTTTGTACATAAAATATATTATGTTACAGGTTAATCATTGTTAATCAATAAGTACATAGTGAAAAAGACAACTGATGGTGGAATCAATATTGGAGAGGACAATAAAGTGAGTTATGTTTTAATAGTTTTTAATGGCAACAAATTAAATGATTCCCAAAATATTTTTTTATACCCCAATACACTACAGACAAAATGGATGAAAGTACACCAAATTGGCTGAACGTACACCAAATTTGGATAACCGTTTCGGTTAAGTTGTGTAAGGTTATCTTGCGACCACAACGCATGAGCCGAGCGAGCGGAGCGAGCGTGCCGCGGCCGCTGCCGGCGAAGTGCCAGAAGCAAATTCGGTGTACATTCATCCATTTTGGTAGACAAAATTTGGTGGATATTATTTGGTAAAAATTTACTCAAATTTGGTGGCACGTTAATACATCCGTTTTTAACTTATGATATTGTACATTAAAATGTATTTTGTTACAGGTGTTTATGTTTGTACATTTTAAATAAGGAGAGAAAACGACAACTGTTGGTGGTATTAATATCGGAGCCTGGAAGGCCAATAAACTGAGTTTTGTTCTAAACCCTTTAATAGAATAGTTTTGAACTTATGATGATGTACAAAGTAGAAAAACGCAAAATTTTATAACCACAGGAAGGATTCGAACCTGCGTCTTCTCCGTCAGTACCGGAGACGCTTTACCAACTAGGCTACTGTGATCCTGCCTGATGTTGTGTTATCTGCGACCTCTATACGCATCTCAACGTTGTGTTTGTGCTACCACCTAGTAAGCATTAGCTGTACTTGACTACTAGCTCAAGTAGTCTATTATAGCAAAAAGAATTCAAGTCGAAAATTGGTAACACTACGTATTGATTGAAAATGATTTTATTTTAACATTTCCTGTGTTCGGATAGATCTACCAAGTAGAAAATTGCAAAATTTAATCATTTTGAATTATACGTAGTGTTACCAATTTTTGACTTGAATTATATTTACAAAAATAGGACTTGTTGAGCTAGTACAGGTAATGCTTATAGGTGGAAGCACAAACGCAACGTTGAAATACGTATAGAGATCGCAAATTTTACAACATCATGCGGGACCAGCGGGACCATGAGCCTAGTTGGTAAAGCGTCTCCGGTACTGAGAATTTGGCAATTGTCTACTTTGTAGATCTATCCGAACACAGGAAGTGTTAAAATAGAATATTCTTATGATATTGTACTTAAAAATGTGTTTTGTTACAGATTATTATGATTGTTAATCTTGAGTACGTAGTGAAAAAGACAACTGCTGGTCATGAAGAATCATGAGTGAAACCTGTACTAATAATAGCTTTTTGTACATTTTATTTAAGTATTAGTAGTATTATTAAGTATTAAATACACTGCCTAATGGAAAATAATAAAATGATTATCCATTGTCATAATGATAGTTATTGTTAAGGATATACCTATTTAAGGATCTTTTTTCTTTAAGCTAAAAATAAAATTATAAACTTATATCGGCCTTTTTATTTACATAATACAAGTTTAAAAATAAGTAATCCATAATAATAAAAAAAATCTGATAGTATTTGTTTTTTTTTTCACAAATTTTGTCACCTGTATCCAAAATTCATCGATATAAAAATCGACAATACCTCATCACTACTTGATTATGACAGTTAAACAGTGTGACGTCACAAATGTCAGGCGCTGAAAGCATTTGAGACGGCTTACACGGGGGGTTTGTCTATGACCGAGCGTAGCGAGGTTCAAATCTCTTTGCTATAAACAATGATGGCGGGTTGTCAAAGTTATTTCTAGCCAATAGAATGATGGATGAACAGTCAGTCACAACTTGTCCACCATGAGTGCGTCTCGAACCAGAGGTAAGTTTAATCGTTTTTAGGGTTCCGTACCTCAAAAGAAAAAAATGGAACCCTTATAGGATCACTTTGTTGTCCGTCTCTCTGTGTGTCTGTCTTTCAAGACCCTTTATCTCACGAACGGATAGAGGTATCAGGTTGAAATTAATAACATATATTAGGATCCATGAACCACACAAGATCTGAAAATTTCAATTTTTTACAACGACGCAATCAAAAGATATGGCTTTTTATGTCCTCATCTCCATACATTTATGCAAAAAAGCAAAACCTACAGGGTACTTCCCGTTGACCTAAAATTATGAAATTTGGCAAGAAGCTAGGTCTCACAGTACAAATAATGGGAAAAGTCTGAAATCATTAAATATTAGAACTTTTCTCACAATTAATGGTAACCAATTGTGGTGAGCTCCCGTTTCAAGAACATTCATACAAGAGAGGGGTCAAGTTGGATGGTCGCTGAGGCGATTTTTGTTTTAGTTTTATTTTAAAAACGGGAACACTTACAAACTTGAAAATTGGTATGTTTATAGTGCATAAGCTATAAAATAACAACAAATAATAAAATTTGGTCAAGCGCGTGTCGGACTAAAAAAATCTAGCACATTAACTTACTGAAATTTCAACTAATACAATAATGATTATGTGGTGGTACGGAACCCTCGGTGCGCGAGTCCAACTCGCACTTGGCCGGTTTTTTTTACAGAAGAATCTTTTACTTTTTATACAAATTTTAGTTGTAAACCGTTAGATATTGAAATCTCCTTCATGTTTTTGATGTTATTTCTTCAATTTACGTATTAGTTTGGTTTTATTGATGAAACAAACTTTTTTGTCATTTGTAAAGGACAACGGGCCGAAACTAAGTACAATAATTTTCTTTTTCTGCAGCGATTACTGACAGAGATATAATTGAGTTACTTGCAAATTCCGACTGCGACGATTTTGTCCAATCGGATGAGGATGATGGCGATCCTGAATATGTGCCACCAAGTCGGTAACTAGGTGTTAGTGACTCTGAAGAACTAGATGATGAAGATGAGCAAGATGATTCTTTTGCATCGCCTATGATCGGGAGACGCGGTGCACGTAGTGTAGGTTGGAGCAGAAGTCGTGGCCAGAATAGAGGTCGTAGTCGAAATCATGGGTCAGCAAGAAGTCGAGGACGGGCACGAGGACGTGGACAAGTGCGTGGCCGTAGCCAAAGCCGAACAGAAAAAATACAAAACTAACAAATACAGAACAGCTGATTTATCAAGTTCGGGCCAATGTCCTTTTAAAAGAACTTATTCTATGGACTTGAAATTGCACCAGTGGTTCAAGGCCTTGGTTATTATACCCTAAAAAATAAAATAAAAAATTAACTTTTATTTTTCACGTCAAAATCGACTTGGTTAGGTCTGGGCCGCAAGGGCATAAAATATGTTGTCCTTTGAGCAGGACACTGGGCCGTAACTTATACATACTTATATAGATTGGGCCGCACGAGGTTAGTACTAACGCCATCTACTGGAAATTACATGAACTAATGATGCAAAGGTCGTATACACGCATACTTCAAGTATTTCAATTTTATACTATTTGGCCTTTTCCTGAGAGTAGAAAAACAGCACAAGTTAAACAACAAAAAATATACCTACTAGGCTATTTTCATGTACCTGACATCCGTTTGTCCACTTATTAGACAAGTCAAAAGCAACAACTTTTGTTCTACGACAAAGATTTTACAATAATAAAAACTGGCCAAGTGCGAGTCAGACTCGCGCACTAAGGGTTCCGTACCTGTATTTTGATTTAATATGTCCCGAGTCCACTCAAAGTTGACCCTTGTTTGATATGGATGTACATGTAATAGGAGCTCACCTTTATTAAGTACAATTGGTTATATGAGAAGTTGTAAAATTGAATGATAGATAGAAACTCTTTATTGCACACAAATTTACAACAAACAACAGCATATAAATATATACCTTTATATACATACATACAACATATAAATAATATAACAACAAAATGCAGTGTTCTATTAGATATTTTCTACAGACAACTTTCCTCTTTCTTCAGATAGAATTCCATTAATTTAGCTTTGAAAGAATGAATGGATTTTGCATGACGAAAATTGAATGATGTTAGTCTTTTTCCTTTAGTTATGCTATAAGAAATAGCTTTTTGCCAAATTTCATGATTCTTGGTCAACGGGAAGTCTACTGTGGGTTATGGATTGGTTCCTAAATGTATGGAGATGGGGACGTCCGAATATTTTGATTGAATTGTTGTAGAAGCTTGTAATTTGCATGGATTCTTTCAAGGGTCCTTTAATTTTAGATTTCAACTTTCGGGCGGGAAACCAAGTGATTCTATCTGCCATGAAAAAACAAATCCAACTACAACGATATATATATTGGTTAGGTAAGGTTAGGTTCAAAATGTGTTTTCTTTACTCTTTCGCTAGACCATCGCAGACGAAGTCGCGGGTAATAGGTATTTAAAAATATTCTCGCTTTTATTTCTGCTTAATATAACTGATATTTACCGTTCAATGTATGGAATAATCATATGTATTGTAAATACAGTATTTTTCTAAACCAAAATATGTTTTCTTTTTGGTTTGACTCAAATTAACGCACACATTGTCAAATTAAAATTGGTGACGTGAAATCGTGATACATGTTCATCTATACGTCAATATATATATTTTTATTTTTAGTCAAGTACGTGTAATTTGGGAAAGTTTAAATAAATTATAGGTATGGTAATGTATAAAAGTATCAGAAAGTTGATCTAATGTATTGAGTTGGGCTTTATCAAGTCTTAACTATTAATTAGTGTGCTATCAACCGAACAATTTTCATTTTCTCTCTTCTGTGTACAACACTTCTGTCGATAAAAGTGATATTATAATAATAATTAATCGATAAAAGTGACCGTCTTCGTTGTTTTGATAAGATTTCAAGAGACGAGCGATTGTATAACGTGATTGGTTAATCAACAAACTTTATGGTTATTAGCGATTTTTAACAATTATTGCTTTAAAGCATCATGTGCTAGTAGGATAGTTTGTTTCTCAAATACTATCATTGTTTTGTGTGATAACTGATAATAGATAAGACGAAGAAAAACTAAGAAAAAAGAAGGTATTAATCGTCAAAATCATCAAATTTGTTATTTAAAATAATTTAAACCTTGCTTACTAAAAGAGTTACTTAAGTAAGGAATACAATTAGTGTGAATTGTGACCAACAGCAACGAAAAATAATGAAGTGCAGTGTTCACCGACTAGCCAAAATAAATATATATATATATCAGCAGTCTCTTTTGTAAGTGCAACAATACTTCGTCGATTATGCTTATGCCGCCGATCATCTCACATACTTTAAGTCGGCCAAAATCACATTCTGACGAATATTGTTTTATTGAAGATTTTAATTAATTATGTTTTACTGGCAGGGCTCACCATATGGGCAGGGCATATCGCAAGACGAACCGATCGCCGAAGAGGCGTAAAGGCACTAGAGTGGCGACTCCCGTACCAGTAGACGAAGCGTAGGCGGGCCCTCAGAAGGTGGACCGACGGTCCGGTCAAGGTCGCGGGAAGCCTCTGGATGCAAGCAGCGCTGGACCGGGCATCAAGAAGATCTCTAGGGAAGACCTATGTCCAACAGCGGACGTCTTTCGGCTGATATGATGATGTTTTAATTACCGACATAGCGCAGATAATACTAACGATATTTAGTGTTCGTGATTATTCTGCTTAAAGGCTTAAATTAACAATAAATAAAATTGTGATTCCTATCGACCAGGCTGTCATTTCGGTCTATTTTCAAAAGTGTCAAGTCTAAACTATTGATATAATTGATCTAAGTATTTGTTTATTTTTATTTTATTTTAGTAACTCAATAAGCATGTTGAAGAAAGGTTAGAGAGAACTTCCAAAATATATATATATATATATTTTGTTTTTGTTTTACCCAATTACTTATAATGTCATTTTGTCACACCATAAAAAGGGGACTTTGCCATAAAACTACTCGTACCTAACAAAAGATACCAATAAAACTGAATAAAACACAGATCTATGCGGCATAGAAATAACACTTAGTTCGTATTATTTTTATGTATATAGAATCGAATTAAATTTATTGCGAGCACCCACCCAGAGATACAAGAAAGCACACTTGAATAGGGTGTTTTCGAACACATTTTGAAATGTTCACTGGATGGCGCTGCAAATCAGCACGAGGAAAAAAATAATGCCACCGGTATGAAATTATATAGATTTTATATATTTTACTATGATTATAAAGACAAATTACCAACAGTGATTAGCGTACCACCCATCGACACCTAAAAAACGCAGTGACAGACGTCAGGCAAAGCTGCTTATTTGATTGATTCGGCAAAACGGTTGGGCGAATGGGGTCTAGTCTCAACAATCTGAATAGAGAAACGACCGGAAATCCACTCGTAAAAATATTTAAAACCAAAGCAAGGAACTATACGACCGGGTTACAAGCTGTCAAAACTCTCAAACGAATTGAAACTATGTAAAATTCAGCGTAATAACTAAAAAGATTTGAGTGGTTAGAGTGTCCCTCGCTGGAAATAAGATTGTTTACTAATCTACACTACAATAATATTACAGATAAAATGTCACTGGGTTAATCAATTACTACAGAACAGATTTAACTGTTCATATTAAAAAAAAATACAACACTATCCCTAACATAAGCTACGATATATTTTTTGAAATTGGTATGTTTTGAGACGAGTAGGTTTTCAGTTTTAAATTGTGACTAGACTCATATGTGCCTTGAACTAATTTAACGGTATTAGTCACTGTTATATAAACGTGTAAATATTAAATTGTAAAGCTACTGATTAATAAATTATTCTACCCTATTCTGAAGAGAAGTGCAGCTTAGTTCAGATATTTATTATGAAACTTATTTTATTTGCTTTAGCAGTTTTTTTTTCTTTCGTTTTAATATTTAAATTTGGACATTTTGTTTGATTTGGAATAGATATGTAGTTTTATTTCTTTAAGATTTAGTACCTAGTCAACCGAGCTTCGCTCTTAGCCGCCTCAGGTGAGCAAGCTATGGTACCCGCCAACAGTTGGCGCTCTAGGTTTCTGTCTAAAACGCGATGTTTTAAAAAAATGCTTAGAAACACGGGGAAAAACAGACATGAGACCTAACTAGATCGATTTTGCCCCCAGAAACCCCCGTATGGTAAATTTCATTGAAATCGTTAGAGCCGTTATCGACAAACATTTTACAAATATATTATGGCTCGTTTAATAGTATAGCACTAAATTGGCTTGAAACATTCTAACAAAATAGTACCATGGGTATATCCTTCATGCTATTTTGGGACATTGTTTCCTAGTCCAACAAAAGATTGTTAAAATTTGTTTAAACTTAACGACATCGTTTACAATTTTTATTTTTGTACTGTCGAAATTAGTCACAGCATTGTTATGGGTGTCTGCCGCATCAGGGTCAAGGAAGGTTAACTACAAAGCCTAACTACTGAGACTCTATAAAAAGAACCAAAAACCAAGTCATTGGTGTTACCTCCATATGCCTGGAGTTGACTACTCACTGGGCTGATTGTGCGAGTGGCAGCTGGTTGCACGCACAGCCTGTCGCTTAACAGTCTCCTTGTGCTGTGGCGCTGGCTGCACGGCCTGCTGTTCATCAGGCGCGGATGGCCGTGGTGCTGACTGCATGGCCTGTTGTCCACCAGGCGCCGACTGCCAGCTGTGGTTCTGGCTGCATGGGCTGCTGTCCACCAGGCGACGACTGCTGTAGGCTGGCTGCATGGGCTGCTGTCCACCAGGCACCAACTTTTGAGGGCTGGCTGCATGGCCTGCTGTCCACGAGGCCCCAACTGCTGTGGGCTGGCTGCATGGCCTGCTGTCCTCCAGACACCGACTGCTGTGGGTTGACGGCATGGCCTGCTGTCCACCAAGCACCGACTGATGTGGTCTGGCTGCATGGCCTGCTGTCCACGAGGCCCCGACTGCTGTCGGCTGGCTGCTTGGCCTGCTGCTCACCCGGCGCAGTCAGCTGCGCTGCACAGCTAGGCAACGCTCGAATCGAAGCTCGACCCTTGCCATGGTTACGGGTTTTGTCCATTATGACGTTCTGAAATGTAAAAATTCCAGCGCGAGTATCTATTGTATAGAAGCGATCAATATTTGAAACGCTTTTAACGCTTTAAATTGAATGAAAGCTGTAAACGTAATAGTGGACACTTTTAAGTAGCTTTTAGTTAGATATTACGTGTTTTTTTTTGTGGTTTGTAGCAGTAAATTTCAAACAAAATAAAGAACATAATTAATTGAAACAGTGAACTACGCATGGGAATACGAACCAATAGACCATCAAACATTTTGAATACGTACCTACACAAAAAATTATTACAACCACATGTAAAACACAACTAAGAGATTAATTTGTCTGAATGAAAGCATGAAATGTTGTTTGTTTTAAACTCAGGCTTGATAATAAATGGTTAAAGTGAACTGTGTACACTTATTCCTTATCAACGTCTAACGATTTTGTGCAAAAATGATTTAAAATGTAGGTAGTATACAATCATAACTATTTACTTTAAATAATCACTCGTCCTTAACACAACGTTAAAAAAAAGGTGAAAAAAAATACCACATGAAAAAAAAAAAACAAGTAGTCGATTTTCCAGTTTTTCCACTCATTTCAAACAAGTCAGTTTTTGAGATACAGCAGATGTATTTTTGAACATTATCAGTCCACTTTGTGGGAAGTGAGGGCTCGTATCCCGCTTCTGACATGTTAACAAATGAGAGGGAGTTGAGAAATATGTTAAATAAAACACTCGAAGTCTACTTACGTTTTGTAATAAGTTATTCACTTTACACAGTGTTAAAATTAGTACATTAACACAATACCATACATATGAAGAAGAGTTTTCATAATTTTACACAATACGTGATTACTCTTTTAAAGGTAGAATCTCCCAATTTGAAGAACAAAATACGACTGCCCGAGCGAGGCTGTCTCGAACGTTCAAGAGACCTCTCCCACTACAATATTACACTTTCCATAAAACGCTGGGATTGGTCGAAAAGCCGCCGCGCTCTGACAGCCCGTACAAAGGAGTCAATACAACAACCATTTATGAACAATATCGTAAAACTATGAAAAGTTAGTAAATACTGGTGACTAAAATATTATAATATTGGAGGTCAGAATATCTGTCATGACAACAATTGTCAGAACGTTTTTTAATTAGGGATCTGTTTGTGAAATGTTTAGCTTAAAAGCGCATCTTTTTTTGTTAGAGTCAAATGCCCCCCTCCGTCCCCGCTCTTTGCCAGCTGAACGGTTGATTACGAAAACATGAAAAAATTCACAGTGGTAGTAAAAAAACTATCACAGATAAGTAGACTTTACAGGTTAACAAATACCAATCAAGCGCTGGGCCTACAAAACATGCTTAACAATAATAATTCCTGGTATCATGGTATTCGTGGTGCATAGGTATTATTCGAGCGATTTAGTAGCGGTTCTTCCAATATAACGCGCTAAGCCTGTGCAATATAAGCTACAGATGTGTGTAGATGGTTGTCAAAACGAAAACAGGTGAGCCAAGGAGACCATTGTCTATCTACTTCAGGCAAATATTTTTTTTTGTCAAGGCCTATTTAAAAAAGAAAGGGACGGGTTGCACTCCGGGAGTGCCGGCAGAAATGAAAACTTGCATTTTTGAATACTATTCTTTTTGTAAGGGTCAATCGTGCCAAACATTGCTCGCGTACCTACTTCTTTGATGTCACTGAATAAAAACCCGTATTGTAATAACAATACGGTTGACAGTCATTCGAAAATCCAGGTCTTTGGGCACTGGTGGAACGGCAATACGTTTAAAATGGAACGAATTGATTCGTGGTGAGGAGACCATTGTCTATCTACTTCAGGCAAATATTTTTTTTTGTCAAGGCCTATTTAAAAAAGAAAGGGACGGGTTGCACTCCGGGAGTGCCGGCAGAAATGAAAACTTGCATTTTTGAATACTATTCTTTTTGTAAGGGTCAATCGTGCCAAACATTGCTCGCGTACCTACTTCTTTGATGTCACTGAATAAAAACCCGTATTGTAATAACAATACGGTTGACAGTCATTCGAAAATCCAGGTCTTTGGGCACTGGTGGAACGGCAATACGTTTAAAATGGAACGAATTGATTCGTGGTGAGGTACGAGTAAGCGGTTATTTCTCAGTCTGAAACGACGATTTTCAGTAAATATTTCCTTCACTTTGCGGTATTAATTATTAATAGAAGCCTATGGTCTTATAAATCATACTTTCTAGGTAAAAAACCTCGCGAGCCCTAATAAAGCTTTGCTTTTTGCTAGTAGGTACTATTGTTTGGTGACAATTAGGTCCTACCCACTGAAATATTGAAGATTACCTACTCTTGCGTTTCGGTAGCGCTTTTACCTATGTAAGTAAATATAATTAGGTAAAACATATTATATTTACGTGACCCTGCTATACAGGTAGGTATAGGCGCTAGACTCAATATTTACTGTGATAATATTTCAGCGGAAAATAAACAGGAATTCCTTTTTCCTCCTTCAAAGACAATAGGCGCGCAAACTTTTCTGCTCAGTAACGGTCCCACGTAGTTTCTCTAACTTGCGTCCATACATTATGTTGGGGTAATGTCAATATTCACGCTTGGCCGTTTTCTTTTTAAGAGTTCTAGACGATCGGTCGGTCCATTTCCACAGTTTTACGGCTGGACGCACTTGCTAACATGTTGCTGAGTATTTGCTATTCATAGGTAGTTTGGTAAGGCCCTATGTGACCTCTCTTGTGGCAATATTGTAAGTTGGGATTGGTTTTCGGATTAGCATGTTTGCTCAAACAAGCGTAACTGACCGTAAGTATGTTTGAACATGAAGTTTATTATAATAATAAAACGTAGATGTACAGTAGGTACCTATTTACTTACTTACGTTCCCACGTATGAGTGAACATTTGATAGGTGGGTTACACGGCTTACGCACCAGATAAAGAGTTAAAGTTGAAAGGTGCTGGCATTTAGGTTTATTGGTCCATGCAAGAAACTTATTCAAGCAACGCTTTGTAACCTCTTTGTGCCTACTTCACTTCTAAAGCCGCAATCACACAATTCATAATTCGGCAAGCATTGCTGATAGACTAGGTTTTGCTAAATATCCTTACTTCAACGAGCAATGTATGCCAAATTAATTTCTGAATTAGGGAAGGTGTAATAGGCTAAAAAATAAAATTTTGGCTAATGCAGCATATATTTTTTTTTACTCTGTTAAAGAATTTTTAGAACATAAGAATTGCGACACAAACTACCTACTTAGGGATACTAACAATAGTAGTTTAAGATACAAGTTCCGTAAGTAGGGTTATTACAAACGAGTTGAAGTTTTGTAAGCCCGAGACGAAGTCGAGGGTTTACCATCGGCACGAGTTTGTCATACCCTTACGGACGTGTATCTTAAGACGTTTTTCAATAAATTTGTGAGAAAACAGGTATAAGTAATACACTTGGTAAAGGAACCAACCATGGGTACTGTATTGTCAGCCTCTTGTCGATTTATGTTCTCCTGGTAGGTACTCTCCATTTTATTTTAAATATAGGTAGGCAGTCGTCACGCAAGTAAAAAGTCACCACTGTAGTATTTTTACAAAATAATTTTATGATCAGAGTGTAAAAACTCCTTGGTATTATACTTTTTTTACTTACCGCACTAGTTCGGTAAGTAACTACTTACGAGCAATGTTCACGTCCTTGTAAGTACGTTTGGATACATTTTTCATGGTGTTTAAAAATAGGCTAGACATGTGAAACTAACTATAACCACTGTAAAAACTGTACAACCACCATGTCTATGGCAAATAATAGTTATTTATGCAACTGTTGCGTAATGAGAGTAATTTTAACACGAGATCTGGTTTTTGATACGAGGCGCAGCCGAGTATCAAAATAGTATAGATCGAGTGTTAAAATGACTAATTACGTATAGTTGCATACAAAACTTTATCTACGACCGACGAAATAATTTTTTTTAAAAAGTAGTGATCAATTTATTGAACTAAGAGGACAGTTAGTACAGTTAATTAAAGTTATTCCCGAAGTTATTCCAGATCAGAGCTTGTGGATGGCGTTGCTTTAACATTAATTTCATGTATATGGTTACTGACAGCCTCTTGTAGAATCATGTTCTCCTGGTACATACTTACCATTTTGTTCAAAGTTGCCAATGTCACTTTATATAGAAGCGAGCCAACTGTCAGCTTCTTGTCGATTTATGTACTCCTAGTCACGCCTGGTACTCTCCGTTTTCTTTTAAATATAGGTAGGCAGTCGTCACCCCAGTAAAAAGTATTTTTACAAAATTACTTTAAAAGAGGCTGTATGTAGTACTGTGGTAGTATTGCCTTAGCCTATGCAGATTGAAAATTATGTATTATAACAGTTGCGGAATGAAAATCCATACTCCATTACCGTACTGCTCGTAGTATGGAACAGTGTGGAAATGAAAATGACAGCGGACAATGACCTCAATTTCGAATCTGTCATTGGTTTCGAATTCGGAATATTCCGGTACGGGAGTAGATAAATATCTTTTCAACACATTTGCTCATAAAACAGCTCTATTTGCACTGTATTAAGGTCCATAATCCAGCTCATTAAACACGCGTGTTTTTGTCATAATATTACTTAACTAGTGTTTTATTTTTGTTTTATTTTTTTAAATCGGCCAAGTGCAAGGAGTTTTTATGCTTATTATGTTACTAAAATTTTCAAGCTGACTTCGAGAAAATATCATAAATGAATGTTGATTTTATGAAATTATTTATAGTAATTAACTAATTAACAATAAATTTGTCATTTACGTAACAAGATATTAAATTTTTGATAATTTATTTCAAGGTAAATAGAATAGGATGTTTGGGTACCGAGTGACAATTACTTTTTTTTATAGCTTGGTTACTAGATTGACTAATAATTGATAAAAGATTGATGGTGTAAGATAACATGGTAATGTTTTGGGGGCTCCTCACGAGACGTATAATCGGTGACCGCTGAAAAAGAAAGAATGCGCGCCATTTTACAAATATTTGTCGTGTTTATTATTGTAATTATTTCTAATAGTGTCGACTTCTACATATAAAAAACTGATCCTGAACCGTCTAAAATACTCATACACGAAATACAATTTTGAAATTTGGTAAAATTAAAGGGAAGCATGAACATATGCAGCCGACAAAATGTTCCGGTGGACGTGCGGTGGACGTAAGGTTAGCAAAGTTTAGTATTTTAAAGGTAACCAATTTGATTTGTTTTTATTCGCAAATGTGTTGAAAAACGTTGTAAAAAGCTTGTGCGCGTTGGTAATTACACCCTCGGCTCCATTACGCCCTCGACTGCGGCTCGGGCTGCAATTTCTGAGCCTCGGCTGTAATATCCAAAATAGCGCACTTGCATTTTAATGTACTATTATACCATTTCCCCTCTAAAATGATTCTTTTACTCACTGAAAACAGTGAATAAAAAGCCCTTTTAATCACTATTTTGGTGTTTGAATTTAGAACAAATTCGATCATTCGACCTCCATCTCACAACCTTAAGAGCAGCGACTCAATACGGAGTACCAGGAGCAGGACAGCAGCTGGAGGCTTGCAGTGGCATAAAATAAAAAGTACACTCAACAGCACGTCAGTAGAAACACTTTTAGACCTTATGGCGTGGTAATAGAGTTGAAAAAGTTTCTACCGACAAGCGGTTGACCGTACCTACCAGGAGAGCATAAATATAAAAGAGGTGGTCCGCAAACGGGGTGGTCAACAAATTATGCTGTATTCAAGAAAATATCATGAATGTATATTCATTTTATGATATTTAATTAAATAATCATCAATAAATTTGTCATTTAAGTAACAAGATATAATTTTTTGATGGTTGTTTGTAAGTTTAGTCTGTACCTCTCAAATACGCGTATAATCTGTGCCCGCTAAAAAATGCGATGCGCAACATGCGCGCCATATTAACAAATATTTGTTACATGAATATATTCGAGCTCCATCTCAATTAAGGAGGTTGTATAACCTCCTTAAATGTATATTTTCGCTTAAATCTTTCTTTTTCTCGTAGTCATGGTATACAATATAGTATGCAACTCTTGAATTAAAGGGATTTAAATCGAGGGCCATGAATCACTCGCCTCGCTCAGGATTCTAACTCATGAATCACTCACTCCCTGCGGTCGTGATTCAGTCATTAGAATCCTTCACTTGCTCTTGATTCATCTTTGGCCCTCACCTTAAATCCGTCTTTTATTCACTAATTGCATAATATACTATTATACCATTCCCCCTCTAAAAACATTATTTTATTCACTGAAAACAGTGAATAAAAAAACCTTTTAATCACGATTTTGGTGTTTGAATTTAGAACACATCAATATATTCGACCTCCATTAAGAGCAGCGACTCAATACGAAGTACCAGGCGAACATGAATTTTCAAGAGGAGGACAGCAACTGGAGGCTTAGAGGGGCATACAATAAACAAGTACCTACCAGGACAGCATAAATATAAAAGAGGTGGTCAGCAAACGGGGTGGTCAGCAAATTAAGCTGTATTCTAGAAAATATGATGAATGTTATTTTTTTGATATTTAATTAACTAATCAACAATAAATTTGTCATTTAAGTAACAAGATTTAAATTTTATGCCTGTTTGGAAGTTTAGTCTGTACCTCTCAAATACTCGTACGCGTATAATCTGTGTCCGATAAAAAGAAATAATGCGATGCGCGCCTTATTACTAAATATGTGTTTCATGAATATATTCGACCTCCATCTCAATGCTATACAACCAGTATACAACCTTCTTAAATGTATATTTTCCCTTAAATCTTTCTTTTTCTCGTAGTCATGGTATAAAGTATAGTATGCAACTCTTGAATAAAAGGGATTTAAATCTCTCGCTACTCGCTACGCTCGTGATTCATCTCTGGCCCTCGCTTTAAATCCGTCTTTTATTCACTAATTGCATAATATACTCGTACTATTATCTTTATCTGTCTAGGGGCTTAAAAGTCGCGCTCTAGGTATACAGGGTTATTTTTAGACCCCTAACCAAAATTTAGTATGTTGCTCAGAACATGTATCTGAACAACTTTCCCAAAGGAACATGAGTCGAAAAACGGGAAAAAAATCTGGTCCTGCTATACAAATCTTGTGCCAGCGATAGTGGGATATAAAATTTGGCCAGGGGTCCAACTGTATATGCCAAGCGTGGCATGTATGTAACTACTTCGCGGTCACGGCTACTAAGTTTACTGTTACTTAGCGTTCCCTGGTAACCTGAGAAAAAATCTCTCTATACTCATACCTACCTACCTCAACCTGTCTGATTCAATTCACATCATCGCCCAGTTCTTAAAGCTCAACCTACCTAATCTTCACCCGGTTCTCATACCTCTGGGCTCTGACTCATAATAATATCATCCTTCGGTTCTCCGTTTATTTAGTTCGTATATCTCATCCCTACATTGCATGTAGCTCTTGTCTGGTTATCATATCTAAATAGTGCCTTAAAAACACCACTTGAACAATAATCGCGTGGTGGAGGAAGCTTTGCACACGTCAATTTGTATGTAAACTCTGCGCAGCCAAGGTCATTGTTCAAGTAGTTTGCCTACACCTATACGTCAGTGTACAATTTATTTCATCTGACGCCCGGTTCTACTATCATCATACTTCGGCCTCTGGCTCATACCCTGGGTTCTCTCTTGGCTCATATTATTGCCCGGTTCTTGTAGATACCTCAACCTTCAGGTCATATTTTCGTCCAGTTCTCATACTAACTTTAGCCAGGTTCTCATTGATGGCGCGTCATGGGTACGCACGGCAGCAAATAAGTCTTAACAAAACCAATGTAAACTGAACCAGCGCTATCCTACAAATGCCCAATACCGGGAGACCCGCTCAAGGTCAAAATGTTATCTAAACATATAAAAGAGCTTGTTCTAACCTAACTGACTGATTGATTCATCAACGCCGAGCCGTAACCGCTACAGATACAGATCTGAAATTTTGTACATAGGTTCTATGCACGTAAAACTACCCACTAAGAAAGGATTTTGGAAAATTCATCTCCCAAGGGGGTGAAATAAGGGATGAAAGTTTGTATGAAAAATCCTACAGTTTTGACACACGGTACTTTAAATTTTGGATTTTAGTTTTAAATAAGAAACAAAGAAACATGTGTTTTAGCAATTTTGAGATATCATCACCCAAGGGGGTGAAATAAGGGAAAAAAGTTCGCATGAAAATCCTATAGTTTTGACATGAGGTGTTTGAAATTTGGATTTTAGCTAATAATAAGAAGTAATCAAACAGACTCCTGCGATACAAGCCTTGAGCTTAGTGCAGGAATCACTGTTATATGTTATTAGATTTTAATGGAATTTTTAAAATAAACTATATTCTATTCTAAACTTGTTTTGGCAATTTTGAGATTCATCCCCTAAATGGATGAAATATGGGATGAAAGTTTGTATGAAAATACTACAGTTTTGACGTAAGGTACTTGAAATTTGAAGCTAATAATAAAAAGTAAAGAAACACGTGTTTCAGCAATTTTGAGATATCATACCCCAAGGGGGTGAAATAAGGGATGAAAGTACGTATGAAAATTCTTTTAAAAATTAGGATTTAGGCTAATAAAAAGAAAGAAATATGTGTTTCAGCGTGTTTGAATAATCATCCCCCAAGAGGGGGAGATCCCTCCCGAGGGAGAGGGATGGGAAGAGGGAGAGGAAGAGGGAGCACAGCTAGTTACTTTGATTTCTATTTGAGGTACTACATAGCTGATAAATATTGATACAATTTTTTCCTATTTAAGACATATTGGTTTAAATAATTCTATGATAGAACATGCTAGACTTTTTATACGAATTCGAATGAATAATTCCATATGATGCCGTCCCTTTGCAAACACATCAAACCCCCATGGATGATTTATGACAAGATCTATGGCCGAGAGGAGATTGAAGGGCGTTTCTCCGGTGATACAGTCCGATTATTATATGAGATGTGTTTCAGATACAGATATTTTTGCTACCATTAAGGGTTACCAATGCAAAAAAAACCGGCCAAGTGCGAGTCGGACTCGCGCACTCAGGGTTCCGTACCACCACATAAACATAATTGTATTAGTTGAAATTTCAGTAAGTTAATGTGCTAGATTTTTTGAGTCCGACACGCGCTTGACCAAATTTTATTATTTGTTATTATTTTATAGCTTATGCACTACAAACATACCAATTTTCAAGTTTGTAAGTGTTCCCGTTTTTAAATAGAACTAAAACAAAAATCGCCTCAGCGAACATCCAACTTGACCCCTCTCTTATATGAATGTTCTTTAAACGGGAGCTCACCACAATTGGTTACCATTAGTTGTGAGAAAAGTTGTAATATTTAATGATTTCAGACTTTTCCCATTATTTGTACTGTGAGACCTAGCTTCTTGCCAAATTTCATAATTTTAGGTCAACGGGAAGTACCCTGTAGGTTTTGCATTTTTGAATAAATGTATGGAGATGAGGACATAAAATGCCATATCTTTTGATTGCGTCATTGTAAAAAATTGAAATTTTCAGATCTTGTGTGGTTCATGGATCCTAATATATGGTATTAATTTCAACCTTATCCCTTCACCCGTTCGTGAAATAAAGGGTCTTGACAGACAGACGGACAGACGGACAGACAGACAGACGGACAACAAAGTGATCCTATAAGGGTTCCGTTTTTTTCTTTTGAGGTACGGAACCCTAAAAAACGTTCAAGTGCGAGTCGGACTCGCGCGCCGAGGGTTTTAGAAGTAGGGATAGAAGTAGGGTTAGAAGCAATAAAGTCCATTTTGAAGACCGCAAAACTAAATATGTTTGTAAAGGTTTTTTGCAGATTTATAAAAAAACTGTGCATCTTAGAATGATCGTTTTATTTTTACTGTAATATTTACATAAACTTCTATCGACTGTATATAATTCAGATTTTTCCTTTTACAAATTTCGGAGATAAGGTTGGGGGGGGGGGGGGGAACGGTATTTTTTTTTGTAATTTATCATCATAACTTGAAAATCAAGAGTCGTAAATCTCTATTCGAAAATAATTCCAAATTTGAAGTCGATCGCATTTAAGTGGTTGCTGAGCTATACAGGTATGACAGACGGACAGACAGAGTTGCACCATAAGGGTCCTTTTTTTTACTATTTTGGTATCGGAACCCTAATAATTAGGTTATTTGAAGGGATTTATGTTTGTATCGCTGATAGCTACTGCAGTGATTGGCAACCGCTGTTCAGTTTCATTAGGTAGCGTAATATTATAGTACCTGGTCGACCAAGCTTTGCTCTATACAAGCCATCTCAACATTAAAAATATCATCAAGTGAGCAAGCTATGCTACTTGACAATAGATGGCGCTGTAGGGTTCTGTCTAAAACGCGGTAATTTTAGGAAATATTAAAAACACAGGCAAACGATTTTTCCCAGACATAACATGAAACCTAGCTAGATCGATTTTTAATTGATTGAAAACCCCCATATGGTGAATTTCATCGAAATCGTTAAAGCCGTTTTCGAGAAACCGATAATAAAGATATGTATTTATAAAAATATTGCTCGTTTAATAGTATAGGATATTCTTTGCTATAGGTATAATATTAGGTCCTTACCTATGGAATTGGCGTTTTGTATGGAGGTACAAACTCAATTTTCAGTAAGCTAACTTTTTTGAATTTTTTTAGGAATTAAAAATCCATATTTATTTATTTTTTAAGCATTATTGGGAAGACATTAAGCTTACAGAAGTACAAATTTAAGTTTCGAAAATTGTTATCTGTAAAAAAATATAACAAATCTAATGATGAAACCGGACGACATTTAAGACAAATAATTTTAGAACCTTTAATTTTAGATATCAAACTAAAAATTAAAACAATATTTAATGCGTAGATTGATAACCCTAAAATCAACTTTCAAATGTAAAACAAATAATGAAAATAGAGCGCTATAGAATTATAAGAACTATGATCTCATTAATCTGCAGTTGTTCGGGTCAGGTAAAGAATAAAGCCATATTCATAGCATCCATACAGGGTGGTAATTTGATTGCGTGCCATGCGAGCTTCCATACAAAATGCGCTCTCAGCTGATGCAGTTGCTATAGGAGGTCAACAATTGATTTTCGTATTTTGACCTATAATGTTCCTGGGGAAAAGTTGTTCAGTTACTGATACTAATCCCGCCCCTGAGCTATAGCACGCTATTAAATTAACACCTTGTAATATGCACGACACTGAATGCTTATAAGGCTATCTCCTCCAAGTTATTGGGCATCATCATCATCATCATAACATCCCATGAAACGTCCACTACAGGACAGCGAGCTCCCTCCAGAATTCGCTAGCTTTTGCTAGAAAAATGAAGAGGGGAAGTACCATAGTCACCTCGCTTGTCAGCGTTACTTACGGCTGGCACCATGGACCGCGGTTGTAGGTGACCGCAGTAGGTAAGATGGTATGATACACAAGAGGATACTGCTGCCCATCCTCCAGTTTATAACCCTTAGTCGCGTCTTACGACACCTACGGGTATGTATGTGTTGGTACTATTCTTTGCCGGCACCACACAGGACGGCATATTTCTCGATTATTATCTGTTTTTACTTGAAGCTAACACCACCCACAGAAATCGTCGAGGCGTCCAGGTCGACTTGAGATGTAGCTGGTTTCAAAGGTACTTAGGCTGGGCGTACCTATGTTGAGACATGTTGAGACGCAGTGGCACAGCGCAGGGAAGAACGTGTCTTCCGGGTCTTCCCTCGTCGCTTTAGTACGAAGAAAACTAAAGGATAGAAACACTGTTCGGTGCTGGCGCAGCCATCTGCGTCTTAGCTTACGCCTACCCTTAACCTGGTTTCACTTTAGAAAGTTTGAGTTTTGATAGTAAGTAGTTTAATGTTTGTATCAGGACCAACCAATCGAACGTGTGGCGCCGGTAAAGAATAGTACCAACCCATCTCTACCCGTGGGTGTCGTAAGAGGCGACTAAGGGATTATAAACTGGAGGATGGGCACCAGCGTCATTTTGTGTATCGTACCATCGTACATACGAGTACGTACTGCGTTCACCAACAATTGCGGTCCATGTTGCCAGCCGCAACGCTATAATAAGCTTGGTGACTATGGTACTTCTCCTCTAACTTATACCACGCGTTTAAGCTGGTATTCTGGAGGGAGCTCCCTGTCCTGCAGTGGACGTTTCATGGGATGTTATGATTATAAGGACCCATAGAATAACACGAATTTCGCGCGGTAAGCCCGCTTGCGCGGTTTTTTTTTATGTTACAAGTGACCAAACGAGCAGGAGGGCCACCTGATAATAAGTGGTCTCCACCGCCCATAGCGTCCACTGTCTTATTAGTGACATACTTTGACGCTTATAAGACAGCAAAGCGCGTTGCCCACGCAGAGAACTAAGATGTTATGTCCCGTGTGCCATTATTGTCCAAGTCAGGGCCAAAGTCAACATTACAAAGAACCGATAAAGTTACTTTTTCGTGTCAAGACATGAAGAATGACTGGTGTCTACACCTTATAGCAAAGTCGATATCAAAATTGATTTCTGCATATCACGGCAACAAAAAATGTTCTGTAAAAAATTTAATGACCAAAATATTTAAGCTGAATTGAACTTCACTTCACGTTTACCGCACGGTGCATGAACTATGGGCCAAAACCACCACCACCTGGTAGCCACAGAGTAACAGGAGGCGTCGAGGCCGAGACCAAGGCGCCGACGATGGCACACACAAGACTTATTTTATCCTACACCGTCTAGTCTAGATTAACCCAAAACATCAGACAAAGTAGCTCGTATTAAATAGAGCGTTGATGTATGGCCAACGTGATTAACCCTCGAATTTCGGCGCCGAATTACACCAGTTCCCAACGTCGCCAGAACTTTTCTTTAGGTGATAAACGCTTTCGCAAATTGCCCACATTTATTTCTCGCTGCAGGAAACCGCTGCTAATATGCTCTGAGAGGAGTTCGTCTTTGTGAGGCCCCAACTCCTCATTACTCGTATAGGCACTCATTCATACAACATTGAACTTTACTGAGCAAAATGAATCGAGCTGAAATTTCACTTTAAAAGCTTTCGTTTCAATGAAAAATTATCGGATATGTTCTGACAAATTAATTCAATTACAATCGAACGCATAAGTTTGTTTAAATGGAATCGAAATGCGGTTTAGTGGTAAAACTTGAAAAACTTAGGTGCAGCTTTCCATTTGTTCAAAATGGTATAACCTACAAGAACTGCTTTTAACTAGGTTGTAAGTTTCTAATCTAGATATGTGTTACCTAATGTTAACTTGCGCAACGTTATAGATTGCTGACTAACGGCATTTTTGGCATTAGAATGTTAGAGTCAATTGAGAAGGTATGGAAGGATAATATTTTAGTTTGTCTGAGTTCTTTGTAAGCGCTTTATAGGAATAACTTCATAAATCATAAAATCATTATAAATCATTTATTCAGAAAAAGAAGGCAAACAGAATGTAACAGAACTTAAAATTAAAGTATTTAGTGTAGGTACAGTTCAAGATTGCTGCCAAGTGAAAACATCAAAAATCTCCACACTAGGCTAGGCCTGTCTTGTGGTAGATTTTTAAATACCTATCAATGTTACAAGATCTTTTCTTGAAGCGGCACTTCTATTAAACATTTTAAAGAGTAATAATTAGAAAAACCAAAAAAGAACTAATAAAATAAAAGTAGTAACATTAAGTGGTAAAAGGAATATGATATGATTTTAACTGTAAATGGATTTAAAAAAGTTTTCAGTACGTTCATAGGTCCAGTCCTGCAGCTCTTTCCAAATTTTAAATTTAGCTTCTCTAGCAGTAAGTAAATGTACATTGCAAATTCTATTTAGCTTGTTGTACGTAAAGGGCTTTTTGTACGAACTAAATTTTCTAATAAACGTAGATATGCCAGGCGGCAAAGGTAGCATAAATCTTCGTAGCTTAGTGAGATTCTCATAGTCGGCAGAGTTCATTAGATCCTTGTGGGTGAGACACGATATTTTAAGGATATACAATCGCCTTACACTAAGGACCTCGGTTTCCTTGAACAAAAGAGCGGTAGGATAACGAAACGGTTTTCTCATCATAGTCTTTAGCACCGCCCATTGAGCTCTTTCAAGACTTCCTAAACCTAAACCTCCCCAAGCAAGGATGCAGTACGAAAGAATGGGTTGACAGAGTGAGAGGTAAATCTGTTTTAACAAATCAACATCTGCTACGTTACGGAGGGTTACTTGATATAGATGAGTTTTCGAACTCTAGCAGACGCAGCAGATATGTGATTTGCAAAGGTCAGTTTATCGTCGATTATGACTCCCAGGTACTTACAATTTTTGACTCTGTGGATTTTCTCACAAGTACAATCATGGTTGTTCCGTCTACAGGTATGGATAGTTATCATAAGGTTTGGTGGTGGGGCTGATGCGGCTGTTTTGTGGAAGCACAGGAAATTGGTTTTTTTTTATGTTGAGAGTAAGAAGGTTGTTAGTTAGCTATTCAGCAACACGAGAGAGTCCGTTTTGTGCAATTGTAAGAACCTTGTCCCACGACGTTTCATGGAATAAAACGACTGTATCGTCAGCGTAATGAATCAGTTCAGCATTTTCTAGGCTTAAGGAAGACAGATCGTTCAAGTACACCAAAAATAACGTTGGTCCCAGAATTGAGCATTGAGGTACACCAAATGTGACGTTTTGGGGGCTACTGTTAAAATTATCCACTTTTGTACATTGGCTCCTGTTTGTGAGATAACTCTCAAACCAGTCACGGCAAATCCCTCTTACTCCAATAAACTCCAGCTTTTTAGCAAAATGGGAATGGAGACCGCGTCGAAGGCCTTCGCCAAGTCTAGGACTTACAGTAAGTTAGTTTTAAAGTAATAGCTACAAGTAGAACACTAAGTTTAAATAATATGTACACAGAAAAAAATTATCTCTTAAAACAAGAACGCAATATGTCTCAACTGATATTGCTTGATTATAAAGTTAAATCTCTTAGAGTAAAATGATCACTCTAACGTATTAAAAATGCCGAAATCTTAAAATTTAAGAGAGAATTTCTTCGAATAAGAGTTCTGTTACTAGGTTTGTGAACAAAATCCCAATATGATCAGGTGATCTCGGTAAATGAAACTACAGCCTTCGGTGGTTGGCTGGAGAATGCGCAAAATTTATTGGGCAAAGCTTATGAATAAACCGTCAAACACAATGATACCACGTTTCAGATGTACAGTAGTGACATCTATTGAGAGAATAAAACAACATTAACTTAAAGCACAACTTGAAGGCTAAAGTAAAAAAGGTTTTAAACATTCCGCCCACCAAGAACGGCGTTTCAGTCCGTTCTTAAATCTACCGCCCACCATGAACATACAAAGTAACCATGGACTAGTAGACTAGATAGTTACACAGAAAAATATAAAAGCAAACTAGAACAAACATCATGGCAATGTAAAATAATACAAATAGTTATATACAAAGGTTTGAAACAGCTTACTAGTTAAGGAGCAAATACATTTGAGAATTATAACTCGAGTGATTTGGTTTAAACCTGTATGCTTCTGTGTTATTAGCCAACAAGCCGGAAGCAAAGTATTTTTTTTTTACCAAAGCTACGTCGCCGTTTGTTTTAAGTTCACAACTTATCTACCTAGTTAAATTTTGCGAGCGAAACACCAAATACTCGTTTAACCTTCGAGGCCTCAAATCTTGAACCATTTTCTTAGTCAATTGAAACCGATTTGAATTGCTGAAAGTGGACTGTATAAAACTTTGTTCGGGAACATCAACTAATGGTTCATCGATAGTGAAATGACCTGATGTTAAAGAAATTTGACCTGTGTGTCTATTAGACAGCACAGGCAGCGGTTTACGTTCTGATAAAATTTCTTTATCATCAATTCTTAGATGCATGCACAATACATTATGGTGACACATTTGAATGTTTGAATGATTATCATTTTTATTCAAATGTGTAGGACCCGATAACGTCCAACCGAAAACCGTATTTTGTGCCATGGGCAATCCTTGAGGACCTCTGATCAATCCTTCCCTAATAATTTGGCCGTACACATCTGCGCCAAGCAAAATGTCAATTTTACTGGGAGTGTGAAACTTTGGATCGGCCAGGTTAGTAGTTGCCAATTCTGGCCAACTATAATAAGTCAACTTCTCTGAAGGAAGAAGACTTGTAATCGCTCCCAAAACATGTGCATTTACTTGGACTTGAAAATCTGAATTTAGGCGTGATTGTATTTCCATAATTGCGATGTTCTTGGAGGCTAAAATATTCTTATCGCCGCCTAAACTAGAAATTGCCGCTTTTGTAGGCCTCTTTTTTAGTCCAAGTAATCGTACTGCTGACTCCGTAACGAAAGACGCCTGAGATCCCGGATCTATCAAGGCTCTCATTACTAACGTTCTACCATTCCTTTTCTTCACTTCGACCAGGGCGGTAGCCAGCAGAATTTGACATGGTAAGCTTTCAGTTTCACATTTTTTCGACGATTCTCCAACATGAGGAGGAACCTTTGCGGCAGCAACTCTTACCGCGATCTCAGGTTTATGTGACACTGGGGTGGGCTCTTGAAGTGGATGGAGTAACGAGTGGTGTTTGCTCCTGCATACTTTGCATCTTGATATGACGCGGCAAGCATTAGCATTGTGATTTGGGCCAAGACAATTAAAACACAGACCATTGGTTTGAACAAAATCACGTCGTGTTTCTAATTTTATTTTGGCAAAACCCTTACATAAGCCAACTCTGTGGTTAGTCCCTTCACAGAATAGACACTTTTTAATCGAAGATTTCACACTAAGTCTAGCATGCATGACCTTAGGGTTAAAATTACTGAAACTTGGTTTTTGTTTATTCTTGGTGTCTAAAAATTCAAGCGACCGAAATCGTGATTCCAAAAAACTTTTCATTTGTGTCAAATTTGGAAGTTCATCTGATGAGCTGATAGTTAGCTCCCATTGTCGTCGCAACTCGGCGTCCAATTTTGAACAGATGATATGTATGACTATAGCATCCCAAGAATTAACATCTACTCCTAAATTTTTCAATCCGTTTAAGGTGTTAACGGTAGTGTCAAGTAATTCCCTAAGACTTGCGCTAGATTCAGTAGTAATATTTGGATGGTCCATAAAACGCTTCAACATACAATTTACAAGGTATTTTTTGTTATCGTACCTTTTAAGCAAAATTAACCAGGATTCTTTATAATTAGCTGAAGTTATTGGTACATGCCTAAGAAGTTGTTCAGCTTCACCTGAAAGATAGCTTTTCAGGTAATGCATCCTTTGCACATCATCCAAATTGGCATTGTTATGGACCAAAGACAAATACAGTTCCTTGAAAGTCGTTAATTCCACGTAATTTCCAGTGAAGGGTTTAATAGAAATTTTGGGCAATTTAAGATTATTATTGCCTGTGTTAATTGATGATGGATTTTGATTTTGGGAACATGAACTTGCAGACGGCAAAGCATTTAAACTTTCAATCATGTCAGACTGATAATCATAATATAATTCTTGAGCTATTTCAAATTCTTCGAAATAAACGTCCTCTTTGTCCTCAAACGAAGGCCCAAGTATATTATGATTCTCTTTTATTTCAGCCCATTCCTTTTTCGTATCTTCTATACGAATTGTAAGATATGAAGCTTTAGCTTTGCGATCTTTCGAGGCCTTTTTAAAATTCTCATAAGAATTTGTAAAAGAATTTATCAAATTTTGTTGAACTTTCCGTAAATTTTCCATTTCAACAAAATGTAAAAATATAGACCAAAAACAATCAACAAATGCCGCCGTGTTTAGTTCAAACTCAAAATTCAAAATATAAAATAAAGTCAAAATTCGGAAAATACAATCTCAAAAAAATAAAAGTGTTTAGGAACAAAAAACAATAAACGGGCGTAGGTTCCCCTCCGGAACGATCGGTCTACTTTCGTCTGAACACTTTTCTTAAAATTATTCTAAGTCCTAAACTACTGTCCAAATTTTCTAACACCTTAATTAACTCCGAACGTTATCTTGTTGTTAAATTTTGACTTCAATTAAATTTCACTTTATTAGTTAACACCACAAATGTACTCACAATTTGGCATATCACAAACCACGTTAACTTCCTCCACTTGGACTTCCGCTACGTGCCTTGCACGTGCGCGCTCATCCACGATGGCGACGCTGATCGGCTGCCTCCGCGTCCCGCTGCTCCTCGACTGGAAGCGGCTCCTCCGCTCCTCAGCCTCCCGTTGGTGACCCTGGTCAGGTCACGGCGGTGCGCACCCTCCTGGCGCGTAGCAGCAAAAACGGCGGCAGGCACTTACTCACTGGAATCTGTACTGGATCCGACTCCGAAGGACCATGAACAAGATCCCAATATGATCAGGTGATCTCGGTAAATGAAACTACAGCCTTCGGTGGTTGGCTGGAGAATGCGCAAAATTTATTGGGCAAAGCTTATGAATAAACCGTCAAACACAATGATACCACGTTTCAGATGTACAGTAGTGACATCTATTGAGAGAATAAAACAACATTAACTTAAAGCACAACTTGAAGGCTAAAGTAAAAAAGGTTTTAAACAGTTTGAAATTGATGTTTTGAATTAAAACCATTAATTATGTGTCTTGCTAAAATACACAGTGTTGTTGAAGAAAGCAATTCGTAAATGGCTAGATACCAGATAAATACTACGAGCTTTTTTGATTTCCCGCGGTTGTCTCACCCATACTGTGCGTTCCAATATGCACTAACAGACTGCTTTAGAGCACTGTGAGCGCGCTTAAGTCGGTCCAAATTGACCTAAAGCGTGCTCTAAAGCACTCGCTCTTTCACGCTTTACGTCATTGATGACGTCATCGTTTCTGCTATCAGTGCTTTAGTCAAATAGGTGGAGCAGTGAAAGCGCTAATGTCAAAATCGATTTGACACATAAAATCCCACACGTTTGCAGCCAGCTGATGTTTATCAAGTTTTGATTTTAATGAGTTTGTCTCTAATGGAAATGAGAGTGGATTTGGCGCACATTTTTCAGGGATTAGCTTAGGCTTTATTAAAGAAAATAAAAACAAAACTGACATTTTGACAGATGAACACGTGAGCGCGCTTAAATCCATTCCAAATTGACTAGAGCCATTAAAGCAGTGATAGCTTTGTGAGCGTGCTAAATCAATTTGGACCGTCCGTGAGTACTGTATACGCTTTTAGCAGCGTTTGTACAATTTGGAACACAGCGATAGATGCAAGTGTCATAGACAAGCTGTCAAATCTGAATGACGTCATTTGGCATTTGTAAATTTGTGCAGAAAGATACCAAATTTCCAAATTACGGTGAAAATCTAAACATATTAATATGTTTTTATGTAAAATATAATATTTCAAAGCTTAGATAAGTCTGTGCGTGAAGGTGATGTGCTAGCTTAGTGAAATCTGAAGACGGAAGAATACCTAAGCCTCCGTTAGAGGTTACAAAATTATAACCTGAAGACAATTACTTATATCCTTTTTCTTTGATGGAAAGAGGGCATATGCCCCTTTTATTTAACGCTGTGCACCACCATAAATACCTATCCATTATCTATCATGTTCACATAGGTATATCATGTGAGTTTGTTTGTACGGTATTTATCATACCTATTCACTAAATTACGGTTTCATCATTCATTTAATGTTGTTTAAAGAAAGGTTGAATGCTGTTCTTTAGAAACTTTCTATACCTACTGACTTCCATTAAAACGCTGTCAAAACTGCAGACAGATTGTACCTAATTAGGTACCTATTACACCTAAATTTTCAAGAAATTAGGACAAGAAAACTTTTCACTCACGTTCATATACAAAGCAAGTCCAGGATTATTGACATAACAGTTTATAAAGTAATGAATTGCTTTGCCTCATCTAAGACTAAGTGAGTACTAACAAACTGCTTAGGTACTAATAAGGATTGATTTTATTATCAGCAATGCTATCACTATAGAACAAGCTGGTATATCCCATGCTTTACTGTATCAAAAACGGCTGTAAAGTCAAAGATCAAGGCCACAAAATAATAAAGTATTTATAGTCAGAGCATCAGAAAATGGAGATTGATGCGTTGAATGTATGTATTTTGGGTAAGTAGAATTTTGTACTCATTTCAGTTTCCATAGTTTCTCACAATGCTCCTCCTCCTCCTCACAAGAATGCATAATAGTAAAAGGCATTAAATCCTCTTCCTTCAGGTAAGGGAGGGGAGTGGGGGGGGGGCACAGACATGGCTGAAACCCTCTGCTTCCATGCAAGCCAAGAAAAATGCTTCTTTTCAAAAGAATCTTTAAGATAAAAGTTCTTAAGATTCATAAACAGACAAACTGTAAATTTATGAGTGTTATTGTGAATTGTTACTTCTTTTTAAGGGTGTCAGGTTGCGGAAACTAGCCCAAACTTATAATAGAAAGTAACTGCTGATGCCTACCGTATGGCTCGGATGATGCCATGCCACAATGCAAATCTAATAGCGTGGATGTGTTTGGAAACTAATCTTATAATTTTAAACTGTACAATACCTACCTTATTTTATATCCCTAGGTATATATTAGACCACCAGTTATAATAACTAAAGGAAAATGACTAGACACACCGTGGTGTGTCAGCCAAGTTCATGATTTCCTGTTTTTCAACTAGACGGGTTTAATAAATTAATCTCGAGTTTAAGAGACATGGTTGGTTAATATCCTATGGTATATGTAAATAAATACTAACTAGGCAATTACAGATTGGCGAATATGGCACCTCCAGCATTATACCAACTTCTGTAAGGACCAAATCATTTTTAAGAAGAAGTGTTAAGAGATAAATAATGAATTTGACTACTTCCGTGCAATTTCTTTAACTCCACGCAGTGGTAGTCTGGAATTAAGTATTTGAAATAAGTTGACCAGGTCTCGGAGACCCTTGTAGTCATCATCATCATATTATATGGGCTGTTAGGTCAATGACCGACCTCATAAACCTTGTGTCAGAATTGCTGAGCCGCCAAAGGCCTCTGACATGGTACATGTTTGTAGTCGAACAAAGGACTCATATGTTGGCTGACCGGTGGTCGCGGAGACTACCAACTCCTATATCGCACTTGCTACCCCTAACTACTGCGGAGGTATTGGGGCGGGGCCAGACATTGACCTGTTGGCATCAAGGTCTCTCTTAAAATAAGTTATAGTGCGGGACTGTTTTGTTATCTAAACTTAAGAGAATCACTGGCTCTAAAAACCTGAAACCGAGAGAACTGTTAAGTATACCAAAATAAACCCACTTGCTTAAAACGGACAGAGAGTGTTGGAAGAACGAACACGGTGTCAAGACCTGGTTGTTGTTATTTGAAAATACCCATGCTGATAGGTTATTGGTAAGAAACCATTTGTGGGAGTAAATAAACTAATTTTATTATTATTAAAGGTGTGTACGGATTAGAGGCAGCCTCAGGCGAGGCATGCCTCACCACGCACGGCTCGCTACGTGGCGGCCTCGGTAAAACAGGGCCTGTAGGGCTTGCACAACTGTTATACTGACCCTGTCCTTAGTGCGTTGGTAGTTATGGGCCAGTGAATGAAGAAAAAGTTAAATCTTACTGACACCACACACAGAGAATGCAGTCAGGTGCACGCACCTCAATAAGGGCCTAATCAACATATTAGGAACTAACCGAGCAGCTCAAACCAACGCTGTCGGCCGCTTACTTATAAATCAGTCAACGGAAAAGCGGATTGCCTTTAGGTCGAGAAATCGACCAGCTCCAAATTGTTACCTGTTACCTCAGGCTGCGGAAGCCTGCTAAAAAACCTAACCTAATGATTTCAGCTTACCAGGGAAGGTCTGACGAAATGGTGAATCATCAGCAGTCGACAAATCGATAATTCGAGTGGGACCTATGGCTACGGAAGCCATTACATATATTTATAAAAGTGAGCGTGCTCTGGTCTAGTGCGGAACTTGCCCACGTTCAAAAAACAACTCAATGTGACTATCAAACCTTGCTTGAGTTTATTTTTCTTTTCTCTTTAAAACTTTGAAATAAATAGTATCAAAGACGAATATACCTACATACATACTTAAAAGTATAATATTCCCACATATCTGAGCGGAATCAGTGCTATTAGATGGCGGACGTCTAGACACTTTGAAGAATCCATTTTAGATATGGTCTTATGAATTATCCTAGCGGAATATTCTTTACTGTTCCTACAAGTGTGAAAACAGACGGAACTACTGAAACCTAAAGTAGCTACTAGTAAGCAATAGTTGACGGACATCTATTCTTACTACATTGTAGTTGTGAACATTATAGCACAACATGGATTTATTTGTGTCATAGTAAAGTCTGCCTCAAAACAGTGGTAACACTTTGGCCTGGAGCGGGTCTGGAGCTCCGGAAGTTGTCGAGTGGCACAGGTTCAGCTTACACTGGTTTTGCTATCAGTTACTTGCTGAGATGCGTGTCAATAAAATGGTGTTATACCTACTGCGTGCAAAATAACTCCGTCTGTGTCCGTTGATGCGCAGAAGTAAAAAATAATAATAATAATAAATGGCCTAGGCCCGTGAGCATTCATACTACCGGTGAATATTTAGAATTCGAGCTGAATCAAAAAACAGAACACTCAATAATAAAAAATAAAAATAAATTAGGCGCGGGGGTGAGCGAATCGTTCATTGGCTTTCCGCCTGTCACCCATGCGCAGAAAATAACCGTCATAGACAGGCTTACCCTGAACGCGCTGTACTGATTTTTAAAATTATTAATTTGTAGAATGTGTATCTTACAAATCACATAACTATACATGGAAACAAATCGATGGGACAACCCATTTAACTACACTACATGTCATTTAAATTCTACTATAATTTTATGAGTGTTTCAGAAATATCCCAAAAGAACTTTAAGCGACTCTTGGAAGTATTCTGTACGGTACCTAAAATAAAGGTGTTTACTGTTGGTTAAAAACAATAAGTACAAAGTTTAGAAATGCTATTGATTATATCAAGAAAAACTGTACAATTCCTTTTCTTCGCCTTCGGAAGGCAAAAACAATCGAATTTTACCTGAATCCCAGGCATTTCCAGGTAGAAATACCATGTACCTACATAGATATTTATCATTACGGCAACCAATCTAGTAAATTCAGATCTAAAGCAGACTCCTACGCAAAGGATATCAGGACCTACAAATATGTACGATAGAACAAGTAAGCAAACTTTGACTATGTACCTACAACAGGCACCAGTTTGGATTACGAGTCCAACTTGGATCGTTTCAATTAACCGATAACTCGGCGTCAAAAAGCTGAACAAAGAATTTTGCCATCGGAAAAGACCTGAGCTAAAGTACCTACCCGGGAAGTGTCTGAACATTTCGAAAATATTATAATGATCTTATAGTAATTTAAGATAATTCACCAGATTGCCATCTCAGTAGAATTTAATGAACATTAAATACAAGAAATAAAGAAAACCTCTTATTTTTTCCTCTTATCTTCTTTTGAACATATTTTCACTGTGGAATACTTTCAGTCCATCATGGAACTATCCATTACTTGCTATAAGTATCAGAACATTGCAAAATCTTTGAAAAAATAATATTTTAAAGCCCATGCCATGGGACTATTTAACAGGTTAATTAATGACCTTAATCACAGATTTTCTACCTTCAATTGATTATTAAAATATATAACATTCTTTCATTTTATCTCTTGATTTGTTTTGCTAGTCTAACATCATTAAGAAATAAATAAGTTTAAGATTCTTACTTTCATCTAAAATTAGTATCACACTGAATAAAATACACTACCTACTACAAGTGGTTCATACATAAGTGTTGCCTTTATTGTATCGTTTGTTTATTCATACGTGGGGCACCTTATTACCACTAAAAGTTAATTATTCACATTGGCATTTGTATTTGTCTCACCAGCAGATATCAAACAGGTCTTCAACAACACTGTGTATTTTAGCAAGACACATAATATAAATGTTTTGCATTACAACAAAACAGTTATTATGTGTCGAATAAAATACACAGTGTTGCACCAAAGGGCCTTGCTGGTCTATGAAGACAATGACGTCATTCAGATTTGACAGCTTGTCTATGACACTTGCATCTATGGGTGAGACAACCGCGGGAAATCAAAAAAGCTCGTAGTATTTATCTGGTATCTAGCCATTTACGAATTGCTTTCTTCAACAACACTGTGTATTTTATTCGACACATAATAACTGTTTTGTTGTAATGCAAAACATTTATATTTTTTACATCAACAATGAAAAAATTTTAAAGTAAGTAAAATATTAATCGATTGAAAACATAAATCGTTTCGCCTAAGAATTATGAAAAATATTAGATGAAGATTTAAAACAATATTGATGCAAATAATATGTTGCTTGGTATAAGATAGTTGCTGTTTCGCTCAAGAAATTGTTAGGTAAGCAATGAAGAGTTAAGACTATATTAAGGCAAATAACATTTTGCTTAGTATAAGATGGTTGTTGTTTTGCTCAAGACCTAGTTAGATATGCAATGAAGAGTTAAGGCGATATTAAGTCAAATAATTGTTGCTGGGTACAAGATACTGTGTCAAAGACGGAACAGTATCAAAATTTCGATTACTTTGCTAATCAAGCCTGTGGTCTAATGGTCAGAGCGAAGGACTACGATACCGATGGACGCGGGTTCGAATCCAGCCACCCCCAGGACTTTTGGTAAATTATAATAGTTGATACGATATAATGATATAATAGTTAATGATAACATTAATAAATAATAGAAATGGAAACAAAAGTAGAAAGAAGAATAGTTGAAAAATAAAAAGGTCTAATATCAAAAATGCTGGCAGAGAGCAGAAGAAGAAGAGTAAAAAGAAAAAACCGGTCAAGTGCGAGTCGGACTCGCGCGCCGAGGGTTCCGATATACCTATAGTATTTTTGGAAGCAATAAAGTCCATTTTCAGGACCGCAAAACAAAATTTGTTTGTAAAGGTTTTTTGCAGATTTCTGAAAAACTGTGCAACTTAGAAAGATCGTTTTATTTTTGCTGTAAAGTTTATATAAACTTCTGTCAACTGTAATTAATTCAGATTTTTCCTTACTCAAACTTCGGAGATAAGGGGGGGGGAATGGTATTTTTATTGACATTTTTCATCATAACTTTAAAACTAAGAAATTTAAAAAAATACAAAAATATATTTTAAAATGTACAAGTAAAGCCCTTTCATATGATACCCCACTCGACCTAGTAGCGACAATTTGAAATTTGGCCCCCCCTATTTTGGCCCCCTTTATATTAATAATCATACTTTTTTCAAAATTTTTTCTTGTGCAATTAAGTTGGGCAACTATATTCTAAAACTATTCCAAATTTCAGGTTGATAGCATAAGTGGTTGCTGAGATATAGAGGTGTGACAGACAGACGGACAGACAGACAGACAGACAGACAGACAGAGCGGCACCATAAGGGTTCCTTTTTTTTACCATTTTGGTATCGGAACCCTAAAAACGAGAGTTAAAAAAGTGCTTTTTTTTTAAAAAGAGCCTTTCATTTTAGTTTTTATTTTTGAAGAGCTTTAAAATTTTCAACAAAATTAGTTTCGCTCTTAGGGTGACACATTTAGCTTTTTGAAAAAAGAGCTTTAAAATTTTTATTTAAATTAGTTTCATTCTTGGTGTGATAGATGCTTCACTCAAGTAAGTTTGGTTTTTGTTGTGATAGCTTTTAGTTTTTACAATAAGATGACAGTTGAAACTTGATATAAGAAATTTTGTTCTTGGTCGGAGAACTATACGACAAAACCTTTTATTTCTCAATCTAAGACGTTTTCGAGTTTCCTTATATCGAAAACCCAAAAGATTTTAACTTAAATAATATTATTTGGTTCAAGATATCTTTTTTAGGGTTCCGTACCTCAAAAGAAAAAAACGGAACCCTTATAGGATCACTTTGTTGTCCGTCTGTCTGTCTGTCTGTCTGTCTGTCAAGACCCTATATCTCACGAACGGGTATAGGTATCAGGTTTAAATTAATACCATATATTAGGATCCATAAGATCTGAAAATTTCAATTTTTTACAACGACGCAATCAAAAGATATGGCATTTTATGTCCTCATCTCCATACATTTATTCAAAAATGAAAAACCTACAGGGTACTTCCCGTTGACCTAAAATTATGAAATTTGGCAAGATGCTAGGTCTCACAGTACAAATAATGGGAAAAGTCTGAAATCATTAAATATTACAACTTTTCTCACAACTAATGGTAACCAATTTATTGTGGTGAGCTCCCGTTTCAAGAACATTCATATAAGAGAGGGGTCAAGTTGGATGGTTGCTGAGGCGATTTTTGTTTTAGTTCTATTTAAAAACGGGAACACTTACAAACTTGAAAATTGGTATGTTTATAGGGCATAGGCTATAAAATAACAACAAATAATAAAATTTGGTCAAGCGCGTGTCGGACTCAAAAAATCTAGCACATTAACTTACTGAAATTTCAACTAATACAATTATGTTTATGTGGTGGTACGGAACCCTCAGTGCGCGAGTCCGACTCGCACTTGGCCGGTTTTTTTCTGTGTATGTTATAATTTGATTGCTTTATATTAATATAGCTACTTAATTATTTCAAAGCTCGTTTTTGCGGTCGGGTAGTACTTAGACTTTGAGCAAGCAGGAGTTTGATGTAGTTCCTACGACTAAAACAAGCAGAGGCTCCAATATTTATGACAACTTCCTCGCCTCAATGCAAACACGAAGTTCATAACTTGCTTTGCCCTTTGAGAACGCTGAGCGGAAATACCACCAATTTGATGGAAATTGAATGCTGCTGTTCAGCGATGAAGTGTTTAACTTTTCTATATAAAGTAAGGGCGCTTTTCCTGTCATATGGATTTCTCTACGGATCCGGACGGCATCCGGTCCATGTAGGTAATGTAGGTAGGTCTATAAAGTTCATGTAGGTAGGCACACATTCGCATGTTATGAATTGAATAATAAAATCAGTCTTGGCTCATCTGTCTGGTTTCCTTCACGCACCTCATTTGACATGGCGCAGTCGGTAGGATATAAAATAAATATGTAAGTAATAGATAAGTAAAAATAATTTAATCATTAATTCAAACAACTTAATGTAATAATAATGCATGCTTTAGTTAGATCTTTCTTATAACTTAGTAGGTATGTTTTGTGAGAGAAATAATGAATCACTTGAAAAGTAATGAAGTCTGTAACTATAATGTTGTTTCTAATTATAAAAATCATAAATTTGTATACCTAGTTCATCTTATATTGCTTGATAAGAGGATTGTAGGTAGTTTTGTTATGTATTGCACAGTATAATTTAATGTTAGAAATGTTTAATCTAAATCATCTTATTTTGTTTAATAAGGGGATTGTAGGTAATGTAGGTAGGTCTATAAAGTTCATGTAGGTAGGCACACATTCGCATGTTATGAATTGAATAATAAAATCAGTCTTGGCTCATCTGTCTGGTTTCCTTCACGCACCTCATTTGACAGTCCAGACCATCCAGAGAACAAACTAGTCGCTCAGCAGCACTTCTATCTGGATCGCCATTGAGTAAACTCGCGTAGAAAAATCCGAAAACAGTAACTGTTATAATAAAAATATTTTTTAGCCTCTTTACTTATGTACTTGACTGTACACACGCATGCGTGTAACCTGCGCTAGAGTAAAAAACAACACACGATTGTCCGGATGCGGACGGTCCATATGGGTGGTGCTGGTCCAAGTCACGCTTCCGGACGACACGCAAAATGTATGAAATTATTAAGTGCGAACGGTCCGGACCGGACCAGATCCGGACGCGGAGGGATATCCGGATGACAGGAAAAGAGCCCTAATTAGGGCTTAATTTTTTTTATTCAAAACTCGGACCTTACTACAACCCTGAATCGTTTTTTATTTTTATTTATCTAGAAAATAAGAAACGGTATAATTACTTTTTTTATGAAGTCCATTTTTCTGCACGACTTTACTCAATTGCGATCGGGATAGAACCGGTTGAACCGGAACCGGTCCGCAACCGGTTGCCGTCCGGATGCGTACGAGGTGCGGATCCGGAGAGAAATCCGTATGACAGGAAAAGCGCCTTAACTGGATTTATTTATGGAGCGTATTGTTGAGGCAATGGTATACACTCAACAGCACACCAGTAGAAACACTTTTGGACTATCAGTCATGGTAATAGAGTTGAAAAAGTTTATATGACGTGAGGTTTACCGTACTAAAAATAGCAACTCACTCAACACACAATTAAGATGATTTGTTGACTGCATTATGCAGTTGCACCTTAAATCGTAAGCCAATTCAGGCACAGTAAAGAGCAGGTCAAACTTTACACTTGCAGTGCGACTCTAGACTCAACGATGACTGAAATAATAGAGGTACAAGGTCTAATGTATTAAACTTTACATGATCTTGACTGTGCGTGTTCTCGAGCATCAATCAATGGGCAATAGTTTCAGCTGTTAAGAGACAGGAAAATGTATTAGTAACTGACGGCCAACTCTCGATAGTGGAGGAGCAGTAGAAGAAGAGAAGAACAAAGGAGACGCAAACGTCAGTTCATCATCATCATATCAGCCGAAAGAGGTCCACTGCTGGACATAGGCCTCTCCAAAAGATCTCCATGACGACCGGTCCTGCGCTGCTCGCATCCAGATCGACGGTACCACGTCCGCTATCAATAGAAAAGAGATGGGTAAGTAAGTACTATTCTAGGCCGGCACGTCACGGCCAACATCAGTTATATAACAAGAAAAAAAATACATAGATGACTCACCTATTATAATATTGAAATATCTATTACAGAAAGTAACTAATTGAAGGTAGGATGCTTAAAAATATCAAATGTGTTATTGTAAAGAAACTGCACAACATTCTCCAACATTATTTAATAACGTCCAGTACTTTGGGCAAACCAAGACAATATAAGGGACAGGTTGTCAACACTGAAATGGCATGATCAGTCGATATAACTGAACAGTTTACCAAAAACATATCTGAAACGTAGAAGAAAATTGGCCTCTTCATACAAGTTGTCCAATTAAAGTAATTTTGTCAGCGGCTAATTTTTGTCATTACCGGTGAAATGTTTTTTGGAGAAAATTGTGCAGTTTCATCGATTGATCATGCCCTTTTATTTTTTGCTAACCCGTCTGTTGCATTGCTGCAAATTTTTCTACAGGTGACATATCCGTAAATATATTCGGCTGGACTACTTGTTTTCCTCTCATAGCTATATTGATCGCATCTATCTCATTCATATTTTTAACAAAGTTGATAAATTTGTGTAGGAACTGATCTTCGCCATGAATTCTCTTGTTGAACTTTTTTATATAATCAAAAAATTCTTCCAATCGATGTGCAGACGGATCAATTGCACCATTGGGTTGTAGTTGTAGTTGCTGATCAGATATTTGAAATAACAAAAATAATGTTGAAAATAAAATGATACTCATGTACATTATTGAAGGAACTTCTATTAGGTATTGATTTGCTTTAACAAGCGAATCTCCTCATCTACAAGAGAAAATTGATTATCTTCAGATTAGATATGGTGACTTTTAAGTAAGTACCTGATGCGTGAACCCACTAAAATGTGTAATAGACGGAGAGCGCGTGGTCGTCAACCCTACCTCATCGATTACCAAGATGCGACTAATCTAGGATGATGCACGTTAAAAAGTTATATCCGAATCAACAGGGTTGCCTGGACGCAACCTGGCAGGTTTTGTACAGTGGGCAAAAAACTTGTCATTTTTTGGGCAAAAATTACCTCATCGAATACCAAATAGGTACATAGTTTATTCGATAGTACTCATCAAGGAGTGCCTAAATCAACAGGGTTGCCTCACTCAATCCTGGCACATTCGCGAGTCGGCCTGATTTTAAGGTGGTCAAAAATGACAAAAATTACCTCATCGATTACCAAATAGGTACTTATTACAACTGATAGAGCTCTTCAAGAAGGAGCAAAATCAACAGGGTTGCCTCGCCAAATCCTGGCACATTCGTGGGTCGGCCTGATTTTAGTTTGGCAAAAAAATACAACACTTACTTACGATAATGAGTAATGAATAGAAACTTATACCATTTGAAGGTTCTAGACATTTTAATATTATTTGCTATAGTATGTTGATACTTAAACTCATGTTTCATATTATTATACAGGATAGAAAGTTAAGATGGGGTACACACGGCAGCTACTATAAGCATTATAGCTACAAAAAAACTTAGTATAGAGACTAACCCTAACTTTTAGAGATATTTTGATCTACATTCACAGATTTTGGAAAAAATGTACAGTCAACAAGAAAAATGGCAATTTCCACATAAATTTTTATCACTCCATTTGATCTTCTTATTGATAAAGAACATAATTTTCTATGGGGTCAACCGGGGTTAATGAATTAGAACTGTCAGAAGGCACAAAATTATTTTCCTATACATCTAATAGGAGAAACAGAAATTTTCATGTACCTAAGGCAGTGAGAAAGTAAATAGCAGCGGCACAGTATAGTATAAAAAGTATAATTAATATCTATGAGCAAAATTTCAAGTCTTTTGTTCCAGCCGTTTGGGCTGTGCGTCGATATGTCAGTCATTCATTCAGTAATAAAATAAAATCAGGCCGAAAATGCCAGGAAAGAAAGGCAACCGTGTTGATATTGCCACTTCTTAAACAGCACTACATCAACATACACATACACACACACAACCTACACTACACACACATCAAATGCATACAAATACACTAACACACTCAGACACATACATACATCCACTACATCTACATTTGTACAGATAATTATTACCCAAAAAGTGTTTTGCCTACTTAGAAAATGCAAATCGCCCATAAAGTCAGGTAAAAATTAATTTTGCATTTTCTGAGAATTCTAATTACTTTTGACCCTGGTGGACCTTTTAGAGACTTCTGTTTCTTAGTAACAAGAGGATAGAATGTTTCGTAAAAAAGGTACATAAAAATTACGGTTTCTCCTATTAGATGTATGGGAAAATAATTTTGTGCTTTCTGACAGTTCTACCTCGGTTGACCCCTAAGAAAATTATGTTCTTTATCAATAAGAATATCAAATGGAAATGAAAAAAAAAATGATATGGAAATTGCCATATTTCTTGTTGATTGTACATTTTTTCCAAAATCTGTGAATGTAGGTCAAAATATCGCTAACAGTTTGAGTTAGTCTCTGTACTAAGTTTTTTTGCAGCTATAATGCTTATAGTAGCTGCTGTGTGTACCCCATCTTAACTTTCTATCCTGTAAAATAATAAGAAAGATGAGTTTCTGCATACTATAGCAAATATTTTTGAGATGTCTCGAACCTTCAAATGGTATAAGTTTCATTTCATTACTCATTATCGTAAGTAAGTTTTGTATTTTTTGCCAACCTAAAATCAGGCCGACTCACGAATGTGCCAGGATTTGGCGAGGCAACCCTGTTGATTTTGCTCCTTCTTGAAGAGCTCTATCAGTTGTAATAAGTACCTACTTGGTAATCGATGAGGTAATTTTTGTCATTTTTGACCACCTCAAAATCAGGCCGACTCGCGAATGTGCCAGGATTGAGTGAGGCAACCCTGTTGATTTAGGCACTCCTTGATGAGTACTATCGAATAAACTATGTACCTATTTGGTATTCGATGAGGTAATTTTTGCCCAAAAAATGACAAGTTTTTTGCCCACTGCACAAAACCTGCCAGGTTGCGCCCAGGCAACCCTGTTGATTCGGATATAACTTTTTAACGTGCATCACCCTAGATTAGTCGCATCTTGGTAATCGATGAGGTAGGGTTGACGACCACGCGCTCTCCGTCTATAAGGTCGCGGGTAGCCGCTGGATGCGAGCAGCGCAGGACCGCGTCGACTATGCTATGTCCATTTTCCAGCGGTGGACGTCTTTCGGCTGATATGATGATAATAATGGTAGCCCATTTGTAGCCAAAAACGCTGTTTTAAAGGATTAACCACGATTTTACTTTCGCGATACACCATTAAAAAAATTTGGAAGTCCTCATTCTTTGACCTTCTTCTATTAGACCTAACATAGTTGAAATAACTTGCAAATATCATAGTCATGAGGCCTATTAAAGCTAAAAGCGATTTCTTTGAAAGGGAAAAGTGATGACCAAACAGATTTGAGATCGTCATAGGTACCAAATAATGGCCCCTCTGTTCATCCTGTGGTTCACCCCCCATATCCTTTTATGTAGGTATACGACGCACAAAATAACTTTGGCCCTGTCATCGATGCGCAAAAGTAAAAAATGGCCCATTTTTGACTACTGCGCATCAATGACAGAGGCAAAGTTATTTTGTGAGACGTATACCTGAGTGTGAGATAGCCCAGAAAATGGCCGTTGTTTTGTGATAAATACCAATGTATTTAAACCTACCGGTGAAGATAAACGTATGTGAACATTATAAGGTGTGTAGTGGGAATTTGGCATACCTAATTGTGCAGTTACTAAATAAGTGACGACTAAAGAGACCACGTAACGGAAGATGAAGCGTTGACAGGCCCCCCACAAGGTAGACCGACGATCTCGTCAAGATCGCGGGAAGCCGCTGCTGGATGCGAGCAGTGCAGGACCGGTCGTCATGGAGATCTTAAGGGGATGCCTATGTCCAGCAGTGGACGTCTTTCGGCTGATATGATTGTGATGCTGAAAGAGGCCTTATCAAGGTCGAAAATGACCCCTATTTGGTGTTATTGTTTTCGATTTGGAATATTCGGACATAGGAGAAAAAATTAAAAAGCATAAAATTACTGCTTTGTGCTTATAAATTGTCATCTATCCTATCCTAAGTGTGGGATATCGTTAGATTCGTCGTTCAACACAAATATATTGAAAAACAAAAACCCGACTGCGTAACAGAAAATAGGAAAACAAACTAGGATCATAGAATCTATAGGATCTGGCTAACTTGAATTTTATTAGATACTAGCTGTTGCCCGCGGCTTCGCTCGCGTGGTTTCGTATTTATGTTGTTACTGGTTTTCCGAAGCAATGAGATACTTTCCTGTCATTTCGGGGTAATTTTAAACTAAGGAAAAACACAGTACTAACCCTGCGCAAATCAATGAGTATAATTCAAGATCCAGCTGAATTAAATATAATATACAGACGTTACTCATAAATTACTCGGAACAGAGGAACTTAGCAGCAGTATCCTAACAAATGTAAAGAGAGAGATGAGAGACACCTTTATGTAATATTTTAAAACAGAGCCAATTCGCAGAAGTATTTGAGAAAAACTAAAACTCTCTCCCTCTCCCCCCTTCCTCTCCCCCTCCCCGTCCCTATGTCTCACCCCCTCCCCCTCCTCCCTCTCCCCCTGCCCCCCTCTCCCCCTCCCTCTCTCCCTCCCTCTCCCCCTTCCCCTCCTTCTCTCTCTCCCTCTACCTCTATATCTACCTCTACCTCTCTACCTCTACCTCTCTACCTCTGCATCTACCTCTCTACCTCTACCTCCACCTCACCCTATCCCTGCCCCTATCCCTACCCCTAACGCCAATTTAACCGCTATCCCTAACATAGAAACGACACCCATATTTATTTTTAGACATTTCCTTTCCTTTAGACAACCTATCGCACCCCAAGCTCATCCCCAGGGGATGATGGTATTTCAACGTCCACCACGTTGGATTTCAAAGTTGTTGTAGCTTTCGTAATCAGCGACCCGATAAACCATACAAACGACAACCATATTGATTTTAGACATTTCAAACCTATCGCACCCCAACTCCATCCCCAGGGGGATGATGGTATTTCACGTCCACCACGTTGGATTTCAAAATTGTTGTAGTTTTCGTAATCAGCGACCCGATAAACCATACTTAAACGACACCAATATTCACATTTCAACCCTATCGCACCCCAACCCCATCCCAAGGGAATGATGGTATTTAACGTCCACCACGTTGGATTTCAAAATTGTTGTAGTTTTCGTAATCAGCGACCCGATAAACCATACAAACGATACCCATATTGGTTTTTAGAATTTTTCACTTCATTTCCCTTTTTAAGGGGTTGAATTTGGAGTGGAATTTCAATAACAGTGATAAACGTTGCATAGAATTACATCATTGATGCCTAAATAATAAATAATGTGGATTTTACTTTAAAAATAAAGAATTTTCAACTTCATCCCCCTTTTCACCCTTAAGGGTGTCGAATTTTCAAAAACCCTGAGACACGTAACTATTATTTTTTTGTCGTCAGCCGTAGACGACAAGATCGTAACTTCAAAACTGACGGACTTTAATACAAACTTTCATGTGTTGAATCCCCTATTTTACCCCCTTAGAATTTGGAATCTCTAGACCCAGCGGTTTGGGCTGTGCGTTGATATGTCAGTCAGTCAGTCACCTTCTTCTTTTTTCTATATAGATTGCGGCTCGTTCACGCCTGCAGTGGTAAAATAGGGGATAAAAGTTTGTATGAAAGTCCGTCAGTTTTGAAGTTAGGATCTTCAAAATTTGTATTCAAGATAACGACTAAAAATTAAGTTTTACGTGTCTCAGGGCTTTTGAAAATTCTACACCATAGGGGGTGAAAAGGGGGATGAAGTTGAAAATCCTTCATTTTCAAAGTAAAATCCAGTAAATTTATCGTTTAGGCATTAGGGTTGTAATTTTGTGGAACGTATATGACCGTTATTGAAATTCCACCCCAAATTCAGCCCCAAAAAGAGGGAAATGGGGTGAAAAAGTCTAAAAACCAATATGGGTATCGTTTGTATGGTTTATCGGGTCGCTGATTAGGAAAACTACAACAATTTTGAAATCCAACGTGGTGGACGTGAAATACCATCATCCCCTGGGGATGGGGTTGAGGTGCAATAGGGTTGAAATGTCTAAAATCAATATGGTTGTCGTTTGTATGGTTTATCGGGTCGCTGAATACTAAAACTACAACTATTTTGAAATCCAACGTGATGGACGTGAAATACCATCATCCCTTGGGGATGGGGTTGGGGTGCGATAGGGTTAAAATGTCTTAAAATCAATATGGTTGTCGTTTGTATGGTTTATCGGGTCGCTGAATACAAAAACTACAATAATTTTGAAATCCAACGTGGTGGACGTGAAATACCATCATCCCCTGGGGATGGGGTTGGGATGCGATAGGTTTGAAATGTCTAAGTATCAATATGAGTGTCCGTGGTATGTTTATATAAGGAATTTAAAGGGATAGCGGTTAAGATGGCGTTAGGGGTAGGGATAGGGGCAGGGTTAGGGGCAGGGATAGGGGTAGGGTTAGGGGCAGGGATAAGGAGAGGGGGAGGCGAAAGGCTAAGCGGGGGGACCGCGACACGCAACACACCGAGCTCCGTCTATTTGTTCGGTTTAAAGTGATAAACATGTCAAAATCCACAATTGAAGCATTGGAAAAGGCGATCAAGAAGTTCCTGTCGCCTATTGAAGCAAAATTGGAGCGTTTCCTGGCGGAATTCAGCAAGTTAGAAGCAAAAATATCGAAATTAGAAAAACAGCGAAATGTCGTTTGTTATTCGTGTGTTTCGAAACCGCAAGTTAACGCAGCAGAGGAATTACGACCTAATTCAGCGGAACAGTTAAGAATTAGAGAAAAAAATCCTGCGGAATCGAGCATTACCAGTACCGAGCGGTCATCAAGACCGGTTCCAAAGGACGGAGGTAGGAGAAGCTCGCTGCCACAGCCAGTCGCCGGAGCAGCCATCCCAGTCGCTCGTTCCGGACTCGTGCAAGCTGCACGTCCAATTACTGTCCGACCGACACCGGAGGTATGCACTTTCTCCTCGACTACTGTGCCGGCCGTGATGCCTGCATTGATGCACGATGTACAACATAAGGATGACCATACTTTCAGCGTTCCTCCCGTCGTTGAAAATCAGGACTGCAGTGACAACAAAGATGACACTCCATGGCAAGAGGTGAAGCGAAAAAATCATAATCGTAAGCGACAATCACGCATAGTGATAACCGGGACAGATCCTACAGACAATGAGTTGCAATCCATAGAACGAGTGTTCAAATTTCACGCCTGTCGTTTCAAGCCAGACACCAGTGAGGATTCGATTAAATCATTTATGTTAAAAAAAAACCCCGGTAGTCAATATGGTGTACATAAATTAAAATTAAAACATGACCACTACTCATCTTTTATGATAACAGTGCCACAGAGTAAGTCCGATCTTTTTATGTCCCCTCAAAATTGGCCACAAGCAGTGGAAGTGAGCAAGTGGTTTCAACGCGGCGGCCGGCAGTCAGCGCGCTCCGGCCTGCCAGCCGCTTTCCCTCCCCGCGCGCCCTCTGACGCTGCCCGCGAATACCGCGCCAGCGGTGGCGGCAACAGCGAATCCAAATAATAATATTAAACTCACTGTCTGCCACCAAAACGCGAGGGGCATAAATAATAAAACGAAGAAGATTGAAGTGCTCTTAGCGAAAGAACTGGCTTGCGATTTGTTAATTATAACAGAGCACTGGTTACGAAGCTGTCAATTAGACTCAGTGACCCTAAATAATTACGACTTAATTTCTAGTAGTTGTAGGATACATGTAGCACATGGTGGTAGCTGTATCTTCGTTCGAAACGGTATCCAAGTTGTAAATAGGCAGGACTACTGCAATCTGTCCGTGGAGCAGATTTTTGATATTTGCGCGGTACAATTAATAGACCACGACCTGCTTCTCGTCGGCGTATATCACTCGAATCAGACCAGTGATGCCGACTACCTAAAATTATTTGAAAAGTTATTGGGTAAAATAAACGATGAGGCAATGAACGCAATTATTATGGGTGATATTAACATCAATTACTTGGATAATACCTCACAAAAGAAACAATTAGTAGATATTTTGTTAGCTCACAATTATGTTCAATTAATAGATTTTGTAACTAGGCCTGAATCAGGCACTCTATTGGATCATGCGTACACCAACCTACCCTCCGACCGTCTGGCGTCTGTCAGCGAGGTAGTTACCAACCTCAGCGACCACAACGCTCAGCGCGTGCAGCTATCGGGCCGGCGGCCGCGCGGGCCAGCCCATACGGTCCGTCGGTCCTATAGTGCCGCGAACAGAACCAGTTTCCAGACTGCACTGGAATCGGTAGATTGGGAAAGTATTATATTAGAATGTAACGACGACTGCAATTTATTGGCTGAAAAAATTATTAACATATTAGTAAATAAATTTGAGTGTTGTTTTCCAAATAAAATGAGACCAAATAATCACCTAAATTGTAGCAAATGGATCGATGATGAAATAATTAATTTTAAATTCTTATTATTTGACATTTTTAGCCTTCAATCAAATATACAAGATAATGACATTTTGAATAAGATCTCTGACGAATACTCTCGTAAGTACGATAACTTATTAAGACAAAAGCGTACCAATTATTATTCCCAATTGATACGCAACCATACAAATAAAGGTAAATGTATGTGGGGAATTATTAATAGCGAATTAGGCCGCAATAATCGTGAACGCCTGGACTTTACTGACATCGTGCGTAACAACGACGGACTACCTTATAGGTCTAAGCAGATGCTCGTCGATTCCATGAATCTAGAGTTTGTGACGGCAGCGGCGAAGTGCGGTGCGCCGTCTGCTAACATGCTCAGCGCTGCTCATGCACTAGGTGGCAGCGCGCCAGCTAGTGACGTCACGCTCCGCCTCACGCATTTTACGCCTGATGAAATAGTGAAAGTTGTTCAGGTGTCAATAGCACCTAAAAGAAGTACAGATCTCTACGGTTTGTCAGCCAGCCTCTTGAAATCGTCCAATAAGGCACTTGCATATGTTATTTCGTGCCTGTTTAACTTATGCATCCGTATCGGAGTGTACCCTGCGCCACTTAAAAGGGTGAAAATATGCCCAATTTATAAAGGAAAAGGTAAGAAGTCTGAGCTCAAATGTTACCGCCCCATATCACTAGTCCCTGTCATCAGTAAAATCTTTGAGGTTGGACTTAACAAAAGGCTCCTATCTTTTATGTCCGAGAGGGATACGATGTCCGAGAGGCAATACGCCTACCGACGCGGCCGCTCCACGACGGACCTGGTGCGCGAGGTGGTGTGGCGCGTGCTGAGCGCGCGCGAGGCTGGTCAGCATGTCGCTCTGGTATGCTGTGACCTCTCGCGCGCGTTCGACACCGCCAACCACTCACTCATCGCAGACAAACTTTCCCACTATGGGATACGGGGCCCACCCCTGCGACTGCTTGTTTCCTTTATGTCCGAGAGGAAGCAAGCAGTTGTTGCAGAGCGAAGTAAAACCACATCTGCTGAAATGACCAACAATATAGGAGTGCCGCAAGGCTCATGCCTATCAAATACCTTGTTTAGCATATTGCTTAATGATCTGCCACGCTCAGTAGATGGCACTGAAATATATATGTACGCTGACGACGTGGCCGCGGTAGTAACAGGCAACAGTGTGCAGAACCTGGAAACGAAACTAAATGAAACTGTCCAACGCCTCGATGGGTGGTTCAAGTCTAACGGCTTGGCCCTAAACCGCGAAAAGACATGCTTCATGACATTTAACCTGAACGGCAAAACGCCAAGTCCGTTCGCGGTCAGTATTAGCGGCACCCGACTCCAACAAGTGTGCTCGACCAAGCTATTAGGTTTTCATTTGGATGGCGCACTGTCTTGGGAGACCCATATTGACCAGGTTTGCTTAAAACTCGGTCGCACCTGCTTCGCCTTGCGACGCCTCGCTAGCACGGCGCACAAGGAGACAGTCAGAACGTGCTATTACGCTACCGTACACTCTACTTTGACCTATGGACTGGAGTTATGGGGTGGAGCGGCCGACGTCCAGCGGGCGTTTGTACTACAAAAACGGGCTATACGTGCCATGGCAGGGATACCATCTGACGAATCATGCAGGCCGTTTTTCACGGAGTTTAATATTTTACCCATGCCTTGCGAATATATCTACCTAGTAGCTCTTTTCGTTTATATTAATTTAAACAATTTTGATCGCAAAGGTGTGAACTCCACACACAACCTGCGTAGTAACGCCGACGGGGACCAGCTCGTGACACCGTTCCATAAGCTCCACAGATCAGAGCAGTCTGTGTATGTGTTTGGGCCGTCGGTGTACAATAACTTACCACAAAACGTCAGAGATGCAGCTACCATCATGTCGTTTAAAATTAGAATAAAAAAATGGTTAGCGCAATCACAGTTTTACTGTGTAAAGGATTTTTTTTTTATTACGTAATTAATTAGTTATATTTAACACTTTTGTTAAAATAATTACTATATAATTCTATAAAAATGTGACCTGTAACCATTTCGTTACCAATAAAGTTATTGTATTGTATTGTATTGTATTGTATTGTATTGTATTGTATTGAGGGGAGGGGGAGAGGGAGGGAAGTTCGAGTTCTGTTTTTTTATAAAATCTACGCGGACGAAGTCGCGGGTAACAGCTAGTATCTTATAAATAGGTATTCAAGTTAACCTGATCCTGTAGATCAGATTTTTGCGAAATTTTTATTTGATTTTTATTTTTTTAAACATATATATTCAGGTGGCCTAACTAACAAAAAATAGAACAAACGAATTGTAGACAGAGGACACTTAGGAAATTAGAAAACGTCTGATCGGCCGCTATGAAACTTGGCACGTTTTCCGAAGTTGGGACCCAAGTGACCCCGTTGGACTGGTTAAAATACCTCATCTAAAAATAGAACGACACTACTCTGTAAGGCTTCTAAACACTTAGCAATGCTTAAAATCTAAGGTTCTGGTGTCCGAATGAATTTATTATGGTGCTACAAAAATGGTACGTTTAGCCTCATCGTAAAATAGAGTGGCGACGACGCGAAATTAAAGCTTGATTTAAGGTATTAACATATGTCTTGGTAGGCCTGACCTCATCTCGGCAGTTTTTTTATCCGGTCAACTTTTCTCTGCGCCCGGAAAACAGCAATGATCAGACCGGCCAGAAGTTTTTGAAGCTACTAAAGGTCCTCGGCCTCTACAAAGAGCGTTTGTTAAATTTTGTTTTTATAAGTTAAGATATGTTGTTGTCGGCCCTCGGGCGCAAACAAAAGTTGGCCGGATTGGAAAACTGCTAAGGTGAGGTCAGGCCGACCAGAAGTTTTTGAAGCTATTAAAGGTCCTCTGCCTCTACAAAGCGCGTTAGTTCCATTTTTTTGTGAGTTGAGATATTAATTTGCTGCCGGCCACCGGGCTAATATAAGTTGTATAATTCGACCCTAAACGTCTACCATATTGACTTTACACAATTTTGCTCCGGTGTCATTCGCGCTATTAAGAGATATCTATTTAGCGACGTATATTCATCAAAATCAGTTCAGCCGTTTATTAAGTAGTTACGAGAAATCAAAGAAACGGGTACGCATACTTACATACATAGAGGTCAAACTTGTAACCCTCCTTTTATGCTTCGCCGCAGTCGGGTAAAAATATTGCAGGTGTGCGAAAACCATTTTTAGGGTTCCATAGCCAAATGTCAAAAAACGGAACCCTTATAGATTCGTCATGTCTGTCTGTCTCTCTGTCTGTCCGTCCGTAAGTCACAGCCACTTTTCTCCGAAACTATAAGAGCTATACTGTTGAAACTTGGTAAGTAGATGTATTCTGTAAACCGCAATAAGATTTTCACAAAAAAATAGAAAAAAAAAAACAATAAATTTTAGGGTTCCCCATACTTGGAACTGAAACTCAATTTTTTTTTTATCAAACCCATACGTGTGGGGTATCTATGGATAGGTCTTCAAAAATGATATTGAGGTTTCTAATATATTTTTTTTCTCAACTGACACTTCCAAATTGGTAAAATGTGTGTCCACCCCTCTGTAACTTTTAAAATAAGAGAATGATAAAAATAAAAAAAATACCTGATGTACATTACCATGCAAACTTCCAAAGAAAATTGGTTTGAACGAGATCTAGTAAGTAGTTTTTTTTAATACGTCATAAATCGTAAACCGCAATTTACCTTTCATTCTATCAACTCAAATATAAATTTTAGTTACTTACATCACATAATAAAGTTTTTTAGCAATAAAAATACCATAACTTTTATACGTACAGGTTTATACGGAACCCTCAGTGCGCGAGTCCGATTCGCACTTGGCCGGTTTTTGTGATTTCACGAGTATCCAACACGTTAAGCTATTTATTATTTATTGAGAAAACCAACAGTTGTTTATTTGCAAAATTAATAGTTTGCTTTACCAGGTTCCCTAAATAAAGAACACATATTTAGAATTGCTATTTGCAATTACAAGTTATCCTAAATAAGATTAAAAAAACCGGCTAAATGCGAGTCGGACTCGCGCACCGACGGTTCCGCACCATCACATAATCATAATTGTATTAGTTGAAATTTCAGTAAGTTAATGTGCTAGATTTTTTGAGTCCGACACGCGCTTGACCAATTTTTATTATTTGTTGTTATTTTATTGCTTATGCACTATAAATATACCAATATTCAAGTTTGTAAGTGTTCCCGTTTTTAAAATAGACCTAAAACAAAAATCGCCTCCGCGACAATCCAACTTGACCCCTCTGTTAAATGAATGTTCTTGAAACGGGAGCTCACCACAATTGGTTCCCATTAATTGTGAGAAAAGTTGTAATATTTAATGATTTCAGACTTTTCCCATTAGTTGTACTGTGAGACCTAGCTTCTTGCCAAATTTCATAATTTTAGGTCAACGGGAAGTACCCTGTAGGTTTTGCTTTTTTGTATAAATGTATGGAGATGAGAACATAAAATGCCATATCTTTTGATTGCGACGTTATAAAAAATTTTAATTTTCAGATCTTGTGTGGTTCATGGATCCTAATATATGGTATTAATTTAAACCTGATACCTGTACCCGTTCGTGAGATAAAGGGTCTTGACATACAGACAGACAGACAGACAACAAAGTGATCCTATGAGGGTTCCGTTTTTAGGGTTCCTTACCTCAAAAGAAAAAAACGGAACCCTTATAGGATCACTTTGTTGTCCGTCTGTCTGTCTGTCTGCCTGTCTGTCTGTCTGTCAAGACCCTTTATCTCACGAACGGGTAAATGTATCAGGTTGAAACTAATACCATATATTAGGATCCATGAACCACACAAGATCTGAAAATTTCAATTTTATACAACGACGCAATCAAAAGATATGGCATTTTATGTCCTCATCTCCATACATTTATTCCAAAATGCAAAACCTACAGGGTACTTCCCGTTGACCTAAAATTATGAAATTTGGCATGAAGCTAGGTCTCACAGTACAAATAATAGGAAAAGTCTGAAATCATTAAATATTTCAACTTTTCTCCCAACTAATGGTAACCAATTGTGGTGAGCTCCCGTTTCAAGAACTTTCATATAAGAGAGGGGTCAAGTTGGATGGTCGCTGAGGCGATTTTTGTTTTAATTCTATTTTAAAAACGGGAACACTTACAAACTTGAAAATTGGTATGTTTATAGTGCATAAGCTATAAAATAACAACAAATAATAAAACTTGGTCAAGCGCGTGTCGGACTCAAAAATTCTGGCACATTAACTTACTGAAATTTCAACTAATACAATTATGTTTATGTGGTGGTACGGAACCCTTAGTGCGCGAGTCAGACTCGCACTTGGCCGGTTTTTTTCTTTTGAGGTACGGAACCCTAAAAAGGACGGGCTGCACTCCGGGAGTGCCGGCAGAAGTGAAAACTTGCATTTTTAAATATTATTCTTTTATTTTAGTAAGGGTCAATCTCGCCAATGCTCGCGTAATTCTTTGAAGTCACTGAATAAAAACCCGTATTGCAATAACAATACGGTTGACAGTTGACGCTTTTTCGATCAGGCTACGGATCTGACGCGACATCTGACGCAAGTTTAACATTTCTTTACCTCTAAAAAAGTGCCCAGCGTCGCTAAAGAAGTTTTCACTTCGAAAATAAAGAATTAAGCGCACCTTCTTAAATTCAAAGACTAAATTGGCATACATTGCTGGGAGGTTTGGTACTGGTAATTTCAATATCCTTACTTCAACCACCAATGTATACCGAATTAGATTCTGAATTAAGGGAACGTGTGATAGCGGCTTTGCTGACGGTGCTAATTATGATAAAGTCGTCCTTGGTTAACGTGAAAATTTTAAATTCCACAAAACTATTAAACCTATCAATTATTTTATCTATCTTTATCTATTGGATAGATAGTTTAAAAATTTAGCAGGTGTCCGAAATATTAAGCATGAAGTGCAAATTTTCGATAATGTTAAGGTTTTTATATAAAACTCTACAATACTTTCTAATAATCAAGTTTAATTACATCCAGTGCTTTGGGCATACCACGAAATTTCATATTTGGAGTTAATACATTCAATTCTGGGTCGGCTTCCTTTGTAGGTTGAAGTTGGAGTTGTTGAAGCTCTTGCTGAACCATTTCTTTTTCTTGAGGTGACAAATCCGCGTACATATTCGGCTGCACTTTCTGGCTAATACCATCTGAATTAATCTCCTGAACCTCCTTCATGGTTTCGATGAAGTTGTGGTACCTGTATTCATACTCTTGTTTGCTACTAAATTTCTTGTGGTACCGCCTGATAAACTCTTGGTATAATCTCGGTCCGTAAGCTTGCAATCTATATAGGGAAGGTCGTCTTTCACCAGTGGGTGATAGTTGCTGGTCAGATAATTGAATTAACACGAAAAATGAGACAAACGAAATGATGATATCTATGTTCATTATAAACGAACTTCTGTTACTGATTTACTCAAATTAGTCAGGGTTTTATAATCTCATGCAATCAAACCTTCTTATCTACAATAGTAAATTGGATTGGAATACCAAGCCATAAATTCAGAGTCGAAACTAAGCGTGAGCTCCGTCACTCAAATATCAAAATCCTATAGGTACAATTTTAACACTTGTTAGACTGAGAGAACCCTTAGTTTCGTCTGTGGTTTCGTCTCTGAACCTCGGCCCCAAAGACTGAATTTATAAAAAAAAAGGAATAACGACACTAAAAAGCATTAAAAGAATAATGGTTGTTAAAAATATCAAAGTTTTCTACAAGGAACGACCACGCTATTCGCACGCGCAGTTCGCACGTACCGCAGTCCGCAGTGGCATTTTTTTGAAGACCTCATTCTTAAACTTATCAGTAATCCATCAGCTTCTTTATTGCTGAAAACGACTCGCAATGTTATAGTTCGACAATTTCGGGTTTCAGAGAGACTAGAGAACATGCCTTTAAATCGAAGATTATAAAATGTATGGTTTCACATAATGTCAAATGTTATTCTATACATTTCATGATGTTTGCTTTCATCAAATGGCTGGTATCAAAAAACTAAAATAAGGAAAAGTAATGACCAAACTTATTTTAAGATTGTCATGCGGTATAGGAATCAAATAATTGCCTCTCCGTTCATCCCCTTCCGTGTACCTGAGCGTGAGATAGCCCAAAAATTCCCATTTAATATCTACCGGTTACCGGCCAAGAGACGTCGTAAATATTATCGCAACATTGGCGCAATGATATTACCATAGAATACATGAAACAGAGTATATTACAATATATATTTGGCGTATGAATTTAGAATCATTTGGAAAGATTATAAAGCATAAAACGACTACAAATAATAATTGATTTAAATGATATTTATGTATTCATGTCTCTTCTTCTTTAAACTAAGAGCTGTGCTCTTGCTCTTACATACGATACATACATACATAACATCACGCCTCTTTCCCGTCGGGGTAGGCAGAGACCACAGTCCACCTGCTACGATCTTGACATACTTCCCTTGCTTCCTGTACTTTCATCAATCCTTTCATACATGCTCTTGCTCTTAAATGACGCATAATCTTACAGATTTCAAAACAGTCCTCTTTCATTTTCCTGAGAAATCGCTCTTAAGGCTGATCCTTCCCTAAAATTAGCAGCAACACGCTCGTCAATGTTAATTTCAATCTTATTTCACGTCAATAATGTTCACATAAGCGTGCCTTGCAACGTGGCTCTTATGACCAACGGAGGGTTTGATTTTAATATAGAGCTCAATGCGCTGATTCCGAATCTGTATGTAACAATTTTTTTCAAAATTCCGACTTACTGCTAATATTGTAAGCGCGGCAGCGTGCCGACTTACATCGAAACTTTTCAGTACTAGCGCCATAGACTAGCGCACCTTGTAGCGCACTATGGCGAGCGCACGCTAACATATTGATGTGCTTTTATTATAGTGTTTTATTAGTAAACGCATTTTTTTCTTTCAAAAAGCAAGGTATTAGAGTTGAGTAGTTTAAAAAAGAATATTTATTTTGTATTGGAGAAGTAAAACATCAAATAACGGGTTCGAAACTTCCTTCTTATAGCAGTATTGTTTGACATATATTCTTCAATTGAATTGTTTAAATCTTATATGAAATTATAAATAATAATAATAAAAATGTTTATTTCTCACCACAACCATTACAAAACTCAAGTAACACTGTTGTGTAACAAACTTGGTTGTGGATCGCTGGTGCCTGTGCTGTGGTAGGTACAAAAACCTGTGATACAGGTCGCCAGGTCTCCACCACTCTAATCAGGATACAAATTAGTGAATACTTAAGTGTTATAGGTCCTCGTGCAGGTAACGGTATCTTTTCAGATAATGTGCTCGCTCACTCGGCGTCGCAGAAACAATGAAGATAATCCAAGTACGGAGCTTGACGAGACTAAAGGCGGCTACACATAAGACGGATTCGAAGTACGTTTAGGATTGGCGGGCGTGAGCCGTCTTTGAGATTGCGGCTGGGTTGGCAGGAGGTGCAGTAAAAAAGTATTCGTAAGTAGGTACTGGGGGCGATTCTAGCGTGGCCACTAAATGTATGATTAAAATTTGACAGGTCTAAAAGTGATGCTGTCTTTTTTCAGCCTATAGGCAGTAACAAAGATAGCAACATTTTTTGACCTTTCAAATTATCGCCTTGAATTTAGCGGCCACGCTAGGATCGCCCCCACTTACACTTTATTTATTCAAGCCGTTTAAACCTGTAAAGTCCGCGTCGAACAGGACCCAGGCCCCAGTATCTGTCCTCAAGGCTAGATCGAGGTCAAGAGTAAGACCGTTAAAAAAAACTTTCAATCTACACGATATGATGATGCTCAGTTGCAGTTATTGAAATCAGAAAAAGATAGATAGAAACTCTTTACTGCACACAAATTAACAGTGATTGCGTAAGAAACCTTATAATCTAATTGCGCGCAAAGGCGGCCTTATTGCTTAGAGCAATCTCTTCCAGGGAACCTTAGGACTGTGATGTATTAACCAATATTATAAAGGGTGAAAGGGACAGGTTTACGAAAACTGAAAGGGCATGACAACGCAATTGGACTACTTTCAGTGAATTTAACTTTCAGGAAATGAAAAATTAAGTATTTTTGATTTTTCTTTATGATTTTTTTTGGAGACTGATGCGTCCCCATAACATCCCATACAAATAAAGAGCCCGGTTTTTTTTTCATTTCCTGAAAGTTTTACACACTGAAAGTTGTTCAGTTACGTTGTCTGATCGTGCCCTTTCAGTTTTTGGAAACTTGTTCCTTTACCTCGTGTATATTCTGTCCCAATACCTTTTGAATTTTCTCTATTCGTTAATATAATTTAAATAAATTGTTAAGTTTTCAGATTAAAAGGTTTACTCTAAACATACGACAATGAAAACGACAGTGATACGATCAAATATTCGATACCAATTTGAATTCATACTTTCGTTGTCTGACAATATAATAAGCCCTTTTTCTGTATTTCGACGCATGTTGCTTGGATGTTCATTTTCATGGGTAGATTTGCAAAGCATGGGCTAAAACCTTCTTGGTAGATTGACATCCTAAAAGCTTCTTGTCCTTGTTATATTAGGTATACTCTTTCTGTTACAAGTACCTTGTATAACATCTATTGCTAGTGTAAAAACCGATTAATAAAAATATCTCAAGCTCAAAGATTTTCAGCATTTCCTTGTAACATTATCCTCGTATCTCAAGCAAGGATGAGCGTTTCTTTACGACCGTCGCGTTATCTGCTGACGGTGCTATCACCCTGTCACTGCTGACGCTACACGTGTTACAGCTAATATTACGTTTTACCAACGTTCCCTGCTCTGAAAAGTCTAACTTAGTTTATTTAAAATTACATGGGAATTGCGAGTTTTCGCGTTGTTGCTAATTTAGATGACGCTTGGGAATTGTAGTTTTTTGAGATAAACATAGGGGTGTACGAGCTGTTACATTAAGACTAAGCCAAATTAACTGACGTCATGAAGAGATTTTATTTTTATGCGAAAAGGGTTAAAGATGTAGCATGCTTACCTAGAAAATGCCTGTTCACTCTCGTCTAGAAAAGATCCAGATTATAATTTTCTGGGGTACAAGGTGGAACTCTCTTCCTTCTTCCTTACTAACTTCCTTGGCTCTGCACCCTAAGAATGAAGAAGCAAAGCACTTTGTGTGGAAAGAAGCCAACAACTTTGGGGTGGAACTCCTACCAACGTCTAGTTCCACGTAGATGGAAGGGGAACTAGGGGATTAGGTCATGCGTATGGACGCACACTCCCCGAAATATATCCCGAAAATTTACATTGCTCGAGTATGTATTTGTCCATTTGCTTCTGTCCGTTTACTAGGTCAAAAATAAACTAAAATTCTGTTTGTATCTAAGAAAGAATCATTTATAATTGATTAAAAGCTAATAATTTTTAATTTCGTAAGTAGTTTTAATATTTTAATTATTAATTTAGTTTTAAAAAGTTACTAAACGATGGCAAAAAATAATGACGTCACCGTTCAAAAACTTCATACAAAATCTATGGAGGATTTCTGTTTTGACGTTCAATAAAGAGTAGCTCAATTGACTAGGTTTTGGACTCGCGGCATCCGCAACTTTAGTGGTAATACTTTAACCTTGAACAGGTCTGGTTTCAGGTGTTTATAGCGTAGCACTGATTGAGCTTAGACTGGTTTTGACACCACTTACTTACTCCCTACATAAGCAGGAAATGTCAACCAACATTTTAACAATGTCACCAACTTAGAGTATATAATTACCAGTAGTAATTATTACTCTAAGGTCACCAACCATAAATATCTGAGCTACTGCAGCATCTTTCTTGCCGTTTCTTTTACGCTGCCATAGCACGATCCGAAACGGCGTAGACTCGCTCTATTTGCATTGTTTTCTGCATGACATTCAATAAGTATTCTGTAAAGAATCTACATTTAATAATATTATCTGAATCTTTATATGTATCATCCCTTAGAAGTTTGTGCCAACAGCTACGTAGTGAAGGTGGTCTCAATAATAAAAATGTTTTTTTCTACCCTCATGTAGCAAACTAATAAACACAATATTTTTTTTACGAAGAGTAAACTAATTCTAGTCGCAAATAGTTATTATAGTTGATTCAGATTTTTTTTCAGATTCAGATAATTTTATTCAATGTAGATTCTTTACAGAATACTTATTGAATGTCATGCAGAATACAATGCAAATAGAGCGAGTCTACGCCGCCGTTTCGGATCGTGCTATGGCAGCGTAAAAGAAACGGCAAGAAACCACTGCAGCATGCCGTCATTTCTGTCAACAGACTCTGATCATGAGAAGACCCATTTAATACAACGTTAAGTATTGGTTTTGCTTCCGGAGCCTAGTGACTCTATCATGGACGTATAATTCTACTAAGCAACTTTTTGTCGGAAAAAAAATAACGATTTTTTTTTTACTTCTCTTACTGCAGTTGTTTCGTAATCGACATGATCATTTAGGGTAACAATTTTTCTTCTTCGTGGGATTTGGTTGGTTTTACGACGTATTAATAGTAGATTAGTGGCCAAGGGCTGTAAGGCATCAATTGCAGCCCGAGATATTTATAGTTCGAGGGTGCAATTGATGCTTACACCCGAGCTAACTACTCTGCTTTACATCTCGATTGTGAGGTAAGTAGGTCCTTATTATCACCAAATTGTAGATGACCAATTAGCGCTATAGGGTAATAATGTAGATAAAAAAGCCCTAAGGCGGTAAGCAATTTAAACGCTGCTGTAGGCGGCCATCAAGGCGGACGTTTTAATTACTTACCGCCCTAGGGCTTTTCTAGCTACATTATTACCCTAGAGCGCTAATTGGTCACCTACAAGCCCCATTTGGGGGTAATAAGGACCTACTTATCGAATATGAGAGATGTAAAAGAACCTAAATATCAGACTAGATTGAAACGAATTCTTTCCTTCGTAAGAACTGCAAAACAGATCGACGTACTTAGCCGAAGAGTTTGGGGTTAATCTGGCATTAAACCTACCTATAGCTAAGCACTCGCGTTATCTGGAACCCGGCTCATTAACTTTGTAGCACCATAAATCGCGTCGCTACCTCTATGATAACTTTTATTTTGTGTCATTAAAGCGAGTATTCTTCATCCATGTTGTTCTATTTGATATCTTTTAGTTAATCTGGTTAGATAGATTGAAGCGAAGGTAGAATACCGTAGTTTATTTGGAATCCATCAACATTGTAAAACGTAAGTATTGTAACTATGAACTGGTTTTTTTACAAAACATAGTAAGATATCTTAACTTTACTTCAATCTGTTTATTTAGATTTTCAATCTTTTTTGTATTGAGCGAGTAATATTTTTTTACTGTGGGGGCGCCACTAAGATCATCCTAATTTTCCCTAACGAGGTACCCTAAAAACAATTTTATTTTACTAATTTGTCGGCGTGATTGAAATGTATCATAACATCCCATGAAACGTACACTACAGGACAGGAAGCGCCCTCCAGAATTCTAGCTTTTGCTGGAAAAATATGGAGGGGAATGTATTGTGATTGAATGTGATTGAAATGTATATCCATACTAAATAACAGCCTTGTAGTACTAATGGCCTCTAAGCTAAACCGCGGACAGGCAGACACAGAAACCAAAGAAAGTAACTATAAGTAAGATAGATAGATAGATTGATTTTTTATTGCACACATAACAAGGAAACAAGTTGTACAGAAAAGAAAACCTTAAACTATTGTGGGACAAGGCCTTATAAGGGTTCCTTGATGACTACGGAACCCGAAAAACGATACAACAACTGCCAGAAAAACTAAAATCTGGTTAATAAGAGTCAGACTCGCAAGCCAAGGGTTCCATATTGCTAGCTTGTGCCATTTGTAAAATCGTGGTCCGCGTTGCAATTAATATAATGTTTATATTAGAAATAAAAGCTCATTAGAAATAAGTATTATTAAGTATCACTTAGTACCTATATGCATAACAAATAAAGAATTTGAACTTTAAACTCACCTTTGATTGGCTCGATGTCTTTTATTTTTTGGATTAGTTCATAAATTAATTAATGCATAGAAATGCTATTTAAGTGTTTAAAACAAGAAGCTTGATATTTTTACACTCTCAAGGGTTCAATAACTTAGTAGGATAAGGACTTTGACAGACAGACAGAACGACAACAAAGTGATCAGTATAAGGGATTTGTTATATTTATATATAGGTATGTCAATTGGTTTTGCGACTTGGCTGGCACCGACTCCAAAATGAACTGCTTTTTGTAAATTAATAATTGGTTGTTTTCTATTATTTACTACTTTGTTTATTTTTGACGTTTTAGTGCTAATGGAAACCTTACCATATTTTGAAGGAGGTGTGTAATTATTGTTAAAATGTTTTTTATCAAACAATTTTTAACGACGTACTTCCGCATCCATAGCCTTTTAGAAAAGTATTACATTTCAGTAAAGTGAGAAAAAGTACCTAGAGGTGGTAAAAAATAATTATTTTTTATTTAAAACCGGTTAAGAACTCGAGAAAAGGAAACATCTCTTTTAAATAATAGTTTCGAATGAATTTATATTTTAACAAATAGACCGTAAGGGCACTGCATGTTATCCTACGTCATCTAGTACACGAAATTTGCAACTTTGTAGCGATAGTAGTGGCCTAATAGGTCCACAAAACGTTGGTCTGCCAATCCGAAACCTGGCAAGTTTTGTACAGTTGGAGAGAAAAGGGGTTAAATGACAGATTACACGAATGAAATATTTTCGTAGAAATAGAAGGTACCTATATAAGTAAAAAACAACAAGTCTGCCTTGCATCCTCTTGGCAGTTTCGCCAGTCCGACCAAATTTGTGGTCCGATCACATCCGACCACATTTGTGGTCCGACTAGCGAAACTGCCAAGAGGATGCAAGGCAGACCTGTTGTTTTTTACTTATATAGGTACTGTAGTGTATAGCCTATGTCTCGAGCGTGCATACGCAGACTGCAACCGACCGTACAGCGAGTAGGATGTGCAACATGGTGTGTGCGTTGGCGAGCCAAATAAAGAGCTTAACAACTAACATCTGCAACGGTACAGTTGACGACGAGGATTAAAAGTGAGTACTTGCTTATAAAATATTTGAAACAGAAAAAAAAGGAAAGGAATTACTTAATTTCACCAAATAGTTGTGAAACAAATTTTTGGCTTGATGTAAACAAACATAGTTATTGTCACAGAACAGGAGTTAGAACAGGTGTGAACCTGTTTGAAAGGACAAAGGATGCGTATCAGCCCATCCAGATTTTGCATCATATTTAAAGTTTTCCTTGGCTGTGGTTTGAGTAATTCAACCAAAGAAATCGGAACGGATAGAAGTCAATATGTAGGTAGTTGCGTCAAGCCAATCGAAATAAAAAGGATTTAAGGTTTTAAGGAAACTTGAAAATAACCTATAGGGTGCCTGTAGGTTCCGCCGAACAGTGGTTCGGTCGGTCGTTGACAACTTGACACGGCGAGAAAAACTTTTGATGAATATAACAATGAACTACCTACACAAATTTATTTACTTTACTATTAAAAGGGCTGCCCCCCCCATAATTAACCCACCGACGACGTGCGGCATATTGCGGGGTTACCAGTACAGTAGATACTAATACTTTGATACATATTTACCAAAGGTTTTGATACCACTATCCATTTAATATTACTTGGACTGCTTTCCGTTTAAATATTCGTCCCGAATACTTACTATCTGGAACGTACTCGTTGAGTTTATTGCGTAGGTTCAAAAGGATTATAGTACCCAAAAAACTAACTAGCTGGATGCTAACTCAGCGCAGGTTATTTGTGCTGTTTTTACTACTATTTATAGAATAATTTATTTACCTTGGATCCAACGAACCAGCCACGAGTCAGTTTTAATGATCCTAATTATTTTATATCCCGTGTAGTGCCGGCAAAGAATGGTACAAACCCATACATACTCGTGGGTGTCGTAATAGGCGACTATGGCTCATAAACGGGAGGAGGTAACTGACATGCCAATTTTTATTTATCAATAAATTTTGAATTGTATTGATAGGTTATCCTCCTGTGTGCCATACCATATTACATACTGCGGTCACCTACATCTGGGTTCCATGGTGTTAGTCGTAGCGCTGACAGGCGAGGTTCCCCTCCTCACTTTTTACAGAAAAAGCTAGAATTTTGGAGGGAACTCAGCGTCCTGTAGTGGTCGTTACTTTGGATTATGATGAAATATTATATGATATATAAATATACTCTGAATTTATCAAATATAATCTATTTAAGTTGCGTTAAGTGGTACTCGTGCTACATATGTACCATGTTATGAGCAGTAATTATTATACTGGGCATTAAATTGCATATTACACGTATTGGCAGTTGTATACTGGGCATTAAATTGCATATTACACATATTGGCAGTTATATACTGGGCATTAAATTGCATATTACACGTATTGGCAGTTGTATACTGGGCATTAAATTGCATATTACACATATTGGCAGTTATATACTGGGCATTAAATTGCATATTACATATATTGGCAGTTATATACTGGGCATTAAATTGCATATTACATATATTGGCAGTTATATACTGGGCATTAAATTGCATGTTACACGTATTGGCAGTTATATACTGGGCATTAAATTGCATATTACAAGTATTGGAAGTTAAATACTGGGCATTAAATTGCATATTACACGTATTGGCAGTTATCTACTGGGCATTAAATTGCATATTACACGTATTGGCAGCTATATACTGAGCATTAAATTGCATGTTACACGTATTGGCAGTTATATACTGGGCATTAAATTGCATATTACACGTATTGGCAGTTATATAATGGGCATTAAATTGCATATTACACATATTGGCAGTTATACACTGGGCATTAAATTTCATATTGTCTTTTAATAATTTGGCATATTGGCAGTTATATACTGGGCATTAAATTGCATACTATCTTTAATAATTTGATATGTTAGCAGTTATACACTGGGCATTAAATTGCATATTGTCTTTTAATAATTCGATATATAAGCAGTTATACAATGGGCTTTTAATTGCATATTGTCTTTTCAATAATCTGATAAACAAGCAGTTACAAACTGAGCATTAAATTGCATATTGTCTTGTTAATGATGTGATATGTTATAAACGGTTACAAACTTGGCATTTAATTGCATATTGGCTAATAATTGTGCCAATAATGAGATACATACCAGCAGCTACATACTGGGCATTAAATTGCATATTGTCTTTTAATAATTTGACATGTAAACAGTTATATACTGGGCATTATATTGCAAATTGTCTTTAAATTATTTGACATATAAGCAGTTATATACTGGGCATTAAATTTCATATTGTCCTTTCAATAATCTGACAAACAAGCAGTTACAAACTGAGCATTAAATTGAATATTGTCTTGTTAATAATGTGATATGTTATAAGCGGTTACAAACTGGTCATTTAATTGCATAATGGCTAATAGTATTATCAATGATGAGATACATACGAGCAGCTACATACTGGCCATTAAATTGCATATTGTCTTTTAATAATTTAAAATATGAGCAGTTACTAACTGGGCATTAGATTGCATTATGTCATTTATCTACACTCATGTCGTAATCTTTGAATTATGATTCAAAAAGTTGGTACATAAGGCTGAATATTACGCAGAGTATGCATAAAAAATTAAAAAGTTACCATTACGTAACGATTTTTGTATGAAAATTTTGCAAAGGTGTTACGTAATTTAACTTTTTAATCATAACATAATACTTGGATAAAATTCTTCTTGACTCTAAACCTTTTTAAAAAAGACTGAATATAAGGTCTTTTAGAGAGACGGTTATAAATGTAACAGTTTTTCTTAGTAGCTGTCAAATATTAGTAGCATATTTACAAAGTGTGCCTTATAAACAACCTATTATTTTGGAGCAGTTACAGTAACAGTTACTATAGTTACAATTATTTTATCTGTAGTGGAAAATATGCGCGCGCAGCCTGAAATTAGAAGGACTTGGAAATAGATATTAGATTTGCCGCCATTTTCAAATATTTACCTTTTTCAAGTTTTTTGTGCCCGTGAAAGCAATGAGAAAGTTTATTGAAAAAGAAGATAAAGTGATGCAGTCAGGATACTGCAGTTACACCAAAAGATACTCAATAACTTATGATCTTCTCCCAAATTAGTCTAGGATATTTTATGACATAACCTACAATGAATTGGGAAAGAATGAAAATCGAAAAGAAAACCATGTCTTGTTAAGAAAATGTTCTGCTTGTATATTTCAAAGAAGACCTAGCGGATATATTAAGGCGGCTTCTTCAGACTCATATCAGAACTGTAATATACATAATATAAGTTACCATTGTTGTTTACTTACTTTTGTTTAATTTTTATCATTTTTATAAGTAAAGAAACCTATTGCATGAGTGAAGATAAAGTAGTATACACTACTGCATATAATATGGTATTAAAACACTAGTTTGATGCTATTATCACATTCGGCTACGCCTCATGTGATAAACCCAAACTCGTGTTTTAATAACCTGTTTTATATGACATTTGCATAAACATAAAATGAGGCATAATTGGAGCAGTTGTGAATTCCAACTGAATTATTTAATTGATCGGCTCCAATGGTTGGAACGGCGTACTCCTCATCAGTAAACCAAACCATAGAATTACCATTCTATACATGTTTATGCAGGTAACATGAACAATACCTACATAATTATTTAACAATTCTGTAAACTGAATCAGCTTTCATTTCCTTTTGTTTAATATGTAGGCGTATGGAAAAAAATGTGTATAAATAAAAATTATAGTAAATCGTATGTTCATATTTTATTTGTTGCATAAATAGTATTATGAAACTCAAAGAATAGCCACGCATAAAAAAAATATATAAAGAGAGTAAGGGAGTCTAGACGCGATAGCACAGTGGTCTGTGCATTGGATTCGTGCTGCTTCTGATGTTTGTTGTATGTAAATACAATTCATGCTTGGTCCGTTCCAAAGGTGCGGGTTTAAATCTAGCTCGTGTTTTAAAATATTTCTCATATATTTTCAGAAAGGTTATATGCGTGGGCAAATGACATGTATTGTTTTGAGCCATGGTATTAAAGAGTGAAGGAAAGTCCGGGTGGATAATGGAAAATGATATGATACGATTCGGGAACCGATTAGTGTGAAATATAAATAACAAAATGCTTCCTTGTTTAGTTGAAAAGAAGTAACAAATGGATTTCAGATTCACACACATTGTTTGACAGTCAAGTTATCTTTATAAGGACATTTTTATTTTGTGCCTAAATTCAGTTTAAACATGCTGAGTGTTTGGAAAAGGTTTGATAAAAAGTACCTACCTACAGTGTTAATTTTAAATAGTTTGATACCTATCTTACAGTTTTCAATACCACTGGTGTAGTTAGGGAGCAGGTAAGTTCTGGCACTTGTAGCGAGAGTACCCATTACTGTACATTTCCTACTTTAATTAATACATACCCACGAAAAGTTAAATTATTCTGGAAGGGTTTATTTAATGATCATGTCCCTATTTCATTATGTTTAACATTCGTACCTTGAACAACGATCCCACAAAAAAAAAAAAAAACTTGTGTACACACAGTGGCGACGTTCGTTCCGCTGTGTTATAAAGGGATCGCTGCTGCTCAGTATGAATGACAGTGAAGTACCATCAACTACTCATAGGTACATCGGCGTGTAGCTAGTATATTGTACTGAACGATTTCACTTAAAATTGGAAGGACCGGTACATAGACAATATATGTACTTAATACATCGTAAAGTTATATTGATTCCCTTCTATGGGCCAAGACAACCACAAATAATACCTACGAGTACCAACCTATTTCAAGTGCCTAAATCAAGACATTGGGATCAAGGATTATTTCTTCTTCTTGTCGTGTTAATCAATAAATAAATCAAGCTCAAGAAGCAATCGATTTTAAAGATAATTAAGTAAATAATTTTACAATGTTTGAAATAAATTATGTGGTTTGTCCATTTACAACGATAAAAAAAAACTAACCTATCATTCTTAATAGGTACCTATTTAAAATTAGTGCATACTCAAATATACTTTGGTTGGAAATAGCTTGGTTCCTGTGAAAGGCTACAGAAATTGGAATAATAATCCGGTCACCTAGTAGGATCTTTGTGGTAAATAAGCCTCGCAGATAACTATTGAAAAGCAGTTTTAATTTAGGTTTTCTTATGTAACTTTCCCGTAAAGCAACAAAATACTCTTTAAAAGCGTTGTAGAAATAAAGCTACCTATGAACTTACGAAAAGGTAATTAGGTATATTTGCTTGAATTAATGAATAGTTCTGTCTGAATAATGTGTCCCAATGAATTAAAAATTTAATGAAAAAGTTGATTTGTCGACATACACGGTACAGGTAAGATAATAAAATCAACAAAGTGGACAAGCAGCAATTCCACTAGAAATTTGTGAGCAAAGGTTTTAATTTCTCATAAAATAAAATATAATAAAAGAAAGTTTACCGTTAGATAAATTCAAAACTGTAATCAAGCAGAAATTATGTAAGAAGGGTTATTATAAAATATCAGATTATCTAGAAGAGAAAAATCCATGGGATTAGACTACGGTTCTAACAGGCTAATTCAAAATTAAAACTGACCTATGTATGTTGTATATCAACCTTGTACATTCAAACATATATTTAAAAGAGCGCGTGGGTTTTTATTGTCGCTTCTTTTTTTTCCCACAATGGCGCCACATTGTTTGTGAAGCGATGTAGTTTAGCTGACGTCATTAAGAGATTTAAATATCCAACAATGAATAAACGATTTTGATTTGATTTGATTTGATTTAATAGATTAGAAAAAAGAACGTGTTATTAAAAAAGGGGTGCTGTTCTTTTGTGCAGCGGCAAATGTATAAATAATTCATTTACAAAATTGATACAACTGAAAGAAGTCTTAAAAATAAACAATAATAATAATTCCTTAAATTTGACACTAAGGTTTGAAAATTGATCAGTAACATAAAAAATAGTTTCCGACAAACATTTTAAGTTTAATTCTGGTGAGATTCTACATTTAGATTAAAGGTACCAGTAGTTGAATTAGATTGAAAAATTACTTCATTAGATATCGCTATCTTATTAATTTATGTCAAATTGTGACAAAGCACTTTATTGCGATCAGGAGAACTTTAGTTTCCTTTTTATATGGGAAAAACACCATGGTAAACAGAAATCATCATCAATTCACCCGCCTATCTTTATTATAAATGATTGATGTCATAATTGCCACCGTGCTAACAGAAATAATATAGAACGATAATAAGTAGTTTAAAATACTTATTCTTATCATAATAGTCTTGGAAGATGTGTTGGACGCTCGATCCAGGCGTGGTGGGTTGGAGTTCAGCAGGTACGTGCAGAGTAATGAGCCGAATTGATAGATCGACTTTCCGAGGAGTTCCTGGGTTGAAACAGCCAGTTTGTATCATCACCACACATATAAATATGTACTTTGAAGAGTGCGTTTTGTATGTCTGGGTATAGATCATAATTTTAGTAGGTGTAATTAGAACACCAAGAATTCGTTGACCCTGCAAACTATACGTAAAAAAAAAAGAAAAGATATTATATACCTATAATAAATAGCTGAAGAACTTGTTATTGTTCTGGATTAGTTGTAAAATTTAAAACCTTAATTTAATTTGAATAGTCTTTGTATTTTTCTTTGTTTATCACCTGCAAACCTATGGAAACCAGTAGTGTGAAATAAAAATATTAAGAAAAAAGGTAGAGGAAAGACAGGTAGCGGTTTTTTTCACTCTTGCCTTTCTCTCAAGGCTTTAAAGTAACACAGGGCTTAAAAATAAGGTCCTCCTGGAGTTTCTGGATTGACTGCTGTAGGCAGGCTTCATTGGTCAATGGTTGTTGTAAGTCCAGAACAAGGAGACGGGGCAGATAAGAAGAAACTGGGAAGTGTTAGACAAAAAGAATAATTTGGAAGAAGATAACATTTGCAACAGTAGGGGAGAGGAGGAGTAACTAAGGAAAAGATGAAAAACTATTTTGTAGAAGGTACCGCTAGAAGCGTATTTTGATTTGATAATTTCCGATTCAAATGTATTTTATAATTTTAATTAGGTTATTTATGAACGATATAAAAAATACAGAAAAAAATCAAATCAAATGTCAAATACTACATACTAAACCTTATTACTATAAAAGTGTCAAATAAATAACCCGCCCCTCGACACTCCCGGTACAAAGGTGCCCATGACACTTGCCGCGTTACCACGTTGAATAGCCACAGACAGCCTTTGCACCAGGAATGCCCCGGAGCGAGAGTCACAGCCCTTGTCACGCATTCGACGCCCGATTTCCTGCACAAGGCACTTGGCTTCAGACCCCCAGCAGCCAGCTGTCTCCACCGCGAAGGGGACGAACTTATAACCACGCTTCAGTTCAGCGTATTTAGAATGTTTAAGGCGGGCCGCCTCCTCGGCGGCAGCACCTGGCAATCTTGTCGTTTGGGCCAAGTGAGATGGAGCGAAGGTGCTTACGCAGGTCGCGTCCCAGAGGAGACATCTACCCATCTCCCAGGGCACAAGCGTTAGGCCGTCAGGCCTCTTTCCGTCTGTCCTACTGAGGCCCGGGGGCTCGAGCATGCATGGGATGTTGGCTGATACGAGAGACCGGCGTATAATGTCATTCAGAGCGTGGTGACGTGGGAACCTACCTGAGCACCTACAGCAACTTAACGCATGATAACCATCACTCTCCACTCTAGAGCCGCAAATGCATATATGGGGTTCACAGACACTGCAGCCCAGGCGGAGAGCGACGGCAATACGCAGCGAATCGCTGTCAAGAAGGGTGCCCAGGTTCGGCGATGGTACTGCGTGCAACCAGGCTCCAGACTCCGGCTTAGAGGCAGCTCTAAGCCTTGCCAAATCAGCCCCCGTCGCCTCCCCTACAAGTCTATCTAGGGTAGACTTGGACGCGATATCGTCCCAGAAGCGTTGCCTTTGGGGGGTATCCGGCTTATCCAGGCCGAGAGACGTCCAAGCACTCTCGGCGTCGGAAACAAAAGGTATACGAAGCTCATCACCATTTACAGAAAGAATGCGAGCGACGACTTCCGTAGACCCATGCACCATATAAAAAATCTAATTAAAATAAGGAAGGGACGTAGTGTATAGCCTATGTCTCGAGCGTGCATACGCAGTCTGCAACCGACCGTACAGCGAGTAGGATGTGCAACATGGTGTGTGCGTTGGCGAGCCAAATAAAGAGCTTAACAACTAACATCTGCAACGGTACAGGTACCTTCTATTTTTACGAAAATATTTCATTCGTGTAATCTGTCATTTAACCCCTTTTCTCTCCAACTGTACAAAACCAGCCAGGTTTCGGATTGGCAGACCAATGTTTTGTGGACCTACTAGGCCACTACTATCGCTACAATGTTGCAAATTTCGTGTACTAGATGACGTAGGATAACATGCAGTGCCCTTACGGTCTAAAATGTTTTGTTCACAAGTTTCGTTTCTGCCTGTGCATTTAGTTAGCAGTGATGATATAATTTTCGCCAATTTCTTTTATTGCTATAACAAAGAGGAAACGCCGTCGAAAGATGAATCCTTTTGCCAGAAATAAAGGGCCTTAACAGGGAATTCCCCCTGTAATAAAAACAAAACAATGAAATAAATGTTAGCATACCAAACGAAGATGGAGCGAGATGATGGAACGACTGCCATTTGCGTCGCTCGCATGAAAAATATTTCTACTGATCTTGTTTACATTGACATCGTAATCCGCGGAGCGCGCCGCGTACGTTTTTACGCCCTAGTGAGCAGATGTGAATATATATCGTAAAAACGAAACGAGGATCAAAATCCTCTTATCGCGCTCGAGCATAAAGCTTAAAATCGAAATTTAATAACTACACCGCCCGTACGAGGCAACCGCATTTCATTTCGTTGGAAATTCTGATCGTATGTGGCGAACGAGTAATGCTAGTCCGTCAGGGAGAATAACGTAGCATATGGCATCATATGCTAGTTACATACGATAAACTCTTTTAGGTCTGAATTTTTTCTATACATAACTACCTATTCAATTTCTTTATCGTTAGATGAGTTCAAAATAATTTCGAATAAAACGTTTCAAAATCTTTGGAATGGCTAAATATACGCCTAATAATATGGTATTCGTCTTCGCAAACCAAGTGGCGCCATGTGGAAAAAAACCGGCCAAGTGCGAGCCCGACTCGCGCACTCAGGGCTCCCTAACTATATTGTATCTACCATATGATTACATATGATTATACTTACTACAAGCTTTTTCCCCTTGTTTTAAAAAAATCCGCTACCTAATCCTTCTTTAATATGAATGTACTGGAAACGGGAGCTCACCTTAATTGGTTATAATATGAGTTGTGAGAAAAGTTGTTGCGTTGAATGATTTTTCCCTTTACGTAGCCTCTTACCAAATTTCATGATTATGGATAAACAGGTTTATTAATAGGTTTTTTTTATAAATTTGTGGTTTTCAACATTTCAAAATTTCAACTTGATACCTTTACCGGTTCGTGAGAAATAGGATCTACTTACATATATAGACATGCGGAGAACAATGTTTTTTCCATTTGAGATATGGAACCCTAAAAAAGAAGCGACAAGAAAAAACACAGGCGCTCTTTTAAATTACGTTTGATTGTAACTAAATTACAATGTATTCTTATAATAAAGCAAAACTAACTAAAGTTGTAGTCACGAAATTCCAGCTCACGTATCAATGACAGGGGAAACAAACTCAATTCCCAGGGAGTCGCAGAACAATACAGATTCTCTCAAAATTCCATCCGCTTCCCAGCTCCAGTTCATTCGAGGTCCTCTATGAACTATTGTTCCGTTGTTACATATCCGATCGATATTTAATAAGGAGGATTCTCTTTAGTGTCTCTATTCAGAGTTATGACATTGTTGCCCCTATCTACTCGTATAGGTTGTGAGTTAAGAGTAATTTGAGTGGTATTAACTATAAAATTAAAAACGTTGTGTACCCCTGAGGTTTCTATTTTTCCCAGTGTGTTTTTTGGTATTAGAAGAGTTATTTTTCGAAAGACTTTCTCTTTAGTATTCTTCTGTTTTACGAAGTTAAGCCCATGTCCATCGTTTTACTCTTTCGAATATCAGCAAATTACTCGTACCTATCTAGATCGCTTGGGGCTTTCTACTGACGCCGAGACTATTGGTCATTTTGACTAAATTCTAAAGTCGCTAAAACACGGAATTCGGAATGTTATGAATTGAATATACATGATTTGTTTATTTACTCAATCTATTAAAATATCAAAAAGAAGATTCCCGGACAACTGCTGAGTGAGAGATCACATTTTGTTTTCTGCTCCGTCTTCAAAAGAAAGACTGTTTACTCTTGTTGTTTAACTGTTTGAAGTATGCCACATTGACCTGTCGTTGACTGTGCGTATATCATTTCTTGATATATATTTATTCGTTTTGTAAAACATTTTTATTCCTGCCAGTACATTTACAGTACATTTGACTAAAAATTACTTCAATCAAATTAAACAAACCGTGGGAGTTTATCACTGGGCGTATACCAGTGGTGTACACCCCCACGGACCCAAATATTTTTTTACAATACGTACGTATCTAATTAAATCAGTTACTGTTTTCTATTGCTTGAAAGCAGACGCTTTTTATTGCTTGAAAGCAGACGATTCGCAGAAACGTTCAAGACATGTGCAAAAGTATTCAATGAATATTTTATAACTATGGAAGGAAAATGCCGAGTTCATGCGTATATAATAGCTGTTGCCCGTGACTCCGTCCGCGTGGGGTTCTAAAAAACGTAGCCATTGACTTTTTCTATAGTACAAACTACCTTCTTACCATGATATTTTACTATTATTTTAATCTGAATGTTACTAATAAATCTGTGCCCAGGACTTACACACAAACAGTTGTACCGATTAAAACGGAATTTTCTACAACGTATTTGGCTTACTTCCATGCAACATTATAAGCTTTGTTTCATTTCAGCTCGGCTTTGCCACTTGAAATTTTGTACACACATATTTTCTGTTTGGGTTAACCGATAGCAATCAAAAGAAGTATACATATTGCACGGAAGTAACGCAAATACGTTACTGAAAACCCCGTTTGAATCTTTCCAGTAGTTTGTGTGTGAGTTATTGGTGCCGACGCTTGAAACTTCACGTACCCTCTGTCTGAGTGAACCGTTTTCAATAAAATTAAGCTAATATGTTGCACGGAATTAAGTTAAATACGTTCTTGAAAACCTCGTTTTAATGAGTTCAGTAGTTTGTGAATTATTTGCGCCGCCGTTAGGAACTTCACGTCCCTTCTATCTGAGTGAACCGTATGATATGAAACTAAGTTTTTTATTGCAAGGAAAGAAGCCCAACTCGCCACTGAAAACCCCGTTTGAATCAGTAAAGTAATTTTTCAGTTATTGGCTTATGCCGACGCTTGAATCTTCGCGAACCTTATGTCTGACTGAAACGTTTGCAATGAAACAAAGCTAATATGTTGCCAAAAATAAGTTAAATACGTTATTGGAAACCCCGTTTAAGTCCATTCAGTTGTTTATTAATTATTGGTGCCTCCGCTTGAAACTTCACAACTTTTCTGTCGGAGTGAACCGTTCGCAATGAAACTTAGTTACTCAAATAGGTTATTAAAAACCCCGTTTTAATCAGGTCAATAGTTAGTGAGTAATTAGCGCCGTCGCATGAAACTTCACGTATCTTTTGACTGAGTGAACCGTTTGCAATGAAACTATGCTTATATGTTGTACAAAAGTAATCCAAATATGAAATTGAAAACCCCGTTTGAATCGGTTTAGTAGTTTGTGAGTTATTGGCGCCACCGCTTGAAATTAAGAAAAGGTATTCTGTCGGAGTGAACCGTTGGCAATGAAACTAAGCTCATATGTTGCACGGACGTAAATAACGCATCATTGAAATCTCCTTATATTATTCACTAGCGACCCGCCGAGTCTTCGCACGGGTGAAATGCTGATACTAAATACACTATTTAAAGGCACGCGCCGCCGGACCCCCGGTCGGCCGGTACCGCCGCAACCGCTATGTCCCTGCATTTTAAATCTGTAATATCTTCGAAAATATTCATTTAAATTACATGCTGTAAAGGGCCATATTGATCTATATTAAATGCACAATGTATTTAAGGTTAAAATCACTTCGTAAAAAAATAAAGGATAAAAAATTGTTATTGTGATCCCTTAGAGATAGATATATACCATTGCATACTTTTTTGTAGATCTTTTTAAGGTATACAATACTGTATTACATTATTTTGATCTATCTCTTACGGTTCAGCCAGCGTTTGCAATGTAAGCGCAAAAAATGTTTATTTTAGACATCACATTAGAAACCTCTAAAATTATCTGTGTTTCTCCACTATATTATGCATGTATTATACATATAAACCTTCCTCTTGAAAAAACCGCATCAAAATCCGTTGCGTAGTTTTAAAGATCTAAGCATACATACAGACAGACAGACAGCGGGAAGCGACTTTGTTTTATACTATGTAGTGATATTAATTTGTGATTTATACTCCGTAAAATTACGAGAGATTGTATGGCGAAACGGAAATAATTGATAATAGCCGTGATTCTTTTTCAGATCGATAGATTATATTTCTGTGTAAAGCTTTTTAATGGAATCCACCTAAATTTACTTCATTTATTTATTTATTTTGCCGTCCAAACATTAAAAAAATATGGAATTTCGGAAAAAAATGTTAATAGATTATTTTTTTTATTTACGGCTTGCTATATATGCAGAATTTCATATTATACATGAATCCACCTAAAAATATTAGCTTTTTTGTATTGTTTAACTTTTATAGCACGAAATTTAAATACAGCTTATCTTCGCAACCAAAAATAGTAATAGATCCGTTTTGCTTTCTAATAATTTAAATAGTGCTATATAATCAAATTGTTGGCAAATCCAACATAAATGTTTACAAAATCATTGTAAACCAGCGATTACAAAAAACTTTTTTTTTATTTAGTATGGCATTTTTGTGAATATATATAAGAATCACTTACATTTAAAAAGGTTGAGTTTAGCTCAGTTTATTACTATTATTTTACCTCGACTTTATTGGCCCTTATATGTAAAAATAAGTGGAGATTTTATATTTTAAAATAAATTGATATTTTTAAATATATTTATGGTGGATTTTGATGCCTATATGTAAAGTATACGTTTATCTATGATATAAAGTATATAATTGTCTATTACTATTTTTGCCTTAGCTGTTATTCGAAAAAAAAATTCCGCTTTAAATTTTAGGTGGATTCGTAAATATTGCGTCTTAACATCATATTTAAATACGATATACACAAAAAAGTAGCTATTAGCATTTAATGTTTTGCAAAACCGTATTTTTACTGGACTATTATTGGTGCCGATGATGCTTGAAACTTCGCGTACCTTCTGTCTGAGTGAACCGGTTGCAATGAAACTAAGCTTATATATTACGCAAAAGTAAACCAAACACGAGGTTGAAAACCCCGTACAAATAGGTTTAGTAGTTTGTGAGTTGTTGTTGCACAGGCAACTAGATACTTTAAATTAGCGTAGCTTCTGATTGAGTGAACGGATTGAAATGAAATATAGCCTATATGTTGCTCCAAGCTAAGCTTAATCTACCTATGAAAACTGCAAAAAAATCCGTTCTGTATAGTTTCGGAGGTTAGCGCAAACAGACACTACGACAGACAGACAAAAAAAAATTAAAAATATATTTTCGTGTTCTATTAGTCCTTTTTTATCGCCCACAATATATTTTTGATGAATTCATCAAAAGTACAGACACACGTTTACTACTGTTTTATTATATGTATAGATTCCTTGGTTTGGCATCAAACTTTTTTGAAAAATGACCATTTTTAATTTCACGAAAAATCATGGATAGTTTCCTGAGACGGTACTTCCCCATGCTGACCCATCTCGAAAATCCATCCTGCATACTGGCTTACACTAGAAAAAAAATCTCTTTAGTATCACCCGTGTTCCGGCTAATTTCCAAAGCGTCTTTGGGATTAAACACACAATTTCATTCATAGGAATAATATTTCTTTTCAACAAGAACATGAAAAAATCTCCATCGACTTAAAATATAAGAGGAAAGTTTAAGAATATTCACAATAAACTTTCAGCGAGTTTATTGTTATCTCTTTCCCTTAACGACCTTCCTCTTATCCAAATTCGCATTATTCCGAACTTCAAACTGTCATCGAGTTTCCTCATCGGGATTCGAACCCGCCGCGTCCCAGTCGGAGCAACTTTACGAATACTTAACATGGTGACCCTCCGAGCCAACTGCCCTTTGTTTAAACCAACTTGATGTTGTTTTAGGACTAATGAGCTCTCTGAATGTTCGTCACGATGTCTCGCCAATGATACGGAACACGCCATGATTAAAACTCTGACCCCTAGCATGGACGAAAATAGCCTGAGAAGTTATTACGATTTCTCGAGTATTTTGCTAATAAATATACCAAACACCAAATTTGATATATATATAATATATATTTTATTATATATCTATCCTAGTGGACTTAATGTGCCGATCCCAAGATTTATATGTCGTAGGGCTAGGATACACACAAACACACACACACTCTCATGCACTACTCAACTTAAGCTATAAAAATTACTAACACCTAACTTTAATTTTTAAACACTCTTGATTTGTAGAAATTAAAATCCTATTTTGGAAGAGCGGTGTCTCCCAATACAGGCAAAATATTTGCTTAAAGGGAGTCCCCGAATACTAGCTGTAAGAAAATTTCTTGGAATCGTAATAAACATTTTTGTATTTTGTCTTTGTATTTTTTTTAATGTTAGCGTTTCTTTATATAGAAACTATGTAGAAATTTTGTGTGATTTGTTAGCAGAATAATTACTTTCCAGATTACTTAATAGCGCCATTTAATTTCAATGAGTTTTATGCTTTTCCGGGTTACGATTTCTAGTATGGGGATTGTCAGTCCTTTTCTCAGACGAATAAAAGTCCATTTTATTGACTGATTCGCGACAAAGGGTGAACTTCCACCATTGTTGTGCGAGGGAGCTAAGCTAAGCTAGAAAAATTCCAACCAATGAGATTGCGCCATTTTCCAGGCTTGTCAAATAGAGTGATTCTATTGGCTGAAATTTTCCAGCTCACAGCAAAGCTTAGCCCCACAGCACTAGTGGAAATTCACCCTTACAGGCAGCCGCAATTTTTTTTATTCTCAATGGGCTTACTCTTGACCTCGATCTTGTCTTGAGGACAGAGATGAGGTCGATGATGGGATAAGCTTGTCCAGAAGAAGCCTATTCACTCGCAACTTGAATAGATTCGGGTTACATGAACTCGGGAACACAGACGCAAGTAGAGAACGACACTCTATTGCTGTCACATTTGTGTTTTGATGACAAAGTAAGTGACAGCAATCATCTTAAATCACTTTAACTTTAATTACGCTTTGGGCAACTAGCAGTTATTCTATAAAGATTTTTAAAGAATTTCAATCTAACTGCGTCAGGAAACTCACAGTTTCTCGCAAGAAAAATAAAGGTACAGCAATTTATTTCTTCATCCGCTTACAGTGATGGAAAGTTCAACGTTTGCCCATGTACGAAATATACAGGGTGTTCGGCGCAACGTTCAACAAACTAAAACGGTGTATTCAGACCATGAAACTGAACAACTTTCCTTACGAAACATGGGTCGATTTAGTATGGGAAGTCGACTTTTTTTACGAAATAGCAAAAGTCATGGAACAAACAGTTGTCGCTTTTGTTCTCACTAATAATAGGGGAAACAGATATCAGGTCGAAAAAAAACATTTTGAAGAGGTTTTTGAAGGCTGCAAAATATTGAAACTAGGTATTCTACTTATATTGTTGTTCTGAGACCAACTCTAAAATTTTAAAAAATAATAGCTGTAAATATATACCAAATACAAATCATGCAATATATGAAACAGCTGTGTTGCAAATTTTCTTTTGATTCCACAGTTTACACACTTTCCTTAAACCTTAAATTAACAATACATAACTTTTCATGTCTGAAGTCTGAGGTACGTACCTTATACAAATACAAAAAAAAAATCAAAGACTGGTCTCTTAAAAATATAAAGGACAAAATATGATAAAGATACGTTTATTATGTTTTAATATCTTTTTTTTTCCATTTTGTTTATAATTTATTTTATTTTTTCTATAACTGATTTAAAAGTCATATCATTACATGACAGTATTTTGAACAATGTAGTACTCGTATGAAACGCGTGAGCATTGGCGAGTTCACTTGTTAGGTGACATTTTTAATTCGATTAGGTATCAACTGCCACTTGGCTCACTCGTTTCATATAACAAAGCACTGTTTTGCATGCATTATAAAATTTCAAAATTTTAGCAAAATGTATGTTGGGTTAAAAGAATGTGAAATGAGAGCTGGTCTGCCAATAAACTGCTACGCAGTTTGGCAGAATGTAAAAATTGTAAAATAATAATTATTTTTATTGTATAAATGATTACATACACACATACATACATATAAACTTCTCAAGTTAGTTATACTATATTTTTCGTAAATAATCGCTATTCATAACTTTCTTGTTGGAACGGACTTTACGGGATCTCGTAGACCTTCTGGCATATTTATACAGGCAAACAGAGACATAGTGTTGTTGGTATGGAAATATGACGATTTGTTGAACAAGGGCAACAAGGGTCATGATAAATATTGGAAAGAGCGCGTTGGATGGTTGCCACTAAATCAACGAGCTGTTGACACCGGCCTTGTTTAAACACGTCCCGTTTGCGAGGGCCAGCTAATACGGCAGCTTTCGTATCAACGGAATTAATGTTTGTGTTGTGAGCAAAAGTTTTCTGTTCAATTGGAACGCTGCAATTTAAAATAATTCTAGCTGAAAATACGAGGTTCACTTTAGATTATCTAGCATCTTGAAAATTATTATAATAATTGCACCCTTATTTTTATCTCCTCGGTTATTGTAAGAGGTGACTGAGGCCATGCAATTGTGGCAATACGAAAAATATTTTGGATTTTCTATTTTTTTTTATAGGCTAGATAAGATAAGATACTAACCTGCACCAGCTGACAACAGATTTTGTATAGGTGTTTTCTTTTTGTATTTTGACCTGTTTCTTGGGAAAAGTTGTTCAGTTTCATGGGCCCACCACCTCTTAAAATAACAGGGGTGATAAAAAAAATCCCGACCTGTATTCTAGAAGCGCTTTGCAACACGTGGCTCGATGTACCTTCAATTGTCGAGGACTTCAGATTGCTTATGAGTTGGAATTCATTTTAAAGCTAAATCAATCGAAAAGGACTTTTGTTCTACAGTGGGTTCCAGCTCATACGTATAGGGTTAGTTGCTAATGAATATGTTGATATATTGGCTAAAGAAGCTATTTCTGAAGGTGTAAAATTTGGTGTAAAGTAAAAAAACCGGCCAAGTGCAAGTCGGACTCGCGCACTGAGGTTTCCGTACCACCACATACACACGGGTCCTGAAACTATCAATCAATCAATCAATCAAACAAAATCATTTATTTCAGGCCAGTGACCCATACTTAATTATACAAACAAAACAAATGTCAAAATTTAAATACAAAATTAAATACTACTACTTAATTACTATGCAGTTGCTATTTTGTACTTATTGTTTATCATTTTTCTTACTTGAACTTTTGCTATTATTTTCAAATTCATAATAATTTTGTAGTTAGTTTTTAGTTTACATTATCTTTTTCTCTCGTTTTGTTAATCAAGTAATCTGGAATGTAAACACGGAAGAATTCCTGCGATTCAGGCCTAGCCTAGTGCAGGAATCAAACATGGTTGTAATTCTAAACATGTTAACTGGACCAATAAATTATTCTTATTCTTACATAATCATAATTGTATTAGTTGAAATTTCAGTAAGTTAATGTGCTACATTTTTTGAGTCCGACACGCGCTTGACCAAATTTTATTATTTGTTGTTATTTTATAGCTTATGCACTATAAACATACCAATTTTCAAGTTTGTAAGTGTTCCCGTTTTTAAATAGAACAAAAACAAAAGTCGCCTCAAGGACCATCCAACTTGACCCCTCTCTTATATGAATGTTCTTGAAACGGGAGCTCACCACAATTGGTTACCATTAGTTGTGAGAAAAGTTGTAATACTTAATTATTTCAGACTTTTCCCATCATTTGTACTGTGAGACCTAGCTTCTTGCCAAATTTCATAATTTTAGGTCAACGGGAAGTACCCTGTAGGTTTTGCATTTTTGAATAAATGTATGGAGATGAGGACATAAAATGCCATATCTTTTGATTGCGTCGTTGTAAAAAATTTAAATTTTTAGAGCTTGTGTGGTTCATAGATCCTAATATATGGTATTAATTTCAACCTGATAACTTTACCCGTTCGTGAGATAAAGGTCTTGACAGACAGACAGACATTCGGACAACAAAGTGATCCTATAAGGGTTCCGTTTTTTTCTTTTGAGGTACGGAACCCTAAAAGTAAAATGGGGTAAAGTTTATTCAGAAGTCCTCTATCTGGTGAGAGAGCATTGCACTGGATAATGGCAAGGATACCTTGACAAAAGGTCTTCAACAGGTCTTCATCATATGGTACAGGACAGTGCAACCTGGTCTGTGCAGATGCCCTTGGTTTGAAAGGGTTCGACTAGGCAGAAGCTCCTCAGCTCCGATCCGGTCACATTCCATTGAACAGTTTTGGTCACCTGATGAGCAAAACGACATCTCCCAAATGTACAGAGTGCGACGTCATCGAAGATGTGTACCACGACATGACGGAGTGTGTCCGGGCTACGCCGGAGAGATCACAATTTCTAATGCTTTAAATTTTGGACGCGTAGTGGTGTTTTGTAATAGTATCCTAGCTTTGCCTATTTCTAATATAGCTAGGGCCCTAATACAAATTTCTACAGTTAATAATTAAGCGTAGAGGTTAGTTTATTTTTGTAAGACATGAGGGTGACAAAAAACCGTCCTTAAAATTTTACATTAAAAGCTCTAATATGTATTGCAGGCAGTGAATTCCCCCTATTCCATCTATCCCTACTAGCTTATCCCTACTGGTAGGGATACTTGTTTTTTTTTTCCAAGTATCCCTACCGTTAGGGATAGTAGTTGAAAAGTTGAGATATTTTAAGTTAATTTTAATTTGTACAAATTTACAATTTAGGTTTTCAACCCCCCTATAATATTATGGGTGTTACACATTACGATAATGTTTATTATTATTCTTCCGCCCTGCAGCTTTGCCTGCATGCCTTGTTTCGCATTCCTCAAAACTTATTTGCTGCAGTTTTGAAAACCCATAAAAAATGAATATCGTTAAAAATTCTTTGTTAAACCAGATCAATAAATAATTAAGATTTTTACTACGAATTAATAAGGTTTTTATGATTTATAATGGCCATAGAAAAGCTAGAACACAAATATTATATTATGTATATCAATTTCTTTGATAAATGTACACTTTTGGATCAACAACAAAGTTTGGGGACTCTACACAAACTCCACCGACACATCTGTATGTTTGGAATAGACCGTACCATATGCAATGTTTGCTCGACGATGCACAGGAGAGCTCAGTTCAAATATTCACCTACAGGAGTTCATTTTGGTCTCTCTATTTGATTTACTTTGTTAACTGTTACGGGCTTGCAAAACTATTAAGTTCGTACTTTCTTTCCCTTGGTAACCATTCATTTTTATGTCATCGATAACACACTTCGTTATTTTACTGGTTGATTGGACCATAAAACGAAAATGACGTTTTGAAGACTGCTAAAATACAATAGACGGTTTCCGCATACTAATGCTGGGTGTACTTGAGCTTTGTGTTTTAATTTTTGTAGAGAAAAAGTGTCTTTTAAGAAGACGTTCAAACAATTAAGACATTGGCCAACTTTATAATTAAGCAGAGTTTCGTTTTACACGGAAACTAATTGGAACAAATGAACCTTATTAATTGAAGATTTAATTAGAAGTCACTTGGTCTTCTAAACTCTTCCTCAAGGATTGGATCGTATCTCAGAGTAATGGTATTGATGTCGCAGACAAAAATGTATAATTCGTCATTTTAAATTTCGCCTTGGCATTCTACAAAATGGCGAAAATTTTTTTATTCGTCATTTTACATAATACCGCGGCAATTCACAAAACGGCGCGTAATTCGTTTTTGGCTTTGGCCTGCCGCTGCCGCGGTACGCTAGGTTTGCTCGCTCGGCACGTGCGTTGTGGTTGTGGTCGTAAGATCCAACCTAACCGTTTGGTTGTGTGGCAAACGAACCTACAGTGCACCAGTGATCTAGCCGGCGCCGTTCTACAATTCGCCGACCGCTTACAGTTTGCCCGCCGTTTGTATAAATGGCGAATTATACGATTTGCTTGCGACATTGTAGAGATGGCGTTCAGCGTTGTGACCATTCCGAGTTTTGTACTTAAAACTTTTCGTATTCATTACAAGATATAGTTATTAGAAATGTCTTAGTGTGTGAGATTGTCACCGGAAATGCATTTTATGAATAATTCCTCCGTCTTCACTAACTTAGATAAGATGTAAAATATTCCGAACTTGTGTTTTACTTCAAAAATCAAGTTCAATTTGAAAATCCTTTTAAAAGCAGATCGTATTCTAGATGTAAAATTGTCAGGTTTGTGAAAATTTTGAAGTAAAACAAAAATACTTACGTTTGAAATGCGTTCGGTGAAAGGGTCACAAAGTATATGAAAGAGTAAAATGACGCTAGGATTTATGCCAAGTTTCCCTTTTACTGCAAGTTATATGAGCAAATATATATTTATGTTTGTAGGTTTAGAGGAAGATCAACAATCTCGAAGACGGCGCTCCCCTGCGAGAGGCAGCAATCGTTTCGCGCGCGTGTCTGAGCCCACCCTTTTTATAGCCTCGATGAATTATGACATAAAATATTTATCTCCTTTCGGGATTTGTAACGTGTCTGCTTGTCTGCTCCTTTTTAGATGATAATGCAGTAAATCTTCCTTTTTATAACACGATAAAAGAAATTGACATCTGTAGGCGGAGCTTGGAATCAGTAAGAGTCTGAAATGTGTAGTTTGGTAAGTGCTCCAATAACGTGGTTTGATGTTCAATGTTATTACAAAGAAAATATTAAATAAGGTTGCTTTTGTACACAAGTGTTATAATATTGTCTTACGATCCATTACTATTTCGAGGACTAGTGAAATTTCTGTTGATATTAACAAGACCTATAAGTTACCAAGTTACGCCGTGAATATACTCGGGTGTAAAATCACATTATAATATTAGCGCTCAAACAAAGCATCACCGTCAAGGTAGTGTCTCGGAGGTAATTAGAACAAACTTTCCTTTAAATAATGTTATGTTTGGGCTTCAGTCATTAACTAGGTTTAGCCGATACGAGTATTTATATGGCGAGTAATTTGGGGGAAAGTACAATTTTCTGCATACTTATTTGTAGGTCGTAATCTTAAGTATGATTTTGCAGAAATTTTTAGTGATCATTCTTAAGATCAAGCTGATGAGCAATCCCTAGTGTAATATGCGCTGGAGTCGTGGTAAATAGCCTAACTCGGGTCCAACACAACACAACCCTTCTACCATCGGGAGTCCAGACGCACCGCAGGATTTCACTTACACTTGGTTGATATTCCGCACGTTCGCACAAAGCGCTTTGAAAAGTCTTTTATAATGCGCACGGCTAAATAGTAGAATTCTCAGCCTGCGTCTGTGTTCTATTCAACCCGATTCTACTCAAGTCGCGAGTGAATAGGCTTCTTTTGGGCAAACTCGTTCCATCGTCGACCTTATCTCAGGGTGTCTACTCTCAAAGTCCGATATATCGAAACGATACAACTCGAAACATGCAAATGCAAAACTTCGTCCATTGACAATAGAGTAGAATATTGATTGGATGCAGTTTGAAAATTCATCCAACCAATATTCTACTCTATTGTCAAGGGACGACGTTTTGCATTTGCATGTTTCGAGTAGTATCGTTTCGATATTTCGGACTTTGAGAGTAGACACCCTGTCTTCAAGACTAGATCGAGTTAAAAAAAACCGGCCAAGTGCGAGTCGGACTCGCGCACCGAGGGTTCCGTACCACCACATAATCATAATTGTATTAGTTGAAATTAGATTTTTTAAGTCCGACACGCGCTTGACCAAATTTTATTATTTGTTGTTATTTTATAGCTTATGCACTATAAACATACCAATTTTCAAGTTTGTAAGTGTTCCCGTTTTTAAAATAGAAATAAAACAAAAATCGCCTCCGCGACCATCCAACTTGACCCCTCTCTTACGTTCTTGAAACGGGAGCTCACCACAATTGGTTACCATTAGTTGTGAGAAAAGTTGTAATATTTAACGATTTCAGACTTTTCCCATTATTTGTACTGTGAGACCTAGCTTCTTGCCAAATTTCATAATTTTAGGTCAACGGGAAGTACCCTGTAGGTTTTGCATTTTTGCATAAATGTATGGAGATGAGGACATAAAATGCCATATCTTTTGACGTTGTAAAAAATTTGAATTTTCAGATCTTGTGTGGTTCATAAATCCTAATATATGTTATTAATTTCAACCTGATACCTTTACCCGTTCGTGAGATAAAGGGTCTTGAAGACAGACAGACAGACAGACAGACGGACGGACAACAAAGTGATCCTATAAGGGTTCCGTTTTTTTCTTTTGAGGTACGGAACCCTAAAAAACAAGCTTAAACTGTAACATAGATAGCCAAGCACAATAATTTTATTTAATATTATATGAGCTTACATTGTATCGTAGTGGAAAATAAAAATTGCTTACTTATATTTATACCTAGTATCCGGGTGCAATCTCTTGGTCGTGCACTATATACCAAATAGGTGATTTTAGTGGAAGGATGTGGGTAGTTCTCCTTTCTGTAGAGGATTTATTCAAGTGTATAATAATCATGGTGTGGTCAGAGAACACTTTCCCGTAATAGGCCGCAGCACAGCGACAGACCAACGAAAATTGCGACGCGGAAAGGTCCGCTCATTACCTATGCAGGCAATGTTTTTTTTGTTACCCATGACACATCTCACGGAATTTCCGTTGGTGTCCAAGTGGATCTTTTCGCGTCGGAATTACCGCGGGTGTGTCGCTATCTTAATTCGGCATACATTGCTGGGAGGCTTGGTTATGTTAATTGCAATATCCTTACTTCAACGAGCAATGTATGCCGAATTAGTCTTTGAATTCAACTAAGTGTGATCACTCCTTTAGGGGCGGTGATTTACAAATCGATCGTCATTGCCAAAGCATATACATTGTGTAAGGGACTTGACAGGTTTTCAAAACCTGCAAGGGCATGATCTGATCAGTCAACGCATCTGAACATCTTTCAGTAATACAACTAAAAATCGACCTCATATACAACGTGTAGTGGAAAGGTGTGATAATACTGAAGGGTGTAAATCTGCCCATGAAAATGAACAACTTTTCCGAAGGAGCATAGGTCGAATACGAAAAACCAAATTTGACCTCTCATACAAAATTCGCTATCAGCTTGTGCAGTTTTGTTCTACTATGACCTGTGTTCCTTGGGAAAAGTTGTTCAGTTTCATAGGCAGATTCACACCCTTTAGTACTCGTATTATCACACCTTTCCGTTATACGCTGTATAGAGAGGCAGATTTTTGTTACTCAAACCAAAGCTCTAAGTAAATCCCAGTGAAGTAATATGGCACAGCAGGGCAAATGACTTTCTTTCGGTCGTCATAGACCGTAAGGGCACTGCATGTTATCCTACGTCATCTAGTACACGAAATTCGCAACTTTGTAGCGATAGTAGTGGCCTAATAGGTCCACAAAACGTTGGTCTGCCAATCCGAAACCTGGCAGGTTTTGTACAGTTGGAGAGAAAAGTGGTTAAATGACAGATTACACGAATGAAATCTATTCGTAGAAATAGAAGGTACCTATACAAGTAAAAAACAACAGGTCTGCCTTGCATCCTCTTGGCAGTTTCGCTAGTCGGACCACAAATGTGGTCGGATGTGATTGGACTACAAATTTGGTCGGACTGGCGAAACTGCCAAGAGGATGCAATGCAGACCTATTGTTTTTTACTTATATAGGTACCTTCTATTTCTACGAATAGATTTCATTCGTGTAATCTGTCATTTAAGCACTTTTCTCTCCAACTGTACAAAACCTGCCAGGTTTCGGATTGGCAGACCAACGTTTTGTGGACCTATTAGGCCACTACTATCGCTACAAAGTTGCGAATTTCGTGTACTAGATGACGTAGGATAACATGCAGTGCCCTTACAGTCTATCACCGATTATTTCCGAAAGTGACAAGGGACAATGACCGCTATTGTCAGCAATGCCTTCCTCCCGTTACACAGATAACATTATGTCAGTATTTAATATGTTTATTGCAATAACTGAAATATTCATGAGAAGGGGAACTAAGAGTAAAACATAATATAATAAAATCTGCCGGTTCTCTCGTCACGTTCAGCAAATAACTGGATGCACCGTAATACTTTAAGCTTTTTATGTAGCCATTGGATTTTAATGGTGAATTAATTCTGTTATTTTATTTTCATTCGTGGAATTTTAAATAAATTATGTTTTTTATTGATTAATAATAGTGTACAATTCGTAGCAGGTGGATAGTAGTAGTCTCTGCCTACCCCGACGGGAACAAGGCGTGATATTAGGTATTTATGTTCGTTTTCGATGTTACGAAGTTTATTACGATTACCTAAGCGATTACCCAATAATTATGAACTGTCTTAAATTTCTCTTTTTTTCTATTTCTTTCTATTTTGTATTTTTCTTTGAAAAGTTGCCTATAGAATGGGAAAACTGATTTCCATGGAATTTGGCGCATGCACAATTGTGTATAATAAAGTCTTTGGTCAGCAGAAATCCTTTTTGTAGAAAAATAAACAGGGCTTTAAAAAACCGGTGTTAAATTATTTCATCGTAGAGGATTCAATTCCGAAATTGTATGGGATAGACCAAAGATCTGTCCATGACACTGAACAACTTTAGAAGCCTTCTCACTTGCGACTTGAGTAGATTCGGGTTATACGAACTCGGAAACTCAGTGCTTCAGTAGAATCCAAACAAAAAGGTCTACTGTAGAAAATTGTAGGTTCGCTGCTTGTAAACAATCTGTCCTTTATCTCTCAACAAATAAACAAGAAAACAAGTCTTTACAAAAGTAGAACGCAAAGTCAACAGACTGAAAACTTATCGAACAAAGAATAAAGACAATCTTATCGATACTGAAGCTGCTCAACTTTCCATTGAATACTCATCAAAAGGTAACTGTTACTTGTTCTTATCAATTTATAAATACTTGTACAACGTACGTATAGGGGTGAATTTTTCACCAGATCTGTACGAGGACGAGGAAGCTAAACTGTGAGTTGGAAAATTTCAACCAATACGATTGCTCCGTTTGACAGCGCATTGCTTGAAACTTCCGAAAGAATTCGGACTCCTTGCTCCGCTCGGAATAGAAGAAATACTAATTTATTTTACTATGGGATGGCATCTGCCATTGTGTCCCAAATCGAAATATCAAATCACCATACGTCTTCATACAAAATTTACAGAACGACGCCTATGCCGTATTTTCAATGACCGAATGAATGTTAAAGTACCTTGTGACACATATTTTCATTAATCTTCCTGCTATTTATGGAACTTCCCCAGATCACAACTTAGCTTTCTCGCACAGCACTGGTGCAAATGCACCCTTACAATAATAACCTCTTTAATAATAACGGTGAAAAATCCACTTGTTATTAAACTGTACCAGCTGAGAGAGCGGAAAGCGCTAATTATTGCATAGTTTCTTGAAATTATGAAAAATGTTGTACAGTTTCATGGGAAGGCTCATATACTTTAACGACTACAATTTATTAGAGTCAGGATTCAGGAATCAATGGCTCAACATGCCTTCCGAGGCGTAGAAAACCTTAGAGATGTTTGCCATTTTATTTAGGCACACATTTCGTACATACTTGATATACAAACATAGATAAATAACACGCAGGCTCACTACCAACCACGCAAAAGGGCTGGTAAATTTTCTTAACTTTGGTGATTTGTACGAAAGAGGGACTGACACTCTGACAACAGCCCTTCAATAATTTTCAGTATTGTCTAGCGATTGGTTTAAGTGATTTAAACTCATAGGTTCAAGTGGTATTTTCTTTAATTAAAGTTATGGTTTGAAGGTATTTTTATTTATCACTAGCTGTTGCCCGCGACTCCGTCCGCGTGGGGTTCAGAAAAAGTAGCTAATGACTTTTCCCATGGTTCAAACTATCTTCGTAGTTCGTACCAAGTTTATATCACAATTGATTTATCGGATTAGTCATAAAAGCTTAACAAACAGACAGTGCAGTTCTCGCCTTTATATTATTAGGTATACAGAGTACCGATAGTACGGATTTTTGTAAATTAAACACGTCTTGTTTACGTGTGGACTGTTAGGTCGCCCACTATCCTCGTAAGTGTAAAATTATAGTCGAATTCCACGCGGACGAACTATGATTCGGGTTTCGTTCGGTTTTCGGGTTTATCTTATACAAAACAAAGCCTAACTAAATCTGAGGCTCAGTCACTTCAGCTTCTGTGGCAACTGAAAAAAGAGCGGTACAAAGTCCAACATGGCTTCACATGCTTTTAACTGTACATGTACCTGCATACAAAACTGTTGGACTACACTTCTGTACAATCGTTGTAACTTATTTCTCCCCTTAAAAGACAATTCCTAAAAAACAATGATTCACATCTCTCTTTATTTATTTAAATATTTTGTTTATAAGTACCTACTTCCTAAGTTTTCAAAACTTTAGAACTTTCATAATTTTTTTTACATTTGTTGCACTGCCATGCCGAAACAGGATTTTTTTTATTATTTTATAATAAAACTAAATCTAGATTTTACCAATCTTTAGCTGCACCCACAACTTTTACACAAACAACTGGACCGGATCAAACGGAATTTTCAACAACGTATTTGGCTTTCTTCCGTACAAATATAAGCTTTGTTTGATTTCAGCTCGGTTTCACAGCTTGAAACTTTGAACTCGCCCATTTTCTGTTTAAGTGAACCGATTGCAGTAAAAAAAAATTCAAATATTGCACGAAAGCAACCCAGTTACGTTATTGAAAACTCCGTTTAAGTAGTTCTAGTACTTTGGTGTGGCCGTTTAAAATTTCGCGAACCTTCGGTGTGAATGAACCGTTTGCAATGGAATTAAGCTTATATGTTGCACAGAAAGAAGCCCGAAGCGTCATTGAAAACCTCGTTTGAACCAGTTCAGTAGGTGAGTTCTTCGTTCTGCAGCTTGAAATTTTGCGTATCTTCTGTCAGAGTGAACCTTTCGCAATGAAACTAAACTTGTTTATTGCACAGGAGTAAGCCAAACGCGTTCCTGAAAGCCACGTTTGAATCTGCTCAAAAGTTTGTGAGTTATTCGCGCCTTTGATTGAAACTTTGCGTAACTTCTATCTGAGTGAACCGTTTTCAACTAACCTAAGCTTATATGTTGCACGAAAGTACCTAATCCAAGCACGTCATAGAAATGCCAGTTGGAATCGGTACAGTAGTTTGTGAGCTATTGGCGCCGTCTATTAAAACTTCGGGCATTTCCTGTCTGAATCAACCGTTTTCAATGAAAGTAAGCTAATACATTGCAAAGAATTAAGCTTAACACGTTATTGAAAACCCCATTTAAATCCGTTTAGTAGTTGGTGAGTTATTGGAGCGCCGCTTGAAACTTAGTGAATTTTATGTCTCAGTTAACCGTTTGCAGTGAAACTAAGCATACATGTTGCATGGAGTAGCCAAATACGTTACTGAAAACCTCGTTTTAATCGGTTCAGTTGTTTGTGAGATATTGGCGCCTCCGCTGGAAATTTCGCACACCTGTCTGAGTGAGCCGTTTTCAATGAAAGTAAGCTAATTTGTTGCAAATAAGTAAGCTTGACAGTTTATTGAAAACCCTGTTTGAATCCGTTCAGTAGTTTGTGAGTTATTTGCGCCGCCGCATGAAACTTAGCGTACCTTCTGTCTGAGTGAACCGTTTGCAATGAAACTAAACTTTTATGTTGCACAAAAGTAAGCCAAACTCGTAATTAAAAACTCAGTTTGAATTGGTTTGTGAGTTATTGTCGTACAGGCAATTTTATACTTTACATTGGTGTAGCTTCTGATTGAGTGAACCGATTTGAATGAAACATAGCCTATATGTTGCTCAGAGCTAAGCTGAATCTATCTGCGAAAACCGCGAGAAAATCCGTTCAGTAGTTTCGGAGTTTATCGAAAACATACAGACAGACAGACAGACAGACAGACAAAAAGTTCAGAAAACATATTTTTGAGTTCTATTGGTCGTTTCTTATCGCCCACACTATTTTTTTTATAAATTTATCAAAAGCTGTACTTTTACGTACGCGGTTTCTACTCTTTTATTATATGTATAGAAGATTAAGTTTAGCCTATAAAGCTAAGAATAGTATCATGGACAGAGGGATTTGTGGTCACCAACCAAAGAGTTCCATTCCATTTCATTGTGCCAGCCGCAAAGCCAATTTGCAAGTGCGGTAACGGTGATTTGGTACACCCCTCACAATGATACTACACATTTTTGTCGAAAAATTCTAGGGGAACTTTCAGATCCAGTAGTGGAGCTTTTTATGGTATGTTATGATCCCATGTGGTGCCGGCAAAGAATAGTACCATCCCATACATACCCGTGGGTGTCGTAAGAGGCGACTAAGGGTTATAAACTGGGGATGGGCAGCAGCATCCTTCTGTGTATCATTTTACCATTTTACTTACTGCGGTCCATGGTGCCAGCTGTAACGCTGACAAGCTAGGTGACTATGATACCTACTTCCCCTTTAAATTTTTCCAGCAAAAGCTAGAATTCTGGAGGAAGCTCCCTGTCCTGTAGTGGACATTTCAGGGGATGTTATGATGACACTAAGGTCCATATTCAGAGACAAACAAGTGTCAAAATTGTATAGGATTTTGATATTTGAGAGACTGCTAAGTGCTTAGTGCTTCATGCTTAGTTTCGTCTTTAAATCTTGGCCTAAGTGTAGCGACACATGCAAATCTTTCCGACGCGGAGAGTTCCGCTCATGACGCTCGCAACGTTTTTTAAATTGACACATCTGGCAGAATTTTCGCTCTGGTCATTCACACCTTTAATAGTCGCGTTACTTTCCATATAGAAATCTCCACAGGTGTGTCACTACACTAAAAGTTAGTATGAATACGATTTTAATTCCTACTTATTCAATGAAAATTTAGAAAACTGTGACCCTGTGATTGGACACCCATCCAAAAATAAAATTCTGAAATTGTAAAATTCTTCCTGTTAGACTGAAACATAAGTATCTAATTTTAGTTAACAACCATAGTAGTTGGGTCCACTACTCTCCAGTCGGGCATCAGTATAATACCAGGTCGGTATATGCAGGTAAATTCGAGGTCCCAAGCATAGAACTATAATCTTTATCTGTGGTCCCAAGGGTAAATAATTACTACGGAGATAGAACTCTTGAGAAACGCCTACCTTACCTACTCAACAGTTTGCCCGCAAATATCAGACAAGAAACTGATAGAGGTAAATGTGCCAGTTCGCTTAAGAAGTACCTGCTTGACACTATGTAGTGTAATGTTACCCGCATGCATTACATGGTGTCAAGTGGGTACCTACGAGTGTGTATGTGTTACTAGCTGTAGCATTGTTGAAATGTATTAAACGAGACTGTCTTTCCCGCAGACAAATCGCTTAAGCGGTTTTGTGGGGCTTTGTATTAACTATAATTCTAAATTGTAAACTTCTTAATAAATAAATATTACATTACATTACAAATCCTTATCTTCGAAGAAGCCCCGACAGACGCGGTCAACTTTGCTCTATCAGTTTGTTTGACATCTCGATAACATTGTCAAAGGATCCTCTCTCTTTTCCCTCGGGCTCACGACGATATGATGACAACAAAGTTCAATCTAATAAATCTGATTTGTAGGGTTCCCACGAGCTCTAACCCCAGCCCCGTGTTACTACCAGATATGAGACAGCACGTGTTAGCTATAGTTGGTTTCGAGAGAAGGTAAATAATTGGTGAAGCATTCGAAAAATAAGACGCTCTCATTGTTCAATTGTTTTAAGAATGTAGAGAAACGTTGATATGCAAACAAAGTCGCAGCTGTTTTGTTTGGAGTTGAAAACTCTTTTGCCATTCGCTTGCGCTGCTTGGCTAGCACCGACTCCAAAATGAACTATTTTTTGTAATGTAAATTTATAATTAAAATAAAAAATATATAAAATGCTTGGTTATTTTCTATTACTTCACTAAGTTACTAATAATTACCTACTATGATTATTTTATACTTTTGAGTGCTAATAGAAACCTTGCAAAACTTTGAAGGAAGTGCGTAGTTTTTGTGATAACAATTTTTTTTACATATAATATCACGCCTTGTTCCCGTCGGGGTAGGCAGAGACCACAGTTCTCCACCTGCTACGATCTTGACATACTTCCCTTGCTTCCTGTACTTTCATCAATCCTTTCATACATGCTCGTCGGTTTAGGGTACTTTTAATCTGGCCTTTATTCAGAACGTCCAATTCAAAATTTTTTTTCACTCCTATTTGACATCAGAATCGATGGTTAAAATTTTTCAGGTTACTTGGGCCTACGGTGTAATAGAAACCCTGTATTTAAGGTAATCCGCAGCCTTTTACAGGTAGGTAGATATGTTTATTGTTGATAGATAAGCTTAAAGCCAAGCCGCCCCGCATCGTGATTCCACGGTTTTGCGCGTTACGTGCCCGAGCGAACTGATAAACCGTTGTTTCCCCCTTATCTCCGTCACCAAGACCGGGCCTTCTCGACACTTAAATTAAAATGGTTTATCTTCTTTCAAAATATCCACTTGCTACTAACAAAAGAGTGTTTTTGTTGGAAGTTAAATCAGGGACCGAACAAACTGGTTGTACTTGAAAAACAAGTGCCAAAACCTTTTTCAAGCGATATGAAGACTAACCTTTATATGATAACGCTTAAATATGACACGGCTTAATGGGAAGGAATAGGGTAATGAAACATTATGTTGAAGTGAGAGAGACTTCTGAATATCGATAAGGCTAATTCAGCGGAGACATAAAGATTAATCGTATCAGTATTTCTTCTTCTTTTCTGTCGTTTCGCTTTTGGCAGAGCGGCCGTGGTCACTTTGGGACATCAACAACACATCTCTCCGCAAGATCTCCCGCCATGTCTCCTTGTTGGCAGACTGTCTGGCTTTTCCACTAGGGATTTCGCCTGGTCTGTAATAGGTGACCTGCTGCGCGACCTCAGTTTATCCACATTTCCCGCCCTTCTACGACCAACCTAATTCAGCGGTATCATTTCAAAAATCTACCAAAACTACTAACCAATAACCTAACTGTTACAGTCCCCGATTTAAATGAATCAAGAAAAACAATTGATGAAAATTGAGTACATTTTTATTTATAGTTATAACAATTATTACATTTACAGTTCAACAAAAGATTAAATCGACTGACTATCGCACCATTTAAGCCGGTGGGCCTAGAAACATAAAATGCACAGGGGATCCATATGTATAAGTGATACATACGAAGGATCTTCTTAATTCCTAAGCATTTCGTGCTTCAAGACTTTACATTCAGTCACCTTTTCTTTATGAAGTACACGTCGTAGCGTAGGTAACTCATCGATTACATCTCGAACAAAACCTTTGCCCCACATTGCTTTTGACTATTGGGCCTGTACTCTAATGAAAATTTTTAAAACGCTCGTGCTTCTTATAGCTCCTGTAAAAACATTTTTTTTTTGTTCCGACATATCACGAATAGAAGGAAAAGGTTGTGATAAAATGACCTTCAGTTTAAAGTTGTTGATCACATTTTACTGTCAACCATTAATATAATCGTTTGCCATTTTAATACGGCGCACAACTTTTGTTTGGAATGTCTCTTCTATACAATGTCTTCATTATAGGTTTTCGATACAAAGATAAAATTTTGGAAAATTCATTGGCAGGAGGTTAAAGGGATGAAAGTTCAGTCACACGGATAGTCCTCCGCCCGCTCATTTGGTCGATTGGTATCTGTAACAAAGCAAATGCAAAATTAGTATGTACCGTCTTACCGGCTAGAAAAACCCAGGACTTCATCACAATATCTCATGAAACGTCCACTACAGGACAGGGAGCTCCCTCTAGAATTCTATCTTTTGCTGGAAAAATGTAAAGGGGAAGTACCATAGTCACCTCGCTTGTCAGCGTCACGGCTGGCACCATGGACCGCGGTTGTAGGTGACCGCAGTAAGTAAGATGTTAGATACAAAGGAGGATGCCGCTGCCCATCCTCCAGTTTATAACCCTTAGTCGCCTCTTACGACACCCACGGGTATGTAAGGGTTGGTACTATTCTTTGCCGGCACCGCACGGGGCCCAGGACTTACCTTGGTCTAACTCATTTCGCCAGCTCGGTAATAAGTTAGCACTATATTTATTCTTGGTATATGCTCGTGTTAAGAAAAATTACATGTTGAGTGACAGGTAAATAATATGACCGGTGACAGAGCTAGACTAGGTTAGACCTGGGTTTGGAGGGCTCTGCGCCAGCGAAACGTCTCTGAATGACACCCTTAAAATATAGGGATATTTTCCACTTCTTGAGTTATTCATCATAACATCCCATAAAACGTCCACTACAGGACAGGGAGCTCCCTCTAGAATTCTATCTTTTGCTGGAAAAATGTAAAGGTGAAGTACCATAGTCACCTCGCTTGTCAGCGTCACGGATGGCACCATGGACCGCGGTTGTAGGTGACCGCAGTAAGTAAGATGTTAGATACAAAGGAGGATGCTGCTGCCCATCCTCCAGTTTATAACCCTTAGTCGCCTCTTACGACACCCACGGGTATGTAAGGGTTGGTACTATTCTTTGCCGGCACCACACGGGGCCCAGGACTTACCTTGGTCTAACTCATTTCGCCAGCTCGGTAATAAGTTAGCACTATATTTATTCTTTTTCTATGCTCGTGTTAAGAAAAATTACATGTTGAGTGACAGGTAATTAATATGACCGGTGACAGAGCTAGACTAGGTTAGACCTGGGTTTGGATGGCTCCGCGCCAGCGAAACGTCTCTGAATGACACCCTTAAAACATAAGCATATTTTCCACTTCTTGAGTTATTCATCATAACATCCCATAAAACGTCCACTACAGGACAGGGAGCTCCCTCTAGAATTCTATCTTTTGCTGGAAAAATGTAAAGGGGAAGTACCATAGTCACCTCGCTTGTCAGCGTCACGGCTGGCACCACGGACCGCGGTTGTAGGTGACCGCAGTAAGTAAGATGTTAGATACAAAGGAGGATGCTGCTGCCCATCCTCCAGTTTATAACCCTTAGTCGCCTCTTACGACACCCACGGGTATGTAAGGGTTGGTACTATTCTTTGCCGGCACCACACGGGGCCCAGCACTTACCTTGGTCTAACTCATTTCGCCAGCTCGGTAATAAGTTAGCACTATATTTATTCTTGGTCTATGCTCGTGTTAAGAAAAATTACATGTTGAGTGACAGGTAAATAATATGACCGGTGACAGAGCTAGACTAGGTTAGACCTGGGTTTGGAGGGCTCCGCGCCAGCGAAACGTCTCTGAATGACACCCTTAAAATATAAGCATATTTTCCACTTCTTGAGTTATTCATCATAACATCCCATAAAACGTCCACTACAGGACAGGGAGCTCCCTCCAGAATTCTAGCTTTTGCTGGAAAAATGTTGAGGGGAAGTACCATAATCACCTCGCTTGTCAGCGTTACGGCTGGCACTATGGACCGCGGTTGTAGGTGACCGCAGAAAGTAAGATGTAAGATACAAAGGAAGATGCTGCTGCCCATCCTCTATTTTATAGCCCTTAGTCGCCTCTTACGACACCCACGGGTATGTATGGGTTGGTACTATTCTTTGCCGGCACCACACGGGACCTTGAGTTATTAAGGTTACTTATCACTCTGTCTACAATTATTCTTATCATTTATTTCTTAATTCTATGGCAAAACAAACGAAGACTCCAATTCATAGACTTGCTAATTCTATCCTATTTTCTGTGTCGGTCAGACAGGGTGCAAACCGTTTTACCCATTTTGTTCAAAATGTATGAGAGGGTGCGATACCGCGATACCGTCATACCATCCATATGTATGTGGGTCGAATCTGCCGCGAGATAAATCAGAGTCGCACGCGTTATGCACATCCACTCTACGACCTCGATTCCACTTGACATTAACAAGTTCGGTTTTAAGGGTATAAGTTTAACTGGAATAGCTACAGTGAACTGAATCCTAAATTACAGAAATTACATAATCAGTTCGAATGGTGATAACTACAAACAATACATGTCTCAAATGTTTCTTTTAATAATGATTTTGTTTGCGAATCTCATCTATGCGATGTCATAGTGGTGGCGAATAGTTATTTGTTATTCAAGGTAGCAAAATTGATATTTGGCGCGAATGCCAAGGCATTGAAACATTTGCTATTGAAACTCGAGCAGGCGAAGGATTCTAAGATTAGGTTCAAAAGAAGTGTATAACAACAACCTTACCTAACCTAATAACTTAACCTAACTTTGCTGCCAATCGAAACACACAGTTTTACACATCACTACAGCCACAGAGCATTTCCTTTCTCTATGCTACAGCGAGGAAAAGCTAATACACGACACATTAATAAAAACGATAGTAGAAGGAAACCGCAGTATGTAAGATGGTACGATACACAGAAGGACGCTGCTACACTAATAATCTCTTACGACACCCACGGGTAGAAATGGGTTGGTACTATTCTTTTCCGGTACCACTCGGACTGGCATGGTGACTATGGTACTATGGTTATGATTAGTATTATTACGTTTATTCATTTACAATATACATTGTGTTTGAAATTTTTACAAAAATAAAATATAAAATACATTGAGTCTATCAAAAACATTATAAAAATACAAAAAAGTGATATTAAATATGATGATTGGAGTTAGAAAATAAGAGCCTAGGATTATTACCGCAACCGGAGTCCACCCATTCATTTCCTTACGCTTTTGACACTCGTACGATTTAATTAACTCACAGGAGTTTCGCAGAGTGGTGGAACTAACCGCTGCACTCTAATGAATAGAAAATGAGAATGTTTTAATTTTGAACATGTGCTTTCATACAGTGGCCTAAAGTTGGTCATGAGATTAAAAAAGTGATAAAAGTAGATTTTGTGAATGGAAAAAAGCATCAACCTTTAGGTAGCAACAACAACTCTGTGTTTCAATTACTCACTTCGTGCTCGGTGCAACAATCTTCTATTAATCGATTGATTTTTGCTGAAGGCATGTCTATGAAATGAGATGTTACGTAGCGCTTATAAATGGCATTAAAATTTTAAAATATGGAAGATTGTTATTCGGTTTCTTTACGTTGTAAAAAACTAAAATCACTTTATTTTCTGAAAGGAAGAAAAGTGACGTATAATCCATTTTTAGAGTTCCGATACCAAAATGGTAAAAAAAGGAAACCTTATGGTGCCGCTCTGTCTGTCCGTCTGTCTGTCTGTCACATCTCAGCAACCACTCATGCTATCGACCTGAAATTTGGAATAGTTTTAGAATATATTTGCCCAATTTAATTGCACACGAAAAAATTTTTAAAAAATTATGATTATTAATGTGAAGGGGGCTGAAACAGGGGGGGCCAAATTTCAAATAGTCGCTACTAGGTCGAGTGGGGTATCATATGAAAGGGCTTTACTTTTAAATTCTAAAACATATTTTTGTATTTTTTTACGTTTCTTAGTTTTCAAGTTATGATGAAAAATGTAAAAAAAAGCACTATTTCCCCCCTTATCTCCGAAGTTTGTGAATGGAAAAATCTGAATTAATTACAGTTGACTGAAGTTTATGTAAAGATTACAGCAAAAATAAAATGATCTTTCTAATGCACAGTTTTTTAGAAATCTGCAAATAACTTTTACAAACAAATTTAGTTTTGTGGTCCTAATAATGGACTTTATTGCTTCTAAAAATACAAAAAGTATATCGGAACCCTCGGCGCGTGAGTCCGACTCGCACTTGACCGGTTTTTTGCCTTTACTCCAACGCTTACTGACACATTTTGCAGCCATGACACTAAAACCAGAGTAAATTTGTCGGAAAGAATAAAATTGTTTTACAAACTTGTTTTTTCTGACAGCTTTAGCCGATTGCTTTTGACGAAACTGCAAAACGTGTTGGTAAGCGTTGGAATAAACAAAAAAATAATAACCTTACGTATGAAATTTTTCATAACGATGTAAGAACTGTAAATATATCTCGCAGTAAAATCGAATTTGTCGTAGGAAGAGCCAACAGCAGGAAGTGTCGAAGTTTTTTGTGTTTTGTTTAGTTTATTTTGTTTTGTTTTTAGCAAGAAATAATGAAATTATTGTACTCGGAACAAATCACGCAATTCGAATTCGCAAGATGTCGGACAGCGTTCATAAAACTCTACTGATCCGAGTATTTTGATGGCCATAATTTCCATACTAATAGGGATATTAAGTAAAACAGTTCATTCTCTTCCGGTTTTATCTGCAATTTGACCCGAAACTATAAATATTTATTGATGGTCGTTTACATTTATTTAGGTCACTAGATTCTGTGCACAAGAATGGCCTTGAAGGAAGTATGGTATAAAAGGGTGTACTAAATTTCGTTGTATAACCCAACAAAAGCGGGATCATGTTTCTTTTAGAATGCAACCTGTCTTGAGCTAATAATTTCAAGGCAATAAAATATGAGAAGTAAATATTTAGACAGCAATAAAATTCACAGTGTGCAGCAATATTTTTTTCAACACATTTGCTCATAAAACAGCTCTATTTGCACTGGATTAAGGGCCTTAATCTAACTTATTAAACACGCGTGTTTTTTTTTATATATATTACCGCACTAGTGTTTTATTTTTTAATCTCAGCCAGAAGCAAAGAGTTTATGCTTATTATGTTACTAACATTTTTATGAGATTAAGTTGTACTCGAGAAAATATGACAAACGAATATTCATATAATGAAATTATTTATATTAATTAACAAATCTACAATAAATTTGTTATTTTGAGCAACAAGTTATTAAGTTTTTGATAATTTATTTGAAGATTTAAGGGAACGGCTGTTTGGCAGTTTAGTTTCTGCCTCCCAAATATGCGTATAAACTCTGCCCGCCATATTTACAAATATTAGTGGTGTTTCATCATCATCATATCAGCCGAAAGACGTACACTGCTGGACATAGGCCTATGTGGTGTTTATTATTGTAAATATCTATAAAAGTTTCTACTTCAACAAATAAAGAACTCTAATTAATGTAGTTAATAAACTGTCTAAAATACATAGACACGAAATACAAGTTTGGATGTTATAAAAATTAAAGGAAAACACCAACATATTATGCAGCCTACAAAATGTTCCGGTGGACGTGCGGTGGACATAAGGTTTGAAAATTAGAGAACGTCTTAACACGCTTGTGCGCATTGTTATTACATTCTCGGCTCCATTACGCCCTCGCCTGTGGCTCGGGCTGCATTTCCTGAGCCTCGAGCATAATGAACAAAATAGCGCACTTGCATCTTAATGTACTATTACCAGCTTAATCTTAAATATCCCCTAACTGTCCCACAGATGGACTAAGGCCTCCCTTCGTTCTCTCCAAGACGTCCTATTCTGTGCGTGCAACAAACTGGTACACTCAACAGCACATCAGTAGAAACACTTTTGGACCTTACGCCGTGGTAATAGAGTTGAAAAAGTTTCTACCGACGAGCGGTTGACCGTACCAGCAATAAATAAAGCCCTGGGTTCCATACCCATCATTTATGTTTATATCATACTCTTTAAGCTTTTGCCTTTGATTTTATAAACTCGGCGTCCACTCTAACCCAGGTCGGGTTTTATATGAATGTACTTAAAACGAAGGCTGAGCTTTATTCGTTATGATTACGCGTAAGAAAAGTTGTAATATTAAATAATAGGCCTATTCGCACAAGCACCTTTAACGAGACGATAGTGCGTTTCAGAAACTGAGTTGCGCCATCTAACGGTGGGTAGTATTGTGGTGTTACAGTTGTGTGAAAATTTGTATTATATAATGATTTCAGACTCTTTCATTTGCTTGTGCTATGAGACCTAGCTTCTTGCCAAATTTCATTTTTCTAGGTCATCCTATTGTGTTGTTGTAGAAGCTTAGAATTGTCATAGCTTCAAGGGTCTATGAATACGAGTATTTAAAGAAATTTAATGAAATATTTAATAATAATTTCAACTTCATACAACGGGTAATGTAGAGAAAGAGGGTCTTCTTGACAGACAGACAGCCAGACGGACATCAAAGTGATCCTATAGGGTTCCGTTTTTTTTTTCATGCAAACTTGATTTATTTGGCAGGTTGTACTTGAGCTGAGAACACTGAGTTTACAACACTGAGTTTACAATTATCTAATCTGTGACTGTGTTCGTTAGCCAAGGCAGAAGAAGAACATAATCGGTAAGGCTGGGTTAGGTTACCTTGCAAGAACAACGCACGAGCCGAGTAAGCGAAGCAAACAGAGACAAATTACGTGCCGTTTTATAAAATGCCAAGGCATTATGTAAAGTGGCGAATTTGATCGTTGACCTACAACATACACACAGGTGTACCTTACCTTTGACCAGATCCCAAAGATGTTTACTGTGACTGAAATAGATTGCCATATACAGGATGTTTGCTTTTGTAAGCTCATGCAGCTGGCAGGCTATTAGCTTGCACTTGCCTGAAAGCCTTCACTTCCATTACCGTGTCGGTGCAGTGATAAAACCGCCTCCGACGTCTCAAACAGTCATAAAGGGTCTTTTATAATTATTTTTAGATAAGCATATCGGTAGAGTTTGTTTTAAACTTTCACAATTTTATTCTCATACATGTTTATTTTATTCCGGGTCTTAGCGCAATACTTGTAAATGGCCTGTTGCAATTAGACCAAAAAAGGGCCAAACCCGGACATCCAAAGTCAAAGTATCATTCCAGCTCTAAATTTGTTCAATACAATCCACATATTGTTTGGTAAAAAGTTACACGATTTTTAGCGTCGGGTTTGGGGGGGAGGGGAGAAGTTAGGTTTTATCAGTTTTTCTTTAATTTTTCGAAAACTGCGCAGTTTAGAGCAAAAGTGCCAAGAACAAAAGTAATCTACATTAAATTGCCAACAAAAGTGGTATTTAGTGTAATCTTGCTAAAGTGAACGGTTTCAGAGTTACGGGGGGTGTAAAGTAGAAATGGTCACTAACATACCAACGGCCAATGATATCACAATTTGTTTTAACAAAACACAATCTGTATGAAAATAAAATACTTTCCTTATTATAATGCCATATTTTTCCATGAATCTAAAAAAACGAACAATTGCTACTGTACACCTAGTCCAGGCCCTGGCTAAGGTTCTGTAGGGAAATGAGTGTCTCATAAAATATTTTTTCAGGCACGTTTAGCAATTGTCCTAGTAAGTATTTTACACTCGGGTGATAATCAGTCACCCGGTCCATTTTTCGGCTATGACGTCATAAATTTTTTGTATGGGAACTAAATTTTTTTTTCTTAATCCTATCGTGTAGTATATGAAATGAAAGGGAAATATACTACATTGTTACGTTTGAGCATCTGGTTATCTTAAAATTAAACAAATATTTTCGAAAAATACCAAGTTTTAGCTCCTCCAGGGAACAAAGGGCTGAATAACTTTTTATAAAATATACGTTCAATGACTCGTTATATCCTCATTTATAAATTGTATGAAAGCAATTATGAAAATATTGAAACCGACACTAGATAAATAGGATAAGATTTTCGATAAAAAATGGTCCTACAAAAATGGGTCTGGACTAACCTCCCGTTACTCTGAAACCGTTCATTTTAGCAAGATTACGTCATTGACCACTTCTGTTCACAATTTATTGTAGATTACTTTTGTCCTTGGCTTTTTTGCGCTAAACTGCACAGTTTTCGAAATATTTAAGAAAAACAGATAAAACCCAACTTCTCCCCCCCCTCCCCCCCAAACCCGACGCTAAAAATCGTGTCACTTTTTACCACACAATATGTGGACTGCACAGAACAGTTTGGAGCTGGAATGATACTTTTACTTTGGATGTCAAGGTCTGGGTCTAACTGCACCATACTATAAATGGGCAAAATAAATTCCACGGCTGATGCAACTCAGCCGAAACGTCGGGAATAGAAGGAAATTTATTTTGCCTACTTACAAGTATCGCGCTATGACCCAGAATCAAATAAACAAGCATATCGGTAGACTTAAAAATTACCGACCTATAAAGTAAAAGTTCCTTTTCTAAGTAAAATAATTTTAAGTGGTAGTGTTGACAATCAGTTTCGTTTTCATATTTTAATGCTTTTTACACACAAACATTATTCTATTACCACAGATGTAATTTAAGTTAGCTGTTGACATTGGTGTAAAGTTCAACGTTGTATAATAAAAACTGGTCATGTGCGTGTCGGATTCGCGCGCATTTATAACATTTCTGCTTGACTGCGCGTATCACTAAGAAAATAGTTTTACCTTAGTGGTACGGAACCCTCGGTGCGAGAGTCCGAGTGGCACTTGGCCGGTTTTTTCCCTTTTCCTGTACGAATATTAAGACCTTATAGTCGTTTACCTTGGATTAAAAAACAAGCCTTATTTTTTGTACATAAAAAGGTCAAACAATTATTATTGGCTTTACAAAAATGATTAATATACTCGTATTGGCATGATTTGTTTTTTATTTAGTTTGCTACAAGCACTATAAATAACTATTATAATTCAATGAAAAACAATATCACGTTCGTGTACGAAAATAAAAAGATAGGACATTTACCGCCAGTTGTAAAAAGCAAACTTCTTGATCAATTACTGCATGACAATTTCTGTATTGTTGCCCCGTGTGGTGCCGTAAGAGGCGATTAAGGGTATATGAACCGGAAGATGGGCAGCAGCATCTTTCTGTGTATCGTACCAACTTACAATATGCGGTCACCAACAACAGCGGTCGTTTGAAAGTGTGCCGACTACGCGTATGGTAATTCCCGTTTGAAGTACCCCGTGTTTTTGCTGGAATTCTGGAGGGAGCAATAGTAGTCATGGGATGTTATGATGAAAAAAAAATTACAGCTTTAGTTTTAAAATGCTTTAACTTTAAAGTAATTTTCTGCAACTGGCTGTTAAATGAATAAAATTAAAGCATATGAATAAGAATCATAGATTAAAACTAAATTTTTGACTAAAGGCAACAACCTAAGTGTAGCGACACAGCTGCCGAGATTCCGCACCTGAATTAACGATCCGCGACGGATCTTTCCGTCAAGTATGACACACTAAAGAAGGCCAACGTAAGAAGTCCGTTTTGACCTTTCCTTAACACCAACACACAGGGTCCGTTTTTATTTGCAGGTCATAATTTTTCGTACGTATGACAGCTGTCACAATGGGCCTATTATACGATGGCCTTACTTAAGAATGGAATTTCCACGTATGAATGATCCGCAACTACGAAGCAAATGTCATAGACTATAAGGGCACTGCATGTTATCCTACGTCATCTAGTACACGAAATTTGCAACTTTGTAGCGATAGTAGTGGCCTACTAGGTCCACAAAACGTTGGTCTGCGAATCCGAAACCTGGCAGGTTTTGTACAGTCGGAGCGCAAAGTGGTTAAGTGACAGATTACACGAATGAAATCTATTCTTAGAAATAGAAGGTACCTATAGAGGTAAAAAACAACAGGTCTGCCTTGCATGCTCTTGGCAGTTTCGCCAGTCCGACCAAATTTGTGGTCCAATCACATCTGATTGGCATACCAACGTTTTGTGGACCTATTAGGCCACTACTATCGCTACAAAGTTGCAAATTTCGTGTACTAGATGACGTAGGATAACATGCAGTGCCCTTAAAGTCTATCAGAAATGACAAGATTTTGCCGTAAGTTCTGATGTGGAAATATCGCTCTTGTATGTCAGACTTGTCCTGTGTGGTGCCGGAAAAGAATAGTTCCATCCATCTCATACATACCCGTGGGTGTCGTAAGAGGCGACTAAGGGTTATAAACTAGACGATGGGCAGCAGCGTCCTTCTTCGTACCATCTTACATACTGCGGTCACAAACAACCGCGGTCCATGATGCCAGCAGCAATGCTAACAACCGTGGTGTAGTCACCACGCTTGTTAGCGTATAAAAAAATTAAAATACCCTAGTAAAAATACCCCACCCTAGTGGAAATACCCTAGTGGGTATTTCCCCTCCACCACGCTTTTTTGCTGGCATTCTGGAGGGAGCTCCCTGTCCTGTACTGGACGTTTCATGGGATGTTATGACGATGCTGGTGATGATGTCAGACTTGACAGAAAGATCCATCGTGGATCGTTACACCAAGCTTTTCTTTCTAAAGCTTGGTAATTTATCTAAGGAAAGCATGACTTTAAAATATTTTGCTGTAACACATACTTTGCATACGCTTAAGTAAAATGCACTTACCTGATGTTCATCTTACTCCGACCCCCAGCCATTATCTTCTGTGTCTTCCTCCTGTTCTTTATCCGAAAACATATTTATTTCAAAACTAGCAGTTCCCCCCTCCAGCCCTTCATTTAACTTATTAATTACAATCAAATTCATTTTAAAAATTTCGAAATGTTTTTGTTTATCTTCCTCATTTTTGTATACTTTGTTGAATTCTTTGATGAATTTTTCAAATAACTGAGGCGCGTCTTTTAAATCGTAATGTGGTTTGTATACTTTGCCGTAGTAGTATGGACTGTCATAGTCGTGAAATTCGCGAGTATTGACTATTGTTATTAAATATATTGTTGTAGCGAATAAAAGAAGGCACTTCATAGTGGAAACGATTCTTGGCAACTGAGCAACATCTTTGGTTAACTTATTGACCTCGAAAACCAGTTTGCTATGTTATTATGACATAGGTTGTTTTGCATCGTGTTTCAATATTAACATTCAAGATGTGCAAAAACTACGATAATATATACCTACATAGTAATAACAGAAGTTCGTCTAGGTACTAGTTTTTTATTATTAACTCGCTGTTGTCCGCGACTTCGTCCGCACGTAGCTGATTACTTTTCTCATGGTTCAAACTATCTTTGTACCAAGTTTAATTAAAATCGGTACATCGGGTTCGTCGTAAAAGCGTTACAGACAGACAGAGCAATTTTCGCCTTTATAATATTATAATAATACTGGGTGTAGGTTGGCAAATACTGAAAGGGCAGCAACGTAGTAACTTCTCGTCTAAGCTCAATGTTATTTACAGCAAAAGATACGCTCGAACCAGATAGCATTAAGTACGCAGATTTCACCAAGTTACCACGGCTACCGAAATGCTCCCATTACACCGCTTTTATGGGTGCGAAAACACCTTACTTTACCAGAAAAGGCAGCCCTAATTGTAGATTTACGAGTTGACAAGGGACAGTTGTAGCGCTGTATCTTGGTAGTAAACACAGATGTTAGGTATAAACTATAGCTATGTCTACAGAGTTTTCCTAAATTTGTGTTAAACTTTCCGTGCTTGTGGAGGATGCTTAACGTAATACTTTTTGATCTACGTCTTTTGTAAATTTCTTAAAATAAATAAGACTTTTCAAATTCTATATACGACCTTTTAGAATGTTTTTAACTTGAACATATTTTTGATAGCAAAGTAAATAGAAACGGCTGCTGGCTGATTGACTAAATGTTTTAAATTTTAAAATATCTTCTGCGAGGGGTTTTGCATTTAGTAAAAAAAATTAGAAAAACTTAATCTATACATTTCGCGTGACATTATGACATCGCAAAAAGCATTAAATATGGATAACACGTCGGTACTGATTGAATTACGAGTTGAACTCAACTACTCTACTTATTACCTTTCTTGTAAAAATACCTAAAAATACAGCTTATCAATATTCAGGGTCAAATACACTTATTTTGATTGAATCCTATTTTATCCTATTTGAGTGAGTGACGAACGTGAGTTATCCGTCAAAGTACATAATTATTTTGAATACTGTTCAATCTATGCATGGTATTCGTGGTATTCACATCCGAGCCCAAACCGTTCTTTTATTTCTGACATTTAAGGATAATACCTATGCATGTTGTAAAGCCGTTTCTTTGCAGTAAATGTATATGATACTGTTCTGAGAATGTATGACCGTGGCGCAGAATTTTCGGACGCAGCGCAGCAATGAATAGTTAACGCAGGAGTCTCAGGGTCTGGCAAGTAGCTGCATGCCTCTATGCCATCTTTAGGGTTGCATGTTTCTGAAACATTGCTCCCAATAGTCCGGTCTGTAATTTCGCAGAACAAAGTATAATACCGGGTGCTACTACTGATCGTGAATAAATATAATAGAGGATTTTCCTTGTTTGTCAACTACTTTTTTTAATATTAATAAATTTTCTTGGGCTTCGTAAATGTATGGTACCATTTTTTTTGTACAAGAAATTTTTACAGGCATTTGACTGCAGAAAAAACTGACTTGATCACTTTCATGGGCATTTCTCCGTCAGGGCAGATTTTTTTCATTTCGGTGGTATTTCTTTTTCCTCTGTTTTGAGGAAAACCACTAAGAAATTAAAAAGAAGTACCGATTACATTGTTGCATCATGATGGTTTTTAGGGGTCCGAACCAAAATGGTAAAAACGTAACCCTTATGGTGTGAACTCGTCTATTTGTCTGCCTGTCACATCTATTTATCACAGCAACCACTCATGCTATTGACTTGAAATTTGGATTAGTTATAGAATTTGATTGGCCTACTCAATTGCATACAAAAGAATTTAAAAAATATTGTTATTATTATTGTAGAGAGGGGGCCCAAATACAGGGAGCAAAACTTTAAATTGAGTCACTAGATCGAATCGGGTATCAAACGAAAGGGCTTTCGAAAAAGGGCAAAAAACCTTTACAATCAAACTCGCGGTCCTTAAAAATGGACTTTGTTGCTTTCAATACTTACTATAGGTATATCGGAACCCTCGGTATATCGGAAGTCCTACTCACACTTGACCGGCTTTTCTTTATGCTGATCTGCAGCGAGTGCCATCCAGTTAAACTTATCAAAGGTCCTCCCTCGGAAACTCCTTAATGTAGCCAAATGGTGTTCTTTCATCACGGACTCGAATGTTAAGAACTTGAAGCATCTTTTTAATTCTGCTGTTAGGTGTGCATCATTTTACTACTAGATCAATTAGAAGTTTCTTAAGGGAGGTTAAGCCGTTAGTCCAACCTACTATCTCAAATAGTGTATTCTTTAACGGTAACTCATTTTGGGAGACAGCCTATACGTGGACCGTAGTCTAGTGATTAGAGGTCTAGGCTCTCGATCCGGAGGCTCTGGGTTCGATTCCCGGTGGGGACAATGTCAAACAAAAATCCCTTTGTGCGACCTCCCTAGTTTGTGGTGCCGGCAAAGAATAGTACCACCCCATACATACTCGTGGGTGTCGTAAGAGGCGACTAAGAGTTATAAACTGGAGGATTGGCAGCAGCATCCTCCTTTGTATCTTACATCTTACGTACTACGGTCACCTACAACCGAGGTCCATGGTGCCAGCCGTAACGCTAACAAGCGAGGTGTCTATGGTACATCCTCTCTACATTTTTCCAGCAAAAGCTAGAATTTTGAAGGGAGCTCTTGTAGTGGACGTTTCATGGGATGTTATGATGATGACCTCCCCAGTTTGGTTAGGACATTGCAGGGTGAATCACCTGATGTAATCGTTAATGAGCTTTGGCCGCTCAACAACTCTGACACCAGGGTTAGTGAGGTCGGTCATCGACTTTCCGACCCACACGATATGATGATGACCCATTTTGGTTAGGAGGTTAAATACACTGAGAAATAAATACATTTTGCATAATATAGTTTTAGTAATAAATTATTGTAAGTTTTTTAAGAAGAAGAAGTGGAAAGGAGGAGGTATGGTATGCGCAATAATGTGCACTAAAATGTTTTTGGTAATGATAATATGACTATTCTTCTATGTTTGTCTAGCGCACCTAGCTCATTGCGCGGGCTTTACGGCTATTTCGATTTCCCTTCGACTGATATACTGAGCCCTATGTTTCATATAAAAAAGCCCATGTCAAAGATTATTCGGTATTTTTTTTTTATATTTTTAAATGATAATTTAGACTATTCTAAGTAACTAATTTGGAGGAAGAATGTCATTAAGATAATTAATTATTTTTATATAGCGATTTTAAGTTTGCGACCGTGTGACGTCATATGCTCACAAGCCAAGAAATAGATTGAGAAAACTACAATGAAACACAGCTACTCGAGAAACATTACAATTATAGGAAAGTATAATAGACGTGATAAGCAATGAGGTATGTGCATAGTCTATGGAGCATTTCGTTTTTAAGATATCAAGTTATTTGTAAGAACGAGAGCATGTGACGTCACACGGTCGCAAACTTAAAATCGTTATATTATAAAAATTATTAATGATCTAAATGATTAAACCTTCAAATTAGTTTCTTAGAATAGTCTAAATTATCATTTAAAAATTTAAAAAAAATACCGAAACTATTTTTAGCATGGCCCATTCCCTCGATATTGGTTCTCAAAGACTCTGTATTTACTCAAACGTTGTCACGTGACTTTGACTGTCGTGAAAGTTTATGTAAATGCGCGCTGCCAGGGTATCCGTCCGTCTATAGGACAAGTTGACTAATAAATTAGTGAGTCTTCCTTGAATGTTACAGTAGATAAGTGAAGTAAGTAAAGAGACAAAGGATTACCTTGTTTTCGGCAAGTCACGGGGAAAAGTTGTAAAATAAACAGCGGAGGCGGTCACGTCCTATCGAGAGAGTAAGCTGGGTGGGGCGAGATAAAAACCTTATCGTTCTTCAGACCAAGCGTAAAGTTCTCTACGGGGAATAAACTGAAGTAGATACCAGTTGCTTGAATATTCTAATGACACTTTGAAACGATTCAAAAAAATTATCATCAGATTTTATTTTTATGTTACTAGTGAGCAAATGAGCAGGTGGGCCACCTGATGGTAAGTGGTCACCACCGCCCATAGCACCCACTGTCTTATTAATGGCATATTTTGACCCTAATAAGACAGCAAAGCACGTTGCTCACTTTGAGAACTAACATGGTATATATCATGTGCCAGTAATTTCACTGGCTCCCTTGCCCTTCAAACCGAAACACAGCAGTGCAATCACTACTGCTTCACGGCAGAAAAAAGCAAGGGGGTGGTACTTCCCCAGACGGACTTTCCACAAAGGCCCTACCACCTTCAAGTATTTACAATATTTATCTGACCGTGTGGTGCCAGCAAAGAATAGTACCAACCCATCTCTACCCGTGGGTGTCGTAAGAAGCGACTAAGGGTAAATGAACCAGTGGATGGGCAGCAGCATTCTTCTGTGTATCATTCACTAACAACCGCGGTCTACATTAATGAAGCAAAAGCTGGAATTTTTGAGGGAGCTCCCTATCCTGTATTTGATGATTCATGGGATGTTATGATGATGATGAATATTTATCTTCAGTATGAAGAGCCTATGAAGAAATTAAAAGGAAATGAAAGGGAATGAAAGAGTTGATGAAACTAGAGGAAGCAAGGGAAGTTTATCAAGATCATGTTAGATGGAGGGCTGTGGTCTCTGCCTACCCTGACGGGAGGAGGTGTAATGTTAGTATATAGATATGTATGTATAAATACATTGAAAAAGACCCTACCTCACCCCATCGGCTCTAGCTTTCCGTTCAAAAGGCATTATACAAGACATTGTTTGACAAGGCAGTGTTTGCACTGCTGTGTTTCGGTTTGAAGGGCAAGGGAGCCAGTGAAATTACCGGCACATGAGACATACCATCTTAGTTCTCAAAGTGAGCAACGAGCTTTGCTGCCTTATTAGTGTCAAAATATGCCATTAATATAACAGTGGGTGCTATGGGCGGTGGTGACCACTTACCATCAGGTGGCCCACCTGCTCGTTTGTTCACTTGAAACATTAAAAAAAATAAAAAATAGTAACTTTTAAAAGCCCTCTATTGTGTATGATACTTTAAAAACACATTTAGTTAAAGTTGACTTTTTCAACTTTTACAAACTCATAATTCGCCTTATTTTATTTAAAACTAGCTGTTGCCCGCGGCTTCGCTCGCGTGGATTTCGTATTTATGTTGTTACCGGTTTTCCGAAGCAATGAGATATTTTCCCGTCATTTCGGGGTAATTTTTAACTAAAGAAAAACAGGACTAAGCCTGCGCAAATCAATGAGTATAATTCAAGATCCAGCTAAATTTTATATAATATACAGACATTACTCATAAATTACTCAGAACAGAGGAACTTAGCAGCAGTATCCTAACAAATGTAAAGAGAGAGATGAGAGACACCTTTATGTAATATTTCAAAACAGAGCCAATTCGCAGAAGAAATTGAGAAAAACTGAAATCCTCTCCCTCTCTCTCCCACTCCCCCCTTCCTCTCCCCCTCCCCGTCCCTCTGTCTCTCCCCCTTCCCCTCCTCCCTCTCCCCCTGCCACTTCCGCTCCCCCTCTCTCTCCCCCTCCCCCTCCCTCTCCCCCTCCCTCTCTCTCTCCCTCTCTCCATCCCTCTCCTCCTTCGCCTCCTTCTCCCTATCCCCTTCACCTCCTTCTCCCTCTCCCCCTATCCCTCCCTCTTCCCCTTCCCCTCCTTCTCCCTCTACCTCTCTACGTCTCTACCTCTCTACCTCTCTACCTCTCTACCTCTCTACCTCTCTACCTCTCTACCTCTCTACCTCTCTACCTCTCTACCTCTCTACCTCTCTACCTCTCTACCTCTCTACCTCTCTACCTCTCTACCTCTCTACCTCTCTACCTCTCTACCTCTCTACCTCTCTACCTCTCTACCTCTCTACCTCTCTACCACTCTACCTCTCTACCTCTCTACCTCTCTACCTCTCTACCTCTCTACCTCTCTACCTCTCTACCTCTCTACCTCTCTACCTCTCTACCTCTCTACCTCTCTACCTCTCTACCACTCTACCACTCTACCTCTCTACCTCTCTACCTCTCTACCTCTCTACCTCTCTACCTCTCTACCTCTCTACCTCTCTACCTCTCTACCTCTCTACCTCTCCACCTCTCTAACTCTCTACCTCTCCACCTCTCCACCTCTCCACCTCTCTACCTCTCTACATCTCTACCTCTCTACCTCTCTACCTCTCTACCCGATAAACCATAAAAACGACACCCATATTCACATTTCAACCCTATCGCACCCCAACCCCATCCCAAGGGAATGATGGTATTTAACGTCCACAACGTTGGATTTCAAAATTGTTGTAGTTTTCGTAATCAGCGACCCGATAAACCATACAAACGATACCCATATTGGTTTTTAGACTTTTTCACCCCATTTCCCTTTTTTAGGGGTTGAATTTGGGGTGGAATTTCAATAACAGTGATGAACGTTGCATAGAATAACATCATTAATGCCTAAATAATAAATTATGTGGATTTTACTTTGAAAATGAAGGATTTTCAAATTCATCCCCCTTTTCACCCTTGAGGGTGTCGAATTTTCAAAAACCCTGAGACACGTAAATATAAATTTTTAGTCGTCAGCCTGAATACAAATTTTGAAGATCCTAACTTCAAAACTGACGGACTTTCATACAAACTTTAATCCCCTATTTTACCCCCTTAGGGGTGAAATTTTGTAAAACTCTTTCTTAGTGCACCCCTGGGCCTCATAAGGAACCTACATGCCAAATTTGGAATCTCTAGACCCAGCGGTTTGGGCTGTGCGTTGATATGTCAGTCAGTCAGTCAGTCAGTCAGTCACCTTCTTCTTTTATATATATAGATAAAGAAATAAATAGGAAATCCCATTAATTTCACAAGGACAGGCGTATAGATGTCTCAAATTTCTCAACATCAGGCAGAGCGACGGCACAGAATAAAGTAATAGTACTATCATACGGAACGGACACTCTCCGCCCCCCTTGCAATCCACCCCGCACCCCAGCACGCCTTATGCATAGAGGAACACGATTTTCGCGCGCAAAGCAAACCTTCCAATTTCTAATTTCTAATTCGCTCTCATTGTGTGTAGTGTCCGGGGTGTGATACAGCTGTAGTATTCCGAAGGGAAACTACGATAATATCGCGCCGATAACTAGTTTATGGTTCGGCCTTTGACAAGGAAATTCCCATACAAAGTAAATTTCCGAACGTAATTGTTGTTTTCAATCTGATAATATCGGAGCTCCGATAAAACTTTGGAATACGCACCGAGGTAAGGCGCCTCCGGTACTAACTAAGACCCAGGGTTAAATCCTGCCTGTGGTTGTGAAATTTAGCAATTTCATTTTTATAGAAGTATAAATACACAAAGAGTTAAAATAAACTCATATTTTTACTTATCCACTCTTACAACTGATTGCCAAGTTTAAAGTTCGTAGGGTTGTTAGTGACATCATATACCTTACGTTACGCGTAGATTTCATACATATATCTAATGACAAACATTATTAAAATCTGACACGAAGAACAGATGAACATCCTTGCATAATGCATACAAGGACTGCCAAACCCATAACCCAACTTCCGTACTCGTAAAATAATATTTTTATAATTATTTCATAGCAACTTTCACTCAAAAAAGCTCGTAATAGCTCTTTGTTAAGAAAATAATTATACACCAAGTCTCAAGAAGCCTTTAAGATTGGGTCTCCGTGAAGAGTTCTGTTGTTTTTGTTTAACCAAAATTATTAATTGCTTTCGTAGACACCGATATTGGAGTTTACTTTCAAGCTTCTTTTATCAGCATAGATTATTGATTAATTAAAAGGGTTTTTCCTGGACCCCAGGTGAAATAAACTCAAATTGCTAAGAGAAAAATTGTTGAAAGACAAAAGAAAAATTCTTGGTTGTCCTATAATTCACTATTTTGGTGCAAGAAGTCGAAAACAATTCCTATTTTTCGACTCATATTTAAAGAAAAATATGTTTGGCTAGGGTTCCAAAAATTTCATGTCACGCTTTGCAACCCCTCTTCATCGGATATGCAATTTGCAATCTCATAAGCACGCATAACGTTGGAAAACCTTAGAGAAATATGAGACTAAGGAGCTTTGATTCCGTGATCAAAAGCATGCGAGTGTTTCTTGCGATAGTCGCGAATTTCCCCCTCACGTCTACGGGTAAATAATATACTGAGTGACAAACGTCTCGTCCTTTTTATTCCGGGTCACCCTTGAACCGAATAAATTGCGAGCAATTTTCGGGGCCGTTTACCACGCGCCGGGACGCCAATGATACGCTCCTCATACTTCTGCCTCATCGTGAGGATTTGTGAGCATTTGCCGTATCCCTATAAATAATCCGATATTTCCAAGTAGTTCTCTATTTATTCGGATTATTCACTTGTATTTACCTGTTTTCATTTGCCTACCAATTTAAATACCTATCACGCTCGGAAGTGATGCCGAGTTGGCGGCGGTTCGCCCAGCCTGCCGATTGTGTCGCAGCAGTGTTTTCGTCAACAGTCACGTCTCAAACGGTTGCTTAACCATGAATGACGCGTTTACGTATTCAGGAGGCTCCCCCTCCAGCTAACGAGAACTCGAGATAAGTATACAAACGTTCCTCTTCAACTCCCGAAGGCGTTCAGTCCCGTTCATTATCCGGGATTTCAAATTAACATATTAGAATTGTTCAGCGCTCGGCGACAGTGGATCGTGTAGGCTGAATGTTTTATACATGTACGTGTCTGTGTGAATAGCGGATGAGTCGAGACGTCTTCCTCTTACGGCAGGCTCATAAACAATGGGTGTCTTGTAGCGCCCCCGGCGACGCGCTGTTTGTATTGTGAGCAAGCCTGCTTGCCTCCCGAGATAGAATTTAATTATACTCACTCATAAACGATTAACTTACGTATCATTGTGATTCCGCCACCGCTCGTGGGAACGCGTTACATAAATCCATAATATTGTAACAGTTTACTGTTCAAACTCACGACTTCCCCCAAGGCGGGGGTTGATAAATCTCCTCCGAACAATTTATCGCTAATAGCAGCACAGTATAGAGTATGTAGTGCTGGTAACACAAGACGAGGCGAATGAATCATTAGTCCTAAACTAATATTAACCTGTGATGTTCAAACAATGTGTTTGGAGAGTAATATCATCAGAGGCGCGACGCCGCGCGACTCTTGTTTTACCTAGTTCGGGTGAATGTTCTTTCATTTTCTAATGGATCGCTACTCAGGGAATATTCGTAGGGAAACTTTCACCAGACACAGATATTTACATGACAAAGAAAAGGGGTAAGGGATCCGATTGTCCCCGAGTACGTATTCTTGTCAGGAAGCTGGATTTTGTAAAGGATTTGTCGGTCAATTTTGTGTCAGTACGTTTTTGTTGTACGAAATCTCTGCGCATAATGAGAGCACGGGCTTAGTCGGGGTGTTACTTTAACAAACCACGAGAAACTTTCTTACTAGAGGATTTTTGTACCTCTCAAAATGGAGTTTACCTTTTCACGAACTTTTTATTGCAAATTCATTCCATGAATGCCTTTGGATATTCTTAATGTTGCAAACCAAATTAGAACCAATTTTTAATCTTTAATCAATCTTAGATTAAATTTTGCCTTTTTTGTGGGTCTAGCCAACCTAGTTGTTGACTTTTTTTACGAAAGATGCATGGTTGAGTAAGTCCAAACAGATGTGATCTATCTATGAAAGTTAACAAATTCTTCCGAGCAAAATAGGTTTAAAATACGAAAAATTTAATTTTCCAGAAACTGTATCAGCTGATAGCATACTTTGTACGGAATGTCAAAACGTTTTCATATATTGTGTCAGTAATTTGATCAGCTTTTGAAATATAATAAACTTGTAAGAAATTCGTAGATCCATAAGGCAAACACATCCTGTTTAGTATCGGTTAGGTTGTGTTAGATTCTCTTTCGTCCAAACGCCAGCTAGAGCCAGCGAAGCGAGCTTGGTCTGGCAGTAGCCGGCTAGTGCGAGAAGCGGATTCGGTAGAGTTTATTATTTTTCGAAAGTCAACTTACTAGGAAATTGAACAACTTAAGATTCCGTGTTATTTTCCGGTGACATATCCTTACCAACAGGAAAAGTTTAATTTCACGCTTTTTCAGGCTACTTTCACTCCAACTTTGTAGACCTTACCCATCAGTCATACATTCAGGACTTACATAATGTTCCCTCCACCGTGTCAGAAGTTTCTTTTATATATACCTTGACGTGAAAACTGTTCAACATCTGATTGTACTTCGGAGAGTGTGCTCAAGAGCTCCACGAGCTTATTCCACCATCTCTACCATCGGGAGTCCAGACGGACCGCAGGATATCACCCGTACTTGGTTGATATTCCGCACATTCGCACAAAGCGCTTTGAAACATCTTTTATAATGCGCACAGCTAAAGAGGGGAATTATCTGCCTGCGTCTGTGTTCCCGAGTTCATGTAACACGAATCTATTCAAGTGGCGAGTGAAAAGGCTTCTTCTGGGCAAGCTCATTCCATCGTCGACCTCATCTCTGTCTTCAAGACTAGATCGAGGTCAAGAGTAAGCCCATTGACGATACAAAAAAAACATCTTCTAGAGAAGCTAGACCCTAATAAATCGGCGGGGCCGGATGAATTGCCTCCCATATTTTTGATTAATTGCGCGAAAGCATTGGCTAGTCCTCTGTATTTATTATCCAAGAGGTCTTTCAGTGAATTTATTGTACCAAAAATATGGAAGTCAGTTTACATTACCCCAGTACATAAAAATTAGATAAAAATGGATCCAGGGTAGGTATTCCGAAGTTTTATCGGAGCTCCGAAATTATCGTATTTACAACAACAATTACGTTCGGAAATTTACGTTGTATGGGAATTTCCTTGTCAACAGCCGAACCATAGACTAATTATCGGCGCAATATTATCGTAGTTTCACTTCGGAATACGGCAGCAGAACTCTATAGGCCCATCTCCAAGCTATGTATTCTCTCTAAAGTTATGGAAATAATTGTACATAAGCAAGTCTACGCTGGTATTATCTAGGCATTCACTGAATGACTTCCACTTCTTCCTGGCATGTCAACAACTTCTAACCTCGTTGTGTTTAATGAATTTCTGACAAATTCCATGGACATTGGCTCTCAAATAGACGTAGTATACACCGACTATAGTAAGGCTTTTGATCGCATTAATCATAAACGCTTACTTTTAAAGTTAGTCTGTAGGGATAAAGGGCGACTTACTAAGATGGTTCTCGTCATATATAGACAATTACAGGATACAAGCAGTTGTGATAAATAACTATATTTCCAACTGGGTCGAGATGGAGTCCCGCAAGGTTCTTTTTGCTGGGACCTCTTATGTTTGTAATTTTTAGGGTTCCGTAGCCAAATGGAAAAAAACGGAACCCTTATAGATTCGTCATGTCTGTCTGTCTGTCTGACTGTCCGTATGTCACTGCCACTTTTTTCTAAAACTATAAGAGCTAATTTTTTCTAAAACTTTCACACTTTCACAGCCACTTTTTTCTAAAACTATATACTGTTGAAATTTGGTGAGTAGATGTATTCTGTGAACCGCATTAAGATTTTCCCACAAAAATAGAAAAAAAAAATTTTGTGTTTCCCATACTTAGAACTGAAACTCGAAAAAAATTTTTCATCAAACCAATATGTGTGGGGTATCTATGGATAGGTCTTCAAAAATGATATTGAGGTTTCTATCATATTTTTTTTCTAAACTGAATAGTTTGCGCGAGAGACACTTCCAAAGTGGTAAAATGAGTGTCCACCCCCTAACTTCTAAAATAAGAGAAAAATAAAACAGAAAAAAATACATGATATACATTACCATTCAAACTTCCACCGAAAATTGGTTTGAAAGAGATCTAGTAAGTAGTTTTCTTTTATACGTCATAAATCCTACACCGCAATTTACCTTTCATTCAATCAACTCAAATATAAATTTTGGTTACTTACATCACATAATAAAGTTTTTTTAGCAATAAATATACCATAACTTTTACTTATATACGTACAGGTTTGTACGGAACCCTCACTGCGTGAGTCCGACTCGCACTTGGCCGGTTTTTTAAAATTCATCACCTACTATTTGTTATTTCAAGCTGATGATGTACCAAATAAAAAATAAATATTATAATTTCATAGGCAGATTCACATACTTCATGTGGTAAATAATAATAATAATATCGTGTAGGTTGCAAGGACGATGACCGACCTCACTGACCCTAGCGTCAGAGTTGTTGAGCCGCCAAAGGCCTCTAATATGGCTCATTAAAGACTACATCAGTAGGGACTCCGTGAAACGGAACGTAGGCGTTAAGTTGTAAACAGAACGAGCTCTGTATATTTTAATAAAAAAATTGTGTTAATAGTATTTAAAAACCAATTTCATCACTACCTGTAGTGAAAATAAGTTTCAGTGATTGTTTTTTAGTATATTTAGAGTAGTTTTCTTAAGTGACTTGTGTATTATAGTGTTATGTAAAAACCGTTAGTGACACAAAACACTTTAATTTTTTTATAAACATCGGGCAAGTAATATACAACTGTTCTACATAATAACAGCTAAACGTACAAGCTGTACACTGTTTTTAGACTCAATTTACCAAATATTGTGGTATTTTCTTATATTGATTTATACCTACAATATAACCTCAAACTTTGTAACTGCGTATGCTTGCTAGTGGTCTGTTTTAACTCTCAACACCTTTTTATGTTACTTTTCTTGTAATTCATAATGCCTTACGTCAAAAAAGCAGATGCCGCTCAGTCGGAACAAAACCTCAAATCCACTCTGCTAGAATTAAAACAATCTAAGGCAACCATTGAGCAGTTACTGAGGGAAAGAGATGAGGGCGAGAGAGAAGTTGAAGAAGTTGTAAATAAAAACAAACAGTTAAAACGCGAGATGGCAGAAATGGAGAACAACTTGATGGATGTGTTGGGTGACAGGGACCGACTTCAGCGGATGGTGGACAACCTTGACCAGGACTGCAATGTGTTTGAGGATAATCTCAAGCGCATTAGCAGCTTGGAAAAAGAATTGCATAACGCCAACAAAGACATTTCCATAGTTCAAGCAGAAAATAATAACCTCAAATCTGCTCAAACCCAGTTCATGTTTGAGTGTCTGGTCCCCCAGCCCATCACTCCAGCACCCTCCGTTCCTGCCATATCACAGCCAGAAACCGAGCCGATAATGATTGTTGACCTCACCTGTGAGCATTCCTTAAGGCTGACATCAACAATCACTACCACTGCAAACAAGTCAAAGAATTTATTAAAATCAAAATCTCAAAAATTGTTAAATAAAAATAAAATCTGTTGCAAAAATCTGTATCTTAATAAAAAACAAGAACGTTCTGATCTTATTAATGAATTAATTTCATGTCGATTACATTCAGAAAAAAGTAAGTTAAATCATGAATGTGACACACTGCGCCTCCAATCAGAAATACAGAGACTAAAAAAACGTTTGGAAAGTATATCACATAAATACGAACTAGCTCAAAAACAAATTAAAGAACACATGTCAGCTACGGACAGTTTGATGAAGCGGTGTAATAATAACCATATTGACAAAAAATCTTTGACTAAAAATCATTATGACGGCACAAAAACTCCATCAAGACTGTCCATGGCGCCCGTGTGTCGCGCGCGTACCCCGCACACGCCGGCCAACCGACAGCCGATCGCCGCCTTATCTGATCTGACAGAGGCACAGTGCTCGCAACCAGCACAGTCGGCGCAGTCGGTAAGCACTTCTCTCTCAAAGTCCAAGGTTCAAAAAACCAAAATAATTATGTACAGTGATGAAATTGGTAAAAGTATAGGTTTACAACTTAACCAAAATATGAGCCAGGCAGTAATGAATAATTGTATGCCTGGCTCCACTTTCACAGAAATAGTAGATAAAATACTATCAAGTAATTTTGAGAGTAATACAACTCTCATTATTTTTGTTGGTAGAAGGGGAAACGTGACACAGAAAGATGTTACCAGATATTTTTATAAATTAAATTCCTTACCTAACATAGACAGAGTAATTCTACTTGGTTTTCCCTTCAGCCATAATCTTGACTTACAAGAAAATAAGTTGAGAGAAAGTTTAAATATGACATTATTTAATTTGACATGTCGATATTTCACTAAATTCATCTTAATTGACATAAATAGATTTATTGATAATTATTTACATCTGACTTTAGATAAGTATTACTTATCGAAATTTTATACTAGACGAATAGCGTATGTGCTATCAAATTTTATTATTAATGTAGCCAATGCATTGGCTAACCACACGTCCGTTTCTATTGATCGGACCAGTAGCATTAGGGTGGTGCGACCATTGGAATCTGTTCCAAGTTCTTTAAACAATTGAATAAGACAAAAGAGTGTAACTCTGGCAGTATTATACCGCAAAGTAAACCTACAGCAATAGAATGCCTACCTCTTAAGAATAAAAATAATTTGAGTAGTAAGAAAACTAATTGTAAATTCAACCTGGTACACCAGAATATACAAGGAATGTTGGGCAAAGAACTACAAATGGAGCTATTCATGAACTGTAGTAAAATTGATATTTTGTGCGTGACAGAACACTGGCTCAAGAAGCATCAGTTCATGTTTAACTTCAAGAACCACCAGGTTGTTAGTTCGTTCAGCAGAGACAATGCGATACGCGGTGGCTCCTTAATACTTGCCAATAAGTTGCTAAAGTGTAAGGAACGTACAGATGTTGTGTGCCTGTCTGTTGAGCGAACTATTGAACTGGCCTGTGTAGAATTTGAGCACCTTATTGTTATAAGCGTATACAGACCTCCAGCTTCATCATTTGATATGTTCGACAAAACAATGGATGAAGCTTTAATTAAAGTTAGTAACAGCAACAAAGGCATTATAGTATGTGGAGACTTTAATGTTAACATTTTAGAAGAATCCAGTGTGTGCAATAGATTGAAATCTTTGTTCCTATGCTACAATCTTGTGAATCTTTTTTTGGTGCCCACCAGAATATCAGCGTCCTCATCTACTTGTATTGATAACATTTTTACGAATTTAGAACCAGTAGATAAATCAATTATCAATAAGTTGGGCTCTGATCATTCTGGCCAGTTGGCAGTTTTCAAAGTCACGACTAAAAAAGCATTGAAAAAGGATATCACGTGCGTACCTATCAATGAAGGTAGACTTATCCGCTACAAAAGTAGTGTTGAAGAAAAACTGCCAAACTTACCATATTGTGATAATCCAAATAAATTGTATGAGTCTCTATTTACTTTAACTAAAAGTGAGTACGATGCAATTTTCAAGGAAAAGAAAATTACTGTAAATGAGAATCTAATGTTTAGTGATTGGGCCACAGTGGGAATACACAGAAGCAGGCTAAGGTTATATGAACTTTACGAGGAAAGAACATATAACAATAGTGATGCATTTGCGCAATTTGTAAAGAATTATTCAAAAACATTCAAACGGGTTTGTGCTGCAGCCAAATCAAATTTCATTAAAAATAAAATCAAAAATAGTTCCAACATTACGAAAACGACTTGGGAAACTATAAATAGTGAAACTGGAAGATCTAAAGCTCCTCGGAATGACTTCCAGCTTAAGATTGATGATCAGATCATAAGTACAGATATAGAAGTTGCTGAAGCTTTTGAAAACTTCTTTACGGATATTCCAGTTTCAACTACCAAAACCTTGAACTCATCTCCCACTCTTGCCAAATCTTATCTCGAACGACACGTAGATGTTTGCAATGTAGATTTTAAATTCAGTTACGTCAATGCTTTCGTTATAATTAAAGCCTTTAAATCACTTAAAATGAAAAAGACCGCCGATATAGATGGCCTGTCAGTTAAAATTATTAGTGCCGTTATAGAAAGCATTGCACCATACTTATCTAGTATTTTTAATAAATGTGTAGATGATGGTGTTTTTCCTGATTTGATGAAACATAGTAAAATTATTCCGTTGTTTAAAGCTGGTAGTAAATCAGACCCCACTAATTTTAGACCTATTTCTGTTCTACCAACTCTTAGTAAGATATTTGAAAAGATAATTTTAAATCAGGTTCAGAGCCACTTTTATCGCAACAACTTGATGAACCTAAAACAGTTCGGTTTTACCAGGGGTCGCTCAACAGTCGATGCAGGTGTTGAGCTTATTCAAAGTATATTTGACGCCTGGGAGGAGTCAAGTGATGCCATTGGCGTTTTCTGTGACTTGTCCAAGGCTTTCGATTGTGTACATCATGATATTCTTATCAGGAAATTACACCATTATGGAATTAGAGACCAGGCTCTAAGCCTTCTGGAGTCGTATCTAAGTGAAAGGATCCAGAAGGTTGATGTAAATGGGAAAAGGTCACTAGGATCAAAAATTTGTATGGGCGTTCCACAAGGCTCAATCCTGGGACCATTCCTATTCATTGTCTACATTAACGATTTGCCAAACCTTGTAAAGGACAAGAATGAGATAGTACTATTTGCAGATGATACGTCTTTGATTTTTAAAGTCAAAAGACAACAATCAAATTTTGACGACGTAAATAGTACAATCTCTAATGTAGTTGAGTGGTTCACCGTAAATAATCTTTTACTTAACGAAAAGAAAACTAAGTGTGTTAAATTTGTTTTGCCTAATGTAAAGCCAACTGCTACAAGCCTATTAGTGAAAAACGATAAATTGAGTCTTGTGGAATCAGCTGTGTTCCTAGGTATTACCTTAGACAACAAATTACAATGGGGACCGCATATTAATAAATTGTCGAACAGACTTAGTTCTGCAGCATACGCAGTGAAAAGAATAAGAGCTCTGACGGATGTAGACACCGCGAGGTTAGTCTACTTCAGTTATTTCCATAGTCTCATGTCATATGGCCTTTTGTTATGGGGTCATGCTGCGGATGCAAACAGCATTTTTTTACTACAAAAGCGAGCTGTTCGTGCAATTTATAAAATGAAGCCTAGAGAATCTCTTCGAAATAAATTTAAAGAAATCAACATTTTGACTTTTGTGTCGCAATACATTTATGAGAATTTAATATATGCTAAACGGAATATACATATTTTTGATAAAAATTGTGACAGGCACAGTGTCAACATAAGAAACAAGAATCAACTTGCTTCTCATGTCAGCCGTATTCACAAAATTAGTATAAAACATATAAAGGTCAATGTATACGCTTCTATAATAAGGTACCCACTGATATTGAAAGTTTACCGTTAGATAAATTCAAAACTGTAATCAAGCAGAAATTATGTAAGAAGGGTTATTATAAAATATCAGATTATCTAGAAGAGAAAAATCCATGGGATTAGACTACGGTTCTAACAGGCTAATTCAAAATTAAAACTGACCTATGTATGTTGTATATCAACCTTGTACATTCAAACATATTTAAAAGAGCGCGTGGGTTTTTATTGTCGCTTCTTTTTTTTTTCCCACAATGGCGCCACATTGTTTGTGAAGCGATGTAGTTTAGCTGACGTCATTAAGAGATTTTAATATCCAACAATGAATAAACGATTTTGATTTGATTTGATTTGATTTGATAGTAGTCGGAACCAACAGCTTAACGTGCCTCCGAAGCACGTTATCATCTAACTTTTCGGACAATCAGGTGATTCATCCTGAAATGTCCTAACCAAACTGGGGAAGTCACTCAAAGGGATTTTTAATTGACAGTGTCCCCACCGGGAATCAAACTCAGGACCTCCGGATCGAGAGCCGAGCCATCTAACCACTAGACCATTGAGCCTCTTAATCATGTTGTTATATTTATTTCTGTTACACCTTGTATTTTTATTATCCAGGGAAAACTTATTTCTGTGAGGTTGAACAGTGTATACGAGTATGTTTGTCTTGATCCAATATTTATTGGATTGAACTTTGTTGTCATCATATCACCAAGAGCCTTTAGGGAGAAGAAACCTTTGATAACGTTATCGAGATGTCACAACAAGAAAGATCAAAGTTATGCACGTCACTTCCTTCGTTGTCTCTCAAGATCACATTTTCTTTGTACTTTGAAGGACAGCTTTCACATGTCTATGTTTGCCTTTGTTATTGCCTTTTCTTTGTAAATTCTTTTCATAATTTCATCTTTGACAAAAATGTAAGTAATAGAGTTCACAACAGAGTCAGGTGTCTTGTATACAAAAATGTTTCAGTTAAGAAAATATTTATTTCAAATACACACGTTTGTAACCGCAATACATACACATGAAAAAGCTAAGTCTATCGTTTTAATACAGAGTCAGAAATATCTAAATCTTTAACAATTTTTAAGGTTCCGTACCCGTAAAGGGTGAAAAACTGGGGTCCCGTACGCCTCCGATGTCTGTCTGTCTGTCAGCGGGCTGTACTGTCTCATGAACCGTAACCGGTAGACATATGAAATTTTCACAGCAGCAAATAATATAAATAGAAAAATAAACAAATTAAGGCGGGGTCCGGTCCAGAAATGAAAAAAAAAAAATCGGTCTCTCCACACAAAATTGCAAACTTGATTGGACAGTTTGTATGGAGAGCCCGATTTCTTTTCATTTCCTGAAAGTTGTTCAGTTGCGTTGACTGATCATGCCCTTTCAGTATTTGCCAACCTGTCCCTTACACCCTTTATTATGTCAATTTACTATTATCTAATCTGTGTCGTTGTCTAGACCCCCATTTTAGTTTATTTAGGTCACAGAAGAAGGTCCGAAATCTTGATTATAGGTATTTATTTTCTATTGTGGGGCACGTAACGTAAATCCTACTTAGCTACTGAAGATTAAAATTAAAAAAAACGTATACGAAACAACCTTCATATCAAAGCAAAACACTACCAAAACATGTCTATAAGTAAAGCCAAACACGTGTATGAAAACATTCAGCCAACCAACATACACGGTAAAAAAAGCGCGTGAAATTGTTATCTCTCATAGGATAAGATCCCACCATCATAATTTGCACCTATCTAATTATTAACATTGAGAGTTGATTTAATGTAAATTTACATATTGGGTTATTATTATAAACCGCCATCGGGATGTCAATCTACAGATCAATTTAAAGATTAGTCCAAGGAATAAGAATTCTTTTTCTATGGAAGTAAAAAATAGCAATAGGGACAAAGTTACTTAACTTAACTTTTCAATTAATTTCAATGTTCTTGTTAATTTTATTTCTATTTAGTTCAATGTTCAATATTATTTATTTGCCGTCATTTTAAGAAAGCTGTAATCACCTCTAATTGGTTTACCATTTAGCTATAAACCTAGTTTAACTGTATCTTCTATCTCTTTGTTTAATGTGTAATCTGTTGGTGATCATAAATAAATAAAAATAAAATAAGTTTACGACAAAAGAAAATATTGAAAAATACTTACAAAATATTATATTTTCACTGCCTTTTTTAGATTGATGCGTTGTTTGGTGTTTGAAGCTTACTTACACGTCACACTCGGATTTCTGCCTGTGTTGAAATACAACATTGAGTCTATTTTAAGGTTCATAGCCACAAAAATGTCCGGTCTCCTTTTGTACAATCAAGAGGTTGGTACAAAATTTTGCGGTAGGATCTCAGAATATCAGAACTTTTCCGGGTCAAGCCCCAGGCGTTTGGGAAGCCAACAAAAATAAAATTGTGTCATGTTTGAAATCCATCGAAAAAACAAAGCTTTTGCAGGTAGCATATTTGCAGTGTGTGTAGACCTGACTGGTGTAGACTGTAGATATTACAGTATAGTCACGTGACCCAATTCCTTTCTGTCTTCCTAGCCAAATTTAATTTAAAGGAGTAGGGTTACTCAATTTGATAAAGGTATTCGTTTTTAATTGACTTTTATTCTATAATTTATTTAAAATGTTTTTAATAATAAATATTGTTTTTAACTTAGATAAATGATTCGCTGAGCTCCAAATCATTTATCTAGGGTTTTTAAGAAGGTAGGAAAGATCTTGGAAAAACGGGAACACCTACAAACGACAAAATTGGTATGTTTATAGTGCATAAGCTATAGTATAACAACAAATAATAAGAACTGCTAAATTGCGCGACCATAACTAAAACGGTATTTTTGCCTTGGTGGTACGGAAGCTTCGGTGCGTGAGTCCGACTCTCACTTTGTATTTTTTTAGAAACTGATTTATAAGTTCTGCCGCACAAATTTAAAACGCAGTACGTAATTTTTGTTGAGTTGAGAAAAATGCTTTTAAAGATTTTGTTTTGTTTTTTTCTGTCACCACTTTCACAGTCCCTTGTTGCTTGCAGGATGTCATTTAATAGGTAGAGAAAAACGCGTAGTTTCATATTTGACAAAGATAATCAGTATTTTTAACGTATTTAGCATTTTATTTGCAAAAATATATTTATTATTAGTAAATCGTCACTTTTTGGGTAGGATCCACAAATCAAGAATGCAGTAGGTGGGGTACGTCCATACTAATATTATAAAATCGAAAGTGTGTTTGTTTGTTTCTCCTTCTTTCACTTCAAAACGGAGCAACGGATTGACATGATTTTTTGCATGATGATAGTCATAGGTTTAGAGAGTGCTTTTGGCTACTCTTTACCACGGGAAAACATCTCATTCCTATAGGAAAATACGTTTTATCATAGCCATACGTCATTTCTATTGATATGATTTACCAATTCCTTGCTTAACAATGATAATAAGTGACGTGATTTTTTGCATAGTGATAGTTGAAGGGCCCATGCGTGCATAAGGCTGTGTTTTACCTGGGGAAATAATGTATTCCCATGGGAAAATACGTTTTATCATAGCCATACGTCACTTCTATTGATATGGTTTTCAAACTCATTGACGTGACTTCTCAGATGCATGATTCCTCAGGAAGATTGACTCCATATGCTACTTTTACCTCGGGAAAACATCTCATTCCGATGGGAAAATACGTCATAATTTTGCCACTTGTCAGTTCTAATAATACTGATCGTACGTCTCACACTCATGACATTGTTAATAAAGGTGAAAGTTTAAACGACTTTTATTCCTCGCTAACCAGTCACCCAGATGAAAAAACAAATACAAATTCTTATACAACACAGATCATAAGTCTGACACTCATGACATAGTAAATAATATATTTTTTTATTAACTCCCTTTATTGCAGTCTTTTTTACGTTCACCTGTAACGACTGACTTTCAAGATTGTCTCCTTGGATTAACAGAAAAACAACGTCACTTGGGAAAATCTGCCAAATTCTTACAGGAACAGACATATGCTTACACTCATGACATAGTAAATATAGGTGAAAGTTTAAATAACTTTTAGGAATACTTCCTTTTTTTGGGTTCGTCTGTCGTAACAGAAGCCAATGAATATTAACTCCTTGGACTATTACAAAATCAACTTCACAAAAAAAAAGAAGAAGTCAAGAAAATAATTGCCAAAGTCTTACACAACACGGGTCAATTATATTAAAATGGTCAATTATTATAACTGACACTCATAACATAATAAATAAAGGTGAAAGTTAAAATGATTTTCATGAATACTTCCTCGCCACCCATTCACTCTCCTTATTGCCTACTTTTTAAGGTTCGCCTTAAACGATTGACATTGAAAATTGTCTTCCTGTCCATTGGAAAAAGACTGCCAAATTCTTATTCATTACTGATCATGCGTCTAACATTCATGACATTGTAAATAAAGATGAAAATTTATATGACTTTTACTAATACTTCCTCACTACCCACCAGTTGAATAAATTCATAAGATAATTAAATTTATAGTAAAACCGCTTTTACGTAGGGATCAAGAAGGAGAAGTGTTTCGCGAAAAATACTTCAGTTAAGTTAGAGTTCTGTTTTTCATAAGATCCACGCGGACGAAGTCTTATATTTTGCCTTATAGTTCACTTGTTTGTTTGGCTGCGAATAATTTACCTACTACGAAACAGATCGCTTATGATAAACAACGTTTGTATACGTACTGCGTTTATGATAAGGACCATTAAAAATATATATATTTCGAGCCCTTACCTAACTGCAGTAAGTATACGAACTGCATTTATGATTACCAAGTGTATACTGTAAAAGTGACGTACTGCGTTTTCGCTTATCAGATCTACCACTTCTAGTCCACTTAGAAGAAAAAGGATCTTTGATTCATGTAGATCTCGTCACGGCGATTCCAAATATGTAATAAAAAAAAATTGCCATTTTTTACGTACTGCGTTTTAAATTTGTGCGGCAGAGTTACTGTATCACGTGATAGTTAATTTTCTTTAGAAAGTGAAAAAAATATCAAATTTCGACTCATGTTTCTTCATGGGGAAAGTTGTTCAGTTTTATGGTCTTAAACCACGGTTTCTATTTTCTTAAAATTTCTATTACACTCTATAAAATAGATATGGTACCAGACACTGATAAATAAAAATACGTAAATAGATAAATAACACCCAGACACTGAACATACCCCACGATGTTTCACACAAATGTTTGGCCTGGGCGGGAATCGATTTCACGACCCACGATGTAAGGTTGGCAAACTACTAACCACACCAATGGACAAGTCAGATAGAAAAGAAATAGGGAAATTATGGCTGTTTTTTCTCGGATTCTTGTTAAACAACTAATCTCTCCTATAAATGTATAATTATTAAAATCGTATGACCTCGGGAACACATATTTTTATTTTTTATTTATACTAAAATGCTAATGCAATCAATCGATTAGCATTGTTAATAGAACTATTATCATGGGTAGTTTACCTAAAAATTAAAATGTTTTCCCATTGGAATTGCTGAAATTCGGAGTTTCAGTAAGGTAATAAGTTAACTCGAAATTGCATCATCCCTATATTTTTTTTCTTTAATACTATTTTACATATTATATGTATTTAAACTTAATTTTGTCAATAATAATAAAAAAGTCACATTTATATTTACTTCTAACCCACTCATATAAAAGTTTCTAAATACCCTGGAGTATGAGAGATTTTCTAAAATAAGTATACCAGATCCTTATATTACAAGAGAGACGAATGAGCTCACTCAAAAAATGAGAGAACGTTTGCGACGGAAACTTTGAAATTTTGACAAATCACACTTGAGGATTACTGCGTGGAAATATGGAGAAAACCACGCATTCTCCCAAATTACTTGGTCGTGACAAATACCCGCGCGATGACCTTCATTTATACGGCTCCCGGCTAAATCTAGTTAATGACTGAGGAACAAACATAGTAGGTATTGTTTGGGGAAATGTGTACGTTTGTTCTAATTACGTGACACTACGATGCCGGCTAAAATAGTAGTAACACATCTCTTCCCGTGGTTGTTGTAAAAGGCGACTAAGGGAGTCTGAACCGGAGGATGGGCAGTGCAGCTTTTTTCATGTTACAAGTGAGCAAACGAGCAGGTGAGGTATTTGAAGGTAAGTGGTCACCACCGTCCACAACACCCTCTGTCTTATTAGTGCTATTTTGACATACTTTTGATACTATGTACGAGTATGTCTCATGTGCTATGACTCCCTTACCCATGAAAGGGCAAGACTTCTATATCACGGCATAATAGGCAAGGGGGTGGTGCTTCCCCAGACGGACTTGGTACGGTCAACCGCACGTCGGTAGAAACTTTTTCAACTCTATTACTACGCCGTAAGGTCCAAAAGTGTTTCTACTGACGTGCGGCCGTGTGTACAAATGCCCTTCGGCCGTGAAAAAATGTCCTTCGCTGCTAAATGCAGTCACCAACAACTGCGGTCTACGGTACGTGGCGTGGTAACTATGGAAATATTCCACACATTTTTTGCTGTGTAATTCTGGAATGAGCTACATCAGTGGACTTGTAATCGGATGTTATGACAACGTTGCTGGTAAACCTGGGGCTAAATGCTGTTGTTTGTGATTTTTATTTCGGTCCGCAAGTACTATCCACGGCCTGATGTAACTTTAAGAGCTAGGTTGATAGCAGTAAAGGGACACAACCTTTAGAGTAATCATGGATCGTAAAGCACTATTATTGCACTCGTATACAAAAGGAATAAGATTGAGAATATCACATTACTGTTACTATTGGGCACTAACCAAAACTACTCATTTCATAATCTTACTGCCTCATGCTCCGCCTCAATTTCTTTTATCGTGTTATAAAAAGGAAGATTTACTGCATTATCATCTAAAAAGGAGCAGACACGTTACAAATCCTGAAAGGATATAAATATTGTATCTCATAACTAGCTTTCCGCCTGCGGTGTCACCCGCAATAAAAGAGTAACAAACATCCGTCCATCCATCCATCCATACTTACAAACTTTCGCGTTTATAATATTAGTAGGATAGGATTCATCGAGGCTATATAAAAAGGGTGGGCTCAGACACTCGCGTGAAACGATTGCTGCCTCTCGCAGGGGAGTGCCGCCGTCTTGGAGATTGTTGATCTTCCTCTAAACCTACAAACATAAATACACCGGGTGTTCGGCGCAACGTGGGCCAAAGTAAAACGGTGGATCCATACCATAAACCAACGATATTATATAATATCATTGCCAAAAACCTGAACAACTCTGTCTAAACATAGGTCAATATACGAAAAAAAAAAATCTACTTCCTATACAAACTGCAGTCGCTGATAACTTATTTTGTATGGCAGGTTTTTTTTTGAATTATGAACCATGTTATTTAGCGAAAGTTGTTTAGTTTTATGGTATGAATCAACAGTTTTAGATTGGCCAACGTTGCGCGGAACACCCTGTATTTTTGCTTATAACTTGCAGTGAAGGGGAAACTTGGCATGAAACACGCCGTCATTTTACGTTTTCATATACTTTGTGACCCTTTCACCAAACTACTTTCATCTTACTTTACTATTTTTTATAAATCTCACAATTTTATATCACGAAAAAGAGAATTTTTCTTAAGGGATTCTTAAATTGAACGTAATTTTTGAAGTAAAACACAAGTTCGGAATATTTTACGATCTTATCAAAATGGGGAAGACGGAGCTGTGTAGCGCTTTCTGATCTCGGAAACTTCCTATTAAAGATAATATAAAAGAAGATAAGTTATAAACGGAGTCATAAAAGGCATCCTCGGAGATAATCTAACTCACTTTACGAAATTTTCAGTAATTCTATCTTATAATTGGAAAAGTTTTGAGGACAAAACGCGGGGTGGTCGCAAAAGAACTATAAAATTGCAGTTAACAGTGGCGAACGACTTCTCAATACCATTACTCTGAAATACGATCTAATTGAGTCTCTGACCCTTGTCTCCCAAAAGAGAACTGTAACAGAATCAACTTCTCGAGATCTGTAACAATTAAGACAAACGACATGATTTCTAATTACAGAAATCGGTTCAATAGTATTTCTCGTGTACCTTTTACGTAATACTAATTCAATAGTGAGTTTTCCTTGATGTTTGTCAACTATATTTTTTTAAATAAATGTCGATGGGTGGTAAACTCTGTTGGTAATTTTTTTTTAAGGCTCAGTAAAATTAATGAGATCTTTTTAGAAGAAAATATATCACGGACTTTGACAACAGCGATCAAACTGACACAATAATTTTCATACTGGGTGAAGGTTCAGTGTTTTGATTTTATATTTTCCTTGTGCTAACTAGCAGCGCTATCTAGCTGAACTTCGAAAGGCTGGTTGAAAACACCCTATTGCACATTTTATGATGTTTAAGTATAGTGTTTTTTTTCAATGAAGATGTATTTTTTTACCTTTTGAATCGCAATAGATAGACGGTTTAAATTGTCACAAATTTAAACTTTTTGGTAGAAGCACGATTGCTTAAAAATTGTTCGATTGTTTATCCGCGAGTGCACTTACGAATAGTATAAAACCTCTTCATGTGGGTGTCGTAAAAGGCGACTAAGGGCTTACTAACCGGAGGATGGGCAGCAGAATCTTTCTGTGTATCGTATAATCTTATATACTTCGGTCACCAACAACAGCGGTCTACAGCCGTAACGCTTAAAAGCGTGGTGGTTGTAAATCCCCTCCAAAATACCATGCGTTTTTGCTGGAGTTCTGGAGGGAGCTCCCTGTCCTGCAGTGGACGTTTACTGGGCTATTATAAACTCATCAACCGCTTTAGAGCTCAAAAGATAATTAGAAAATAAAAAAAAAAACACCCAAAAATTGAGGCGCTTTTTAGGGTTCCGTATCTCAAAGGAAAAAAACGGAACCCTTATAGGATTACTTTGTTGTCCGTCTGTCTACCTGTCACGACCCTTTTTCTCAGGAACACGTGGAGGTATCATGCTGAAATTCATATCAGATACTCAAGTCTACCGTACCTTGGAGCTGTAAAAAAATCAAATTTGTAAGCCAACGCAATCACAAGGTAAAGCCGTTTCGCAAGATACAATCGCAAGGGAATCAAAACCTATAGGGTACTTATCCCATGAACTCAGAATCTTGAAATTTGGTAAGTCTATAATACCTTTAAGCTATATTAAATTCAATTTTCTATGTAAACCCAATCAAAAGAAACAAAAATTTAAGCCGCGTATTTTGAAACTCGCAACTACTCGCAAAGAAATCAAATCCTAAAGGATACTTTTATTCGATCTAGAATCTTGAAATTTCGCATGAAGCAACGTTTTATAGCACACATAGAGGAAACATTCCGAAATCCTTACACATCACATAATAAAAAAAAAATTGCAATAAAATTACCATAACTTTTAATTATATAACTACAGGTTTATTTGGCTATACGGCATAGAACTTTGGGCAACAGCATCTAAGTCAAACATTGAATGTATACAAAGAACACAAAACAACACCCTCAGAACCATTTGCGCTGCACCATGGTATGCACGTAATGATGAATTGCACAAATACCAGGAAATGCCGACCGTAACGGAAGAAATAGAGCGATGTAAACAGAAGCACGAGAAACGCCTAGCTCAGCACCCAAATCCACTTGCTAACTCACTCCTGACAAGTGCTACTACTAAAAGATTAAAGCGTAATCATGTACTTGCTGATTGACGAGGAACAATGACAATGGTCATGCTACCTCATTTAAAGTCAACTCAATGAGACCAAATCTGCTTATTGTCTGGCGACTGATGGCAGATGTAAACACGACAAAAAAAAAGAAAAAGGTTTGTACGAAACCCTCGGTGCGCGAGTCCGACTCGCACTTGGCCGGTTTTTTTGTTCGACTCTCGAGTGCAACGACGTATCTAGCAAAACGATGTATCAACCCGAAATTGTGCCGTATTCCAAGTGGTGCTAGAGTCAAGGCAGGTCAAGTTTGACGGCGATTTACAGTGCGACAAAGTTATGTTGGTAGGTGGATAAAATCGGAACTAAAACCACTTCAAAGGGATTTATTTATTTTATTTTTATTTATTAAGGGTACCCAACAGCATATTTCTTAAATCTATTACAAATGCAGCTTATTCTATTACATAGCAGCCAATGACAGGATACCACAGCTAAATTAACATTAAGTACATATTAGGTGATACGTGAAGTGAAACGGAATCCGGACTCTCGATTCAGCACCATCCTGTTAGTTAAATTATCAAGACTGCGAAATTTTAAGTATAACTTTGGATTTAAAAACAGATTTTGAAAGGGCAAAAATATCGATGTCACTAAAATTGTCATTGTAGACTTTTGTGGATCGTGATATGAATTCATTTTGAGCATAGTTCGTGTTACTAGGTGGTGTTCTGAAAATGTTATAGTTTGTTATTCTGAGCCGACGTTGGGGTACATTTATGGATAGCAAAGAGGTAATGGAGGGACTGTCTAGTTGAAAATGTATTATTCCATGTAGGAAAAACATGTCCAACAACATTCGTCTGTTTTTAAGGGTGAGAAGGTTGTGATGTCTACACGCTTCTTCATATGTGTCGAATTTTTTGTTGGCTCTGTAGTTTAAATGTTTTATAAAATTTTTTTGGATACGTTTAATTTTATTTATGTGTGTGCTATATTGTGGGTTCCAAACAATACTTCCAAACTCTAAAACACTACGAACATAAGCAAAATATGCCATTTTGACACAGTCTGGATCTTTAAAAGGCTTGCATACTCTCATCACGAAGCCGAGAGTTTTGTAGGTTTTATCAGCTATTGCATCAAAATGTTTACCGAATACCATTTTACTATCAAGGATTACTCCCAAATCACGGATATTATCAACCCTTTTTAATTGCTTATTTTGAATGTTATAGGAAAACTGAACTGGTTTGGACTTACGGGTGAAAGTTATCTGAACGCATTTGTCAGTATTAACACTTATTTTGTTGCGCATATAGTAAAGTGACAAAACTTCTAAGTCATCTTGTAGTCGTTGGCAGTCACCAAGAGAGTCTACCCGCAAGAAAATTTTTGTGTCGTCAGCATATCATAAGTACCTTGAGTTCTGAAAACAAGTGTCAATATCATATAAATATGTATTGTAAAACAAGGGGCCCAGATGGGAACCTTGGGGTACTCCAGAAGGGATGCTGACAAAATCAGACTTAAGACCTCCTATGACAACTGCTTGACGTCTGTTTGTTACGTAAGATGAAACCCAACGATATAGATTACCGCGAATTCCTAAAGTATGTAATTTTGACAGCAGGATGACGTGATCCACACGTGATCTAACGAGCAAAATGTGTGATAGCAGCGCCCTTCTTACAACGTCATCAAGCTACCAGTATTTTGAAACTGTAGTCAGAATGGTATGAAGTCCAAAGTGTCAAGCTTCACCTGCACCATGGTGGTAAGGAATCCTCGGTGCGTGAGTATGACTCGCACGTGACCAGATTTTCAAACATTTTGCATTTACTTTAACATACTTTCTTTCAGCCTTCGGATTATTACAAAGACGAAAATAGGTAAATAGTAATATCATTCATTCAAATCGTAATTTAAGTTTACAAATTATAATTATAGGCTGATTGTCTATCAGTGCAGTATGAGGGACCTAAGCCACAGTAAATATATTAAGCTAAAGCAGTATTGAAACTCGGGCCTTTATTTGAAAAAAGAACTATTCTGCGTCGGAGCGTCAGGGTTGTAACCCAGAATTTTTGAAATAAGAATAGTATGATGAACTCAAATATTGGGTGCTTCTATCAACTTTGTTCCTTTCAGCATGTTTTAAATTTTTCATGTTTTTTTTTCACACTTAGTCGCCTTTTACGACACAAGAAAAGGTTAAGTCACTTAGTCACCTTTTATGACACAAGGGCAGATTAAGATACTTAGTCGCCTTTAATCGCACAAGGACAAGGACATACTTATAGGACCATATATGTACCTATTTGTTTGTATTATGGTTTTGGCACCAACGACTGACTTTAGCGCGAAAACTGCTTATTTTCCTGTAGCGGTGTGCGCATGTGTGAGTGCGCCAGTTTTGGACGTTTGTTAGGAGTTTCCATACTGCTTTAGCTTATATATTTACTGTGCCTAAGCTGTGTGCTGGGAAAATTCTGACGAATAGGAATGCGCTTTTTTTTAAAGCTTGTCAAATGCGCTGTCAATAGTAATCCTATTGGTTGGAATTTTCTAGCTCATAGCTTAGCTCCCTAGCTCGCACAGCACCGGTGAAATGGCAGCCTTAACTTATGTGCAGTACAGTCAAAGACAAGTACCAGGACGACCGAGCTTCGCTGTATAATAGCCGCCTCAAATTTAAAATATCATCGGGCATCGGGTAAGCAAGCTTTGCTACTCGCCAAAAGATGGCGCTGTTAGTTTCTGTCTAAAAGGCGAATTTTAGAAAATGCTCAAAAACACGGGGAAAACGAATTTTTCCAGACATGAGACCTAGCTAGATCGATTTTTTGCCACCAAAAACCCCCGTATCGTAAATTTCATCGAAATCGTTAGAGCCGATTTCGAAAAACCGATTAGGTACAAATATATATATATATTGTTCGTTTAATAGTATAGGATTATATTGACGAAAATAAGAATAAACAACGTGTTACATAACACTTTTACTTAAATCACGATTATGTAATGCCAATTGTATAGTATTTTTCCAGCAAACCTTATTCTGTCAGTTCCAGCACTTTTCACACGTAATAAGCCTAAAACGTGTGCAAAATATCTCTTTTCCATTGGTTGTTTACTCGAATACTCTCTCCTACTTATTATGGCGAAAAAGAATTCATTTATATTACAAGTGTTTACTTTAAATGACAAAAATGGCGTTTTTGGTATATAACCCTATACCCTTGCCCTATACACAAAAAACATTTCTTTAAACTGAAATCGCAAGGAATAAATGTCGAAATGTGAAAAGAATTTGACACAATTCACTATCACGTGATGTAGGTATTATCTTATCTATAGCAAGCAAACAAAAATCGTGTTTCAACAACCTATGTTCCATGGGGAAAGTTTCATGGTCTGACTGAACAACTTTTCTCAAAAAACAGGTCGAAATACGAAAAGCTATTTTTGACCTCTCATACAAAATGCGCTTTCAGATGATGCAATTTCTAAAGGAAATTGAAACATTTTTTTGTATGTCGACTTGTGTTCCTTGGAAAAAGTTGTTCAGTTTCATGGTTTGAGTAACGTACTAAAATTATGTTCACTATTTCAGTAAGACCTTATATGGCGCTGCATTTGTTAATCGATTTCTAAGACAAAATAATCTTCCGAAATAGAGTGGTTGGACAGTAGCTAGTAATGCTCGTAAATCCATCTCGCTTTAGCTGCGGTGTAAAATATCTTTTGTCACTTGTCCGCAACGTCTCAGGCGAACTGAAGACATTTGTTATTTAAATGGAGTCGCCTAAAATAGCTTACAGTAATCTTATAAAGCTGTTAACACCGAGCAAGAGCCCTACGGACATGGATTCTATTTTCTGAAATTAAGTTTCGTCCGGCAGCAAATTTTATGCCTTGAAACCACTGCTTGAAACCCTCGCTACGCTCAGGATTATATTTTTGAAACACTGGCTTCGCTACAGTCCTTCGCTTTGAGTTTCAATACAAGGCACACGCACCAAATAACAATTTTGCTGCCTTGCATAGCAAATAACTTTAAAAAACATGAATTTGAAAAAAAAACAGCCAAGTGCTTGTCGGGCCACGCATAATGTACGGTTCCGTAGTTCCTCCTTGCGGAATTATTATTTTTAAGCAGGTTTCAATTTTTGCATAAACTTTTTCCGTCCCAACTACCAGCCAAGCCCAGCGCCAATTTCAGTTTTTTGACTATTACTCCTTATTACTTATTACTTTATTACTTACTCCTATTACTCCTATTACTTTCATCATATATGCTACTACTATAAATCTTTCCACATTTTTAGTGACACCCGTTTAGCTGGCACCCGGGTGGCTAGTGTTTCTAACAAAAATTTGCGCTGTTAAGCTGAATATTTTGCAAACAGATCCCTAATCCGAAAAAAAAACTGGATAGATAGATAGAATATGCTTATTAAAAAATGCTACAGTTTTTCTTAAAAAACTAAACAAGCACCCGCAAAACTGCTGACACAGTTCTTGTTTTAAAAAGACCTATCTAACGATACTTTACACTAGGTCTACGAGAAAAAAATCTTTCCTCTCCAGTTTACGTGTAGGGGAAGAACCATAAAAAACATATTTTTCAAGATTTTATTATAACACTTTGTTGACTTAATTAATATGTATTTCCATACCAAATTATAGCTTTCTAGTACTACTACACTGAGCTAAGCTGCGGATAGACAGACATGATGAAACTTTAAGGGTTCCTTGTTTAATAGGGAACCCTAAATACCACACTGCTGTGTTTCAGGTTAGGGTAAGGTAGAAAAACCGGCTTAGGATCAGGACACTTTCTATTTTAGTTCTTAGGGTAACCAATGCGAATATGCTATCTTATTGGTGTCAAAATACATTACAAATAAGACAGTAGGTACACAGCATGTAGCCCATCTACTTGATAGCTTACTTGTGACACTATTAATGAAACAGTGAACATAATTTTTGCATGTTATTCAGTTGATGAAACTGGGTCGTATTAACAAATCTCTCTTAAGTCTAAGATTGCACTCAAAATTTATAATTTGTATATGAAAGGTTCATCTTGAGAGCAATCTCACACGTGGTAGAGATTTATCAATACGACCCTAAAAACTTTTCAAAGAAACATAGGTCGAAATACGAAAAAACTTTACATCCCATAAAAAATGCGCTAACAACAGACGCAGTCTTTTTGGGATTTGCTTTCTTTTTTCATATTTCGACCTACGTCCCTTAGGGAACGTTGTTGTTTCATGGTCTGAGTAAAATGCTTAATTACGAGTATGTTCACTATTGGCAGGCGAGAGGTGCAAAACACACAAGTTTGGTGGTACGTTATTTTCTCTTATGTGATATTTCGACACTGCATTTAACTTATTTCAATTCATTTTTATAATGCTTACGTTTTGTCTCTATATTTTAAATACTTAATGTTTTACTAACGATTTTCCGTATTCTTCAACAAAACCACAAGTCAATTGCGAATCAAGCCAAGCCTTAAGAATGGCAGTAAGCTTAGAATCTTTAGTAATTTTATTAATTATCACATTTATCACGTGAAGACACCGCCAAGCAACACCTTGGAAACAGCAAGTATAGGATTAAATAGAAAAAATGTAAAATATTGCTTAAAAATATTATTTGGGTGATGAATAATGCCGCTTCTTGTACGATCAAGGACACATCAAGCTTGTTGAATTGCACTGCGGATGTCAGGCTTGACCTGTCGTTGACTGTACCTAATTTAAGTTAATATTTTATTTTAATTTCATGTTTTTAGGGTTCTGATAACAAAATGGTAAAAAAGGAACCCTTATGTTGCGACTTTGTCCGTCTGTCTGTCTGTCTATTACACCTCTTATATCTCAGCAACCGCACTCAATCTCATGCTATTGATATCATGCTATGCATGATATGTTTTAGAATATGGTTGCCCCATTTAATTACACATGAAAGAATAAAAAAAAATATTATCAATGTAAAGGGGGCCCAAATAGGGGGGGGGGGGCAAAATTTCAAATTGACGCTACTAGGTCGAGTGGGGTGTCATATGAAAGGGTTTTACTTGTACATTCAAAAATTTTTTTTGTATTTTTTTACAACTCTTAGTTTTCAAGTTATAACGAACAACGAAAAAAAATTACCATTCCCCCACATATCATTCATTTATTAGTTGTAATATATTTACAAAAAAATAAAAGTACAGTGATACATTAAGTTGTAGACTAAAGTATAAAAATATAATAGTTGTACACAAGAGTATAAAAATAAAATAAAAATGAAATGTCAATTATTAAATTAAGTCAATTATTAAATTAAAATACATTAAGACTCGTCAAGGAACTCCTTCACAGAGTAATATGCTTTCTGGGCGAGAAATTTCGTAAGTTTATTTACGAAAGTGGAATCATTTATAGATTATTTCACTTCCGTTGGCAACTTGTTATAAATAGTGGGCCCCATAACGCACAGCGCGTTTCCGGTCTTTCTCTGAAAAGTGGGTTCCAGTTGTGGTTTCCTCCTGGCGGAATAAAACCGAGCAGCAGGAAACTCATTTAAGTGGGTCCTGACATACTTGCCTACTTCTAGTATGTAGAGGCAGGGTACCGTCAGCACGCGCAGGTCAATAAACAGCTGTCGAGCGGGCTCGTCAGGTGGCACGCGGCACATCATATCTCCGAAGTTTGTGAAAAAAAAATCTGAGTTAACTACATTCGATAGAAGTTTATCCACTCAAGCGCCCGTAGATACTAATTATCCAAAAAAAAATTGCAAAAAACCTTTACAAACAAATTTAGTTTTGCAGTCTTCAAAATGGACTTTATTGCTTCTAACAATACTATAGGTCTATCGGAACCCTCGGCATGCGAGTCCGACTCGCGCTTGTCCGGTTTTTTAAGTCTGTGTGAGCGAAGCGACTCGACTATGAGCAACGGTTTAACGTGCCTTTTGAAGTACGGAATTATTTAACTTTTCAGACAATCAGGTTATTCATCCTGCGATGTCCTAACCAAACTGGGGAGGTCGCACAAAGGAGTTTTTGTTTGAAAGTGACACCGGGAATCGAACCCAGAACCTCCGCTTACGAACGCTCTTACTAACCACTAGACAACAGCTTATATTAATAATATAATTTTGTTCTAAAACACTTAAATCAAACTAGAAATTTAAATGATTTTGTGCAAATTCTAATGGTCTGTTCTCATGTAATTTAGCTATTCTGACAAAACGAAATTGTTGTTTATTAAGTTTGTTCAAATTGCTCTTGTTTTGGGTTCTGTAAAGACAACGACAATGGAGGCCTCAGGTTTTATTGAGCGTGTTACATTATTTTATAATGAGCTGGGAATTTTGTTTTGCATGTCGAAAATCTTGAATTGTCTACGCAGGATTAAAAGTAATTCATATAATTTGGCACAAAAACGTCTTCTTTTAAAGCGCCTGTAGCCACAGATTATATAATAGTAAACAAGTCCCGTGTGGTGCCGGCAAAGAATAGTACCATCCCAAACATACCCGCGGGTGTCACAAGAGGCGACTAAGGGTTATAAACTGAAGGATGGAGCATCCTCCTGTGTATTATACCATTTTATTTACTGCTTTCACCTACAACCGCGGTCCATGGTGCCAGCCGTAACACTGACAAGCGAGGTGACAATGATACTTCTCCTTCACATTTTTCTGGAGTCTCCCTGTCCTGTAGTGGACATTTCATGGGATGTTACGATGATGAATGTAATTTTGTACAAAAAGGTCTTCTTTTAAGGCAATCCGTTTTCAATATTAAATTCAAACGACTTGCATTCTTATGCGGGACATAAAATGCTGTCTGTTGAAAAACGAGTGTATACTGCTATTTTTTGTTAAATTTTGATTATTACAAAGATACAGCACCGAAAGTACAATTGAATTTATTATGGAAAACGGATCGCCTAGGGCTTGTAGCCGTGAAACTCGCTTCTTTGATATATTTTTTACAGCGACAAAGTAATTGAATTTATTAAAATATACTAGGTTATTTTTTGGACCTGATATGAGTATACCTACCTTGTTAGTGAGGTCAAAAGCAACAACTTTTGTTCTACGACTTTGCTAACAACGCACAAAAAATTTTCGACTCCATACCAAAGTGATCACGTGACCGACCCATTTTGTATGGGAAGTTGAAAAATTTTCGTGCGTTGTTAGCAAAGTCGTAAAACAAAAGTTGTTGATTTTGACCTCACTAACAGGGTAGACATACTTATATCAGGTCCAAAAAAATTACCTAGTATATGCTAGTTAAGGATAGTTCCTATCGATTTTAAGTACACGATTGGATAAATTTCACTCTATATTATTGAATCTCAAACTTACCTGTTTTTCTACTTTGAATCTCATTTTGTGTCTGAAATAAACAATATTTAAACAAAAAGGTAAACGTCGCTGATTTGTGTGTTAACTTTACCTTATACTCATTAAGACAATTCCAAAATAACTAATAATTTGGTAATTTAGCGTCCAGTTCATCTGTATAAGTGAAGAGGGCAATCGTTAACCGACTACAGGCGCCTTAACGTGTCTTAATCATTATCAGAACTTGTATAGATATAGGCAAACAACTTGAACAATGACCTTGGCTGCGCAGAGTCGATTTTACATACAAATTGACGTGCGTAAAGCATCCCCAACCACGCGATTATTGTTAAAGTTGGTTGCCCCGCACTATAACTTCCGAAGCATATAAATATATTTTTTTTGTTTTCAGATGCCAGCCTGTGTTGTCTGTACGGCGTTATTTTTTTATCACATCGGGAATTTTATTAAAGTTCTGCCCATGAAATTGAACAACCTTCCCCAAAGAACGAAATACTCGTACACATCGAAGTACAAAATAAAATTTCTACCTCTAATACTAAATGGGATCACTGATGCAGTTTGTATGGGAAGTTAATAATTTTTTTTATGTTCCTTGAAAAAGTTGTTCAGTTTCATGGGCAGAATCACCTCTTAAAATTTCCAGGGTGATAAAAAAAAACTCGCTTATGCGAACAGAGAAGTTTTTTTTTGTAACTTTATATTAAGTGGGATTCAAAATAATTTGAATGGTGAACACAATTGTTGCACGCAGCACTAGATCAACTTCCTAGTCCTGCGTGCAACAATTGGATTCACTACCTAGTCAGTCCAACAGAACAACACGTTTTTAGTTTGGAAGCCTGTAGTTCCACTCTGTTACGGTTGGTTTTACTCGCATTCAATAAATAATATATTTTCAGAGATTTGCAGTGAATACCATGACAAACTAACAAAAACAAAAATAACAAAACGGGCCTCACTCCATCCCTGTATTGTGCTCTCGTCAACGTCGCGGAGGCACGTGAGAAATTCGTTAATCAAATGCCAGGGCCGGCTCGCAACCGGCGGCCGATCACGGCACCTGTCAACGCTCTTGTCAACGCGCCCATTGGCTTAGTGGTTTTTTTAGGCAATGCTAGTGGCAAAGAATATATAATCCCAGTGGAACAGTCAGAAGAACTCTATACTATTAATAAAACAAAAGAGGCTATATACATTTAAAGAAAAAATACAAGTAGCATGTGCATGGAGTTTAGGTCGTTTGGTCAGACAGCGTGATTCGTTGATTGACGTATTCCAAACGGTTACAGAATGAGTAACAACTTACTTACTTTTGTGCATGTGCCTATATTTCAAATTGCATACTAAGGAGAACCGATGAATACTGCATAATGAAACGCAAACTCATATGATTGGTTGTTTCGGAAACCGGACAGAATTCTAGGTATTGTGATTTGCCTTCAATTTGATTAAAATATGCGCCTTTTTAGGGTTCCGTACCTCAAAATAAAAAAAACGGAACCCTTATAGGATCACTTTGTTGTCCGTCTGTCTGTCTGTCTGTCAAGACCTTTTTTCTCACGAACGAGAAGAGGTATCAGGTTGAAATTGATAACGAATATTAAAGTCCATGAACCACACAAGATCTGAAAATTTAATTTTTTTACAACGACGCAATCAAAAGATATGGCTTTTTATGTCCTCATCTCCATACATTTATGCAAAAAAGCAAAACCTACAGGGTACTTCCCGTTGACCTAAAATTATGTTTGGCAAGAAGCTAGGTCTCACAGTACAAATAAAGGGAAAAATCTAAAATCATTAAATATTTCAATTTTTCTCACAACTGATAGTAACCAATTAAGGTGAGCTCCCGTTCAAGAGGGGTCAAGTTGGATGGTCGCGGAGTTTTTAAAATCAAAGAGCAAAAGCTTTTAGTATGTCATATGGTAGATAGGTACGGAACCCTTAGGACGCGAGTCCGACTCGCACTTGGCCGGTTTTTTTTGTATTGTCTTTGGTGATACAGAATGAATAATTTCAACAGTTTTGTTCTTCTCGGCATTTTGTATAATGCCAAGGCAAGATGTAAAACGACGAATTATACAATTTGCTTGCGACATTTACACAAGGAAAAAGTGAAAAAATTACGTTAAGAATTAGGGATGTTCAAGAGATGCTAGGTCCAGCAGTGGGCGTTATGGTGATGTGATGATGGTTATATTGTACCTAGGTAACATCAGAGTTTTGTACTAGAAATAAAATGTAACTTTCACCAACCTTTATTAGAAAAAGGTCTTTAGTTGTACGGTCTGAACAACAGACTTAAGTTTTGCAGTAACTAAAGAAAAATACGCTATTTACTGCAATAACATTCCGTGCACAATTTTGTTTACTTTTAAAAATTCTGTGCTATCATCCAGAAAAGCTTCTATTTATTTCTGCTTGTGCAGAAATCTTCAATTTCCTGGGCTCTCATAAATAACAACCATATTTTATAGCTTAATCATATTCTATAAAATCTGTTGGAAAATAATGTACTATCGATATTAAGTAGCGACCCCACTTGGCCACTTTCAATACATTATCGGCAAAATACGATCATAAAACAAAGGCACAGTAAAACTGTGTCTAATGGAGTGAATGGGCTTTAATCCTATTGAGGCTATTCCCGATATGGCGCCGACGAATATTGGATTGGATTCGACGAGCTTCCAGATTCAATATGACGCAACTTTTACTATATTTGACATTTAACTGGTAGTAGTTTCAAGTCAACAGAATAAGCACTACGGTGTTTTTGTAATGATAACCGTCTAAATAATTCTAGAAAGTACGCACGCCTGCAAGCTCGTAGAAACAAAAGCAGTATAAGCTGGACTAGCGCTCAGCGCTACGCTACAAACGCCTGAAACCAGAGAGCCGCTCAAGGTCGAATTATTCAGTGTGTGTGCATGTACAATATTATTACCATCTACACCATATGTTGAAGGTAGTAGGGCTTTTGTGCAAAGTCCGTCTGGGGGAGTACCACCCTCTTGCTTTTTTCTGCCGTAAAGCAGCAGTGTTTGTACTGCTGTGTTTCGGTTTGAAGAGAAAGGGAGCCGGTGAAATTACTGGCACATGAGTCATGTCATGTTGACTTATTATCGTCCAAATATGTCACTAATAAGACAATCGGTGCTATGGGCGGTGGAGACCACTTACCATCAGGTGGCCCAGCTGCTCGTTTGCTCACTTGTAACATAAAAAAAATATTTTGAATAGTTTAGATTTCTTGCAGGTCAGAGTCACAAATTGCGGATATTTATATAAATTGAGGTTTAAAGATTTACCTACCCATTTTCTAACCTATCCTTTTATCTATCGTCTCGGCCACAGTGACAACCTCAAAGTAGCGATCTACCGAGTCCGAGCCATCATAATCATCATATCAGCCGATAGACGTCCACTGCTGGGCATAGGCCTCCCCTAAAGATCTCCATGACGATCGTTCCTGCGCTGCTCGCATCCAGGGTGCCACATCTACCGAGCATTTAACAGTAAATAAGTTTTTGGGATCCTCGTGTGGTGCCGACAAAGAATACTACCATGCCATCTCCACCCGTGGATGTCGTAAGAGGTGACTAAAAGTTTATGAACCGGAGGATGGGCAGCAGCATGTTTCTGTGAGTCATACCAAAGTTTCATAATGCGGTCACCAACAACAGCTGTTGCCAGCCGCAACGCTTGAAAAACCGTGGTGACTGTGGATATTCGCCTCGAAAGTACTTCATGCGTTTTTGCTGGAACTCTGGCATGTTATGAATTTTCTGTGATCAAAAGTATGGCCATTCTCAAATAAACATTCGTAACCATAATTCATGCACAGAAAATCCTTTTAAGCAGAGTTTTTACATCCTAATTATTTACGAGTGCTATGGATACCTAAACTAGAGACAAAGTGAGACCCTCTTTCAGAGATAAACTTTTATAAATATGATTTTGACTTGAACTTAAAACCGTAGCGTATGCAGTAGACAACCGCGACTAAGTCGGAAACTGTTCAACTGAGTAATAGTCACTGCACAAACATTTCACTACAATTTAAATTACTCTACAAACTTCTAGTACGTTAGTAAACGTTAAATACTACGGAGCTGCCGAAATATCAAATGTAGGAAGTTTAGGTCGCTTGAAACAGCTCCTAATGCAAGTGGGGTAACATGAAAAGGAATATTCTAATGACTTCTTGAACTATGTGATGTCCCATTTATGCTAGGAAGTAAATGTAGGATGGCTGTAACATTTAACTTTTGATAAAATCCTAAAATAGGCAATTGTAGATACGAGTATCTTACGAAAAATCATGATTTTTAAGAACAAGAATTTTTATTTTATCTTTCTACACAAAAGATGCTAGTTAGGTATCCTACTAATAGAAGGTAACCTAGGAGCTGGCATTGCCCGTGGAACACCCGCGGAGTACATAGGGCCGTTTGCACTAAACTTAAGAATCGCCCAAGTTCTTGCTTAAGGGCCGTCAAAGTATTGGTAGGAGTGTCATAAACAAGTTAGGGGCGATTCTTAAGTTTAGTGAACACGGAAACAGTGGACTTTTGAAATATCCTTAAAATACTCATAAAACTGAGTATTGTGTTCCAAGAATGGATTGATAACCAAAATGTTAATAAAATCAGACTTTTTGACAATACCGACCCACATAGTATCCTGAAATTTTCAGCTTAGTTTGCAATCGTTACAAACCAAGCGGCATTCAATACTTTTCTGCCTGTAGCATTAAAATAGAAAATCAAAACTGAACGTAGCATTTTTAGCGAGCATCATTTTAAACTGCAGCATTCCAATTGAACAGAAAACTTTTGCTCACAACACAAACATTAATTCCGTTGATACGAAAGCTGCCGTATTAGCTGGCTCTCGCAAAACGGACGTGTTTAAACAAGGCCGGTGTCAACAGCTCGTTGATTTAGTGGCAACCATCCAACGCGCTCTTTCCAATATTTATCATGACCCTTGTTGCCCTTGTTCAACAAATCGTCATATTTCCATACCAACTACACTATGTCTCTACTTGCCTTTATAAATATGCCAGAAGGTCTACGAGATCCCGTAAAGCCTGTTCCAACAAGAAAGTTATGAATAGCGATTGTTTACGCAAAACAGTCTTATATTTCCCTCACTTGAGGAGTTGATGTGTTTCTATATAATACATGGAAAGTTATTACTGTAAATATTTCTCGTACAGGAACGAACGTGGAACTTTTCATCGCTGTAAGCGGATGAAGAAATAAAGAGCGGGAGCAGCTTCACTTTCTTGCGAGAAACAGCGAGTTTTCTAACGCAGTTGGATTCGAATTCCTTGAATATCTTTATGAAATAAGTCGCGAATTAGACGCGACAGGGTCGGAGTTTCAATCATGGCGTGCTACGTATCATTGGCGAGACATCATGACGAACATTCAGAGAGCTCATTAGTCCTAAAACAACATCAAGTTGGTTTAAACAAAGGGCAGTTGGCTCGGAGGGTCACCATGTTAAGTATTCGTAAAGTTGCTCCGACTTGGGACGCGGGTTCGGATCCCGATGAGAAAACTCGATGACAGTTTGAAGTTCGGAATAATTCGAATTTGGATAAGGAGCAGGTCGTTAAGGAAAAGAGATAAGATAACAATATAAGAAACTTTATTGCGTAACTTTCATTTACTTGTTCGGAGTTTCCGTCACAGGATCAACTTTTTCGAGTCCGTTCACAATGGTTCTTTTCGTTATTAGTTGTCTGAAAGAAATGGAAATGATGTTCGGTTTTACAAAATTAATTTTAAGATCTTTTCAACAGTTTCCTTCTTTTCTAAGAGTTGGCAATAACGTAGTTATTTAGTCTGTCTCAAAATTAATAGAGATGACTCAATTAATTAGGGAGTTCTTAGTCACTTTTATTGCAAACTTAAACAGGGTGTAAGGGAAAGCTCTCCGAAACGGATAGGGCATGATCAGTCAACTGAACAATTGCAGAAAACTGAACAACTTTCAGTAAATGAAACTTTCAGGAAATAAAACAAGTTTGTCCGCGTCGTTACACAAAGGCATTTTGTATGGTGAGGCAGATACTTTGTTCATTTCCTGAAAGTTTTAACCGCTGAAAGTTGTTCAGTTTTCTTCAATTTGCATGCCCCTGCAGTTTTCAGAAAGCTATCCCCTACATATTGTACCTCTTATCTTTGAATACACAAACAGCTTCTTTCAGACTACGTTTCAAAAAAGCTAAAACCATTCCTTAAATTTTTTGTTTTGTTTTCCCGGCAATCAGTGAGTTTGTCTGGACAACCAATATTTATTTATTTTAACAACACAGGTTTCTATCTAATATAGTTCATATTTTAAGCGTAACGTAATTCAGTTTGGCTCGGATGATGTCTAAAAATAATTCTGAAAAGGACTTTAATTACATTCAGCCAAACTGCACCAGTGCTGCACATTTTGCATGCATAGTTCAGATAGCGCAACACTTTCCTCAGATACGTACAATCTGCTGGCAAGGCACTTACGTATGTTTTGCCGCGTAAGCGCTGGGCACGAGATAGCAGTTAGATTCTTTGTAAATCACGTCCCGCTTTTTGCTGCACGGCCACGCCAAGCTCCAAGCGTCGTTCTGTAAGTTTTTTCGTACAGTTAGAAGAATTTTCTTTTTCGTTAGTATTTGTTTGTTTTTTAAACTGTGCTGCAATTTAGCTGAACTACGATTTGTTTTGCTTTGAAAAATCTTGTCTAGGCTAAGAAAAAGATAAGTAGTAAGTCGTATAGTCCTTACTTTCTTATCTTTACAAGGCAAGAACGAACAGGTATTCTAGGTAGGTATGCTAAATTTTCGACCTCATCGTCACTATTCATCTGGTGAGGTCGAAGTCAAATTTTTATCTACCTTACACAAAAAAAAAACATTAATTTCAAACAGTCGAATTAAAATAGCTTGATTAGAAGCACTTCATTGACAGCAGTTTAAATGAAGTGATGCGTAAAATAGCGTAACGTACGTAAAATGCGTAGCGTCATTAAAATTAAAGCTCCTTTAAGTCTATTGCTGACTCTTTCTGTTCAGAAAGACAGTGACAGCAATAGATTTAAAGGAGCTTTAACTTTAAAGAAGTTTTGTGCAACTGGCTGTGAGACGTGGTGCTCCGTTCTGCTCTTATGCATAGCTGTGTCCTGCTTTAATTCTAATCAAGCTACATTATTTCGACTGTTGGCTGAAATACGTACGGTCAACCGCTTGTCGGTAGAAACTTTTTCAACTCTATTACCACGTCAAAAGGTCCAAAAGTGTTTCTACTGATATGCTGTTGAGTGTACAAGAACCCAATTTCTTACCGTTTTAGCTCCCGTGAATGGTTTTCTTTCTTTCATCACAGTTTTATCAAAAAGTCGTTTTACATTGCTTTGTTCTTCTTCCTAAAAATATAACAAATCGTTTACTAATGTGGCAGTTTGAACTACAAAAAATCTGGTGGTTGAAGATCTGGTGGCTGAACCTAAAATTGCTGGAAAGTTCAGATTGGTCTGACATCGTTGGTTTGGCCACGTGGAAAATGAAGGAAGATCGTACGCACGTTAGCCATGACGTAGAAACAAAACCAGTATAAGCTGAACCAGTGCTACGTTACAAACACCGGAAACCAGAGACCCGCTCAAGGTCATGGTGCTAACACCGACATGCGGCCGTGTGTACCTGAGACGGACGACGAGAAAATGGCCGGACACACGTCTCAGGTACCACTATACTGATTAAGTGCAAAATGACGTGAACACCATCCTCAGACCCCACTGGCATAAGGAGGTAGAGTCTAACGACTTTTGTAGTAGGAGGCCGTCGATAGTAAATTTGTCATCATCAGCATCATCATAACATCCTATGGAACGTCCACTGCAAAACAGGGAGCTTGCTGGAAAAAAGTGGGGGGAGGGGGGCTGGACCGCGATTGTTGGTGACCGCAGTATGTAAGATGGTACGATACACAGATGCTGCTGCCCATCATTTGGTTCATAAGCCCTTAGTCGCCTCTTACCACACACACGGGTAGAGATGTGTTGGTACTATTCTATGCCGGCACCACACGGGCGACCGTGGGAATACATAAAGTACCTAAATGTGTAATAATGACGAAAAGAACTCCTATGTGTCAGTAAGTATTATTTCTAGTTTACACAACTCGAATCTATTTTAAGTCGTGATTGAATATGCTTATGTTGATTGAGCTGGTTCCATTACAGACAGTGTCTTTGTTGTTAGGTTTGAAGTCAAAAGCTAGCTTATTTTATTATAAAAAAGTGAAGATTGTCTTCTACTCATTCTATCACGGTCTGGGCCAAATCTTTGAGTTAGTCTGTACTAGATAATATAGAGATAAGTTTATGAGCTGAAGTTATACTTACAAGTTCATCTTGGTAAATGTAGTGCGTCGTTTCTTCCACATCTGGCCTGCAAATAAAAAAGTGATAAATTAAAAAAAGAATGAAAAATACGTTTATTTTGGTGATCAATAATTTTTTTTTCAATTTTTTAAACATCTGCCAAACTGCACAGCAGTTTTTTGGCAGTGAATACTCCCTTGGGCTTCACCAATGATCTTACATTTACCATGATAACGTACTCTTAACAATTTGTACAGAGGCAAAACGAGCAGAGCAAGACAACATAGGCGATGTACTTCGTCCCTTTCTAATTATTGCCATACAAATGAAGTTTGCACAATTTCCGTGCAAAATGTTAACTTTTATATACACAAATTTATATTTATACGTATTTTTAAAAACTTATTTGAAAATTTTTCAACGTGCTAAGTATAAACTTCTCTCTCAGTTTTCATTAAATATTGATAAACGCAGAAAATAATTTTCTTTTGATTTATCTGGATTAAAAACTCTTTGGTAATGATTTTTAACAAAGATTTTGCATGACATTTTGTTGATGTTGTCATGGCAACATAAACAAAATGTCATGCATAATCTCAGAGTAAAAAACTATAGAGTCCGCCATATGCATATTCTGTATGAGCTAGTGAAGCGTGAAGCGTCTCACTGTCGCCCATGCTAGTCGGTCAAAAAACTCAGTTAAATTTAACAAAAATCAAGATATCTTTAAAAATCTAATGTTTTAGTATAAACTTTGTTTGCGCAAGTGAAAATATATTGTTTTTTACTTGTGAATTGATCATTAATACTAAGAACCGAAGTGTAAATAATTCGTAATAGCCATTTTATGCGTGATTTTGAACACCGTTTTTTTCCTGAACGGTAAGTGTTTTCACCAGAAAAACTGTGGTAGTAGCATTTATTAGTCCCATTTCACATATTTCTCAGAGAGAAAAATAAAAATTTTACGTTTTTAGGATTTGAAGAAAATTCCATACATTTTAGTATGGAGGTCCCTCGCAAGAAAGTGCTACGCTTATGGCTCCCTCCTTAGCAGCAAGAGCTGCTACTAAAACCTCCTTGTGCATAATCTATTAGAAAGTACCTACAAATTAGTGTAAGTAATCTATGTTAGGTGAGGTCCGAAGAGTGGTCAGTTTTGAGACGTACTTGCACAAGATGCCACGCGGGTAGAGACTTTACAATTAAAATAGCTATCTACATTACATGGGAACGAAGTCGCGGGCAAAAACTTTCCATTAATAAATAAGCTATTTGTTCTAATTAATTGTCAGCAAATACATTTCGTCCGCCATAATGCTTTAATTCCTGAGGACTTATAAGGAAGGAACAGAAACGATTATTTAGAAAAGACGTTTTGTTTGTTTGACCGAAAGTTACCTACTACAACTATTATAATTAAGTCTTTTACTCAATATTGGAAAAAAATTCTTGGGACCATCAAAAAATAAAAACGCTAAAATCACTAAAAATAGAGCCAAGTTTTTCTCAAACGAAAACAAAAATCACCTTGAATTGCTTGAATAAACCTATAAGTAGTAAAAAGAGGGCCAAGTGCGAGTCGGATTTATGCACCGAGGGTTCCGTACCTACCTCTGAGGTAAAAATACCGTCTTAGTTATAGACGCGCAGTCACGCAGAAGTCACGTTTTTGAAATTTGTTAATATTTTATATCTTATGCACTATAAACATACATATTTTCAGGCCTTTAAAAGGTCCAATTTTTACGATAGAGCTAAAACAAAAAACCGAGCAAAACTCACCCAATAACACGTTTTTATTTACGGGTATCCCCTTTATTTTTTATTTAATTTCAGTATTTTTTGTTATAGCGGCATCAGAAATACTCTACTCTACTAATAATCTGTGAAAATTTCAACTGTGTACCTCTTACGGTTCATGAAATACACAGCCCGCTGGCAGAGAGACAGACATCGGAGGCATAATAATAGGGTCCCATTTTTCATCCTATGGGTACGAAACCCTAAAATATAAGAAGGCACACGTGCAAAGAAATAAAAAAGTTTTAGAAGACAACAAGATCGCGATATTCCCAATTATGACATGTGTGGCAACCAACATGTTCAAAATAAATTAAACTTGCATTAGAATTCACTCTGCTTTCAGTTTGTTTAAATTAAGTTAGCTTTTGTGTATCTTTACACGAAGTCAGCTCTAGAAGTTCCAGAATGATGTGTACTCCGTGAAAGTTCATCGCAAAAACTAATTTAAAGTTTTGAAGGGCAGCTTTATTTATTTTGCGTGGATGCTGCATGGATATACCTTAAAGTTAGTCGTTTCTGGTATAGCCACAGTCACGGATAAAGCCACTTTATTAAAAAAGTAAACTACATCACAGGCATTTTACGAACACTGCCGTAAAAAGTAAATGAAATTAGCGGTGATCCATTTTTCCCTCACTTACTTAATAATAAGTCGCATTAAAAGTACACACGACCGCACATCGGTAGAAACACTTTTGGACCTTATGGCGTGGTAACAGAGTTGAAAAAGTTTCTACCGACAAGCGGTTGACCGTACCAATTTTTTTAAATCTAAGTGTTCAAGTCATAATCATAAGAACATTTTTGAAAATTTGAAACAGCTGTTTCATACATTTCATTCGCACCTCCGGATCATTTCATACCTCCTAAGGAGAGTCTCCCACCTGGTCATGAACTGCCATGGCTGACCTGAAAGTCTCTTAATAAACTCCGGACTCAGGTCGGCCGGTGCAAGGAAAACCCACATAGGTGGGAGTTCACTGATGAGACGAACATTTCATGCGAGTGCGGAGTACTATGGCCCACCTTACATCCTGCCCCGCGTGCCCTAACACCTGCACGCAGGATGAACTGATGCAAGCTACACAAAATGCCATTCTCGTAGCTGAGTACTGGGCAAAATTCATTTTTATTGGATTTGCGTCGACACGAAAAGAAAAAGAAGAAGATACATTTTTGTCGAGTTATGTCTTGTACAAAATGTACACTGTCAAGACTGTACCGAATGTACATGAAAAAATTTATAAGAAAAAGAACTATGCAATGAACGAAAATCAATAAGGATAACCGCAATTTTGTGTAGGGAGTTCGTCAATATTATAACTCACACTAAAGAAAGACATTTAAGTGGTTTCCAAAACTTTCCTTAACTGTAAAAGCTTACTTTTAAATTAAATCTATTAATTAATTTAATATTCAAAATTCTGAGACTTATTTACACAAAGCGTCATTAAAGATAAAGCTACTTTAAATATGATTGCTATCACTCTCTTTGTCATTTGAACAAAAAGAGACAGCAGTAGATATAAAAGAGCTTCAACTCTAAAGAAGCTTTGTGAAACTGCCTGTTAGTTTCGTAAACTGAGCACACTTTTCCAATTAATCATCTCTTCGACCCCGTCTTAATGTCTATCAATGGAATCCTCTCATGTTTTAGCTTGCTATTTTAAATGCACTGCTAGATCGGGACTCTAGTAGAATATTAATAGAAAACTTTAGTGGGAAAATTAAACCTGCCATCTACGTAACTAAAATTGCCTCTAGGTATATTGTTTATGTTATCATGTTATTAGAAAACACGGGTAGCTCAATTTAACCCAATTTATTATAAAATATCGGCTATATTATTGGCTACTTAGTGGTACGACGAGAACAGCTGCCGTATTCCGAAGTGAAACTACGATAATATCGCGCCGATAATTTAATCTATGGTTTGGCCTTTGACAAAGAAATTCCCATACAAAGTAAATTTCCGAACGTAATTGTTGTTGTCAATCTGATAATATCGGAGCTCCGATAAAACTTCGGAATATGCACCCAGTTGAGGAGTGGAATAATAGTTATCTAGTCTGCGTCTGTATTCCCAAGTTCATATAACTCAGACCTATACGATAGACTTCCTATCGTGAGATCTAACCATTTATCGACCTCATGTTCTTATCGTTATTATAATCAATTAATTATTTTAGCTTTGAAGGTAAAGCATGCATTGTAAGTTAGTTTGATATTCTATAAATACTTCTATTTTATCTTCAACGTCGTGACAGACAGTTTTTTCTGCACTATACTTGCGATGCCCTAAACGGGGTTTATGTAATAACTCTCAGTTATTTTGTAAGATCTTGCTGTACACTATGCAAGAGTAAATAAATATAAATAATATATATCCCTAAAGTCAAGGGAAAGCCCGTTGATAGTAAAAATAGCACTGACCAAATAGTTGGACTATACAAAAAAGTACGACATATACAGAAAATTGTAAACATCTTTCAGCGTTTACTTGCAGCAGACCTACGAGTATTCTATTCAGCCTACCTGTCAAATTACAAAATTTGTGTTCGAAGTTTTGGAAAAACTTTTGCCGGGAAGGCAATTCTGTTATAATGTTAATGTACAAAGTGTCCACAATGTTATGTGCTTTTTGCACTATCAGCGTGGACTTGTTTGTGTTATATCTGGATCTATCTATTTTCTGGAGGTATAAGGTGGTAGGGCTTTTGTGGAAAGTCCGTCTGGAAAAGTACCACCCCCTTGCCTTTTTCTGCCGCCGTGAAGCAGCAGTGTTTGCACTGCTGTATTTTGGTTTAAAGGGCAGGGAGCCAGTGAAATTACCGGCACATGAGACATACCATCTTAAATCTCAAAGTAATCAACGCGCTTTGCTGGCTTATTAGTGTCAAAATATGCCATTAATAGGATAGTGGATGTTATGGGCGGTGGTGACCACTTACTATCAGGTGGCCTATCTCTTCGTTTGCTTACTTGAATAGTTTTAACCATAGAATACATGAAACAGAGTATACAAATAGAGACTTACGCCATAAAAGCAAGCTTGATCTCCAATCCGGACTCCAATATGATATCATGGGCTTGTTGCACTGTAATGGTTGTAGTATCTATATCATTAATGCTCCTCAATACGTCCCCCACTTGAATACCAGCATGTTCAGCTCGGCTGTCTTCATTCACCTACGAAGATAGTTGAAGCTCTAGATAAGTAACGTGACGTCTCCTTCTTATTGTGTCTACAGCAAATCTAATTTAATAAATTTGCCGCAATGTTTAGTTACCATCCTCGAGCACATCGTTTTGAGTCATAACACGGGAGGTCAGTCCAAAATTCCGGTAAAACGCGTAGTGGAGGGGAAGTAATATTATATAGTCATCACGCTTGTTAGCATTGCGGCTAACACTATGGACCGCGGTTGTTGGTGACCGTAGTATGTAAGATGCTACGCTGCGGTCTATCCTCCGGATCATAATCCCTTAGTCGCCTCTTCATCCATCCTCATCCAACCAATATTCTACTCTTTTGTCAGTGAACCAAGTTATGAACTCGACTGTATTGACGAAGTATCGTAACGATATATATAATATATAAATTAAGAGTAGACAACCAACAGTTTGTTGCATCAAAGTCAAAGTCAAAATCGTTTATTCATTGTTGGATATTAAAATCTCTTAATGACGTCAGCTAAACTACATCGCTTCACAAACAATGTGGCATGCGCTTTTGAATGCATCATAAGTTTAGATATTATTAATCACCACTTGTTGATTGCTATCGATATTTTTATATCTGGATCGATAGATATTTGGCACAATTTATTTTCATTGATAAGATTGACATATCCTTCTATCAGCCCTAACATGTCTAATAAATTAAAATCAACTTCAGAATAGCTGATTTCATTCGTCACGTGTGAAATACCGAGCCGACCGAGCTAAGAATAATTTTCATTGAACTTATAATAGTTGAATGACTTTGTAATTTTATTTGTAAGGAATTGCGACCTCCTTCGTTCCTAAAATATACTTCGGTCTTTATTAGAAAAAATATTATTTTCTTGAGTATATTTTGACGAATTATTCGCTGCGAGAGCTTAGATATAGTAGATCTTTACCTATGAAATTGCCGAAATTTTCTTACAGATTAATGAGATCATAATTCCTATAATAGGCTTATTATGTAATTTCCCGCTATCCTATATTTGAAATAAAAAATTTATTATTTATTATTATTATAATTCTAATGTTATTTTTTTCATTTGTCTTATATTTGAAAGTTGACTTCAAGGTTATCAATTTACGCATGAAATAAAGTTTTTATTTTTAGTTTGATATATAAAATTAAAGGATCGAAAATTGTTCGTCTTAAATGTCGTCCGATTTCATCATTAGATTTGTTATATATTTTTACAGATAATATTTTTCGAAAATTAAATTTAAGCTACTGTTAGCTTAATGTCTTCCCAATAATGTTTAAAAAAAAAATTGGAATTATAATTCCTAAGAAAAATGCAAAAAGGTTAGTACTGAAAATTGAGTTTACATATGCCATACAAAACGGCAATTTCATAGGTAAAGACCTATTATTTTTGAAGTTTTGCAGATATATTCCTTAAGTCTTCGCAAACTGCAATGTTCCGATAGGCCGTCTGTTTAAAGCTCAAGTCAGACAGAGGCGGTATGATTGCGAAAGCGGTCCGGGGCGGTTTGGCGGGAACAAAATACAGCGCCGCGGCCGCTTTTCAATGTGACAGGGTGCATAAGAACTCATACTTTACAAAAAATACCGGCCCCGGAACGCTTCCGCTACCGCCTCTGTGTGACGCAGGCTTAAGTATGGTTTGTTTAATCGCGTGTAACGGCAAGGTGTGATAATAATAAAGAGTGTGAATCTGCCCATGAAACTGAACAACTTTTCCCATGGAACATAGGTCATAGAACAAAATCAATTTTTGACCTCCCATAGAAACTGCATCAGCTGAAAGCGCATTTTGTATGGGAAGTTAAATTTCGTTTTTAGTATGTTTCTTGGGAAAACTTGTTAAATTTTATGGGCAGATTCACACCTTTCAGTATTATCATGTCTTTCTGTTACACGCTGTATAAGGAATTTGAGAGGCCCCTCAGCTAGTCACTTTACAGGGGCTTTAAGTATCTTCGTAAAAGCTGTTTAGCCTTGTTTTTTTAGCTTCAGTGAATCTTCCCTTAAATAAATTATTTAAATACATAAGTACTAAGTACATAAATATCGAACATCTTTTCCGTACGGGTAGGCATTGACCGCATCTTTCCACCTTCTTCGATATTTTAGTTTATATTTAACTAGCGACCCGCCCCGGCTTCGCACGGGTGAAATGCTGATACTGAATACACTATTTATAGGCACCCGCCGCCGGCCGCCGCAACCGCTATGTCGGTACCGCCGCAACCGCTATGTCCCTGCATTTTAAATCTGTAATATCTTCGAAAATATTCACTTAAATTACAATATGCTCAATGTATTTAAGATACTTAATTGGATAAGGATTAATGCTATACTGCTTAAAATCACATCGTAAAAAAATAAATGATAAAAAATTGTTATTGTGGGGTATCCCTAAGAGATAGATATATATTATACCATCGCGGACTGTTTTGTAGAGCTTTTTAAGGTGTACAATACTGTAGTACATTATTTTGATCTATCTCTTACGGTTCAGCCAGCGTTTGCAATGTAAGCGCAAAAAAATGTGTTTATTTACGACATCACATTAGAAACCTTTAAAATTATCAGTGTTTCTCTACTATATTATGCATGTTTTATACATATAAACCTTTCTCTTGAATTATTCTATCTAATAAACAAAACCGCATCAAAATCCGTTGCGTAGTTTTAAAGATCTAAGCATACATACAGACAGACAGCGGGAAGCGACTTTGTTTTATACTATGTAGTGAAACGGATCCTAAGCGGATAGTTCCGCATCGGACTAAACGGACTGTATAGACCTCATACATTTTACGGTCCGTCGCGACATCCACTTCGGACATCCGCGTTGCACTGATCCAGGCCAAAGAAAAACAAACCTTTCTTGCAGACAGCATTGTGCGCATAAAATTGCCACCATTTATCCTTCCCTTTGTTTAACAACATTATCACTCAAGCTGAAGTTTATGGTTAAAAAATTACTCAAAAGAGGGTTATTTTATTTTAATTTCCCTTTCCTCTAAAGGGCCCGGGGCAGCGTGAACAATATCGTTCCAACGATCGTTTTAATTGTCAGTAGCAGTCGCTCATTCCACTTTGTTGAAATACGACCGAAATAAAATTAATAATGAGCAATGGGCGTAGGAAGAAAGTGGGTATCGCGGGTTGTAAATACTCGTTAAAAAGTTGGCCCTTTTATGTGGTTCTCTCTTCTCTTTGTGGTATAAATAGCAATGCGTGTATTGGTCGTGATTTTTGTACCATCTCTACAACGTGTGTTAAAAAGGAAAATAATGACCTAGAAAATGTGAATTTCTTCCTAAATGTAGCGATACACTTGAGGAAATTCTGACACAGAAAGTTTCGCACGAAAAATCTGTTAAGGGGCTGATAAGAACTAAATACGCTTCACTTGAGCAGGTTTTTAACGAAAAGTGATGAATATACGGCTGTGAAAAAAAATATGTGATAATTAGGCACCTTTCCAAGAATATGGCCGACTCCGAAACACGAATAAATATATTTTGTACGCCATAAAAAAAATCTAAAGTTACCTCTGCTTTTTGCTTTTAATCCGTTTTTCTTAAGTACCCATTAATGTATGATGCCAAAACTTTTACTCATTATTCAATACATTATGCGTAATAATAATACTAATTATTATAAATAATTAATATAGCTATTTGATAATTAGTATTATGGGTACAGATTTTAAGAAAAATGCAAAAATGAGCGAAAAACGTATAACAGCGCGAATCCGCTCCGTTCTAGCACGCACATTCTGCCCTTTGTAGAAAGGGAGATAATTCAGCTCTTATCAGCCCCTTAAGTAGGATACCAGCGGAAATTCCGCCAGGTGTGTCATAAATAACCTAACAAGCGTTGCGAGCGTAATGAGCGGAACTTTCCGCATCGGAAAAAATCGCAGGTGTGTTGCTACACTACAACTGAACAAATTTACCTATGGGAAATAAGTCGAATTACTACAATTAATCTGCCCTTTCTGTTTCGCTAAGAACAAATTTTGTTACGAGACAAAATAATTTCAAAAAACAAGAAATAAAACAATTAGTGCGGTCAATTAGCTGTTTCACGTAGACACGCCTTACAATTTCACCAAATTTTTCCAGGTACTAGTAAGGTACTACATAGCTCTCAATTTTTGATAGGAGCCAATTCTTGAATTTCAAAAATTTTCCATAGAAAATTCAAGAATTGACTGCTACAAAAATTGAGAGCTATGTACCTAACTTGGAAAAAATTTCGTGCAATTTGGTGAATTTGGCGATATAAGACTATAAGGGACCGGACTAAATATATTTTAGAAAATTATTTCTATAAGTTTCACGGGCCGATTCACATACTTCCGGTAGATATACACTTTGACATACAGTTATTTCAATAGCTGTAGAAGCTAAAGTTGCCTGCTTTTCACTGCACCAAGATTATGTTACCTGTGTCACCCTCAATGGGGTGTCATAATACGACCCGCCAGCAAGGTTGAACCCCCAGATGGTGTCATCAAAGTTGACCCTCTCGTGGATGCCCTCATTTCTAGACTCCCATGAAGGTCTGCCAGCTGCAGCTTTCTTCAGCTCTTGCTCCAGAGCTCGCGTCAGTTTTAACTGCAAGTAAGTATTGGTGTGTCAAGTTTGTCGATACCACAGTTGATATTAAGCTACATAATGTAGAAAAATACATATATTTTTCAAAGAACTGAATATGTTTTACACCTTCCTAAATTTGAAGATTAAATAAGGATTCTAACTAGGAAGCTAATTAGAAAAAGTGCTTCCTAAATTCAGTTACTGATTAGTGTTGCTGCGATAGCAATTGTTTTGCTATCGATTGTAGACCTTAAAAATAGTCATCATATCAGCCGAAAGACGTCCACTGCTGGACATAGGCCTCCCCTAAAGATCTCCATGACGACCGGTCCTGCGCTGCTCGCATCCAGCGGCTTCCCGCCACCTTGACCAGATCGTCCATCCACCTTGTGGGGGGCCTGCCAACGCTTCGTCTTCCGGTACGTGGTCGCCGCTCTAGAACCCTCACGCCCCATCGGCCATCGGTTCTTCTTGCGATGTGCCCTGCCCACTGCCACTTCAGTTTAGCGATTCTCAGGGCTAAAAAATAGTAGCTCCATCGATCTTATAACACCGATAATTAAAAATCTAATCTTTTAATTCTAGAACTAGAATTTTCAGCATTTATCGACAGTTACGATATTATCAATAGAATCACCTTTTATTCACTATAGATTACTACCGATACTTTGAAGATTTCGATAAGTTGTTTCCATTCATAGTCATCATAACATCCCATTTAACGTCCACTACAGGACAGGGAGCTCCCTCAAGAATTCTAGCTTTTGCTGGAAAAATGTAGAGGGGAAGTACCATAGTCACCTCGCTTGTTAGCGTTACGGCTGGCACCATGGACCGCGGTTGTAGGTGACCGCAGTAAGTAAGATGTTAGATACAAATGAGGATGCTGCTGCCCATCCTCCAGTTTATAACCCTTAGTCGCCTCTTACGACACCCACGGGTATGGAAGGGTTGGTACTATTCTTTGCCGGCACCACACGGAATAGTAATCGGAATACCATTCATAGTAATCATTCGCATTTGTCCATCACTAAACTTCTTTTCTACTAACTAGGTTTTTAAATTACTTCCGCTAAATTTATAGTCCTAAGTACATAACTGAATCCAGTGGCTGACTCATTTATTAGGAAGGTGTAATAGTGGCACTGGTTGTAGGGGGGCCAATACGGTCTTAGATAGTAACACCCCTAGGTAATGCTCTACTAGCTAAGAAACCGCTAGAACCGTGAAGTAACCTCCCATTTTCCGTACCAAGTGTCTTTGAAAGTTTACGCAAAAATAAGTAGGTCAAGAATGGCCATAATTCGGTAGCCAAGCCGCAGGTCTTTCACCTACTCCATTAATGCTTTAGTGTAAATTAACACATGAGAGAAATGAGATCAATTTCCAAAACACGACATGACTTGTTTCGAATTTTACACAAAGAACGTAAGACCTGCCACATCCTCAATTTTCCTTATCCCCACATAGAACAAGGAAAACCGACGTTATTTAACATAATGAAACACGGTGCTTGAGTAGTTGTAGGTAATAGGCTGTTTAGGGTCCGTATGTGCATGTGTGGTGCGTTTGTTGTTGCCTAAGATTCTCAAACTCTTTGTAGTAGGTACGCCTACAGGTAGCTATAATTTATGGTATTATTTTTTCTTTTAACTCACTTCACACTCACTGCCATACACAGTGGAATGGTTACTCCATCGCTCAGCTTAATATAAAGTTAAAGAAGAAGAGTTTTTTGTAGGTGGAAGGGCTTTTGTGCAAAGTCCGTCTGGGGTAGTACCACCCTCTTGCCTATTTCTGCTGTAAAATAGCAATGTTTGCACTGCTGTGTTTCGGTTTGAAGGGTGTGGGAGCCAGCGAAATTACTGGCACACGATACACACCATATTAGTTCTCAGGATGAGCAACGTGCTTTGCTGTCACATTAGTGTCAAGTTATGCCACCAATAAGACAGCAGGCTCTATGACCGACCTCAAAAACCCTGGTGTCAGAGTTGTTAAGCCGCCAAAGGTCTCTGACATGACTCATTAACGACTATAATAGACGGGACCAACGACTTAACGTGCCCTCCGAAGCACGGAATCATCTAACTTTTCGGACTATCAGGTGATTTATCCTGCAATGTCCTAACCAAACTCGGAAAGTCGCACAATGGGATTTATGTTTGACAGTGTCCCCCCCACCGGGAATCGAACCTGGAACCTCCGGATGGAGACCCGAACGCTCTAACCACTAGACCACAGAGGCTCTTCCTCTGGCAAGAGGAGAGTATTTATGGATGAATTACCGAAACCAAACCAAAACCTTTTCAAAACTTTTGAAATTTCATCCACAGATTTACTCGTGAAATTATAGTTTTAAGTTATTTCCTCATCATAACATCCCATGAAACGTCCAGTGCAGGACAGAATTCCAGCCAAATGTTCTTGGTACAATGTGAAAGAAAAGTACCATCACCACGCTTCATCAGTCACCACGCTTGCGCTGCATTGCGGCTTGCATCATGGACCGCGGTTGTAGGTGACCGCAGTATGTAAGATACACCGAAGGACGCTGCTGCCAATCCTCCGGTTCTTAATCCCTTAGTCGCTTCTTAAGGCACCTACGGTTACAAATGAATTGGTACTATTCCTTGTTGGTACCACACGAGCAAGTCTCATTAAGATTGTTACTACAAACCAATGCAGACAAAATTTTCCAGGTAGAGACAAAGTCGTTTAATTAATTTATGTAAAACTTTTAAATGGCTTAAATATTTTAGCTTTTATTTCGGATTTCAAAAAATCGACTGACAAAAGTTGTTACATTATGTAAAACTCAAAAATGAAGGGTTCATTCATTAAGTATTTCATAACGTTCATAACTTGATTTTTTTTACCTCCTTATGCTCAGCGAGGTTTCCAATAACTACCGTTTAGATAGACGGACATGGCGAAACTGTAAGGGTTCCTTGTTGACTACGGAACTCTAAAAATCTGCTTCTAGAAAATTCTTGCAGTTTAAGTCGCTCATCTCTCGGGCTATTGGCATGTTCAAGTGCCAAACATTATTACATGGATTCTAAGTACCAAGAAGTATTATTGGCTTTAAACTTTGAGAAGCACTAAGCAAATCGACCGATATGCAATCCGCCAAACGGAATTGAATTTTGTTATGTATGGACGCGGAATGAAAGCCGATTGAGTTGAGGGCTAAAACGCTACGAAAATATACTCAGCTGCAAATAAAATGGGTCGGTCGTTTTTCTGTCAGTTATGTTATTATCACCCCGGAGAGAAGTGGACCTTGAAACTACACAACTTTTGCCAAAGAACATAACTCAAAATACGAAAATCATTTTTCGACTTCCCATACAAACTGCATCATCTGACAGCACATTTTGTATGAGAGGTCAAACATTTTTGGGAAAAGTTGTTCCTTTTAAAGGACAGAAACACCCCTTAAAAATTCCGAAGTGATAAAAAATAACTCTCTATATTTCCATACAATGATGGGATGAAACAAAGAATCAATGATTTATTATTTAAATATTATAATTATAACTGCCTATTTTTGGAAGAACGTTTTAAATTTTGAAAAAATTAGGTGTACCATACTTTGTTACTGCTTGCGCATGGTTTGTATGGGAAGGCCAAAAAATCTTGATTTTAGATCCATGTTTCTCTGGGCAAATATTTTTAATCACGAGTACCTGCATAAATTTTGCTATCCAAAACTAAATAAATAAATACCCATCTTATATAAACACGGTATCGAGGAAAACGTCATGACCTCCACGATAATATTATGATGATGTTAAAGGAAAGTTCATCACTTTTAAAAAAATAACACGATGTTTCGTAAATTTCCCCTTAAATTTCTCGAATTGTATTAATTATCTTTGGTAAACTTGTTTGCTATTATATATTCTGTGACTTTGGTAAGATATTATTTTACCCCGTCGTTGTATATAAACGTTGCGGAAAACCGTCCGACCCGTTTTATTTACAGCAGAGTTTATTTCGACATCATTGCATTTAGATGTAAACTTTTAAAAACGCAAAAAATTAAATGTTTCAATACTTATTTTGAAGCAAATAAATCATGAACGGAGCTTTTGCTATGAAAGGCGAAGAGCTTAAATAAATTGAGATATTATTCAATAATGTATAAATATTAAACTACTCGTAGTTATATTTTTGTTATGTGCGCAATAAAGCATTTATCTATTTATCTATCTATTATTTTGGTCCACTAAATTGAACGGTAGACTAATAAATAAATAAAAATATGTTAATTTTTATTTATTTAGGAGCCGGTCGTACGTCGTCGGTCGTTTTGGATATTACGGAGTACTTACTGTAACCTCAGTAAATATTTATAGCAATATGTATACAGGTTGTTAACTTAATTGCGTGCCATAGCTCAAGGGCGGGTTCAGTATCTGTAACTGAACAACTTTTCCCAAGGAACAAATATATAATTTTGGACTTTCCATACAATTGTGTTGGTAACTTAGTATGGGAAGTCCAATTTTTTTTTCGTTTTTGGACCTATGTTCTTAGGAAAAACAGGTTCAGTTACGGATACTAGCTATCAACCTGTATAAGTAGTTTAGTCTTAACAAAATAAAACGCATGTTAGTATTTTATGATAAAACAATATAAATGAGATTATAGACTTACATTTTTAATTTTTCCATCCATTTTAAAAGAGCTGTATGCTGAAATTGCCGTTTACAAACTAAGTTCGCGCGTTAAAATTGCTGCAAAACACTTTTTACTCCCGTGAGAAGGCTGAATAATGAATTTGTACTGGCGCTTGTTCATTCATTATCTTAATCAGTGATGCATAGGCCGGAGGGCCCTCTCTTAATTGGACGGTATTAATAAGTTGACTGCCACAACAGCGCAAATAAAACACATTAATTATATCGCCACAGTAGAAAAGCTCATTGTGTTTTTTCCCGTCATGCCCGGGGTAAAGTTTGTACGTTTCGCATTTGTACAGTATTTGCGACGTGGGAACGTTTAAATAAGAATTGAGTGCTAAAGCAATATTTGTATATTGTATACAGGGTGTAAAAAAAGTACTATGATCCTTCCTTCCGCGGCGTCCCCATCTGAAATAATAATAACGAGGGGTAATTCTACATCACAAATTGATTGTATATAAAATATATTAAAATAGCGGTTTGCGCGATCATATCTCTTGCGCACATGCAGGATGTGGAACGATCTTCCCCCTGCGGTTTTCCCTGGTAGATGCGACATAGGGTCATTCAAAAAGCGGGTTAACAAACTTTTCAAAGGCCAGCAAGACACTAGTACCACCCCCCCCAGGTGTTGCAAGTGTCCATGGGCGGCAGTGACACATACCATCAGGTGAGCTGTCCGCTCGTTTGCCTGCTCTTACATAAAAAAAACATACTTTTTCTTAAGAAAAGTAGTTTTTGCTCAAGAAGTAGTGCAGTAGAGGGTTAAATGACCTCTATGATCAACTGGTGACGTAGACAAAGATGTTTTTTGTTATAATATCCAGTCCCTAGAAAATACCTGTCCATTTCAATAAATTACTGTCATATAATTCGAAGAAAAATCAAATTTCGTTATCACCCAAAATTGAAAAAGGAATAAATATCAAACAAAGTATTTCTTTTATATTTTTTTACAATCTATTTGTGATGTAAGTAGTATCACCCCTTAGAAGGATCATCGAACTTTTTTTGACAGGCTATACAGGGTGTTAATTTAATTGCGTGCCATAGCTTAAGGGGTGGTTCAGTAACGATAAAGGAACTACAAAAAAAATATTTGAAAAAATTCTACTTAAAAAGAAAATAAACTCCATTGAAACTAAACTAACGCGGAGAGCAATGACCTTGAGCTCCGCGCTATCAAAAGCGCGCGAAAAAGTTTCAGTTATGTATGTGCCTACCTTATCCACTGATACTGCGTACCACTGGTGCTCCGTCCGGGTCATTGCCCTTTTCAATGGAGTTTTTAGTTTAAGTTTCAATAGAATTAAATTAACACCCTGTATATTATATGTTTGCAATCGGTTCTTGAAAACGGCTCTAACTCTAAATTAAATATACGGGGATTTTCGGGGGCGAAATATCCATTTTAGTTAAGTCCCATTCGTGGAAATTTCGTTGTCTCCGCGTTTTATAGAGCATATTTTCGAAAATTGCGTGTTTCAGAAATCTTACAAAACGCCATATTGTGTTGTCCACCGCATTATTTAAAAACTACCTAAAAAAATGGCTATCCAATTACCAGTTTTACTGCTTTAAAGATTTTTTAGATCTACCTGTGATTATTTAAATGATTTTAAAATTGATATGTAATCATATAGATTATTTTATATGTTATATTCGTAAAATTGTATATCAGGTATACTTTTTATGGGTTAGTATCGTTTTACCACAGTTTCGTTTTGACAGGATCTTTAAATGCCTACCAAATGGTATCATTTTGCCACGAATCTGTTTTGCAGAGTATCGGAAAGAAAAGTGTTACGTTTTCTATATATTTTTGCTTACTAATAAAATCATATCAGAATATCCAAACTCCTTTTTATTGTCATACCAAGCTTCGAAACCATAAAACCAGTAGAAAAAGCTCGACTCCAACTTGTTTTTTTCGGAATAACAATAGGCCGTTCTGCGAATTTCACCAGGTGTGCTCCCGTGAGTTATATTTTTTATTAACAGTGTTTTTAATGGGATTTCTAACCCCATGAATTACATACGACATAAGCTTTTGATTTTTTTTTTTCAGCTTCAAGCGAAATAAGCAAGACATAAATCTCAGAACCGTGAATGGACAACGGCTTACGAAGAAAAAAAACCGGCCAAGTTAGAGTCGGACTCGCGCACTGAGGGTTCCGTACCACCACATAAACATAATTGTATTAGTTGAAATTTCAGTAAGTTAATGTGCTAGATTTTTTGAGTCCGACACGCGCTTGACCAAATTTTAGTATTTGTTGTTATTTTATAGCCTATGCCCTATAAACACACCAATTTTCAAGTTAGTAAGTGTTCCCGTTTTTAACCCGGCGTCGTCCAGGTGGGAAAATGTTACATCAAGATCCACGTTGGGTCAAAAAAACCCGTATTTATATAATATTTTATTTTGGGAACTAGTTAAAAATATTTATAACAATCGTTGTTAATGAATAGTGTTATACATATTTTTTGGTTAGAAAAAGAAAAAAACACTAAAATACGAAAGTAAAAGCTTTTATTATCTGTTCTTATAAATCACTCAAAAACTGTAACAAAAAAAAAAGGTCCTCTTTTAAACCCTTTAAACTTAAAAAATATAGTTTTTTAACTAATTTTATAATTATGTAACGTTAATAAGACTATGCTTTCTAAGATCTTATGTAAATAGTAACTTTTATAACGTCGGAATATTCCGTAAAATTAATCAGTAGCAATCATCAAATTTGTACATTTTGCCCACATAGGAATGATGTGTTGCGGGCAGATAAACTTTTGGCATCCATGACAGGTATGGGTAGTCTTTCTGTCTTTTTGTGCTGGACATTCTTGACACCTTCTACGGATACCTGGAAGCTTGGGTGGTGGTTCTTCAGGACCTGTGCCACTATGGATTCCCTGATCCTCTTGCGCATGTTACGTGGTAAATACTGGATATTTTTGCGAATGGACAAATGCTCGCTTATGAGCTCTAATCCCAAAGTTTATAGGTATTTTCGACGAACTAGGACTTTTCTTTGGTTCTCTCGGTGTATTATCATACTATTTATCCCACCTATGTTGAGCAGAGCATAAAATATAGTTAGTGGCCATTTTTTCGAGATTCGACTAACATCATAAGTGGAACAGAGTTCATCAGCGACGTCAACTCCTCCTTTTGTAGAATTATAGAAGGTATTTATTCCGGGTCTTTTGGCGTCTCACGTGGACTCGTCAATCAGACCATCATGGTGAAGGGTGGACATAAGTTAAACAACCTTGTTTTTCTTGGGTATGTGTGATACGATCGTTACATCCTTTTGGTATCCAAAAGTTGACGAGTATAGCTCTTTTCCCCTTGTTTTGACAAATTCTTGTGGGACCTGACGTTTGTTATTGCGTACAGTACCTACGGCTGTCAATCTATGTTCTTTGAGTAAGTGAGTCATCAGCTCGAAACTGGTAAACCAGTTATCGAAAGTGACGTTGCGATTGGTTTTGGAAATGGAAGCACCTCTCAAACTTGGTTGTACACCCGACCTATAGGTAATAATATTCTCAGATCGAGTACGTACGTTCTGACGATTAGGTCCCTTGTACCACAACGTACCATCTTTGCCCCTGTAGCAAGCGTTGCTTGGAATAGGTTCATTTCCTGATGGGGAAGGTTCTGGGTACTCTAATACAGATGAAGATGATGATGACGGCAAACTGGAACGCGAGAATGATGATAGAGGTATATTATCATCACATCACCCCACCCGTCACTATCAGACCCTTCTTGTTCAGTTTGCATTTGATCTGAGCACTCACTTACGTGATCTTCTTCCTCTTCATCACTTTCTTCTATACCGCTGATGTCGCCGCCCTCAGAATCCTCCTCTAATATTGAAATAATCCGCTGTCGTTCTCTTTCCTCGCGATCCATTATAATAACCTAAAAAGAACCAATTAATTGAAAAACTCGTCACACTACAATGGCATAAAATTATGACATCGAAAGCCACATTGGGTCAAATATACCTTTTTGAACTTTACAGGCGTCTATCTCTCGTAAATGTCACACGACGATTGCGATGCGCTGCCGACCGAATAAAACGCAGTCTTATCTCCAGCTACTAAGAAAATCAACAGCTATGTACAACTTTTTTAGAAAATACCCGCAATATAAAAAATATCGGGTCAGTATGACCCAACGTGGATGGCGCCGGGTTAAATAGAACTAAAACAAAAATCGCCTGAGCAACCATCCAACTTGACCCCTCTCTTATATGAATGTTCTTGAAACGGGAGCTCACCGCAATTGGTTACCATTAGTTGTGAGAAAAGTTGTAATATTTAATGATTTCAGACTTTTCCCATTATTTGTACTATGAGACCTAGCTTCTTGCCACATTTCATAATTTTAGGTCAACGGGAAGTACCCTGTAGGTTTTTCATTTTTGAATAAATGTATGGAGATGAGGACATAAAATGCCATATCTTTTGATTGCGTTATTGTAAAAAATTGAAATTTTCAGATCTTGTGTAGTTCATGGATCCTAATATATGGTATTAATTTCAACCTGATCCCTTCACCCGTTCGTGAGATAAAGGGTCTTGACAGACAGACAGACAGACAGACAGACAGACAGACAGACGGACAACAAAGTGATCCTATAAGGGTTCCGTTTTTTTATTTTGAGGTACGGAACCCTAAAAAACGGTCAAGTGCGAGTTGAACTCGCGCGCCGAGGGTTCTGATATACCTATAGTATTTTTGGAAGCGATAAAGTCCATTTTTAGGACCGCAAAACTAAATTTGTTTGTAAAGGTTTTTTGCAGATTACTAAAAAACTGTCCAATTTAGAAAGATCGTTTTATTTTTGATGTAATGTTTACATAAATTTCTGTGAACTGTAATTAATTCATATTTTTCCTTTCACAAACTTCGGAGATAAGGGGGGGAATGGTATTTTTTTTGTCATTTTTTTATCATAACTTATAAACTAAGAGACGTTAAAAAATACAAAAATATATTTTAGAATTTACAAGTTAAGTCCTTTCATATGATACCCCACTCAACCTAGTAGCGACAATTTGAAATTTGGCCCCATTTACATTAATAATCATAATTTTTTCAAAATTTTTTCATGTGCAATTAAGTTTGGCAACTATATTCTAAAACTATTCCAAATTTCAAGTCGATAGCATGCGTGGTTGCTGAGATATAGAGGTGTGACAGACAGACAGACAGACAAAGTCGCACCATAAGGGTTCCTTTTTTTACCCTTTTGGTATCGGAACCCTAAAAACGATCTCCCTGGAAAGGTTACTGGAAGAAATATCTGTCAAAACCTTTTGCTCACTAATCCTAAAAAACAAAAATTCAAAAATGTGATTAATGTGATTATTTGGTTTTTAGGGTTCCGATACCAAAATGGTAAAAAAAAGGAACCCTTATGGTGCCGCTCTGTCTGTCCGTCTGTCTGTCACACCTCTATATCTCAGCAACCACTTATGCTATCAACCTGAAATTTGGAATAGTTTTAGAATATAGTTGCCCAACTTAATTGCACAAGAAAAATTTTTGAAAAAAGTATGATTATTAATATAAAGGGGGCCACAATAGGCGGGGCCAAATTTCAAATTGTCGCTACTAGGTCGAGTGGGGTATCATATGAAAGGGCTTTACTTGTACATTTTAAAATATATTTTTGTATTTTTTTAAATTTCTTAGTTTTAAAGTTATGATGAAAAATGTCAAGAAAAATACCATTCCCCCCCCCTTATCTCCGAAGTTTGAGTAAGGAAAAATCTGAATTAATTACAGTTGACAGAAGTTTATATAAACTTTACAGCAAAAATAAAACGATCTTTCTAAGTTGCACAGTTTTTCAGAAATCTGCAAAAAACCTTTACAAACAAATTTAGTTTTGCGGTCCTGAAAATGGACTTTATTGCTTCCAAAAATACTATAGGTATATCGGAACCCTCGGCGCGCGAGTCCGACTCGCACTTGACCGGTTTTTTTAATGGACATTCGATTATTATTTGTATATTATTGTATTATTTTTATTTGATTGTTGATTATTTGTTTTCGATTTATAATTTAAAAATGTTTAAGTGTGTGCAATCAATAAGACTGAACATTATAAATAATGATTATTTTATGAAAATGTTATTTGCCTCTCACATCTGTAGACGACTGAAATAATACAATATTTCAAAAGTAAACATTTTTCTTTGCTACTGTACTTTCCATTGTTTACAATTTCCATTGGAATTCGTGGCAAAACGAAACTTTTGTGTAGGTATTTTACAATCGTGTCAAAACGAAACTGTGGTAAAACGATACTAACCCCTTTTTATCTACCTTGACATGTAACTATTGTTATAAATAAATAATTGTATTGTATTGTTGTGTAAAGCTTGACTTGCTGTACTCATAGTGTTTATAGCTTTGGACTAATTTAACTAATACTAGAATACTTAAATTATCAAGATATGATATAGCAGTTCATCATAACATCCCATAAAACGTCCACTACAGGACAGGGAGCTCCCTCTAGAATTCTAGCTTTTGCTGGAAAAATGTGGAGGGGAAGTACCATAGTCACCTCGCTTGTTAGCGTAGCGCAGTTTTTATCATTATTTTTATCAGTTTTTATGGTGAGAAATAAAGTATATTTGCATTGTTTGTAATCCTGAAAAACGCTCAGTATGAATACTGGGCACGATAGCTGTTTTTTTCGTAAAACATTATCAATTACTTTCGCCAAACTCCCGAAAAGAACTGTAAATCAAAAGAACTCACGATCCTACCCTTTCCTTTGCACACTTCACTAAATATACTGTCGTATTGTCTTCGTGCATTTATTTGCTTTGTCTGAAGACGTGATTTAGTGGCAGAAGAACAATGGCTAAAGTCATGTTTGCAGAAGTGGAAGCATTATCCCGTTTTGAGGTCACCATTATTCATAAGCCAAAACGGCGGGTTGTTGATAGAAAGTTTCTGTTTAGATGTTTTATGTAGCCACCGTCAAAATTGCCTTTGTTTTGTTTGTTTTTCGCAAAAATTTTGTCTGCGCTGGGATTTATTTCCCGAGGGAAAGTTGAAAACTCCTTTCTTAATGTAGCAGTGACGGCTAAGGCTTAAGGCTCTACTATACCCAGTGTAAGGGACAGTTTTCTTTAAACAAAACTGAACAAATTTCAGTGAATGAAAGTTTCAGGAAATGTAAAAAAAATCAGCATCTCAATACAAAATTGCAAACTCTCATCAAGTTTGCGATTATTTTGCAAAGATGCAGTTTGTATGGAGAGACCAATTTTTTATGTTCATTTCCTGAAAGTCTTATTAACTGAAAGTTGTCAGTCACGTTGACTGATCATGCTCTTTAAATTTTTGGAAACCTGTCCCTAACACCCCGTATATAGGGTGACTTTTAATTAGTTCTTGATAGAGAAAGATATGCATGTACTCATAATACTGAACAACTTTCCCCAAGGAACATAGGTCGAAATACAAAAAACCAAATTTGACCTCCCATACAAAATGCGCTATCAGCTGATGCAGTTTTTATAGGAGGTAAAATCTTGATTTTCGTATTTCGACCTATGTTCCTTGGGGAGAGTTGTTCAGTATCATGAGTACATTCATACCTTTTTCTATCAAGAACTAATTAAAAGTCACCCTATAGAGCACGTCAATCTTGTAACTTTGGACTTTGTACCGTTCTTATTGCAATCCTTATTGGACCTAGAGTCACTCTGCAAGTGTAAAGTTTGACCTGCTCTTGACTGTATTTAAACTAGTTTAACGACGTAAACTTTGATTGCACGTTAAGGTTAAGGTATTGTAAGTGATTATAGCAGCAAAATTTCTACTACACTAATAATAAATTGTGTATAGTAGGATTATTCGGCAATCTCAGACCCAAATCAAACATGTAGCCCTAAAAGCCACTTATCTCAAATGAGATTGGGCCGGTTATGTTGCCCGCTTGCCAAATCTATATTGGGCTAAAACAACCACCACTTGGGAGTCAAACGTCAGACGATATCGTGGTCGACGTTGAAAGAGATGGCAAGACGAGTTGGATGAACACGCTCGTCAATGTTCACGTTCTTTTTTAGGGTTCCGATACCAAAATGCTAAAAAAAAGGAACCCTTATGGTGCCGCTCTGTCTGTCTGTCTGTCTGTCTGTCCGTCTGTCTGTCACACCTCTATATCTCAGCAACCACTTACGCTATCGAGCTGAAATTTGGAATAGTTTTAGAATATAGTTGCCCAACTTAATTGCACATGAAAATTTTTTGAAAAAAGTATGATTATTAATGTAAAGGGGGCCAAAATAGGGGGGGCCAAATTTCAAATTGTCGCTACTAGGTCGAGTGGGGTATCATATGAAAGGGCTTTACTTGTACATTTCAAAATATATTTTTGTATTTTTTTAAGTTTCTTAGTTTTCAAGTTATGATGAAAAATGTCAAAAAAAATACCATTCCCCCCCCCTTATCTCCGAAGTTTGAGTAAGGGAAAATCTGAATTAATTACAGTTGACAGAGGTTTATGTAAACTTTACAGCAAAAATAAAACGATCTTTCTAAGTTGCACAGTTTTTCAGAAATCTGCAAAAAACCTTTACAAACAAATTTAGTTTTGCGGTCCTGAAAATGGACTTTATTGCTTCCAAAAATACTATAGGTATATCGGAACCCTCGGCGCGCGAGTCCGACTCGCACTTGACCGGTTTTTTTCCCACCATGACGCCAATCTGTTTGTGAAGCGATGTAGTTTTGCTGACGTCATTAAGAGATTTTAATATCCAACCAGTCGCTAGCTCAAAACCGGTATGTGTGGAAGGAGAGGGAGGGAGGCCTTTGCCCTGCAGTGGGACACACTGGCTCCTAAATAAAAAAAAACCGTAAAGCCTACAAAAGCCTCCGTATTGTAGTGTTTAGAGTGTTCGGCTCACGATCCGAAGGTTCTAGGTTCGATTCCCAGTCGACTTTCACACAAAGTAAATAAAATTCACTTTGTGCGACACCCCCAGTTCGGTTAACACATTGCAGGATGAATCATCTGATTATCCGAGTACTAAGATGATTCCGTACTTCGGAAGGCTTATTAAGCCGTTTGTCCAAGCAGCAGCGACGATAGCTGTCGTTAAATAAGCCATTTCAGAGGCCATGAGCGGCTTAAACAAACAAAACTCTGACACCGGGGCTGGTCACACTGAACAAACGGAGAGCCAACCAAGATCAATTTTCTCTTGTTTGGCATTTTGTGATTAACTCGAAAAAGATGTTGAAAGATTCAAGTAAGCGTCTTAGTCAATTTAAATTTGTGGTCTTTAATTCAATAATCAAATTGATATAATCCAATAAGGTCTTTGCAAGCTCAAATGGAGTCAAGATGCTTGTTTGAAACTATCAAAATCTTGATTGAATCAGCAATTTTTTTTTCAGTGCATTGATCTTGCAATCTTTACGATATTAAAATTATATAATTAGGTCTGATAAAAAAAAATAGAACATGTAACAAAAAAAATAGGTAAGACTGACTCCGGAACTAAATTCACTGAACCGGAGCCAGCCTATACCTAAATCTGCCGCCACGTTGGCGAAGTGCGAGGTCATCTTAGCTTAGCAAGGTTCAATTGGTCCCTCCCACTCAAAACTGTTGATCAGAGGCTTTTCGAAGAAATACACATTTGAAGCTTTTAAGCTAAATTGAAATCAATTTAGGGTACTCACAATGTCTCGTCCCTTCCTATGGTTGTGCGAATACCTAAACGGAATGGGCAAACACGAAAAATAATACTGCAGATTCTGTGCAGAGGACGCGTAACGCCTATACACCTAATCTGCCACTGTCAGGTGGAAGACATAAACTACAATATGAGGATATCCGAATTCTCAATCCTAGGCAGATCGTCAGATTCTTTGAGGCTGTCGGTGTGGCCGAGGAGATGCAGTCTAAAGGATTGGCTACAACAGATCTATGCAGGTCGCAGTGGCCGTAGGGAGCTAGGAGTCCGCCCTGTTAACCCTCAAAACATAAACGTAGACTGACTCCGGTGACACGGAATATGCCTGATTTATTTTTGGGTCCTATTTTTTTGATAAAATAAAAGGAAATCTTACAAATTGATTCAACTGAACTGAACGTTCTTTCAAAATTTTCAACGAAAGCGATATTTCACTTTGTTGTTATAAAAACTGAAGCTAAAAATATTTTCTATTCAAAATAAAAGCAACAAAACGGGCTATTACGTCCACAAAAAGACTGTTAGTTTATTTGCACCGCAGCACAAATGAATGCGTGATTGGCAGTACAAAATATATGGGCGTACAAATACGCACGGTATTCCAACACTGTTGGCACATGGTTGGCACATCCTTTGTATCCCTATCTCACTTCAACATATTGTTACGCTGTATTATTTGCTGTAAAAAGTCGAGTACCCAAGTCCCGGTATTCTGATGTTTAGACAGTCACCGAATTCCATGTCAAAAACAATACCTGAACAGGCAGAGCAGGTAAGACGTTTGGAATAATGTCGGTCCCGTTCAGATTAAATTTAATGTACAATTAAGTTTCTTAGAAGCCGTAAATAGGACCGAATCGTTTATAGAACTTACGGAAATCGGTAATGGTGTAAACTGGAAAGTACGGAAGGGTAAACAAAAAAACACTTTTACAACCTATATAAAACCACTTTACATCTCTCATATTCGGTAAGTAGGTCCTTATTACCCCCAAATGGGGCTTGTAGGTGACCAATTAGCGCTCTAGGGTAATAATGTAGCTAGAAAAGCCCTAGGGCGGTAAGTAATTGTAAGCACCTCCACCTCCACGCGCGGCTCCGCCTTGATGGCCGCCTCCAGCAGCGGGGCGGCGGCGGGAGTTTTAATTACTTACCGCCCTAGGGCTTTTCTAGCTACATTATTACCCTATAGCGCTAATTGGTCACCTACAATTTGGTGGTAATAAGGACCTACTTACCTCACAATCGAGATGTAAAGCAGAGTAGTTAGCTCGTAAGCCTAAATATCTCGGGCTGCAATTGATGCCTTACAGCCCTTGAGACTAATTGATGCCTTACAGCCCTAAAGACAAAATTAATTAAGTTATGTCGATTAAACCTAAACCGGACCTTATTTAAAATTAACCTTGCAGTTAAGGTATGTCAGCAAGAGCTTCTATGAGTAATTCTGTGACCGTAGAAACAATATGGTACTGGGAAACGGGCTTTAGTACACACGGCCGCACATCGGTAGAAACACTTTTGGACCTTATGGCGTGGTAATAGAGTTGAAAAAGTTTCTACCGACAAGCGGTTGACCGTACAATATTCTCCGCTGTAAAAATGTACTCAATAATGCATAAAATTGTATTATTACTTCACGAGAAGACTGAAAGATGTTTTCTACTCTCTTAGATATTTGATAGTGGCTTTTACAAGCGTTACGCAATAAAATATTGTAGTATTGTATTGTATTTATTAGATCATTTAGAAACATTCTAGCGTAATATCGAATTGTACACTTACTTAACGACTTATTTATTGCTTGTAGAGAAGTAATAAACATTGAATAGTGGTATTGTAGTGTATAACAGTTATAGTCCGGTCGCTTAACATCTTCTATAAATTTTTATACAAGACGTTAAGCGACCGATATACAATTTTTTTCCAGGTACATTGCTCTCAATTTTTGATAGGAGCCAATTCTTGTTTTTTTTTTTTATATAAGACAGCGGGCTCTATGGGCAGTGGTGAACACTTTACATCAGGTGGCCCACTTGCTCGTTTGCTCACTTGTCACATAAAAAAAAAACTGGAACCTGGAAACAATTTGGTGAAATTGTAAGGCGTGTCTACGTGAAACAGCTAATTGACCGCACTAATAATTTTTGGAGCTCTAAAATATGTTCTACAGCTAGGTAAAGGCCTCCTTTTTTTCCAAAGTTTATGAAACATGGGCCAAGTTCTGCCAACAAGTTTCGAAAGCATCTAGGCAGTCGCACCATATCGTTCCCTAGGCCTTCCTCTTCCTCGCCAGCTATAAAGGGCGACACTTTCGGTCATGGTGACTGATCCATCTCTAACTTACGTATGGAATTAACATCATCATTATAAACTCATGAATTAACAAGTACCTACTTGTCTACCTGGCATGCCTCCCGAAGGGTAAAACCATAATTTTTTTATCAGCTCTCTCAACATACATTGTCCTATAGAGTACCCTCTGTGGGGAAATCTGGTGCGATCGGTGTTAGATGCATCGTTCAACGCGTGAAAAATAAAAATTATAAACCGTTGTCAGTTAAAATTAATAGAAGAAGATTCGATTTCAACGTCACACGATTGAAAGCGGGGTGGAGAAGTCGAACTGTCGAATCTATAGAGAAGCAGGGAGAGTTCTAACTGCAAATATGTATTATTTAGACGGCGAAACCAAAATTTTACAACTGAAGCTTATGATGACACGTGCGCTTCCAGGATTGGTGTGGTTATTATATTTCGCTTTACGCTCGAGAGCGTTAAGAGGATTTTGATCCCTGGCTCGTTTTTACGATGTAGTAGCCCGCGAGGCGAGCGATCTAAAACTGCAAGCATTTTATGAAAGATGATTTTTTAATACTACGCCACATAGTGGAGTAGAGAAATAGCCTTCAGTCAGTCAGCTGGATTCGTTACCGTTTGGCGAGGGGGAAACTTTGATCTTTCAAAAAATAATTACACACCTTGCATGCAACTACTTTCTTAAATCTGAAATTTGGTAAAAAGATGAAGAATATTATTATAAAAACAAAAATAATAGTGAAGTTTTGTAACAAAAGCCGTCAGTCACCGATAAAATGTTGCGCCTTGCTCTTCTATACCGGGTGTAAGGGACAGCCTTCCGAATACTGAAAGGGCATGATCAGTCAACGTAACTGAACAACATTCAGCGAACAAAACTTTCAGGAAATGAAAAAAAAAATCGGCCTCTCCATACAACATTGCAAACTTAATTGGACAGTTTGTATGGAGAACCCGATATTTTTTTCATTTCCTGAAAGTTTTGTTCGCTGAAAGTTGTTCAGTTACGTTGACTGATCATGCCCTTTCAGTATTCGGAAGGCTGTCCCTTACACCCGGTATATGGCGGGATTGGTCTGTTAAAAATCATTCTTAAATACGCCATTAAGCCAGTCAAAATATGAGTTTTGCATTTAATATGAGTTTTGCATTTAATTATGCTTTTTGAAACAAAGTCGGTAGGTATCTACTGCATATATAAAGATTATACAGGCCAAATGCTAACGAATCCATCTGACTGACGGAAGACTGTGTACCGTATTTCTCTACTCCACTGTGTAAAATAATATAAAAAAAAACAGCTTTAAAAAATGTTTGCAGTTTAAAGTCGCTCGCCTCTCGGGCTATGGATAGATACAACTTAAGTGTAGATAACATAAATCACAATTAAGAAGATACAAATCTTTTAAATCACTGATAAGATAACCCTTCTCTTAAGGTGGTTGCTGAGCAGAGGTGCTGCCACATTGTGTAAATAAATTTATTGCGTCATAAATACAAAACATTTAATAATGATTGTTTGTTTGGCGGCAATTTGGGGTATTTCTATATTTTATTATCCATCACATCACATCTTAGCTTATCGTGAATAGCTTTGTATTGTAAAACTGCCAAAAACGGCCACTTTTAGCACTTTACCAATACAAAGCTATAAATGATAAGCTAAGCTATGATGTTATGGGTTATAACATATATAGCTACCCCATATTGCCGCCAAACGAACAATACTAATGAAAAGTTTTGTATTTGCGACGCAATAAATTTATTTCTAAAAGTAAGGTGCTGCCACTCAGCAACCCCTTTAAACGTTAGTCGAAATATCTGAAAATCGGATGATCGCCGTTACAAACTCGGCAGCCCATTGACCTTTCGTATATATTGGGTCCTTCAATATTGGGTCCTTCAAATATAGTGTAAAATATTTTAGGAGACAAACCTGTCAAAAAAATTAACGAACTTTCTAAAGAAACATGGGTTGAAAACTATAAAAAAAATGGACTTCCCATCAACAATAAAAAAAAAGTTTTTGGTCACTATAACGTTTCAGTATAGTAAGTCCAATTTTTTTAACGTATATCGACCTGTTTCTTTGGGCAAATTGTTCAGTTTCATAGGCAGGTTAATCCACAGAGCAGAAATCCCTGAAAATATTTTATACTGTTTTGGAAGGGCCCGAATTTTATGATATATTGGAGGCATGGACATACAAAATTATATGCACCACCAAAAAATGCATTTCCGTCTTCGCTTGCAATGTGTTATTAAATTAAACTTACCAAATCCTATTGATCCTACAGCTTGTTTTCCTTTTCTGTTACGCAGACGGGTTTTTTATATTTCGGGTTCCGTAGCTCATAAGGAAAAAACACATACCTAACCCTTATTGGACCACTATGTTGTCCGATTGTCTGTCTGTCAAAACCCCTTTTCTACCGAACGGGTAATGGTAAGTAAGTTGAAATTAATATCCAATGCATGAATACTTGAAGCTGTGAAAGTTCCAAGCTTCTACAGCAACACAATCAAAAGATACGTCCATTTATGTCTCCATCTCCATACATTTATGAACCAAAACAAAAACTTTACTTAGCGTACTTCCCATTGACCTAGAATAATCAAATTTAGCAATAAGTTAGGTCGCATTGCACAAGCAAAGGAACAAGTCTGAAATCGTTACATATTACAACATTTTACACAACTATTCACACAACTATTCACAATACTCTAACACTAGCAGTTTCTAAAATGCGCTATTAACTTGTTAACTATGTTAGTACAAATAAGTCTATTATTTAATGTTACAAGTTTTCATACAAGTAATCATACCAATTAGGGCTACAGAAGATAGGTCAGGTTAAAACGAACGTGAAGTTTTTAAAATCAAAGGGCAAAAGCTTGAAGATAGGTGGATGGATACGTTACCCTTAGGGCGCGAGTCCGACTCGCACTTGAGCGGTTTTTTAAATGATAAGTAATAGATGAGAGAGTTACTGAAACTGTTTTAATTGCATCTAGAATGTTTTTCGCTGTAGTAAGGTGAAAAAAATTGTGTGTTCCGCTCGGTAGCAAAATTAATTCTCTTCTCGTGGCAAAACACTTTTTTTATTTCGACATGGGTCACAATGAACATCATCAACCTCTTTAAAGGAACTCAATTTTCGCCCTATAGACACCCTGTATAACGTTTTAATATCTACGCGATTGTAATTAACTTCGCCAAACGAGCTTACTAATGAGGAAAATTTCTTAATGATTTACCTACTAAAGTAATTTATTTATTAAAAGCTAAATTAACATGTCGATGGCACGCGTACAAAATTGGATAATTGAATAATTTACTGAACGAATTTTCGCATTTTTCTTGAAAATTTTACGATCCTGCTTATTTCGTGTTTGTATTTAAGAATGGTGTCAACCGGCCTAGGTTACAGAATGAAGTAATAGAGAATAGTACTGTCAACCGCTTGTCGGTAGAAACTTTTTCAATTCTATTACAACGCCGTAAGGTCCAAAAGTGTTTCTACTGATGTGCGGTCGTGTGTACTATCATACAGAACGAACACTCTCTGCCCCCCCTTGCAATCTCCCTCGCACCCCGCGCCCCTCACACAGTGCTCCTGCGGGTTATTTGTACTTAGTTTATACTGAATATGGAGGCCTGCGTGCTTCCAATTTCAAATTTAGTGTCCAGGGTGTGCCTAGGTGTCATTCTTGCACCAAACGCTGAAAACTGTAAGCGGTGAAATTTTTTCTTAGTATTTAGTTAGGAAACATCACGTTTGAAATATAATACAGTTATTTATAAGTAGCTGGTGCCCGCGACTTTGTCTGCGCAGGTTTATAAATTGTAGCCTATGTGTTATTCTGATGTACAAGCTATATTAATGTAAAGTTTCATTAAAATCCATTCGGTAGTTTTAACGTGAAAGAGTAACAAATATCCATACATACTTACAAACTTTCGCGTTTATAATATTAGTAGGAAGTAGGATATCACGAAATGTTTGTGTAAAACTCACAAAACTCTCCAAACAAAATTGCAAACAGATTGTATAGAGAGGCCGAGTTTTTTTTTCATTTCCTGATAGTTTTATAAACTGAAAGTTATTCAGTTACATCGGCTGATCATGCCCTTTCAGTATTTTATTTTATTTTCTTTGGGAAGCTAACAGGCCAAGTAGATTAAACTACAACATACTATTCTGCAAGTACCTGTGTGACCGCGAGTTTTTCTCTGTATAATAACCAAATCCTACTAAAAGATGGCGCTGTATGTTTTTTAAAACGCGCTTCTTTTCAAGAAATGCTCAAAAAACCAGACAAAACGATTTTTCCCAGACAGGCGACCTAGCTAGACCGATTTTTCATCCACGAAATCGTTAGAATTGTTTTCTGGTTTCTCGAAATTAATTACAAATATAGCATATTTAATCATTTTGGATAAATTTAAAATTACGCAAGCTTCCACAAACATACAACATAAATACCTGCTTGCTAACCTGTCCCATACACCCTGTATTTTCCAGCAATATCCAAGTAGAAATCGATGAGTAATTTCGTGTTTACACTGGTGAAGCACATCGGGTTATTAGATCATCACCCCGGCCCCCGAGGGTGAGACGACTGGCTGCCAATCATATCAGCCCTATCACGGTTATTTCCCTTTTTATTGACTGTGAATCAGTTCCAACCCGCTTATTTACAAGGTTTGCCGCGAAAGTAATTGGAAAAGCACAAAATTAAAATAAATATACCTCGTGTAAAAAAAAAAAGGCTCAAGGATGTGTATGTACCTATATGTATAAAGGGTGTACAAAACCAGTTTCTAAAAACTGAAAGAGCATGATCAGTCAACATAACGGAACATCTTTCAGTAAGTAAAACTTACAGAAAAAAAAAAAAAAAACAGTCTTTCCATATAAATTGTCCAATCAATTTTACAGTTTTGTATGGAGAGACAGATTTTTATGAAAGTTTTAATCACTGAAAGTTGCTAAGTTACACTGAAAAATCGGAGAGCCAACCAAGATCAATTTTCTCTTGTTTGGCATTTTGTTATTAAATCTAAAAAGATAGTGAAAGATTTGATAAAGCAGCTTATTCAATTTAAATTTAGGATCTTAAATTCAATAATCAAATTGCTACAATCCAATAAGGTCTTTGCAAGCTCAAATGGAGTTAAAATGCTTGTTTGAAACTATCAAAATCTTGATTGAATCAGCAAATTTGTTTTTTTTTTTCAGTGTACGTGGACGGATCATACCCTTTCAGTTTTCAGAAACCTGTCTCTTACACCCTGTATATAATTTATTCATAATAAAATAGGACCCGTTTACATTACCTTTACTCTGTCAAACTGCGCAGTATGTGAATCTGCCTTATGAACAAATATTCTTGGAACATTCTTTGAAATACAGAAATATTTTACTTTTATTAGAAACAGCATCAGATGATAGAACGTTATGTACAGCGTGCCCCACTATTAACTTTACGGATTTCCATTGAAATGCTGAGACTGTTTGTCCTACTATTTCCATTGCGATTACGATTTTTAGTCGGCGTCTCACTTAACCGTTTTTAAATAGTAATTGTTTGGTAGATATTTTTTTTTTGGGTACCTGATTTCCTTTTGCCCACTTATTAGTGAGGTCAAAAGCAACAACTTTTGTTCTACGACTTTGCTAACAATGCACAAAAAATTTTCGACTCTCCATACTAAAGTGGTCACGTGACCGACCCAATTTGTATGGGAAGTTGAAAATTTTTCGTGCGTTGTTAGCAAAGTCGTAAAACAAAAGTTGTTGCTTTTGACCTCACTAACAAGTGGGCAAAAGGAAATCAAGTCCAAAAAAATAACCTAGTATAAATATTAAGAAAACAAAATGTTATGGAAACTGTACCAGCTTAGCATACATAGCCTTGTATGGAAATTTTTAAATTTTCTAAGCAGAAGTTTTTTTTCAACCTATGTTCCTCGGTTAAGGTTGTTCAGTTTCATGGTCAGATTCACAGCCTTTAGGCTTGTCATACCCTTCTGTTACACCTTGTAGAAATAAATTGACATATATAACTTAACCCTTCATATCACAAATCCGACTAGAAAGGGCAAGACGTGCATTGATCATATGATCAGCAATATTACAAATGCTGTAGGTTACACTAAGTATTTGGGCTTATCCGACCACGACACAGGTCAGTTTTTAGAGATTCCCTTTGATATTAAAACAGTCAAGTTATACTGCATTGAAGAAAAAAGGGATTTAAGCGAACGAAACATACAGAAATTTGTAGTGTATAAATGCGTTAAGTTTTTCAGAAATTTTCCTGGAATATAATACAAATGAAGCTTTTTCGATATTTCATGAAATTTTAACAATGTTTTTTGAACTATGTTTTCCAAAAAGTCTTGTAAAAGTGGTAAAAAGAACCAACAAAGCACGATGGATTACTAAACGTCTGAAACAATCGTGTATAATTAAAAGAAAATTGTATTTCCGATATCAGTTAGCTAAATCTAATAAACATATTTTAAAAAATGAATATAATAAATATTCTAAAATTTTCAAGAAATGTATACTACACACACAAAAAGTAGGAAATAGTAAATATATAAATAAATCGAAACATAAAGGGAAAGCAGTATGGAATATCATAAAATCTCAAACGTCAGATAATTTTAGGGAAGATGGCATTAATTCAATTAAAATAAATAATAAAATCACATCCCATCCTATAGAAATAGCGAACTCTTATAATAAACATATAATAAATCTAACAAGTAATCCCAACACAAGTGTAATGACAAAACATAATATCGAAAGCTGTCACAATTCTATATTCTTAAGCCCAACAGACGCAAAGGAGATTTATAACATAATACTATCTTTGAGGAATACAAACTCCGTTGGTTATGATGAAATTTCCACTAAAGTATTAAAACTGGTAGCTAAACATATTGCACCACCGTTAAGCCATATAATCAATCTATCATTTTGTCAAGGCATATTTCCAGAGAAGTTAAAATATTCCATAGTAAAACCAATTTATAAACAGGGGAATAGAGATGATGTTAATAATTATCGCCCCGTAACATTAATTCCAGTCTTAGCAATAATTGTAGAAAAGGCTATGGAAAAGAGAATAGTTTCATTTCTTGATAAATTTGACATACTAAGCGAAGACCAAAATGGCTTTCGTAAACATAAATCTACAACATTAGCTATATTTAATCTGATAAGGTTAGTTATTGAAAGTCTGAATAAAGGTCAAACTCCTGTAGGTTTATTTTTAGATATGAGTAAAGCTTTTGACCGCGTCGATCATAGAATACTCTTGAACAAAATGGAAACATATGGAATAAGAGGAATAGCAAATAAATGGTTTGAAAGTTGCCTGGAAAACCGACTACAGTGTACGGAAATAACAAAAACCGATTTGAGTAATAAGAAAATGAAATATAGATCAAAATATCAAGTTAATAAATTCGGCGTCCCACAGGGGAGTATTCTAGGGCCCGTGCTATTTTTATTATATATTAACGACCTTCCGTCGACGACAAACCATAAAGTAATCCTATTTGCAAATGATACAACAATAGTAATTACAGGCAATGACAAAACAAACTTAGAAAATGAAATTAATGATACAGGCGCTAAAATAGTCGAGTGGTTTAATGATAATAATTTGAAAATAAATGTGGACAAAACGAAGCTCATTCAATTTAAAACTAATAGAGGAAAGTCACTGAACTTAAACATAAACTTGGACGGCAAACCTATTGAGGAAGTAAAATGTACAAGATTTTTAGGTATTCAAGTAGATGACATATGCAGTTGGACTCAGCATATAGAATCATTGTGTTGTAAACTAAATAGATTTTCGTTTGCTTTACGCCGCTTACGCGAGATTTCTTCTATAGACGTCGCTCTAAATGCTTATCATGGGTATGTGGCTTCAATTCTTAACTATGGTATCTTAATATGGGGCAATGGAGTAGAGATTATAAGGTTGTTTAGAGTACAAAAAAAATGCGTCAGATCGATGTGTGGAGCTCATTTTTTAGATTCATGCCGTCCTCTTTTTAAAAAATTCAAGATATTGCCGTTGCCTTGCATATATATTAAAGCTGCAGCAATATTCGTTAAACAAAATCCACAACTATTCCCTACACGACAACAGGTTAGCAACAGACAACTAAGGAAACATGTTGGTATTCAAAAACAAAATCAACCATGCAGATTGGCATCTTTACAAAGAAATAGTTTCTTCATGGCAATTAAAATATTTAATAATTTACCTAGTGATATAAGGATGCTGCCTCTTGTCAAATTCAAAGAAAAGCTACATTTTTGGCTGTTAGACAAATGTTTTTACGCGGTCCGGGAATTCGTACAGTAATTCTGATGTTCGTTCGTACTTCAGCTGATCATTATTAATTTAATACTATCCTAATATAATTATTGTTATAATTGAATTTGTATGCTTGTGTGTGTATTAAGTCTTTAGTAATAGTGTTGTAAACTTGTAATTGATTTAAATTAATGTTGACTTTAAAATTTGCATGCTGTTGAAGGTAGATTTTCGCAGTACTTAAAATAAATCTTATCGTAACATCTAATTATACCGACCGGAAATCAGTGCAAATAAATTATTTGATTTGATTTGATTTGATTGGTAGTTATATTAAATTAACAGTACAAAAAGTTTCATAGCGAGTGTCAATATTAATAACGTTTTTATTTTGCAGGTATTTCTTAATACCGAGTATTTTCTCGATTGCTGATAAGTTGTAATATTATTTTTTTAGATTACGAACTTAATAAGGTCCATTTGTAATGTATTAGTATTTGTTTATATTTTATAAAAAAAAAAACCAGCCAAGTGCGACTTGGACTCGCACCTATCTACCATATGATATACTAAAAGCTTTTGCTCTTTGATTTTTAAAACTCCGCGACCATCCAACTTGACCCCTCTTTTATAGAAAAGTTCTTAAAACGGGAGCTCACCACAATTGGTTACCATTAGTTGTGAGAAAAATTGAAATATTTAATGATTTTGGACTTTTTTCTTTATTTGTGCTGTGAGATCTAGCTTCTTGCCAAATTTCATAATTTTAGGTCAACGGGAAGTACCCTGTAGGTTTTGCTTTGCATAAATGTATGGAGATGAGGACATAAAAATCTTTTGATTGCGTCGTTGTATAAAATTGAAATTTTCAGATCTTGTGTGGTTTGTGAACTTTAATATTCGTTATCAATTTCAACCTGATACCTCTTCTCGTTCGTGAGAAAAAAGGTCTTGACAGACAAACAGACAGACGGACAACAAAGTGATCCTATAAGGGTTCTGTTTTTTTATTTCGAGGTACGGAACCCTCAAAAGATCAAAAGAAAGAAAAACCGGTCAAATGCGAGTCGGACTCGCGCACCGAAGGTTCCGTACCACCACATAATCATAATTGTATTAGTTTAAATTTCAGTATGTTACTGTGCTAGATATTTGTAGTCCGACTCGCGCTTGACCAGATTTTATTAATTGTTGTTATTTTATGGCTTATGCACTAAAACTTATCAGTTTTCACGTTTGTAAATGTTCCCGTTTTTAAGATAGAGCTAAAACAAAAATTGCCTAAAAAACAGGTCTTTAGTATGGGAATGATGGATAAAAAAAAAAGTAACTAAGTCCCCCTTAGTTACTTTTTTTTTAATTACTTTTTTAATATTTAGTATTTGTTGTTATAGCCGCAATAGAAATACATTACTGTTCATGAGATACAGTTCAAACAAAATTTTGTAAAAACAGCTGATTTGGTGGCATCTGATTCCTTTCTTTTTGAATATTTTTTTAAACAAAAAATACAGTATTTATCTACTCAACAAGTTCTAAATGACGATACCCTACTCGATGGGGTAGGTCAAATTTTTTTTACGCTTCCCCCTTTAGCTGCTTGGGAGCCCCCTTTATTTTTTTACTTTTTATTATTTGTTGTTGTAGCGGCAACAGATATACACAATTCCTGAAAATTTCAAATTTCTACCAGTTCATGAGATACAGCCAGCTGACAGACACACAGACAGAACTCGGAGGCATATCAATAGGGTCCCGTTTTTCACCCTTTGGTTACGGAACCCTAAAAAGTAATAAAAACAGTTGAAAGTAGCATTTGTAAAAGAAAATATGCCTCTCAAAATCGGTTTGGATTTTACTAAAGAAGATCAAAGTCAGTTATTTTTGGCGGTCAAGTCATTTTATTTATTAGATAGCTATTAATTTAACTGTAACTTTTGAATATCTTTAATATCGTTATAAATATTAAGAGATCTTCAAAGTTTTCAAAATTATCTGTTTGATAGTTTTGAGAGATTTTTATTAAGAGATCTTCAAAGTTTTGATAGACATTTTGAAATAAGTTTAACGCTTAAATTTTTCTACATTACCATTTTTATTAGCGTTCCGTACCCAAAGGGACCAACCCTATTACTCAGCCTACGTCGTCCTCATGTATTCTATGGTCCTACCTGATATTCGCATGCCCACCTTATTACAGAGGTCAAACGCAACAACTATTGTTCTACGACTTTGCAACCAACGCACGAAAAATTTTCAACTCCCCATACTAAAGTGGTCACGTGACCGACCTATTTTGTATGGGAAGTTGAAAAATTTTCGCGCGTTGTTGTTAGCAAACTCGTAGAACAGAAGTTGTTGCTTTTGACCTCTGTAATAACGTGCGCATACGCATATCAGGTCGAAAAAAATAACCTTGTATATTCTTTATTGCATAATTAACGAACATAAATTTACATACAACAGGACATTTACAAAAGCGGGCTTATCTCTACGAGAGATTTCTTCCAACCAACCCATGGAAGTGAAAGAGAGTGTTCATAAGCGGGACACCAAAAGTGCAGTGAGACATAAAAAGAAAAGAACAAAACCTATTTACAAGTTAGTTTTATTTATTAGTTAGTTAATGAAAATATCCCTGTTTCTTTTATTTCTTCTCGCATGAAGAGTGCTGAAGACACGAAAGCGTCTAAAGTACGTGACAGCTCGGGAGTGCGGTCGAAATGTATAGCGCACCGTACATTTCGATCGCATTTATGACCTGTAGCGTACTATAGTTGTGGGTTGAGAAATATTACCGACCATCCTCGCAAGCATTTGTCACACGACCCTTACGACATTTATTCATATCTTTTTTGTTCTGAAAGTTTTTGGTATGCTCTTGGTGGTAAAAAGATTAGGGTAGGAGTACAGTAGAGGTCCTATGTTTAAAATTTCAACACGTTTCTCAGAACTTGTCTCTTAGGAACATATTTATTAGTAAATTATTTTTTTTTAATTAAAGAATAAAAAATCCGACAGCGTACCAGAATAGAGGAAAACAAGCTTTCATTTCATACTTTTTAGTTTCAGATTTGTTATTTTCAGTTGTGACAAGCGCTCCACTTTGAGTTGTTAGTTGAGATACGGTAAGATAAAGGCTAAGTGCTCCCGTCAAACCCTCTAGCTAAGTCTATATTGTTTCTGCAAAGCTGAGCGAAAACACTTATCTGAGATAGTAGATAAGGAACGGAACCTTATAGCATATAATATATATATATATATTTAGGGTTTCGAACATAAATGGTAAAAACGGAACCCTTATGGTGCGACTTCGTCAGTCCGTCTATCTATCTGTCTGTCACACCTGTTTATCTCAGCAACTACTCACGCTATTGAATTTAAAATAGTTTTAGAATATGCTTGCCCAACTTTATAGCTAAAACTAAACGAAAGAATAAAGAAAATATTTTTATTCTTATCGGAAATGGGGCCCAAACAGGGGGGACAAAATTTCAATTTGTCGTGTCGTGACTAGGTTGAGTGGGATATCATATAAAAAGAAAACATTTGATCATCCCAAAATGGATTTTGTATCGTAAGTAGCACAATTTTTCAGAAATCCAAAAAAACTTCACAAACAAGCTTAGTTTTGTGGTCCTAAAATTAGACTTTATTGCTTCCAAAAATACTATAGGTCTAGCAGAACCCTCGGCGCGCGAGTCCGACTCGCACTTGAACGACTTTTTTACTTTTCATACTTTTTTAAAGCCATAATAACACATATTATTTATAAGTACCTGGGCGACCGAGCTTCGCTTTATAAAAGCCACCTCATCATTAAAATATCATCGGGTGAGCAGGCTATACTACCCGCCAACAGATGGCGCTGTAAGTTATTGTCTACAACGCAAATGCTTAAAAACATGGGGAAAACCAATTTTCCCAGACCTAGCTAGATCGATTTTTTGCCCCCAAAAACTCCCGTATGGTAAATTTCATCGAAATCGTTAGAGCCGTTTTCAAGAAACCGATTACAAATATATACAGACTGTTAATGTAATTGCGTGCCATAGCTTAAGGGGTGTTTCAGTAACCATAAAGGAACACAAAAAAAAAATTTAAAAAATCCTACTATTTTTTTTTTGTTTATTGTCAATAATAGATATTTTTTAATCATTTATTATGTATGGGAGTCACACACATAAAAAGAAAGACTACCTTTACCACTGATACTCGCGCGCTGGCTCGGTGATAGCGCGGTGCTCCGTCCGGGTCATTGCCCTCCGCGTTAGTTTAGTTTCAATGGAGTTTGTTTTTTTAGGAGGAATTTTTTTAATATTTTTTTTGTGGTCCTTTATCGCTACTGAAACACCCCCTAAGCTATGGCACGCAATTAAATTAACACCCTGTATACAAATATTGCTCGTTTAATAGTATGAGATGTGAAAATGTCAACCGGCTAGCTATTGGTTTAGAGCATTAGACAAACGACACTGGCTTCGTAATGGGTCCCATTGGGTACGGATCCCTACAAAAACGCAATTTCTCATCAGAGAACTCTCCGAAGAGTTTAATATTTCAGATTTAAGAATTCAGCAACAAATTACGTGACATCGAATTTATATAATTAAAAAAAATATATTTCACTTGAATAGTTCCACACGTCTTACAAATTAGCTTCTTAGAAAAGTTTGCTCAATACGAGTAGAAAGATAAAATACAAATTATTTTTGTTCTTAAGAAACTATTTTCTAGACTTTCTTTTTAGGTGAATACTTTTCTGTTGATTGAATAAAGAGCTCGTCTGTCTCGTCACCCTATTGTATTTGACACAAAACACTAGTTAAGTTACGTTACGTTATTCTTAGAAAAGAAAAGAAATAAAGTTTTGCGCGATATTATTAAGACAGAGAGATGTAACAGTACACTGGGCATGAGATGTCACATGGCAGGTAGTTAACCTTGAAATATTTTCGGGATGTTACTTATAGAGCTGTAGCCCGTGGACATTTAAATTACTAAAAAGGTTACCGTTGGTCTTTGTGTAATTGTTATTGATTTCACCATTTCACATACTTATAGCGAAATCTTAAAGATCGTAACCCGCCGGAACCATATATAGTGACGAGTGATGTAGTCCGGCCATATCTATACATATAATAAAAGAGTAGAAACCGCGTGTCTGTACCTTTGATAAATTTATAAAAAAATTAGTGTGGGGATAAGAAACGACTAATAGAACTCGAAAATATGTTTTCTGAACTTTTTGTCTGTCTGTCTGTCTGTATGTTTTCGATAAACTCCGAAACTACTGAACGGATTTTCTCGCAGTTTTCGCAGATAGATTAAGCTTAGCTCTGAGCAACATATAGGCTATGCTTCATTCAAATCGGTTCACTCAATCAGAAGTTACACTAATGTAAAGTATCAAATTGCATGTACGATAATAACTCACAAACCGATTCAAACTGAGTTTTAAATTACGAGTTTGGCTTACTTTTGTGCAACATAAAAGTTTAGTTTCATTGCAAACGGTTCACTCAGACAGAAGGTACGCTAAGTTTCATGCGGCGGCGCAAATAACTCACAAAGTATTGAACGGATTCAAACGGGGTTTTCAATAAACTGTCAAGCTTACTTTTTTGCAACATATTAGCTTACTGTAACCGCCCGCCGGCTGTAAGCCTGACTCGACATCATGACTCACGGCACCAGACTGTAACTCTCCTACCCACCTAACTTGATCCTACCTAACTCCTTAACTAATATACTGACTATATTCCCCTTTTACTATAACTAACTAGACTGCCTATCTTAACTTACTCTGACTTACTTGCTATAGAGACACGGCCTAACCTGACTTGTTTTTTTTTGTTTTATCTTATTAATTTAAATCCAACGCATAGAATAGGAAAATAAAATAGCATTACCCAAAATTGTCCCTACTATTAAACCCTGTTATAATGAATAATTTGGCTTGTGATCGTTCTAGTGGCTTAAGACCTAACACTATGGCCAGAGTGCAGCTGGATCTGTAGGGAGAGCATGACTTATACTAACCTAACTCCTAAAGCCTACCTATCCTAGTATGAGCTTACGCCCCAACGTCTGAAGAGATTGCGACAACAAGAACGTGACAAAAGGAACATGGAGTAAGTATGTAGAATAGGTAAGAACATAGGATAAGATAATTAGAATGTGAGGTTATATGGTTGAGGGTGGCTTCATGAACTAGTATCTATAAACTATGACTGACTTCTAGGGAGATCCAAGAGAACCAATGTAAGGGAAGAAAAGATGCTTTAGCTAGTTGATAGGTATCATGGTCCCCCATTTTATTGAGGGAAATGACCGCCCCAATCCACCGCGGTCATTCATGAATCTCGACTGCTGACTGGATAATTCTCTGCCATACCTATCCAATTCCGCTTTATGAAGCTACTCTAGATATACTTGAGCAAACAAATAGCAAGGGATATTTCTTTACACCGTCAATCTTGTCTGGTAGTAAGTTTGTAGTTTCGTCATGTCACAATAGAAAGATTGAGAGGAGGATTCAAAAGAAACCTGGACTTGTCCCGCAATCCAGATCTTATAGGAATGTATACACATATAAAATACAGTTTCATCTTCTTAGCAAAACAATAGATAAGCGGAATTTTTGGAACAATTATTTACATAAATTTACATTTACTTGTCAAGGTCCAAGACCCAAGTCAGTCATAATTAAATCTGAACAATAAAAGAACACATTGAACAATGAAAGCAACACTTTAGAAAATATGTAAGTGATTTAGTTCTTATATGTGAACCTGAGAAACATTATTTTAGAATCTCGCGAGGATCAGGGAATGTTCCTTATCTTTCCCGTCCTCTTAGCTCAAATGTATTTTATTGAGAAAGCATTATTTCAGTACGTTCATACGCACAATCGACTATGCATCTAGTACGATAGCTAGGCTTAATGATAATTCGATCTGCACAATGTGGACAATCTGCCTTCTTTTAGTACAGAAAAGAGACCACTTCAGGCTAGCTCTCTGCTTCACCTTAAATACAGGACTAATTATTATCAAGCTTTTGATTTCATCTTGTAAGAAAATTCCCCTTTTAAATTTAAGGAAGGCATGATTTAATATGTCATGCACAGAACACAGCAATTTTAGCAAAAGGTAAGTATGTACTAGATAAGACACATTCCCATCTCAATCATTCATCAAAATTAGGCGAATTCATAAAGTTAGATGAAGGTAGGAAATAAACTCTTTCCTTGATTTATTATAATATTAAACCCGGTACGTCCACTGCATGACTAAAATCCTTTGGTGTCTCATTTTATCAATTAAAACACTAGATTTCATGTGATCCAGATTTTAAAGCTTTTTTTATACTAACAGAACAAAATTATAACGTTCACCTCACGACAGGCTTTTCAGTCAGAGAAAAATAAGTTTATCCAAAATTTAGGCAAACTTTAGCATAGAAATATCATTCTTTCGATATGCAAGCTAGTTTTTGCACTGATAGACTAGATCACAGAATTTAAATCTTTAAATACTTTGTACGGTCTACCCACATTACTATGAATCCTTCAGCTCTATTGCTGTGCCATAAGGCCCTTGAACAACCCCGTAAAATATACCAGAATATCACATTTTAATATAGTCACTGAATTTAGGACGATTTCTACAGTCTTTTATAAGCATTTTTGACACATCTCGCGATTTGAATAGCACAAAATAGATAAAACATGGTGTAAACGACAAGGTAGTTTTAAAATTACTCACGGTTTTTCTTCGATCAAACCTTGATATGACCTCGCCGGTGGATGCCCACTGCTGGTTATAAGCCTCTCCCTAGGCCTTTACAATGACCGGACCTACGCTGCTCGCTTTCTGCGGCTTCTTCCATCCTCGTTAGATGATTAGCTTTTCCCTCTAGGCGAGACGGAGAAGGTCCACCGCTGGTCAGAAGCCTGTCCCTAGGCCTCCACGGCGACCGGCTCCACGCTGCTCGCTTCCAGTGGCCTCTTTTGTCCTCGGTAGGTCGTTTCCTTCCCTCAATATAACCCCAAAACTTAGGTAAAAGACACCCGGCGCACTGTCTTAATTTCGTTAAATTATTTTACAGACACTCAGTTGACATTAAGCAAACGATTGCTTCGAAGATCTACGCGACGCGAAGCAGTCTCAAAAGCATGCGGGCTTCTGGACTTGCTGATAACCGAATTGAAATATACTGAATCGAAAACCCTACCCACCTATCGATAGCGCGACCAAATATGATTTACAACACTGTTCAGAGTGATGGATCCTCGCATCTTTCTCTTGGGCGACTGAATCTCCAACACCGTCGCAGTGTCTACACTGACAAAGTTTATGATTTATCGAATCGAAAGCCTATTCCTGTATTCGTAGCGCGATCAAACATGATTTACAACACTGTTCAGTGTGATGGATCCTCGCATCTTTCTCTTGGGCGACTGAATCTCCAACACCGTCGCAGTGTCTACACTGACAAAGTTTATGATTTATCGAATCGAAAGCCTATTCCTGTATACGTAGCGCGATCAAACATGTTTTACAACACTGTTCAGAGTGATGGATCCTCGCATCTTTCTCTTGGGCGACTGAATCTCCAACACCGTCGCAGTGTCTACACTGACAAGGTTTATTATTTATCGAATCGAAAGCCTATTCCTGTATTCGTAGCGCGATCAAATATGTTTTACAGCACATTTCAGAGTGATGGATCCTCGCATCTTTCTCTTGGGCGACTGAATCTCCAACACCGTCTATGTGCTTACATTAGTAAAAATTATAGAAAATAGTTCGAAGAGCGATACCGTTCTGCCCGAGCGCGCGAAGAAGAATGACTCATTAAAATAAAATTAAGAAAATACCTTGAAGAGCCGTTCCGGTCTGCTCGGGCGCACGAAGAAGAATGAATCCGTCCTACCTACCTTCGCCTTTTTGATGATTGCCCACAACTGGACATGGTGGCCTTCCCTACAGTCGCGCTGACCGAAACGTTCTTCGAGGAATCGTGGGACGCCCGAAACCGTAAAATTCTGTGCTCGCGGGCAATCTGGACGCACACGTGTTTAGCCGCCGAAATCACGAAAACCGAACGTACCAAAAGATCGAACGAATTTAAATTTACGCACCTCGCAATATAATAAAAAAAAAAGCTAAAGAGAAAGATCGCTCCGCATTCGGGCAGAGTAACGTTGTCGCGATGAAATTCAAATAAAAAGTGTGGCCTCAGGGCAGCGTTCTTGCTTTTATACACTCGACGTTCCCCCGCCGATGACGCAATATCGAATTCAACCTAGCTGATAACGCAATAACAAATTCGGTTCGGCATACATTGATGGTTTACTAGCAAAGTGAATGTCGCCACCCGCGCGCTGGTACGCAATAGTACGCTACCTCCTCAGTCGGCCGGCGCCAGCCAGTCTGGGTTTTTGAAACGAAGTATCTTTTCACCTGAAAACGAATCCTACGCATTCTTCTGAATATAGAAACGTGTTAATTAAGCTCAAATTCATAGAACTAAATGTCTAAATTAAGTCTGAAATGGGTTTTAGTATGTCTTTTTCGATCCGAAACTACGATTATAATCCATCCAGCTGATTTTAAGTTCTAAAAGAATCTTTCCTTTTTATTAGAATGCCTAATTATAGTTTGACTATACAACGAGTTATTTGGGTATTTTTAACTTCAATTCCACCGTCCCGAAACAATTATTCAACCAAAACACCACTTCTACATTCCAATTACTTCAGGTGTTTTAAAGATTGTTTACTGCAATAATCATAAGACATTTCATGTTTTAAATCTAAGAATACGCCTGCATGAAAAATAGGGCAACGTTTCCATGTAGCCGATTTGCACATGGCGATGTTTAAGTACAAGATATTTGTAATATTTGTTGAAACAGACACGGGTCAACGTGTGAACCGTTTCATTACTTTCATTGAAAACGGCTCACTCAGACAGGTGCCCAAAATTTCCAGCGGAGGCGCCAATATCTCACAAACAACTGAACCGATTAACACGAGGTTTTCAGTAACGTATTTGGCTTACTCCATGCAACACGAATGCTTAGTTTCATTGCAAGTGGTTCACTCAGACATAAAATACACTAAGTTTCAAGCGGCGGCACCAATAACTGACAAACTAATAAACGGATTTAAACGGGGTTTTCAATAACGTGTTTAGCGTAATTCTTTGCAATGTATTTGCTTACTTTCATTGAAAACGGTTCACTCAGACAGAAAATACCCGAAGGTTCAATAGGTGGCGCAAATAGCTCACAAACTACTGTACCGACTCCAACTGACATTTCCATGACATGCTTGGATTTGGTACTTCCGTGCAACATGTAAGCTTAGGTTAGTTGAAAACGGTTCACTCAGATAGAAGTTACGCAAAGTTTCAAGCGAAGGTGCGAATAATTCAAAAACTTTTTAAAGGTTCAAACGTGGCTTTCAATAACGCGTTTGGCTTACTCCTGTGCAATAAATAAGCTTAGTTTCATTGCGAAAGGTAGGTTCACTCTGACAGAAGATACGCAAAGTTTCAAGCTGCAGAACCAAGAACTCACCTATTGAACTGGTCAAACAAGGTTTTCAATGACGCGTCGGGCTTCTTTCTGTACAACATATGAGCTTTATTTCATTGCAAACGGTTCACTCAGACAGAAGGTCCGCGAAATTTTAAGCGGCCGCACCAATACCGCACAAACTACTAGAACGACTTAAACGGGGTTTTCAATAACGTATTTAGTTTGCTTTCGTGCAATATTTGAACTTTTTGTTATTGAAATCGGTTCATTCGAACAGATTATAGGCGAGTTCAAAGTTTCAAGCTGTGAAACCGAGCTGAAATCATACAAAGCTTATAATTTTGTACGGAAGAAAGCCAAATACGTTGTTGAAAATTCCGTTTGATCCGGTCCAGTTGTTTGTGTAAAAGTCGTGGGTACAGCTAAAGATTGATAAAATCTAGATTTAGGTTTATTGTAAAAATCATAATAAAAAAAATCCTGTTTCGGCATGGCGGTGCAACAAATGTAAAAAAAATAATGAAAGTTCTAAAGTTTTGAAAACTTAGGATGTACTTATAAACGAAATACTTCAAAAAATAAAGAGAGAAGTGAATTATTGTTTTTTAGGAATAGTCTTTTAAGGGGAGAGATAAGTTACAAAAATTATACGAAAGTGAAGTTCAACAGTTTTGTATGTAGGTACATGTAGAGTTACGAGTAAAAGCATGTGAAGCTAGACACGTTGGACTTTGTACCGCTCTTTTTTCAGTAGCCACAGAAGCTAAAGTGACTGAGCCTCAGATTTAGTTAGGCTTTGTTTTGTATAAGAAATAACGAAACCCGTATCATAGTTACTCCGCGTGGAATTCGACTATGATTTTACACTTATGAGGATAGTGGGCGACCAAACAATCCACACGTAAACAAGAGGTGTTTAATTTACAAAAATCCGTATTATCGGTACTCTGTTTACCTAATACGAGTAATGTAAAGGCGAGAACTGCACTGTCTGTCTGTCTGTCTGTTACGCTTTTATGACTAATCCGATAAACCGATTGTGATAAAAACTTGGTACGAAGATAGTTTGAAAATGGGAAAAGTCATTAGCTACTTTTTCTGAACCCCACGCGGACGGAGTCGCGGGCAACAGCTAGTTAACAATAATTTACATTTTTAAGTCATCATATCAGCCGAAAGACGTCCACTGCTGGACATAGGCCTCCCCTAAAGAACTCCATGACGACCGGTCCTGCGCTGCTCGCATCCAGCGGCTTCCCGCGATCTTGACCAGATCGTCGGTCCACCTTGCCTGCCAACGCTTCGTCTTCCGGTACATGGTCGCCACTCTAGAACCCTCACGCCCCATCGGCCATCGGTTCTTCTTGCGATGTGCCCTGCCCACTGCCACTTCAGTTTAGCGATTCTCAGGGCTATGTCAGTTACTTTAGTTCTTCTGCGGATCTCCTCATTTCTGATTCGATCGCGCAGAGAGACTCCGAGCATAGCCCTTTCCATAGCCCTTTGGGTGACTTTGAGCTTTCTGATAAGGCCCATCGTGAGCGGCCACGTCTCGGTGCCATATGTCTTCACTGGCATGGCAACACACACTGGTCAAAGACTTTCGTCTTGAGACACTGCGGTATTTTGGATGTGAAGATATTGCGGATTTTTAAGTTACCGTTTCAAATTGATACATCTGTTAAAAGACCCTCTGAACAAACCATATACCTATTTTAAGACTGTTTCTGTGGCCGGTTCAGATTTTTAGACTCATTTCGTACTAATACAAAAAATACAAATACAAATTAATTTATTTTCGATTAAAATTACAACAATGGTCTTAAATTTGTGGGTCTTAAATTTGTTTTTGGCAAATTTCCATACTTTTACTTTACGTATGGTAATTCAACAAAGCTGTACAACATGACAATAAGGAAACAATGTGGTAACCTAGAAATGTATATAACTAACATATAAGGAGATTATAGTTTGGTCACAATATAGGGTTACGGCAGGTTACGATCTTTAAGACTTCGCTTTTAGTATGTGAAATGGCGAAATCTATAACAATTTCACAAAGACAAACGGTAACTTTTTTCGTAATTTGAATGTCCACGGGTTACAGGACTATTAATAGATTGCTCGTGTGATGCCGACAACGACAAGTACCAAACCATCACTACCCGTGGGAGTTTTATGAGGATATTATGAATCGGAGGATGGGCAGCAGCATCCTTCTGTGTACGTACAGCGGTCACCAACAACCGCGATCCATAGTGCCAGCTTTGCTGCCAGCTACAACGCTAAGAAGCGTGGTGATTACGGTACTTTCCTTCCAACCGCGCGATTTGGCGAGAATTCTGTAGGGAATTCCTTGTGTTGTAGTGGATGTTTGATGGGTTGATGCAAAATCTTTAGTAAACCAAACTTATAAAAAAGCTTAATTTTGGGGGTTTTACATTATCAGACACTATTGGAATATAGTATCATATTAAGTTTTCGAAATATATGAAAGATTTTTGACACAAAGAACAAACAAAAGCACAATTCCGGATTAATTAATCTGAGATTTTTGATACAATCTGTCTACAAGATCAGATAAGATGCTAAATATCACCTGATATCTATGTTTATGTGAATAAGATGCTAAATATTCTCTAAGATCTATTATAATTTTAAATACATAATGAGTAAGAAAAATTTGCAGCGGCCTTGAACCTGAGCTATCGCGGCTTCAAGTTATTCGTTCAAATTATTGTTCTCCTTATTTATCGAATTCGAACCGCTTGAAGGCGCTTGAGCTAAGTTGGAAGAGCGTGTCAGCATGGTACACACGGCCGCAAATCGGTAGAAACACTTTTGGACCTTATGGCCTGGTAATAGAGTTGAAAAAGTTTCTACCGACAAGCGGTTGACCGTACCCAGGATGACGCAGATTCAAGCATGGCTCGCGCCAAATTTTTATTCCTATATCTATTTAAAAATATCATAGATGTTAGAACATAAATGTTGTAAAAAGATTATCTTTTTTTTTATTGTCAATGAGCTTACTCTTGACCTCGATCTAGTCTCGAGGACAGAGATGAGGTCGACGATGGGACAAGCGCCTATTCACTCGTGACTTGAAAAGACTCGGGTTATAATTATGAACTCTGGAATATAGACACAGGCAGAGAATTCTACTTTTCAATAAAGTTTGATGTTGTATTTAAATCTATGATGATGTAATGTAGGCAATTTTAAGTTTTTTAGCCAGATCCAGAATAAAAGAAATAATCAGCAAGTCAGCCATGGATTCAATGTCATTGTGAGTGGCTCAGCTATTGAAAGAAATTAAAAGTCTGATGATCCTGTCTACTTGCTGTTTTATCATTGCATTTAAAACTATAATAGCAATGTCAAATAAAATAAAAGAACGTACAGAGACCTTAACAATAATTTAATTACATACAACAAGACACGACATAAACCTCGTTTCTCGAACGAAAACCATTGGGGACTGTCGACAATCCACGCCCTGGGAACTGCACTGCTGCACTACTGGCTAAAAGAGAGAAACGTGCTTTGACAACAAGAAAATTCAGCTAAAATAAAACTCTACTTACGTGTCATTCCCCTGAGCTATCTTATATAAACTCTCGTTCAGGTACACGGAAAGGGATGGACGGAGACGGTCATTACGTGTGGTCACTCTACTCTGCCCAACCCGCAGAAATCTACGAAAAGTTGTTACCTCATCACTATTCCTTAAGTACCCTGCGTAACAAGAAAAGTCTCAATCTATGTATTTCCAATGGTTAAATTCAGTAGATTTTTTTTTTCGTGTGTTGACAGGTAAGAAATTTCAAGTGCGGCGCAAAAAGAAGCAAAGGGATTTGGAACTGGAGAGGGGACAACATTCTATACATTCTATTCTATTTGTTTGTATGTACAAGAATTATAAAAATTCCCGTACCTAATAAAACCCCAATAATAAAGTTTGTTGTTGCATTTAAAACTTCCTAGTAAAGACCTTATATTATTTTAAGTTATTATTTTATTAGATTTACAACGATATGGAAAAATAAAAGAAATAAACTACATTACAAAAACAATCGGAATCACTCTTAAACTCCTATACCTTTCACTTTCTATTATAATATCCGTTAAACAAGACTGAGAGAAACGCTTTGATTAAAACAGCGAAGACAGCTGCCGAACAAAACTTTTTGCTAACAGACATAATCACTCCTCATTTCAAAGTGACCCCAAATGCCGGAATGCGGACATATACCAACTATTTCTGAGTACCATTTCCTCTCTGAGACGACTAGCGATGTCTCTTACGACTGTACATTTATATCCATTTATTTGTTGAACATCCTCGACTGAGGCAGGGGCGAAGCACAGTGGATGGAAACATTTCTATAGCCTTTGAGATATTTTATTGGCTTTTGCAAACGCGGATGTCTCTTCGGTGATTGAATACTCGCAAGAACTAAATCGAAGCCTTGTCTCGGATCCGCTCCGTTGTCAAGATAAGATGTTAATTCAATTTACGAGTCTATAGTTGAGTGAACGGCAGCGGAAATACTCCTACTTTGTTTTTTATTGGAATTTATTTTCCCGTTTCTACGTTTTTGGTAGAGCGTTACTTACTATAATATTTGATGTGGCGTGATTCAAAATCATTTGAATTACATTATCAACAGAAAAGTTATATAATATAAATACTCAAAATTGTATGAAACAGAATGCAAACGACATTGAGAATGGGTGTGTATCTGGGGATATAAATAATTACCCCGATAACACGGGCCACGCGGTCGACCCTTTCCTTGTCGCGGTCCGCTCCGGCCCTCTACAACCCGACGTTTCTAAACCATTTTAATTGAACGGAGGCTTTGTGTGCGACAATACGTTTTGTTTATTAAGAAAAATTTAATGCACAACATATTTTGTAACCGAGTGATATTTTGCCGACCGTACAAAATTTGTAAAGATAAGAGTAGATGGATTGCGGATTGGTTTTGGAATTCAGTGATTACCCGTCGCAAAAGGGAAAACATGTGATTTTAACTTAAGGTAGATTTGAAGTCAATTACAAAAATAACAACAATGAGCAAAAGGTCATTTTTATTTCTGGAACTTCTTTTTATGTTTCCAATAGAATCAAAAAGTCAATGGCAAAACCAATGGCCAATTCAAACGGGTCAACAGTGGCCCAATCAAATGACAAGTCAGTGGCAAAGACAGATGCCAAACCAGTGGCCAAGGCAAAGCCCTGGACAATGGCCAATGCAGACGCAAAACCAGTGGCCAATACAGGCGCAAAGCCAGTGGCCAATGCAGCCGCAAAGTCAGTGGCCAATACAGGCACAAAACCGTTGGCCAATACAGGCGCAAAACCAGTGGCCAATGCAGCCGCAAAGTCAGTGGCCAATACAGGCACAAAACCGTTGGCCAATACAGGCGCAAAACCAGTGGCCCATGCAGTCAAGGCAGACAAGACAGCAATGGCGAAAACAAAATGATATCTGGACTAATCAGGTCATAGAAGAACATCAACATTTAACCTTTGATTTTAATAAAAATAAGCCTGAACAATTCAAATTATTCCTCAAAACGTTTAATAAAACCTATCTTACAGAAGAAGAGTACCAACGCAGATACAATAACTTTTTAAAAACCTTGGATCGTATAATTTTTATAAATTCACGCCCTGAAAATATGATAAAAGTTGCTCCTAACTATTTTGCAGACTTTTCTGATGATGAAAAGGCTGAACTTGAAAAGCAGTTATACCCGCCTAATGCAACAAGCAACTATGATGAAAAAAATATTGACTATGATGCATAATTAATAAGATTTGTACCTAGTTGTTTAATAATTTGTTGTTTATTGTATTCGCCCAGTATACTCGTATTTTCTCTGTAAATATCCAATGAAACTAAAATAATGCATTAAAATGAAAAGTTTTATAACATTCGTGGAATACCTTTTGAACAGTTTATTGAATTTGTGAGGTCAGAACCAATTTTAAGAATGTTAAAAGTCGCAAAACATAAATTATTGCAGTAATCCTATAGAATCTTGATTGAGTAAAGTCCGTAAAAGTTTCAAAACGAATTGGCAAGAATTTGGGCTCTCTATAGTATAATCCAGTCCCATGGAGTGAGAGTTCGAAATTAAGTGAAAAGGTAGTGCCTTTCTTCCTTCAGCTGATTTTAGTGGAGACACTATTATCATCATATTAGCCAAAAGACGTCCACTTCTGGACAAAGGCCTACCCCTAAAGGACTCCATGACGACCGGTCCTGCGCTGCTCGCATCCAGCGGCTTCCCGCGACCTGAGGGACTATACTACCCCCAAATAAGTGTTTCCATAAGATACATTTGTGTCAAATTGAATTAGGTAATCAGTATGAAGTTATTTTGAGTTTATGGATACAAAATCAAATAAGTCACAGAATCCGTAACAATGATTCGCGTATTAAAACGATTTATTGCAATATCAACTCTTTTGTCTTTAATCGAACAATTTCATGCACAACCAAGACCCGAAGTTTTATTTAATCTACAAGACGGACAAAGACTTTACCAGCAGTTTGTAAAAACCTACAACAAACAGTTTCATAGTCAACAGGAGTATTACATGAGATACAGGAATTTCTTAAGAACCTTACAAGAGATAAACACAATAAATTCGGTGCCTGGACAAGAGGTAATGGTAGCACCAAATTACTATGCCGATTTTTCTGAAGCGGAAAAAGAACAGGCCAGAGACAAACTTTTCCCAACAACAAAAAAACCTATAGAACGGATTATAATAGATTATGAAGATTAGTGCAAAAGATGGTTTTATTTTTTTAATGTCTGCGTATTTGAATATCAAACAATCAGTTCTGGATAGCTTCTTTGTACTCATTAAAATATCGTGAGTGTTACGCATGATATTTTGCCGCGCAACGCTACATAATATAAGAGCTAGCGACCAAATCGGTCATGTGGCTTCAGCTGTATTGAAACTCCGTTAGCTATACTTCCCTGAACAACCTTTTCCTATAATCTTCGTGCTGGCAGGCCGCGGGCGCTGGGTGCGGGTGTAGTGGGGTGGGAAAAAAAAAGAAAAATAAGTGAGATCAGCGACTCTTTTTTTTTCAAACAATTGCTCTGTACTCCCTGTGCACCCATAAAAAAATTTTAATCGATCGGTATGTGGGAAGGGGTTGCCAGCGTTAATTAAAACATACATACATAACATCACGCCTCTTTCCCGTTGGGGTAGGCAGAGACCACAGTCCTCCACCTGCTACGATCTTGACATACTTCCCTTGCTTCCTGTACTTTCATCAATCCTTTCATACATGCTCGTCGGTTTAGGGTACTTTTAACCTGGCCTTTATTCAGAACGTCCTGAATTTGGTCCTGGTACGTTCGCCGAGGCCTTCCCCTTCCAACGTTTCCATTCACTCTCGCCTGGTAGATCTCTTTCGTCAATCTTCGTTCATTCATCCTCTCTACATGACCAAACCATCTCAGCATCCCTTTCTCGATTTTGGTCACTACGTCCTCTTTTACGCCACACCGTTCTCTTATCACACTATTTCTAATCCTGTCACTCAATTTAACACCAATCATACTCCTTAGCGCTCTCATTTCCACTGCATTAATTCTACTTTCATGCTTCTTCTGCCATACCCAGCTTTCACTGCCATACATCAGTGTTGGTACCAAAACTCCCCCATGAACAGCCAAACGAGCCTTGTGAGACACCTTTTGACTCCTCATAAAGGCGTGCAGGGCACCATTCACCATGTTTCCAGCATTCACTCTTCTTTCAATATCACTTTCACACTTTCCATCTCTCGTAAACTTTGAGCCCAGATACACAAACTCCTTCACTTGTTCGACTTGTTCACCATCTATTAATATAGTACACTCTGTCATACATTCTTCTCTTTCAAGTACCATTACTTTAGTCTTGCTTACATTTACTTTCATTCCTTTCCTTTCCAAAGCCACATTCATCATTGTTACCATCTCCTGCAACTCGTCAGCAGATGACGCAAGTACAACTTGGTCATCAGCGTAGAGAAGACATTTGATGAGTAACTCATTCATTCTCAGTCCACACATACTCTCTTTCAGATCAATCAAACAATTATCCATGAACAGGTTAAACAGCCAAGGTGACGCTACACATCCCTGCCTAACACCTTTTTCGATGCTAAACCATTCAGTGTACGCCCCGTTTATTCTGACACAAGCACTGGAATCCTCATAGAGAGATTTCAGTGCTTGAATCAGATGACCGTTTACCCCATACATAGACAATGCTGACCACAATTCATTCCTCACCACTCGGTTATAGGCCTTTTCCAAATCCACGAATGCGCAGTAGACTTTTTGGTTTTTAGCCAAAAACTTTTCAGCTATGCACCGCAAGGAAAAGACCTGATCTGTACATCCCATTCCCTTTCTAAATCCCGCTTGTACATCCCATATTTTATCGTCAGTATCTTTCATCACTCTTTCAATCAAAACCTTTGCATACAGTTTGCCGACGACACTGAGAAGGCTTATCCCGCGATAATTTTTGCAGTCCTGTTGTGACCCTTTTCCCTTGTACAGCGGCACAATCACAGCCTTGCACCAGTCACCTGGTACTTGGCCGTTCGTCCAACACAAGTTGAAAAGGCGGTACAACTGACTAGCCACAATGCCTCGCCCAGCCTTCAACATCTCGAACGACACTCTATCATACCCAGCTGCTTTACCTGATTTCATACTTTTCATCGCTTTCATAATCTCATCCATACTTATCTCACTTACACAATTCTCCTCTTCATTCTCATTCATTTCCACAGAAGACCTAGGTTCGCTGGCCTCTGCTTTTTCTCTCTCAAACAGACTTTCAAAATATTCCTTCCACCTCCTCAGAACACATTCTTCACCTTTTATAATACTTCCATCCTGGCTTCTGATTTTACTCAGCTCCGATGTTCCAAACTTTCCTCGGGCTGTCCGTATGGATTTCCAGAAAAACTTTTGGTTGGACTGGAAATCTTCAGTAAGCCTTCTGTCAAACTCATCCTTACACTCCTCTTTCTTTCTCTCAACAACTTCCTTAACAATACCTTTCGCTCTTTTATATACCTTTCTTGCTACACTTACGTCATCACTTGTTGCCCTCTGCATTCTTTGGTTAGCTTTTACTGCTAACCAATCTGACCATGCTTTCTTCTTCTCACAAACAGCTGCCTGTACACTTTTATCCATCCACATATTCTTCTTCTTTCCACCCTTTCTCCTTTTTGACACCCCACAAACATTGACAGCTATACCTACTACTCCATCTTTAAATTCATTCCACAAACATTCAATATCATTTACTTCATCCAGGTTCTCAAATCTTTCACTCAAGTCTTTCAAGTATTCTTTTCTGACATCCTCCTCTTGCAATCTCTCTACTTTGATACGTTCTAGAACGCTCGTCTGCTCTTGTGGTCTATGCCGCCACCGGTTAAATAGACCACCAATTCGGGTCACAACCAGGTGGTGGTCTGTGTCGATGGCGGCTCCACGATATGCGCGAGCGTCCAGAATTCTTTTTCTCAATCTTTCATCCACAACTACAAAATCGATCATACTTCTCGCATCACCCTCCTCTCTTGTATACATATGGATCCTTTTGTGGTCAAACATAGTGTTTGCCACAAAAAGACTCCATTCCAAACATATCTCAAGCAAACTTATTCCATTATCATTCACACGTTCATCACCAAACTTACCAACAACTCTTTCATAACCGTCACGCTTTCTTCCTACCCATCCATTAAAATCACCTAGCATGATAACTCGTTCATTCTGATCACATTTCTCTAACGTATCTCTCATATTTTCCCAAAACTCATCTGTTTCTTTCTGGGCTTTCAGGGACTTTCGCGAACCAATATTCGTTGGTGCATATGCACCTAGAACAAAAATTCGGGTCAGTCCGACTTTCAGTCTGACCCAGATGAGTCTTGGGCTCACACACTCGACTTCTTTCACGCACTCTACCATTCTTCCGGAAAGTATGACACCGACTCCCTGACAGCCTCTGCTGGTACTGGGAACACCAGACCAGTACGCTGTGTAAGGGCCGTGTTCTGTGGTGTCACAACCTTTCCGTTTAGTCTCATTCACACAGAGAACGTCTATACGCCTTTCATCCATCATCTGACATATTTCATCTATTTTGCCATTCATTCCACCTCTGACATTCATCGTAGCAAAGCGGCTCTCCGTAGCCCGCTTTTCGCCCCCGGGAGGAACGTGACGTGATGGGTTGCGAACCACACCGCCGCCTTTTAAGTTTTTATTTTTATTCAAAAACATTGCGTTCCCACGAGTAGCAAGGGATTACGGTCCATCCTGGTAGAGCCCGCATGCCAGGACAAGGCTAGCCTAGTTCTGGGTTCGCCTGGGCCCAGGGCCTGTGACCGCTTTCGACTAGACTCGCCTCTAGCCACGCATCCATCGGCGCGGTCAACCTTAGATTGGCGGAATGGACAGGGATAAAAGGAACGGGAGGGATAGGTTAGTTGGGACAGGAATACTTGGTGCAGGAAAGGAATAAGGTAAAAGGACATTACTTTCTCGGAAGGATCAGGATGAGTTAGTAATAGCTCGGGGAGCCGGGGTCGCGTACCCGTATACAATACAACAACTCCCAAGGAGAGGGTAGTTGAGATGTGTACCCCCTGACTTGATATTGGCTATTTTTTTGTGGCTTATATATTGATTAATCTCGCGTCAGAAAAAAAGCCAATACAGCTGAGCCCACACGAAAATTATTATTATTTTGGTACTTTTAATTAACGCTGGCAACCCCTTCACACTACCCGATCGATTTAATTTTTTTTTGGGTGCACAGGGAGTACAGAGCAACTGTTTGAAAAAAAAAATTAAAGTCGCTGAGCTCACATCTTTTTTTTTTCCCACCCCACTACACCCGCACCCACCGCCCGCGGCCTGCCAGCACGAAGATTATAGGAAAAGGTTGTTCAGGGAAGTAGCTAACGGAGTTTCAATACAGCTGAAGCCACATGATGTCGCTAGCTCTCCGTCTAACAGATTAGTTACGAGAAATCGTGTCAGAAACGTCAGCCCTACGCCGTCGACAAAAAAAATTGCGTGATAATAGCCTTCCTTCCTTATTTTCTTTAAATCTATTCGGGGGGGGAGGGGGTACAAATAAATATATTTTTGTAAGAAGCTTTCTACAAGAGATGATAAACTTTGGTACTTATAGATCTTAATGAAATTGTAAACATTATTTACTTAGACCACAAAACTGAACAATTTTCCCCAAGGAACATAGGTCGAAATACGAAAATCTATTTTTGACCGCCCGTAGATACTGCATTTGCTGATAGCGCATTTTGTATGGAAGGTCAAATTTGGTTTTTGTATTTCGACCTTCTTTTCTTGGGAAAAGTTGTTCAGTTTCATGGTCTAAGTAAAATGTAAAAATATGTTTATTGTTTCTGTAGGATTATACAGGGTGTTAATTTAATTGCGTGCCATAGCTTAGGGGTTGTTTCAGTAACGATAACGGAACACCAAAAAAATATATCATCAATGATATATATTTTTTTAATAATTTATTAGGTATTATATTTGACTATCCTAAGCCCTTTAAAGTATATGAAGAGAAAATTGGAGTCACACACAAAAAAAGAAAGAATTACTTAATACTCGCGCGCTGGCTCGGTGATAGCGTGGTGGCCCACCGCGCTAGTTTAGTTTCAATGGAGTTAATTTTTTTTGAAGTAGGATTTTTTTTGTGTTCCTTTATCGTTACTGAAACACCCCCTAAGCTATGGCACGCAATTAAATTAACACCCTGTATTAGGGTCGTAATGAAATAGTGAACATAATTTAAGCATGTTACTAAGAACACGAAAATGAACAACTTGGTGAAAATTTTCTACAAATTCAGTCTCTATGGGGAGTTGAATATTTTTAGGGTTCCGATACCAAAATGGTAAAAAAAAGGAACCCTTATGGTGCCGCTCTGTCTGTCTGTCTTTCTGTCTGTCTGTCTGTCCGTCTGTCTGTCACACCTCTATATCTCAGCAACCACTTATGCTATCAACCTGAAATTTGGAATAGTTTTAGAATATAGTTGCCCAACTTAATTGCACAAGAAAAATTTTTGAAAAAAGTATGATTATTAATATAAAGGGGGCCAAAATAGGGGGGGCCAAATTTCAAATTGTCGCTACAAGGTCGAGTGGGGTATCATATGAAAGGGCTTTACTTGTACATTTTAAAATATATTTTTGTATTTTTTTAAATTTCTTAGTTTTAAAGTTATGATGAAAAATGTCAAGAAAAATACCATTCCCCCCCCCTTATCTCCGAAGTTTGAGTAAGGAAAAATCTGAATTAATTACAGTTGACAGAAGTTTATATAAACTTTACAGCAAAAATAAAACGATATTTCGAAGTTGCACAGTTTTTCAGAAATCTGCAAAAAACCTTTACAAACAAATTTAGTTTTGCGGTCCTGAAAATGGACTTTATTGCTTCCAAAAATACTATAGGTATATCGGAACCCTCGGCGCGCGAGTCCGACTCGCACTTGACCGGTTTTTTTTTATATTTCGAACTAAAGTTGTTGACTGATCACACCCTTTTAATTTTCGTAAACCGGAGTAAATCAAAATAAAGTGCGAGTGTAAATATTATTGGTTAAATTATTTGAATGGAATTCTCTTCACTAACAGCTTTTACTTGAGATAATGGAAGCAGCATTCAATTTCCACCAAATTGGTGGGATTTCCGCTCAGGCGAGAGTTCTCCCAAAGGGTAAGGCAAGTTGTGAACTTTGTGTTTGCATTGAGGCGAGGAAGTTGTCATAAATATCGAAGCCTCTGCTTGTCTAACTCGTGGGAACTACATCAAACTGCTTTGTTGACGGCAAAGTTAGAGAGCTCAATATCCTGCCCGCCGGTCATGGACTGCCCGATTATGAACCTTCACAATTTTGGAACTTCATTACAATAATATTGGTTGTTAATTACAAAAGAATTTGGTCCAATTAGTAAATTACTTTTTTCGTAGTTATGCAGTGATGATCTATATCGAGAATACGAGTCTCTCGTCAAGCAATATTTTGAAAAAGCATATGAAAATTGTCATGATAATATTCTATTAAATTGTAGGTCTTTTGTTTGGCCATCAATTACCTACGAAGTGGCTCTTTACTATTAAAATTTCGTAAGTTTGTGTCAAGTTGTCAACCCATACACTTTCATTATTCTACTAGCGACTTCGTTAACTTGCCTATGACTCTATACAGGATGTCCCAGGAAACACTGTCAAGCGGTAGTCCAGAGGTGGACCAACCCTTGGGCTACCCAAATCACCCCCATGTATGTTCCGCGATTATTTGTAGTTTTCGAGTTGTAAATTATTTTATTATTTTTTTAAATTTTCTGCCGAAGGAAATTTTAAAATTTATACCTTTTTTTACTGAATATTTTTCCAATTTTCTTTTTATGTCATGATTGCCTTGAACGTTACTTTTATACATAAAATAATAAACCTCCTAACATTCCTACTTGTTACTCAAAAAGTATGGTAAATAAAATTTTCGAACAATTTAATGGGCCGATTAAAATTTTGATCATCGATTTAAAAATACAAAAAGGATGTTCCATAGATTGGTGCTAATTTTAAAAACTTTTTATGTCTCTAGTCTGCCCAAAACATAAAGAAAATATGGTGCTTAATGGGGTATTTTTCGCTGAAATTGGCGTTAATAATTTGTGAGGGAAAAATCCCTGAATGTTAATTGAGGCTCCAAATAAATAATTTGCCTATTTTGGTGATTTCTATTGCAAATTAAGATAGTGGTAAGGCTTCTGTACAAAGCCCGTCTGGAAAAGTAGCACCTTTTGCCTGTTTCTGTAGGAAAGCAGCGGTGTTTGCACTCTTGTGTTCGGTAGAACTTTTAATAGAGCTGGTAAAATTTCTGGCACATTAGCGATTCTATTTTATTTCTCTAGGTAGGCCTTCAGAATTTAGTTGTGTTTTCTTTAAGAATGACTACTTTATAGGGTATAAGGAAAGTATTTTGATACTTAAAATGGTATTTTTCGCTGGAATTGGCGTTCAAAACATGTTAGAGAAAATAAAGAATCTTAATTCACTTTGAAATAATAAATTTTACAATTTTCGTTATTCTTGTGGCAACTTTGAAGGTGGTGAGGCTATTCTGTAAAGTCTATCTCACAATTATCAAAATTTTCCAAAAGAATAGGCAACTAAAATTAATAAAATAATTATTTTAACCTAAATTAAGATTCATATTTTTCTCTTACATGTTTTGAACGCCAATTTCAGCGAAAAATACCATTAAAAGTATCAAAATACTTTCAAAATACCCTATCAATTAGTCATTTTTACGGAAAAAACAACCAAATCCTGAAGGCCCACCCTAAGAAATAAAATAGAATCGCTCATGTGCCTGAAATTTTAACAGCTGTCTTAAAACTTCTCCCGAAACACAATAGTGCAAACATTGCTGTTTTACGATAGTAACAGGCAAAAGGCGGTATTTTCCAGACGTACTTTGTACATAAGCCCTACCACCATCATAATTTGCAATAGGAATCCACAAAATAGGCAAATTATTTATTTGGAGCCTAAATTAACATTCAGGGTGTTTTCCCTCTCTACTTTTAAACGCCAATTTCAGCAAAAAATACCCTATTAATCGCCAAATTTTTAATGTTTTGAGTAGCCTGGAGACCTGAAAAGTTTTTAAAATCAACAACGATCTATGGAACATCCTTTTTTATTTTTAAATTGATGATCAAAATTTTAATCGGCCCATTAAATTGTTTGAAAATTTTATTTCCATACTTTTTGAGTAACAAATAGGAATGTTAGGAGGTTAATTATTTTATGTATGAAAGGAACGCTCAAGGCAATCATGACACAAAAAGAAAATTTGCAAAATGTTAAGTAAAAAAAAAGATATGAATTTTTAAATTTCCTTCGGCAGAAAATTTAAAAATTTAATAAAATAATTTATAACTCGAAAACTACAAAGAATCGCGGAACATACATGGGGGTGATTCGGGTAGCCCATGGGGTGGTCCACCTCTGGACCACCGCTTGACAGTGTTTCCTGGGACACCCTGTATAAAACTTCAGGTCAGTTAAAAAAAAATTGTAAGTCAGCTCCAAAATTCTCCCTCTAGTAGACAGTCCTCCTACTTCTATTTGATGCAATATTCGAGGAGAACTTTAAACCCAATAAATATGAGGATAGAAGTTGTCGTTGAAGCGTCGTTGTCGTTAAAACATTTATAAATTTGCCCTATACAAGGCTAACGTTGTTGATTTAATTACTAGACATCGTTACCTAGAAAATCAGGGTGTACGTACATTCTCTCAATAGGTTAATCCTCGTGGCCAAACTAGGTACTGTCTTAAAGTAGTAAGTCAACTAAAACTAACATACTTGGTGGTGGGGCTTTTATGCAAAGTCCGTCTGGGGAAGTATCACCCCTTTACCTTTTTCTGCCGTAAAGCAGCAGGGTTTGCACTGCTGTGATTCGGTTTGAAGGGTGAGCGAGCCAGTGAAATTACCGGCACATGAGAAATACCATCTTAGTTCTCAAAGTGAACAACGCGCTTTGCTGTTTTATTAGTGTCAACATTTCTCACTACTAAGACAATGGGTGCTATGGGTGGTAGTGGCCACTAATCATCAGGTTACCGACCTACTCGTTTGCTCATTTTTAACATAAGAAAACGGTCAAGTGCGAGTCGCTCGCGCACTCAGAGTTCCGATATACCTATAGTATTTTTAGAAGCAATAGAATAAATTTTTAGAACCGCAAAAATAAATTCGTTTGTATAAAGGTTTTTTTGCAGATTTCTAAAATACGCTGCTACCTAAGAGATCGTTTTCGCTAACTTCCGAGATAATAGGGAGGGGGGGGGGGATGGTATTTTTTTTTTATTTTCATCATATGAAACCTAAGAGTCGTAAAAAACAAAAATTATCTATTTTGGGGTGTACAAGTAAAGCCTTTTCATAATGATACCCCACTCTTACTAGTAAATCTTTCATTTGTAGTAAAATTAAGCAATCATATTCTGATTGCCCCGTGTGGTGCCGGCAAAGAATAGTTACATACCCGTGAGTGTCGTAAGAGGCGACTAAGGGTTATAAACTGGAGGATAGGCAGCAGCATCCTCCTTTGTATCTAACATCTTACTTACTGCGGTCACCTACAACCGCGGTCCATGGTTCCAGCCGTAACGCTTACAAACGAGGTGACTATGGTACTTCCCCTCTACATTTTTCCAGCAAAAGCTAGAATTCTAGAGGGAGCTCCCTGTCCTGTAGTGGACGTTTCATGGGATGTTATGATTCTGAAATTTTTCCAAATTTCAAGTCGATAGAATAAGTGTTTGTTGAGTTATACAGACATACATTACTAAGTTGCACCGTAAGGGTTTCATTTTTACCATTTTGGTACGGAACCCTAAAAATATATACTTTTCAATTTCTAACGTTTCTAACAATTTTTCGATCTTCGTTTTAATGCCATTCTTATCGCATAGTACGTGACTTTTGTAAGGAACACTGGGGCGGTCCAGCGCATATTTCAAAGGAATAGATTTAACAGGGAAAAATTGCGAAATCCTGCAACGATGGTAAGGTAAAGTAGTCACGAGCTGCATCCTATGATTAATTTTTTTCGTCTATTCCAACGCTTACCAATCTATTTTGCAGCCATGACACAAAAACCAGAGGTATATTTGATGGAAAGAATAATAATGTTTTACAAACTTGTTTTTTCTGACAGCTTTAGCCGATTGCTTTTGACTAAAATGTGTTGGCAATCGTTGGAGTAAACGAAAAGAATGGATTAGTTTGGGTTCTTACCACAGAGCAGAAAGTTGGTTAGTTTGTTTGTTTCTTTGCTTCTGCTCTGTGGTTCTTACCTATGAAATTGGCAAAATTTTATTGCAGATTAATGAAAACATATTTCCTTTAATTCTATAGCTCTTTTTTTTATTTGTTAAATATTTGAATGATGATTTCAAGGTTATCAATCTTCGCATTAAATATTGTTTTTAGTTTAGGTTTTATATCTAAAATTAAAAGTTAAAATTCTTCGTCTTAAATTCTGCGTCTTAAGGGTCGTATTTGTAAGTCCCTCTGAAGTCTGAAATTGCACTTAATTTGTATGTGAATTGTAAATCTTGAAAGCAATCTCACACTTGTAAGGGATTTATTAATACGGCCTTAAATGTCGTCCAATTAAGCTTAATGTCTTCCCGTTTATACTTAAAAATATATAAAATTTGGATTCGTAATTCTTAAAAAAATGCATAATCATTGTAAATCTGTCTGTTGAGCATTCATAATTTTATTTGTGTAGTATATAGTATGTTATGTATTTATTTATCATATGTATCTATTAATTGTATATTTGTATTATTTATTAGTCTATTATTTCATTTATTATTTATGATGCCTACATAATATTTTGTATTTCAAAATGATATTACTATTTATTTTTTTACTTTTCTGCATTATTGTGTTCCCGTTGATACAACTTTCTCACTGCCTTCGGTTGGCTGGAAGAAATCTCTTTTAGAGATAAGCCCGCCTTTGTGTTTGTCCTTTAGTTTGTGCAATGAAGAATATATATTAAGTGATAGTACTGAATTTCCATACAAAATGCCAATCACTCCATACAACGATACATTCGATAATCAGAAACATCAACAGATTCAAAATGTTAAATTAATTAAAATTATGTATACTTCTCTCTCTATCGTAATATTTGCGGTGCCCCTACGGGGTGTCATATGTATAGCTCTAAGTCTGAATTATTATAACACCTTAATTGTACCATATGACTGACAAATAAATAAATTGAATTGAATTGAATAGAGTTTTCAGTATTTTGATGAGTTGCGTAAACCTTGCTAACTAATGTGCTATGTCAGTGAATTACTCGATATTAGTCACTTTAACTTTAGTCGAATCTGTGTTTTAGTATAGAATTGATCTTCTCTTTCTTCTCATTTCATCTGAGAGTTCCACGAGCTTATTCCACCATCGGGAGGATATCACCCACACTGATATTCCACACATTCGCACAAAGCGCTTTGAAGCATCTTTTATAATGCGTATGGCCAAAGAGTATTCTCTGCCTGCGTCTGTGTTCCCGAGTTTCTTTTTCAAACTTCAAAACTTCAAATTATTTATTTATTTTTTAAGTTTTTTTATTTTAATAAACATCAGTTGGGATATATGAGGGTTTCGCTTATTCCATTAACACGTTGTATACACCGTGTTCCTGAGGATATGCATTAATAGTAAGAGCACGTTCAGTTAACAAAACTTTATAATTTTCCCTAAGAAACATGGGTTGAAATACAAAAAAAAATTTACCTCCCATACAAAAAATAAGTTTTCGTATTATGCATTAAATTTAAGAGCACATTCAGCTAACGAAACTGAACAACTTTCCCTAAAAAACATCGGTTAAAATAAAAAAAAGATTGTATGGGAGGGCAATTTATTTTTTCGTATAACTTTATTTTTTATTTTTTAGGGAAAGTTGTTCAGTTTCGTTAACTGAACGTGCTCTTAAAATTAATGCATATCATCAGCAACACGGTGTATAGTACTGAAGCCCATGTCCATAACTTTACTCTTTCGACTATTAGCGAATTACCTATCTAGATCGCTTGGGGCTCTTCTACTGACGCCGAGACTTTTGATCATTGAGACTAAATCGATCCGGCGTAGGATTTTATGAACGGTCAAAGTCGGGATTTTTTATAGTGGAAAGAGTAAAATGATGGAAATGGGCATGAGTGTTAATAGGGTCCTAAAGGACAATTTCATTAGAACAACGTTTAAAAGTATATAATTCAAAATACAGTTGCATTTAACAATCAATATTTATATGACTATCACAGCGCTGCACGTACGTTCAATCCAATCAGAACAACCTCCATATCGTTCACGTGATAATCATAATTGAATTAATTTGTCGGAACGTTTTCCAGTGATTCCGCGTCGAACCATTAAAAGCTTTTAAAGCGAAATTTCGACTCGATTCATTTGCAATGAGCGCTCGATAAAGTTCAATGTTGTATGAATGAGTGCCTATACGAGTAATGAAGAGTGGAAGCAGTACAAAGAGGAACTTAAGAGGATATTAGCACCGGTTTCCTGCAGTGGAGAATAATGTGAGCCATTCACTGAAAAATCGGACAGCCAACCAAGATCAATTTTTTATTGTTTGGCATTTTGTAATTAATCGAAAAATATATTGAAAGATTCAATAAAGCGTCGTAGTCAATTTAAATTTGTGATCTTTAATTCAGTAATCAAATTAATACAATTATACATAACATCACGCCTCTTTCCCGTCGGGGTAGGCATAGACCACAGTCCTCCACCTGCTACGATCTTGACATACTTCCTTTGCTTCCTGTACTGTCATCAATCCTTTCATACATAGAAAAAATAAGGTATTTGCAAGCTCAAATGGAGTCAAGATGCTTGTTTGAAACTGTCAAAATCTTGATTGAATCAGCAAATTTTTTTTTCAGTGTTCGTGGGAGCGTTTATGAGCTAAGAAAACTGTTATTACATCAAAAATTAGTCTTATTAATCAAGTTGATAAAATTGCACCGAATGGTAATCTATTCACAATAAATTTGGGTGATAACCCTACATATTTTAAGAAGTGGTTCTGTCTATAAAACTTAATAACTTTTATAGGAATATAGGTCGAACATAGGACTTAAACCATGAAAACTTCAATCGTCTATCAAATCACTATTCTCACCACGCTTGTACGCATTGCGGCTGGCAACGGCTGTTGTTGGTGACCGCAGTATGTAAGATGGTACTATATAAGGAAAGCTGTTGCTGCCCATTTTCCAGTTCATAAACCCTTAATCGCCTTTTACGACACCCACGGGTAGAGATGGGTTGGTACTATTCTTTGCCAGCACCACACGGATATTACATAGTATAACATTCCTTTAATACAACCTTTAAACGAACTTTCACTAATGCCAAATGAGCTTTAATACAAGTCAGGAGAGTCAGCTTTTCTTATTTTTTAAAGTACATTACTTATTTTACATAGTGCCCCTTATCGAATTTTAATAGCAATTTTTTATATATAAAACTGCAAGGATGGAGTCGAGTGGTATACCATCTTTACATACTCTATTTCTATAATTTTTGAGATACTTCTCATTGCTGTAGGACGTGGGGTAAATTTGTATGGACAGTGATCCTTCTCGTTTCGACTTCCTATACAAACTGCATCAGATAACAGCACTTTTGTATCTCATATTATATTCACGTTTCGGTCGAAAACTATTTTTCGTATGAGAAAAGCTGTTCTGTTTCATGGGTAAAACCACCTCCCAAAAATACCAAAAATGGCCCTGTATTAATTAAATAGGGTTATTTTTGAAACAAAATAAATGTCATTTTCAAAACCTTAACATTCTTTCCCATCGATTGGAAAAAAAAAACTATAGTTTTAAAACCTGTTCATTATTATTACAAGCCTTCGACATCTATGCCATGCCTCCCTTTCCTCCTTCGATATCTCTACTCTCTATTGAATTTGAACAGGAAACAGGGAAATACATGAAACACTGTGAAGAAAATCTGTGTTACTGGCTACAGTGAAAAAAGTGAAATTTTTCCTTCATTATTTTTTATAGGAAACGTTCTATGGACTGAGTAATGTAAAAAAAGCTATTATGATAGTTTAATAAGCTCAGTAGTTACTCGAGTGGGTGAAATTCATGGTTTCAACATAGTTCACATTTTTATAAAAGCTACAGCATTTATCGACTCAGGCGAGCTGACGTGGCTCCCGGCTCCGCTAGAAAATTTACAATATTTCCCGTGGAAAATCAATTTACTTCGATAGAGTGTTAGCTTAGCTTGTGTCTTGTCTCATCTCAGAAAAAAGTCACGTATTATAGAGGTTGAACGCTTCGAAAGAGTAACGGCGTCGTACGATAGGTGATTAGGACCAACTGTATTTTAGAATATCGCGTGTGGGAGACTGTGCTCATAGAGATTGAAATAAAAAGCTTTCGCACGCCTCTGAGCTCACATAAGCCCGAAAATGTGAGTTCAGAAAGAATATCTGATATGTGTAATGGCGGCTATAACGATGCCGTGTAAAACCGTGTTATTCTCGAAAATGTGCCTACGGTGGGTTCTGTATAAATTTTCATAGATTATTTTTCTAAAGAATGTTATGAAACGTAACTGTTGTGTTCAACACATTTGGGATAAAGAGAATGCTAATGCGAAAATTATTGCGAAGATATTACCTATATTGAAAATATTTATCACAAAGTGACACACATCCATTATCCAGAACAAATTGAATTTTTATTCCACATTTTCCAAATTTTGGACGTAATTTATTTCATTGAATTTTATTTTATAATATGTGATTAAAACAACTGCGGTCATGGTGGTTTTAACAACATTGAATATATTTTATAAAACAGTGAATATTTTCACGTTAAATACTTTGCAAACTTCGTATATATTGTATTTACACATGAAAATATATGTTTGTATGAAGGTTTTTACGGGTGCCAAGAGAAGCATTAAGCACACCAGTGTAGGATCACCTAATGTTTCGGTATCAAACTTTGCAGGTTAAATAAAGCACCCAAATTTGAATATGCAATATTTTAATCGCAAGGCTTAGATGGCTACAAAGAGATTACCGGCTCGACCGATGACCCTAAAGTGTTCAAAGTTTGGCCCCGGAATATTATATTAGATCAAAGGGTCAAATTAAATTTTGTGCCTTTAGTGCTGATACCTCAGGATCTATCGCGCATGAATATTAAATTTAATCATCTTCCTACCGCAGCGAATTTCGTTTGCATTGAAAAATCATAACGCTACAAACTGCTTTGTTTGAAAAATGCACGTTATTCAGTTCCCGGCATACGATGGTAGTTTAGAGAGTAGAAGCTGAACTATCATGATGTATTGTTATGTAGCGGCTAAAAGCTTTAGTGATAAATAAAGGTTTAGTTCGAGCTGGCAGCAAAGGGGATGGATGCCCCCGACGGCCATATTTCGATGAACACAGCGATCCTTACATCTGTAACTCCACGTCTGGGAATGTTTCTATCTCTTTCTGTTTGTAATGTAAATTTTCCTCATTCAGATCTCGAGCTAAGACTTTCCTTTTATCCGATTCGGTGTCGGATAACGGGAGATTTAATACAGATGCCTGTGAATTCCTCCTTACTTGTAAGACCTCGAACTGAGTTCGCTTATTTCACGGAAGATTAGCTGATTACGCTTCTGAATATTTTCTTAGGATCCTCATACCCATTGTGATCAGATAGCGATTTTCCTTCTTCTACATGAAGGGTAATTTAATATAGGAACCGTATCATTGCGTTCTATTGATACCAATGGCGAAGAAAATCAATCCGACGCGGCAGAAAACAGGAAAATCGTAAAAATAATAAGCAATTGTTTTTCATAGATATGAGGGCGGTTGTATCATCCATGTTTTTATTCTTTCTTTTGATTTTTGATTCATTTTATGTATACGATATGATGTATCTTCGAAAAGATCGATTTGCGAAGCCAAAATTTAATTATTTCAAGCAAAAATATAAAAAGGTGTATAATACTACTTCCGAAGAGAACCAAGCGTATTTGAATTTTGTTACTAATTGGAATCAGATTGAAGAATTCAATGAAAAAAACATAAACAATAGTAAAGTGCTCATGATCAATGAACATGCAGATTTGAACCCGACGTATGTAGAACAACATTTCGCAATAAAAATTACACCATGTAAGTAGATGGTATTAGAAACTATTGATTTAGACCATTAAACCATAGAGTAACACGATTTTCGCGCGCAAAGCCCGGAAAAAAAAACGGTCAAGTGCGAGTCGGACTCGCGCGCCGAGGGTTCCGATATACCTATAGTATTTTTGGAAGCAATAAAGTCCATTTTCAGGACCGCAAAACTAAATTTGTTTGTAAAGGTTTTTTGCAGATTTCTGAAAAACTGTGCAACTTAGAAAGATCGTTTTATTTTTGCTGTAAAGTTTATATAAACTTCTGTCAACTGTAATTAATTCAGATTTTTCCTTACTCAAACTTCGGAGATAAGGGGGGGGGGAATGGTATTTTTCTTGACATTTTTCATCATAACTTTAAAACTAAGAAATTTAAAAAAATACAAAAATATATTTTAAAATGTACAAGTAAAGCCCTTTCATATGATACCCCACTCGACCTAGTAGCGACAATTTGAAATTTGGCCCCCCCTATTTTGGCCCCCTTTATATTAATAATCATACTTTTTCAAAATTTTTTCTTGTGCAATTAAGTTGGGCAACTATATTCTAAAACTATTCCAAATTTCAGGTTGATAGCATAAGTGGTTGCTGAGATATAGAGGTGTGACAGACAGACGGACAGACAGACAGACAGAGCGGCACCATAAGGGTTCCTTTTTTTTACCATTTTGGTATCGGAACCCTAAAAACGGGCTAGCGCGGTTTGACGCGTTGCTCTAAGCATTAAACAGAACAACTTTCGGGGTGCTGACTCTGTGGGTGCTCGAGGGCTCAAGCATCCACGAGATTTAGAAAGTGGGTGCAGATTTCAATATTAATCATATAAAAGAGTCGTCGATTGCAAAACATAATATGATAGGCAGAAATACGAAAATAAATTGTGTCGAATTTATAACTTGAAATAGAATCTGAATAACGCGTATTTAAATGGAAGTACAAAGTATTTTTTTTGTATTATGAGCTGTTTTTAGGGTTCCGATACCAAAATGGTAAAAAAAAGGAACCCTTATGGTGCCGCTCTGTCTGTCTGTCTGTCTGTCCGTCTGTCTGTCACACCTCTATATCTCAGCAACCACTTATGCTATCAAGCTGAAATTTGGAATAGTTTTAGAATATAGTTGCCCAACTTAATTGCACAAGAAAAAATTTTGAAAAAAGTATGATTATTAATATAAAGGGGGCCAAAATAGGGGGGGCCAAATTTCAAATTGTCGCTACTAGGTCGAGTGGGGTATCATATGAAAGGGCTTTACTTGTACATTTTAAAATATATTTTTGTATTTTTTTAAATTTCTTAGTTTTAAAGTTATGATGAAAAATGTCAAGAAAAATACCATTCCCCCCCCCCCCCCCCCCCCCCTTATCTCCGAAGTTTGAGTAAGGAAAAATCTGAATTAATTACAGTTGACAGAAGTTTATATAAACTTTACAGCAAAAATAAAACGATCTTTCTAAGTTGCACAGTTTTTCAGAAATCTGCAAAAAACCTTTACAAACAAATTTAGTTTTGCGGTCCTGAAAATGGACTTTATTGCTTCCAAAAATACTATAGGTATATCGGAACCCTCGGCGCGCGAGTCCGACTCGCACTTGACCGGTTTTTTAAAAAAGTTTGACATACACCTTAAATTCGGCAAGCTTTTTTTCTTTCTTAATGTCTGTGTTTTTATATTATGATTTTGCTTTGTAGTAAATGAAAAGGAAAGGAAATAGTGTGTGGAAAATTGGCAAAAATTTCTAACTTCGTGGTGTATCCATAAAAAGAGTACCACATACGTTTGTATGTTTGCGATAGGTTACTCATATCAATTTTATTCGATTTACTTTGCAGATAGCGATGAAGCCAATCAGACTTTAAAAAACTTAGTTCTTCGTTCAAAAAAACATGATGCAGAATTCAAAAACAATACGTTTCTTTACGACTTAGACAACGCAGAAGAAATCTATAAAACGTATTTGAAAAAATTTCATAAAACGAAACGGAGTAAGAAGAGAAGACAGTATAGATATTTGAAATTTGTTCAGTCATTGGCTAAAATCAATAAGCACAACTTTATTTACCACGATAACACGACTTATGATGAGAAATCTGATATTCTTGTAGAACCAGGGCTGAAAACTTGGAATTAACGATAGAAAGGTTTTACAGACATTATTATTATTACTACCTACCAACCACCATCATCACATAAGGCGAAAGACGCCCACTGCTGGACATAGGCCTCCACTTAAGATCTCTACAACGAGCGGTCTTGCGTGCTACTCGCATTTAGCTGCTTCCCGCGACCTTGACCAGATCGTTGGTCCACCTTGTGAGGGGCCTGAACACGCAACGTCTTCGGGCCCGTGGTCGCCCTGCAGATATCTTTGTTTCTGATTTGATCTCGATGAGAAATTTCTAGAAAAGCCCTTTTCATGACCCTAGCCTTTTGCTACATAGCTTTTAGCATACCTTGCTGAGCAAAGGAGTCTCCTTCATCCAATTATCACGGTCTGTTCTAAGATCCTACCGGTCTGCGGAAGACGATTTATAAGATCCATGTTAAGATAAAGTATACAAAGTGGTCGTCTACGACGATGTTTATACTGGGGTAACTACTGGGTGACGGTTATCGCCATTCAGATTGCGTTTGGTTCTTGAGGTCTTCCCAGTCCCACTTAAAACAGTGAGAATTTTAAGTTATTTTGCTCCCGAAGACCAGTGACTACAAAAAAAACTTCCCAGAAGATTAAAAAACGAAACATGAAAAAAAAAAATGTTTAACTACTCATACTAAAATATAACATCATTCACACATTTAGTTTAGTTGTAGCACAGCGCTGGCTCAGCTTACATTGGTTGTGCTACCATTTACTTGCTGCCGTTTGTACCTGTACATATCTAGAAGATCGTGATCAATGGACAGCCGTAGTATGAAAGAATATATCATGGACTAAAGTTACTTTGAAAGTTAGTTAAATTTTATAAAAAGAATGAATATTTTTGCACATGTAACATTCCTTGCTATTTACTTTCGATACCCAAGAATATTTTTTTTAGTTAAAGTCCTTCCAGAGTCAGATGTCCTGGTCTGGCGAGATTTAAGAAATACTATATGATTTGATAAATACCTACTAGTGATAACCGCCGCGGCTTCATCATCATCATGGCGTGTGTCACCTCACAAACCATAATGTCACAGTTATTGAGCCGCCAAAGGCCTCTGGCTCAGTAACGACTCCGTAGAGAGTAGCCGGTACTTACGGCTTAACGTGCCTTCCAAAACACGGAATCATCTCACTTTTCAGACAATGAGGTGATTAATCCTTTAATGTCACACAAAGGAAATTTTATTTTGAGTGTTCCTACCGGGAATCGAACGCAGAACCTACGGACCGAGTGCCAAACACTCTTACCACTAGACTACGGAGGCTGTTTGAGTTTAAATAAAGACAAAAATAACCAAGATTCAAGGTTTTTCACACTCTTTCCATAACCTACTTTTTATAAAAGGAAAGTAATGAAAACTAGGACTGCAGGCAACTTGTGTTTACATGTCTCTTTGTATTTTCTCCAGACTCGAAGCTAAAGGAGTATACGAGCGAACAGAACCTCAGCTTCTATTTTTCGGAATGTTTGAAAGCAAGCTAGGCTCTTACTACTTAAGCATATAGTTATTATAGTACAGGCACTGAATATGGTGATAGATTAACTTACGGAATGGACACTTTTCATCTCCGTCCATTTTCCATAACCTACCTCTACCTCTCCCAAACTCGCGTGGCCATTGTTGGAGTAAATTTTGCTGGCGGATTGTGTACAAATTATAAGTTAATCACACTTCTAGCGCACGTTCTTTGGAATAACTGACCAATGAAAGCTGATGAAGCTCGTTGGTGATGAGATGCTGGTGAAAACCAAGTTTCACAATCTGGCCCACCGTCGCAGAGTTGCATGTCTGTCGGTCTTCTACAGATTGTACTTCAGAGAGTGTGCTCTAGAGTTCCACGAGCTTATTCCACCATCTCCCTTCTACCATCGGGAGTACAGACGCACCGCAGGATATCACCCATACTTGGTTGATATTCCGCACATTCGCACAAAGCGCTTTGAAACATCTTTTATAATGCGCACGGCTAAAGAATGAAATTCTCTGCCTGCGTCTGTGTTCCCGAGTTTATATAACCCGAATTTATTCAAGTCGCGAGTGAATAGGCTTCTTCTAGGCAAGCTCGTTCCATCGTCGACCTCATCTCTGTCTTCAAGACTAGATCGAGGTCAAGAGTAAGCCCATTTTCAATAAAATAAAAAAATGTTTGGTGCAGTAAGACACTCCCTTCCCCTCGCAAATTTCAGCCTCACCTGACCATGGATTCAGTGATCATCTATCTGTTTGTTTTCTTACTCATTGACATTAAGAAAAAAGTAACGAGAAGGCTCAGATACACTATTTAATTATCTAAAAGCTTGTTACATATTTAAGATCAGCACGAACTTCAGAGATCCTGCATAAATGGGACTGTAGAGTTGCAAAATAATCCGCGAGTTTCCTGGGTGAAAAATAAAATGAAATCCTGTTTGCGTCTAGGAAAGAATCATTTAAAATTTATGAAAACCAAGTAATTTTAAATTTCATACGTAGTTTTACATTTTTAATTGTTAATTTAGTGTAAAAAGTTACTAAACGATGGCAAAACTTATGACGTCATCGTTCAAAAACTTCATACAAAACCTATGTAATATTTCTGTTTTGACGTTCAATAAAGAGTAGGTCAATTGACTAGGTTGGAAACTTGCTGCTTCAATAAACAAATATGAACAACTTTCCAAACTTTTCGTTACTTATTTTATCAGCTATGTAATAACGGCGTACAGTCAACGACAAGTCAAGCTTGTCTATTGAAATTAGAACGGTACATAGTCCAATGTTTCAAGCTTGATTTGCTTTTGACTATACACATTTTAATGACCTCGTTCTAAAACAGCCAGCTACACGGGAGTACGTGGAGGTTCAGCATATACATTGCGTGCTAAGTTGGAAAATTATCTAGTAGCGCTACTATCTGCCACGCAGTGGATATTGAATAACAGAACTCGAATGGTGGCTTCCAAAACCTCTCGCTTAAAATCATTATGAATTTGTGTAATTGTGTCATGGCAGTTATTTGACTTACACAATAATAAGTCAAGTGTTCCCGCTACTAGCTTTACAAATAGTGAGTTTTCGTGGTTTGGAAGACACGTGAAGGCGTCGTTCCGTTTACCATCTTAGAGGCTTTTGCGAACATGACATTATGCGACGGGAGGCATTTGACGGCTTGCAATTGCAACTTTTGACAACTGGTCTAGCTAGAGATGCCTACAGGCAAAGACAAAATAAACCTTTAAAAACGACATGATAAATTTGCCTTACAACACAATGTACTGTGTTGTAGGCTTATGCAGCTCTGTCCAAAACATTTACAGTACATTACTCTTTTAAAAGCTGTAAAGTACATTTTTTAAATATTTATGTCTTATACGCATAAGGATTCATATAGCTTTACAAATAGCACAAACAAGAACCGACAAGACATGATGAATATAGACTGACGACTTCTGAGTTTGATGATAGTACAATATATAGGGTGCTTCCCAATAAACTGAGAATATTTGAGTTTGTATGGTACGAGTATGTAAGTATGTAAGTATTTCATGAGATTTAATGATGATGGTGATGATTATTGTTACTTAGTCTAATAAACTAAACATTATTTTCAAAGAAACGTGAATTGAATTATGATAAGATTTGGTCGTCCCATACAAACTCATGGCAGCGCGAGGTTTGTATGAGAAAGCCAAAAAAAATCTTATTTTAGACATAGTTGTTCAGTTTTACTATCGGATTTTTATCGATAATATTTTGTCCAATATACGCATATTTAATTTGATTAAGGTTCCGAAATACACATTGTATAGCTTTGACTTTGTTGACTATAATGTCTTTGGCTCTCCGAATATACACATAGGTCCTAAATAGTGCAGGTAAAATAATAAATTAGATCAATGAATTCGATTTATTAAAAACCAGCTAGGTGCGCGTCAGACTCGTCTTCCTGTCGATTTATTTATTAAGTTGCTGAAGAAGTTAAAAACACATTTTTTAACCAAAAATTACCCGTTCCCTAAAAAAAGGGTAATGACGAATAAACAAATACTAAGTATAGGATTTTTCTATGAAAGTACGAAACTAAAGATAAGAAACTTTTATTGTTAAGAAACTTGGCTAAAAGACAATGTAAGTATACCTATTGTTTTAATCTTATATGTGTATCAACCAAGATAAAAGAATTGTCTTGACAAAGACAGCGTAACTAGGTACGGAACGAAAATCACGGAATCGATTCGACTCAAAGATGTCGGCTTTTATTTTTACGGCATTCGATATAATCAACTCTATAGGTATCTGGGACCGTAGGTATGTGGCTTTCTATAATTATAAGTGTGCATTGTACAAGTGTAGTGGGAAATGACATTATTAATCACGAGACGTTTTGTAAGCGAATGTCAGTCCTATACGCTTTATTTCTATTCCTAAAGCATTTAAAATAAATCTTTAACGATAATAGAAAACGCAACGGTACTATGCTTATCGAAAAGAAAATTATGTAACATATTTTTGAGAAAATTAGAACAATATTTTTCTTTACACATACAATACCTTTCTTACAAACGGGTTAAGGTATTAGGTTGAAATTGATAACGAATATTAAGGTCCATAAACCATACCTGAATTTCAATTTTTCACAACGACGCAATCAAAAGATATGGCTTTTTATGTCCTCATCTCCACACATTTATGCACTAAAGCAAAACCTAGAGGGTACTTCCTGTTGACCTGAAAGTATGAAATTTGGCAAGAAGCTACGTCTCACAGTACAAATAAAGGGAAAAGTCTAAAATCATTAAATATTACAATTTTTCTCACAACTAATAGTAACCAATTAAGGTGAGCTCCCGTTTCAAGAACTTTTCTATAAAAGAGGTGTCAAGTTGGATGGTCGCGGAGTTTTTAAAGTAAAACAGCAAAAGCTTTTAGTATTTATGGTAGATAGGTACGGAGGGCGCGAGTCCGACTCGCACTTGGCTGATTTTTTTGTTTTTACTTCCTAACACTCCGCTACATTTCTAAGGTCTTGGGCGACTCAACATATCTGACACTAGGGTTTGTGAGGTCGATCATCTAGTGAGGTTCTGGGTTCGATTCCTGGTGGAGACACTGTCAAACAAATAGGTAGTGCAACAGCTTCCGTGGTCTAGTGAGATTCTGGGTTCGATTTTTTTTTTTTTAAATATTGGGGGACATTTCACACAAGGTCATCTGATCCCAAACTAGGCAAAGCCTGTACTATGGGTACCAGAGACTGATATACATACATAAATAGATAAATAACACCCAGACACAGAACAAACACTTGTGTTCATCACACAAATGTTTGCCCTGGGCGGGGATCGAACCCGCGGCCCACGGCGTGTGAGGCAGGCTCACTACCAACCACACCAACGGGCTTGTCGGGCTTGATTTCTGGTGGAGACACTGTCAAACAAATAGGTAGTGCAACAGCTCCGTGGTCTAGTGAGGTTCTGGGTTCGATTTCTGGTGGAGACACTGTCAAACAAATAGGTAGTGCAACAGCCTCCGTGGTCTAGTGAGGTTCTGGGTTCGATTCCTGGTGGAGACACTGTCAAACAAATAGGTAGTGCAACAGCCTCCGTGGTCTAGTGAGGTTCTGGGTTCAATTCCTGGTGGAGACACTGTCAAACGAATAGGTAGTGCAACAGCCTCCGTGGTCTAGTGAGGTTCTGGGTTCGATTTCTGGTGGAGACACTGTCAAACAAATAGGTAGTGCAACAGCCTCCGTGGTCTAGTGAGGTTCTGGGTTCGACTCCTGGTGGAGACACACACAAACAAATAGGTAGTGCAACAGCCTCCGTGGTCTAGTGAGGTTTTGGGTTCGATTCCTGGTGGAGACACACACAAACAAATAGGTAGTGCAACAGCCTCCGTGGTCTAGTGAGGTTCTGGGTTCGATTCCTGGTGGAGACACTGTCAAACAAATAGGTAGTGCAACAGCCTCCGTGGTCTAGTGAGGTTCTGGGTTCGATTCCTGGTGGAGACACTGTCAAACAAATAGGTAGTGCAACAGCCTCCGTGGTCTAGTGAGGTTCTGGGTTCGATTCCTGGTGGAGACATTGTCAAACAAATAGGTAGTGCAACAGCCTCCGTGGTCTAGTGAGGTTCTGGGTTCGATTCCTGGTGGAGACACTGTCAAACAAATAGGTAGTGCAACAGCTTCCGTGGTCTAGTGAGGTTCTGGGTTCGATTCCTGGTGGAGACACTGTCAAACAAATAGGTAGTGCAACAGCCTCCGTGGTCTAGTAAGGTCCTGGGTTCGATTCCTGGTGGGGACACTGACTAACAAAAATCTCTCTGTGCGACTTCCTCAGTTTGGTAAGGACATTGCAGGATGAATCACCTGATTGTCTGAAAAGTTAGATCATTCCGTGCTTCGGAAGGCACGTAAAGCCGTTGGTCCCGAATACTATTTACAGATGTAGTCGTTAATGAGCCATGTCAGAGGCCTTGGGCGGCTCAACACATCTGACACTAGGGTTTGTGAGATCGATTTTCCATTTCTTCCGATTTTTTTTTTCGATTTTCTTATAACCCATAACGATGATGACGAATAGGTACTGCCATAAAAATATCGCAAAACGTAGTAAGTCTACTTAATAGAATTTTTAATTAACGGAATCCCAGCTTGTGAAATAAAATCCCCTCTAGAGCCGAGTGAGGCCATACAATTTTTTTTACAGAATCCTTTTTCGAGTGAAAGCAAAGCGAGCAAAATAATGATGCGCTATCTGTACCGACACGAACACTTTGACGGCTAATAAAATTACAGCACCGTGCTGCACAAAGACCATGATACGAGTACGTCTGGCTACATTTGGTTTGGTATCGGAGGTGTTAAACTTTGGAGTTACGCAGGAGAATTTGTGTTATTACAGCCATTAGTGTAGGAAAAGAAGCAGCTGACCCCAACATAATTCTCTCAGGAATATTTTATCTGACAGGATGATAAAATATCATGAATTAAATGTAAATTCAAAATATAAAAAAAAAAAATCATACATTTTTTGTAATTTTATTTATTTATTTACTTTTTGTACAGAAAAATTAAAAGTACCGATTTTTTTTTATAGTCAATGATACTACAATTATACAGGGTGTACCGAAAACTGAAAGGGCTTGCTCAGTCAACGAAACTGAAAAACTTTTCAAAAGAAACATTTTTGGGAAGTGAAAAATAATTTTGAATTCTCCATACAAACTGTTCGACCAGAGAGAGCGACTTGTGTGGAGAGGTCAAAATTTATTTTCATTTCCCAGAAATGTTTCTTTGGGAAAGTTGTTAATTTTTATTGACTAAACACGCTCTTTCAGTTTTCGGTACACCGTCCCTTACACTCTGTATTCAAATACCTAACTACTTTTACATTCTAGTTATTACTACAATATCCTTCTTTTGTTATATAGGTGAGTATTTGACCCCGAAAATCTATTCCAAATATATATGCTAGGGAAGTTTAACCGGATCACTTAAGTTTTTTTGCATTAATAATAAATTTTGTCTTTCGTGTGCGATGTCAAAACGCCAGCGTTCTTGACACACGAAAATTTGGCTGCTGTATTACGCAGGGTTTTCATAAATTTGTTTGAATTACTTTTAGGACTTATTTTGGACACTGAATTCCACAACTTTTATTCAACAACTTTTTAAAATTGTATGGAAAATTATTTTTTTATGATTGTAATGTGCACAGTTTTCTAGAAATCTGCAAATAACCTTTACAAACAAATTTAGTTTCGCGGTCCCAAAAATGGACTTTATTGCTTCCGAAAATACAAAAAGTATATCGGAACCCTCGGCGCGCGAGTCCAACTCGCACTTGACCGGTTTTAAGGGTTCCGTACCTCAAAATAAAAAACGGAACCCTTATAGGATTACTTTGTTGTCCGTCTGTCTATCTGTCTGTCTGTCAAGACCGAACGAAAAGAGGTATCAAGTTAAAATTCATAATGAATGTTAAGGTCCATGGACCTGAAAATATAAATTTTTTACAACTACGCAATCAAAAGATAACGCTTTTTATGTCCTCATCTCCAAACATTTATGCAAAAAAGCAAAACCTACAGGGTACTTCCCGTTGACCTAAAATGATGAAATTTGGTAAGAAGCTAGGTCTCACAGTACAAATAAAGGGAACAGTCTAAAATAATTAAATATTTCAATTTTTCTCTCAACTAATAGTAACCAATTAAGGTGAGCTCCCGCTTCAAGAACTTTTCTATAAAAGAGGGGTCAAGTTGGATGGTCGCGGAGTTTTTAAAATCAAAGAGCAAAAGCTTTTAGTATATCATATGGTAGATAGGTATGGAACCCTTAGGGCGCGAGTCCGACGCGCACTTTTCGGTTTATTTTGTATAACGACTTCTTAACGAATTCTTTGAGTAATGTTGTTTAGTTTCATGGATAGAACATTTTGGTTTATAAATCGCTGTACTTTTTTACCTGACACCCTGTATGTATACACCTGAGAAAGTAACTCTGTCTAGTACTAGACAAGAAAAAAAATATTGGGTAAATCACTTATAATTTATTATTGATGTCGTGAAAGCACTTATATTATCTTCAAACAAAGCGTGAGTGGTGCAAGCCTATTTTATTTTGCTTTTTTTATTGTCAACGGGCTTACTCTTGACCTCAATCTAGTCTTGAGGACAGAGATGAGGTCAACGAAGGACCAGCAGAAGCCTATGGTTATGTGTATAATGTATATTTATGTACCCGGCAGTTTGTATAATTCAGGTATTCTATAAAATACCTAGGCAATGTATAGAATACCTTGAACTTGTAGGCAATGTATAAAATATTATTGTCCATTACATACTTTGCCTAAGTAATGTAGGTTAGTTCATATTTAGTTTGGTTTCTTTAGGCTAGGTTTGGTTAGGTTATTTTATGCTTCAGTTTATGTTCGGTGAGGTTACGTTTGGGTTGTTTAGATTACACATATCACCGGTTGCGTGTTAGTCATTGTACAAAATATCTAGGTTGACATTGAAAAGTAATTTATAAAAAAAACTCAAAAGTGATCAGGTCATCCGTCCATCGATTCTTACGCCGTTCTCTGCCCCTGAAAGAAGGAAAGAAAGAAAGAATGAATGGAACTTAGGGGAGAACCATCGTCCAGTAGAGGGATTACTATTACTCGATTAGTCTTAAATTAAAAGAATTTGAAAGAAATTGAAATATAAACTGAATTGAGAATTTTATATGAAATGCCGAGTAGGCGGGCCGCCCGATTGATGGTACCAGCGCCAAGCACGATGCCCACCCTGAGAAATAAAATGGAATGTCCTCTTCTATCATCGGCAGTCCAGACGCACCGTAGATTATCACCTACACTTGGTTGATATTCCGCACATTCGTAAAAAGCGCTTCGCAATATCCATTATAATGCGCAGAGCTTAAGCAGTAGAATTGCCTGACTGCGTCTTTGTTCCCTAGTTTATTTGACTCGAATCTGTTAAAATCGCGATTGTATAGGTTTTTTCTTGGCAAGCCCGTTTATTCGTTGACCTTTTCTCGGTCCTTAGGACTAGATCGAGGTCAAAAGCAAGCCTATTAATAATAAAAAGATGTACCGGTAATATCACTGGCTTCCTAAGACCACAATACTGCTGCTTGACGGAAGAAATAGGCCAGGGGTAGGTTATTCCCCAGGCAGACTTTGCACTAAAGCCCTGCCACCTACAATATACAGAATAGACGATTTAATAAGACCCTTTATAAGGGTGTTATAAGGGTGCGTAAGTTTACGAGGCTCGGGTGCAAAGTATGACGTATAAGGATAAAATTACTTTGAGCCTGTGAGATGTTTGTCGCCAAAAGTTCAACATCCCAATTTTATGGGACGGCCTTCTTAGGGGAAAAGTGGATGATGCATAGTTTATTATGAGAAAATGAACATTTTTAAACATGAAAGAGTCGTGAAAGTGTACGAGAAAATAAATACTATAACCAAAATAGATATTGGAGCTTCTCTTCTTTGTCGTATCGCTCTTGACAGAACGGTCGTGGTCACGTCGAGGCATCGGTGGTAAAGGCGGATACAGCTCTCCGCACGATCTCCCGCCATCTCTCCCTGTTTGCAGACTGTCTGGTGCAGTCAGATACGCGGCTTCCTACTGCGGATTTTACTTGGTCAGTCCAGCTCATAGGTGACCTTCCGCGCGATCTGGTTCTCTCCACTTTTCCCTGCACGACCAGCCGGTCTATGGAGTCGTTATTCCGCCTAGAGATATGTCCAAAATACTGCAGTATGCGCGATTGTACTACGGCTGAAATTTATTGGAGCTTGCTCCTTGATTATTTTTGGATCCCCGGCCAAAGTTTTGTATATTTTTGTGTTTCAGTCGCGCGCGCGCATCGAATCGCGTCGTGTGTGTCCATAGGTAACTAGCCTATCGCGGATCGCAAAAATGTCGTGTACTGTAAAGTGCAATAGTTGCAATACAGTTATTGACGAGTTATTATCGTACATACAGAATAAAATTTCGATAATTGACGAAGGAAGTTTGGTTAAAATATGTGCGTCGTGTTTCACGAGTGAAGAGATTGAACATTCAAATACGTTGCTGTTTGAATCGGTGTCATCTGACCTACGAAAAACAATACGTAAGGGCAAAGGAAAGGAGAACCGCATATTACACGATATGCTGAGTTTCTTCAAGGTTACAGATGTGAATAAGTTACCTGTGTTTGTGGCTCGTGACCTAAACAAACTACCGCCTATAACTTTCGACCACTTGGATGTTTCTAAAATGTTAAAAGATCTAGTTCTTGTACAGGAAGAAATTAAATCTATTAAGTCCTCTTACGTGACTATCGATCAGCTAGAAGAAATGAAGAAAGAGTGTTATGGACACAGGCATTCATCACCACCTTTTTCAACTATGAAAGTTAATATGAAAAGGGGTGCTTATCGCAATAGCGGCCCCTTGGGGCTTTCGGTTTTCTCACAAATGAACGAAACAGTAAGTGATAGACAAGACAATTTAATAAATAAATCTTCATCCGAGAAAAATAACAGCCTATTGTATAGAGAAATGAGCATAAATTTTTCTGAGGGTAACGACACAATCGTAGATGCAACAGCTTATCGCGCGACCGCCGGCAACAGCGGCGAGAAACCGGTCACAGCTGACTGTGGCGATGACTCATATTTGTCGCCGCGCGTATCTGTTCCAAACGGGACGAGCGATGCACGATCGGAAGGCGCTGAGAAAAAATCGTCTTATGCGAATACAGCTCGTTCGAATACTGAATGGACGGAAGTGCAGAGTAAAGGAAAAAGACGTAAATTGAAAAACCGTATGGAAGGAAAATCAGGAATATCTTCGATTGACTGTAATGACAAGTTTAAAGCGGCGGAAAGACATACACCTGTTTTTATTACGAATGTACACAAAAATACGTTAGATTCGGATATTGTGGATTACATTCACAAAAAGACACAGGAATCTGTAAAATTAGAGAAAATATCTATCAAACGGAAATGTGAATACAATGCATTTAAATTTTTCGTGCCTGAGAGTAAATTGTCTTTGTTTTTGGATGAGAAACTATGGCCAAAGGGCATTATATTTCGCCGATTTATAAATTTTAAGATAAAGCGTAATAATAGCGATATTCCTGGTTTAGGAAACGGCCCTTTTACAAACAAAAATGGATGAAAGCCTATACAGATTTGTCACCTTCAACTGTAAAAATGTAAAACGTTCCGTGAATAATATCCGTGACCTATGTAAAACAGCAGACATCCTAGCGTTACAGGAAACTTGGTTGTTGCCGGATGAGATACCGTTCCTTAACACTATAAGTACCGATTTTTGTAGTACGGGCATATCGGCAGTAGAAACGGCGGCTGGTATTTTGCGTGGAAGACCATACGGAGGAATAGCGCTACTATGGAGACGGAGTGTTTTTCATAACGTAGCCATTATAGAGTGCAACAATCCACGCGTATGTGCTATAAAAGTAGTGATACGTGATAAATCATTCCTAGTGATGAGTGTATATATGCCGACGGACTCAGCAGTGAATTTGACAGATTTTACAGATGTACTGAGCTCGGTAAGTGCTATAATCGATAGTTGTGGCGTAGACTGTGTTTATGTACTGGGGGACTTTAATGCGCACCCGTCAGAAAGGTTTTACCGAGAGTTGACAAGCTTTTGTGTTGATCAGGAGTGGACATGCATAGATGTGAAAATGTTAGGTCTAACATCGAATACCTACACTTTCATAAGTGAAGCGCATGGGTCCAAGCGTTGGCTCGATCACTGTCTAGGTTCGAAAGCGGCGGAACTTTCGGTTAGGAATGTAGAAGTTATTCATGATGTTTTCTGGTCGGACCACTTTCCGATTATGATAGAATGTAATTTAGATGTTATTTTACCGAAAATATTTGACACAGCTGTTTATCGTAGCCAAGTAGTGTGGGGGGAGAGAAGTCAAGAACAGATTAATATCTATCAAAGAGAATGTCATGATAGATTAAAACTAATCGACTTTCCACACGAACTCGGTGGTTGCTGTGACGGTGTTTGTAACAACCGAAGTCATAGAAAAGTTATAGATAAGTTGTATTCTGATATTGTGTCAGCTATCAGCAAGTCTGCTGTCGTTGGCCGTCAAACAAGTAAATCTTGTAAGAAAAAGACCATTGTAGGATGGAATAAACATGTTGCTGAAGCTCACACGGAGGCAAGGCTAAAGTTTCACCTATGGGTGTGGTATGGTAGGCCCATGTCTGGAAACATTTATGCGGAAATGTGTGAGGCTAGGAAAATATTTAAATCACGGTTAAAATGGTGTCAAGATCACGAGAACCAGATCAAAATGGACATCCTGGCATCAAATCACGCGAGCAATGATTTTAGATCGTTTTGGAAAAACACAAATAGGCTGCAATGTAAACCAGGCCTCCCTGTGAGCGTCAGCGGAGTGAGTAAACCAGATGAAATAGCCGACGTATTTAAAGACCACTTTTTTGTCAAGTCACCTTTAGGACCCTCGCTGTCAGAGCCTGATACTGAGGTCGTTGTGGAAAGGAGCGTTAAATTTACATGTAAAGAGATAGCGTCAGTAATTAAAAAGATGTCTAGAGGAAAATCTCCTGGCCACGACGGGCTTAGTATTGAGCATCTTAAATTTGCTGGCCCGCATCTCCCTAGAGTACTATTTTTACTGTTTAACGTTTGCATAGGACACGGTTACATGCCTAGTGAAATGATGCGGACAATAGTGGTGCCTATAGTGAAAAATAAAACAGGTGACCTGGCCGACAAGAATAACTATAGGCCTATTTCACTAGCAACTGCAATATCAAAAGTGTTTGATAGCCTGCTTAACACACAGTTAAATAAGGTCTTCTCACCGCATGATAACCAGTTTGGTTTCCGACCGGGGTTGTCGACGGAGAGTGCTGTTCTGTGTCTTAAGCATGCTATCACATACTACACTACACGTGATACACCAGTATATGCCAGCTTTTTGGATCTTTCGAAGGCATTTGACCTGGTTTCCTACGATATTCTCTGGGAAAAGCTAAAAGCAGTGAAACTACCAGCTGAGCTAATTAATACCTTCAAATATTGGTACGGAAACCAGGTCAACAACGTAAGATGGGAAGGAGCGTTGTCGAGACCATACAGGTTGGAATGCGGGGTGAGGCAGGGGGGGTTGAGCTCACCTACGCTTTTCAACCTGTATGTCAATGAACTAATAGCCGAGCTCAGCAGCACTAGGGTCGGCTGTCACATAGACGGAGTATGTGTTAACAACATTAGTTATGCGGATGACATGGTGCTGCTGAGCGCGTCTGTATGTGGACTTAGAAAGCTTGTAACTATATGTGAGGCATATGCTTTGAGACATGGATTAGTTTACAACGTGAAAAAGAGTAAACTCATGGTCTTTGAGGCTGGGAGAAATCGACCAGGTACGATACCTACTCTTGAACTAAATAAATGCAAAGTGGAAAGAGTTTTTGACTTCAAGTATCTTGGTCATGTATTGACTCCAGACCTCAAAGACGATGAGGATATCGAAAGAGAGCGAAGGGCGTTGTCGGTGAGAGCGAACATGCTAGCTCGCAGGTTTGCACGTTGCTCAACCGAAGTTAAAATAACTCTTTTCAGAGCATATTGTTCTTCATTCTATACGTGCAGCCTGTGGGCTAGATATACTCAAAAATCCTACAACGCCCTTCGAGTTCAGTATAATAACGCATTCAGGCTGCTATTGGGGTTGCCCCGTTACTGTAGCGCATCAGGGATGTTCGCGGATGCGAAAGTAGATTGCTTCTATGCAATAATGCGCAAGAGAAGTGGATCCCTGGTGCGCCGCGTGCGGGGCAGCTCCAATACCATTCTGAACATGATCGCGGGCCGGCTAGACTGTTGCTACGTAAATCATTGCTGCGCCATTTCAAATGGGATGGGGCAGCGATGATTTACGTTTTTCAACTTTGTTATTGACTTCCTTTTGTTTTTGTTATGTTTTGTTTTACTAACATAGTTGTAAGCTTACTAACCTCATGAGTCTTGGTTACTTGAATAAAAATATATAATAATAATAAATAAATAATATTAGGTACTGTAAAACTGAAATATTTTTAAAAGGAACATGGGCCGAAAAATGAGGACAAATTTTGATATTCTCAATGTACAGATTTGCCGAGTTTACGATTAAATACGATAGAAATAATAAAAAATATGGACTACGTGCTACAACGCGTGACTCTTCTTCACGGAATTCACTTTCTCCGTAGCACCCTCTACGACATTCTCGTAACCCGTAGCATCTGTACTTCTGTAGCAGAAATTCGTTACGTAATCTCTTTCTGTGTACAGCTTTGGAGAAAAAGGACTATTTATGTAACATTATAATTACATACAAAAGCAATACGAACCGTGGTTAATTCAGCTCATTATCAAATTGTGTGGGTGGATGGTAAGACCGATGACCGCCCTCACAAACGTAAAGGGAGTTTGTTTTTAAAACATAGTGAATTAATAACAATTGATTATCCTTCTTTAAAGAGAAAGCCTTTTTGATTTTAGAAAAATAAGCAAAATTTATAAAAGATGTGTTTTTTTAAATCATTTACCACGATTTACATACAATACCAGGCCACTCAGAAAGTATTGCGAAAAATAGTTTTTATATATGGGAGACTGGCCGGTCAGAATCTTTTTCGAAAATATGATTACTTGTAAGTAAAAATATGTGTGTTCCATTTTCAAAATTTCCCTCCACATTTTTTGCGAGCCAATTCAAAGTATCGTGTCTTACTGAAAAATGGATCTGCGCCGGGAACATTTTAGAGCTATGATTTTTTACGATTTCAAGTGTCGCCTGAAACCGGATGAATCGTTCGATAGACTTCAAATGGCATTTATGGATGAAGGCCCCTCCAAGGCAACCGTGTATCGTTGGTATAACGAATTTAGGCGCGGTCGACCAACCTTGGGGGATGAAGAAAGAAGCGGTCGCCCTTTGACGGCTATTACGGAAGAAAACGTGCTAGCAGTGAAAAATTTAATCCAAGATAATAGGCGAATTACATATCAGGAGATTCAGCACATATTAAAGATTGGATCGGGAAGCGTTCACGAGATTCTACACGGGCATCTTCGCGTGAGGAGGATAGTATCGCGCTGGGTGCCGCACTACCTCACCGACGCTCAGAAGCAGGCCCGGGTGGAATGGTGCCGTGATATGCTGAACAAATTTGAAGCAGGCTCGTCTCGGCGTGTTTACGACATCGTAACAGGTGATGAGTCCTGGATTTATCAATACGATCCAGAAACCAAGCGCCAGTCGACAGTTTGGGTGTTTCAAAATGAACCAACGCCTACCAAAGTGAAGCGATCTCGAAGCGGGGGGAAGATTTTGATCGCCAGCTTTTTTAATTTGACTGGCCACTTGGCCTCAATTCCCTTACGAGATCAAAGAAGCATCAACGCCGAATGGTATACTACCAAATGTTTACCAGAAGTTTTTTCTGTTGTGAGCAACAAGCGACCAAACACAGGGCTCCGCGGACTACTGCTCCACCACGACAATGCGCCTGCACACACCGCGCTCAAAACGAGGGACTTCCTGGACAGCACACCAGTCAAACTCCTGGGTCACCCTCCTTACAGCCCTGATCTAGCACCGTGTGACTTCTTTTTATTTCCAAAAATAAAAAATCAGCTCAAGGGGATACAATTTTCGTCGCCGGAAGATGCGCTGGCTGCGTTCGAGCAGGCTGTAAACGAGGTGTCTACGGCGGACTGGAAAAAGTGTTTTGAAAACTGGTTCAGACGCATGAATCTTTGTATAGAGGCTGGTGGAGAGTACTTTGAAAAGATTTAATAAAAATATATGTACCTGTAGAACAATTTTTTTTAGTGTCGCAAATATTTCTGAGTGTCCCACGTATATACATACCTACAATTTATGTATGTATGAAAGGATTGATGAAAGTTCAGAAAGCAAGGGAAGTATGTCAAGATCGTAGCAGGTGGAGAACTGTGGTCTCTGCCTACCCCGACGGGAACAAGGCGTGATGTTATGTATGTATATATGTAGAATTTAACACTCACAAGGCAATTCATTAGTAGAAAATTCACTCTCATCATCATCATTTTTATTTGAATTAAAAAACTCGATCTACGTATACTACTCTGTGTAAAAAGTACCGGGAATTCATAAATTACAAAATGCGCGGTAAACATATCGACTTATTTTACATCTGTCCACATCTGGTGTCTAATCTTTACTATGTTAGTGCGCAAACGAGCTGATTAGCCACCTGATGGTAAATGGTAACCACCGCCCATAGCACCCACTGTCTAATTAATGAGATAATTTATCCAAATTTTGCAAAGCGCTTTGCCCATCCAGAGAACTAAGATGGTACGTCTCTAGTGCCTGTTTTTACGGGCTCTCTTACCCTTTGAACAAGAGCAGCGCAAACACTGCTGTTTTACGGCAGAATGAGACAAAACAAGGGACAGTTCGTCCCCAGATGGACTTTGCACAAAAGCACTACCACCTACAAAATCAATTCAACTAAAGCAGTCATAAAGAAAAAGTGGTCATTATGCGACAGTATGTAGTCGTTGTAGTAAACTGACTTGTGTGCATGATTGATCAATATTCTACTTTATTTTCAGTCAACGAAGTTCTAAAATTGACTGTCCCGAAGCATTTACTAGATGTCGCATTCGATGTCAAGCAAACCGCGCAATACGAATTTAATTTAGAAATTCCACCATCCATTGCTCCGTCACAAAAGCTCAAACCTGATGAGCTAGAATAAATGAGGGCAGAAATAATAAAAATTCAATAAAAATACTGCCCCTGTGATGTGGGTTTGACAAGCGGAACGGAATGAAAAAGGCATTTTCTAGACGCAGCTGGCCAATGACATGAATCAAATAAGAACTCTGAATAATATTGGCAGATTGAATTAATTTCCCATAATCTGTCTATGATTGAATTTGAATGAGATTTCTAGATCGTTACTCGTTTGTGTTTACATGTAAATATGTTCTGTAAATTTAGCTCGAAAGAGATCTCTTTTAAACACACACAAACAAACACGCACCCTAACGCGCACGCATACACACAAACACAAATAAACAAACACTCACACTTTTATTTATTAGAATAGTAGTTTCTGCATTCATACGTTTATTTTCCTTGCTCATGTGTGTGTAATTTTAAGATTTTGTAACTCGTATCGCTTCAGTTTTAACTAGCACAAGCCCTTGAATTCCTACACTATATATACAGGGTGTAAGAGACGGTGTATCGAAAACTGAAAGGGCGTGTTAAGTCGATGAAACTGAACAACCTTTCCAAAGAAACATTTCAAACATGGAGAGATCAAATTTCTTTTTCATTTCCCAGAAATGTTTCTTTGGGAAAGTTGTTCAGTTTCGTTGACTGAACATGCCCTTTCAGTTTTCGGTACACCGTCCCTTACACCCTGTATATTTTTTATTCATCATAATCATAACATCCCTTAAAACGTCCACTGCAGAACACCTGGTACTTTGAAGGGAATTTACCATAGTCGCCATCTGGTGACCAACAAGAGAGGTCGCCAGCCGCAACGCTTATCTAAGCGTTGCGGCTGGCGACCTCTCTTGTTGGTGACTGCAGTTTGTAAGATGGTACGATACACAGAAAGATGCTGCTGCCCAACCTCCGATTCACAAGCCCTTAGTCGCCTTAGACTACACCCACGGGTAGAGATGAGTTGGTACTATTCTTTGCCGGCACCACACGGTATTTTTTTATTATCAAAATAAATCTATTGCTGTTACTTTTCTGTCAAGAAAATAGAAAGTGACAGCAATTAACATAAGATAAGATACTGGTTTATTTCATAAATTGGTAACAAATTGATCTTATTTATACAAAGCATAAGCTTATATGTAAAGCGTAAACATTGAGCCATCTGCTGCCGAACTAGGTAAAAACCTGTGTTTCAGCATTCAGTGCCTCTCCTCGAATCTGACTGGTTGTTATTATTTTCACAAAAATATAAGAATAACTGTTACAAACCTGTCTAGAATTATTTTAAAACTAAAACTAAAAACATACAAAAACAAACAAAATGGATGCTTTAAGATCCTCTCTTTGTGTAATTGTGAGAATGAATGCATGTGTGTGAGAGGGTGTGTAAAAGATAGAGTAAAAGAAAGACTAGGTATACTAAAAAGAAATTAAGTGGGATAATAAGAAATTACTAAAATTTAAGACAAGATTTTAAGAAGGTCTTCCGTGGCATCATAGTTTAGCGATAAAAGCCATTTGACTACTTTATTTTTGCATTCATAACTATTGAGGCTATATATGTTTAGAATTTTATTAATTTTGTTGTAAATATATGGTCCCCTAAAGCAGAAGAAACGTTGTGCAAACTTTGTTCTGAAAGCTTTGTTATTCTGACAAACATCATATGCCCTGCGTTTCATAGTTATAGCTGGATTATAGGTCAAAAGTTTATGTTGCTGTAGTGTTATGCTTAAAATGAATAACTGTCTCACTGTAAGAACTTCACAAAGTTGGTAAAGTTTTGTGGTGGGAAACAAAAAAGGCTTACAGGTACTGACTTTGAGAATTGCGCGCTGGGCGACTTCAAGACGTTTTAAGGTGGTTTTTGGAGCTGCACCCCAACTAGATATGCAGTAAGAAATTATCGTCTGGCACAGGGCGAGATAAGTCTGCTTTAGTAAATTGGGTTCAAGAATATTCCGTAGAGTCTTGAAAACTGTAATGAGTTTCCTAATTCTATTACTTAATAATACAATGTGGGATTTAAAATCAAGGTGCTTATCGATAGTTATGCCCAAATATTTAATGGAGTCAGTGCGTTCTAATGGTGGACAATGGCAAGTGTCCCGGTTACAGGAATGTGCAATCAGGTTAAGTTTGTTACAAGGTGTATTTCGTTTTCCTTCTTGTATCGTGAGAACTAAGTATTTTGTTTTGTCAGTGTTTAAAGTCAGAGAGTTGTTATAAAGCCAGTTTGTTACGAGGTTAAGTCCATTTTGAGCAGCATCAAATACCGTTTCCCACGAGTCTGCAGCAAATAGAAGTGCTGTGTCATCTGCGTATGAGATCATTTGGCCATTCTTCAAGGAAATTGAACAAAGATCATTCATATATATTAGGAATAGGGTTGGCCCAAGTATACTGCCTTGTGGCACGTCATGGGTTACGGGAAGCTCATCGCTTAAGAAGTTGCCTAACCTGACACTCTGGTATCTTTCCGTAAGATAATCCTTAAAAAGCGATAGCTGTCTACCTCTAATTCCTAGCCGCTCTAACTTATCTAATAAAATTGGGACCGAAACCGTGTCGAAGGCTTTTGCGAGATCTAAAAAGATTGCCAAACACTTTTTACTTTCGTCTAGGTTGTTAGAGATAAAATTTGTGAGTAGTCCTACAGCATCAGAGGTAGATTTACCAGAGCGGAAGCCAAATTGATTTTTAGATAGAAAACTATTACTCTCTAGATATTTTACTAGTCTTGAGTTCATGAGTCGTTCTAATATTTTTGAAATAGCTGGTAAAATTGAAATGGGCCGATAGTTTTTGACAAGGTTTCGGTCACCACTTTTGTAAATAGGGCAGACAACTGATCTCTTAAGGTCTCTCGGGAAGATACCAGTGTGAAAACATAGGTTAAAAATATAGCTCAGAGGAGGGACAAGAACACGTAACTTTTCTTTTAATATTCTGTTAGAAATTAGGTCCCAACCTGTCGAGGACTCGTTTTTTAGGTCACGTATGAGACTTTCAATTTCAACTTCATCGGTGTCCGTTAAGACAAATGAGTGTAGGGAAGATACGTTAGAAATAGGCGCAAGTGACTCGTTTTCAAAACTTTTGGCTAAGGTTTTAGCAACATTGACAAAATAGCTGTTAATTTCATTAGCAGATGAAACAGGGTTTGATGATATATTTAGTAGTTCGTTTGGCTTAAATTAAAAGAGCTTTAACTTAAAAACTGATTTGTCTATGATATATATTTTTTTCTTTTTTTCCAACGCTTATCAACACATTGTGCAGCAAAAACAAATTTGTGAAACAATGTTATTATTTCATGTCTGCAAAATTTATTGGTAAGCTTTGGAATGAACGAAAAAAAGGACGGTTTGCACTCCGGGAGTGCCGGCAGAAGTGAAAACTTGCATTTTTGAATATTATGCTTTTTGTGAGGGTTAATCGCGCCATTGCTCGCGTACTTCTTTGATGTTTGGGAGCCAGCGAAATGACTGGCACACGAGACACACAATCTTAGTTCTCAAGGTAGGTAACGTGCCTCCATGGGCGGTGGTGACCACTTTCCATCAGGTGGCCCACCTGCTCGTTTGCTCACTTGTCACAAAAAAAAACGTCACTGAATAAAAACCCGCATTGTAATAACAATACGGTTGACAGTTGATGCTTTTTCGATCAGGCTACGGATCTAACGCGAGATCTGACGCGACATCTGACGCGAGTTTAACATTTTTTACCCATCTAAAAAGTGCTAAGCGCCGCTAAAGATGTTTTCACTTTAAAGAAATGTATAATAACCTCTTGTCGTACGTTATCTATTAAGGAACAATCACAGAGATCAATCATCGATGTTTATTAAAGTGTATGATTTGTGTATGTTTTCACATATACAGAGTGACTTTAAAGACATTCGACAAATTTTGTGGGTAAGTTCTGTTATCGATATAGATCAATTTTTGTATAGGTCTAAGGATATAAGAAGTTCTAATTTTAATTTATTTTTTTAAGTTAAACATACTTGAAATCGATACACGAAAGTACTTGCATAAAAATAATATAATAACAAAATAAGCATAAATTATGCCAAAAATAAAAATGCATCATTTATACTTATTTTATATTTTTTAGGTAAGTTCGTTTATTTTTGTATCACTTTCGCGGGCCGCTAGTGATGAATAAAAAAATAAGATTTCGTATTTTTATAAGATAAGTTCTGAAGTATTCCAATCGAGTGCTCTAATTTCGAAAACGGTTTTTCAAATTTTTTTTGTTTCACCCATATCTGTGGGTAGAGATGAGGTCGGTAATGGAACGAGCTCAACAATACCTAGCCTATTCACTCGCGGCTGGACTAAAATTCAAATTGAATTAACTAATAGTACCATCCCATCTCTACCCGTGGGTATCGTACGAGGCGACTAACGAATTATGAATCGAATGATGGGCAGCAGGGTGTCTACTCTCAAAGTCCGATATATCGAAACGATACCATTCGAAACATGCAAATTCAAAACTTCGTCCCTTGACAATAGAGTAGAATATTGGTTGGATGAATTTTCAAACTGCCAGTAGTTAGCATCCAACCAATATTCTACTGTATTGTCAAGGGACGAAGTTTTGCATTTGCATGTTTCGAATAGTATCGTTTCGATATATCGGACTTTGAGAGTAGACACCCAGCATTCTTCTGTGTACTCGTATCGTACACACGGCCGCTCGTCAGTGGAAACACTTTGACCTTGCGCGGGTCTCTGGTTTCGGGGTTTTGTATCGTAGCGCTGGTTCAGCTTATACTGGTTTTGTTTCCACTTGCTTGCTGCTGTGCGTCCTATCTTCTATCCTCATGAAGAGAAATATAAATCGATGATAGAGAAAATTCAAAATAAGTTCTTAAGGTACCTGTACTTTAAAGAATATGGTGTATATCCTTTCTTTCCTCTAATGTACCCCACACTCTTCGTATTAGGCATGGTTGGGTACTATAAGTTGGAGGTAAGAAGAAGATTAGCTCTTGCCTTGTACGTATTTAAAGTGTTCATAGGAAAACTTAACAATCCTCAGATTTTAGAGTCGCTAAAGCTGGTCGTTCCTAACACGAGACTGAGACGCGAGAGGATATGCTAGCTTTGCCGAAGTGTAGGACCAATGTGCGTAAGCAAGCTCCACTAACAGAAGCATTACGAATATTAAACGCGGTGTCTATAGAAATTGACCTATTTCATTGTACGTTGACGAGATTCGCAGAAGTAACTTTAAATTATTTAAGTACATAATTATTAATTGCTTGACATTTATTTAAAATATGATTTATTGGCATTTTACCTTATTTTATTGTATTATCGTTTTATCATAATATGCTTGTTTGACATTCTATTAATTGATTTATTCACATGGACCTTTTCAATTTTAATTTTTTTATTATTGTTTGACTTATATAATAACAGAATATGTTGCTGGTTAACTTTGAATAAGTATGAGCAAAATTAATGTTTATAGTTTCCTATGTATTTAAAGGGTGTTTAAGCTAAGAACAAATAATTTAACATTGTCGAATTGGGTCTTTGCCTGTTATGACTAATGTATTAGATATTATAGTAAATAAATAAATGAAATGAAATGAAATCTTGCATACTGCGATAAATGCCGTAAAACAGCGTGGTGACTATGGTACTTCCCTCCAAATTGAGCCACGCGTTTTTTCTGGAGGGCGATCGTGGTAATTTCAACGATATTACCAAAACAAAAACGTTTGCCTAAAACACTTAGTTAAGACTTAACATTACTTTTGAGGCAAACGTTTTTGTTTCGGTAATGTCGTTGAAATTACCACGATCGCCCCCCTGGTGTTCTGGAGGATCTGCTCGTCCTGAAATGGACGTTTTCACGGGATGTTTAAATTTAATTTCTCTGTGATGTTGTACAGCGCTTTATCCGTTGCTTTTGAACTCCTGATGAGAAAATAGGTATTCATGGCGTTCTATCAAGCGAAGATGTCCTTACAATCCAATGAAGAGCGCTGTGAAAGCGGAAGTTGATGCACATTTTATTATATTTTTTGTTCGATGTCATCCATTTTAAAGAGCCTGAATATCTTTACTCAAAGATAAAAGTCTCAACGTTCCTAAATAGGTATAACGATAGATATATGCGATTGCCTCTTGCAGTTCACAATCATAAAACTGTTGCATTTAGGGGCAGTTTCCGTTACCATGCGACAAAGTGCTGGAATAACATACCACCACCAATAAGAAATTCATTGTCTAAATTCAGTTTTAAAAGTAAATTTAAATCTTATTTATTACAAAACCAAAAACTAGGTATTCCAGATCACTTTGTCGCTTGTGTTGCACGCTGATTCGACTTCTGGGGCATATCTGTTTTATTTATTAGTACTTATTACTATTCCTTTCTTTCACAAATCTTAGGTATACCTACTTCTATAATAAATACATATATACATTACACACTATTTATCCTTATACATAACATTAACCAGTCACAAAGTACTTTTTGTCATTTTTAAACTCGCACACACACACACACAAATTTACCAACTTTATTTTTTTTTCTCGCGTACTCGCGGCACTCGCGTTTCCTCATAGGTTAGGTTATAGGTAGTAGCTGAAAAACGGTGTTTTGCCCTTCCGGGCGATATAATACACTGAGCTACGGCCTTTTTGTACCGCTGCGGCACACATGTACTCGCGCCAGTTTTAAAAAAATTTTGAAATTTGTATCTTTTGTTTTTGTCTTTCATAGTTTACTGTCCCTCGTATATTGTGTGTCGAATATGTGTATGAATAAACATTTTTATCTATCTATCTATCTATCTATCATTTTAGTGATATCTTTCTTTTAAAAAATACTATTGTGCAATGTGCATTCGATACCAGTTTCACTTTTGCCTTACACTCATAAATAGTTTAGCGGGTTGTCCTCACTCAGATAATGCCCTTTGTACTCATTAAGTCATCATTATTTAGGTATCTGGGTTTGCGTACAAAGCTAACCCGACTCTTGGAAAATAAAAGCGACTCATTGCCAACTTTTCACTTAACCATTCCGTCTTAACAAACTCGATCCCATTTTATCAATTGTCAAAGTTTAAAAACTTAATCCACTTAAGGACCCTTTAGGGAGAGTTCCGACTGCGCATGACGGCACCCTAGCGGGAAAACCAAGGACAATTCGTGGATGGATTTCGTGGGAGAAGGACGCATCGCGCGTCAGCCCTCAAAAACATCGCGACCGCCGAATAGTAAACACTACTCATCATTCGAACGTTCCTAATTCAAATCAAAATTTAAATAGTGATTCGAATTTTAAATAAAAAGTGTGTAAAATCAATAATGAAAACTAGGACGGTTTAAGTGTAAGTTGGATGTAAATGATGTGACTTAATGAACTTTTAATTTTGATTTAGTGTTGACGTGAATATGAACGAATAATGTCGTAAATGGAGTTGACTGAGACACCGAAAATGAAGTTCTTTTTGCTTATGACTCTCGTTGGTAAGTATTTATTTAATTCTTTTAATTAGTTATGCTCACCTATTTTGTTAACGTACATAATTGTAAGAAAACATGATTTACTAGCCTAGAAAAGGTAGGCTACTTTGAACAATTTATGCTGTACATTGTAAAAATAGTAAATAGTTTTGAAAAAGACAATTCAGATTTTTGTGCAAGGTGCGATTTCGAAACTCAAACGTCAAATTACTTCAAAAAATAATCTTGTAATTTAAAAAAAAGTCCTTTGTCCTTTGCAAAATTACCTATTTGACGCTTTATGACGCAGTTACATTACGTCATCACTTCAGAAACAAAGTGGCGACAGGTGGAAAAAAAAGCGACAAGAAAAAAGCCACTGTTATCTAATCATGCCACTTTAACTTATAAGATATTCAAAATATAAATGATATAATTTTTTTTTGCATAAGTGTACTTCTTTAATAATGAAATTAGTGTAGTTTTTTGTTTAGTATAAGTACCAGCTAATACACCAGGTAATATTGCATATTAAATTATGTTTAGAGGACAGTTTTTTATCGCGATAATAGTACCAGGAATTCATAGTGGGATTGGAACGTGCTGGTATTCCTAAACTATTACTAGCTACTGTTTTTGCTCATGTATTTTTTTGTAATAAAACAGCTTTTCCCGGAAATTGTATAGTTTTGATTTCCAAATTTAATCACCGACTTTGATGTTTTAGATTTAATATTTTAAATAAAAAATTAATTTTGTGATTTTTTTTATGAAGTTTCAAGAACACAGCAGTCAGTAGCAGTGATTTTACAGATTTGTTGATTTTCAATTTTATGTAGCGTTTAAATAATAGTACCATGATCCTTTTAAAAGTCGGCTACCTAAGCGAGGGGATTTTAGCAGGGCACCGGTTTTTCGTGTGGATCCTAAAAAGAATAATACCAACCTGTCTCTACCCGTGGGTGTCGTAAGAGACGACTAAGGGTTTGTAAACCGGAGGATGGCCAGCAGAATCTTTCTGTGTATCGTACTATGTTGCGTACTGGGGTCACCAACAACAGCGGTCGCCAGCCGCAACGCTTACAAGCGTGGTGATTATGGTACATCCCTTACAAAGTACCAAGTGTTTTTGCTGGAGTTCTGGAGGGAGCTCCCTATCCTGCAGTGGAAGTTTCATGTGATGTTATGTATGTACCGATTTTCACAGAATTTCACAGAAACATTGCTATTTGCCAGTTTACTCATGTTAAAAATACATACAGTGGAACATAGAACCTCCTTCTTTTTCGAAGTCGGTTAAAAAGAAACAATGATGGCAAGGGCAAAAAATTCTCGGAGTTTTTACGTGACAATGACTGCAAGAATAGAAGACGACGGGTTAAATTTTTAATGTCCCACTCTTAAAGAAAGCTCTCGCCGAAAATGGAAGCCAACTTCTAAATTATTTAGCAAGTTGGATGGCTCGGATATAACAGAGAAAGATTATTTTTATCTCCCCGGGAACTAAGGTGCGGTTGACTATCTAGTTATAGAAAGACTTCTTTGAGTTTATATGCGTGTATTGCGGGCTAAGAATAGTAACATCTCACCTTTATCTGAAAGTATCGTAAAAGGTGACTAAATATGCGAAAAAACTTGGCTTATGAGATGCCAGACGCTATGTGATGCTGCCTAGTAGAAACATCTACGCCACGTCCAGCTCCGTCCAGTACGTCTTAATCCAGCTTCGTCGGTACTAAAACATACTGAGCTAGCGTGATAACATGTAACCTTATGATAACCTTATGTAATGTTTCGTTAGAAACACACTAGTTTTGCACCACATATATTTATACAAGGTGAAATTGATAACATTCGACGAATTTTGAGATTTAGTTCAGACCGCGAAACTGACCAATTTTCGCCCAGAAACATAGGTCATCAGACGAAAAAAAAATTACCCTTTCATAGTAAAGTCAGTCAGCTGACCATACATTTGTTTAAATTTTTTTTAACGACCTATGTTCCTTGGGGAAAGTTGTTCAGTTTGTCATGGTCTGAACTCAATCTAATTTGTCAAATGAGTTCAAATTCACACTGTAGACTCAATTAATTGTATTAATTACTGGAGAGCTAAAGTCAGACTGATGCACTGCAAATTAATTTCAAGATACGCGATATAACTTAGACTGGGATTTGGGTGTGTCGGCAACATCACTAAGGATTGGTTCACGGCGGGGCAGTTTACTATTGTCTAATCTGTGGCGGCGGTTAGTCACCACAGTATATTGGTATGCGACGCAGAAGGAGGCAAGAATTGGGCATGGCCACAGAATAAAGTAATAGTACTATCATACAGAACGGACACTTTCCGCCCCCCATGCAATCCACCCCGCACCCCCACGTGCACCCGCCTGCGAGATTCTCGTGGTCCTTCTGAATGTCTTTTGTACTGAAAATGCGGGCCTATGCGACATATCAATTTTAAATTTCAAATTCGCGCTCGATGTATGTAGTGTCTGGGGTTTGGCAGGGTTATAAGGCTTGAAGAACAGCCGATGGGACGTTAGGGTTCTCTCTCCTCCATAAACCGGAAAACGAAGCGTGGGCAGCCCCCCCCCCACATTGTGGACCGACGATACAAGGTCGCGGGAACCCACTGGATGCGGGCAGCACAGGTTCGGTTGTCGTGGAGATTTTTAGAGGAGGCCTATGTCCAGTAGAGGACCTCTTTCAGCTAATATGATGACATAGGAGATTTGAAAAAGGGCGTATAATACTTGGCCAGCCTTTCTATCGGTCCAATAATGACCTGCTACGGAAAACGTGTACAAAGATTTTTATAGCAAAGTAGTCGGTCACAAAAATTCTCACTTCTGGCACTCGTCGGCCGCTGCTCGCTTTGCCCTCTCGGCTCGTGCGTTGTAGTCGCAAGACAACCTAACGGACCTATGAAAAGTCTCAAAATTAAGGGTTTTTGCCAATAGTGGAGGCACTTGTAGAAACCATGGTTTCTACACAGAGCGACTGCCATCTGAAATCTGGCTGTCAGAGTTTTTAAGCTGTCAAATGGCCTCTGACTTGGCTTTAGGACTACTATCATTGATAGAAGCTGGAACCAATGGCTACCGAAGGGTCATGATTACTCAATGTAATCGAAAAATATCAGTGAATAAAATTTCAAGAAATGATAAAATTTGTCTTCTCCATACAAACTGTTCAATTAAGATTGCCACTTCGTATGGATTGGATAGGCCGATTTTTTTTTTAATTTCTTGAAAGTTTTATTTTCTGAAAGTTGTTCAGATTCGTTAATTGATCATACCTTTTTAGATTTCGGAAACCTGTCCCTTAAACCCTTAATTTCACTAGTAAGTTTTCTGCAAAAATTCTACTTCGTATGTAGTACGGGTATGTAGGTATTCGTTTCGTATCTTCAAAAGCAATATCGGGTCACGGTGATTGTATCGCATTTCCAATAATATCCCCGGATCTCATACCCGGATATAAGTCAGTATTTTCCCAAAGCATGACCGGACCGGATAATGCACGCTCTTCTTTAATGTGTGGGTAGATGTTGAAATGTGTGTGTAAAATTAGGTATACAGGGTGTTAGAGACAGCCTTCCGAATACTGAAGGGGCATGATCAGTCAACGATACTAAAAAACTTTCAGTGAACAAAACTTTCAGGAAACGAAAAAATAAAATACGCGTCTCCATACAAAATTGTAAAGTTAATCGGGCAGTTTGTATGGAGAGGCCGATATTGTTTTCGTTTTCTGAAAGTTTTGTTCACTGAAAGTTGTTCAGTGTCGTTGACGGAAGGCTGCACCTTACACCCTATATTGTTTAATTTACGATTTCATGTCTCTTCATAATAATATCGTGTGAGTTGTAAGATCAAAGTCAAAGTTAAAATAGTTTTTTTTTTTTTTTTTAATATTTATTTTTTTATTTAGTTTATTATTTATTTGTTTTTTTTTTTTTTTTTTTAGATTTATTTATTTTTATTCATTGTTGGATATTAAAATCTCTTAATGACGTCAGCTAAACTACATTGCTTCACAAACAAATCGATGACCAATCGATGACCAACCTCAAAAATTCAGGTTTTAAATTTGTTGATTTTTTTTATGTGACAAATGTGCAAGCGAGCAGATAGGACACCTGATGGAAAGTGAGCCGCTATTACCACAGAAAGTACCCGGGACCAACGGTTTAACGTGTCTTCCGAAGCACTGTTATCCTATACTATTAAACGAGCAATATTTGTGTATCTATATTTGTAATCAGTTTCTCGAAAACGGCTCTAACGATTTCTATGAAATTTAGTATACAAGGGTTTTTGGGGACAAAAATCTATCTAGCTATGTCTCATGTCTGGAAAAAATCGTTTTCACCGTGTTTTTTAATTTTTCTTAGCGGGTTTTATTGCGTTCAAGAAACTTACAGCGCCATCTGTTGTTGAGTAACTTAGCTTCCTCACCCGATGATATTTTAATCATACAGAGCATTAGCTCGGTCGCCCAGGTACTTATTATCTTAATTATCTTAATTTCGGACAATCATGCGATTCATAGTGCAATGTCCTAACCAAGCTGGGGAAGTCATACATACTCATTTTTGTTTTTGACCGTTTCCTCCACCGGCAATCGAACCTTGAGATCGAGAGCCAAACTCTCTAATACGAAACATTCTTTTTTTTTGTTATTTCGATCAGCATCATAAAAATTCAACCTGTATTTTATTAACTTTTCAACTGATAAGCTATTAATCTCGAATGCAGTTTTGTTTCTTTAAAAAACATAAGGGTTTATTACGTTTCAGTAATATATGGTACTTATCTGTATAATAATTTCCCTCCAGTTTCGTAATTTTTTCTTTTAAACTCTTAATTTTTTAGTTTCAAGTTAATTTTTAGGGTTCCGTACTTACCTCAAAATAAAAAAACGGAACCCTTATAGGATCACTTTGTTGTCCGTCTGTCTGTCTGTCTGACAAGACCCTTTTTCTCACGAACAGGAAGAGGTATCAGGTTGACGTTGATAACGAATATTAAGGTCCATAAACCACACCAGATCTGAAAGTTTTAATGTTTTACAACGACGCAATCAAAAGATATGGCTTTTTATGACCTCATCTCCATACATTTATGCAAAATAGCAAAACCTACAGGGTACTTTTCGTTGACCTAAAATTATGAAATTTGGCAAGAAGCTAGGTGTCACAGTACAAATAAAGGGAAAAGTCTAAAATCATTAAATATTTAAATTTTTCTCACAACTAATAGTAACCAATTATGGTGAGCTCCCGTTTCAAGAACTTTTCTATAAAAGAGGGGACAAGTTGGATGGTCGCGAAGTTTTTAAAGTCAAAGAGCAAAAGCTTTTAGTATATCATATGGTAGATAGGTACGGAACACTTAGGGCGCGAGTCCGACTCGCACTTGGCCGGTTTTTAGGGTTCCGTAGCCAAATGGCAAAAAACGGAACCCTCATAGATTCGTCATGTCTGTCTGTCTGTCCGTCCGTATGTCACAGCCATTTTTCTCTGAAACTATAAGAGCTATACTGTTGAAACTTGGTAAGTAGATATTCTGTGAACCGCATTAAGATTTTCACAAAAAAATTGAAAAAAAAAACAATAAATTTTAGGGTTCCCCATACTTGGAACTGAAACTCAAAATTTTTTTTTTACCAAACCCATACGTGTGGGGTATCTATGGATAGGTCTTCAAAAATTATATTGAGGTTTCTATCTTTTTTTTTAAACTGAATAGTTTGCGCGAGAGACACTTCCAAAGTGGTAAAATGTGTGTCCCCCCCCCCCTGTTACTTCTAAAATAAGAGAATGATAAAAATAAAAAAAAATATATGATATACATTACCATGCAAACTTCCAACGAAAATTGGTTTGAATGAGATCTAATAAGTAGTTTTTTTTAATACGTAATAAATCGTAAACCGCAATTTACCTTTCATTCTATCAACTCAAATATAAATTTTAGTTACTTACATAATAAAGTTTTTTAGCAATAAAAATACCATAACTTTTATTTTTATACGTACAGGTTTATACGGAACCCTCAGTGCGCGAGTCCGACTCGCACTTGGCCGGTTTTTTTTTAACTTCTTAGCTAAGCAGACTATTCCAAGCTTTTAAATGAGCCTACTTTGAAAAAATACACGACCAAAAACAAAAAGGTGTCGTTTTCTTTTTTTTTTTATTATAGCACCTTTAATGTTTCAATAGCAAATTTTTCGAAAAAAAAAATATCGATAAATTTTTGTCTTATATTCGCATATTTCAATTTATCAAGGTTCGACAGTGATAGCATCCACAACATAGATATAAATAAATACATTTATTTTTCCTTCCACTCAATTTTATCTGGACCGGATCAAGCGATCGTACCGTATTTCCAATAAATAATATTCCAAGATTTATCTCCGCATATAAGTCAGTTTTTCCGGTGATGTAACCGCGATAATCTGCTTTGGGACATTCATAACGTGCTTTCCTGTACCTTAAACTATTTTTTATTTAGCTGCAAGATATTTTTTTCCTGATTTATTATTGTAAAAGGTTTGTAACTTTTTATTACTCACCATTTCTGTGTTAAAACTGTAGGTAATCAACGTTTATAATATCATTATCATAAATGTTATCCAATCAACCCAAATAATTTACGAATGTATTTATAATATAAATGAACAACGCTGAGAAAGAAAACATTGGCCTGAATATTGCATTAATTAGCTGCTTCCTGCGACTTTGTCTACGACGACATTAAAACTTGATACCTCTTATTTTCCCAGGACAAAAATAGGTATGGCTAAATACTATTATCCTGTCATAATAGATAAAAATATGACAACCCGTAAGTAATTCCAGAAGTTTTACTTTTAATGTAAAATAATATACTGGATATACTAGACAAGACCTGGATAGACCAAGTCAGCCCGACTCGCTGGCTCGGCCACGTAAAGAGAGGAAGATCGTGCAGTCAAAAGAGCGTACCTGGGACGACCGACGAGAAACGGCCGGTCGGACGTCCCAGGTACCGCTGGAGTGACGAAGTGCAGAAGGACCTGAGCGCTTTCCAAAGCTCCGATTGGCGTGAGGAGGTGCAGAAAAGGGCCGACTGGCGGCTTTTGGTGTCGGAGGCCAAGATCCTCTTAGGGTCCCTGAGCCAGCGAAAGTAAGTAAGCAAGGATATAGTGCTTTATAGAAAACTTTCAAAAACATCTTTATATTTTATTTTCGAGCGGAACGAGAAAGGTATTGTATTGGTGAAAAAAAAAGTTTTTCAAATTTTCTCAAAAATGTGTTCCATATCACTTATACATCATAAAAAACAAGTCCCCTAAAAATGTCCGTCCGTCGGACGGTCGGTCGGTCGGTCCGTCCGTCACGCTTTGGCCTAGCGACTAAACGAATAGTCCGATTGACACCATATTCTAAATTTAAGATAATTATGAAAATTTATCGAAGGATTTTGAATAATTTCCTTGGGAAAGTTGTTCAGTTTCATTGACTGAGCCCGCCCTTTCAGTTTTCGGTACACTGTCCCTTAAACCCTGTATACTTAATTGTTTGATTTACAGAAGGACGCTGCTGCCATTTCTCCAGTCTATCATCACTTAGTTGCCTTTTATGACTCCCTCGGGAAGAATTGGGGTAGTGATAATAGTAGCCGGTACCCACAAACAATTACATTAATAATTCATCGAGTTAGGCTTTTAATTTTAGGTCTAGCCGTCTGACTAAAGTAGGTTAAGTAGTTTTATTTGATATTTCTGGTATTAATCTGGTCTGTATTTACGAATAGCATAACTTTGAAGGTAAGACTATCTTTTAATAATATTTTTTTCGGGTTTTAATTTTGTGTGAAACCTTTTGGAAATTATTCTAAATGCTTGATTCGACACTAACTTGTTCAAGTCAATTAGAAATTCCCACAAAAATGTAACTGAATAATTGAATACTACAGGGTGACTTTGAAGACTTTCAACAAATGAAGGTAAGTTGTATAGGTCTTAGGATATTTGGACTTGCAATTATTTTTAATTTTATTAAGTTAAACTAAACATACTTGAAATCGATACACAAAACGTACTTGCATAAAAAATAATAAAATAAGCATAATTTATGAAAAAAAAATGCATCATTTTTGGTTATATTATATTTTTAGGTACGTTTGTGTATCAGTTTCAAAAATATTCAACTTAATACTCCGAAATTCCTTAGATCTATACAAAAATTATCTATATATATAACAGAACTTCCCATTAAAATTTGTCGATTATCTTCAAAGTCACCCTGTAGATTTTCAATATCAGTAGGTGAGTTCTTTTTACCCGACTACGGCAAAAAGGAGGGTTATGATTTTGACCGGTATGTATGTATGTACGAGTATATATGTATGTATGTATGTTCATCTGTTCCATCATAACTTATAAATCACTTATCGTAATTTGACAAATGAGGAGTCGCTGGAAGCGTCTTGATCATCCGCTGGTTATAGGATACAATATATTTCGTTTAATTGAATGTGGCGCCCTCTAGAGGAGGTTAAGTCATGGAAGAAAAAAAAATTTAATCGTACCGTGTTGGGTATCAAATGAAAGGTCTTAATGAGCACATTTCAAAAATATATATGTTGTTAACTTTTTTATGTATTTCTAACCCCAAAATAATTGAAATAAAAAATCAGTTCAAAAACTAGAACCCAACTACTGGCAAATCTTGCTCTAAAAAGTATAAAACAAGAAAATATTGTCATCTGAAATTGTTATGTACGAACTATGGTATTAAATAAATATTCATAGTGATGTTCAAATAATAGCCGTGGTCATGTTATGCCACCTATCCTAAAAAAGCGATCATCAACTTTATGGCCAAGTGGCATAACAATATGACCACGGCTATTATCTGAACATCACTATGAATATTTATTTAATACCATAGTTCGTACATAACAATTTCAGATGATAATATTTTCTTGTTTCATACTTTTTAGAGCAAGATTTGCCAGTAGTCGGGTTTTAGTTGTTGAACTGATTTTTTTTATCATTTAAATAATTATTTATAAAAATATTTTTAGAATTATTTAAGTAGTCACAGAGATCTCTACAAACAAACAATTTTTCCTAATAATATTAGTACCTACACGCTGGTGCCCGCGACGTCGTCTACGCAGGTTTATAAATTGTAGCCTATGTGTTATTCTGATTTATAAGCTATATTATTGTAAATTTTCATTAAAATCCATTCAGTAGTTTTCATGTGAAAGAGTAACAAACATGAATCCATCCATCCATCCATACTTACAAACTTTCGCGTTTATAATATTAGTAGGATAGGATAGAAAGTAGGATAGGTAAGCTGATCGTTTTGCATGTAGAATCAAAAATAAATAAAAAGGGACTTTCTACAGGGAATTTGTCTGAGAGGGTCGGGTCCTTCTCGGATTATATTCTTAAAGGTATCGAAATAAAGATTCTTACGACAACGCACTTCGTAAGACGGTAAAAGGACGCAGCCTACTCGTCTTGATGATTCTCAATAGCTTTTATAAAAACTTTGAATCATATCGCTTAGTCAGCCGATATTTAATATTATTACTCCTTATTTTTAAGATATGTTAACATTTTTTAGTCTAGTAGAAGGAAGTAAGGTGGCATACCTCGACAAGATGAATGGTTGTGAGTTTGTGGAAGATCCTGAAGCAGCCTGTCGCAGACTGGGTTGACTAAAGTGTAGAGGTGGGTTGAAGGGCAGTAGATGATGCAGGATCGCCAGAAAGATAGGCGTTATAGTTGATGGATGATTCTCGTCCTACCCATTTGTATAACTGAAAAAAAAAGACTTGCCATTAGGTAGCCCACCTGCTCGTCTGCTCACTTATTTTATAAAAAAAAACTTACTGAGCTGGAGTTTGTATATTTTTTATATAAAAATGTGCTCATAATTCCGAGATTCGATGCAAATTCTACGAAGTAAGTTTAAAACGAAATTAAGTTTGCCTTAAGTAAAGTTTGCACCGACCTGAACTCTCAAACAAATTGCTTGATTCGGATTAGTCATTCCGAAAGGGCTATTGTAGATGTGATTACAGAGGCACGCCATTTTAATCCTATCAAGACTGGATGGAAACAGCCATTGTTGAGTTCGTTAACGTTAATTTTCGTTTTAAATTTTGTCAGTTTGTCGGAGAAATTAAACAGAATTTTGGTTCTTGACGACGTGATACGACTGGCATGGAGCCAACCGCACTGTCGCGTACTCTTTGTAGCAACGGACAAAACAATGTTGAGTGAAAAAGGTAGATGGAAAAAGTTTAATAAATCATTGGTTGCACTGTCACCCAGTGACACAGTGTCATTGCTTGGTTTTTTCTTGTCGCTTCTTCTATTTCACAAAGCGACACATTTCAAGGACACAAGATTGTTTGAGAAGTGACGTGGTTTACATGACGTGGAAATATTTGCAACGTTGTTTTTTTATTTGCTGTGTGTAAATAATCAGATAGAACAAAAGTGTACAGAATTCTAGCAGAATTACAAAAAAAATATACCTAATTCCACTACAATTCTTTTATGAAACTTGAAACGGTTTGTGGCATAAATCTCTTACTTATGAAGTGTATACCGTGTACGACCCACGTCTCGCGTGTATATCCCTCGTCAAGTACGTGTCGTTTACCCTTTCTCTTCCCGAGGGTGTCGTAAAAGGCGACTATGGGATTTAACTTGACGATGGGCAGCAGCGTCATTCCACGTATCGTACAACCTTATTGCGGTCACGAACCACCGCGAGCCATAGTAGAATTGCGGTGACAAGCGTGGTGACTATGGTTTAACCCTTGCAAAATATACCCAATTTTGATGGGAGTATCCTATCCAGCAATGTACTTTTTACGCAGATAATATTATAATGATGACAGCCTGATTTTTGTAAGAATTCTATAGAATGCCGATTATATTAATTTAATTTTGATATAAGGGCTAAAACAAAGGCTAACTCATTTTACATAATTCGAACTCAGCTGACTCATAAGAAACCTTAAAGATAAGCTCCAAAATTACTTTGAAGTCCAAATCAATTACTTCCCGCAACTCAACTTCGATCTCGAATTAATTAAGAATTAAGTTACAAAAGAAAATTGTATTTATCCAAGGAAAATAATCCAAGATTTCCTTTAGAAATGATCCCTGAAATGAATATTGAATAAGTCATGGTCCCGGTTTTGTGTAATAAAATTCTCGTTTGCGAAATGAAACGTAGATGGAGAACTTTGGACCGTGAAGAAAAACAACTCGGTTCTGTAATGTTCGTTAATAAAATAATACGTTTAATTGAAGTTCGGTTTCTTTTATTATTCGAGTGGAATTGGTCGTTGAGAAAACGACATAGTTGGGGTAGAAACTTTATTTAGTTTCTAGAGTCGAGTTGACTTAGAAACTTCGATTCTGTTTACTTCTTACTTCTTTGAAGACTGTTTTTTTATATTTTCTTTTTTTTAAATAGTGACAATTTTTGTCATCATCATCATATCGTGTAGGTTGTTAGATTGATGGCCGACTTTACCAAACCCTGATGTTAAAAGCCTCCAAATGCCTCTGACATGAATTTGTACATGTGTTTTGTGATGTTGATCATCACATCACATCATAAACAATTATTCATTAATTTATTAATTCACATGACACACCAATGGACTTTTTTTGTCAAAAAGCGTTATTTAAGTACAGAAGTTTTAATTTTAAGAAGTACTTAAACCAAGTTAAAATCCACTTTAGAGGCTCAAAATCTACAAGAGTTCGGCCCCAGTTTGCCAAAGCCTATTATTTGACCAGGGCCTGCGCCAATCCCTTGGTTAGGTAACCGTCGTCGCAGAAACGGCATACTAAAGTAAATACAACAGTTTACTTTTCCAAGCAGAATTTTACCACGACGTGAAAATCTGTAGCGGGAATCCAATTCCGGTTAACAGTTGCGAGTATTGACAGCTCACCACGCCACCACCGGTGATTCCATGGGAAATTGTTAATCCCATTGAAGCGAAACATAGGAAAGCCGCGTACGATTCACGCGGCGACGGCTTGGCACGTTTCCAGTCTACGATTGTACTTTACCCCGGCGATTATTTTCACTGGTGCACTATTCAAACTGCTTCGGAATCCTACGACTGAATGGACATGAAAGAAATTTCGTGTGCAGCAACCGACAGTAATGATGGCCGTTTATTCTTTTGAAAGAGCGCGAGAGAAACTCGCAAATAAAACAGTGATGGTGTTCTAAGATACGGCTGCGAAATTTTATTTCAACATTTTCCTTTTTATTTATCCTTTTACGAGCGCACGTGGTTGTGTATGCAAACTGTGGGTCGATTAGGTCGTCGTCGTTTTGTCTCACTCGGACGTTGAGAACGAACTTGGAGAGAACGAATGTACGCGGTTTTAATAAACTTTCTCACAAAACGAGCGTTGCGACACGAAATTGGCCTGTAATTCCCGAGACCGGTAGATTGTACTTTTTGCAAATGCGAGGGAAATGCTAGAAGTTGATTACGTGACTAAAAAGAAGCAAGCCAATTTATCGATCGAGCAAATAGGGAGTTTGAGTTTGTGTAAAAAATAAAAATAGCAGAGGCCTTTTTTACGGCGCCATTTTTCGAGAAACAATCGTGCATTTACCAAAATATATGACCAAAGTTCAAACCCCTTTATCACTTTTCTATTTCCAGGGTGATTACCTTTAAATATTATTAATAATATATTACATTATCACTTCTCAATTTTCAGGATAATCTTCCCTTTTATATATTCTTAAGAATCTACGTTTATAATATTATAAAGAGGAAAAATTTGTTTGTGTGTTTGCATTGAATAGGCTTCGAAACTACTGGACCGTATTGAAAATTTCTTTCACCATTAGAATTTTACATTATCCCTGATGAATATAGGCCCTAGAATATTTTATAAATGAAAAGAAAAAATCGATAATGAAACCCAAGGTGTGAAAAAAATAATAGGTCTTTACCTATGAAATTGCCGAAATTTTCGTACAGATTAATGAGATCGTAATTCCTATAATTCTAATGTTATTTTTTTAATTAGTCTTATATTTGAAAGTTGACTTCAAGGTTATCAATTCACGCATAAAATAAAGTTTTTATTTTTAGTTTGATATATAAAATTAAAGGTTCGAAAATTGTTCGTCTTAAATGTCGTCCGATTTCATCATTAGATTTGTTATATTTTTTTTTTTCAGATAATATTTTCGAAAATTAAATTTAAGCTTCTGTTATCTTAATGTCTTCCCAATAATGCTTAAAAAAATAAATAACAATGGATTTATAATTCCTAAGAAAAATGCAAAAACGTTAGTACTGAAAATTGAATTTACCTAAAATTCGCCATACAAAACGGCAATTTCATAAGTAAAGACCTATTACCAAATAGCATCCTTATATCGCGTACGCTGCCGAAACTATTGATAATAGAGCAAAGTGATGTACTACAGTTTTATAGAAGACATCAATATCTACAAAAAAGTTTTGAATACTATATGTCTTACTATTACATTTATGTCACAATAACTACTTTTCATGTTAAAATATGCATTAGTAACGCTGGTACAAAATAGGCCTAACTTGGTATAAATCCTTACCAAAATAAATGACTTCATATTTAAAGCTATATCAGTGCCTGTAAGTTATATGAGTGTAATAATTATACCATTCATAGGTTATCATGAGTGTAATAATTATGAAAATTAAAATTTAAGAAACAGCGCTCTAAGTGACTCAAATGGTTTTATCTACAACAGAGAATAGACACGTAAAATTTGGATAATGGTTCCTGTATGTGTATATGAGTGTAACATCACACCTATATCCCTCAAGGGGTAGGCAGAGCATCAAAGAGTGTATGTGATGATGAGAAAACTGGCTTTGTCTATTTCTTAAGTACCTAAATATTTAATTTATAATCATGTCCAAATTTTCATTATAATTTACTCTTTTTTAGTAACCCCTAACGTAACAAGAACCTATAACTAACCATGCGAAGCCAGGGTGGACCGCTAGTATATTATATTATCACTTCTCAAATTTCAGGGTAGTCTTGCCTTTTAAATATTCCAAATAAAATATTATAGTATCACTTCTCAATTTTCAGGATAATCTTGCTTATTCTCTGAACCCGTCATCCTTCAAAGGCAATGGATACGTCAATCCATATCCATTCGAAGCCCTTCGCGTCCATCCCATCCATTTACTTGCTCTAATTAACTGTCCTTGTAAAACTCGCTACAGAGGCTATTTGGGTCAACCATTGCATAGGAATTGTCAATTTTGGTCAATAGAAATATAAGCAAGCCATATGCTTAAGCTAAAATAGATAGACAGAAGCTCTTTACTGCACATAAACTCAAAATAATAGCGTACGAAAAGCTTTCAGAAAGGAATTTATTCACTTAATACTTAGAAGCAATTGTAAAAATGCCTACAGAAGCTTCAGTGTTTCTCAGTTCTTGGGCTGCCTAGAAGAGATTGCTTTAAGAATTAAGGCCGCTTTTGCGTGCAATTAGATATAACCTTTTCGTACGCTATTATTGTGAGTTTGTGTCCAGTACCAACTCATCTCTGCCCGTGAGTGTTGTAAGCGGTGACTTAGGGCTTATGAACCAGAGGATGGGACGCAGCATCTTTCTGTATATTGTACCATCTAACATACTGCGGTCACCAACAACAGCGGTCGCCAGCCGCTACGCTAACCTAACAATGTGGTGGTGGCTATGGTAAATCCCCTACAAAGTACTACGCGTTTTTAACTGGAATTCTAGAGGGAGCTCCTTGTCCTGCAGTGGACGCATTATGACATGTTATGACAATTTTATACATTTTCATTATATTCTACTAGCGTTTACGATAGTAGAAAGCCGCTTGTCCCTGGCATGAGCTTGCCACGACCGCGAGTTTTAAAAATAAAATGCGCTAATCACGTGTTTTTTTTTTTTTTAGGTCAATAGAAATATAAGCAAGCCATATGCTCAAGCTAAAATAGATAGACAGAAGCTCTTTACTGCACATAAACTCAAAATAATAGCGTACGAAAAGTGAGAAGTGATACTATAATATTTTATTTGGAATACGTGATACAGTTTCTATACGAAATTATTATGTTCCTTGGACAGAGACGATCAGTATCATAAGTAGATACTTACAGCAACAAAACAAAAAATAAACTAATTAAAAAGACAAGGATATTTTTAATTTGTTTTGCTTAAATATTCTAATTCGTGATATTAAACAACTTACTTATAAAATACTAATAGACAGTATTTTTAATTAGCTCGTTCAATCTCATCTTATTACAACGCTGTATTCAAAACTCAATTTTCTTATCTCTTTAGTAGTTTATTAGACAAAAGACCAATTGTGCTTAGGTTGGTATTAGATTTCAAGTCAAATAAAGCTTTGAAGCAAATAATACACCTACGCAGGCGATCCACGGTGGCACTTCATTACTTTGAATCCCTTAAGGCTAAACCACTAAGCACATAAACCTAAGGGCTCCCGCACACGACCGAGAATCAGTGGGAAAACGTACATTCAAGTTTTTTTAGTAGTGTGCAAAATCTGTGTGGGGAAGTACGAGTACCACCCTCTTGCTTATTTCTGCTGTGATGCAGCAGTGTTTGCACCGCTGTGTTTCGGTTCGAAGATTGAGGGAGCCAGCAAAATTACCAGCACATGAGACATACTCGTACCATTTTAGTTCTCAAAGTGAGCAACGAGCTTTGCTGTCTTATTAGTGTCAAAATATGCCACTAATGAGATAGTGGGTTCTATGGGTGGTGATGATCACTTACCATCAGGTGGCTCACCTGCTCACTTGTAACGAAAAAATTTAATTCTGAGTATATAATAATAATTTGTTGTTACATGACGGCATATTGCGATTTTCTTCGCTGTACTAGCTCGTAAAGGCGAATGCCTTTGACAATATAAAATGATGGCGTCTTTTTATAGGCATGGATAGTGTTAGTGATAGCCCAGTAACTCCAAAGTGATCCACGGATTATGTGCCAAAGATTTGGAACGGGGCCAATTACGATACGCGAAAACGATTAAAGCAATAATACGGCTATGGCAGATTAAATTGCTCTTAGAGGATTGATAAATGTGTGTTTCTGATCGGTTTGTGACTTGCCTTTTGATGATTATTTGGAACCAATGTATAGGTCTATGAATGCTTTAATCGGATGTCGTATATAATAGTTCACCAAAGTGGGAGTGCGCCGGTTGATTGTGTGGTAAACATTAAGATTTAAATTATAGCAGCTAACTTAAACGTGTTGCTCGCAATATGCTTGAAATGTTATTCTTTTTCAAGAAGCTCTCAGCAAGGAGTTAGTTTTCATACCTGATGACAATAAAATCGAAGTACTTACAAGAATAAAATGAATACTAAATTAGAGTTAATTTTGAAATGAAGCAAAAATGTGTGTAAAATTGACTCAATTTGAAACAATAAGTAGTAGGGCCGGGAGCCAAAATCACTCGGCTGCTGTTAAAGTCTATCTAGGCGGGATTGTAATTAAAATAAATAATTTTAATGAAGAACCATGGAAGCGTTGTTTGCGGTCGTGAAAAAGTATGCACTTATGTAACCTTGAAGTCATAGACCGCCAAACAAAAATGTTGGCATTGAAATGGCCTAACTATAAAGCAAGCTCGTCCACTTAACTCCTGAGCCTCAACTCGTTAGCTTTTACTTTTTAAAAATTGTTTTTAAATCAATAATATATCTATAGAAAGCTTAAAAAATACCCTTTCATCTAAGTGCGGCGACATACGAACGATCCGCGACGGGTTATTCCGTCAAGAACGACACACCGCGTCGGAACGAACCGTAACCACAAAGTAAATGTCACAAATCAGACCTTGCGATAAGTTCTGACGAGGAAATGCCGCTCTAATATGTGAAAGTTAACAGAAACATTATCATCATCATCATATCAGCCGAAAGACGTCCACTGCTGGACACAGGCCTCCCTTAAAGATCTCCATGACGATCAGTCCTGAGCTGCTTGCATCCAGAGGCTTCCCACGACCTTGACCAGATCGTCGGTCCACCTTGTGGGGGGCCTGCTAACGCTTCGTCTTCCGGTACGTGATCGCCCCATCGGCCAAACTAACCAACAACAAGACAACCCCGTTGGTGTGGTTGGTAGTGAGCCTGCCTTTCAGCAGCAGCGGGCCGCGGGTTCGATTGGCCTAGGCCCAGGGCAAACATTTTATGCGATGAACACAAGTGTTTGTTCTGAGTCTGGGTGCTATTTATCTATTTATGTGTCAGTCTCTGATACCCATAGTACAGGCTCTCTCTGCCTAGTTTGTGATCAGATGTCCTTGTGTGAAATGTCCTCCAATATTTATTTATTTAACCTAGAGAAGAATACGTTTCTACCTTTCAACCAGACGACACAAGAAGGATCCATTTTAGTCTAGGCAACGAAGCGGATCGTTGTATGAAGACCCCGCATTAAATCCTCAGTCGATAAAATTTTGCTGGGGTGTTACACTACATGAGACAAACCTTCTATAAAAAAAAAATTATTTTTAATTTTTCCATACAAAAATTACAAAATGTATGAAAAAATATTTTCAAAAAAAAATTTTTTGGATATTTTTAATTTACATTTAATTCATGATTCTTTATCATCCTGTCAAATTAAATCTGCCTGAGAAATTTATGTTGGGGTCAACTGCTTCGTTGCCTACATAAATTTTTCTTGCAATGGTTGAATGGTTGGTATGGTTTCAAACAAACAAATATATGATAATGATCTTTTCAAAGGGGTATTACTACAAGTTCGAGAAAGCCTGTAATTATCTAAATAGATTTAAGATTATTTGTTTGCTGTATACATGAAGGTGGGTAATACGGCTATTCAAATTGAATTATCATATTGCCTTCAAAGGGCATTACCGCTAAGTTATCAAACGGTAGCGTTACAATATATTGTAACGCTACCGTTTGATAACTAGGCATTTATATCAGTAAATTTGTATGTTATAACCATTGTGGTGTGCATATTACGCGTGTCTATTAAATAATTACATAAATTAATTTAATAAGCTACTTAATTATAGTCTAGGCAACGAAGCGGATCGTTGTATGAAGACCTCCGCATTAAATCCTCAGTCGATGAAACTTTGCGGGGATATTAAACTATATGAGACAAACCTTCTATAAAAAAATCCAAAAAAAAACGAAAAACATTCTTTTAATTTTTCCATACAAAAATTACAAAAAATGTATGAGTCTTTTTTAGTATTTTTTTTTGATATTTTGAATTTACATTTAATTCATCATACTTTATCATCGTATCAAATAAAATCTGCCTGAGAGAATTATGTTGGGGCCAACTGCTTCGTTGCTTACACTTATATGAGTCTTTCGTTTTATTAAGTTAAATACATATATATTAGATACGACGTGCCACATGGGGAAGTGACTCGTTGGGATTTTTGGAACATTAAAACCAAAGTATTAATAACCTAGCAAGAACTAATGTAACTAAATAATTCGATATAAAAATATTTAGTTTGTTTGTTCTTTCGATTTTTTTTGTAATATAATAATCAATTGATCGTAATTCACTCGACTCCAACAAAAATTGCGCTTTCAGGCTAAATATTTCGCAAATTGATTCCCAAATCAAAAAGTAATATTTACAGACTCACATTATTTTTGAAAGACCTATCCAAAGACATCAAAATTTTTTTCAAGATTTTATTTTACTACTTAATCGGTATAGACGAAATGTATACGGTACTAAATTTCAGCTTTCTAGTACTAAGGGTCTCTAAACTAAGCCGCCAACAGACCGACTGACATACAGATGGACATGATGAAACTATAAGGGTTCCTTGTTGACTACGGAACCCTAAAATGGAAAATTTCATTAAAGTGACTTTTTAAATTAATATGAAACTAGTCATTCATTATGATTTATCAATAAGTTATTGACAATTTGTTGTGCTCTCCTGTAAGTGATGAGGCACATGTTCTTGTAAATTGTAAGCAACTTATGTAATCAATGTGCACTCGTTGTTGGAAAGCCTAATAAATAAAAATAAAAATTACTGCAGCGGCCGAAAAAACGGGTATTAAGGGACGAACGTGATAATGTGGGCAGAGGCGTAAGCCGAGGCCCACATACGTGAGTCCATCAATACCTGGTTTCGGCCAAGGCTTGTTTGTGCTTTTCTCAAACAATGCGCGGATATTCAAATTCTTACATAAATTACTTACATTTTCAGTCTCTTCACTTTATGCCACTGAAGAAGTTCTCATAAGATTTTAAATAGTCATGACGTAAGTACATGATGTTTTAGGCACTATTTCTAAATTCCATTGACTTATTAATTTTATTCACAATAACAACCTAAATTGCACTAAATTAAATACAATAAGTTAATATGATGTTCCCGCTAATAACTTTTAATAAAGAATGATGTTCGGGGTACTTATTCTAGTGATTAATAGATATAGAATAAAAACAAAATCTTAATGAAATCTATGAAATTAAAGAACAAAATTTGTTAATTATGTAATAATATTTGATTCCTTCTCTCTCTTTTTCTTTGAGCTCTTCAGAAGCTGTTTAATTCTGTCATACTCGAAGGGAAAACGCCACAGGCATGGCACAGAGGTGTGGTGGTACTCTTCTTCAAAAAGGGTGATAAGACCCTGCTGAAGAATTACAGACCCATCTCACTTCTGAGCCATGTCTATAAGCTGTTCTCGAGAGTCATTACGAACCGTCTCGCGCGCAGGCTCGACGACTTCCAGCCTCCCGAACAAGCCGGTTTTCGTAAAGGCTTCAGTACCATAGACCACATACATACGCTACGGCAAGTTATACAGAAGACCGAAGAGTGTAACCAGCCACTTTGCCTAGCGTTTGTGGACTATGAGAAGGCCTTCGATTCGATCGAGACGTGGGCCGTGCTACGATCTCTCCAGAGGTGCCAAGTCGACTATCGGTACATTGAAGTGTTGAAGGATCTGTACAAAAACGCCACTATGTCAGTTCGTCTTCAGGACCAGGACTCGGAACCTATCCAATTGCAGCGAGGAGTGAGACAGGGAGACGTCATATCTCCTAAACTGTTCACCGCTGCATTGGAAGACGTCTTCAAACTCCTGGACTGGAAAGGACTTGGCATCAACATCAATGGCGAGTACATGACCCACCTTCGATTTGCCGACGATATTGTCGTAATGGCTGAGACCCTGGAAGATCTCGGCACGATGCTCAATAACCTCAGTAGAGTTTCACAACAAGTGGGTCTTAAAATGAACATGGATAAGACGAAAATTATGTCTAACGCCCTTGTTGTACCCACTCCACTCAAAGTTGGAGACTCTACGCTCGAAGTTGTTGATGAGTACGTATACCTGGGACAAACAGTCCAGCTGGGTAAATCCAACTTAGAGAAAGAGGTTACTCGTCGAATCCGACTCGGATGGGCAGCGTTCGGGAAGCTCCGCAATATCTTCACGTCCAAAATACCGCAGTGTCTCAAGACGAAAGTCTTTGACCAGTGTGTGTTGCCAGTGATGACATATGGCACCGAGACGTGGCCGCTCACGATGGGCCTTATCAGAAAGCTCAAAGTCACCCAAAGGGCTATGGAAAGGGCTATGCTCGGAGTCTCTCTGCGCGATCGAATCAGAAATGAGGAGATCCGCAGAAGAACTAAAGTAACTGACATAGCCCTGAGAATCGCTAAACTGAAGTGGCAGTGGGCAGGGCACATCGCAAGAAGAACCGATGGCCGATGGGGCGTGAGGGTTCTAGAGTGGCGACCACGCACCGGAAGACGAAGCGTTGGCAGGCCCCCCACGAGGTGGACCGACGATCTGGTCAAGGTCGCGGGAAGCCGCTGGATGCGAGCAGCGCAGGACCGGTCGTCATGGAGTTCTTTAGAGGGGAGGCCTATGTCCAGCAGTGGATGTCTTTCGGCTGATATGATGATGATGATGATGATATTTGATTCCTAATAACACGAATAGTTATAATTTACTTTTTTAGAGTTGATCAAGGCATTTGAAATTAGGGAAATTATTTTTGTCATTAGGTGAGTTCAAAACTAGGACCCTGCGCCACAGGTTATATACTAGTTACTACGGTCTTGCGCGAAATAAACGATGTGTGACCTCCTTGTTCAGAATTCTTTCGTTGGTTGCCATCTCCATGGTTGCCATGCTGTGGAGAAAAAGCTGGTTCCATTTTGAAATTAGATGCAAATGAGTTTTCATAGTAGTTTTCCCGACCGTTTGGCACGGAAGAAATGGATTTTCATACTAACTTTCCCGGCCGCTGCCTGCATTGTTTTTTACCAGTACTGATACTTCGATTTTGCTTTAAGAAGGTTGTCAAAATAATGATTGAATTTCCAAGCATGTTTGAGAAAAATATATTGAAACACCGCGGGCAATGGCGGGCATTCACTTTTCCCTGGGACACGTTGAATAACAAGCAAACCCAGTTCAAAGACTTTCAAACGCAGAAAAGAATAGACTGTTATAAAAAAAGTGTTTTCATAAGCCACTAGTATAGCCATATATATGGTTTCAATGAAACTTTTTCAGAAAGTTAAATATGATAGATTATGTTTAAGGAGTTTTAGAAATTCGCTTTCGAAGAAGAACCATCTACGTTGAAGAGTTAAAGGTGGTACGGTAGGGCTTTTGTGCAAAGCCCGCCAGGGGAAGTGCCACCCTCTTACCTATTTCTGACGTAAAGCAGCTGTGTTTGCACTGCTGTGTTTCGGTTCGGAAGGTAAGGAAATGAACCAGTTAAATCACTGGCACAAGAGACACAACATCTTAGTTCTCATGGTGGGAAACGCGCTTCGCTGTTTTATTAGTGTCAAATTATGGCACTAATAAGACAGTGAGTGCTGTGGGCGGTGTTCACCACTTACCATCAGTTGGCCCACCTGCTCATTTGCACACTTGTGGCATAAAAGAAGACACTTTAATCTTTTTTTAGGGTTCCTTACCTCAAAATAAAAAAAGGAACCCTTATAGGATCACTTTGTTGTCCGACTGTCCGTCTGTCTGTCTGTCAAGACCCTATTTGTCACGTACGAGAAGAGGTATCAGGTTGACATTGATAACAAATATAAACCACACAAGATCTGAATTTTTTTTTTTTACAACGACGCAATCAAAAGATAAGGCTTTTTATGTCCTCATCTCCATACATTTATGCAAAAAAGCAAAACCTACAGGGTACTTTCCGTTGACCTAAAATTATGAAATTTGGCAAGAAGCTAGGTCTCACAGTACAAATAAAAGGAAAAGTCTAAATTCATTAAATATTTCAATTTTTGTCACAACTAATAGTAACCAATTAAGGTGATCTCCCGTTTCAGGAACTTTTCTATAAAAAGGGGTCAAGTTGGATGGTCGCGGAGTTTTTAAAATCAAAGAGCAAAAGCTTTTATATCATATGGTACATAGGTACGGAACCCTTAGGGCGCGAGTCCGACTCGCACTTGGCCGGTTTTTTGTGTAGGTGTAGTTATTAATGTATAAAAAATATCTTTTGAAAAAAAATATTATCGTATGTCCACCGACAATATACAGCAGTTGTACACAAACAATGAGTAGGAACTAACTTAACGGAAACCTGATAAATCTCTGATCGCGAGCAACTGGCCAGCAGCCAGCAACTGCCCTTCAGCTGTCGATACCATCAGAGAGCCATAAACCACCGTAAAACCTTCACTGTGATATTTCCACAGATGAAAAATGTAAATGAACTTCAGATATTGCCGCGCATGATACTGCTGAATCGTTAGAACGATCCCGCTACGGCAAACGGATGCATCTAAATTTACCTTTTTTCCGAACGTACAAAGGATTTTCTGGCTTTTGCCCTTGCTTTTGCGCATTGTTAATTCGTGATGACTAAAATTCAATTTTGCAATGTCATTTTTGATATGAAATCGAAAGGACGTAGAATTTCTTTGAGTATGTTGTAGGACCAAACTCAGGACGTTCTGAATAAAGGCCAGGTTAAAAGTACCCTAAACCGACGAGCATGTATGAAAGGATTGATGAAAGTTCAGGAAGCAAGGGAAGTATGTCGTATGATCGTAGCAGGTGGAGAACTGTAGTCTCTGCCTACCCCGACGGGAACGAGGCGTGATGTTAGGTATGTTGTATGGTTCTCTCATTCGTATAGATGAGGTAAAAATCGATAAAAGGCAAAATAATATACAAAAAGATGCAACTTATTACGCTGGAAAGTTCCATAATCTATGATTGAGGTTTAATTTAATTGCTATTTTTTGTTATTGATTGAGTTCGGTAGCCATGTTTTAGACATCTTAAACGGTCGCCAGTGAAGCCTAAATTAGTTTGTGTGTATATTATGACATCATATCTTATAAAAACGACTAATATTGTTACCGCTAGTTGCACAAAGTGCATTTAAGTCTTTTTCAACACATTTGCTCATAAAACAGCTCAATTTGCTCTGTATTTAGGTCCATAATCCAGCTTATTAAAAACGCGTGCTTTTCTCATTATATATTACAGCCATTACAGCACTAGTTATTTAATTTTAGTTTTTTTTTTATATGAACAAAGAGCAAGGATTCTAATGTCTAAAATAATTATGACATTTTCGTAAATATATACCTAACGTTGATGAAAATATAATATATAAACAGTTTGTTGCATGAGATTAGTTAAATTTTACAACAAATTAACATTAATTGATTTTGTAAGCAATAAATTTTAAGTTTTTGTACTTTTTCAATGACTATGCTGTATGGGAGCATTGCCTCTGCTTCGTCACAGCTCCTCATTTGAAAAAAAAAATGCGCGTTAACAAGAATTCCGCGCGCCATTTTTCAGAAGTGTTTTCATTTGCTTTGATTTTTGTGACTAACTAACAATATCGTCTTGGGTTTTAAGCAATGAAGAAGAAATTAATTTAACCCCACAGGAAATAATTACTGGGGCACAAAATGCAAGTGAGAGTCTCCTTCCAGCAAAATCAAAGGAAAAATACATTCTTTCCTACGAAAAGTTCATTAAATGGAAGAACAGCAAAAATGCCAATTCGTTTTCAGAGAATGTCTTTTTTGGCTTATTTCAATGAGCTGGCGAATAAGTATAAACCTAGCTCTTTTTGGTGTATTTATTCCATGTTGAAAAGTATTGTGAGAACGAAAAATGGAGGCTCAAGAATTGCAGCCCGAACCGCAAAAAGGTAAGCGAATTTGATTAGTTTTTCGAAAACGTCGTAAGAAGCTTGTGCGCTTTGGTGATTACACCCTTGGCTCCATTACGCCCTCGCCTGCGGCTCGGGCTGCAATTTCTGAGCCTCGGCCGTAATATCCAAAATAGCGCACGTGCATCTTAATGTACTGTTAAAGTGTTAAGTCTGCTAATAATCAATTAACAAAATCCTCTATAGCATGATGTTTTGTATTAACTTTATTTACAGCTTTTAATCTGATTCCATTTCCCAAAAACATATTATTATTTAGGGTAGAAAATGTCAATAAATAAAAATATATGTTTTCTGAGTAAACATAAAAAAACAATAGTAAATCTTTTATCCCATAAAAATAAAAAACATAAAAGTGGTAATATATTGCGACGCGCGTTACGTCGCAGCGAAGCGGGTGGCTAAAAGTTTTAAATCCTGATATATTTTCACCATGTCATGATTCATATTTAAAATAATCATTATTTCAAAGCAAACTTGTCCAACTTTTGACAGACAATATTGTTTTAACAAGATTTACGATCTGTAATTTATTGCGAAGTCTGATGGATGTACTTAATTGGACTTTGTTGGAGACAGATTTAAATCTGTTACTATATTGTCCCGTGAGGTGCCGGCAAAGAATAGTACCAACCCATACATACCCGTGGGTGTCGTAAGAGGCGACTAAGGGCTATAAACTGGAGGATTGGCAGCAGCATCCTCCTTTGTATCTTACATATTACTTACTGCGGTCACCAACAACCGCGGTCCATGGTGCCAGCCGTAGTAGTAGACGTTTCATGGGATGTTATGATGACTATATTATCTGTTTCACGAGTCAATGCCAACGCTTACCAACACATTTTGCAGATATATCAATAGAAATATCGTCAAATATACTCTGGTTTTAGAGTCAAGGCTGCAAAATGTGTTGGTAAGCGTGGCCTTGACTCATAAAACGGATTATACATAATATACTATCAAATCCAATCAAATATGTGTTTTGTGACCAATTGCACAAACTAAAACGGTATATTTTAACCAAGAAACTGAACCATTTTTCCTAAGGAACATAGGTCGAAATACGAAAAAACTGTAAACCTGCCATACAAAATATGTTATCAAATGATGCAGTTTGTATGGGAAGCCGAATGTTTTTTTTCGTATTTCGACCTATGTTTTTTGGGATAAGTTGTTCAGTTTCATGGTAAGAATCTACTGTTTAAGTTTATGCAGTTAGTCATCGGATACATTGTATAAAAGTTATGATTTTTGTCGTCAAGGACAAACAACCGTTTCTTAATCAATCTTAAAATGTAACTTTAATAAAAATCTTTTAAGAGTGCACTCCGCGCACACTAGCGCCCTCATCAGAATTTAATTAATTTCTTTGAATTGGAGGCCAAAATGAAAAATTGAAGAACGGCTAAGTGTTCTTTGTCAGGATAGCGTTATTTTAAACTATTACAATTAGCTTTATGATATCTTGTTTATTCAAAATCCTTAAAACGGAAATTGTTGGCCACCGCGTTCCGTTCAAAGGATTTTGAATAAACAGGATAACATAAAGCTTATTGTAATAGTTTAAAATAACGCTATCCTGACAAAGAACACTGAGCCGTTCTTCAATTTTTCATTTCGGTCTCCAATTCAAAGAAATTAATTAAATTCTGATGAGGGCGCTAGTGTGCGCAGAGTGCAGTCTTAAGCGAGCAACTTTGTTTTTTAAAATTATAAAGAAACAATTGAATCTTTCAAGCAAAATGATCAGGGTCATTGGCCACAGTGGCGTCATTGGTCGAATGCATGCAAGCTAATCCTACCTATCATTTGTATTTTAGTTTTGTCCACGCATTTTCAGTAAAGTACTTTCTTGTTTTGTTTTACTGTCACATTTTACAAAAACCCTTTTTCGAAATGGTTTGTTCGTACATGACAGCGTTTTATTATTCATTAACCTTTAATTAACCTAGTTTATATTAACTTATTATTTTTGCATGTCCTAGTTGACTACATCAGGGGCTATCGTGAAAATGGTTTGTGGACTTAAACTAATTAGAAAGTAAGTCCTTTGGGGCTGCATGGGGGGTTTGGAATACGCACGTCGCTTTGCGTCCCCTAGAAATGGAACATGAACAGCACTATGGCAAGCCTATCTTATTACGTGGCTAAATATTTGTTAACATAAATCGTGTGTGTTTGCCGTTGCTCCTTCGATCTTTTGCTCCTTGGATTGCTTTGAGCTGTGATGTTGGCAGAGCCTGTGGTCTTCTTACCGGTTGGTCAGATTCTTCGTATGCTTGATAGCCACAGCTTTGCAACTGCACAAAAGGTGTTCCATGCTTTTTTTATCTTCACCACATGCTATGCAAGAGCAAGTGTTACACTTACATCAGATAATATAGCTTTGAATAAACTCTAAAAGTATCATAATCATTGTTTTTAATAAAATGAAATAAAATCATATGAAATAATATTGAAAGATACAGTTTTATTTTATTATAATCAGTACACAACATTTTGCATGTGACGCACATCAGAAAAATGTAAGACTTTCTTTACAAAATGGAGGTCGAAAACGTGAAAATCTTTTGGCTTCCTTTTATCTAACTAAGGGCTTCTGAAAAAAGTTATAGTTGTATACAGCATTCTGAAAGCTGAAAGGGCATGATCAGTGAATGTAACTGAACAACTTTCAGCGAATAAACATTCTGCCTCAAAAGAAATTCGGCCTCTCCATACGAAATTGCAAACTTGATAGGACACTTTTAATGGAGAGGCCATTTTTTTTTTCTTTTCCCTAAAGTTTTGTTCATTGAAATATGTTCAGTTACGTTGACTGATCATGCCTTTTCAGTTTTTCGAAGGTTGTCCATTGCACTCTTTATAATAGACAAGCTGCAGTAATCTACGTAAACAGAGTACGTGTGTGGTACGCCCTCAGTGCGACCTATATTACAATCATTAGTTCTAGGTATGCTGGTTTTATAAGCAACCCCGAAAAAGGTTCGCGGAATTCTGTGTTCACTGGATTTTCCGGATAATGGAGCCATGTTTCTAATGTATTCCAGGAAATTAAAATACGTTATAATGTTTATCTAGCTAAATTAGTCTAGATAAATTCTTTATTGTCACACAAAACCAAAACAATCATACAGGAGACTCTTAGAACTAGGGTGGACAAAGGCGGTCTTATCGCTTAAAGCGATCTCTTCCAGAAAACCTTAGTTGCTTGTAGAAAAATGTAAAATATAACTGTAGTAGTGTGCCAATGCCAATATATAGATAATATTTTATATAAGTACAACTACAATAAAAACAAAATATACACAAATAAATAAATATGTATTATAGACAAATAGACGACATATAAATATAAACAAACTATTGCAAACTAGGGTACAATTTTATTAAGTAAAAAGTTATGCAGTTTAGTTTTAAAAATAGGTAGTGACTTGGAGTGACGAATCTCAGATGGCAGATTATTCCAGAGACTGATATTTATTTGTTGAACGAACATATAAAATTACTCTATAAATACAAGCGTGAAAATACTCGTAACTATGTTTATGCACTAGTACCTGGGCGACCGAGCTTCGCTCTATAATAGCCGCCTCAACATTAAAATATCATCGGGTGAGCAAGCTATGCTACCCGCTAACAGATGGCGCTGTAAGTTTTTTTCTAAAAAGCGGTACTTTGAAAACACGGGGAAAACAAATTTTCCCAGACATAAGACCTAGCTAGATCGATTTTTTGCCCCCGTAAACCCCCATATGGTAAGTTTCGTCTAAATCGTTAGAGCCGTTTTCGAAAAACCGATTACAAATATATATAAACTAGTATAGGATAAACATAGTAATCGTTACGCTTGTAAGTGTTCCCGTTTTTACGATAGAATTAAAACTAAAATCGAGCAAAAACCGCCTAAAAACATGTTTTTAATAGAAAAGCCTGTAAGAGAAGATGTTAGGATACGGCGCATTAGAAGTTGAAGCTATTAGAAGATTGTTTCCTAGAGATAAATACAGTGTGATAATGAAATTTCTGTCTATACTTGACTATGGTACTTAAGACTTGAAACTGAACAACTTTCCCCTAGAAACGGAAGAAACGAAAGAAAATTTTGGCTTCCCTATACAAACCTTGCGCTGTCGATACCGGAATTTGTATGAGATGACCAAAAAATATTAAAAGTTTTCGACCTATCTTTCTTGGGGAAAGTTCAGTTTCATGTCCTAAGTACCATACTCAAGTATAGTCAGATGTATCGTAATTGTACTCGCAACTCCAAACGTTTGTTAGTAATATCGAAGTACAAGATAAGTTATATTACTAATGTTTCTTACATTGTTTGAGTTTGTTGTAATTAATAGCCTCCGAGCACCTCAGACAACCTAATACAAGTTTCATTTCGTGAGACTTGCCTTTGAGGAACAGTTGAGAATAATTTGATTGTTTTTACACAAGACTTTCATTATAACTTCACAAAGAGCTCGTATTTATAATAAATGAATGAATAAAGAAGTATTTAAGAAGAAATTTAAATAACATCGGTAATTCACAGAGACAATTTAATAAAAACGTTTGTTAAACTAATGAAACTGTGTAGCGTAGATGAATATTCAGGAGGCGCCCTCGCGCTTAACTTTTGATGTTTTGAATTTTAGAGCAATGTTGTATACGCTCTGGGCTGTCTTTAATATCCATAGCTAAGTGAATTTTAAGTCTCTTTAGCGTTTTTATTTTGTACTGAGTTTATATTTAACAGTGCTTTTAAGTTACTTTGATATCCAAAAAGCTTTAAGCGTGCAATATAGACTGTCCCTATGAAAAAGTTATTCTCGAACTTACAGGACGTTATAGTTGAACATCATTACTTAATACCGATATCAAAGGGTGAGTGCGTGTAGCCTCTGGAGGAAGGCCTTTTTAACTTTATCAACTGTATGTATAGGGTGCAATTTTATTAGTGGTCAATCCTTTAGGGTGTGTATGTTCTATAAGCTTTCCATATGAGACATGGGTCTAAATCTTAAAAAATATACCTTTTTTTGGCCCGGCAAAGTGAAGGATTACGCGCGCGCGTTAGGTATGAAATATTTTCTTGAGAAGTCAACCCATGTTTTTAGGGAAAAATTGCTTATCATATGTATTATGGACTTGAACTTGAATACATACTTTTAGTTCGCTCATCTTAAAAATTCAGTGAGTCATCGTTTTTCACCGCTGATAGCCAAGCCCCGTAACCAATCAGGTCGTATACAATTGCAAAGTCAAGTGCACAATGACTAGCTGAAGGCAAACCTTCGAAATAAGCTGTTTTTACTTTGAGCGTTACCTAAGAATACACCTTTACCCTGTATTTGCATTGATGACTTACTGCATTCTTAAAGCGTACGACCTGTTGTTATAATTTTTCCCCGGAGTGTATGGTGTGTGTTGGGTTGCTAGAAAATTTGAGTGTACATAGAGCAGACGCACAAAATTTTAAAAATAAGTGGAGTGACGTGCTCTTAGATTATAACAATACGACGAGCTTGATCTTCTGACAAGACTGGATAGAGATTGCTCAGGAAGTCAGGTCTAAGTAAGGTGAATTGGAAGAAAATTGCTTATTCTTAGCAGTGGACCAATTTAGGCTTATGGAAAGAGAACTATCACATACTATAAAAAAGTAGATTACTTTTTGCATAGTAGAAAGAATATAATAAGAAGTATTCGTCATCAAGAGTTATCTACACACTTGTGCGTGGTATCATGAACACAGCTGTGATTAGCCAGTTTTTGCAAGATTGGGCCAAAAAAGCCAAGTTCGCAAATCGTCAAACTGAAAGAGCTTTTAGAAAATTACTTAGAACCCTCCATAATTATTATTCAACCTTTATCCAAGGCAAATCGAGTAAATTTGTTCCGAAATTACTTTTATTAAAAGCATTTCTTTCCGCCCGCGACCAAAGTGCTAAAGTAGGGTAAATGGACTGGAATTCTCTCTCCACGAATAAATTATCTAGGAATATTACTGTAAATAACTCGTTGTAGGGAATGTTCTGAAGTGCGATGATGGCTCCATATTGTAGGGTATTTCGAGCATCGCTTGGGGGAATTATTTCTCTCCAATTTAACATGCGTAGACACATCTGTACCTTGAGCTCTTTTCTTATACATCATTTTTAGGAACTTAGAGACTGTGACAATAAAAAATAAAACCGGTCAAGTGCGAGTGTGACTCGCGCGCCGACGGTTCCGATATACCTATGGTATTTTTGGAAGCAATAAAGTCCATTTTCAGGACCGCAAAACTAAATTTGTTTGTAAAGGTTTTTTGCAGATTTCTGAAAAACTGTGCAGCTTATAAAGATCATTTTATTTTTGCTGTAAAGTTTACATAAACTTCTGTCAACTGTAATTAATTCAGATTTTTCCTTACATAAACTTCGGAGATAGTCGACGTGCTGTCGAGTGTACTTATTTCACAAACTTATGTTACCGGAAAATAATGAGTATCGTAAGTTGATCAGTTTCCTAGTAAGTTGATCAAATTCCTAAAAATCATAAACAGCAGCTGAAATGTATTATTTTACGAATAAAATAGTGGGATACATACACCGTAGATTTCAGGTAATTGATCAATTTACGGAATTTCGCGATAAAATGATTCGAAGAACGCGAGGTGTACGCTGATTGGTTGAATGTCGATTGTTAACTTCATGAATAAACACTTGACACTTGCCACGAGCTTGCCACAAATGCACTCGACCAATCAGAGAACAGTGTATAATTTTACGGGTCTTACGTAAAATTGTACACTGGGTGGCATTTAGTCCATACGTATATGATTTGACGTGTGGCAAGATCGTTAACATCTTACCGCCATGCAACTTAAGTTGATTTTATACGTAAAAACAACTAGTGTCCTATTTGAATACATTTAAATGCACAAAAAGCTTAAAAACTGCCAAAACATTTATTGACGACACAGCAATAATCGATCAGAACCAAAATATATAAAACCAATCATTGGATTAAATAAAACGTTTACACAGATTTGGGAAAGCCAATTTAAAAGAAATTCGTATTACTAAACTCTATTTACAAAAGTTAAATAATATACTCTAAATGTTTTTATCGAAACACAAAAAGTTTTCTTTTTTTCAATTGACTTAATCAGGATGCTCTTAGTGGTGTTGTAAACGTAGAATTTTTGCTGTGAGACAGTATCTCTTTCGCATACATAAAATTAACTAACAAACGCAGTTAATTTCAAATTGTATTTAAAATCTAAGTTATTGGATTATAAATGTGAACACCATAAAAAGAAAGATTTTCAGAAAAATAGTTAAATGTTATCAATTTTAATAACTGCAAAGTAGTTCTATCTATCAGTCTAGCCCAAATTATTACTTCTGGCTTTGGTCCGTATCTTCACTTTGTCTCTTCCTTTTTGTGCCACACTTTTCTGTCTTTTGCCAATTTAGAATTTTATTCTGCATGATTTAGTATTCTGTAAACATTGAACCAATAAACCTCAAGTCTGAATCTGAGAATTAACTCCCTACAGTCAAAATAATTAAGCTTGATAAGAATGATAGTAGTGTGGCAGCAAGACGGAGCGACGCGTAAGATACTGGGCTACAAACACCGTGTTCCAAAATGTACAAACGCTGCTAAAAGCGTATACAGTACTGGCGGATGGTCCAAATTGATTTTGTACGCTCACAAAGCTATCACTGCTTTAGTGACTCTCGTCAATTTGGATCGGATTTAAGCGCGCTCGCGTGTTCATCTGTCAAAAAGTCAGTTTTGTGAGCCATATCCACTCTCATTTCCATTAGAGACTAACTCATTAAAATCAAAACCTGAGAAGGTGAGGAGCTGGCTGCAAATGTGTAGGATTTTATATGTGTCAAATCAATTTTGACAGTAGCGCTTTCACTGCTCCACCTATTTGACTAAAGCACACTGATAGCAGAAACGATGACGTAATCAATAACAAGTGAACGAGCGAGTGCTTTAGTTAGAGCACGCTTTATGTCAATTTGGACCGACTTAAGCGCGCTCACAGTGCTCTAAAGCAGTTTGTTAGCGCAAATTGGAACGCAGAGAAAGACACGTATACTCTGTCCTGCTCTCACGCATAGCTCTATCCTGCTGTTAAGCTACATTTAATTAATTTGGCTGTTGTATTTTTAGGCCCGTGGGTGTCGTAAGAGGCGACTAAGGGTTATAAACTGGAGGATGGGCAGCAGCATCCTCCTTTGTATCTATCATCTTACTTACTGCGGTCACCTACAACCGCGGTCCATGGTGCCAGCCGTAACGCTAACAAGCGAGGTGACTATGGTACTTCCCCTCTACATTTCTCCAACATAAGCTAGAATTCTAGAGTTAGCTCCCTGTCCTGTAGTGGACGTTTCATGGGATGTTATGATGATTTTAGGCCACTTTTCATCTTTCCAAAAAGTATCACCACGGACCAACCTTTCGAGTGATAGCGACATTTTCTTTTAACGATGGAACCCTTTTTTCGTGCACCATGGCGGCGTGAACATGTGGTTTAAATTTAATCACAGTCCGGGGTTTACGCAAATGAAGCATTATGTTTGCCAGGGCCGACCTTAGCAAACATTAGCTTCCTCCATTTTGGAAACACATATTTGTTATAATTTGCCCGTAACGAGTACACAAACCCTCTTTTCTTTTGTAGGTCATCAATTTGTATTTGGGAAAATTTATTTTCACGTGTATCACTGAAAATATTGACAGTACTTATAGGTTATACTTAAGGATATCATAAGACTATTAAATGAACTATTACTATTATTAGCCTATGTAGTGTCCCACTGCTGGGCAAAGGCCTCCCCTCTATCATGCCGTTCGTCTCTGTCTTGAGCTATTGTTGGCCAATATTTGTTTATATTGTAATGAACAATATTTGTTTATATTGTAATCGGTTTCTCGAAAACGGCTCTATCGATTTGCTACACGGGGGAGTTAAGAGCGAAAAATGGATCTAGCTAGGTCTCATGTCTAAGAAAATTCGTTTTCCTCGTTTTGTTCTATATTTGTTTGGAAAAAGAAAATATTGCAACCCAGAAACCCCACAGTGCCATCTGTTGGTGGCTACACTTGTTAGAGCAGCCATTAAACATTTTATTATGATTTATTTACGTTTAGAGATTATAGGTAACGGCTTACCGTAGTATTTCTACAGATGGCGCTGTATTTAATTTGGCGTGGGCTATGGTTAAGATTATTCAGAGCAAAGTTCAGTCGCCCAGTAAAATACTTTCGTGTTTGTAAACAAAATTATTGTTAAAAAAAGAAAGTCATACTATTTATCCGGGTGTTTTAAACATGAAGACTCTTGCTAGAAGTAGAGATAATCGACTATAGAACAATCTCACCAAGTAGGAGCTTTTTCACTTGCGATCTGAATATACAAGATGTAAGGGATTTGTATGGAGAGGTAAAAATTATTTTTCATTTCCCAAAAATTTTTTTGTGGGAAAGTTGTTCAGTTTCTTTAACTGAGCACGCCCTTTCAGTTTTCGGTACACCGTCCCACACCCTGTATTCTGGGTAAACTTTAACCATTAAACTAACTCCGTAGTCACACAGGAAGCACTTTTACATTTGGCATTATAATAAAGGGTGTCCGCAAACTGAAAGGGCGTGTTCAGTCAATGAATCTAAACAACTTTCCTAAAGAAAAATTTTTGGGAAATGAAAAGAAATTTTGACCTCTCCATACAAATTTCTAACTCTTATCGAACAGTTTGTATGGAGAGGTAATTTTTTTTTCTCAATTCCCAGAAATGTTTCTTTGGGAAAGTTGTTCAGTTTCATTGACTGAACACGCCCTTTCAGTTTTCGGTACACCGTCCCTTACTCTATGTTTTGCATGAGGTGATTTTTTGCGGTAATTTTCGTATATTTTATCAGTGAGAGTGATATACGTTAAAGAGACAAGTTTTTAACACCGAAAGTGTCATGTCATGTCAAAAGTGGCTAAACGAGCAGGTGGGCCACCTGATGGTAAGTGGTCACCACCGCCCATGACACCTACTGTCTTATTAGTGAAATAATTTGACACTAATAAGACAGCAAAGCGCGTTACCCACCCTGAGAACTAAGATGGTATGTCTCATGTGCCAGTAATTTCCCTGGCTCCCTTGCCCATCAAAACGAAACACAGCAGTGCAAACACTGCTGCTTCACGGCAGAAAAAAGCCCTACCACCTAAAAATGTGTAATATTCGGACAAAAAACATTGGAACAATTTAATCTCGTTATTTATTATTTATTTAATCGTATGGCGCATTAAATTCTTTGCAGGAAATTATAAGTCTACATCCAGGCTTCGCTACCAGACAGTAATAATGATAGACCCAACATCTCAAGAGTTTTTATTCAGATATTTTAATTTTCAAGAACTTTGACTAAAACACCGTTCTATTTCAAGTACTATGTTCTTTCTACAAGCATATTGCAATATTTTAAAAGAAGTATTCTGCCGTTAAGAAAGATGCAAAGGAGTTTTCAGCTGGTTGGTTGGTTTAGAACCTTTTCAAGCGAATTTTTCTAGTAAAGGAATGGAAACTCAGCACTTATGTACAACCAGTATGACCGCGATATCTAGGTGTCTACTCTTAGTTTTCGATATATCGATACGCTACTACTTCGATACAATTGAATTCATAACTTCGTTCACTGACAATACAGTAGAATATTGGGTGAACGAATTGTTGAATTGGCATCCAACCAATATCCTACTCTATTGTCAAAGGATGAAGTTCTGAATTTGCATGTTTCGAATAGTATCGTATCGATATATCGAAAATTTGGAGTAGATACCCTATTCAGTTGACTGTGTCGTTGGTCGTGAAGTTATTATACAACCTCTTTGACAAATCACTATAAAAAAGCCGGCCAAGTGCGAGTCGGACTCGTGCACAGAGGGTTCTGTACCACTGAAATAAAAATATCATCTTTGGGACGCGCAGTCTCGCAGAAGTGTATTAAAAGTTTTTATTATTTTTTGTTATTCAATACTATGAACATACTAATTTTCACGCTTGTAAGCGTTCCTGTTTTTACGATAGAGCTAAAACAAAAATCACTTAAAAACACATTTTTAGTAGGGGAGACCCCCTTAATTTATGAGTTTTTTATTATTTTTTTTGTATTTGTTGTTTTAGCGGTAACAGAAATACATAATCTGTAAAAACTTCAACTTTCTACCTATTACTGTTAAGAGTATGAAAAGTGCGCAATCTGCAACGCATTAGATTGCTACATTTGCTACAGATATACTGTGCGTGTTACCAAAACTAAATGACGTAAGCACCCAATATAAAATTTCGACTTTTTGTTTACAAACTAAGTAACAAAATAAAATTTTAGGTTAGTCATATGATAGCAACTAAAAATACCTTTCTGTATACTTAATTTCACTACTTAAAACACCTCACATTCCACAAAAAGAGGAAATTATGAAAATTGAAGGTAACTTTGGATTTTTATATTTAATTGTCGAGTCAATTTTCACTTATCATGTTTTGATCTTGGTGATATTAGATGATCAAACGAACTCCAGGAGTGAAGTTCGATCGTTATTATATGAGTCGCTTCATTCGAAGATATAGTTTGTTTACATGTAGTACTCCTCAATTCGCCAGGCAGACGATGCACGCATTTAAGAGTAATTCATTTGATTCTCTTATTTAAAACGATTTCCGTCCGTGTTCACTTCACCACTGTAGCTGACATTAGCTTAATTTTTTAGAGTCTGTACCTATGAACCTTTAAACAAAACTTTGCATTTGGGTGGAAACCACAACTTGTGTCACAGTGTTTGGTTTTTTGTTAGGGAGGGTTGTTATATTATTATATCTTCGAATGAAGCGACTCATATAATAACGATCGAACTTCACTCCTGGAGTTCGTTTGATCATCTATTATATTTCGTCGCTTCATTCGAAGATATAGTTTGTTTACATGTAGATGTTTAGAGAACAAAGTTTTGTTTGGTTACTGTGAAACAACTGTATAACTACTATACAAGATGTTCTAGTTTAACTATCTAAGCCAACGAATTACAAATAGTAATTCGTTGAAAAATCTGTAATTTGCTGATCCAAGCAGATAAAAAATAACCTTTGATTTATCCCAAAAGCAAGTATGCAACAAAAATCAACTTATATAATAAGTTACTCATTCAATACAACTGATATTACAAAATCATCTACCTACTGGTCTAATATATCAAACTAATAAAAGTGCTAGACGTGCTGGTCCAGCCAGCTGTTTTCACGAGTCGAGGCTGAGAGAGTTGCAATTTTGTGTGTCGACAAGTCTGCTCTCAGATAGTGTTTCTGGTAAATCAACCGGCTTATAAATCACAACTGCTTAAGCTGATTAACGTGGATGTTAATTGATATTTACAATTTTCCTACATTGGCAGTTCTTGATTTTATTTTTTGAACAAAAATATGGACAGAACACGAGTGCATAATATATTAAGTTAAATAATATTAGAACAATATCGGCTAATCTTAGCCCGCAGTGGAAGTTTGATTAAATACGTTATGGCTATCTCAACTCCATTATTTGCAAAATAATATAAGTATTCACTTTTTATTATTGAAAATGTTTGTGCCCCATGAGCATATAGTAAAATCGCTGATCTGTTCATTTTATTTTATATCATTATCTCTAAATTAAGGGACTATTTAGATACACACTTATTTACTTATTAGTTGTGTGTCCCAAGTAACTATTATATATCTAGGCCGATTAGGCTTGTGATTGTAAGTAGAAGAAGGTTTTAAACCAATTATTGGTTCCAATTGTATCACCTAATAAGTAAGTAGCAAAGATTACGCCAAACGATGATTGTCAAGAGAGCCGTTGTACAGCTCTTCATACGAACCAAACATCTCCTCACGTTGTTTTGTTAAAAATAACAATAGTTGTTGCTTGTAGGACTATCAAACACGTTTGCGTTTTTTCTGGGGACAAGTTGTTACCCAAAGCGTATTTTGACATATATTGTTAAATAGGAGCCTCAGACAGCGAAGCTCAAGAGAACATCAGTGCAAGCGAGAGGATCAAGTGGCGCGTGAATGCTACTCGCAGGACCTGTAAGATTAGTTAAAAAGGAACAGTATACTCTTATATGGATTATAAAAGTTTCAAGTGTTGAAGGACACTTATTTTATATGATATAAATAATTAAGATGGGCTAAAAGGCAGAGAAGGCCTTGTGAAAACACAAAATACTGGTGCCTTCGACATCAGTAATTTTTCCCAAATATAAAAGGAAACAAAAAATGGCGGAACCGCGTAAAATGTCCAGGTCAAAGGATAAAGTATCCATAGCTACAGCGTCTGGATCTCGTTTTCATAAAAAATAAAAAACATAAATCGCTAAGGATTGTCGCTAAGAGCAAAACTAAGAGTACAGCGAACTTAAAAGCTGTGTCTTAAAAGTTTGCACACAGAGCCCGGGAGTGACTTTCATTGACTCAGCTGGCACCTGTGGCAATTTGTGTTTCGTAAAATTTAAATAAATAAATATTGTGCCAATCGTACCATTGCCAATTTTGATAAGTTATTTGTACAATATGGTATGGTACCTACATACTTTTTGTTTTTTTTTTTTTTTTGTTTGTAACCTTAAAACAAATATTTTACTTCTTCGGCCTTCTTAGTAGCCTTTGGTTTTATTTACTGCTCCACACTAGGTACTAGTTAGGGAGTTGTCTGTATTTAATTTCTTTCTGTAAGACAAGTATCTTGTGATGGGCAGGAATTTGTCGAAACATTACCATACCATGAGATAAGATCTTCTAAAATATCATAATATTTATAAGGCACGGTTGTAAAATCGTAAATAATTATATAGCGTGACTTCTTTCATATATTATGTTGAAAATTTAAATGTAGAAAAATTTTCGGTCACTTAAAACATAAATTAAGAGATGGGCTTTTCGTAGCAAGGAAGCCGTTTTTCAAAACATAATTTTTGAGGCGGTTGAATGACACGTTGCAATAGGTACATTTATTTCTTGGATTTAGAATAAATCGGTTACAGCTATTGCGTTTTGGTGCTTTAAAATTAGGTACCCAATATAAATTCCGATGGAATGTAACTTGTAACGGTTGTAACGCTGGAAATAAGAACTTATTCTCCAGTTAAAATCAATATAAACTTTGTATATTGGCTTTTCTTGAGGGTAAATTTTAAACGTGGATTTCGCGTTACATTAGCACTACACGGAATATTATTTCCTCGTTTTTTCCCAGGTAACACTAGGATACTGTGGTGTTTAGGGTTCATGCTTATGCATGTATTATAACAACATTGTGGTTATGAAATATTGCGATTTTCTACTTCGTAGAATTATCCGGACACAGGAAGTGTTGAAAAAAAAACATTGTATTATACCAGCATGTACTTGTTTTACGGTTCTGTGCTGGAGCATGAGTTTTGGATGGATTGTAACTTTTAGTCGATGCTGCTTGAGCTTGGGGATAAGGCCAGAGCCTGCCTGTAACCTCGCTCCCCCCCCCCATTTGACGGGTAACGAGGACCCGACCAAGGCTTCTTCCGCTGGGTTAAACGAGCTCCCGACGTTTGAAAAGATGTATCTTTATCTCTCAATAGTTTTATTTACTTTAACATTAAAAAAAAAAAAAAAAAAAAACAAGTTTTGTCTTTTACAAATACTTGTACATGCAAGCGGAGATATTTTATCTAAGCCTGGAATTCAATTAGCAATTCAGTATCGGTGTTTGTAATAATTTACAATTAACCGGTATTAGGTGAGATTTGAGAAGTATGTACTTGTCTATAGGCATGCCTTTTTTCAATATACTTAGGCGTACAAAAGTTCAACAGTGTGTCGTGAATATGATAGAGAACAAGTTTGGCGTATCAGACGTAGACGCCTAGGGTGTCTCGAAGACTCCTCAGGTGTCCAGACCTTAGGTGTCGGTTGGTCCAGGGCTGGCATGATCTTTTGCCTCGTGGACGGTTTTGTTCTCTTTACTATTACTGGCACACAAAAATAAAATTTTAGTAGGTGGGTATTTTACAATAAAAATATTCTGGTAATGGTTAACAAACAAAAAGGCTTGTTGTGAAAACTAAAGACAATGTATCGCAGACGACACACATAGATGAACTTGATATTATTGTTTTCATTGACGATAAATTTTGACGTTAAGTCACAGTTACCGCCGTCGCAATTGACTCTCAGTCAATGCCGACCTTAACAATAAAAGTTGACTCTCAGTCAATAGCAATTTTAATATAGCATATTGTAATAATTATTTGGCCTTTACTTGCAGTTAACGCCGTTACGATTGAATCACAGTCGAGTCCGACGTGAAAATAGATAACTTGTATTTTTATGCATGATTTATGTTGATAAAGTTTGACATAACTCGCAGTTAAGCCGTCGTTATTGACTCGCAGTCAATCCCAACAACTAACAGATAGTTTGGCGTTAACTCGCAGTTAACACCGTCGTTATTGGCTCGCAGCCAATCCCGACAGACAATAGATAGTTGAATCGCAGTAAAAATATATACAGATGTCGATTTTTGTCTATATTATTTGGCCATAACTCGCAGTTAAGGCCGTCGCAATTGACTCGCAGTCAATCCCGACATAATAATAGATAGGCAACTTTATACATCACGTATTTTCAATAATATGTGGCGTTAACTCGCAGTTAACACCGTCGCAATTGACTCGCAGTCAATCCCGACAAGCAATAGATACTTGGTAACCCACAGTTCATATCTATGTAGATATCGCGTATTGTCAATATTATTTGGCCTTAACTCGCAGTTAACGCCGTCGCAATTGACTCGCAGTCAATCCCGACATAATAATAGATAGACAATCGCATTCCACGTAACACATCGTAAATAATATTAGGCGGTAGCTCGAAGTTACTGCCGTCGCAATTGACTCGCAGTCCATTCCGACGTAAGTTGTTCTATGATTCACTTGGTAATAAATGTTTAAAACACAAAAAAAAAAGAAAATATATTTAATTTTTTACTTACCCTCGTAACTTTCGCCATTAGACGAAAAAACATCTAACACACGTCATACACACGTATACTTAATACGTCGGTAACGTTTAATTTTATTTTTACTTTGTTCGTCGGAAGGTAAGAAAAGATAAAATTGTATGACGTAAACGAAGGCTAAAATTTTTAAGCCTGTGTAGGTGGTAATGAACTTTTGTAGTAATTGACTACAAAAAAAAATATATATATATTGAAAAGGTTTCAAAATCTCTCGATTAGACAATGTTCTAACATTTGTCGGAATTATCATAAACAAAATGTCATTATATGGTTTACGTCTATCTTATTAAATTTTCCATAATTTTCGTAAAAGTTCTGGGTGCGACCGACATGTCATAATCATGGTTGTTATGTTATCATGTTACGTTTTTGTATACAAAACAAGTAACTGGAGGTATCGGGCCGCAAGATAGGCCGTAATAAACACTTCAATTTGTTTAGCAAATTTAAGAATAGAACATGTGGGTAATCTTGAAAATTTTTCTTTCTTAGAAAGAATTAATAATCAAAACAACACTTACTGAAAAGTTTTGAATCCAGTACGATTATACTAACACACGGAGCGAAAACTTATTTTATCGAAAATAATTTTAAATATTTGTAATTTAACTTCAATATTACAACTTCAGGTATAATCTACCTACTTCTTATTGATCATTGCGCTTCGGCATGGGACGCGTGCGTTCACTGCCCCGCACGAAAAAGGAATGAAGCTAATGTCAGCTACAGTGGTGAAGTGAACACGGACGGAAATCGTTTTAAATAAGAGAATCAAATGAATTACTCTTAAATGCGTGCATCGTCTGCCTGGCGAATTGAGGAGTACTACATGTAAACAAACTATATCTTCGAATGAAGCGACGAAATATAAGATCACTTGAATGGTCAAGAAACACATACCTGAAAATCACGGCAAGATACTGAGTGAATAAAAATATATTTGTCTTCAAAGTACCCAAAAAACTTTACATATCGTCTTAATGAGATACAGCCCGCTGATAGACATCGGAGGCATATTAATAGGATCCCGTTTGTAGGGTTCCGATACCAATTCCGATACCTTATGGTGCCACTCTGTCTGTCTGTCTGTCACACCTGTATATCTCAGCAACCACTCATGCTATCCTACAAATATTATAAAGGCGAAAGTTTGTTAGTATGGATGGATGTATGTTTGTCACTCTTTCACGAAACTTGGCACACATATAGGTTAGGTCCTGGAATAACACATAGGCTACTTTATACCGCGGGAAAGCACTTCATTCCCACAAGAAAACGCATTGACTGACTCACTGACTGACATATCAACGCACAGCCCAAACCGCTGAGTATAGAAATTCCAAATTTGGCATGTAGATTCCTTATGAGGTTTAACGGTGGGTAAAATAGGGGATGAAAGTTTGTATGAAAGACTTCAAATTTGGAACAGTTTTAGAATATGGTTGTCCAACTTAAATGCCTATAAAGGGGGCCTAACTAGGGGGGGCAAAATTTCAAATTATCGGTACTAGGTCGAGTGGGGTATCATATGAAAGGGCTGTATTTGTGCATTCTAAAATATATTTTTGGATTTTTATTACAACTCTTATGAAAATTTAAAAAAAAAATACCGTTCCCCCCCCCTTATCTCCGAAGTTTGTGAATGGAAAAATCTCGATAGAAGTTTATGTAAATATTACAGCAAAAATAAAACGATTTTTCTAAGTTGCACAGTCTTCTAGATATCTGTAATGATGAAAATTTAAAAACAAAATACCGTCCCCCCCCCTTATCTCCGAAGTTTGTGAATGGAAAAATCTCGATAGAAGTTTATGTAAGTATTACAGCAAAAATAAAACGATTTTTCTAAGTTGCACTGTCTTCTAGATATCTGTAAAGAACCTTTACAAACAAATTTAGTTTTGCGGTCCTAAAAATGGACTTTGTTGCTTCCACAAATACTAAAGGTGCCTTCGGCGCGCGAGTCCAACTCGCACTTGACCGGTTTTTTATCCCTGGAGTGCGGAACCTAAAATTTTGTTTAAGTTTTGACCACCTGAAGAGATATCGCGTTTATTCTGTAAAGAGGCTCATAAATAGATACTTCAAATTTTATACTCTAGTAACTAGACGACAAAAGCGACGCCCGTCATGATATTATCTAACAACGATACGCACCAATCTTAGAGCAACGCGTCAAATCGCGAAAGCCCGTTCTTTGCGCGCGAAAATCGTGTTACTCTATGGCACCAATAGATGGAGCCGCGCTATAGGTTTTCCTTAGCAATTTTTGAATACAAAAAAAAATATAAGTAGACTTCGTACCTAGGGAGAAATAGTAAATAATGCTCTAGACTGCACTTGTATGAACGCGTAGCGGAAAGAGAGTACCCACTTTCTCCCCAAAGGCAAGAAAACGAATTTTATAGTAAATTTCATTGAAATCGTTATGAACCGTTTTTCAAATTGTATTTGTAAAGAGTTGAGTAATGTTATATTACTGAAGCGGTACTCAAAGTTGTGTAGTTTTGAATCAGTTAAATATTTCTTTGAACTGGTTTGTTGGTTACGGAGATATGTTTTTCCCGTAAGAAAGATATAATTTCAATCGTAGGCGTAGACTCGCTCTATTTGAATTATATTCTGCATGACATTCAATAAGTATTCTGTAAAGAATCTACATTATAAATAAATAATCTGAATCAGTACAAAGTAACCCACATAACGAAGTACGTCTGGACGATCTGCGTTTTGGACGAAAAGCTTATTGGACCATTTGCTACTAGGTCCATTTCTCAACGATCGTGTTTTCAGAATTGGTTTAGTAGTTTAAAAGTTCTTAAAACACAAAATTTTTAATCACGGTGTAAAAAATAGTACATAGTTGCACTACACAAAACATTATTTCTAATAACTTCTTTCCTAAAGCTTTCTTTTGTATGAGCTTTAAAACTTACGTTATAATCCTGCTCTAAGGTTAATATGAACACTTTCAAATTGGCCAAAAGTATTTTTTCGTAATAAGTTAGGCATAAATGTAAATTTTGTTATTAAAATTAATGCAATAAAAAGTTGGTCGCCGGGATGATAATAAAAATGTTTCCTTTCATTATTTTTCGAGAGCTGTAATTGTCTTTTGTTTTTCCATAATTTTATATTCATTTAAGTAGCGGTAATAGAAATCTCCCAAAAAGCTCGCTGTTTTAGAAAACAATCTCAGGGGACTTTTACTTATACAGTAGAAATTATGTAGATACGCTTCTCTTTTGACCCAATAACTTACGCGTCGCTCCGTCCTGCTCTCACACTGCTTTCGTTCTTATCTAGCTTCAATATGTTGACTGTAGTGAATCTAAAGAATGTCATTGAATACAGATAGGTACTATAGTAGTACCGCCTAAATGAGTCCTCGCCCGCGGGGTACAAGGGCAGGTACGGGGGACGGATGCGCGTAGAGAATGAGAATGCCCCGCCGCCCGCCGCCGCCCACCGCCGCCCGCCGCCGCCCGCCGCCGCCCGCACCTCGCCCGTTCCCCCTTTGTCGTCTTACTCCCGCGCCCCTCTACCCCGCGGGCGAGGACTCATTTAGGCGATTCTTCTATAACAATATTATATTGTGTGTCTTGTTAGTATGATGACCGATCTTACAAACCATAGTGTCAGAATTTTTGAGTCTCTGAAGGCTTCTGACACCTCTGACACGGGTCCTTGACGACTTTTCCCGAAACCAACGGCTCAACGTGCCTCCTGAAGCACGGAACTATTTCCTTTTCTAACAATTAGGCGGTTCACCCTGCAATGACCTAAACAAACTAGAGAAGTTTCACAAAGTGATTTGCGTTTGACAGTGTAGCACCGGAAATCGAACCCAGAACCTTCGTACCGAGCGCTCTTACCACTAGACCACGGTGCTGCTATTACAAAATAACTGGTGCATGTTATGTAGCGAAATGCAAGCTAATGGCAACTTACAATACAAGCTTATTTGACTAGCTACTTTTGAAGAGCTAATATTTATATAGCATTAAATTGAGCTGTGATTTGTAAGACACTTAAAAAATTTACATTTAATCAGTGTTAAGTATTACTATTACATCTAAGCAAATAGAAAACTTTTTAGAAGTTGCAATAAAAATTGCATAAAACACGAAGTCTTTTAAAATTCTAGTCACTGTCCTTTAAGTGAAAACGAGCGACGGAATTCAAAAATAAAATTACTAGACAGCGCACCTTCTCCAAATGGATGTTCATAATGCAGATATCTAAATATATAAAAGAGCTTGTCCTGACTGACTGACTGATTCATCAACGCCGAGCCGTAACCGCTATAGATACAGATCTGAAATTTTGTACACAGGTTCTATGCACGTCAAAACTATCCACTAAGAAAGGATTTTGGAAAATTCATCTCCCAAGGGGGTGAAATGAGGGATGAAAGTTTGTATGAAAGTCCTTTGTTTCTTAAGCTAGATTCACACAAATTTGAATTTAAGCTTTTGGTAAAAAATAAAGAAACACGTGTTAAAGCATTTCTTAAAAATCACCCTTCAAGGGGGTGAAAAGGGGGATGATTTTTTTCCGTATGTTGGTCTATAAGTTCATTTTCTAAGTAAAATTCACTAAATGTATTATTCAGGCATTAGGGTTGTAATTCTATTGAACGTTCATTGCTGTTAATGAAATTCCACCCCAAATTCAATGTATGATTGGTGTTAAATTGAGTGACAGGATTAGAAATAGTGTGATAAGAGAACGGTGCGGCGTAAAAGAAGACGTAGTGACCAAAATCGAGAAAGGGATGCTGAGATGGTTTGGTCATGTAGAGAGGATGAATGAACGAAGACTGACGAAAGAGATCTACCAGGCGAGAGTGAATGGAAACGTTGGAAGGGGAAGGCCTAGGCGAACGTACCAGGACCAAATTCAGGACGTTCTGAATAAAGGCCAGGTTAAAAGTACCCTAAACCGACGAGCATGTATGAAAGGATTCATGAAAGTACAGGAAGCAAGGGAAGTATGTCAAGATCGTAGCAGGTGGAGGACTGTGGTCTCTGCCTACCCCAACGGGAAAGAGGCGTGATGTTATGTATGTATGTATGTATGTAATTCAACCCCTAAATAAGGAAATGGGGTGAAAAAGTCTAAAAACCAATATGGGTATCGTTTGTATGGTTTATCGGGTCGCTGATTACGAAAACTACAACAATTTTGAAATCCAACGTGGTGGACGTGAAATACCATCATCCCCTGGGGACGGGTTGGGGTGCGATAGGGTTGAAATGTCAAAAAATTAATATGGGTGTCGTTTCTATGTTTATATTTTATAAGGATAGGGATAGCGGTTAAGATGGCGTTAGGGGTAGGGAGAGGAACAGGGAGATGGAGAGGGAGAGGAGAGAGGGGGAGGGGGGGAGAGGAGAGAGGGGGAGGGGGGGAGAGGTAGAGGGAAACTGCACAATACTGCAGATTGTCTGAATTCCACGCGGACGAAGCCGCGGGCACAGCTAGTAAATTTATAAACTTTTTGCAAACAGATATATGTACGTATATTACATGTGTGGTGCCGGCAAGTATAATACCAACCTACAAAGTAGAAAATCGCAAAATTTCACAACCACAGGCAGGATTCGAACCTGCGTCTCCTGCGTAAGTACCGCAGACGCTTTACCAACTAGGCTACTGTGGTCCTGCCCGATGTTGTGAAATTTAGCGACCTCTATACGCATTCCAACGTTGCGTTTGTGCTGCCACCTAGCAAGCATTTTTGCTGTACTAGCTCAACCAGTCCAGTTTTGCGATTTTCTACTTTGTAGATTTATCCGAACACAGGAAGTGTTAAAATAAAAATCATTTTCATAGTACCAACCCATCTTTACCCGTGGGTGTCTAAGGGTTAATGAACCAGAGGATGGGCAGCAGCATATCCTTCTGTGTATCGTATCATCTTACATTCTGCGGTCACCAACAACTGGGGTTTATGGTGCCAGCCGTAACGGTAACAAGGGTGATGACTATGGTATACTTCCCCTCCATGTACTTTTGAAATTCAAGTTACTGCAACTTCCTTGGGTTTGCAACTCTTATAGAAAATCATAAAACCGCCTTAATATGGTTTTCGTTTCGATTGTGTGTTCTTCGTTTCATTGTCTTTTTCATATGGTAATCCAGTAAGCTATCAAAATGATAAAGTTATGACTAGCTACTGTCAAGTCCTCCTCGGTATAGGAAACAGGATATTCGGTATAGCGAATGCTCCATCGACATTTAAAATATCTGTCTACAAAAATCCGGGGGTTTAACGCCTTTCGTGTTAGTTGATGTCCTGGAGGCAGAATGAATCTTAGTAGGCCAGTTTGACAAAATGAAACGACTTAATCCGGAGAACTAAAAATTATCAAAACCTTGACAATATATTTTTGTTGAACTTATTTCTTTTCCCTAATAGGCATGCAGCCTTATCTTTAAAAAAAATCTTTGGCTTCTATATTTTAAATACTTCAGTATAACACTTTTGTGACTAGTTACACATCAGAGTCACACACATAGAGTCGAATGGAATAGTGATTCCATTCGATACCACCAGTGGTACCGTTTCAAGGGTATCGTTTGGAATGAACGTTTTTTATGACACTTCTTCATTGATTTGCATTACTGTAAGTCATAAGTAGCCCTTTTAAAATAAATTTCATCTTAAATTAACTAAAACAGCACCTATGTAGTTCCGACAGACACAGTGTAGAACGCGTGTGGTTTCATTGTATGATTGAATTAGTAATATCCTTGTAATATCTGTATCAAACTAATATTATGCCTCGAGCAATATGAACTAGGTTATTATAATAATAGTTGCGAAGTTGTAACTTAACACAAGTGACGCTTGCTTCACTGGTGCAGAATACTATACAGGGTTGTAACGGAAATGTGTGATAATACTGAAGGGTGTGAATCTGCCCATGAAACTGAACAACTTTTCTTAAGGAACATAGATCAAAATAAGAAAAACCAAATTTGACCTCCCATAAAAACGCGCTGTCAGCAAGCTGATGCAGTTTCTAAGGGAGGTCAAAAAATATTTTTGTATTTCGTTCGACCTATGTTTCTTGCGAAAACTAGTTCATTTTCTCATTTTTCTGTTACACGTTGTAATATCAGAATCTGTAATTCAAAAGTTCTCTCCTTTTTCGAGATTACCAAAGGCCACCTTACCTTAATTAGACCTTTTATAAAATTACTATCACTTCAAATACCGACATATTTTTTTCTTCCTCAGCGATATCATCAGCGCACGAGATCACCCAGCTGAAGGTCCCTCTCTATGCCGACCCTCGCCGAGCAGCCGAGCTGTCCTGCCATTTCAAGATGGACGACCAGAGGTTGCATTCCGTCAAGTGGTACCGGGACATGAACGAAATCTTTCGGTTTAACCCTTCACAAAAGGTGAGTTTTAAGAAAATGCTTTCTGAACTTGCTTCTGGACGTTCACTGCTGGACAAGGACCACCCTCCAAAATTGTCACAACAAAAAATGTAAAATAATGTTGAGATAAAAACTAGTGTACTATAGTCCCCACGCTAGTCAGGCCTTTGGCGGCTCTTCAACTCTAAAACCAGGGATTGTGAGGTCGGTCATCGACCTTGTAACCCACACGATATGACGATGACCATGAATAGCGTCCTGGTTTGTGACTGCTGACCCTACAGTTAACGACTCGCAGTGCGACTCTAGCCCGTACGTCTATTGAAATAAGAACGGTACAAAGTCCAATGTGTCAAGCTTGATGTGCTCTTGATTGTACATCCATCGATATCCCTAGGGGTTTGAGTAAATATAACTTATTCTTAAAGTATAATTGTAATAAATTCTTTTTACAATATACACAAAACATTTGTTTTGTAAAGATTCCCTTATAATTAAATAATATGCTGGCAGAAATTAATTTAAACAGCTTATTTGAGAACAATTTAAAAAAATTCTCTTTTCACTATACCTATACTTTGAGAGAAAAGTAAAAACGTGGCTCTTTACATAATTCGGTCTTGTTACGACAAGTTTCTACGATTCTAGAAACCAGAATTGAGTACAAAAAGTCACGTGGAATTCAATTTCTCTTGCAAATCCTTTTTACTGTCTTGAGATCTCACGTTTTAGTGCGGCCGATTAGCTGTTTCACGTAGACACGCCTTACAATTTCACCAAATTTTTTCCAGGGTACTAGTTAGGTACATAGCTCTCAATTTTTGATAGGAGCCAATTCTTGGCAAGAAGTGAATGTCTACGTAAGGGCGATATAAGACGTTAAGCGACTGGGCTATTTAGCTAGGTAGTTACGCTATTATAAGGACCTATTGACATTATCATTAAACTGAGTATGCGCCAGTTGCACAAAGCGTCTTTAAAGTTAAACCTCCTTTAAATCTGTTGCTGACTCTTTCTATTTTGCTGACAAAGAAAGTGACAGCAAAAGATTTAAAGGAGCTTTACCTTTAATGACGCTTTGTGCAACTGGTTGTATATCTTACAAAGTAGACACAAAAGCGAAATGAAACAAAAGTGAGATGTTGGAAGTGTTTATCCTAACACTGGAAGTGTTAAATTAAAATCATTGATAATTTTAAGTGTGTCCGTGTGGTGACAGCCATTCCATCTCCACCCGTGGGTGTTGTCAAAGGCGACTAAGGGAATTTGAAGCGAAATTTTCTACAGTAGCGTCTGTCTGCGTATCGTCACAGAATATATAATAGTTAACAAGCTGTATCGTACCATCTTACATACTGCGGTCACCAACAGTCCCGGTCTATGGTACCAGCCGCAACACTATAAAGCGTGGTGAATATGGAACTTCCCCACAAAAATACACATTTTTGCAACGGAATTCTGGAGGAAACTCTTTGTCCAACAGAGGACTATAAGTGGTACATTATAATAATGATGAATTGTAAGCTACACGGCATTAAACTGTGTCCGCGGAGTGGCAAAGTCGTGTTTGCCACTCCACGAACATTATTATGCATGCGTTTGGCATACATTCGGCATGCGTTTGTTTTCGTCATCATGTTTCTATGCAGGATGCAAAAGCATGCGTCTGCCGTGCAGTTTACCTGAACAGTGGCATTCTCAGCTTAACAATGGCCCACTGGGCTAAAGCCGCAATCACACCTTCCTACATTCAAAGACTTATTCGGAATACATTGCTTAGAGGCTTGGTTCTGTTAATTCCAATATCCTTACCTTGTTTCCTAGTTCCTGAATTAAGGAAAGTGTGATAGCGGATAAGGCTACAATAGGTAAAAGAGGTCACACTAAGACTGCCTTGCTTACTAACTAGAGTAATTATTACAAGGAGGTCGACCCGTTTGCTTATGCCAACACAAATTGTTTTTGACGATCTGCCTCTGACTATACACTCAGGTCTACAACCTTTATCAATTCGCCTTCCAGATAGAGCATCGTAACTAGACACATCGAACAGAATTGCATCTCGTTAGTAGTTGTCTACGCCACTGCCCGTGTACCTACCTCGCATGCATACATTTGATCAATTGAAGTGATGGCGAATACATAAATCACGTTGCCACGTGTAACTAACTATATACCCTCGGCATTGAACTGTCTTTGTGCTTAGTATAAGAACTTACATAATATGTCTATTCTTTTCGACATAACAAAGCCACGGATTGACTTGACTTTCGTTAAGAAATAACCCGCAAAAAATATTTATAAAACATCCCACAAAAATATTCTTTGAATAGGAAATCTTAATGTAAGCAAGCAGTTTTTTTATGATTTTGAGGCTTCACCTTACCTTTATATTTTTTTTGTTTATTATACTTTGAACTTTTTTTATTTTATTTTCATGTTATTTATACATGAAACATATCAAATTACACACAATAATTTGCTACTTGGTACCTTAGATAGGTATTTGTGCTTTACTACAAGGAAAACAAGTGTAGGCGGTTAATTACTTAGCCTAGGGTACATAGATTTATTATTTACACAATATTTTATCGTTTGAGGGCAAATGTTGCTATAATGCTACTATGTGCCAGTTTACTGACCGCACGTTTTAAATAGGTATTGTCAAAAGCAATAATGAACAGTAACGCGATTGGGCTTATTCATAAGACCGCTTTATTATTGCTGTTACTCCGAATATAAACGAATACGAACGAATAACTCCGAATGAAAACGTTGGAAGGGGAAGGCCTAGGCGAACGTACCAGGACCAAATTCAGGACGTTCTGAATAAAGGCCAGGTTAAAAGTACCCTAAACCGACGAGCATGTATGAAAGGATTGATGAAAGTACAGGAAGCAAGGGAAGTATGTCAAGATCGTAGCAGGTGGAGGACTGTGGTCTCTGCCTACCCCAACGGGAAAGAGGCGTGATGTTATGTATGTATGTATGTATGTATGTACTCCGAGACATTTGCAAATGAAGTTAAACGCAATATAGGAGTCATCATAACATCCCATGATACGTCCACTACAGGACAGGAGCACCCTCCAGAATTCTAGCTTTTGCTGGAAAAATGTAGAGGGGAAGTACCATAGTCACCTCGCTTATTAGCGTTACGGCTGGCAACATGGACCGCGGTTGTAGGTGACCGCAGTAAGTAAGATGTAAGATACAAAGGAGGATGCTGCCACCCATCCTCCAGTTTATAACCCTTAGTCGCCTCTTACGACACCCACGGGTAATATAGGAGTGTTATAGTGTAAAATTAAATTTTACTCCCAGACAACAAAAGCACTCTGTAGGTAAATAAAATGTACATGTACTAAGGGGAAGAAAAATTCCTGTTAGTCAAAAGAGACTTCTCGGAATAAACGGTTTAATGAGGTAATATTGATTCTTATTGAACATATACTATATAGGGTGACTTTTAATTAGTTCTTGATAGCAAAAGATATGCATTTACTTATGAAACTGAACAACTTTTCCCAAGAAACATAGGTCGAAATACGAAAAACCAAATTTGACCTCCCATACAGAATGCGCTATCAGCTGACGCAGTTTCTATGGGAGGTCAAAACTAGATATTCGTATTTCGACCTATGTTCCTTAGGAAAAGTTGTTCAGTATCATGAGTACATGCATACCTTTTTCTATCAAGAACTAATTAAAAGTCACCCTATATATAATATGATTATTTATTGGTTTCACTCTCGAAAAAATTTTTTTTTTTCAAAATCAGTACGTATGTATGTATATATTCTTTATTGCATCACAAATAAAAGAAGAGATAAATTACAAACAAGAATAGTATGCAAAGGCGGACTTATCCCTAAATGGGATTTCTTCCAGCCAACCTTAGAGATGCTAAAGTAGTTGACAATATGAGTCAATCACGTGACCACGTTTGTTTAGGTGGAAAAGGATTTACGAGTATTTTTTTTTCTTTCCGGGAAAGTTGTTTATTTTCATGAGTAGAATAACTGGGAATTTACGATGTATAGATCTCAAATTCTTACATACTCAAATATTTTTTCTTTTGTCCGCAGCCGCCAATTCGTCTATTCAATGTGACGGGTATCATGGTACAGGGTGGGGATTGCCAAGAAGACTCCTGCATGGTCAGAGTCATGCCTCCTCCGGTAGCGGTCCGAGCTGCCTACAGCTGCGAGGTGTCAACTGAAGGACCTAAGTTCCAGATCGCGAGGCAGACGAAGCATATGACTGTTGTTGGTAAGATGTTTGAAAACACTCCTACATGGTCAGAGTCATACCTTTTCCATTAGCGGTCCGAGCTGTCTACAGCTGCGAGGTGTCAACTGAAGGGCCATCTAAATCGCGAGGCAGACAGATGGAGCATATGACTGTTGTTGGTAAGATCTTTAAAGATTCCCATTATAGGAGTAAGAAGTGACAAGAAAACTTCTGCATGGTTCTTCGCGTAGGGGTGCAAACTGCTTAGAGCTAACCGCCTTTAATTAAGGTGTCTACTGAATCATAGTTTCAGGTCGCTAGGTAGTTGAGCCATATGGTTGAAGTTGGTTAGATATTTGAAGGTACACGATCAGAATGGGGATAGTCTCAAAAAGGTTCATAAATAGTCAGAATCATGCCTCTTCCTATAGCGATACAAGCTGCCTAAAGCTTCTAGGTAATTGCTGGAGGACCTAAGTTTCAGATCGCGGGGCAGGCCAAGCATATGACTGTTCTACAAAGTAGAAAATCGCAAAATTTCACAACCACAGGCAGGATTCGAACCTGCGTCTTCTGCGTAAGTACCGCAGACGCTTTACCAACTAGGCTACTGTGGTCCTGCCCGATGTTGTGAAATTTAGCGACCTCTTTACGCATTCCAACGTTGCGTTTGTGCTGCCACCTAGCAAGCATTTTTGCTGTACTAACAAACACAAACGCAACGTTGGAATGCGTAAAGAGGTCGCTAAATTTCACAACATCGGGCAGGACCACAGTAGCCTAGTTGGTAAAGCGTCTGCGGTACTTACGCAGAAGACGCAGGTTCGAATCCTGCCTGTGGTTGTGAAATTTTGCGATTTTCTACTTTGTAGATTTATCCGAACACAGGAAGTGTTAAAATAAAATCATTTTCATATGACTGTTGTTGGTAAAGTGTTTGAAGGTACATCGCATGATAAAGAATACAATAAAAAAATCGGTCAAGTGCGAGTCGGACTCGCACACAGAGGGATCCGTACAAACCGTTTATAATTATTAAAAAATAATGTTATTTTATGATATAACCAAAAATTTAAGGTTTTCGGAATTTTTCCTTTATGTGTGCTATAAAACGTTGCTTCATGCGAAATTTCAAGATTCCAGGTCGACTGGAAGTATCCTTTAGGTTTTGATTCCCTTGCGAGTAGTTGCGAGTTTCAAAATATGCGGTTTAAATTGCTGTTTCTTTTGATTGAGTTGACATAGAAGTTTAATTTTGTTACGGCTTAAAGGTTAGACTTGAGTATTTGATATGAATTTCAATTTAATACCTCTACGCGTTCATGAGGAAAGGTAGTAAGTTTAAATTTTTTTAAATTATTTTCATTATATGATGTAACTAAAAATTAATGCTTTTCGCAATTTTCCCTTTATTTACCCTGTAGGTTTTGATTCCCCTGCGAGTGTCGAAAAACTCGAAAATTTGCGGTATAAACGGCTGTATCTTTTGATTGCGTTGGCTTAGAAGTTTGATTTTTTCACAGCTTCAAGGGACAGTAGACTTGAGTATTTGATATGAATTTCAGCTGGATACAGCCACCCGTTCCTGAGAAACAGGATCTTGATAGACAGACAGACAGACGGACAACAAAGTGATCCTATAAGGATTCCGTTTTTTCTTTTTGAGGTACGGAACCCTAAAAAGAATAGAATTAAAGACTAGCAAGTCATACATAAAATCAGTTGAATATCACATGAGAATGAAGCAGTGAAGACAGAGATAATAAGGTTCTTATAATCGTGTCTATCGTGCGGTTAAGAAAGTGGACCGATCGCAAATGATTTTTCTAAGTATTTTAGGTACATATTGGTATGAATATTCAAGTGAAATCGTTTTAAAGTATGCTGTAGCTGTATGCTTGCTTACCTCATTCTCTCTTTACTTTATGGTAGATATTTCCTCGAATATTTTCACGTTCAATTGTGAACATCATGTGTTTTTCAACGTGAACTACGCTTTTATCTCCGTTGGAGCAACGGTGCATCGAAGCGCGTACTTTATTATTTATGAATTTCCTTCTTTAAAGTATTACAACGTCTATTTTCTTGTAAGAGAGGAGTAAAATAGTAACTTTGTTATAAAATTTATTAAGTAAATAACGAACAATTTTTCAAGAATATAAGGGATCATATAAGGGATATAATGTGTAAAGGACCGGTGGGCAAAACTGAAAAGGGCCCTGAGTCAAGCGGCTTTCTACAATCGCAAACGCTAGTAGAATAGAATGCAAATGTACAGAATTGATATAAGCTAACGAAACAATGCAATTCCCTACATTTTTATTCTATTCTATAGCGTTTACGATAATAGAAAGCTACTTGTCTCAGACCCAAGGCATGATCAGTCAACGTAACTAAACAACTTTCAGTAAAGAAAACTTTCAGGAAATGAAAAGAGAAATCGGACTCTTCATACAAACTGTTCAATCAAGTTTGCAATTTTGAGAGACTGATATTTTGTCTTTTCCTTAAAATTGTATTCACTTAAAGTGGTTCGGTTCCGTTGACTGATAATGCCCTTTCAGTTTTTGCCAACCAGTCCCTTACAGCCTATATAAGATAGTAAAAAAATATTACACCAAAGAAAAAAAACCGGTCAAGTGCGAGTCGGACTCGCGCGCCGAGGGTTCCGATATACCTATAGTATTTTTGGAAGCAATAAAGTCCATTTTCAGGACCGCAAAACTAAATTTGTTTTTAAAGGTTTTTTGCAGATTTCTGAAAAACTGTGCAACTTAGAAAGATCGTTTTATTTTTGCTGCAAAGTTTACATGAACCCCTGTCAACTGTAATTAATTCAGATTTTTCCTTACTCAAACTTCGGAGATAAGGGGGGGGAATGGTATTTTTTTTGACATTTTTCATCTTAACTTGAAAACTAAGAAACTTAAAAAAATACAAAAATATATTTTGAAATGTACAAGTAAAGCCCTTTCATATGATACCCCACTCGACCTAGTAGCGACAATTTGAAATTTGGCTCCCCCTATTTTGGCCCCCTTTACATTAATAATCATACTTTTTTCAAAAATTTTTCATATGCAGTTAAGTTGGGCAACTATATTCTAAAACCATTCCAAATTTCAGGTCGATAGCATAAGTGGTTGCTGAGATATAGAGGTGTGACAGACAGACGGACAGACAGACAGACAGACAGACAGAGCGGCACCATAAGGGTTCCTTTTTTTTACCATTTTGGTATCGGAACCCTAAAAACAGATCACCACCTGGGCTAAGATGACCATCGCGACTTGCGCGATAACCGCTATGTTTGTAAAGGCGACGCGAGAAGAAAAAACTGGTTACTAAAGTTAAATCCCGGTGGCCAGCCCATGCTTGGCTAGCGGATCGACCCGATAATAAGTGTCTAGGCTTCACCTAATAGTAACATTTATTTACATCAAAATTACTGTTTGCCTTCTTACTTAAGTCAGGCGTTATGTATATCGTCCCTTTTGACTCGGCTACTTTAATAATCTGTGGTAACAACCAAGCCTTAATCATCTCCTAAAGAATTTATTTAAATAAAATAGTTTTACAAGATTTTGAAGATTGTTTTCTTCACATTTATGTCCCTGAAGAGACAATAAGCATTATCACTAATTCATGACATAATAATATAGATGCAAGTATTTTTTGCTTCTCGTGCAGTATGCCAAAAAAATCGTCAAGAAATTACAAAAGAAACTCCTACGTTGGCGTATAGCCAAAACCCACTTCCTTCGCAACATGTTATAATGTCGATAATAAATATTTTTAACGAATACATAATTTTGCCAAAACGAACTTAATTGGGTTGGTCTTTGAAGTCATAAAAGTCTCTTTTTTTATGAAATAACGAGTTCACAATAAAAATCTTCTGAATGTACGATTTCTTAAAGCTAATTGGTGAAACGTATTGATTTCCCATTTCGTGTTTTGATTTTGGTCTAGAAGCACAACAGTGATGCTGTGTCGGTGATTGCGGTTCGATTTCCGGACTAGTCAAGACCATGCTATTTGTGCCCAGAAACTACGATATAAAGTAAGACTTTCGTAGTGTGGTGCTTTAAGTTTGATATTCTAATATGTGTGCAAAAAAAATAATAAGTTGCCTACAGTGTAATTTAAAAAATCCTTTTTTTTTTAATAATAAATTTTTACTTCTTCTTGACTTCTGAACGAACAACCCCAAACCTTTTCGTCTAGATCTAGAAGATTGCACAGATAGTAGGCAAGCGAATTTGCGAAATTCATCCTACTTATGCATCCACGGAAATCTGCTCAGCCAAAGTCGCGGGTATCAGCTAGTTGTAAAATAAACAGATAACAATTTACAAATTTAATTCTCTCAGAACAATCTCTGCACTTTATTTCAATTAATTTTAACATAAAATTAGTATAACTATCAATATGATGATGATAATTCTTCTTATGAAATATCTCCTTTCAGAACTGCTGGAAAGGCAGCCTCTGAAGCTTTTGGTTTGAATCCCATTATCGCTGTTCCCACACATAATGATACAGAAACCACTTTGTACGATTGTTCCCAGTCGGATTAGGACAGTGCAAGCTGAGTCAATTGATTGCCTAGTATCTAGAAGATGATTCCATTGACAAGCTCGTTAATCTGTTCGTGCCTGTTACTAAGATGTAAATTGTTGTTTTAATATAAATGCAAATGCAAGGTAAAGGTGTATTCACAATGGAGTAAAAATAAAAAAAATATTTTTAATTCAATAATTTAATAATATAATTTTTAATTTTTTTATATTAAATATTTTAGGTAACACACAAAGGAACTTTCGAAAGTTTGCCTTCAGTTAGTTATTGTGCATTTGACTTTATAATTTGGTAACGGGGCTTGGCTACCAGAGGCGGAAAGCGATGACTCACTGCATTCTTAGGATGGACGAACTATAGTTACCAGAATGACAGATAGAATATCAGATAGAATGTCAGACTATAATAAAGACTTAAATATTATGTATATCTTGGGTATCCTAAGTAGCTAAAAGGGCTCAGAACTTAATGTACCCACATTAGCCCAGCCTTTATGTAGTTAATTCCGTTTGAGAGAGTTATCTTTGGCACTTTACCCGATTCTCAGAATAATCTAGTTATTGTTTCTAATAAACTTGTGAACGATAGATTGGAGGCTTTTAGTTAGCCTAGTATAACATCACACTCATCATCATCATATCGTGTTGGTTGCAAGGTCCATGGCCGACCTCACAAACCGTGTAGGCCTCTGACATGGCTCATTATCGTCTACATCCGTAGACAGTAGTCGGGACCACCGGCTTAACGTGCCTCTCGAAGCAAGGAATCATCTAACTTTTTGGACAATCAGGTGATTCATCCTGCAATGTCCTAACCAAACTGGGGACGTCACGATTAGGGATTTTCGTTTGACAGTGTCCCCGCCAGGAATCGAACCCAGAACTTCCGGAGCAAGAGCCGAGCCCTCTTACCATTAGACCACGGAGGTTGTTACACTTATGTGGTAAATGGTGGAAAGTGGAAAAGGAAACGCACATGATATTTGTACCCCCATGAAGCCATTTGTTTCTTTTATGTGACAAGTGAGCAAATGAGCAAGTGGGTCACATGATGGAAAGTTGCCCACCCTGACAACTATGATGGTAGGCCGGTAACTTCGCTGGCTCGCTTAACCGTCAAACCGAAACACAGGAGTGCAAACACTGCTATTTTACGAAAGAAATAGGCAAGGGGATGGTATTTCCCAAGACGGACTTTGCACATGAGCTCTACCACTTGCACATAAGCTGCAGCTTTTAAGCACTTTCCAAATTGGTTTGTGAAGTGATGTAAGGATATAAGACTAGATGATACTTTGACTTTGATACGATGTCGCAATAACCTATAGTGTAGGCAACGAAGCAGTTGACCCCCGCTTTAATTCCTCAGTCGATATAAATTAATAATATAAAATATAATTTTTTTGTAATTTTTGTATGGAAAAATTTAAAGTACCGATTTTTTTTTTATTGAAGGTTTTTCTCATATAGTGTAATACCCCAGCAAAGTTTCATCGACGGAGGATTTAATGCGGGGGTCTTCATACAACGATCCGCTTCGTTGCCTAGACTACTAGATCACTGATTTAAACTAATGTACTATGATCCTTATAGTACACTGGATTTGCAGCTCTCAAGTTATATTCATGACTATTTCAGTATATCGTTGCGGTGTCCGTCAATGGATCTAAAATGTCGACATCTGTGGTAAAAATTTGTTCACATTAACTGGGTTCGTTTCAATTTGGCGCACAAAGTTACCTATCATTTGAGTAGAAAAGGCGAATATAGAGTGCACTTTATTAATAATCAATGACCTAAATGCCAGATGCTTTCGGACCCGATTGGTGAAACATGGGTTTGTCAATTGTTAATTTGCAGTGGAACATTTAGAAAACTATTTAAAAAAGCAGTTGGTATTTAATTTGTTTTTCTACGTGTCAAAATGCGAGTCGGACTTGCTCACTAAGGGTTCTGTACCTATCCACCGTATGATATACTGCCCTGTGATTTTGAAAACTCCGCATTCCCCTCTTTAATATGAATGAACTTGAAACGGAAGCTTACCTTAATTGGTTATGATTGATTGTGCGAAAAGCTGTTATATTTATTGATTTTAGACTTTTTCTTTTACTCGCAAGATTCTTGCCTTTCATGATTCTAGGTTAATGAAAAGTACCCTATTGGTTTTAGATTAGTTCATAAATGTATGGAAATGGGGACATAAAGTGCCGAATCTTTTTCTTGTGATGTCGAAAAAGCAAGACATTTTCACACCTTCAAGGGTCCATGTAACATTTGATAATGATTTCCATTTGATACTTTCATCAGTTTGTGAGTGAAAGGGTTTTGATGGGTAGACAGACAGACCGACAGATAGACATATGGACAACAAAGTAATCCTATAAGGGTTTAATTTTTATCTTCTTTTTGAGATATGGAACCCTAAAAACTTAACGGAGCTGACTAACTAACTAAGGAATTTGACGAGAGCACTGGTTTCACATCATAAAATGGCGTACAACCTAATGTGATATTAGAAAATAAAGAGAGTATTCTTTCATTATTATATCGGTACAAAAATGACGTCGTTGCGTTGAACCCATGTTGAACCTATCAAAACAAAAGCCTATACAATTCACTAACGTAGGGAAACATTTTGTTTATTACATAATGATATCAAATATTTCGTAGAGCCCTATTACGTAGCACCCATGTTTGCTACGCCGTAGTAAGTGCAGCGTTCAGCTACGGATAATTGTAGTATTTATGTCGCAGGTACATTGTATTATTCGTAATTCGACAAAATGCCGGGAAATTTTTAATTCGTGATTTTACATAATGCCGCCGCATTTCACAAAACGGCGCGAAATTCGTTTCACATTAGAGATGAACATTTCTATTGCATGTAAAAAATAACTATTTAGTGAAACCCCTTTAGTGCTATGGAGGGTGCAAAAGGTGTTTAAATGTTTACTTGCAGTAAAGCAAAATGTTTTGTTCAACAGCGATGCCAGACAAGGACCCAATTATAGTTGGGGCGCCGAAATTGGTGCGTCCCGGGGAGCTGATGATACTCAACTGCACATCCGACTACTCGTTACCGCATTCGGAGATCAATTGGTACATCGATAATGAACTGCAAAAGGTGAGATATTTTCTATTCAATATACATTTACTTCATCAAACATCCCATAAAATCCACAGCTGGATTGGGAAGGTACCCAGAAAAACATGTACGCATGTATTCTGTTTTTTTCTATGGATTTTTTTTTATCAAAACATGTGGGATATCTAATTAAAGTGCTATAAGAAGTGATTCCAAAAATATAGTACATCTTTCAGTACTTGTTTTCCTAAAAATAAAAAAAAATATTTTGAAAGCAAACCAACTTTGGACTAATTAATGAAGTCAATAGATAATAAATAAATAATGAAGTCAAGGGCAAAACAATTAGTGTAGCAACACACCATCGGAAACTATGACGTGGAAATTTCCGCGGCCGAAAAATCGATCAATTATGACACCTAATATACAGGCTGTTAGGGACAGCCTTCCGAATACTGAGGGGGCATGATCAGTTAACGACACTGAACAACTTTCAGTGAACAAAACTTTCAGGAAATAAAAAAAAAATCCGCGTCTCCATACAAAATTGTAAACTTGACCGGGCAGTTTGTATGGAGAAGCCGATTTTGTTTTTCGTTCCCTAAAAGTTTTGTTCACTGAAAGTAGTTCAGTGTCGTTGACTTATCATGCCCCTTCAGTATTCAGAAGGCTGACCCTTACACTCTATATTTATATGTCACAAAATCGCCTTAGTTTGTCTTTTCAGAGTTACCAAACTTAGTTTATGAAATTCTTGCGATCTAAAAAAACCGTTGTACGATCTATGCGACCAATTTGGACCAATTCTAATATGAAAAACTTTGTTATTTAAAAACGCAGCCGCAATAACCAAATTTTAATTGCTATGTAGTTAATGTACAATTACCTGTACTGCAACAACACACAGTAGAATTTACTGGCCAATCTCCAAGTTTTACTTATGAACCTCCAGGTGTAAGAGAGGCCATTTGGCTTACCTAAGCACCCTGTTTACTTAGGAAAATTGAAAGCCCATGCCCAAAGGCAAGCATTTTCATTTCTTTATTTTACCTTTAAAACTCTATATGCAAAGGAAACATCTTAAAGTCTCAAAAAGGTTGGACCTTTTATTTAGTTGCTCCAAGGTGCTCGCATCTCTTCAGTTAAATAAGATACACATTTTTTCTGATACAAAGTAAGCACTTTCGACAATTTCCAATTACATTCTCGATAGTATTTACACCGGTTTTGATATTTGTGGAATTGTAAGAGCGTGGTCTAGAATCAAGGTCGAATTACAAATTATTGCTCTATGCCCACAAAAATTCCTAAGTATTTTCAGAGAAAAAATATAGATAAGATATATTGTCATATAAATTTTCATCGACAGTCATGTTTTTTTAATAAAATTAGTGACAACTTAGTTTTGAGAAGAGTGAGCGAGTTTTAAGAGAGTCCTGTAATATATAGCTGGATGTTTGAACATTTACAATCGCATAGTTGTTACAATAATTCAGAATCATCAAATTATTGATTTGTTTTCTGGGATGATCTCTCAATGCTGCGCCAAAATCTACATTAATCGTTGTCTGATCTATTTCGATCGTAGTGTAATAATTCCCTTTATTTTACGTAGCAACTTCTTTATAAACTTCCATCGTATCATTTAGCTTTAAAACTTTTACTGCTTAAGTACTTACTCGTCTAGCGTCACTTTACGTAAAGTAGCATCTCAAGGATATTAACCGTTAAAGGAAAACGACTCCTTCGTAACATCTTCGCAACATTCTAACGTTATGAGTAAAAGCGCGTCTCAAGACTCCGCACGTTACAAACCTTTGTTACTCCGTGTACCATTACCGGCGCTATTGTTAAGCTACTTAAGCAGTGTAGCTCCTGAGGTACTCTTTAAATCTTCGCTAATGGCCTTTTAAAATGGCCAATATATCTCTCCAAAATGCGAGCACCTTAAAATTTAAAAACACGTTGAGCATTCGTCTTAACCACGAGCTGTTTATTCTGTTTGGGGGAAAAAGGAAACAGTTTTGTAAGTTTTGCTGCGGAGAATATTCTCGGAAATAAGTATGTACACGATGCGCATTTCGTACATACTTATTTTACGGATATGTTAAGCAATTTCGAGATTACGATCAGTACGTGCCATCCTAGCTTTGAATATTGACTGACGGCGTGATACGTACGCTGAAAATATTGCTTCTCCTATAATTCTGCGTCACGTCTTCCATAAGCAGAATCCTGTGTTTATAACAAGTATAAACGGGGTTGGAAGTAAGGATAATCCAGTAGGATCTCAGGCTTATCGTGGATCGTGCCTTGTGTCTATTATTATGAGCTGAAGAATTCTCTACCTTGTGTAGGTTGGGCGTCTTCATTAATAAGTGATTAAGTGTACTGGGTTAATCTTTGCAGACTGCTTCTTTGGGACTTGTAAAGGTGTAGATATTTCCCGGAGGATGCTAGCTAAAAGTTGTTGTGTATAATAATCTGAAAAGCAGTAAAATTATTAGAACAAATATAATAAATCTAATCAATGTTACGAGAAGCTGCTTGATTTTTATGCGACGACTAAGACCAGTAGTGGAGGTCTTTTACATGATGATGTTAATTAGCTAAGCTGAGTCATTGTAATGATTAAGGGCTTTCCTACACTCAACTAGCGCCCCCATCAGTTAAAAAAATATTACACGCTTAATACAAAACTTATTGAAAATCTGTCTTACCAGATTGAAGTAAAGGCACGCTAGTTTATTATGAACCTATCAATCCAGAAAAATATAGTTCATTGTAGTTACAGATACAAAAAGTGCGAAAAACGGCCACTTTTAGCAGTTTTTGTATCTGTAACTACAGTAAACTATATTTTTCAGGATTGTTAGGTTTTAAATAAAATAGGGTACCTTTACTTTAATCTGGTAAGACAGACAACGTGTTAACGGAATAAGCGAAACTGAGAAAATAGTTTGTTCACAATCGAGAGTAGAATCAATTTCACGGGTTTTTGATAGGGGTTATTTTTTTTCAGATTCAGATAATTTTATTCAATTTAGATTCTTTACAGAATACTTATTGAATGTCATGCAGAATACAATGCAAATAGAGCGAGTCTACGCCGTTTCGGATCGTGCTATGGCAGCGTAAAAGAAACAGCAAGAAATTTAATTATTTTTTTATTAAAATTATAAAAATTTTTGCCGCTTCTAAATATTTATGTAGATACGCGCGTGGGAGGGAAGTGGGCGTGGCGTGCGCGGACGCGAGGCGAACACGCCATGATAGCTTAAAAATCTACTAGAAAAACGATGAAACTTTTAAATAACAATATCTACGAGTAAAAACGAGAAAAAATATTTTCTTAAGTTTTTTTTACAGGAATGGATTTATTTTAATAAAAAACAGTTGGGGAATATGAGGTTTCGCTTATTCCATTTACACGTCATATAATCAGCATAGCTAATTTCGCTAGATATTGCGTATATAATGTTTCCGGCAGTAGTGGTTGCGTTAATAGCCATCCTAGCCACTGCACTCTACATATAAACAATGGTTCTTGTACACATACTCTAGTAAAAATACGGTTTTGCAAAACATTAAATGTTAATAGCTACTTTTTTGTGTATAGCGTATTTAAATATGATGTTAAGACACAATATTTACGAATCCACCTAAATTTTAAATCGGAATATTTTTTTCGAAATACAGCTTAGGCAAAAATAGTAATAGACAATTATTTACTTGATATCATAGATAAACGTATATTTTACATATAGGCATCAAAATCCACCTTAAATATATTTAAAAATATCAATTTTTTTCAAAATATAAAATCGACACTTATTTTCATATATAAGGCCCAATAAAGTCGAGGTACAATAATATAAATAACCTTTTTAAATGTAAGTGATTCTTATATATATTCACAGAAATCCCATATAAAATAAAAAAGAAGTTTTTGTAATCTTTGGTTTACAAAAATTTTGTAAACATTTATGTTGGATTTGCCAAAAATGTAAGTACTTAGCACTATTTACATTATTAGAAAGCAAAACGGCTCTATTATTATTTTTGGTTGCGAAGAAAAACTTTATTTAAATTTCATGGTATTATAAAAAAGTTAAATAATACAAAAAAGGTAATATTTTTAGGTGGATTCATGTATAATATGAAATAATGTATACATAGCAAGCCGTAAATAAAAACAATAATCTATTAACATTTTTTTCCGAAATTCCATATTTTTTTTAATCTTTGGATGGCAAAATAAATAAATAAATGAGGTAAATTTAGGTGGATTCCATTGAAAAGCTTTACACACAAATATAATCTATCGATCTGAAAAAGAAACACGGCTATTACAAATTATTTCCGTTTCGCCATACAATCTCTCGTAATTTTACTGGAGTAACAAACAAGCTACTAGCGCGGGCACTAAAAGTGTGATAATACTAAAGGTTGTGAATCTGCCCATGAAACTGAACCATTTTTAGGGTTCCGTACCTCAAAAGAAAAAAACGGAACCCTTATAGGATCACTTTGTTGTCCGTCTGTCTGTCTGTCTGTCTGTCTGTCTGTCTGTCTGTCTGTCTGTCTGTCTGTCTGTCTGTCTGTCAAGACCCTTTATCTCACGAACGGGTAAAGGTATCAGGTTGAAATTAATACCATATATTAGGATCCATGGACCACACAAGGTCTGAAAATTTCAATTTTTTACAACGACGCAATAAAAAGATATGGCATTTTATGTTCTCATCTCCATACATTTATTCAAAAATGCAAAACCTACAGGGTAGTTCCCGTTGACCTAAAATTATGAAATTTGGCAAGAAGCTAGGTCTTACAGTACAAATAATGGGAAAAGTCTGAAATCATTAAATATTACAACTTTTCTAACAACTAATGGTAACCAATTGTGGTGAGCTCCCGTTTCAAGAACATTCATATAAGAGAGGGGTCAAGTTGGATGGTCACTGAGTTTTTAAAGTCAAAGAGCAAAAGCTTTTAGTATATAATAATTATGGTAGGTAGTACTGGGTAGTATGGGTCATACTGTGCCTGGACGGTGGTGGTATTGCTTATTAAATTTTTAAAAATTTTTGCTTTTTTTATTTTTGAAATGTTTTTGATATTTTTAGACGCTTACCTTACAGGTTTCGCCGTCAATATTTAAATAAAATAAAGATAAGAAAATAGTTAATGTTTTTTTTACTTTTATAATATAATTATACTTACTAAACAAAGTTTATTTAATACGTGACAAAGTGTGGAACCATAATCTGATATCAGCGCCATCTTTAGGTACACGGTACAGACTTTTTAACCTAACTTCCTCTGAGACATCCAAAGCTCAAGATAATACCAATTATGGCCGCTAGGATTGCCACTAGGACGACACAGGTAAAAAATAATTAGAACCGTTTGATTGTATGCTATAGGTACTCAAAAAATGTTTCCTGCTTATAATAAATAAATTATATCACGGATTGCTTTGAAAATTAGAAATATGCAACATAAGCGTAAATTGGGTTAGGATGGAGGTAGGATACGCCATCTATACCGTTTAATATAGCTGGTAGGTAGGTATACCTACTGCGTGCAAAATAACTTTGTCTGTGACCGTTAATGCGCAGAAGTCAAAAAATTAGTCGCGGGGGTGAGCACGGCTCCCCCCAGGGGGCGAGCGAATCGCTCATTGGCTCTCCGCCTGTCACCCATGCGCGGAAAATAAAGACTTGTTCTGAACGCGCTGTACCTATTCCAACCTATAGCGTGAGCTGAGGTTGGTCTTAGGTACACTTAACAGCACATCAGGAGAAACACTTTTGCACCTTATGGCATGGTAATAGAGTTGAAAAAGTTTCTACCGACGTGCGGTTGACCGTACGTACACACGGCCGCACATCGGTAGAAACACTTTTGGACCTTATGGCGTGGTAATAGAGTTGAAAAAGTTTCTACCGACAAGCGGTTGACCGTACGTTGACCGACCGTACGTAGCCATGATCACACCTAGCTGTATTCAAAGACTAATTCAGCGTACATTGCTCGTTGAAGTAAGGATATTGCAATTAACATAACCAAGCCTCCCAGCAATGTATGCCGAATTAAGTCTTGGAATTTAGGTAGGTGTGATCGTGGCTTAAACTGTCAAGCTTGATGTGCTAAGCAGGTAATTTAGTTTTATACTATGGTTTTATTGTACACCTTTTGAGATGTACCTACGTCAGCAATCAACTGTAACAAAACGTAAGATGAACATGTTATCTTCAATTATAGGTATAGGTTTTATCAATGAAAAACCTACAGGGTACTTCCCGGTGACCTAAAAATATGAAATTTGGCAAGAAGCTAGGTCTCACGGTACAAATAATGGGAAAAGTCTGAAATCATTAAATATTACAACTTTTCTCACAACTAATGGTAACCAATTGTGGTGAGCTCCCGTTTCAAGAACATTCATATAAGAGAGGGGTCAAGTTGGATGGTTGCTGAGGCGATTTTTGTTTTAGTTCTATTTAAAAACGGGAACACTTACAAACTTGAAAATTGGTATGTTTATAGGGCATAGGCTATAAAATAATAACAAATATTAAAATTTGGTCAAGCGCGTGTCGGACTCAAAAAATCTAGCACATTAACTTACTGAAATTTCAACTAATACAATTATGTTTATGTGGTGGTACGGAACCCTCAGTGCGCGAGTCCGACTCGCACTTGGCCGGTTTTTTCCCAATAAAAAAAGTATTTTTTTGACCTCCCATATAAACTACATCAGATGACAGCATATTTTCTGTAATAATAATATAATTTATTTCTATTGGAGGTCAAATTTGTTTTTTTGTATTTTGGGAAAAAATGTTCAGTTTCATGGGTAGATTCACACAAATCAGTATTATCACACCCTTTCGTTACACGTTGTACATATGTTTGTTAATAATTAATGGGCCATCACACATATTTTTATACTCATTACCACAATGCATGTAACTTGCGTAAGTTTTTTTTTTCTTTTTTTTTTACACGCGCCGTATAGCTCGCGCAATAAATAAAAAGCGCCGGGCGAATTTAAATTTGCATGTGCATTAGTACACCCAACAGCACGTCAGTAGAAACACTTTGGACTTTATAGCATGGCAATAGAGTCGATTTTTTTTTCCACTGACGTGCGGTAGACCGTACCATATCCTAAAGTAAAATCTTTTACACCAGTGGTAATTCCACGCATACCCCACATTTAAGCAGCGTTGAGGGTGGGTTTAAGTTGAGACGTAGACGGCGCAGAGCAGCTGCACAGAACAGCATTTCTATCTTTCAGTTTTCCTCCTAATATAGCGAGAGTGAAGATGCGTTCTTCTTTGCCCTACGCTATTTGCGTCTAGACTTACGCTCACCCTCATTACTCTGCTATATGTTGCTGTTTAGCTTTTCTATATGCATTCTAGAACCTATACTTATTTGCAGCCTGAAGCGTGGCAGCGTACAGAACAGAGCGTGCCTTTACCGGGCGGACTGCGCGCATCGTGGCGCATATTACGGGTGCGCGTGCCTCCGAACGCGAGCGGTGCGTTGCGTGTGCGCTGCGAGGCGATCCTGCAAGTCGAGCCGCCAGTGGTGCGCGACGCAGTGTCTATCGTTACTGTGTATTCTCGTACGCAGTTGTCCAAGTTCGTCTCCAATGACGGTAAGTTCAAAATATTGGGCGTCATTTCACAGAAGTCATCTGATCCCAAACTAAGCAAAACATGTACTATGAGTATCAGAGTTTGATATACATACATAAATAGATTAGATTTATTTATCACACAATTAAAATTACATTATAAATTACATTAATGTCAAATATAAGAATTCACAATGTGATCGTCAAAAAAAAAATTTATAAAATACACAAAATATAAAATGTCAAGTACAAAGATGTACATAAAAAATAAATCAATAATCCAAAATGTCTAATACTAATAATAACAATAATGTACCTACCTACAGAAATTACAATGTCAAATTTGCATTCAAAAATTATTTTACAGAATAAAAGGATTTTTCCAATAAAAGGTTTTTCAGCCGGGACCTAAACGTATCGTCAGAACATTCGCCTTTTAAATCAGGCGGTAGTTTTTCATATAACTTTGGACCGATTACGCGTGGGTAATAGATAAATATCACCCAGACACAGAACAAACATTTGCGTTCATCACATAAATACTTGTCCAGGGCGGTGATCGAACCCGCTACCTCACTGCCAACTACACCATCGGACTTGACAAAAAGTATTAGAATTTGTCCTAAGATAACACGACCGGCGTTTATCGCGTGAGCAATGCGACCATCGCTCAATTGCGCGATAATTGTGCATTGTATAAAGTGTCCTAATAGAACGCGATTGGATCGCAAGATGAGCAAGCAAACTAACGATGATGGCGCGATAATCGCCGATTGAGATACCTGATAACCAAGCCACACGTTATCAACCCCTACACTTACAAAAATCCTGAATTGTTTCTGCGGGAAAAACACACATACTTTAAACACACGTATAAACACATACAGATCTAAAACTTATCATACATATATTATCTGCCATGGCTAGAAATCAAACCTAAATAAAAAAAAATGCTTCTTTTTAAATTGTCAATACTAGTCTTGAAAAATGAGGTCGACGATGGTGGAACGAGCTTGCCCAGAAGAAGCCTATTCACCCGCGACTTGAATAGATTCGGGTTATATTAACTCGGGAACACAGACGCAGGCAGATAGTTCCACTCTTTAGCCGTGCGCGTTATAAAAGATGTTTCCGTGTTGCTTGTGACCGCGTATATTACTACTTGTTCACTCATATACTTTTTGTGAGAAAAGACTACTCTCACGAGTAAATATCATTATTTCTTGTATTATTCTCGTAAATGCATTATCTAGAAAATTAATGGCCTGTTTATAGGTCATCCCTCTCAGCTTTATATTATTTTTCTAGTTTCCATAGTAATTGTGTTTACAAGGGCTTTGTGCGACACTCTTGTTTATGTATATTAGTATGTACACAAATGAAGTAGAAAATAAGTTTTATAACAGGCTTGTGAACATCTTGGTCAGTAGTTTTTCTTTGGAATAAATATGAAAGAAATACTGGGTATAAAAATAAATGTACCTAAAACTTTTAAAGAACTTATTCTGGGAGCAACAACTTTTGATTGACAATTATGCAAATTAAAAAAAAAAACTTTTACCTAATTTATTATTCAAATGATTTAAGAGAGTTGTTTTTTTTTTGAGAATTTTCAAATGTCGTCTGACAAAACTCCCAGAAAAAGCTCTTCAAAAGTTTTACGCAATTAAAGCCCTGTCAAAGATAGTGAGCTGTAAAAGTAATATGTAAAACTATAAAACTGCAAAAAAAAACACTAAAACATTCTTGATTAACACAGTCTTGTTTTTATTTTTCGCAGGTAACAGCTACATCAAAGGAAAACGTGCCAATTACTTTCTGATTGCGTTAATTTGGACTTTCAATGAAATATCAAGGTTTGTGAGCTTATGAGATTTGTTGGGTTAATTGTGGTGATATTAGAATAAAATATCATAGGCAAGGATACTCCATGTATTTTATGTTCCTTACAAACTATGAGTGCTTATGCAATAGTCTGGATGGTAACTTGCATTTTATGCTCAAGCGCTGAAATTTTGTAAACTTCTCCGTAAAACTATTAAAGAAGTGTTGCCATTAACGAAATTTTATCTTGTAATATCACAATACAAGAAAAAATCAAAGGGAAGGGTCTACCGAACAGTTTCATAAAATTCAACATTTGATCACAAATTTCGATTTCTACTATTTTACCCTACTACGGCTACGAGAAGTAGAAGCTCTAACCGCCCTTTGAGGAAAGAGTCTTTTTAGCTAAAGTTCTTCTTTCTTTATTAACAAAACAGGAAGTTTTAGCAAAAGGTTTGAATGAGCGTTAACTTTAGAGAAGGTTTCTGCGACTAGCTGTCAGACTTTCTTTAAAAACATTTTTCTATTTCTAGCAGTTTTGTGTTCCACTTGTCCGCGAAATAAAAACGAGAGCTTTTGACATGCACTTCTATTCGGAAAGTCTCGTTTATTTTTGCAGAGAATGTGGAGAGCGTTTTAGGAAGAAATATGGATTTAGATCTGAAAGTTAGGATACAAAAAGATTTTTCACGAGTGGATTTTATTTATTAATCGACCAGAATTTTTTTAAGCACTCTAGAAGACACCTCCCAAAAACTTATACCATGGATTCAGACTATCCAGACCAATAAACTGAACAACCTGGTAAGTAGCCTATAGGTTTTGGTTTGGTTTATAAATAAATGGAGATGGAGACATAAATGGCCGTATCTTTTGATGCTGTTGTCGTAGAAGCTTATAATTTTCACAAATTTAAGGTTTTGTTGACCTTAATGTTTGATGTTAATTTAAACTCTATACCTATACCCATTCGGGATAAAAGGGGTCTTGACTGACGGATAGATGGACCGACCGACAGAAAGAAGGACAACAAGAAAATCTTATAATATCTTATATAAATCTTAACAACTTTCCCCAAGGAACATATGTCGAAATACGAAAATCAAGTTTTGACCTCCCATAGAAACTGCATCAGCTAATAGCGCATTTTGTATGGGAGGTCAAATTTGGTTTTGCGTATTTCGACCTACGTTCCTTGGGGAAAGTTGTTCAGTATCATGAGTACATGCATATCTTTTGCTATCAAGAACTAATTAAAAGGCACCCTATATAAAAGTTTGAGGTGCGGAAACCTAAAAACCGTGTTTTGACCTATCTTCCTAGGGGGAAGTTATTCATTTTCAAAGTCTGAATCCATGGTTTATTTTTTGTTAGTTGTCTGTTTTACACCATGTATTCTTTGGAATACGAGTACTTACATGGAATATCTTTTCAACGTACCTAGGTAAGTTCCGTCGGCCTCATTTAAAAGTACGTAAATAAAAATGTCAGGCTAAAAATGAATCCAGTTTATTCGCAAATATCTGCAACGATGTGAATTTCTCGCTTGCAATAGTTTGAAAATTGACTGACAGGTTTTACAAATGTATCAACGCGTTTCGTACATACGTAGAGTACGTGGCATCCATGTTAATAATTTGAACGGCATACAATTAATAGACATGTCAACGATGTAGTTTAAAGGCAGTAAAGCTGCCGTATATTCATAATCTAAGGTTTAAGGTGACAACAATTCCAACTACATTTTTTCATCAAAAAATTTATTGAGATCCACTTTGGAAACTATAGTCAAACATCTTAGAGGCTCAGCAGACGAGAAACGGACAGACACGGACAATCACGTCAGTGCGGCCGGTGTTGCAAAAATCATAGTTTTTATCAGAATAAAGTTCAAACTTATCATTTTTCAAAACTGGTCCACGTTTTAAATTAAATAACAATCAATCTGAACAGCCTTTTCGACTAAATCACTCTTTAAACTGAACAAATGTTCAAGCTGTTTTCTTTAAAAAATACGCGCATAGAGCGTTTTTCTCATGTCAATGACTATAATTATATTAAAAATAATTGCAGTACCAGAGTACCAGCCACACTGGCGGACTGTCACACCAAAAAGTCTGCCGTCTGCTGCGCCTCTTATGTGCGTCTCTTGCAAGGTGACAGACGTTTGGAGGTTAAAGCAAAAATTTTGGAAACTACGTCAGGGGGCGAGCGTTTTTCTTACGTCAATGGGTTAAAGTAATGTATGAAGAAGTGATGTCAATTGCACTTTGACGACCCCCTTTGACGTCTGACTACTTTCACCGTCCATCACCTGGCATAAAAGTCTTGGATTAAGGGAGTAGGATGAGAAAAGTGAAAATGATATTTAAATAGGGGCAAACGTATTTTTTTTTACATTAATAGTCAAGACAAAACTTAGGCGAGCTGTGCTGAATTTTCAGACACTAAAGAATTATTGTCGGAGTCTCTAACCAAAGCGTATGCATTTGATTGGTGTATAAAGCGATTGATGTAGACAGATTTTTGAAAGCGCATGCATAGATACTATTACAACGCATATTAAGCACTATTGATAAAACCAATTCATCAGAAAATGGATGCTGGTTAGACTGGATAGATTGTTAGCCTATAATTGTCATAAAATGTTAAATAAAATATACGCACCTAGAGCGTACCGTGTACCTAAATATACAAAAGCATGAATTTAAAGAAAATATAATATCCATAGTCGTTTGTATCGAGGACTTTATTTTTTGTACGTACATTCAGAAAAAATATTGTGTCTCCGTGTATAAAGTAAGTAAGCATTTATTTGTAATATATAAAAAAAAACTAGGTACCTTTTAGTAAAATTTAATAATTTTCGTATAGAGTGTTTTTTGTTGTTGAAACATGAATAAATTATCACTTAGGCATGTGTCGTAAATTTATGATAGTAGAATGAAATACTTTTTGGGGTTGACATACTTATTGCAATATTACGTGATAGCATGGTCACCTTACTAATGTCAAATCAATTTTATTAATTACAATAAATAAATAGATAATAAATATTAGGGGACAATTCACGTCATCTGATCCCAAACTAGGCAAACCCTATACTACGGGTACTAGAGACTGACATACATACATAAATAGATAAATAACACTCAGACACAGAATAACACTTGTGTTTATCACACAAATGTTTGCCCTGGGCGAGGATCAATCCTGCGGCCCACTACTAACGACACCAAGAGGCCAGTCAGCCAATCAACAATCGAATATATTCTATAAGTCTAGGCCCCAAGGTACATAGGTAAAGTACCGCTCGGTTGCGCGGCGAAATGTATGGCGCGCTAATACATTTTGACCGCACTCCCGAGCTATCGCGATTTTGATTCTATAAAAAAATATATACAACAAAAAACATTCTATATTTAATACTTAACTAAGGAAGAAATATTATCATTGTTTTCTTATTGTTTAAAAAAATCATTGTAAAATAAGTAGTTTCTCCAAAAAAATTAGTCAAACAAAAAAATACATATTTATTAAAAGTTAAATATAAATAGGCATAATCTATGGCTGTGTTTCACTTAAGGTAATGTCAATTCTGTGCACGACATCATCTTTTAACTTTACTATAATGTACAGTTACACAAAATCGTTGTTTTGTTTTGTTTATTATAAAATTTAAATGGAATACGTAAATAAAAAATATGGCATAAAAATCTCGTTTCATTGAATTTCACCTAAAATATTCACTGTAGTTGTCCTTTTTCATTAATAAACTTTAACCCAGTTTATTAATGAAAAATGACAACCACAGTGAATATTGTAGGTATACTTATAAAATGTGATGTATTTACATTTTTACGGGTGCTTTTAGGTTTTATGTATTTCTTATATATATTCTCGTATACATCATTACGTTAGTATCATTACAGCAGCAGCCTCAGTGGTTAGAGGGCTCGCCTCTCGATCTGGAGGTTCTGGGTTCGATTCTCGGCGGGGACACTGTGAAACAAAAATCCCTTTGTGTGACCTCCCCAGTTTGGTTAGGACATTGCAGGTTGATTCACCTGATTGTCCAAAAAATTTGATGATTCCGTGTTTTCGCAAGGAACGTTAGGCCGTTGGTCCCGACTACTATCGTATCGTAGTCGTTAATGAGCCGTGTCAGAGGCCTTTAGCGGCTCAGCAACTCTTACATCAGGGTTTGTGAGGTCGGTCATCGACTATGCAACCTACACGACATGATGATGATGAGTGTCATTAAACTTCTGACCATGAAATGAAAAACAAGATAACATCATACACGGGCTGCCCCGCACAAAATAAAAACATATATCTGGGTGTTGTGTTTGCCTTTTCATAGCTAAAGTATCAGTATAAAATAATAATAATTGTTTTACTAGTCATACTAATACGACATTTTTATATGACTACCTACCAAGAAGAACCGGGTATAATGGTAAGTACATGGTGAAATCGAAATTATTCGACAAATTTTTAGGGTGAGTCCAGACCATGAAAATGAACAACTTTCCGCGAGGAACATGGGTCCGGAAACGAAAAAAATGTTCGACCTCCCATACAAAGTGAGCCTATCCGAGCGCGCATTTAGTATGGGAGGTCGAAAATTTTTTTCGTTTCCGGACCCATGTTCCTTAGGGAAAGTTCTTCATTTTCATGGTCTGAACTCACCCTAAAACTTTGTCGAATGATTTCGATTGCACCCTGTACATTTCTGATAATTGTTTTTCCAAAATTAGTTTAAGTACTTTTGAAACACGCATTTAAACGAAACAAAGCTATAATGAGACTCTCAGTCTAATTTCCCATTTAAACAAAGCCATACAGGCAAACAACAATCCCAGTACAGCTTAAAATGTGTTAACACCGTTTGGCTCGTCGTGGAAACGCGTAAGTAGATTCCAATAGCTTTTACCCGGGTGTACAACGTACGAATTACTCGTGCATTAGCTAATTCTGGTCGTAATGAGGCCCCCTGTTGTATAATCGGCTCGAATCGATTTCGCATCTGCAGCCTATACATATTCAGTAAAGAGATCTGTCACGTTTGATCAGGTAATGTATGGGATCTTTTGTAACAATCTGTGTAAAGAGGAAGGTGAATGACATCCTCCAGCCCCACTGCTCAATCAGACAAGAGCATAGCTTGTAATACCGAACATTTTATGCCTTATAGCTCAACAAATTTTTGTTCAACTTAGTTGATCAGCAGGTCATCCTTTTTTACATGGATTGGTGAGTTTATTAATGTATCCGAGCGGTTAGTTGTTTAAAAAATTAAGATAGTTAAATGTGGTGAATACCTTAAAACTTATGTAAAAAAATCTCTTTAGACCGCTGCTTACCAGCCGAAGTTTTTCTTTGGAATAAGAAGTCATGATAACGTCTGCGCTCGAATCGGTCAAACATGAGTTTGGCGTCCATCCATTGTTAGACTTTTGGAGCCACGCCGAATATCGTGATCGTGAATGCCCACCCTTAATAAGTTGTATCATTTCACTTTGAAGATAATAAAAAAACCGGTCAAGTGCGAGTTGGACTTGCGCACCGAGGGTTCCGAAATACCTTTAGTATTTTTGGAAGCAATAAAGTGCATTTTTAGAACCGCAAAAATAAATTTGTTTGTAAAGGTTATTTGCAGATTTTAAAAAAACTGTGCAACTTAGAAAGATCGTTTTATTTTTGCTGTAACATTTACATAAACGTCTATCGACTGTAATTAATTCAGATTTTTCCATTTACAAACTTCGGAGATAAGGGGGGGAACGGTATTTTTTTTGACATTTTTCATCATAACTTGAAAACCAAGAGTTGTAAAAAAATACTAAAATATATTTTAAAATGTACAAGTAAAGCCCTTTCATATGATACCCAACTCAACCTAGTACCGATAATAAAATTTCCCCCCCTTATTTGGGCCCCCTTTACATTAATAATCATGATTTTTTCTTCATTCTTTCACGTGCAACTAAGTTGGACAACCATATTCTAAAACGATTCCAAATTTCAAGTCGATAGCATGAGTGGTTGGCGAGATATACAGGTGTGACAGACAGACGGACAGACAGACTGACAAAGCGACACCATAAGGGTTCCTTTTTTACCATTTTGGTATCGGAACCCTAAAAATCGATCTACTCATTCTCGTGTATGCTCTATAGAGGAGAGCAAACGCTGTAAATACTTGGCCGAAGTCTTTAGCTGTAATCACTACATCATCACATACTATAAATTAAATTACCCCGTCTCGTTGACTAGAAAGGTTATTGTCTATAATTATTAATAATAAGAGAAAATTGACTAAGCTTTGGAGATGTTTGTCGAACAAATGCGCAAAAACGTGCCTATTGAGATCTTTTGCAACGTGTTTGCAACCCACGTTTGCACGTGGCTCCGCAGTCAGGGCGGGCCGCTATTCTTCTCTACTATTATAAAATTGAAAATTGGTTTGTCTGAACATTGAATATATTTAAAAAAAATTACATGTTTTGCTATTTTGATGCCACTGAATCCAAATAACAGATTTTTGGAATTTTTGCCTTTATGTTTATTTGTTCGAGCATCATGCAAAAACTACTAAAGCGAATTTAAAATTATGTTTCTATTTTATTTATTTATTTCTTGTACACATGAGAAGAACACACAAAATATAGATTAAGAAAAACGCTACAACTTATAGCAAGCACTGGTATACTTTTTTTTTAGGAATGGGAATATGATATATAACAATTTATTCCCATTTCGTTCAGTTGTATATATATTTAACATGCGGATGAAGTTGCGAGAAAAAGTTAGTAAATAAGTAATTTTATAAAGCCTAATTTAGCGAAAAATACTTACCTAATAAAGAAATAAAACAAACATCCTTTTAGTTTCTTCCTAATACTTCTTACCTTACTTTCCTTTAGTATTTGACTTATTATATGATATTTATTTACTTTGCTCAGCACTATTCTAATTAATCCCTTCACCTGTTTTTATTAGTAAGTAGTTTCGTTAACAATTTACCTAATAATTCTACAAGATCACCCAGTAATACATGCACACAATCTTACGTACACACAAACACTTACCTATACATACCACATATACATACATACATACACACATACCCACTCACACATACTCGCACATATACACCTAAATATACCCCATTCCTCTCACCTGATCAGCATTTTTATGTCAATCCCTACTGCTTGTTTTTATTTAGTATTTATTATTATTATCAAAACATTTGTTAATAGCTTTAGAGTCGAATAGGAACTGTCAAAACCCTCAGAACAAAAACCTCCTTGCTTCGCTCGGAGTTCAAATATGAGGTAAAATTTCTTACCGCATATTTTTTAGAGACAAGAAGTAATAGAGAGAGTATAGAATAGAGGAATGTAAGTAAATGGATGCAACCTATACGTTTATGATATAAAAAAATATTTCAGACTTCCTAGTATAGCTTGAATCCATTTACTTACTTACATTCTTATTTTTTTTAACACCCCGATGGTTCTGTTCATGAAACTGATCAAGTTTTCCCAAGAAACATTTTTTTCGACTTCCTATAAAATTAGCATGACCTGACAGCACATCCGTTTCGATACCAAAATGGTAAAAAACAGGAACTCTATGGTGCCCCTTTGTCTGTCTGTCTGTCACACCTGTATATCTCAGTAACCACTTGTGCTATCGACTTGAAATTTTGAATAGTTTTAGAATATGGTTGCCCAACTTAAATGCATATGAAAGACTTAAAAAAGAATTAGGATTATTAATGTAAAGAGGGCCCAAATAATAGGGGCAGATTTTTAAATTGTGGTTACTAGGTTAAGTGGGGTGTTTTGTCACTAATTGGTTTTGGCAAATGTACTACGATTTTCTCTATGCCTACTCCAGTCCAAACTTCTCGAAGGCTAGATAGTGGCAAACCTGACTTAAACTGAATATTAGATCAAAGGGTTAAGTAACTAGTCACGGTAAAGTTAACTATTCTGGGTTTTGACTAAAGGTTATGTATAACTTTGAACACACAGTCTCACGATGGTGAAAATACTTTGACCTTGAGCGGGTGTCTGGTTTTGGGCGTTTGTAGCTTAGCGCTGGTTCAGCTTATACTGGTTTTGTTCTGACGTGCTTGCTGCCGTGCGAACATAGTACACAATACAATACTCTGTATTGCACACAGATAACAAGTACAAAAACTTAGGTGAACATAAAATCGGAGCACAATAAGGCGGCCTCGTATTGTACTTCCTAGTGTTATGGATTTTTAATTATACCTATTAGATATTTAAAGAAAATACAGAAACTAAGCTCTACTCATCATCACAAACAATTTTTAAGGGACCAACACTAAAATTGCAAAAACTTTTTTTTTATGTTACGAGTGAGCAAACGAGCAGGTGGGTCACCTGATGGTAAGTGGTCTCCACCGCCCATAGCACCCACTGTGTCATTAGTGACATACTTTGACGCTAATAAGACCGCAAAGCGCGTTGCTCACCCTGAGAACTAAGATGTTCTTTCCCATGTGCCAGTAATTTCACTGGCTCCCTTGCCCTTCAAACCGTAACACAGCAGCGCAAGCACTGCTGCTTTACGGCAGAAATACAATATTTAGTAGATCCTTACAATAAAAATTCTAATTAAAACCTATCTGTGAAACAGTGGTTTTAAGAGTTCCGAACCAAAATGGTAAAAACAGAACCCTGGAATAATTCAGTAAATGTGGTATTGCTGTGGGCTACAAAAAATTCAAGTGAAATGGATCGACACGCTAAGAAGAAGATTAAAAAGAATGCTGAATAATTTAGCTTTATCATCGGGTCTATTTTTTTTTAAATAAATTAATTTTTGAAAGATCTTTCGGAGCGTCTCATCGAGACCTCTGGCGACCGCAGGGCTGGCAGCTTCCTGGCCCAGCGTTTGAGCCTCGCTGTGCAAAGAGGCAATGCTGCCAGTCTGCTTGGCACTATGTCTTGCAGAGACTAAATGTACGTTTTGAAGTATGACACATTGATGTAAAAAAAAATAAAAAATTAAAGCAAATTTTATTTTGTCTTGACTATTCCTAAATTCTCCGCCAAATAGAGGCAGATGACCTCGTAACGAAAGCGATTAGTCACATATCGATGAGACCGCAAATTAGGAAGGCCAGTGTGATTACGGACCTAATGTGGTTAGTTAAGCGAGTGACATTATCCCACGACCAACCGAAGCCCGCATCACCCCAAAAGATAAAAAGGTACCTGTACCTTCCGAATCGTTTTCCTTGGACCAGTGAAGCAGAAATGTAAGCAAATTAAGATGGTCTTATTTCATTTATAAAAGTTGCGTCTCTACGCCCAATTTTTGTTGTCTTTGACAATAGAGTGGACTTTATACAGCAATCATGGTCTAATAGTTATAACGTTCTGTTCTAGATCCTGAGGGTCTGAGTTCGAATTCAGGTAAGACACTTTATTTGAGACTCTTCCAGTTTGGTTGCGAGAAAAGTGAAATAATACTTACGACCAAAATATTAAAGGACAAGCTACATTTAAGGTTATGTTTTAGCTCTGTTTTTTTCCTTGACTTTTTTGGACCTTATATATGAAAATAATTGTAGACTCTATATTTGAAAAAAAAAAAAAAATTTTTTTAAAAAATACTTAAGTATGGTTGATTTTGATGCACAAATGTAAAGTATAATGACAATATTTTTTTATATAAAAATTAACATCCTAATAATAACAACGTGATAAGACTAATACTTAATAAAGCCTCCAAGAGGAGTGATAAGAATGTTTAATTAATAATAATATTTATTTATTCACCACAAAAGTATACGTTTATCTATTATATGAAGTATATAATTTGTTTATTTCTATATTTGGCTAAGCGTTATTTAAAAAAAAATCCGATTTAAATTTTCGGTGGATTCGTAAGTATAGTGACCTTTACATCATATTTAAATAAGATATACAAAAAAGTAGCCATCAACATTTTAATGTTTTGCAAAACCGTATTTTTACTGGACTGTTTGATTTGATTTATCAGCGAAATTGTTAATTACCGCAATCCAGCCCGGAGACGACAACCAAAAGCTTCTAATATTCCCGCTAAATTGTTAACGGTTTTGCAATTTCCTATTTATCATGTAAAGAGGATTAACAACTCAAAAACCAGCCGCATGGTACAAGGGCTGTCTCTAACTTTATGCAATTTAATGATCTCTGTTAAAATAAAATTGTCATGAAGGAAGCAATTTTTCTTTTTGGACGCGTAAATTTTTTTCTTTCTTCATAAAAATTGTAAACTGATTTTTTCCCTGTACATTGAAGATATTTGTAAAACAAAAATATCACGCTATGCTATTTTGATGCCCCTGTAGTAAGGGTGATGAAGGAAAAATTTCTATATGATTTGCTCGTGTCTGCCTCTTTGACTGATGATAAGGAGCATCCTCTAGAAGATACAAAAAATATTGGCGGACATCCACACCCCTGCGTTTTGGAGGAATTAAGTTTTAACTATTTTGAAATTTGACAATGAAACGTTCACCTGGCAGAATATGACTATCTGATTAAATACAATGTATAAAACCCCAGAAAAATGGTCTGCCACCATGAAGGCCCTGCGTCGTAAAGTTACAGCGCTTCAAAATGCAAAATTTCACTATTTCGTCCCGTGATAATGCAGAGCCCTGCATGTCTGCCTCTTCAATTTTCTACATCTTCAAGAGTATTTTAAACAGGAGCCTTGAAGGCAGACAAAAAAAAATTGTTTAGTATCTTTTTTTTTTTTGCTTTAACTCGAAAACACAGCGACGCACAGAAAAACTTGTAAGAACCAAATCGATTCGTATTGAGCTGATCTATCATCCTTATTAATATGAATCATGAGCAAATCATATACCCAAATTGCAGCCAGCACCCTAACTACTGAGCCTGATTCCAAATCACAGATTTACTTTTTGTCTGTTTGTTTATTTGTTTGAACTACTGAACCAATTATAATGACACTTCTTTCTTTGATAGCTAATAGTTTGCATCAATCTGTTTTTTTGGGAATGGGAACCGGATCCAATCATTTAACCTGCTTACGAAGTCGCGGGCACAAACTAAAGACGTTTATCAAATAAAGACGTTCAAATAAAAATAAATAAACTTCCGAAAACGGACGCATTAAATAATACGTACGGTCCCGAATTGGTGATAAAAAGAAAATATTTCATGCTCAGTAATTATTTTTCCAAATACGGCGTGGCTTAATGTTTATAGAGGGATGGTAACTAAAGGCATCTGAGGAGGCTCGTAATAACGCAAACGACTAACCCTGGGGGAGACGAGTAATTTAGTCGTCGATGTGGATCACGGAAGATAAAACAATTGATGAAGGGGCAAGTAAGCACACAGTAGTACGAGTGTGTCGTAACCATGTCGTTATAATTGGTCTTTAACTACGAAATTGCCGAAATTTTCTTACAGATATATGAGATCATCATCATAACATCCACTACAGGGCAGGGAGCATGAGATCAAAATTTCTTTTAATTCTAAAACTATCTTTTTCATTTAAAAGTTGACATCAAGGTTATCAATTTACGCCTAAAATAAAGTTTTTATTTTTAGCTTGATATATAAAATTAAAGGTTGAAAAATTGTTCGTCTTAAATGTCGTCCGATTTCATCATTAAATTTGTTATTTTTTTTTTTTCAGATAATATTTTTCAAAAATTGAATATAAGCTTAATGTTTTTCCAATCGTGCTTAAAAAAATATTAAAAATTTGGATTTTTAATTCCTAAAAAAATTCAAAAATTGAGTTTACCTAAACTTCGCTATACAAAACGGCAATTTCTTAGTTAAATACCCAATATTAAATTTACGAAATGAGTTTAAGCTAAGATAATCCTGAAACTCATGAAGCGACAAGAGCCTGAATTTGTTGCCACCGAAATCAAATATACTGTTCTAAGGTCCACTAGGTACCTATGTATATGTGTTAAGTTTTAAAATTTTGTTTGAAGGGTTACTTAGTTTGAATTTTCGCGCATTTACAGAGAAAAGCACTGTACAAACCTTAGCTACAATCGAGTATTGATGGATTTACGCATGTGTCCCTCGACTTTGCCTCGGCCCACAATATCACGTTAGTCCGTCAATACCTTTAATGACGGCCGCTGCAGTAATGTACTACGTACTAATACTCGTACATGCCGATTTCTCTAGCGTTTTCCTTGATGATAATAATTTTATCCGTATTGTTATTACGAATGATCCGCAAATCCGTAGGGACGCGACGTGCCAAAATGGCTAAATTAAATCGGAGTATACTTCAGATGGTTTTGGGAGTGTACATAAAAAGCCGCAGTCAGCCTGGCGAATATCCAGCGTGGCGTCTTACGTCAGTCGCTCCAGTTTTAAATTAATGTTGCTTTAAAGTTTCGTACAAAGACAATGCCTTTTACCTATCAGTTTATTTGCTATGTCGGTTCTCGATTAACCTTCTTTCTTAAACTTGGTAAGAGCCTTATTGATACTATTCTAATATTAATAAATATATTCTATGTAAAGAGTTGACAGTTAATATATACCTACCATGACGCTTAATGTCTTGCTCAATTTCATTAGAAAAAAAAAGCATTTGTATGATAATCAATGCTTTTTTAATTATACAGGGTGTTAATTTGATTGCGTGGCATAGCTCAGGGGTGGTTCCATTATCAGTAACTGAACAACTTTTCCCAAGGAACATAGGTCGAAATACGACAATAAAATTATGACCTCACATTGAAACTGCTTCAGCTGATAGCGCATTTTGTATGGAAGGTTAAATTTGGTTTTTAGTATTTTGACCTATGTTCCTTGGGAAAAGTTGTTCAGTTCCTGATACTGATCCCGCCCCTGAGCTATGGCACGCAATCAAATTAACACCCTGTATACCTAACCTAGTAGATAGGTAACAGAGAGTATTAATTGCAAGATTTTTTAAACAACATGAAACAATACATACATACACTCATAAAGCTACGCCTCTTTCCCGTCGAAGTAGCAAGAGACCACAGCCTGCTACCTGCTACGATCTTGACATACTTCCCTCGCTTCGTTTGCTTTCATCAACCCTTTCATACACGCTCGTCGGTTTAGGATACTTTTAACCTAGCCTTTATTTAGAACGACCTTAATTTGGTCTTGGCACGTTCGTCAAGGCTTTCCCTACCAAAGTTTCTATTCACACTCTCCTGATGGATCTCTTTCGTCAATCTTCGTTCATTCATCCTCTTTACATGACCAAAACAATTAAACTTTAGTCACTACATCTTCTTTTACGCTAGAACGTTCTCTTATCACAGTATTTCTAATCCTGTCACTCAATTTCATAACAATCTTACTCCTCAACGTTCTTATATCTACTGCATTAATTCTACTTTTATGCTCCTTCCCCACTCCCCAGATGCCACTGTCGTAGGTACGGTCAACCGCACGTCGGTAGAAACTTTTTCAACTCTATTACCACGCCATAAGGTCCAAAAGTGTTTCTACTGACGTGCTGTTGAGTGTACATTAGTGCCATAAACATAAACAATTACATAAACATCATATTCTCATTATTCACTTTATTTCAATGCAATGCAACTAGCATTCGTCTGGAAGGCGATAAAAATGCAAAAATGCACATAAATTATCCAAAAATAATATAAACAAAACCATCTCAAAGAGAAATTTCAAATTTATGCGACGCAGAGGGAATAAAAATGCTAATTTTCTGGCATTGAAAAGATATTAGTTATTTTTATTGCATTTTATTTTCAAAATACGGTAAAATTGGATGTCTGCAAGGAGGGACTTTTAAAGAAATATGTTCAAAAAGTGCACATATTAGTAGTATTTTTTTTATGTTACAAGTGAGAAAACGAGCAGGTGGGCCACCTGATGGTAAGTGGTCACCACCGCCCATAGCACACACTGTCTTACCAATGGCATATTTTGACACTAATAAGACAGCAAAGCGCGTTGCTCACTTTGAGAACTAAGATGGTATCTCTCATGAGCTGATAATTTCACTGGATCCCTTGCCCTTCAAACCGAAACACAGCAGTGCAAATACAACTGTTTTACGGCAGAAAAAGGCAAGGTGGCGGTCCTTCCCAGACGGACTTTGCACAAAAGCCCTATCACCTAGAATCCAGGTACTCAATTTCCTCCAATAAGACGTGGTTTGTGGGAATTTGCTCAGGACCGCGATTGTTATAGGAACAAGGGGGAGGCCTTTGCCCAGCAGTGGGACAGTACAGGCTAAGAAAAAAAAATGTTGTGAACTCCATCGGACGGCATCTTTGGGTTGTTATTTATGATATAAGTAAATACGTTATTTCCTAGACCAAATACTAAATTATGTAATATTACATACAAGCACTATGGCATGCTCATAAAAACCCATACAGAAATACAAGCGCACAGAGTACACAAATTCCAGAGTTGACAGCCATCTCATAACACGCTCGACTTCTGCGATTATTGCGTGTTTCATAACAATGCTGACTGGAATATTACACTCACATACTCTGTTCTTTACTCTTGAGTACCAAAATATGCATAACGATAAACTGTTGGTTCTTGTTATAGATTATTTGAAAATGTATAGTTGCTTACGTAATATGGTATATTTTTGAATAAACTTCAAAATTTTCACTCATCATATGTGATGTTAAGGGTTTTCACAGATTAAAAAATATCTATCCAATAAAACTCTAACACTTAACAGACTGACCGAACCACTTACTCCAAGCAACGTATCAACATCATAACGAACCCAGCAAAAATGATTTCTCTATACAAACAGTTTAGAATTTAGAATAAAGGCCGCGTATTTTTCACCTTGATTGAAAAATTATCTGAAGTTCTATTTTTGAATTACTCGTCACATGTTGAGTGATAAATTTTTTCTATGGCATTCAAGACCCAATCGTTCGACTTCAACGAGTTCTAAGTCCTTGCAGTGAATCTTGAATCGATTCAAAATAGCTTAATTTGAATCTCAAATAATAATACGTACAAATTAGTGCTAACAGTGCATCAGAATCAAAAATAGAGCACCGGTGCTGGAACCTAACCTTGCAATTTTGTAAGTAAGTCCTTTTAATTTTATTTAGTCCTTGAAATTTAATAATTTTCTGAATCTTAATTTTTCATGTTTTAGATTTCTGTATTAAGTAGATATATTAATATTTTATGATGGTGCCAATTTGTAACTAGATGTAACTATGAGCTTATGAAGCTTGAAATAAATGAATTTTATTTTTTATTATTTATTTTTTTAGATGTGTACCCATGTTTTTCAGAACGTTAATACAACGCTCTCGCCACTAATCTTCGAAGTAATTTTAATACATGCACTGAAATAACTCGAATTGCATTCTCTTTATTAATGTTCAGCTTAGTTAAATGCACTTTTTAATGACTAGTTTTAAAATGTGTAAATGTTATTTTATGTATGAGGTACTTACTCATAGGTATTGCATATTTAAAATAATTGAAAATTGCACGCCAAGATCATATTAGTCTTGGATGAACTTACGTGTAAAACTTTTATAGAAATGTTTAAGAAGGTAGATACTGTAAAGGTAAAGTAGCAAATTTTGTTGAAAAAATACACTAAAAAATAAAAATGAAATATGATTTTGATAACGTTCATTAATCACCTTCGCTTACGTTGATAGAAGAGAGAAGAAAGAAAATAAGATTACTGCACTACAATACAAAGTGAAGCAACGCATTCTGAATTTAAACTACAAATTACACGAGCGCTCAAGTCATATATTCATAAATGCGAGTGTTGAGCCACCGCGGTCTTTAAACACATTCCATTTCAAATGGAATAAGCGAAATAAAAATAGGAAAAAACATCGGAAAAGCAAATTACAGGAAGCGGAGGAAACTAAAATGCGGGACGAGTCGCTCCGGCTTGAACTATAAAATATTTGCATCCAAACGAGGGCAGCAACAATAAGATGGAAATGCAAAATCCAGCTGCGAAAGTAATGCATACTGTCCGCTGTGCTAATAGCCAGCCGTATATTTTACAACACTTGTACGGAAAATGCATGCGGTAATAATACACGAGGATGAGTGGAAATTTAAGCGTAGATAGCCCGCCGCTGCCAACACAATTCACAAATTTATTAGAAGAACCTGACCGCTAAGCTATGCTCCAAATAATTTTAACCAAAGCGCATCAACAGATAGCGCTGTATAATCACGCTGTAATTTTGATAGGTACTTGAAAACACAACGTTGAGAGAATGGCAGGGGATCGAGCCGCAAAGAGGGCGTATCAAGGCAAACCATCGGGACGCCGCCGGCCTGTTGGCAGGCTAAGATACCGTTGGAAGGATGAAGTCGCCAAGGATCTTAAAGAGCTGAGAGTGCCCGACTGGACGGAATTACCACAGAACAGGGAAGCGTGGCGTACTTTAATGTCGGAGGCCAAGAACCACTTTGGTTCACTGACCCAAAAAGCATGAATGAATGAACTTGAAAACACGGAGAAAGGATTTTTCCCAGACATGTAATTAGACCTAGCTAGTTCGATTTGTCGCCCTGTGAACCCCTATTCTGTAACCATCAACGAGAACGATAGTTCAATGTACATTAAGGTAAATAGGTCGATGACCGACGTCACAAATCCTGGTGTCAGAATTGTTGAGCTGCCAAAGGCCTCTGACAAAGGTCCTTAACGACTATACCCGTAGATAGTAGTGGCGACCAACGGCTTAACACGTTCGCGGACAGTAAGTCACAGTAAGTCCCCCAAGATTGATACAAAAAATTTGTATGAAAATTTTTGAAGTGCTATAGCATCATTGTCATAAAGCTTTTGCTGTCAGGGACTAGATAAGTACTATACGGTTTGCTGTAGACCATTCAATGTGACAGTAACCGCTACGAAACCCATACAAATAGGAATGCTAGATGTGCGTAATAAGGGGTACGGAGGGCGAGATTTCAACAAACTTTTACTCGTAATGTGTGCAAAAACATCATAAAAGGACAGTAAAAACTTCTTGACTAATTGAAATGTGACAGTAAATCATAAACTTTCATAATTTGGTACGAGAAAACCGATACGTACGCATCCTTGACCAAAAATTAAGAACAAACTTCGAACTATGAAATCCACGTCGTAACATGGTTTTCCCTGCCATATTCCTTTTAAATATTACAAAATAACTATCTCATCATCATCATAACGTCCCATGAAACATGCACTGCAGGACAAGGCTCCCTCCAGAAATGTGGAGAGTAAGTCCCATAGCCACCACCACGGAATATAAAACAGTAGAGGAAGGGGCATGAATATTATTTCTTAGAGAACCGGTGTCGCCAAATTCACACATAGACAGCCATGTTAATAGGTCTTTACCTATGAAATTGCCGAAAATTTCTTAAAGATTAATGAGATCATAATTCCTATAATTCTAATGCTATTTTTTTCAGTTGTCTTATATTTGTAAGTTGACTTCAAGGTTATCAATTTACGCATAAAACTAAGTTTTTAATTTTAGTTATTATTATTATAATATATAAAGCTCAATTACCACTGACTCACTCACTCACTGACTGACTGACTGACTGACTGACTCATTGACACAATTGTTCTCCATGAAGGAGGTGAAACCGGTGAAAGTGATGTATGGAAAAGTTGTAGGAACAGGTCTGATGAGTACCAGAAAAATCTTACACCTTGGAAAAGTCTTCAGCATCAGGGTAGGGGTCAACGGCCCGTAAAAACTGTAAGGGATAGCTGGGTCGACCTCGAACAAAAGTCGACCCACACCCTGGTCAAATTCTACCTGGGGTGAAAAAAATCCAAAATGGCGGAAAACAAAATGGCCGCCATACAAATTTTATGTAAAAAATATTCAAAGTCCAATAAATCCTAAACAAAAAGAGCAAAGTACAATGTTCTGTAACAAATGTCAAAGAGGATTATAAGAGGCGACTAACTGTGAAAAAAAAAAACAAAATGGCGGATTCAAAATGGCGGCCAAAATGAAAGGTGCTCCGATTCGAGTAAAATTTGGTATCTGGGGGTTTTTGTGGGTGTAGATTACGTTTTTGGTGTAAAAAAAATTTTGGCGCCATTTTCCAATATGGCCGCCATAGAAACGACCCACACTAGGTAAGTTGCGAGGCCGCAGGCCGAGCTCCGCGTAGAGCGAAGCTCGGAGCGTCCCTCCCGTACTTTGCCTGTCCCCAACCCCTCCCCCCAAGTAACTAAAACCAACATGGCGAGGCCGAAGGCCGAGCTCCGCGTAGAGCGAAGCTCGAAGCGTCCCCCAGCATGTCGTGCTCTCACATACATCCATTAGTTCAAGTTTCATACGAGGCCGGAGGCCGAGTCGCGAGGCCGTAGGCCGAGCTTCCGCGTAGGGCGAAGCCCGAAGCGTCCCCCCTTACTAATACCTCCCCCTACTTAACCCCCCCCCCCCGAAGTAGCTTTCATCATATAGCGAGGCCGAAGGCCGAGCTCCGCGTAGAGCGAAGCTCGAAGCGTCCTCCGGCTGACCCTGCAACCTTCTCCTACCATAAGTAATTTACGAGGCCGGAGGCCGAGTTGCGAGGCCGAAGAACGAGCTCCGCGTAGGGCGAAGCCCGAAGCGTCCCCCCTTCGTTGGAAAAATGGCCGCCATCTTGAATTTTTTGGTTTCTGGACGGATTGCTTTCAAAATCGATATCTGAGAGTCCGAGTCGACTGCGATGACGAATCAGATGTCAGAATTGAAAAAAATGGCCGCCATCTTGAATTTTTCTATTTCTCGACCGATTGCTTTCAAAATTGATATCTGGGGGGCCGAGTCGACTCTGATAACGAATCCCATGTCAAAATTTTGAAAAGTGGCCGCCATCTTGAATTTTTTTGTTATTAGGCCGATTGCTTTCAAAATCGATATCTGAGGGTCCGAGACGTCTTCGATACCGAATCAAATGTCAGAATTAAAAAAAATGGCCGCCATCTTGATTTTTTTAATTTCTGGACCGATTGCTTTCAAAATCGATATCTGAGGGTCCGAGAGGTCTCCGATTTCGAATCCAATGTCAAAATTGAAAAAAATAGCCGCCATCTTGAATTTTTTTGTTTCTTGACCGATTGCTTTCAAAATCGATATCTGAGGGTCCGAGAGGTCTGCGATACCGAATCGAATGTCAGAATTGAAAAAAAATGGCCGCCATCTTGAATTTTTTTGTTTTTCGGCCGATTGCTTTCAAAATCGACATTTAGGCTCGGATAATATATCCAACAGCCACAACACCTCACGCGGGCTGCTTGCAGCCCGCGCACCCACGCGACCTCTAGTTATACTATATAAAGCTGAATTACCACTGACTCACTCACTCACTCACTCATTGACACAATTGTTCTCCATGAAGGAGGTGTCAGAGGTCAAAGTCATGTATGGACAAGTTGTACGACCAGGTCTGATGAGTACCAGAAAAATCTTAAACCTTGGAAAAGTCTTCAGCATCAGGGTAGGGGTCAACGGCCAGCAAAAACTGTAAGGGATAGGTGGGTCGACCTCGAACTAAAGTCGACCTACATCCTGGTCAAATTCTACCTGGGGTGAAAAAAATCCAAAATGGCGGAAAACAAAATGGCCGCCATACAAATTTTAATAAAAAAATATTCAAAGTCCAATAAATCCTAAACGAAAAGAGAGAAGTATATGGTGCTTGAACAAATGTCAAAGAGGATGTCAAGAGGCAACTGAAAAAAAAAAAAAAAAACAAGATGGCGGATTCAAAATGGCGACCAAAATAAAAGGTGCTCCGATTCGAGTGAAATTTGGTATCTGGGGGTTTTTGTGGGTGTAGATTACGTTTTTGGTGTAAAAAAAATTTTGGCGGCATTTTCCAATATGGCCGCCATAGAAACGACCGACACTAGGTAACTTGCGAGGCCGCAGGCCGAGCTCCGCGTAGAGCGAAGCTCGGAGCGTCCCTCCCATACTTTGCCTGTCCCCAACCCCTCCCCCCAAGTAACTAAAACCAACATGGCGAGGCCGAAGGCCGAGCTCCGCGTAGAGCGAAGCTCGAAGCGTCCCCCAGCATGTCGTGCTCTCACATACATCCATTAGTTCAAGTTTCATACGAGGCCAGAGGCCGAGTCGCGAGGCCGTAGGCCGAGCTTCCGCGTAGGGCGAAGCCCGAAGCGTCCCCCCTTACTAATACCTCCCCCTACTTAACCCCCCCCCAAGTAGCTTTCATCATATAGCGAGGCCGAAGGCCGAGCTCCGCGTAGAGCGAAGCTCGAAGCGTCCTCCGGCTGACCCTGCAACCTTCTCCTACCATAAGTAATTTACGAGGCCGGAGGCCGAGTTGCGAGGCCGCAGGCCGAGCTCCGCGTAGGGCGAAGCCCGAAGCGTCCCCCCTTCGTTGGAAAAATGGCCGCCATCTTGAATTTTTTGGTTTCTGGACGGATTGCTTTCAAAATCGATATCTGAGAAACCGAGTCGACTGCGATGACGAATCAGATGACAGAATTGAAAAATTTGGCCGCCATCTTGAATTTTTCTATTTCTCGACCGATTGCTTTCAAAATCGATATCTGAGGGGCCGAGTCGACTCTGATAACGAATCATGTCAAAATTTTGAAAAGTGGCCGCCATCTTGAATTTTTTTGTAATTGGGCCGATTGCTTTGAAAATCGATATCTGAGGGTCCGAGCTGTCTTCGATACCGAATCAAGAATAAAATTTAAAAAAAATGGCCGCCATCTTGAATTTTTTTGTTACTGGGCCAATTGCTTTTAAAATCGATATCTGAGGGTCCGAGAGGTCTCCGATACAGAATCAAGAATAAAATTTTTCAAAAATGGCCGCCATTTTGATTTTTTTTGTTTCTGGACCGATTGCTTTCAAAATCGATATCTGAGGGTCCGAGACGTCTCCGATACCCAATCAAGAATAAAATTTTGAAAAAATGGCCGCCATCTTGAATTTTTTTGTTTTTAGGCCGATTGCCTTCAAAATCGAAATTTAGTCCACGATAACAAAAGCAACAGCCACAACACCTCACGCGGGCTGCTTGCAGCCCGCGCACCCACGCGACCTCTAGTTATATTATATAAAGCTCAATTACCACTGACTCACTCACTGACTGACTGACTGACTGACTGACTCATTGACACAATTGTTCTCCATGAAAGAGGCGAAACCGGTGAAAGTGATGTATGGAAAAGTTGTACGACCAGGTCTGATGAGTACCAGAAAAATCTTAAACCTTGGTAAAGTCTTCAGCATCAGGGTAGGGGTCAACGGCCCGTAAAAACTGTAAGGGAAAGGTGGGTCGACCTCGAACAAAAGTCGACCCACACCCTGGTCAAATTCTACCTGGGGTGAAAAAAATCCAAAATGGCGGAAAACAAAATGGCCGCCATACAAATTTTAATAAAAAAATATTCAAAGTCCAATAAATCCTAAACAAAAAGAGCAAAGTACAATGTTCTTTAACAAATGTCAAAGAGGATGATGAAAGGCGACTAACTGTTAATTAAAAAAAACAAAATGGCGGATTCAAAATGGCGGCCAAAATAAAAGGTGCTCCGATTCGAGTGAAAATTGGTATCTGGGGGTTTTTGGGGGTGTGGATTACGTTTTTGGTGTCAATTTTTTTTTTGCCGCCATTTTCCAATATGGCCGCCATAGAAACGACCGACACCAGGTAACTTGCGAGGCCGAAGGCCGAGTTCCGCGTAGAGCGAAGCTCGGAGCGTCCCTCCCTTACTGTGCCTGTCCCCAACCCCTCCCCCAAGTAACTTAAACCAACATGGCGAGGCCGAAGGCCGAGCTCCGCGTAGAGCGAAGCTCGAAGCGTCCCCCAGCATGTCGTGCTCCCACATACAATCATTAGTTCAAGTGTCATACGAGGCCGGAGGCCGAGTCGCGAGGCCGTAGGCCGAGCTTCCGCGTAGGGCGAAGCCCGAAGCGTCCCCCCTTACTAATACCTCCCCCTACTTTACCCCCCCCCCCCAAGTAGCTTTCATCATATAGCGAGGCCGAAGGCCGAGCTCCGCGTAGAGCGAAGCTCGAAGCGTTCTCCGGCTGACCTTGCAACCTTTTCTTACCATAAGTAATATACGAGGCCGGAGGGCGAGTTGCGAGGCCAAAGGCCGAGCTCCGCGTAGGGCGAAGCCCGAAGCGTCCCCCTTCGTTGGAAAACTGGCCGCCATCTTGAATTTTTTTGTTTATGGACGGATTGCTTTCAAAATCGATATCTGAGAGTCCGAGTCGACTGCGATGACGAATCAGATGTCAGAATTGAAAAATTTGGCCGCCATCTTGAATTTTTCTATTTCTCCACCGATTGCTTTCAAAATCGATATCTGAGGGGCCGAGTCGACTCTGATAACGAATTTCATGTCAAAATTTTAAAAAGTGGCCGCCATCTTGAATTTTTTTGTTACTGGGCCGATTGCTTTGAAAATCGATATCTGAGGGTCCGAGATGTCTCCGATACCGAATCAATAAAACAATTTTGAAAAAACGGCAGCCATCTTGAATTTTTTTGTTACTGGGCCAATTGCTTTTAAAATCGATATCTGAGGGTCCGAAAGGTCTCCGATACAGAATCAAGAATAAAATTTTGAAAAAATGGCCGCCATTTTGTTTTTTTTTGTTTCTGGACCGATTGCTTACAAAATCGATATCTGAGGGTCCGAGACGTCTGCGATACCCAATCAAGAATAAAATTTTGAAAAAATGGCCGCCATCTTGAATTTTTTTGTTTTTTGGCCGATTGCCTTCAAAATCGAAATTTAGTCAACGATAACAAAAGCAACAGCCACAACATCTCGCGGGCTGCTTGCAGCCCGCGCACCCACGCGACCTCTAGTTATACTATATAAAGCTCAATTACCACTGACTGACTGACTGACTGACTGACTCATTGACACAATTGTTCTCCATGAAAGAGGCGAAACCGGTGAAAGTGATGTATGGAAAAGTTGTACGACCAGGTCTGATGAGTACCAGAAAAATCTTAAACCTTGGAAAAGTCTTCAGCATCAGGGTAGGGGTCAACGGCCCGTAAAAACTGTAAAGGATAGGTGGGTCGACCTCGAACAAAAGTCGACCCACACCCTGGTCAAATTCTACCTGGGGTGAAAAAAATCCAAAATGGCGGAAAACAAAATGGCCGCCATACAAATTTTAATAAAAAAATATTCAAAGTCCAATAAATCCTAAACGAAAAGAGAGAAGTATATGGTGCTTGAACAAATGTCAAAGAGGATGATAAGAGGCGACTAACTATGAAAAAAAAATTCAAAATGGCGGATTCAAAATGGCGGCCAAAATGAAAGGTGCTCCGATTCGAGTGAAATTTGGTATCTGGGGGTTTTTGGGGGTGTAGATTACGTTTTTGGTGTAAAAAAAATTTTGGCGCCATTTTCCAATATGGCCGCCATAGAAACGACCCACACTAGGTAACTTGCGAGGCCGCAGGCCGAGCTCCGCGTAGAGCGAAGCTCGGAGCGTCCCTCCCGTACTTTGCTTGTCCCCAACCCCTCCCCCCAAGTAACTAAAACCAACATGGCGAGGCCGAAGGCCGAGCTCCGCGTAGAGCGAAGCTCGAAGCGTCCCCCAGCATGTCGTGCTCCCACATACATCCATTAGTTCAAGTTTCATACGAGGCCTGAGGCCGAGTCGCGAGGCCGTAGGCCGAGCTTCCGCGTAGGGCGAAGCCCGAAGCGTCCCCCCGTACTAAGACCTCCCCCTACTTAACCCCCCCCCCCCCCCCCAAGTAACTTTCATCATATAGCGAGGCCGAAGGCCGAGCTCCGCGTAGAGCGAAGCTCGAAGCGTCCTCCGGCTTACCCTTGAACCCTCCTACCACCATAAGTAATTTACGAGGCCGGAGGCCGAGTTGCGAGGCCGAAGGCCGAGCTCCGCGTAGGGCGAAGCCCGAAGCGTCCCCCTTCGTTGGAAAAATGGCCGCCATCTTAAATTTTTTGGTTTCTGGACGGATTGCTTTCGAAATCGATATCTGAGAGTCCGAGTCGACTGCGATGACGAATCAGATGTCAGAATTGAAAAAAATGGCCGCCATCTTGAATTTTTCTATTTCTCGACCGATTGCTTTCAAAATCGATATCTGGGGGGCCAAGTCGACGCTCATAACGAATCTCATGTCAAAATTTTGAAAAGTGGCCGCCATCTTGATTTTTTTTGTTATTAGGCCGATTGCTTTCAAAATCGATATCTGAGGGTCCGAGAGGTCTCCGATACTGAATCAAGAATAAAATTTTGAAAAAATGGCCGCCATCTTGAATTTTTTTGTTTCTTGACCAATTGCTTTTAAATTCGATGTCTGAGGGTCAGAGACGTCTCCAATACCTAATCAAAAATAAAATTTTGAAAAAATAGCCGCCATCTTGATTTTTTTTGTTTCTTGACCGATTGCTTTTAAAATCGATATCTGAGGGTCCGAGAGGTCTCCGATTTCGAATCCAATGTCAAAATTGAAAAAAAATAGCCGCCATCTTGATTTTTTTTGTTTCTTGACCGATTGCTTTCAAAATCGATATCTGAGGATCCGAGAGGTCTCCGATTTCGAATCCAATGTCAAAATTGAAAAAAAACAGCCGCCATCTTGATTTTTTTTGTTTTTGGGCCGATTGATTTAAAAATCGACATTTAGGCTCGGATAATATATCCAACAGCCACAACACCTCACGCGGGCTGCTTGCAGCCCGCGCACCCACGCGACCTCTAGTTATACTATATAAAGCTCAATTACCACTGACTGACTGACTGACTGACTGACTGACTGACTCACTCATTGACACAATTGTTCTCCATGAAAGAGGCGAAACCGGTGAAAGTGATGTATGGAAAAGTTGTACGACCAGGTCTGATGAGTACCAGAAAAATCTTAAACCTTGGAAAAGTCTTCAGCATCAGGGTAGGGGTCAACGGCCAGCAAAAATTGTAAGGGATAGGTGGGTCGACCTCGAACAAAAGTCGACCCACACCCTGGTCAAATTCTACTTGGGGTGAAAAAAATCCAAAATGGCGGAAAACAAAATGGCCGCCATACAAATTTTATTAAAAAAATATTCAGTCCAATAAATCCTAAACGAAAAGAGAGAAGTATATGGTGCTTGAACAAATGTCAAAGAGGATGATAAGAGGCGACTAACTGTAAAAAAAAAAAACAAAATGGCGGATTCAAAATGGCGGCCAAAATGAAAGGTGCTCCGATTCGAGTGAAATTTGGTATCTGGGGGTTTTTGTGGGTGTAGATTACGTTTTTGGTGTAAAAAAAATTTTGGCGCCATTTTCCAATATGGCCGCCATAGAAACAACCGACACTAGGTAACTTGCGAGGCCGCAGGCCGAGCTCCGCGTAGAGCGAAGCTCGGAGCGTCCCTCCCATACTTTGCCTGTCCCCAACCCCTCCCCCAAAGTATCTAAAACCAACATGGCGAGGCCGAAGGCCGAGCTCCGCGTAGAGCGAAGCTCGAAGCGTCCCCCAGCATGTCGTGCTCTCACATACATCCATTAGTTCAAGCTTCATACGAGGCCGGAGGCCGAGTCGCGAGGCCGTAGGCCGAGCTTCCGCGTAGGGCGAAGCCCGAAGCGTCCCCCCTTACTAATACCTCCCCCTACTTAACCCCCCCCCCCCAAGTAGCTTTCATCATATAGCGAGGCCGAAGGCCGAGCTCCGCGTAGAGCGAAGCTCGAAGCGTCCTCCGGCTGACCTTGCAACCTTCTCCTACCATAAGTAATTTACGAGGCCGGAGGCCGAGTCGCGAGGCCGCAGGCCGAGCTCCGCGTAGGGCGAAGCCCGAAGCGTCCCCCCTTCGTTGGAAAAATGGCCGCCATCTTGAATTTTTTGGTTTCTGGACGGATTGCTTTCAAAATCGATATCTGAGAAACCGAGTCGACTGCGATGACGAATCAGATGACAGAATTGAAAAATTTGGCCGCCATCTTGAATTTTTCTATTTCTCGACCGATTGCTTTCAAAATCGATATCTGAGGGGCCGAGTCGACTCTGATAACGAATCTCATGTCAAAATTTTGAAAAGTGGCCGCCATCTTGAATTTTTTTGTTACTGGGCCGATTGCTTTGAAAATCGATATCTGAGGGTCCGAGATGTCTTCGATACCGAATCGTGAAAAAAATTTTAAAAAAATGGCCGCCATCTTGAATTTTTTGGTTACTTGGCCAATTGCTTTTAAAATCGATATCTGAGGGTCCGAGAGGTCTCCGATACAGAATCAAGAATAAAATTTTTAAAAAATGGCCGCCATTTTGTTTTTTTTTGTTTCTGGACCGATTGCTTTCAAAATCGATATCTGAGGGTACGAGACGTCTCCGATACCCAATAGAGAAAAAAATTTTGAAAAAATGGCCGCCATCTTGAATTTTTTAGTTTTTTGGCCGATTGCCTTTAAAATCGAAATTTAGTCCACGATAACAAAAGCAACAGCCACAACACCTCACGCGGGCTGCTTGCAGCCCGCGCACCCACGCGACCTCTAGTTATACTATATAAAGCTGAATTACCACTCACTGACTCACTCACTCACTCACTCACTCACTCATTGACACAATTGTTCTCCATGAAAGAGGCGAGACCGGTGAAAGCGATGTATGGAAAAGTTGTACGACCAGGTCTGATGAGTACCAGAAAAATCTTAAACCTTGGAAAAGTCTTCAGCATCAGGGTAGGGGTCAACGGCCCGTAAAAACTGTAAGGGATAGGTGGGTCGACCTCGAACAAAAGTCGACCCACACCCTGGTCAAATTCTACCTGGGGTGAAAAAAATCCAAAATGGCGGAAAACAAAATGGCCGCCATACAAATTTTATAAAAAAAATATTCAAAGTCCAATAAATCCTAAACAAAAAGAGCAAAGTACAATGTTCTTTAACAAATGTCAAAGAGGATGATAAGAGGCGACTAACTGTGAAAAAAAAAAATCAAAATGGCGGATTCAAAATGGCGGCCAAAATGAAAGGTGCTTCGATTCGAGTAAAATTTGGTATCTGGGGGTTTTTGTGGGTGTAGATTATGTTTTTGGTGTAAATTTTTTTTTTGCCGCCATTATCCAATATGGCCGCCATAGAAACGACCGACACCAGGTAACTTGCGAGGCCGAAGGCCGAGTTCCGCGTAGAGCGAAGCTCGGAGCGTCCCTCCCTTACTGTGCCTGTCCCCAACCCCTCCCCCCAAGTAACTAAAACCAACATGGCGAGGCCGAAGGCCGAGCTCCGCGTAGAGCGAAGCTCGAAGCGTCCCCCAGCATGTCGTGCTCTCACATACATCCATTAGTTCAAGTTTCATACGAGGCCGTAGGCCGAGCTTCCGCGTAGGGCGAAGCCCGAAGCGTCCCCCCTTACTAATACCTCCCCCTACTTAACCCCCCCCCCAAGTAGCTTTCATCATATAGCGAGGCCGAAGGCCGAGCTCCGCGTAGAGCGAAGCTCGAAGCGTCCTCCGGCTGACCCTGCAACCTTCTCCTACCATAAGTAATTTACGAGGCCGGAGGCCGAGTTGCGAGGCCGCAGGCCGAGTTCCGCGTAGGGCGAAGCCCGAAGCGTCCCCCCTTCGTTGGAAAAATGGCCGCCATCTTGAATTTTTGGGTTTCTGGACGGTTTGCTTTCAAAATCGATATCCGAGAGTCCGAGTCGACTGCGATGACGAACCAGATGTCAGAATTGAAAAAAATGGCCACCATCTTGAATTTTTCTATTACTCAACCGATTGCTTCCAAAATCGATATCTGAGGGGCCGAGTCGACTCTGATTACGAATCTCATGTCAAAATTTAAAAAAATTGCCGCCATCTTGAATTTTTTTGTTTCTTGACCGATTGCTTTCAAAATCGATATCTGAGGGAACGAGAGGTCTCCGATACCGAATCAAATATCAGAATTGAAAAAAATGGCCGCCATCTTGAATTTTTTTATTACTGGACAGATTGCTTTCAAAATCGATATCTGAGGGTCCGCGAGGTCTCCGATACCGAATCAAATGTCAGAATTGAAAAAAAAAGCCGCCATCTTGAATTTTTTTTTCTCTTGACCGATTGCTTTAAAAATCGATATCTGAGGGTCCGAGAGGTCTCCGATTTTGAATCAAATGTAAAAATTTAAAAAAATAGCCGCCATCTTGAATTTTTTAGTTTCTTGACCGATTGCTTTCAAAATCGATATCTGAGTGTCCGAGAGGTCTCCGATACTGAATCAAATGTCAGAATTGTAAAAAATGGCCGCCATCTTGAATTTTTTTGTTTCTTGACCGATTGCTTTATAAATCGATATCAGAGGATCCGAGAGGTCTCCGATTTCGAATCAAATGTCAAAATTGAAAAAAAAAAAGCCGCCATCTTGAATTTTTTGTTTTTTGACCGATTACTTTCAAAATCGATATCTGAGGGTCCGAGAGGTCTCCGATTTCGAATCGAATGTAAAAAGTGAAAAAAATAGCCGCCATCTTGAATTTTTTTGTTTCTTGACCGATTGCTTTAAAAATCGATATCAGAGGGTCCGAGAGGTCTCCGATACCGAATCAAGAAAAAAATTTTGAAAAAATGGCCGCCATCTTGAATTTTTTTGTTACTGGGCCAATTGCTTTTAAAATCGATATCTGAGGGTCCGAGAGGTCTCCGATACAGAATCAAGAATAATTTTTTTAAAAAATGGCCGCCATTTTGTTTTTTTTTGTTTCTTGACCGATTGATTTCAAAATCGATATCTGAGGGTCCGAGACGTCTCCGATACCCAATCAAGAATAAAATTTTGAAAAAATGGCCGCCATCTTTAATTTTTTTGTTTTTTGGCCGATTGCCTTCAAAATCGAAATTTAGTCCACGATAACAAAAGCAACAGCCACAACACCTCACGCGGGCTGCTTGCAGCCCGCGCACCCACGCGACCTCTAGTTATACTATATAAAGCTCAATTACCACTGACTCACTCACTGACTGACTGACTCATTGACACAATTGTTCTCCATGAAAGAGGCGAAACCGGTGAAAGTGATGTATGGAAAAGTTGTACGACCAGGTCTGGTGAGTACCAGAAAAATCTTAAACCTTGGAAAAGTCTTCAGCATCAGGGTAGGGGTCAACGGCCCGTAAAAACTGTAAGGGATAAGTGGGTCGACCTCGAACAAAAGTCGACCCAAACCCTGGTCAAATTCTACCTGGGGTGAAAAAAATCCAAAATGGCGGAAAACAAAATGGCCGCCATACAAATTTTAATAAAAAAATATTCAAAGTCCAATAAATCCTAAACGAAAAGAGAGAAGTATATGGTGCTTGAACAAATGTCAAAGAGAATAATAAAAGGCGACTAACTGTAAAAAAAAATTCAAAATGGCGGATTCAAAATGGCGGCCAAAATGAAAGGTGCTCCGATTCGAGTGAAATTTGGTATCTGGGGGTTTTTGTGGGTGTAGATTATGTTTTTGGTGTAAAAAAAATTTTGGCGCCATTTTCCAATATGGCCGCCATAGAAACGACCGACACTAAGTAACTTGCGAGGCCGCAGGCCGAGCTCCGCGTAGAGCGAAGCTCGGAGCGTCCCTCCCGTACTTTGCCTGTCCCCAACCCCTCCCCCCAAGTAACTAAAACCAACATGGCGAGGCCTAAGGCCGAGCTCCGCGTAGAGCGAAGCTCGAAGCGTCCCCCAGCATGTCGTGCTCTCACATACATCCATTAGTTCAAGTTTCATACGAGGCCGCAGGCCGAGCTTCCGCGTAGGGCGAAGCCCGTAGCGTCCCCCCTTTCTAATAACTCCCCCTACTTAACCCCCCCCTAAGTAACTTTCATCATATAGCGAGGCCGAAGGCCGAGCTCCGCGTAGAGCGAAGCTCGAAGCGTCCTCCGACTGACCCTGCAACCTTCTCCTACCATAAGTAATTTACGAGGCCGCAGGCCGAGCTCCGCGTAGGGCGAAGCCCGAAGCGTCCCCCCTTCGTTGGAAAAATGGCCGCCATCTTGAATTTTTTGGTTTCTGGACGGATTGCTTTCAAAATCGATATCTGAGAGTCCGAGTCGACTGCGATGACGAATCAGATGTCAGAATTGAAAAAAATGGCCGCCATCTTGAATTTTTCTGTTTCTCGACCGATTGCTTTCAAAATCGATATCTGGGGGGCCGAGAGCTCTCCGATACCGAATCAAGAATAAAATTTTGAAAAAATGGCCGCCATCTTGAATTTTTTTGTTACTAGGCCAATTGCTTTTAAAATCGATATCTGAGGGTCTGAGACGTCTCCGATACCCAATCAAGAATAAAATTTTGAAAAAATGGCCGCCATCTTGAATTTTTTTGTTTCTGGACAGATTGCTTTCAAAATCGATATCTGAGGGTCCGCCAGGTCTCCAACTTCGAATCAAATGTCAAAATTAAAAAAAAATAGCCGCCATCTTGTTTTTTTTTGTTTCTTGACCTATTGCCGTCAAAATCAATATCTGAGAGTCCGAGAGGTCTCCGATACCCAATCAAAAATAAAATTTTTAAAAAATGACCGCCATCTTGATTTTTTCCAATCCTTGACTGATTGCCTTCAAAATCGATATTCTGTCCCGGATAACAAAACCAACAGCCACAACACCTCACGCGGGCTGCTTGCAGCCCGCGCACCCACGCGACCTCTAGTTATACTATATAAAGCTCGATTACCACTGACTCACTCACTCACTCACTGACAGAATTGTTCTCCATGAAGGAGGTGTCAGAGGTCAAAGTCATGTATGGACAAGTTGTACGGCCAGGTCTGATAAGTACCAGAAAAATCTTAAACCTTGGAAAAGTCTTCAGCATCAGGGTAGGGGTCAACGGCCAGCAAAAACTGTAAGGGATAGGTGGGTGGACCTCGAACAAAAGTCGACCCACACCCTGGTCAAATTCTACCTGGGGTGAAAAAAAACCAAAATGGCGGAAAACAAAATGGCCGCCATACAAATTTTATTAAAAAAATATTCAAAGTCCAATAAATCCTAAACAAAAAGAGTAAAGTACAATGTTCTTTAACAAATGTCAAAGAGGATGATAAAAGGCGACAAACTGTTACTAAAAAAAAACAAAATGGCGGATTCAAAATGGCGGCCAAAATAAAAGGTGCTCCGATTCGAGTGAAAATTGGTATCTGGGGGTTTTTGGGGGTGTGGATTACGTTTTTGGTGTCAATTTTTTTTTGCCGCCATTTTCCAATATGGCCGCCATAGAAACGACCGACACCAGGTAACTTGCGAGGCCGAAGGCCGAGCTCCGCGTAGAGCGTCCCTCCCTTACTGTGCCTGTCCCCAACCCCTCCCCCAAGTAACTTAAACCAACATTGCGAGGCCGAAGGCCGAGCTCCGCGTAGAGCGAAGCTCGAAGCGTCCCCCAGCATGTCGTGCTCCCACATACAATCATTAGTTCAAGTGTCATACGAGGCCGGAGGCCGAGTCGCGAGGCCGTAGGCCGAGCTTCCGCGTAGGGCGAAGCCCGAAGCGTCCCCCCTTACTAATACCTCCCCCTACTTAACCCCCCCCCCCCCAAGTAGCTTTCATCATATAGCGAGGCCGAAGGCCGAGCTCCGCGTAGAGCGAAGCTCGAAGCGTCCTCCGGCTGACCCTGCAACCTTCTCCTACCATAAGTAATTTACGAGGCCGGAGGCCGAGTTGCGAGGCCGCAGGCCGAGCTCCGCGTAGGGCGAAGCCCGAAGCGTCCCCCCTTCGTTGGAAAAACGGCCGCCATCTTGAATTTTTTGGTTTCTGGACGGATTGCGTTCAAAATCGATATCTGAGAGTCCGAGTCGACTGCGATGACGAATCAGATGCCAGAATTGAAAAAAATGGCCGCCATCTTGAATTTTTCTATTTCTCGACCGATTGCTTTCAAAATCGATATCTGGGGGGCCGAGTCGACTCTGATAACGAATCTCATGTCAAAATTTTGAAAAGTGGCCGCCATCTTGAATTTTTTTGTTATTGGGCCGATTGCTTTCAAAATCGATATCTGAGGGTCCGAGACGTCTCCGATACCGAATCAAGAATAAAATTTTGAAAAAATGGCCGCCATCTTGATTTTTTTTGTTACTGGACCGATTGCTTTCAAAATTGATATCTGAGGGTCCGAGACGTCTTCAATACCGAATCAAATGTCAGAATTAAAAAAAATGGCCGCCATCTTGATTTTTTTTGTTTCTTGACCGATTGCTTTCAAAATCAATATCTGAGGGTCCAAGAGGTCTCCGATTTCGAATCCAATGTCAAAATTGAAAAAAAAAAGCCGCCATCTTGAATTTTTTTGTTTCTTTACCGATTGCTTTCAAAATCGATATCTGAGGGTCCGAGAGGTCTGCGATACCGAATCGAATGTCAGAATTGAAAAAAAAATGGCCGCCATCTTGAATTTTTTTGTTTTTCGGCTGATTGCTTTCAAAATCGATATTTAGGCTCGGATAATATATCCAACAGCCACAACACCTCACGCGGGCTGCTTGCAGCCCGCGCACCCACGCGACCTCTAGTTATACTATATAAAGCTCAATTACCACTGACTCACTGACTGACTGACTGACTCATTGACACAATTGTTCTCCATGAAAGAGGCGAAACCGGTGAAAGTGATGTATGGAAAAGTTGTACGACCAGGTCTGATGAGTACCAGAAAAATCTTAAACCTTGGAAAAGTCTTCAGCATCAGGGTAGGGGTCAACGGCCCGTAAAAACTGTAAGGGATAGGTGGGTCGACCTCGAACAAAAGTCGACCCACACCCTGGTCAAATTCTACCTAGGGTAAAAAAAATCCAAAATGGCGGAAAACAAAATGGCCGCCATACAAATTTTATGTAAAAAATATTCAAAGTCCAATAAATCCTAAACAAAAAGAGCAAAGTACAATGTTCTTTAACAAATGTCAAAGAGGATGATAAGAGGCGACTTACTGTGAAAAAAAATAATTCAAAATGGCGGATTCAAAATGGCGGCCAAAATGAAAGGTGCTCCGATTCGAGTAAAATTTGGTATCTGGGGGTTTTTGTGGGTGTAGATTATGTTTTTGGTGTAAAAAAAATTTTGGCGTCATTTTCCAATATGGCCGCCATAGAAACGACCCACACTAGGTAACTTGCGAGGCCGCAGGCCGAGCTCCGCGTAGAGCGAAGCTCGGAGCGTCCCTCCCGTACTTTGCCTGTCCCCAACCCCTCCCCCCAAGTAACTAAAACCAACATGGCGAGGCCGAAGGCCGAGCTCCGCGTAGAGCGAAGCTCGAAGCGTCCCCCAGCATGTCGTGCTCTCACATACATCCATTAGTTCAAGTTTCATACGAGGCCGGAGGCCGAGTCGCGAGGCCGTAGGCCGAGCTTCCGCGTAGGGCGAAGCCCGAAGCGTCCCCCCTCACTAATACCTCCCCCTACTTAACCCCCCCCCCCCCAAGTAGCTTTCATCATATAGCGAGGCCGAAGGCCGAGCTCCGCGTAGAGCGAAGCTCGAAGCGTCCTCCGGCTGACCCTGCAACCTTCTCCTACCATAAGTAACTTACGAGGCCGGAGGCCGAGTTGCGAGGCCGCAGGCCGAGCTCCGCGTAGGGCGAAGCCCGAAGCGTCCCCCCTTCGTTGGAAAAATGGCCGCCATCTTGAATTTTTTGGTTTCTGGACGGATTGCTTTCAAAATCGATATCTGAGAGTCCGAGTCGACTGCGATGACGAATCAGATGTCAGAATTGCAAAAAATGGCCGCCATCTTGAATTTTTCTATTTCCCGACCGATTGCTTTCAAAATTGATATCTGGGGGGCCGAGTCGACTCTGATAACGAATCCCATGTCAAAATTTTGAAAAGTGGCCGCCATCTTGAATTTTTTTGTTATTAGGCCGATTGCTTTCAAAATCGATATCTGAGGGTCCGAGACGTCTTCGATACCGAATCAAATGTCAGAATTAAAAAAAAATGGCCGCCATCTTGATTTTTTTTGTTTCTTGACCGATTGCTTTCAAAATCGATATCTGAGGGTCCGAGAGGTCTCCGATTTCGAATCCAATGTCAAAATTGAAAAAAATAGCCGCCATCTTGAATTTTTTTGTTTCTTGACCGATTGCTTTCAAAATCGATATCTGAGGGTCCGAGAGGTCTGCGATACCGAATCGAATGTCAGAATTAAAAAAAATGGCCGCCATCTTGAATTTTTTTGTTTTTCGGCCGATTGCTTTCAAAATCGACATTTAGGCATATATCCAACAGCCACAACACCTCACGCGGGCTGCTTGCAGCCCGCGCACCCACGCGACCTCTAGTTATATTATATAAAGCTCAATTACCACTGACTGACTCACTGACAGAATTGTTCTCCATGAAAGAGGCGAAACCGGTGAAAGTGATGTATGGAAAAGTTGTACGACCAGGTCTGATGAGTACCAGAAAAATCTTAAACCTTGGAAAAGTCTTCAGCATCAGGGTAGGGGTCAACGGCCCGTAAAAACTGTAAGGGATAGGTGGGTCGACCTCGAACAAAAGTCGACCCACACCCTGGTCGAATTCTACCTGGGGTGATAAAAATCCAAAATGGCGGAAAAAAAAATGGCCGCCATACAAATTTTATTAAAAAAATATTCAAAGTCCAATAAATCCTAAACGAAAAGAGAGAAGTATATGGTGCTTGAACAAATGTCAAAGAGGATGATAAGAGGCGACTAACTGTAAAAAAAAAATCAAAATGGCGGATTCAAAATGGCAGCAAAATGAAAGGTGCTCCGATTCGAGTGAAATTTGGTATCTGGGGGTTTTTGTGGGTGTAGATTACGTTTTTGGTGTAAAAAAAATTTTGGCGCCATTTTCCAATATGGCCGCCATAGAAACGACCGACACTAGGTAACTTGCGAGGCCGCAGGCCGAGCTCCGCGTAGAGCGAAGCTCGGAGCGTCCCTTCCGTACTTTGCCTGTCCCCAACCCCTCCCCCCAAGTAACTTAAACCAACATGGCGAGGCCGAAGGCCGAGCTCCGCGTAGAGCGAAGCTCGAAGCGTCCCCCAGCATGTCGTGCTCCCACATACATCCATTAGTTCAAGTTTCATACGAGGCCGGAGGCCGAGTCGCGAGGCCGTAGGCCGAGCTTCCGCGTAGGGCGAAGCCCGAAGCGTCCCCCCCTTACTAATACCTGCCCCTACTTAACCCCCCCCCCAAGTAACTTTCATCATATAGCGAGGCCGAAGGCCGAGCTCCGCGTAGAGCGAAGCTCGAAGCGTCCTCCGGCTGACCCTGCAACCTTCTCCAACAATAAGTAATTAACGAGGCCGGAGGCCGAGTTGCGAGGCCGCAGGCCGAGCTCCGCGTAGGGCGAAGCCCGAAGCGTCCCACCTTCGTTGGAAAAATGGCCGCAATCTTGAATTTTTTGGTTTCTGGACGGATTGCTTTCAAAATCGATATCTGAGAGTCCGAGTCGACTGCGATGACGAATCATATGTCAGAATTTAAAAAAAATGGCCGCCATTTTGATTTTTTTTGTTTCTGGACCGATTGCTTTCAAAATCGATATCTGAGGGTCCGAGACGTCTCCGATACCCAATTATGAATAAAATTTTGAAAACATGGCCGCCATTTTGATTTTTTTTGTTTTTTGGCCGATTGCCTTCAAAATCGAAATTTAGTCCACGATAACAAAAGCAACAGCCACAACACCTCACGCGGGCTGCTTGCAGCCCGCGCACCCACGCGACCTCTAGTTATACTATATAAAGCTCAATTACCACTCACTGACTGACTCACTCACTCATTGACACAATTGTTCTCCATGAAAGAGGCGAAACCGGTGAAAGTGATGTATGGAGAAGTTGTACGACCAGGTCTGATGAGTACCAGAAAAATCTTAAACCTTGGAAAAGTCTTCAGCAGCAGGGTAGGGGTCAACGGCCAGCAAAAACTGTAAGGGATAGGTGGGTCGACCTCGAACAAAAGTCGACCCACACCCTGGTCAAATTCTACCTGGGGTGAAAAAAATCCAAAATGGCGGAAAACAAAATGGCCGCCATACAAATTTTAATAAAAAAATATTCAAAGTCCAATAAATCCTAAACAAAAAGAGAAAAGTACAATGTTCTTTAACAAATGTCAAAGAGGATGATAAGAGGCGACTAACTGTGAAAAAAAAAATTCAAAATGGCGGATTCAAAATGGCGGCCAAAATGAAAGGTGCTCCGATTCGAGTAAAATTTGGTATCTGGGGGTTTTTGTGGGTGTAGATTATGTTTTTGGTGTAAAAAAAATTTTGGCGCCATTTTCCAATATGGCCGCCATAGAAACGACCCACACTAGGTAACTTGCGAGGCCGCAGGCCGAGCTCCGCGTAGAGCGAAGCTCGGAGCGTCCCTCCCGTACTTTGCCTGTCCCCAACCCCTCCCCCCAAGTAACTAAAACCAACATGGCGAGGCCGAAGGCCGAGCTCCGCGTAGAGCGAAGCTCGAAGCATCCCCCAGCATGTCGTGCTCCCACATACATCCATTAGTTCAAGTTTCATACGAGGCCGGAGGCCGAGTCGCGAGGCCGTAGGCCGAGCTTCCGCGTAGGGCGAAGCCCGAAGCGTTCCCCCGTACTAAGACCTCCCCCTACTTAACCCCCCCGAGAGGTCTCCGATACCGAATCAAGAATAAAATTTTTAAAAAATGGCCGCCATCTTGAATTTTTTTGTTACTGGGCCAATTGCTTTTAAAATCGATATCTGAGGGTCCGAGACGTCTCCGATACCGAATCAAGAATAAAATTTTGAAAAAATAGCCGTCATCTTGAATTTTTTTGTTACTGGGCCAATTGCTTTTAAAATCGATATCTGAGGGTCCGCGAGGTTTCCGACTTCGAATCAAATGTCAAAATTGAAAAAAATTGCCGCCATCTTGAATTTTTTTGTTTCTTGACCGATTGCTTTCAAAATCGATATCTGAGGGTCCGAGAGGTCTGCGATACCGAATCAAATGTCAGAATTGAAAAAAAAATGGCCGCCATCTTGAATTTTTTTGTTTTTCGGCCGATTGCTTTCAAAATCGACATTTAGGCTCGGATAATATATCCAACAGCCACAACACCTCACGCGGGCTGCTTGCAGCCCGCGCACCCACGCGACCTCTAGTTATATTATATAAAGCTCAATTACCACTGACTCACTCACTCACTGACAGAATTGTTCTCCATGAAGGAGGCGTCTGAGGTAGAAGTCATGTATGGACAAGTTGTACGACCACGTCTCATGAGTACCAGAAAAATCTTAAACCTTGGAAAAGTCTTCAGCATCAGGGTAGGGGTCAACGGCCCGTAAAAAGTGTAAGGGATAGGTGGGTCGACCTCGAACAAAAGTCGACCCACACCCTGGTCAAATTCTACCTGGGGTGAAAAAAATCCAAAATGGCGGAAAACAAAATGGCCGCCATACAAATTTTATTAAAAAAATATTCAAAGTCCAATAAATCCTAAACAAAAAGAGCAAAGTACAATGTTCTTTAACAAATGTCAAAGAGGATGATAAAAGGCGACTAACTGTTAATTAAAAAAAACAAAATGGCGGATTCAAAATGGCGGCCAAAATAAAAGGTGCTCCGATTCGAGTGAAATTTGGTATCTGGGGGTTTTTATGGGTGTAGATTACGTTTTTGGTGTAAAAAAAATTTTGGCGCCATTTTCCAATATGGCCGCCATAGAAACGACCGACACTAGGTAACTTGCGAGGCCGCAGGCCGAGCTCCGCGTAGAGCGAAGCTCGGAGCGTCCCTCCCGTACTTTGCCTGTCCCCAATCCCTCCCCCCAAGTAACTAAAACCAACATGGCGAGGCCGAAGGCCGAGCTCCGCGTAGAGCGAAGCTCGAAGCGTCCCCCAGCATGTCGTGCTCCCACATACATCCATTAGTTCAAGTTTCATACGAGGCCGGAGGCCGAGTCGCGAGGCCGTAGGCCGAGCTTCCGCGTAGGGCGAAGCCCGAAGCGTCCCCCCTTACTAATACCTCCCCCTACTTAACCCCCCCCCCCCCTAAGTAACTTTTATCATATAGCGAGGCCGAAGGCCGAGCTCCGCGTAGAGCGAAGCTCGAAGCGTCCTCCGGCTGACCCTGCAACCTTCTCCTACCATAAGTAATTTACGAGGCCGGAGGCCGAGTTGCGAGGCCGCAGGCCGAGCTTCGCGTAGGGCGAAGCCCGAAGCGTCCCCCCTTCGTTGGAAAAATGGCCGCCATCTTGAATTTTTTGGTTTCTGGACGGATTGCTTTCAAAATCGATATCTGAGAGTCCGAGTCGACTGCGATGACGAATCAGATGTCAGAATTAAAAAAAATGGACGCCATCTTGAATTTTTTTGTTTCTTGACCAATTGTTTTCAAAATCGATATCTGAGGGTCCGAAACGTCTGCGATACCGAATCGAATGTCAAAACAAAATGGCCGCCATACAAATTTTATTAAAAAAATATTCAAAGTCCAATAAATCCTAAACGAAAAGAGAGAAGTATATGGTGCTTGAACAAATGTCAAAGAGGATGATAAGAGGCGACTAACTGTAAAAAAAAAATTCAAAATGGCGGATTCAAAATGGCGGCCAAAATGAAAGGTGCTCCGATTCGAGTGAAATTTGGTATCTGGGGGTTTTTGTGGGTGTAGATTACGTTTTTGATGAAAAAAAAATTTTGGCGCCATTTTCCAATATGGCCGCCATAGAAACGACCGACACTAAGTAACTTGCGAGGCCGCAGGCCGAGCTCCGCGTAGAGCGAAGCTCGGAGCGTCCCTCCCGTACTTTGCCTGTCCCCAACCCCTCCCCCCAAGTAACTAAAACCAACATGGCGAGGCCGAAGGCCGAGCTCCGCGTAGAGCGAAGCTCGAAGCGTCCCCCAGCATGTCGTGCTCTCACATACATCCATTAGTTCAAGTATCATACGAGGCCGGAGGCCGAGTCGCGAGGCCGTAGGTCGAGCTTCCGCGTAGGGCGAAGCCCGAAGCGTCCCCCCTTACTAATATCTCCCCCTACTTAACCCCCCCCTCCCAAGTAACTTTCATCATATAGCGAGGCCGAAGGCCGAGCTCCGCGTAGAGCGAAGCTCGAAGCGTCCTCCGGCTGACCCTGCAACCTTCTCCTACCACAAGTAATTTACGAGGCCGGAGGCCGAGATGCGAGGCCGAAGGCCGAGCTCCGCGTAGGGCGAAGCCCGAAGCGTCCCCCCTTCGTTGGAAAAATGGCCGCCATCTTGAATTTTTTGGTTTCTGGACGGATTGCTTTCACAATCGATATCTGAGAGTCCGAGTCGACTGCGATGACGAATCAGATGTCAGAATTAAAAAAAATGGCCGCCATCTTGAAATTTTCTATTTCTCGACCGATTGCTTTCAAAATCGATATCTGGGGGGCCGAGTCGACTCTGATAACGAATCTCATGTCAAAATTTTGAAAAGTGGCCGCCATCTTGATTTTTTTTGTTATTGGGCCGATTGCTTTCAAAATCGATATCTGTGGGTCCGAGACGTCTCCGATACCGAATCAAGAAAAAAATTTTGAAAAAAAGCCCGCCATCTTGATTTTTTTTGTTACTCGACCGATTGCTTTCAAAATTAATATCTGAGGGTCCGAGATGTCTTCGAAACCGAATCCAATGTCAGAATTTAAAAAAATGGCCGCCATCTTGAATTTTTTTGTTTCTAGACCGATTGCTTTCAAAATCGATATCTGAGGGTCCGAGAGGTCTCCGATCTCGAATCCAATGTCAAAATTGAAAAAAATAGCCGCCATCTTGAATTTTTTTGTTTCTTGACCGATTGCTTTCAAAATCGATATCTGAGGGTCCGAGAGGTCTGCGATACCGAATCGAATGTCAGAATTGAAAAAAAAATGGCCGCCATCTTGAATTTTTTTGTTTTTCGGCCGATTGCTTTCAAAATCGACATTTAGGCTCGGATTATATAACCAACAGCCACAACACCTCACGCGGGCTGCTTGCAGCCCGCGCACCCACGCGACCTCTAGTTATACTATATAAAGCTGAATTACCACTCACTCACTCACTCACTCACTGACAGAATTGTTCTCCATGAAAGAGGCGAAACCGGTGAAAGTGATGTATGGAAAAGTTGTACGACCAGGTCTGATGAGTACCAGAAAAATCTTAAACCTTGAAAAAGTCTTCAGCATCAGGGTAGGGGTCAACGGCCAGCAAAAACTGTAAGGGATAGGTGGGTTGACCTCGAACAAAAGTCGATCCACACCCTGGTCAAATTCTACCTGGGGTGAAAAAAATCCAAAATGGCGGAAAACAAAATGGCCGCCATACAAATTTTATTAAAAAAATATTCAAAGTCCAATAAATCCTCAACGAAAAGAGAGAAGTATATGGTGCTTGAACAAATGTCAAAGAGGATGATAAGAGGCGACTTACTGTAAAAAAAAAACAAAATTGCGGATTCAAAATGGCGGCCAAAATGAAAGGTGCTCCGATTCGAGTGAAATTTGGTATCTGGGGGTTTTTGTGGGTGTAGATTACGTTTTTGGTGTAAAAAAAATTTTGGCGCCATTTTCCAATATGGCCGCCATAGAAACGACCCACACTAGGTAACTTGCGAGGCCGCAGGCCGAGCTCCGCGTAGAGCGAAGCTCGGAGCGTCCCTTCCGTACTTTGCCTGTCCCCAACCCCTCCCCCCAAGCAACTGAAACCAACATGGCGAGGCCGAAGGCCGAGCTCCGCGTAGAGCGAAGCTCGAAGCGTCCCCCAGCATGTCGTGCTCCCACATACATCCATTAGTTCAAGTTTCATACGAGGCCGGAGGCCGAGTCGCGAGGCCGTAGGCCGAGCTTCCGCGTAGGGCGAAGCCCGAAGCGTCCCCCCTTACTAATACCTCCTCCTACCTAACCCCCCCGCCCCAAGTATCTTTCATCATATAGCGAGGCCGAAGGCCGAGCTCCGCGTAGAGCGAAGCTCGAAGCGTCCTCCGGCTGACCCTGCAACCTTCTCCTACAATAAGTAATTTACGAGGCCGGAGGCCGAGTTGCGAGGCCGCAGGCTGAGCTCCGCGTAGGGCGAAGCCCGAAGCGTCCCCCCTTCGTTGGAAAAATGGCCGCCATCTTGAATTTTTTGGTTTCTGGACGGATTGCTTTCAAAATCGATATCTGAGAGTCCGAGTCGACTGCGATGTCGAATCAGATGTCAGAATTGAAAAAAATGGCCGCCATCTTGAATTTTTCTATTTCTCGACCGATTGCTTTCAAAATCGATATCTGGGGGGCCGAGATGTCTCCGATACCGGATCAATGATAAAATTTTAAAAAAATGGCCGCCATCTTGAATTTTTTTGTTTCTGGACCGATTGCTTTTAAAATCGATATCTGAGGGTCCGAGACGTCTCCGATACCCAATCAAGAATCAAATTTTGAAAAAATGGCCGCCATCTTGAATTTTTTTGTTTCTTGTCCAATTGCTTTCAAAATCGATATCTGAGGGTCCGAAACGTCTCCCATACCTAATCAAAAATAAAATTTTGAAAAAATGGCCGCCATCTTGAATTTTTCTATTTCTGAACCGATTGCCTTCAAAATCGATATTTGACAATTTACAACAGCCACAACACCTCACGCGGGCTGCTTGCAGCCCGCGCACCCACGCGACCTCTAGTTATACTATATAAAGCTCAATTACCACTCACTGACTGACTGACTCACTCACTGACACAATTGTTCTCCATGAAGGAGGTGTCAGAGGTCAAAGTCATGTATGGACAAGTTGTACGGCCAGGTCTGATGAGTACCAGAAAAATCTTAAACCTTGGAAAAGTCTTCAGCATCAGGGTAGGGGTCAACGGCCAGCAAAAACTGTGAGGGAAAGGTGGGTCGAGCTCGAACAAAAGTCGACCCACACCCTGGTCAAATTCTACCTGGGGTGAAAAAAATCCAAAATGGCGGAAAACAAAATGGCCGCCATACAAATTTTATAAAAAAAATATTTAAAGTCCAATAAATCCTAAACGAAAAGAGAGAAGTATATGGTGCTTGAACAAATGTCAAAGAAGATGATAAGAGGCGACTAACTGTAAAAAAAAAATCAAAATGGCGGATTCAAAATGGCGGCCAAAATGAAAGGTGCTCCGATTCGAGTGAAATTTGGTATCTAGGGGTTTTTGTGGGTGTAGATTACGTTTTTGGTGTAAAAAAAAAATTGGCGCCATTTTCCAATATGGCCGCCATAGAAACGACCGACACTAAGTAACTTGCGAGGCCGCAGGCCGAGCTCCGCGTAGAGCGAAGCTCGGAGCGTCCCTCCCCCCAAGTAACTAAAACCAACATGGCGAGGCCGAAGGCCGAGCTCCGCGTAGAGCGAAGCTCGAAGCGTCCCCCAGCATGTCGTGCTCTCACATACATCCATTAGTTCAAGTTTCATACGAGGCCGTAGGCCGAGCTTCCGCGTAGGGCAAAGCCCGAAGCGTCCCCCCTTACTAATATCTCCTCCTACTTAACCCCCCCCCCTAAGTAACTTTCATCATATAGCGAGGCCGAAGGCCGAGCTCCGCGTAGAGCGAAGCTCGAAGCGTCCTCCGGCTGACCCTGCAACCTTCTCCTGCCACAAGTAATTTACGAGGCCGCAGGCCGAGCTCCGCGTAGGGCGAAGCCCGAAGCGTCCCCCCTTCGTTGGAAAAATGGCCGCCATCTTGAATTTTTTGGTTTCTGGACGGATTGCTTTCAAAATCGATATCTGAGAGTCCGAGTCGACTGCGATGACGAATCAGATGTCAGAATTAAAAAAAATGGCCGCCATCTTGAATTTTTCTATTTCTCGACCGATTGCTTTCGAAATCGATATCTGGGGGGCCGAGTCGACTCTGATAACGAATCCCATGTCAAAATTTTGAAAAGTGGCCGCCATCTTGAAATTTTTTGTTATTGAACCGATTGCTTTCAAAATCGATATCTGAGGGTCCGAGACGTCTTCGATACCGAATCAAGAATAAAATTTTGAAAAAATGGCCGCCATCTTGATTTTTTTTGTTACTGGAGCGATTGCTTTCAAAATCGATATCTGAGGGTCCGAGAGGTCTCCGATTTCGAATCCAATGTCAAAATTGAAAAAAATAGCCGCCATCTTGAATTTTTTTGTTTCTTGACCGATTGCTTTCAAAATCGATATCTGAGGGTCCGAGAGGTCTCCGATACCGAATCGAATGTCAGAATTGAAAAAAATGGCCGCCATCTTGAATTTTTTTGTTTTTCGGCCGATTGCTTTCAAAATCGACATTTAGGCTCGGATAATATATCCAACAGCCACAACACCTCACGCGGGCTGCTTGCAGCCCGCGCACCCACGCGACCTCTAGTTATACTATATAAAGCTGAATTACCACTGACTCACTCACTCACTCACTGACAGAATTGTTCTCCATGAAGGAGTCGTCAGAGATCAAAGTCATGTATGGACAAGTTGTACGACCAGGTCTGATGAGTACCAGAAAAATCTTAAACCTTGGAAAAGTCTTCAGCATCAGGGTAGGGGTCAACGGCCCGTAAAAACTGTAAGGGATAGGTGGGTCGACCTCGAACAAAAGTCGACCCACACCCTGGTCAAATTCTACCTGGGGTGAAAAAAATCCAAAATGGCGGAAAACAAAATGGCCGCCATACAAATTTTAATAAAAAAATATTCAAAGTCCAATAAATCCTAAACAAAAACAGCAAAGTACAATGTTCTTTAACAAATGTCAAAGAGGATGATAAAAGGCGACTAACTGTTAATAAAAAAAAACAAAATGGCGGATTCAAAATGGCGGCCAAAATAAAAGGTGCTCCGATTCGAATGAAATTTGTTATCTGGGGGTTTTTGGGGGTGAAGATTACGTTTTTGGTGTCGAATTTTTTTTTTGCCGCCATTTTCCAATATGGCCGCCATACAACCGACCGAGACCGTGTAACTTGCGAGGCCGCAGGCCGAGCTCCACGTAGAGCGAAGCTCGGAGCGTCCCTCCCGTACTTTGCCTGTCCCCAACCCCTCCCCCCAAGTAACTAAAACCAACATGGCGAGGCCGAAGGCCGAGCTCCGCGTAGAGCGAAGCTCGAAGCGTCCCCCAGCATGTCGTGCTCTCACATACATCCATTAGTTCAAGTTTCATACGAGGCCGGAGGCCGAGTCGCGAGGCCGTAGGCCGAGCTTCCGCGTAGGGCGAAGCCCGAAGCGTCCCCCCATACTAATATCTACCCCTACTTAACCCCCCCCCCACAAGTAACTTTCATCATATAGCGAGGCCGAAGGCCGAGCTCCGCGTAGAGCGAAGCTCGAAGCGTCCTCCGGCTGACCCTGCAACCTTCTCCTACCACAAGTAATTTACGAGGCCGGAGGCCGAGTTGCGAGGCCGCAGGCCGAGCTCCGCGTAGGGCGAAGCCCGAAGCGTCCCCCCTTCGTTGGAAAAATGGCCGCCATCTTGAATTTTTTGGTTTCTGGACGGATTGCTTTCAAAAACGATATCTGAGAGTCCGAGTCGACTGCGATGACGAATCAGATGTCAGAATTGAAAAAAATGGCCGCAATCTTGAATTTTTCTTTTTCTCGACCGATTGCTTTCAAAATCGATATCTGAGGGGCCGAGTCAACTCTGATAACGAATCTCATGTCAAAATTTTAAAAAGTGACCGCCATCTTGAATTTTTTTGTTACTGGGCCGATTGCTTTGAAAATCGATATCTGAGGGTCCGAGAGGTCTCCGATACAGAATCAAGAATAAAATTAAAAAAAAATGGCTGCCATTTTGTTTTTTTTTGTTTCTGGACCGATTGCTTTCAAAATCGATATCTGAGGGTCCGAGAGGTCTCCGATTTCGAATCCAATGTCAAAATTGAAAAAAATAGCCGCCATCTTGAATTTTTTTGTTGCTTGACCGATTGCTTTCAAAATCAATATCTGAGGGTCCGAGAGGTCTGCGATACCGAGTCGAATGTCAGAATTGAAAAAAAAAGGCCGCCATCTTGATTTTTTTTGTTTTTCGGCCGATTGCTTTCAAAATCGACATTTAGGCTCGGATAATATATCCAACAGCCACAACACCTCACGCGGGCTGCTTGCAGCCCGCGCACCCACGCGACCTCTAGTTCTATTATATAAAGCTCAATTACCACTCACTCACTCACTCACTCACTGACTGACTGACACAATTGTTCTCCATGAAGGACGCGTCAGAGGTGGAAGTCATGTATAGACAAGTTGTACGAACAGGTCTGATGAGTACCAGAAAAATCTTAAACCTTGGAAAAGTCTTCAGCATCAGGGTAGGGGTCAACGGCCAGTAAAAACTGTAAGGGATAGGTGGGTCGACCTCGAACTAAAATCGACCCACACCCTGGTCAAATTCTACCTGGGTCGAAAAAAATCCAAAATGGCGGAAAACAAAATGGCCGCCATACAAATTTTTAGGTTTTTGTGCCGATTGCTTTCAAAATTTACATTCAGTCTCGGATAATATATCCAACAGCCACAACACCTCACGCGGGCTGCTTGCAGCCCGCGCACCCACGCGACCTCTAGTTATACTATATAAAGCTCAATTACCACTGACTGACTGACTGACTCACTCATTGACACAATTGTTCTCCATGAAAGAGGTTAAACCGGTGAAAGTGGTGTATGGAAAAGTTGTACGACCAGGTCTGATGAGTACCAGAAAAATCATCATCATCATCATCTTTATTCATAAAACAGTACATAACTGTGTGCGAATTACAATAAAATTAGTAAATAGAATAAAACTAAAAATTTAAATAATATCACAAAAATAGAAATGAAGTATCGAATGAAAAATTAAAAACAAAATCCCTAAAAAATAAAATTAAATGCTCTACAATATAAAATATCCCAAAAAATTAAATCATGTCAAATCTATTCTCTACACAAATTAAGTCCAAAATTAAAAATTAAAAAAAAAAAAATAAAAAAAAATAAAAAAAATAAAAAAAAAAAGATAATAATAATTTTGATGTCAGTAAATTAATATCACAGGTCAAGTACAAGATTCACTACTTACAGGTCGTTAACACTATATAAAACTTTTTCTAATAAAAATTTTTTCAAATGTCTCTTAAAATTAATCAAATTATCAATGTTCTTTAAATCAGTTGGTAACTTGTTAAATATATTTACAGCTTGGTACAAAGGACTATTCTTGACAATATTTAGGTTTGGTTTAATGACATTAATTAGATCTAACCTTCTAGTTTTAAGTCTTATTTGCATATCACAATCAGTTTCAAACTTGTGCCTATTTTTAACTATATCAACTAAAAGTACCATTACATAGAGACCGGGCACAGTCAGAATTTTATATTTCTTAAAATATTCCTTACAAGATTCCCACGGAGGGATTCTGGCTATAGTGCGTATTGCCCTTTTTTGAATTGTGAAAGCCTTAGTGACATTATACTTATACCCGTTACCCCAATGTTTTATACTGTACCTTAACCTTGACTCTACTAAAGCGAAATATACAGCTCTAAGCTGGTCAATACCAAGAACGTCTCGTAAAGTCCTAAGAGCAAAACAGGCAGAGCTAATTGAGCTTTCGATCGTATTTAATTCGGTTTTCCAGTTTAGGAGAGCATCAATTTGTATTCCTAAAAACTTAACTGTTGGGACTAACTCAATTTTTTGATTACACATCTTCAAGTTCAAGGTTGTTTTTTTATTAACTGTCGATTTAAAGAGAATAGCGCTCGTCTTTTTTTCATTTACCTGTAGTTTATTTGCTGTAAACCATACATGAAAGGCTACTAAAGTTTCATTGGCTATTTTCTCAAGTTCTTCTGTGGTAGGTTTAGAAAGTACAGCATTTGTATCATCAGCAAATATGACTAAGTTTGCTTCTGGTACCACTTTACTCATATAAGATAAAATGTCATTTATAAAAATTATAAAAAATATTGGTCCTAATATTGATCCTTGAGGAACGCCTCTACGCATGTCAAAAAGTTTAGAAGTACCTATTTTTTCCGATCCATCTGCTCCCACCTGTCTAACTTCTACAAACTGCCTACGGTTACACAAATAAGATTCGATTAAGTGGAGTATCTTGCCTCTAATACCATAATACTCCAACTTAAATAGCAATAGTGAGTGATCGACCATTGCAAAGGCAGAGCTTAGATCAAGAAATAGGCCAACTACCTTATTCTTCTCATTCATCTTAGTCACTATGTCTTCCAAAAACATATCGATCGCATCGGACGTACCCACACCACTTTTATAGCCAAATTGTCTTGTGTGTAGAACTCTATGTTTACTCAAGTGTGTTAATAAACGTTTTTTAATTAACTTTTCAAAAATTTTCGATAATACCGGCAATAAAGATATGGGCCTGTAGTTCTTTGCGTCCAATTTAGAATTTTTCTTAAACACCGGTATAATTTTGGCTATTTTAAGTTGATCGGGAAACAGCCCTTGGCTAACACAACTATTAAATAAATTAGCAAGAGGATTAGCTAGATTATCAATGTTCTCTTTTAAGATTGAGATAGGGATATCGTCATAACCTGAAGACTTTTTATCCTCGAACTCTTTAACAATTTTAATTATCTCTCGAGCTGTAGTAGGCCAGAAATCTAATTCTATGGCTACTCTAACATTGTACTCTCTTAGAAAGCGTTGAGCTAAATCAAAATTCACATCAGAATTTAGTTGGCCTTTATTAAACTCTACAGCAAATATTTCTGATAACTCTATAGGATCGTCAATTACTTTATTATCTATTTTAAGGAATATCTGCTCTTTTTTGTTGGTCGTTGCTTTAGGACCACACCTGTTTACTATCTTCCAAATACCCCTTGACATGTACTTCTCTTTGCGGATTTCATGCTGTACAGCAATGGATCTAGCCTTTATAAGAACTTTTCTATATATCTTTATGTATTTAGTTTTATAATCAAATAAACTGGGGTCATTGTGAGTGTTATCAAGATTACACAAAACCCTTTTCATCAAACTCGCTACCTTAATTCCCTTTGTCAACCAATTTAATTTTCCTATTCTGTTTTGTTTTACTTTTTTCTTCTTTTTCTTAAAAATATACCTAAATTGCTCTACAAAACATTTCAGAAATCCGTTTACGCCTAAATTACACCAATTTATATGTTTGATGTGCTGTTTAAATGTATCCCTATTAACCTTATTGAAAACTCTACGTTCTATGTACACTACTTTCTCTCTCCACTTTTCTAAATGCAAATCTTCGACTTCAACACTCGTAGATACAGCCGCATGACCGTCTGCTAGTCCATTGTGATCAATCAAAGTGTCGAGTATTGCATTGTCCGATAAGTTAGTCAAAATGTTATCAATACATGACTGTGATCTATTTCTTACAAAAGTAACACCGTCTATTAAATATCTAAAATTAAAACATGTCAACAAATTAATGAATTCAGTCCTACGTTTAGATTCATCCATTATATTAATATTGAAGTCCCCCAAAATAATAACCTTTTTGTCAAAATAAGATTGCAGAAATAATTCTAATTTATTCATAAAAGTTTCAAATTTTTTCCCATTCTGATACAAACAAAAGATGTGAACATTAGTGCCTAAATCTTTTATTCCACAAAGCTCAAAGCTCTCTGCATTTGCGAATTTTTTACACGCCGTTATTTCTTCACAACTTTGACTATTTTGTGCCAATATAAGTGTACCACCCCTAGTAATTTTGTTTCTGACATAGAAAGTAACTAGCCTGTAATTTAGAAAACTTAAAAATTCAATGGAAGCTTTATTAAGGAAGTGTTCGCTCAAAACTCTACGTTCTATGTACACTACTTTCTCTCTCCACTTTTCTAAATGCAAATCTTCGACTTCAACACTCGTAGATACAGCCGCATGACCGTCTGCTAGTCCATTGTGATCAATCAAAGTGTCGAGTATTGCATTGTCCGATAAGTTAGTCAAAATGTTATCAATACATGACTGTGATCTATTTCTTACAAAAGTAACACCGTCTATTAAATATCTAAAATTAAAACATGTCAACAAATTAATGAATTCAGTCCTACGTTTAGATTCATCCATTATATTAATATTGAAGTCCCCCAAAATAATAACCTTTTTGTCAAAATAAGATTGCAGAAATAATTCTAATTTATTCATAAAAGTTTCAAATTTTTTCCCATTCTGATACAAACAAAAGATGTGAACATTAGTGCCTAAATCTTTTATTCCACAAAGCTCAAAGCTCTCTGCATTTGCGAATTTTTTACACGCCGTTATTTCTTCACAACTTTGACTATTTTGTGCCAATATAAGTGTACCACCCCTAGTAATTTTGTTTCTGACATAGAAAGTAACTAGCCTGTAATTTAGAAAACTTAAAAATTCAATGGAAGCTTTATTAAGGAAGTGTTCGCTCAAACAAATATAATCTTGTTTTGACTCCAAGCTTTCCAAATATAATTCAAATTGATCTCGTTTTGTGGATATTCCGCATACATTTTGGTGAAGTACCTTAATTATGACCCGATTCTCATTTTTAAACTCTACTTTGTCACAGCTTATATTATTACTATGAAAATACTTAGATACATCCCTACTTACATTAACGAAAAAACTTTAATTGATCTAGTTTGCCCTTGGCATACATAATGGCTCTCCATATTGACCTACTAGTGTCAATTCTATTTACCCAAGACTTATAACTATCATGCATTATTACTTCAAAGTCAAATCTATGGTAATTTCTATTACTCTGATATTTATAAATAGTTTCACCTATCAATACATTTGTGTTACTAAGTCCACTAACCACACTTAATAGCATCTCATAAGTCTGTGCTGGATCATGGTCTCTTTTACTAGGCAAAATAATAACAAAGTCATTTTTTGTATAATTTTTACAGTCTTTAGTGCAAGTATCCAGTAGCTGTTGAGTAAATGCATGAGGCTTCAACACTGCGGTGACAACAAAAGAAGAACCCAGTAGTTTTTGTAGCATGCTCCTCATTTCCCTTCCTTGTTCGTCAGCATATAATATAACTCTATGATGTTGTTTTAATAATTTACCCACTTTAGTTTTCTTCAGTACGTCAGGGCCGTTATTGTTTCCTGTTGAGTTCATCACTTTAGTCAATTTTGGTGATGACGAAGTAATCCGATGTGTATTTTGATTGAAGCTAGAGTCTTGATCTAAGTCCTTTGATATTAGGTTTTGGCTTAGCAACTGTGAAGTGTTCACTTCCGGAGATCCCTTATTTAACATAAGTTTTCTGTACTTGGGAGAAAGAAAAGATTGCGGCTGAGAAGTGTCAAAACCAACCGATTTGTAAAGCTTTATTGTATGTTCATTCTTCTTTAGCATTTTCTTCAATTCACTATTTTCTAAGCACAGATTCTCTATAACCTCATCCGCTGAAAGTAGCTGTGATTTCAACTTCTGGATTTCCTCTCTTAGTGCCTGAATTATCTCTTCATCACAGGTCTGAAATTCAGGTAGACTTTGGACCGACATATTACAATTTAAATAACCATCACCCAAGCTAGAGTGGCGAGTTCTTATGGCCTTTTTACGACGAGTAACTTTATCAAACGACGAAAAATTTGCTATTGTGCTGTTACTCTTTGCCTGCGCACCGCATGTTTTACTTTGAAGAGATGTACTTCCCGACTTGTTGAAACCAACATTTTGCTCAGGTCCCGTCATATCGTTGTATTTATATTCTGCTATCAGTTCTTCAAAAGAGTTGCTAGTTGGGACGTTGACTATCACCTGTTCTTCTGGTACAGTTCCCTCAATAGAAGTCATAGGATTAGGACATGGCAGTGGATCAAAAAGGTCGTTCAATGCAGGACTTAAATCTTGTGCTGAATTTACCTCTTTCACTATAATTTCTGTCACTGGAGTGGTAATTTGTTTTGGCGTTGAATTTTTTAGGGGTTCTATATGGGTTGGGGTTGATTTTGGCATAGTGACCTTCTTGCCAATAGACTTTCCCTTATGTGGATTCCTCCAACAAGTTGCACACTTAAAATCATCCTTTTGTTTTTGTGACATCAGGTTAAATCTCTTCTCAGCATCCGTACATCTTAGGTGGTAATGTTTTCGGCAATTTGAACAAGCAAGAAAGTGGCGTTCGGGTATAGATCTAGAACATTTCCCACATAATATTCTCTCCATAGTGTTTGGTAAAACTTTAGGTTTCTCCGTTTATTTTTACAGGTCCCGACCTCTATCGGCCAATTTTTGTACTACTATGGCTACGCGATTTCTTGAACCATAAACCACAAACAATATAATGTATTGGTGTTAGCTAGTCGTTCAACCATTTCACGCTAGATGGCTCCCAAAAAGATTACATTACTCTCAACTAGATGGCATTAGCAGTAAATAAGTAAGCAGTTGATTGGTTGAATCGTCTCTGCTACGTCAACTCACTCGTTTTTAAAACCGTTAACGTACACTCAGATTGGTTTTTACAAATTTCCATTAGAACAAAACTTGTTTATCACAGTTTATTAGCAACGTTTGTCAGTCACTTTACTCACAGTTATTCGCACACAGTTATTACTAAGTTTTGTAATTTGGATGAGCACTTATTATACGCGAAATTTGTTGTTAATTTTGTGCAATATATATTGCCCGATTTCTACACAAACGCTTGTGCACGTGATTTAAGAGATTATCAGTCCGACTAAATACACAAAACACTTAAAATCGCACTTTTATTATTTTTTATGAAATTAAACTACGGAGCTGCTCTGTTTACGCTGAGGTGGCGCCCTCTGACTCGAATCTTAAACCTTGGAAAAGTCTTCAGCATCAGGGTAGGGGTCAACGGCCAGTAAAAACTGTAAGGGATAGGTGGGTCGACCTCGAACAAAAGTCGACCCACACCCTGGTCAAATTCTACCTGGGGTGAAAAAAATCCAAAATGGCGGAAGACAAAATGGCCGCCATACAAATTTTATTAAAAAAATATTCAAAGTCCAATAAATCCTAAACGAAAAGAGAGAAGTATATGGTGCTTGAACAATTGTCAAAGAGGATGATAAGAGGCGACTAACTCTAAAAAAAAAAAATCAAAATGGCGGATTCAAAATGGCGGCCAAAATGAAAAGTGCTCCGATTCGAGTTAAATTTGGTATTTGGGGGTTTTTGTGGATGAAGATTACGTTTTTGGTGTAAAAAAAAATTTGCCGACATTTTCCAATATGGCCGCCATAGAAACGACCGACACCAGGTAACTTGCGAGGCCGCAGGCCGAGCTCCGCGTAGAGCGAAGCTCGGAGCGTCCCTCCCGTACTTTGCCTGTCCCCAACCCCTCCCTCCAAGTAACTAAAACCAACATGGCGAGGCCGAAGGCCGAGCTCCGCGTAGAGCGAAGCTCGAAGCGTCCCCCAGCATGTCGTGCTCTCACATACATCCATTAGTTCAAGTTTCAAACGAGGCCGCAGGCCGAGTCGCGAGGCCGCAGGCCGAGCTTCCGCGTAGGGCGAAGCCCGAAGCGTCCCCCCTTACTAATACCTCCCCCTACTTAACCCCTCCCCCCCTAAGTAACTTTCATCGTATAGCGAGGCCGAAGGCCGAGCTCCGCGTAGAGCGAAGCTCGAAGCGTCCTCCGGCTGACCCTGCAACCTTCTACTACCATAAGTAATTTACGAGGCCGGAGGCCGACTTGCGAGGCCGTAGGCCGAGCTCCGCGTAGGGCGAAGCCCGAAGCGTCCCCCCTTCGTTGGAAAAATGGCCGCCATCTTGAATTTTTTGGTTTCTGGACGGATTGCTTTCAAAATCGGTATCTGAGAGTCCGAGTCGACTGCGATGACGAATCACATGTCAAAATTGAAAAAAATGGCCGCCATCTTGAATTTTTCTATTTCTCGATCGATTGCTTTCAAAATCGATATCTGGGGGGCCGAGTCGACGCTGATAACGAATTTCATGTCAAAATTTTGAAAAATGGCCGCCATCTTGAATTTTTTTGTTATTGGGCCGATTGCTTTCAAAATCGATATCTGGGGGGCCGAGTCGACTCTGATAACGAATCTCATGTCAAAATTTTGAAAAGTGGCCGCCATCTTGAATTTTTTTGTTATTGGGCCGATTGCTTTCAAAATCGATATCTGAGGGTCCGAGACGTCTCCGATACTGAATCAAGAATAAAATTTTGAAAAAATGGCCGCCATCTTGACTTTTTTTGTTTCTTGACCGATTGCTTTCAAAATCGATATCTGATGGTCCGAGACGTCTCCGATTTCTTATCCAATGTCAAAATTGAAAAAAAAAGCCGCCATCTTGAATTTTTTTGTTTCTTGACCGATTGCTTTCAAAATCGATTTCTGAGGGTCCGAGAGGTCTGCGATACCGAATCGAATGTCAGAATTGAAAAAAATGGCCGCCATCTTGAATTTTTTTGTTTTTCGGCCGATTGCTTTCATAATCGATATCTGAGGGTCCGAGAGGTCTCCGATACCGAATCGAATGTCAGAATTGAAAAAAATGGCCGCCATCTTGAATTTTTTTGTCTCTTGACCGATTGCTTTCAAAATCGATATCTGAGGGTCCGAGAGGTCTCCGATTACGAATCGAATGTAAAAATTGAAAAAAATAGCCGCCATCTTGAATTTTTTTGTTTCTTGACCGATTGCTTTCAAAATCGATATCTGAGGGTCCGAGAGGTCTCCGATACCGAATCAAAAATAAAATTTAAAAAAATGGCCGCCATCTTGATTTTTTTTGTTTCTGGGCCAATTGCTTTTAAAATCGATATCTGAGGGTCCGAGAGGTCTCCGATACAGAATCAAGAATAAAATTATTAAAAAATGGCCGCCATTTTGATTTTTTTTGTTTCTGGACCGATTGCTTTCAAAATCGATATCTGAGGGTCCGAGAGGTCTCCGATTACGAATCGAATGTAAAAATTGAAAAAAATAGCCGCCATCTTAATTTTTTTTGTTTTTTGAACGATTGCTTTCAAAATCGATATCTGAGGGTCCGAGAGGTCTCCGATACCGAATCATAAATAAAATTTAAAAAAATGGCCGCCATCTTGATTTATTTTGTTACTGGGCCAATTGCTTTTAAAATCGATATCTGAGGGTCCGAGAGGTCTCCGATACAGAATCAAGAATAAAATTTTTAAAAAATGGCCGCCATCTTGATTTGTTTTGTTACTGGACCGATTGCTTTCAAAATTGATATCTGAGGGTCCGAGACGTCTTCGATACAGAATCAAATGTCAGAATTAAAAAAAATTGACGCCATATTGAATTTTTTTGTTTCTAGACAGATTGCTTTCAAAATCGATATCTGAGGTTCCGAGAGGTCTCCGATTTCGAATCCAATGTCAAAATTGAAAAAATAGCCGCCATCTTGAATTTTTTTGTTTCTTGACCGATTGCTTTCAAAATCGATATCTGAGGGTCCGAGAGGTCTCCGATACCGAATCGAATGTCAGAATTGAAAAAAATGGCCGCCATCTTGAATTTTTTTGTCTCTTGACCGATTGCTTTCAAAATCGATATCTGAGGGTCCGAGAGGTCTCCGATTACGAATCGAATGTAAAAATTGAATATAATAGCCGCCATCTTGAATTTTTTTGTTTCTTGACCGATTGCTTTCAAAATCGATATCTGAGGGTCCGAGAGGTCTCCGATACCGAATCAAAAATAAAATTAAAAAAAATGGCCGCCATCTTGATTTTTTTTGTTACTGGGCCAATTGCTTTTAAAATCGATATCTGAGGGTCCGAGAGGTCTCCGATACAGAATCAAGAATAAAATTTTTAAAAAGTGGCCGCCATTTTGATTTTTTTTGTTTCTGGACCGATTGCTTTCAAAATCGATATCTGAGGGTCCGAGAGGTCTCTGATTTCGAATCGAATGTAAAAATTGAAAAAAATAGCCTCCATCTTGAATTTTTTTGTTTCTTGACCGATTGCTTTAAAAATCGATATCTGAGGGTCCGAGAGGTCTCTGATACCGAATCTTATGTCAGAATTGAAAGAAGTGGCCGCCATCTTGAATTTTTTTGTTTCTTGACCGATTGCTTTAAAAATCGATATTTGAGTGTCCGAGAGGTCTCCGATACTGAATCAAATGTCAGAATTGTTAAAAATGGCCGCCATCTTGAATTTTTTGATACTTGACCGATTACTTTCTAAATCGAAAACTGAGGGTCCGAGAGGTCTCTGATACCGAATCGAATGTCAGAATTGAAAAAAATGTCCGCCATCTTGAATTTTTCCATTTCTTGACTGATTGTCTTCAAAATCGATATCTGAGGTTCCGAGAGGTCTCCGATTTCGAATCGAATGTAAAAATTAAAAAATTGCCGCCATCTTTATTTTTTTTTTCTTGACAGATTGCTTTCAAAATTGATATCTGAGGGTCCAAGAGGTCTCCGATACCGAATCAAATGTCAAAGTTGAAAAAAATAGCCGCCATCTTGAATTTTTTTTGTTTCTTGACCGATTGCTTTCAAAATCGATATCTGAGGGTCCGAGAGGTCTCCGATACCGAATCGAATGTCAGAATTGAAAAAAATTGCCGCCATCTTGATTTTTTGTTACTGGACCGATTGCTTTCAAAATTGATATCTGAGGGTCCGAGAAGTCTTCGATACCGAATCAAATGTCAGAATTTAAAAAAATGGCCGCCATCTTGATTTTTTTTGTTTCTTGACCGATTGCTTTCAAAATCGATATCTGAAGGTCCGAGAGGTTTTCGATTTCGAATCCAATGTTAAAATTAAAAAAAATAGCCGCCATCTTGAATTTTTTTGTTTCTTGACCGATTGCTTTCAAAATCGATATCTGAGGGTCCGAGAGGTCTCCGATACCGAATCAAAAATAAAATTAAAAAAAATGGCCGCCATCTTGATTTTTTTTGTTACTGGGCCAATTGCTTTTAAAATCGATATCTGAGGGTCCGAGAGGTCTCCGATACAGAATCAAGAATAAAATTTTTAAAAAGTGGCCGCCATTTTGATTTTTTTTGTTTCTGGACCGATTGCTTTCAAAATCGATATCTGAGGGTCCGAGAGGTCTCTGATTTCGAATCGAATGTAAAAATTGAAAAAAATAGCCTCCATCTTGAATTTTTTTGTTTCTTGACCGATTGCTTTAAAAATCGATATCTGAGGGTCCGAGAGGTCTCTGATACCGAATCTTATGTCAGAATTGAAAGAAGTGGCCGCCATCTTGAATTTTTTTGTTTCTTGACCGATTGCTTTAAAAATCGATACTTGAGTGTCCGAGAGGTCTCCGATACTGAATCAAATGTCAGAATTGTTAAAAATGGCCGCCATCTTGAATTTTTTGATACTTGACCGATTACTTTCTAAATCGAAAACTGAGGGTCCGAGAGGTCTCTGATACCGAATCGAATGTCAGAATTGAAAAAAATGTCCGCCATCTTGAATTTTTCCATTTCTTGACTGATTGTCTTCAAAATCGATATCTGAGGTTCCGAGAGGTCTCCGATTTCGAATCGAATGTAAAAATTAAAAAATTGCCGCCATCTTTATTTTTTTTTTCTTGACAGATTGCTTTCAAAATTGATATCTGAGGGTCCAAGAGGTCTCCGATACCGAATCAAATGTCAAAATTGAAAAAAATAGCCGCCATCTTGAATTTTTTTTGTTTCTTGACCGATTGCTTTCAAAATCGATATCTGAGGGTCCGAGAGGTCTCCGATACCGAATCGAATGTCAGAATTGAAAAAAATTGCCGCCATCTTGATTTTTTGTTACTGGACCGATTGCTTTCAAAATTGATATCTGAGGGTCCGAGAAGTCTTCGATACCGAATCAAATGTCAGAATTTAAAAAAATGGCCGCCATCTTGATTTTTTTTGTTTCTTGACCGATTGCTTTCAAAATCGATATCTGAAGGTCCGAGAGGTTTTCGATTTCGAATCCAATGTTAAAATTAAAAAAAATAGCCGCCATCTTGAATTTTTTTGTTTCTTGACCGATTGCTTTCAAAATCGATATCTGAGGGTCCGAGAGGTCTCCGATACTGAATCGAATGTCAGAATTGAAAAAAATGGCCGCCATCTTGAATTTTTTAGTTTTTCGGCCGATTACCTTCAAAATCGAAATTTGGTCATGGATAACAAAAGCAACAGCCACAACACCTCACGCGGGCTGCTTGCAGCCCGCGCACCCACGCGACCTCTAGTTATACTATATAAAGCTGAATTACCACTGACTCACTCACTCACTCACTCACTCACTGACTCATTGACACAATTGTTCTCCATGAAAGAGGCGAAACCGGTGAAAGTGATGTATGGAAAAGTTGTACGACCAGGTCTGATGAGTACCAGAAAAATCTTAAACCTTGGAAAAGTCTTCAGCATCAGGGTAGGGGTCAACGGCCAGCAAAAACTGTAAGGGATAGGTGGGTCGAGCTCGAACAAAAGTCGACCCACACCCTGGTCAAATTCTACCTGGGGTGAAAAAAATCCAAAATGGCGGAAAACAAAATGGCCGCCATACAAATTTTAATAAAAAAATATTCAAAGTCCAATAAATCCTAAACAAAAAGAGCAAAGTACAATGTTCTTTAACAAATGTCAAAGAAGATGATAAGAGGCGACTAACTGTAAAAAAAATAATTCAAAATGGCGGATTCAAAATGGCGGCCAAAATGAAAGGTGCTCCGATTCGAGTGAAATTTGGTATCTGGGGGTTTTTGTGGGTGTAGATTACGTTTTTGGTGTAAAAAAAATTTTGGCGCCATTTTCCAATATGGCCGCCATAGAAACGAACGACACTTGGTAACTTGCGAGGCCGCAGGCCGAGCTCCGCGTAGAGCGAAGCTCGGAGCGTCCCTCCCGAACTTTGCCTGTCCCCAACCCCTCCCCCAAGTAACTAAAACCAACATGGCGAGGCCGAAGGCCGAGCTCCGCGTAGAGCGAAGCTCGAAGCGTCCCCCAGCATGTCGTGCTCTCACATACATCCATTAGTTCAAGTTTCATACGAGGCCGGAGGCCGAGTCGCGAGGCCGTAGGCCGAGCTTCCGCGTAGGGCGAAGCCCGAAGCGTCCCCCCTTACTAATACCTCCCCCTACTTAACCCCCCCCCCCAAGTAGCTTTCATCATATAGCGAGGCCGAAGGCCGAGCTCCGCGTAGAGCGAAGCTCGAAGCGTCCTCCGGCTGACCCTGCAACCTTCTCCTACCATAAGTAATTTACGAGGCCGGAGGCCGAGTTGCGAGGCCGCAGGCCGAGCTCCGCGTAGGGCGAAGCCCGAAGCGTCCCCCCTTCGTTGGAAAAATGGCCGCCATCTTGAATTTTTTTATTTCTCGATCGATTATTTTCAAAATCGATATCTGGGGGGCCGAGTCGACTCTGATAACGAATCTCATGTCAAAATTTTGAAAAGTGGCCGCCATCTTGAATTTTTTTGTTATTGGGCCGATTGCTTTCAAAATCGATATCTGAGGGTCCGAGACGTCTCCGATACCGAATAAAGAATAAAATTTTGAAAAAATGGCCGCCATCTTGATTTTTTTTGTTACTGGACCGATTGCTTTCAAAATTAATATCTTAGGGTCCGAGACGTCTTCGATACCGAATCAAATGTCAGAATTAAAAAAAATTGCCGCCATCTTGAAATTTTTTGTTTTTCGGCCGATTGTTTTCAAAATCGACATTTAGGCTCGGATAATATACCCAACAGCCACAACACCTCACGCGGGCTGCTTGCAGCCCGCGCACCCACGCGACCTCTAGTTATACTATATAAAGCTGAATTACCACTGACTCACTCACTCACTCACTCATTGACACAATTGTTCTCCATGAAGGAGGTGTCAGAGGTCAAAGTCATGTATGGACAAGTTGTACGACCAGGTCTGATGAGTACCAGAAAAATCTTAAACCTTGGAAAAGTCTTCAGCATCAGGGTAGGGGTCAACGGCCAGCAAAAACTGTAAGGGATAGGTGGGTCGACCTCGAACTAAAGTCGACCTACATCCTGGTCAAATTCTACCTGGGGTGAAAAAAATCCAAAATGGCGGAAAACAAAATGGCCGCCATACAAATTTTAATAAAAAAATATTCAAAGTCCAATAAATCCTAAACGAAAAGAGAGAAGTATATGGTGCTTGAACAAATGTCAAAGAGGATGTCAAGAGGCAACTGAAAAAAAAAAAAAAAAAACAAGATGGCGGATTCAAAATGGCGACCAAAATAAAAGGTGCTCCGATTCGAGTGAAATTTGGTATCTGGGGGTTTTTGTGGGTGTAGATTACGTTTTTGGTGTAAAAAAAATTTTGGCGGCATTTTCCAATATGGCCGCCATAGAAACGACCGACACTAGGTAACTTGCGAGGCCGCAGGCCGAGCTCCGCGTAGAGCGAAGCTCGGAGCGTCCCTCCCATACTTTGCCTGTCCCCAACCCCTCCCCCCAAGTAACTAAAACCAACATGGCGAGGCCGAAGGCCGAGCTCCGCGTAGAGCGAAGCTCGAAGCGTCCCCCAGCATGTCGTGCTCTCACATACATCCATTAGTTCAAGTTTCATACGAGGCCAGAGGCCGAGTCGCGAGGCCGTAGGCCGAGCTTCCGCGTAGGGCGAAGCCCGAAGCGTCCCCCCTTACTAATACCTCCCCCTACTTAACCCCCCCCCAAGTAGCTTTCATCATATAGCGAGGCCGAAGGCCGAGCTCCGCGTAGAGCGAAGCTCGAAGCGTCCTCCGGCTGACCCTGCAACCTTCTCCTACCATAAGTAATTTACGAGGCCGGAGGCCGAGTTGCGAGGCCGCAGGCCGAGCTCCGCGTAGGGCGAAGCCCGAAGCGTCCCCCCTTCGTTGGAAAAATGGCCGCCATCTTGAATTTTTTGGTTTCTGGACGGATTGCTTTCAAAATCGATATCTGAGAAACCGAGTCGACTGCGATGACGAATCAGATGACAGAATTGAAAAATTTGGCCGCCATCTTGAATTTTTCTATTTCTCGACCGATTGCTTTCAAAATCGATATCTGAGGGGCCGAGTCGACTCTGATAACGAATCATGTCAAAATTTTGAAAAGTGGCCGCCATCTTGAATTTTTTTGTAATTGGGCCGATTGCTTTGAAAATCGATATCTGAGGGTCCGAGCTGTCTTCGATACCGAATCAAGAATAAAATTTAAAAAAAATGGCCGCCATCTTGAATTTTTTTGTTACTGGGCCAATTGCTTTTAAAATCGATATCTGAGGGTCCGAGAGGTCTCCGATACAGAATCAAGAATAAAATTTTTCAAAAATGGCCGCCATTTTGATTTTTTTTGTTTCTGGACCGATTGCTTTCAAAATCGATATCTGAGGGTCCGAGACGTCTCCGATACCCAATCAAGAATAAAATTTTGAAAAAATGGCCGCCATCTTGAATTTTTTTGTTTTTAGGCCGATTGCCTTCAAAATCGAAATTTAGTCCACGATAACAAAAGCAACAGCCACAACACCTCACGCGGGCTGCTTGCAGCCCGCGCACCCACGCGACCTCTAGTTATATTATATAAAGCTCAATTACCACTGACTCACTCACTGACTGACTGACTGACTGACTGACTCATTGACACAATTGTTCTCCATGAAAGAGGCGAAACCGGTGAAAGTGATGTATGGAAAAGTTGTACGACCAGGTCTGATGAGTACCAGAAAAATCTTAAACCTTGGTAAAGTCTTCAGCATCAGGGTAGGGGTCAACGGCCCGTAAAAACTGTAAGGGAAAGGTGGGTCGACCTCGAACAAAAGTCGACCCACACCCTGGTCAAATTCTACCTGGGGTGAAAAAAATCCAAAATGGCGGAAAACAAAATGGCCGCCATACAAATTTTAATAAAAAAATATTCAAAGTCCAATAAATCCTAAACAAAAAGAGCAAAGTACAATGTTCTTTAACAAATGTCAAAGAGGATGATGAAAGGCGACTAACTGTTAATTAAAAAAAACAAAATGGCGGATTCAAAATGGCGGCCAAAATAAAAGGTGCTCCGATTCGAGTGAAAATTGGTATCTGGGGGTTTTTGGGGGTGTGGATTACGTTTTTGGTGTCAATTTTTTTTTTGCCGCCATTTTCCAATATGGCCGCCATAGAAACGACCGACACCAGGTAACTTGCGAGGCCGAAGGCCGAGTTCCGCGTAGAGCGAAGCTCGGAGCGTCCCTCCCTTACTGTGCCTGTCCCCAACCCCTCCCCCAAGTAACTTAAACCAACATGGCGAGGCCGAAGGCCGAGCTCCGCGTAGAGCGAAGCTCGAAGCGTCCCCCAGCATGTCGTGCTCCCACATACAATCATTAGTTCAAGTGTCATACGAGGCCGGAGGCCGAGTCGCGAGGCCGTAGGCCGAGCTTCCGCGTAGGGCGAAGCCCGAAGCGTCCCCCCTTACTAATACCTCCCCCTACTTTACCCCCCCCCCCCAAGTAGCTTTCATCATATAGCGAGGCCGAAGGCCGAGCTCCGCGTAGAGCGAAGCTCGAAGCGTTCTCCGGCTGACCTTGCAACCTTTTCTTACCATAAGTAATATACGAGGCCGGAGGGCGAGTTGCGAGGCCAAAGGCCGAGCTCCGCGTAGGGCGAAGCCCGAAGCGTCCCCCTTCGTTGGAAAACTGGCCGCCATCTTGAATTTTTTTGTTTATGGACGGATTGCTTTCAAAATCGATATCTGAGAGTCCGAGTCGACTGCGATGACGAATCAGATGTCAGAATTGAAAAATTTGGCCGCCATCTTGAATTTTTCTATTTCTCCACCGATTGCTTTCAAAATCGATATCTGAGGGGCCGAGTCGACTCTGATAACGAATTTCATGTCAAAATTTTAAAAAGTGGCCGCCATCTTGAATTTTTTTGTTACTGGGCCGATTGCTTTGAAAATCGATATCTGAGGGTCCGAGATGTCTCCGATACCGAATCAATAAAACAATTTTGAAAAAACGGCAGCCATCTTGAATTTTTTTGTTACTGGGCCAATTGCTTTTAAAATCGATATCTGAGGGTCCGAAAGGTCTCCGATACAGAATCAAGAATAAAATTTTGAAAAAATGGCCGCCATTTTGTTTTTTTTTGTTTCTGGACCGATTGCTTACAAAATCGATATCTGAGGGTCCGAGACGTCTGCGATACCCAATCAAGAATAAAATTTTGAAAAAATGGCCGCCATCTTGAATTTTTTTGTTTTTTGGCCGATTGCCTTCAAAATCGAAATTTAGTCAACGATAACAAAAGCAACAGCCACAACATCTCGCGGGCTGCTTGCAGCCCGCGCACCCACGCGACCTCTAGTTATATTATATAAAGCTCAATTACCACTGACTCACTCACTGACTGACTGACTGACTGACTCATTGACACAATTGTTCTCCATGAAAGAGGCGAAACCGGTGAAAGTGATGTATTGAAAAGTTGTACGACCAGGTCTGGTGAGTACCAGAAAAATCTTAAACCTTGGAAAAGTCTTCAGCATCAGGGTAGGGGTCAACGGCCCGTAAAAACTGTAAGGGATAGGTGGGTCGACCTCGAACAAAAGTCGACCCACACCCTTGTCAAATTCTACCTGGGGTGAAAAAAATCCAAAATGGCGGAAAACAAAATGGCCGCCATACAAATTTTATTAAAAAAATATTCAAAGTGCAATAAATCCTAAACAAAAAGAGCAAAGTACAATGTTCTTCAACAAATGTCAAAGAGGATGATAAAAGGCGACAAACTGTAAAAAAAAAATTCAAAATGGCGGATTCAAAATGGCAGCCAAAAAAAAAGGTGCTCCGAATCGAGTGAAATTTGGTATCTGGGGGTTTTTGTGGGTGTAGATTACGTTTTTGGTGTAAAAAAAATTTCGGCGCCATTTTCAAATATGGCCGCCATAGAAACGACCCACACTAGGTAACTTGCGAGGCCGCAGGCCGAGCTCCGCGTAGAGCGAAGCTCGGAGCGTCCCTCCCGTACTTTGCCTGTCCCCAACCCCTCCCCCCAAGTAACTAAAACCAACATGGCGAGGCCGAAGGCCGTGCTCCGCGTAGAGCGAAGCTCGAAGCGTCCCCCAGCATGTCTTGCTCCCACATACATCCATTAGTTCAAGTTTCATACGAGGCCGTAGGCCGAGCTTCCGCGTAGAGCGAAGCCCGAAGCGTCCCCCCTTACTAATACCTCCCCCTACTTAACCCCTCCCCCCCCCCCAAGTAAGTTTCATCATATAGCGAGGCCGAAGGCCGAGCTCCGCGTAGAGCGAAGCTCGAAGCGTCCTCCGGCTGACCTTGCAACCCTCTCCTACCACAAGTAATATACGAGGCCGGAGGCCGAGTTGCGAGGCCGAAGGCCGAGCTCCGCGTAGGGCGAAGCCCGAAGCGTCCCCCCTTCGTTGGAAAAATGGCCGCCATCTTGAATTTTTTGGTTTCTGGACGGTTTGCTTTTAAAATTGATATCTGAGGGTCCAAGACGTCTTCGATACCGAATCAAATTTCAGAATTAAAAAAAATGGCCGCCATCTTGATTTTTTTGTTTCTTGACCGATTGCTTTCAAAATCGATATTTGAGGGTCCGAGTGGTCTCCGATTTCAAATCCAATGTAAAAATTAAAAAAAATAGCCGTTATCTTGAATTTTTTTGTTTCTTGACCGATTGCTTTCAAAATCGATATCTGAGGGTCCGAAAGGTCCCCGATACCGAATCGAATGTCAGAATTGAAAATATGGCCGCCATCTTGAATTTTTTTGTTTCTTGACCGATTGCTTTCTTAATCGATATCTGAGGATCCGAGAGGTCTCCGATGACGAATCAAGAATAAAATTTTGAAAAAATGGCCGCCATTTTGATTTTTTTTGTTACTGGACCGATTGCTTTCAAAATTGATATCTGAGGGTCCAAGACGTCTTCGATACCGAATCAAATGTCAGAATTAAAAAAAATGGCCGCCATCTTGATTTTTTTTTGTTTCTTGACCGATTGCTTTCAAAATCGATATTTGAGGGCCCGAGAGGTCTCCGATTTCAAATCCAATGTAGAAATTTAAAAAAATAGCCGCCATCTTGAATTTTTTTGTTTCTTGACCGATTGCTTTCAAAATCGATATCTGAGGGTCCGAAAGGTCTCCGATACCGAATCGAATGTCAGAATTGAAAATATGGCCGCCATCTTGAATTTTTTTGTTTCTTGACCGATTGCTTTCTAAATCGATATCTGAGGATCCGAGAGGTCTCCGATGACGAATCAGATGTCAGAATTGAAAAAAATGGCCACCATCTTGAATTTTTCTATTTCTCGACCGATTGCTTTTAAAATCGATATCTGAGGGGACGAGTCGACTCTGATAACGAATCTCATGTCAAAATTTTGAAAAATGGCCGCCATCTTGAATTTTTCTATTTCTGAACCGATTGCCTTCAAAATCGATATTTGACAATTTACAACAGCCACAACACCTCACGCGGGCTGCTTGCAGCCCGCGCACCCACGCGACATCTAGTTATACTATATAAAGCTCAATTACCACTGACTCACTGACTGACTGACTGACTGACTGACTCATTGACACAATTGTTCTCCATGAAAGAGGCGAAACCGGTGAAAGTGATGTATGGAAAAGTTGTACGACCAGGTCTGATGAGTACCAAAAAAATCTTAAACCTTGGAAAAGTCTTCAGCATCAGGGTAGGGGTCAACGGCCCGTAAAAACTGTAAGGGATAGGTGGGTCGACCTCGAACAAAAGTCGACCCACACCCTGGTCAAATTCTACCTGGGGTGAAAAAAATCCAAAATGGCGGAAAACAAAATGGCCGCCATACAAATTTTATTAAAAAAATATTCAAAGTCCAATAAATTCTTAACAAAAAGAGCAAAGTACAATATTCTTTAACAAATGTCAAAGAGGATGATAAAAGGCGACTAACTGTTAATAAAAAAAAACAAAATGGCGGATTCAAAATGGCGGCCAAAATAAAAGGTGCTCCGATTCGAGTGAAATTTGGTATCTGGGGGTTTTTGTGGGTGTCGATTTCGTTTTTGGTGTAAAAAAAATTTTGGCGCCATTTTCCAATATGGCCGCCATAGAAACGACCGATACTAGGTAACTTGCGAGGCCGCAGGCCGAGCTCCGCGTAGAGCGAAGCTCGGAGCGTCCCTCCCATACTTTGCCTGTCCCCAACCCCTCCCCCCAAGTAACTAAAACCAACATGGCGAGGCCGAAGGCCGAGCTCCGCGTAGAGCGAAGCTCGAAGCGTCCCCCAGCATGTCGTGCTCCCGCACACATCCATTAGTTCAAGCTTCATACGAGGCCGGAGGCCGAGTCGCGAGGCCGTAGGCCGAGCTTCCGCGTAGGGCGAAGCCCGAAGCGTCCGCCCTTACTAATACCTCCCCCTACTTAACCCCCCTCCCCAAGTAGCTTTCATCATATAGCGAGGCCGAAGGCCGAGCTCCGCGTAGAGCGAAGCTCGAAGCGTCCTCCGGCTGACCCTGCAACCTTCTCCTACCATAAGTAATTTACGAGGCCGCAGGCCGAGCTCCGCGTAGGGCGAAGCCCGAAGCGTCCCCCCTTCGTTGGAAAAATGGCCGCCATCTTGAATTTTTTGGTTTCTGGACGGATTGCTTTCAAAATCGATATCTGAGAAACCGAGTCGACTGCGATGACAAATCAGATGACATAATTGAAAAATTTGGCTGCCATCTTGAATTTTTCTATTTCTCGACCGATTGCTTTCAAAATCGATATCTGAGGGGCCGAGTCGACTCTGATAACGAATCTCATGTCAAAATTTAAAAAAAAGGTCGCCATCTTGAATTTTTTTGTTATCGGGCTGATTGCTTTGAAAATCGATATCTGAGGGTCCGAGATGTCTTCGATACCGAATCAAGAATAAAATTTTGAAAAAATGGCCGCCATCTTAAATTTTTTTGTTACTGGGCCAATTGCTTTTAAAATCGATATCTGAGGGTCCGAGAGGTCTCCGATACAGAATCAAGAATAAAAATTTTAAAAAATGGCCGCCATTTTGATTTTTTTTGTTTCTTGACCGATTGCTTTCAAAATCGATATATGAGGGTCCGAGACGTCTCCGATACCCAATCAAGAATAAAATTTTGAAAAAATGGCCGCCATCTTGAATTTTTTTGTTTCTTGGCCAATTGCTTTTAAAATCGATATCTGAGGGTCCGAGACGTCTCCTATACCTAATCAAGAATAAAATTTTAAAAAAATGGCCGCCATCTTGATTTTTTGTGTTTTTGGGCCGATTGACTTAAAAATCGATTTTGACAATCTACAACAGCCACAACACCTCACGCGGGCTGCTTGCAGCCCGCGCACCCACGCGACCTCTAGTTTGATATATAAAATTAAAGGTTCAAAAATTGTTTGTCTTAAATGTCGTCCGATTTCATCATTAGATTTGTTATATTTTTTACACATAATATTCTTCGAAAATTAAATAAAGCTTCTGTTAGCTTAATGTCTCCCTAATAATGCTTAAAAAAATTAAAAAGTTTGGATTTATAATTCCTAAGAAAAATGCAAAAATGTAAGTACTGAAAAATGAGTTTACCTAAAATTCGCCATACAAAACGGCAATTTCATAGGTAAAGACCTAATATAACAGTAAACTCACACTAACACATTTCGCAGAAACCAATCAGAGCGGTCACATCTTTCCGGAAACAGAACGATGTATCTTAATGTTCTCTTATTGCAATAAACGCTCAACTTCCTTAGAATAGACATACTTTTTGCATGCCGGAAAACATCAAATAAGCCTTTTTGTCATTAGCTCTAGTTATGTAGAGATTACATGTTAGTTCAGCCACTCGGCGCTAGATGACGATCTTCAAGCTGCATACGAATTTGTACCTTAATGGCGAGAGACTAATATTAGTTTAGCTTGCCTAATAGGAGGAATTTGGGAAACCACTATACTTCGTTTTTTTTCAGATTAGAATTTAATGTATGAAAAATAAGAGGTTCTTTACAGTTCTCACTCTAAATCCAATGAGTTTAACATTTGTCTAGGAGAGGTGCCTATTAAAGACTTTTCTAATCTGAAAAAAAACGAAGTATAGGCCGTCCGCTAAACTCGCGCGGGCGCACGGAGCGGGTGTCATGTCTCGGCATTCACTGCGTGCTTAGTAAGAAAATTATGTAAGCGCCGCCGTGCTGTGTGACACACAGTGAATGCCAAGACATGCCACCCGCTCAGTGAGCACTGAGCCCGCGCGAGTTTTTTTGTAATTTTTGTATGGAAAATTTAAAAGTACCGATTTTTTTTTATATAGAAAGTTTGTCTCATGTAGTGTAATACCCCAGCAATGTTTCATCGACTGAGGATTTAATGCGGGGGTCTTCATACAACGATCCGCTTCGTTGCCTACACTAGATCCACTAGATAAACTTTATATCTAATAAATAAATAAATATCCAAAATCTAAATGTCACTTTTGGCTTTTAATGTACAGAATAAAAGTAAATTTTGTCGCGCGAGAAGCAATATCTTGAAGTTTCTGTTCTTCTGTTGCAGATTCATGTTCTTCTGGTAATTTTTTATTTATACTCTTTTTTCTCTTCTAAAATAATTGTACTTTCCTTTTTTACCTTCTTGCTATCTTGGTACCTGTTTTTTTCAATTTCCATTTTCTGACCACCTAGTTATATGCTCTCTTGGTACTTTAATATTTTTATTATATGCCTCTTTAACCCCCCAGTTGCCGTCCTCCTCTTGAAGATTCATGTTCTCCTTGAACTTTGTACTTAGTTGCTGCTCTCCTTTTGTAAATTCATGGTCTTCAGGGTTCTGAGACAAGTGGCTTTCTATTATCGCAAACGCTATAGTATAGAATAATATGTGGGATTGACATTAGCCGTCACGCAATATTTCGTTAGCTAATGTCAATCCCATACATTTGCATTCTATTCTACTAGCGTTTGCGATTGTAGAAAGCCGCTTGGCTCTAGGCCCTGGTTCCTTCATATTTCCCCACCCAAATTTAGCCTATTTAATGTTTTTTCACGACAACATAGTTGAACAAATTTTAATACAATTTGGCAAAAAGATAGACTATGGACCTGTAATAGCCATAAAATCCACTGATTTTTTGTGACACTCACGACCACGATTATGTAATCAAGAGTAACTGCTAGTGTATGAAACCAAATATAAGGTACGAATCAGTAGGTACAGCACTTTAAAGGTTGGACAGACAGACGACTTAGTAATGGGGCTCCATTAAGACTCTTCGGTACGGCACCCTAAAAAGAGGTGAAGTAAACTATTGAATACAAAATGTCACATAAAAACTATTTCATTTGGAAAAAGTGACAACCCTGATTACTCAAAGGAATTTAAGTACATTTTTCAGAAAACAGGAAAAATATTCTTTCTAGCGTCATCTAGCGTATACAATGCCTAAATTATGTATTGCAAAATCGATATCGATACACAACGAACTCGTCTCTCTTCGAGTAGCGCCGATCAATCTAGAAAGGAACTGGTGCCTTACGAGTCAGCACGAGTTTTAATATCGACTTTATTGCGTCGTGATAAGGTGTAAATTTGTTTGTGGTTAAATTGTTTTAATAAATAAATTGTAAACAAATTGATAAAATAAAACAGAATAAAGACTCATATATGATATGAAATGTCACCTTGCTGTCAGTTATTAGTCCAGCTTTTATTATTGCATTGAAAGATTGCGCAATTGGGCATTTTTCCGGATTTATTTAATTTTCGAAAAGTGGCGTCCACACGTCTCGTTCGCTTTGCGTAAAACTCAAACTGACCGAAGCGTGGGAACAAAGTAAGCAAAACTTTTACTACTTGCGACAAACTCAGCCACCTACTTGTGCTTGAACATGCCCCTTCCTCTTGTGTTTTGTATTCCGTGGTCACCACGCTTGTTAGCGTTGCGGCCGGTACAATGGACCGCGGTTGTTGGTGACTGCAGTATGTAAGACAGTACGAGAAGGACGCTGCAGCCCATTCTCCAGTTCATAATCTCTTCGTCGCCTCATACGGCACCCTTGGGTAGAGATGGGTTAGTACACACGGCCGCACATCGGTAGAAACACTTTTGGACCTTATGGCATGGTAATAGAGTTGAAAAAGTTTGTACCGACAAGCGGTTGACACCACAACACGGGCGAAAAAAACTACTATCAATACAAACAAAATCAAGTGGAGGGGCGGGTCATGTCATCATCATCATATTAGCCGAAAGACGTCCACAGCTGGACATACGCCTCCCCTAAAGATCGGGTCATGTAACTGTAGTTTATCTCTTACCCAGTATCGTTTATGAAAAAAAAACTTTAGCTATGGGACTCGAAGCAAAGTCTCAAAAATATTTTTAACTTTCCTTACTAACCGACCTGATCAGCTGATTAGATAAGTTGTTTTTAGAATACCGAACAAAAATGATAAAAAGTAAACCCCTATGGTGCGACTTCGTCTGTCTGTCTGTCACACCTGTATATCTCAGCAACAACTATCTTCAGGTCCTAGGTCAAGAATGGAGGAAGGGCACGAGCATCGCGCGAGGGTGGCACTGGTCGCGTTCCCAAGGAGATCCCAGAGCTACCCGTCATGCGCTGAGGTTGGTCACCGGGGGGTTTTAGTCAGTGGAGTCTGACATAACCCGATCGCTTTCCCCCAGCGACCGGGTATCCATAATGGATTTCCCCTCGAAAAAAAAAAAAAAAAAAAAAAAGGTTGCGCTGGGAGTCTCTGAAGGAGCAGATCCAGCGGGCCGACGAGAGAGAATAGTTTGGCCGTCTTTATAGGGTAGACCTATAAAACCGTTGCCCAGGGTGGGCCGCGAGGAGGTATATTCTTACAAATTTCCACCCCAAATTAGTTAAAGGAAAAAATTGAATTAGTCATAGCCGCTAGACGTCCATGTAAAAATTACAGGAAAAATAAAACACTCGCTATGTAGCACCGTTTTTGAGAAATCTGCAAAAAAAATTTTGAATCAAATTTACTTTTGCGGTCCTAAAAATGCACTTTATTGCTTTTAAAAATACCAAAGGTATATCGGAACCATCGGCGCGCGAGTCCGACTCGCACTTGACCAGTACACTGATTTTCTTCAATAAAGGAACACACTGTTTTTACCCATATACTTATTCCGCGCATAATTACATTAATACGAGTATGATTAACACCTAATATGTGTTCCCGTTGTTTTCAAGTATCGATGGTTCCATAAACAAGAGCACAACAAAACTTACCATGTTCAATTTTAATATTTTGATCAGAATGGCGACCGCAAAAATGCTATCCTGCTAGAGTACTGGTGCTGGCGTATTTGAAACCGTAACCGTAGGCTCCCTGAAAAAAAAAGTAAACATGAAAAAAAGGAAGAGAATATTTGAAATTTATTTGATACTTTATTTGCGTTGAAATTCTCAAAATAATTAAAGAAATATATTATGACAAGTTTATATGATGAATGTACACCTAAAATGTATTCCTGCTGTGTTTTCAAGTATGGATAGTTTCATACACGAGAACAACACCTGAAGCAACATGTTTGCCATGTTCTCCCCGCGTGGCAATTTCAATATTTTGTTCAGAATGGCACAGTGAAAATGCTAACAAAACAATTGACAGAAGAGTGCTGGCGGATATGATACCGTAACCGTAGGCTCGCCTGTAAGAATATAAAAATTAAATAAAATTGAAAAAATAATTGATATTTTGAAATTGAATTCTAAATATCAAAGTGATTTGTGTATTCGATGCTTAATAGAAATTCAGATTCTGAAGTATTATTGCCTGAGCTCTTGAGGGCGATCGTGGTAATTTCAACGATATTACCAAAACAAAAACGTTTGCCTAAAACACTTAGTTAAGACTTAACATTACTTTTGAGGCAAACGTTTTTGTTTCGGTAATGTCGTTGAAATTACCACGATCGCCCCTCTGCAGTGCTTAGGATAGGCGTAAAAATAAAGAGGTAATGGAATTTCCTATACATGAAACGTAACTAGATTCGTTATATAAAGCCATTTGTTAACAAATACCATCAAAATCGTTACAGACATTTTCGAGAAGTACGAAAAATGTTCGGATGTACAAAAACAAGGATAACCGCAGGAATTTGGTGAAATATTTCCTCTCACCACTTCACAATTTTAATATTTGTCTTGCAACGACGATCGTTAAAATGCTCCACAATCTAGTACCTTGTAAAGATACTGGAATGGCAGACAGAAGAATACAGCCGAATTTAATACCGTGAACGTCCCAGCGGGTCGGCAGGCCCAGGCGCGTCGCAGACTGATATTGTGAAACTTTTCTTCGACGCAATCTACATAAAAAATGAGCTGAGGGTTCGTGGTGACCCGCTGGTAAATGAGAGCCTTTTGAACTGTTAATTTTGTTTGCATACAAAATGAAATCTGACATGAAAGTTATTTGCGTCTTGATCTTGCCGCAGGGTATCATTATTTAAATGTACGAGATTCATTTAAATATGGTTAAAGTAGCTAAAAATCAAGCTTAGTCACAAAAAACTGTCCACGTGCGTGTTGAGCCACGCGCAGTATAGGGTTCCGTAGTTATTTTACGAAGTTTTATCGCTAAGCAGGTTTTGATTAAAGGGCCGATCACACCTGACTGAATTCACACACTAAGTCAGTTAGTCTCCTACGTAGGAAAGGAAGGTAGAAAGATGGAACTAAGTAAGTCACTAACTGAGTAAGCCGCATAGTAAGCAACGCAGAAAGGAACTTTAGTGAAGGGCCAATACGAATAGAACACCTCATCGTACGGAAAATATTAATAAGGGCTAATTTATGTTGTATAGAAAAACACTAGAATAACTACAAAAAAAAACCACAGAATTACCGGTATACTAAAAAACAATCAAGGAATTAAAATTAGGTTGCACCAGTCAAGTAAACACAAAGAATTTGAGTGCTTTATTCATTCTTTTAGTTAGTATAAATTTTTCATTGAAAATCGTACGAAAAGCGAATAATGATTCCAATGAAAAATAACAATTGAATGATAAAAGATTATTTGGATAGTACTAAGTAGTACATTCGAATATTTCGATTGTTGCTTCTTGAAATAATTGTACATCACTATTAAGGAACATCAACATAGTAGGGATCATAGTCAGTTCACTAGTTGTGCTGCTATATGTTAGTAGGTATACGTCTATATTTTCTGTGCTGGTACACTTTATAGCGCGACTGATATGTTCAGATACTTTGTATAAAGGCTTCTATGAGTATTTTTAATGACCTTAAAATAAATTGAAAAGCAAGCTAAAAACTCGTTTATACTTTTATATTTAGTAGTAGAAGTAGTTTTAGAATACGATTGTCTTACTTTATTGCAATTGAAATAATTATAATATTATTATTATTGTAAAGGGGGCCCAAATGGGTAGGTCAAAGTTTTTAATTGTCAGTACTAAGTCAAGTTAGGTATCATATAAAAGTGCTTCACTTGTACATTCCAAAATAGTTCTTTATATTTTTAACGACTTTTAGTTTTCAAGTTATGATGAAAAAAGTTTAAAAAAATACCTTCCCCCCTTCCTTATCCCCGAAGTTTTCCGAAGAAAAAATCAGAATTAATTAAAGTCCATAGAGGTTTATGTGAATAATTCAGAAAAAAAACAATCTCTCTAAGTAGTACAGTTTTTTTGGAAATTTGCAACAAATCTTTACAAACAAATTTAGTTTTGCGGTCCTTACAATGGATTTTATTGCTTCTAAAAATACTATAGGTAGGTATATCGGAACCCTCGATGCGCGAGTCCGACTCGCACTTTAACATTTTATTTGTTGTGTGTATGGTGAAAATCGTTAATTTTTCATGGTATGAGTCCATTGATGAAATTTTTAGGAGATTGTTTGACACCTTGTACTTGTCCGTAATTTTGTTAGACTTCCTTAAGGGATCCCGCACACAACCGAGAATCAGTGACCGATTTTTTGTTGGCATCCCGCTCTGACGTGTTATCACCTGAATCTTCCGTCCTTGTCCTGGCCGATAATCGCCCACCGATTCTCGGTCGTGTGCGGGAGCCCTAAAAGAGATACTTTGTAATCCTGACAAAATTTTCAATTCATGTCTAAATCAGTTGTCCCTTTCATAAAAAAATGTGTAGGATCAAAACTGTTTAGTTTTCGCGTCGAGTCGGAAGCAACAGTAGTGTGCGTATGATCGAACACACACATGCGCGCAGTCCACGCGGAGTAGTAGGGCGTCATTTCACCCGAGACGCGTTCTCGCCCGCTCGGAGGAAACGACACCAAAAAACTGTGTTTTGAATGGACCTTTTTTCTCTCAAGGTATTTTTAATGAACTACTAATATAGCTCAGCGCAACGATTGTATAACGGAGGGTTACTCGAGGGGAAGCGAGGGGCGACAGGGAACAGCTCTTCAAGTTTGTATACTCAACAGCACGTCAGTAGAAACACTTGAGACTTACTCGTAATGACATGGTGGTAGAAACTATCATCCGCACATCACTTATCATCCGAAAATCACTCATCATCATTCATCCACTCATCCACGCATCACTCATCATCCACTTATCATCATTCATTCACTGATCAACTATCATCCGCGCATCACTCATCATCATTGATCCACTCATCAACTATCATCCACGCATCACTTATCATCCGCTCATCATCATTCATCCACTCATCCACGCATCACTCATCATCCACTTATCATCATTCATTCACTGATCAACTATCATCCGCGCATCACTCATCATCATTGATCCACTCATCAACTATAATCCGCGCATCACTCATCATCCTTTCATCATCATCATTCATCCAGTCATCAACTATCATCCTGCCTAAGTTTGGCGCCGTTTGCTTTTAAAAAAATAATCTATTTAAATCCGTGCCATCGCTGTACATTTCGTTGATTTTGTGATCGAAAGATCGATGGACACATACTAACGACCAAAAGGCAGTCTTATTTCGGAAAGCCATGCCATGGAAATCCGTCTAAAGAGGAAAATCTAACAGACCTGACGAAATAATGTAGCCTGTTTCCTGCCTACGTTTGGCGCCGTTTGCTTCTTTTAAAAGTAATCCATTTAAATCCGTGCCATTGTTGTACTTTTCGTTGTTTTTATGATCGAAAGATCAAAGGACACATACTAACGATCAAAAGGCAGTCTTATTTCAGAAAGCCATGCCATGGAAATCCGTCTCAAGAGGAAAATCTAACAGACCTGACAAAATAATGTAGCCTGTTTCCTGCCTAAGTTTGGAGCCGTTTGCTTCTATTAAAAAAGTAATCCATTTAAATCCGTGCCATCGTTGTACATTTCGTTGTTTTTGTGATCGAAAGATCAAAGGACACACACTAACAATCAAAAGGCAGTTTTATTTCGGAAAGCCATGCCATGGAAATCCGTCTCAAGAGGAAAATCTAACAGACCAGACGAAATAATGTAGCCTGTTTCCTGCCTAAGTTTGGAGCCGTTTGCTTCTTTTAAAAAAGTAATCCATTTAAATCCGTGCCATCGTTGTACATTTCGTTGTTTTTGTGATCGAAAGATCAAAGGACACATACTAACGATCAAAAGGCAGTCTTATTTCGAAAAGCCATGCCATGGAAATCCGTCTCAAGAGGAAAATCTAACAGACCTGACGAAATAATGTAGCAAGCAGCACGTTCAAGTTTCCGATCATCGACCCTAAACAGCTCTACCTATTCCGACCACTGCCGATTACCCATCATCTACCGGTCACCCATCATCTACCATTGACTCGTCTTCCGCCGGTCACCCATCAATATCATCCACCGGTCACCCATCTTCGTCCAGACATCAATCACGTACCGAAAATCTATTACTCTGATAACCCTTCTGACCGATCACCCATCATCTACCTATCTTCCTCCGCCTACCCTTCATCACCAGTCACCCATCACAAAACAACTACCTAGGTATGGTATGTAAGTAGGTACTTACTTGGTTAAAGGAATAGATATTTTTTGAATTTTTGACGGGATACATAATATTTATCTTTGCGCTTCCCCATTCTCACTTCGAGCTCTTGTGGGTATCGGCCGCGTGTCAGAGCTATTTATTAGACTTCGCGCGGTCATACTAAAAATGTATGGCGTAATCGTAATGGTTTTAAAAAAAATCATATTAAATATGTAAGCAATATTAAACCGTGATTGCAGTTTTGGTAGTTTTTACGTGGTGCAGTCTTAAGTAAAATATTTTCGGCCAACGATATTTTTACAGTAACAAAATGCTGAAGTCAATTCTTTTTATCTAGAAATTTATTGATCTTATTTGGATTTTTTATTTCTGTATGTAAGTTTATTTATTGTTTGCCATAGTTTCTCATTATCTTTTGGATATGGTTTTAAAAGACCTCGACTAACAATGAATACTTTCGGGCGAAATGCCCAACCGGGCAAACTCGCCTCGGAGGAAATGACCACCAAAAAATGACATCGGAACATAGTAAGCCACTTAGTTAGGAGGTTTAGTGATGGGCAAATGCGAATGATTGACTCGAATCGAACAACTTGTCGAACAAAAAATAATGGCCTAACTGATGGTATACTTTTTTACTTAAAACAAGCGCTCCTACTAGAAAAACAATTAAAGACCGCTATATTCAAAACTAACAGTGTTGCACTAGTCAAGTATTCTACACGGACACATCTGACTCCGTCGCGCTTTAACTGGCGATTGATTGAGTACCTAACCGAACCGTAAATTTTGAAAATTATTGAATCAGTGTTGCTGCGATAACGAGATAGATGGTTGAATGTTAAAAATACAGTAACTCTACCGAATATTCCTATAGAAAATATCGAGAATATCGAATTCTTAAAAGTACCGGTAATAATCGATACTAAAAAACCGACCAAGTTCGTACTTCGTGTCAAGCCACGCGCAGTGTAGAGTTAAGGAGTGATCACACCTAGCTGAATTCAAAGACTAATTCGGCATACATTGCTCGTTGAAGTAAGGATATTTCAATTAACATAACCAAGCCTCCCAGCAATGTATGCCGAATTAATCTTTGAATTCAGCTAGGTGTGATCACTCCTTTACCTAGTTCTTCTTACGATTTTTTTTGTCGCAAAGCAGGTTTATTAACTCTACTGAACAGTCGTATAGAAAATATCTGAACCTTTCAAGTATCGATGGTAATCTATAGTGAATTTAAAATTTTTTTTTATTAGTACTTGTTATTACACCATGAATAATAATTATTCTTTATCGACAAGTTGTTCATCATCATTCGCAAAATTTACCCATCACTAAACTTCCTAAGTTCTTTACTTGAAGGGAGTAAGGAGGTTTAGTGATGTCCGAGTACGAATGATTAATTTTAATTGAATTCCGTGTTCGCATCGAAATTAAATTGACCAATACATGGTCTAAGGGACTGGTTTCCGAAAACTGAAAGGGCGTGATCAGTCAACGTAACTGAATAATTTTCAGTAAATAAAACTTTCAGAAAATATTAAAATAATCCTCTTTTCCACAAAAAAGCCACGATCACACCTAGCTGAATTCAAAGACTAATCGGGATACATTGCTCGTTGAAGTAAGGATATTGCAATAACACAACCAAGCCTCCCAGCAATGTATGCCGAATTAGTCTTTGTATCCAGCTAGATGTGATCGTGGCTAAACTGTCCATTTGAAATTTTATATGAAGAGTATTGAAGAGGCTGATAGTTTTATTTACTGAAAGTTGTTCAGTTACGGCGAATGACTATGTGCACCTGCAAGAAAAAAGAGAAAAAAATGTATCCACTTCATTTACCACAGCCATTGTTTTTGTTTGATCAGAAATACTCTCATTCATAAGATTTGGCACGGCAATGTTCAGGTCTCATTTGTCCATTTAAGTTAAATAAAAATAAAAACATCACGGAAATGTATTGTCAGCCTATTAAAGCCACGATCACATCTAGCTGGATTCAAAGACTAATTCGGCATACATTGCTGGGAGGCTTGGTTATGTTATTGCATTATCCTTACTTCAACGAGCAATGTATGCCGAATTAGTCTTTGAATCCAGCTAGCTGTGATCACTCCTTGACTCAACCGAACAGTCGTATACAAATTTTTTTATAGTGAATTTTTTAAGTTTATTATTAGTACTTATTATTAAACCAAGATAATGCTTTATTTTTATTTTTTATGGACAAGTTGTTCGATTCGAATTAATCATTCGCAAAATTTTCACATCACTAAACCTTCTAACTCCTTTACTTGAAGGGACTTAGCATGTTTAGTGATGTCCAAGTGCGAATGATTAATTCAACATATCGAACAAAAATATACTTATATTAAAAAAACGGTCAAGTGCGAGGCAGACTCTCGCTTCGAGGGATTCGATATTCCTGTAGTATTTTTAAAAGCAATAAAGCCCATCTTTAAGAACGCAAATAAGTTTGTCTGTAATTTTTTCTTCTTTCAATTATCGGTTGTATTTGTCTTGAGGTTGTATCAGCCATTTTTTAACAATCGATAGCATTTTATTGTACAATAATTATTTTCGATAAGGCTATTCAACAGAGTTACTGTATTTCAAGATCAACTACCGACAGCGAAACTATCGCTATCGGAACATCACTATTCAGCAACTGTATTAGTAGGCACTTTTTCTACTTAGCTTCCTAGCTGGAACTCTGAATTCACAAACGTCTTTTTCTACGTAGCCTCCTAGGTAGATTTCTTATTCAGTCGTCAAATTCAAGCAGGTGTAATCGCGGCTTAAGTAGTACATTCGAATATTTCGATTGTTGCTTCTTGAAATAATTGTACATCACTATTAAGGAACATCAACATAGTAGGGATCATAGTCAGTTCACTAGTTGTGCTATACGTTAGTATACCTCTATATTTTCTGTGCTGGTACACTTTATAGCGCGACTGATATGTTCAGATACTTTGTATAAAGGCTTCTATGAGTATTTTTAATGACCTTAAAATAAATTGAAAAGCAAGCTAAAAACTCGTTTATACTTTTATATTTAGTAGTAGAAGTAGTTTTAGAATACGATTGTCTTACTTTATTGCAATTGAAATAATTATAATATTATTATTATTGTAAAGGGGGCCCAAATGGGTAGGTCAAAGTTTTTAATTGTCAGTACTAAGTCAAGTTAGGTATCATATGAAAGTGCTTCACTTGTACATTCCAAAATAGTTCTTTATATTTTTAACGACTCTTAGTTTTCAAGTTATGATGAAAAAAGTTTTAAAAAATTATCCCTTCCTTAACCCCGAAGTTTTCCGAAGAAAAAATCTGAATTAATTAAAGTCCATAGAGGTTTATGTGAATAATTCAGAAAAAAAACAATCTCTCTAAGTAGCACAGTTTTTTGGAAATTTGCAACAAATCTTTACAAACAAATTTAGTTTTGCGGTCCTTACAATGGACCTTATTGCTTCTAAAAATACTATAGGTAGGTATATCGGAACCCTCGATGCGCGAATCCGACTCGCACTTTAACATTTTTTTTTGTTGTGTATAGATGTATGTATGGTGAAAATCGTTAATTTTTCATGGTATGAGTCCATTGATGAAGTTTTCAGGAGATTTTTTGACACCTTGTACTTGTCCGTAATTTTGTTAGACTTCCTTAACCTCTATAGCTCCGCCAAATATAACAAAACACTCCACTAAGCACCGCAGAATAACCGTCTAGCTCTGCCATACAAAAATTCGCAACAACCGTGCAAAAACAAAGTGACATTGCGAATTTGCAATTTTTTCCCGCCAATAGACCAACTTACATTGGTCGGGTGTTCAGTGCGCGGCAAGTAATCGCTGATATTTCCGAACGTAGCCACTGTACCTCTATGGTTTATATGTCATTCGAAAGGTAATTTTATAAGGTCTAAAGTCATCATACATGTCAAACCAAAATAAACTGTATTTTTTCTGCAATAAGGCAAAATTCGAAAATCTGTTTCCGGGTTCACATGTGAACCCGCGGTGCTTGACGGAAGGAAGCGATCTGGGTTCACATGTGAACCCACGGTGCTTCAGAGGTTAAAAGAGATACTTTGTAATCCTGACAAAATTTTCAATTCATGTCTAAATCAGTTGTCCCTTTCATAAAAAAATGTATAGGATCAAAACTGTTTAGTTTTCGCGTCGAGTCGGAAGCAACAGTAGTGTGCGTATGATCGAACACACACATGCGCGCAGTCCACGCGGAGTCGTAGTTCGTCATTTCACCCGAGACGCGTTCTCGCCCGCTCGGAGGAAACGACACCTTTTAAAAAACTGTGTTTTGAATGGAACTTTTTTCTCTCAAGGTATTTTTAATGACTCTACTAATATAGCTCAGCGCAACGATTGTATAACAGAGGGTTACTCGAGGGGAAGCGAGGGGCGACAGGGAACAGCTCTTCAAGTTTGTATACTCAACAGCACGTCAGTAGAAACACTTTAGACTTACTCGTAATGACATGGTGGTAGAAACTATCATCCGCACATCACTTATTATCCGAAAATCACTCATCATCCGCTCATCATCATTCATCCACGCATCACTCATCATCCACTTATCATCATTCATTCACTGATCAACTATCATCCGCGCATCACTCATTATCATTGATCCACTCATCAACTATCATCCGCGCATCACTTATCATCCGCTCATCATCATTCATCCACTGATCAACTATCATCCGCGCATCACTTATCATCCGAAAATCACTCATCATCCGATCATCATCATAATTCATCCACTCAACCACACATCACTCATCATCCACTGATCAACTATCATACGCGCATCACTTATCATCCGAAAATTACTAATCATCCGCTCATCATCATCATTCATCCACTCATTAACTATCATCCGCGCATCACTCATCATCATTGATCCACTCATCAACTGTCATCCGCGCATCACTCATCATCCGCTCATCATCATTCATCCACTGATCAACTATCATCCGCGCATCACTTATCATTCAAAAATCACTCATCATCCGCTCATCATCATCAGTCATCCACTCATTCACGCATCACTCATCATCCGCTCATCATCGTTAATCCACTCATTAACTATCATCCGCGCATCACTCATCCACTTATCATCATTTATCCACTGATCAACTATCATCCACGCATAACTCATCATCATTGATCCACTGATCAACTATAATCCGCGTGTCACTCATCATCCTTTCATCATCATCATTCATCCAGTCATCAACTACCATTCTGCCTAAGTTTGGCGCCGTTTGCTTTAAAAAAAATAATCCATTTAAATCCGTGCCATCGCTGCACATTTCGTTGATTTTGTGATCTAAAGATCGAAGGACACATACTAACGATCAAAAGGCAGTCTTATTTCGGAAAGCCATGCCATGGAAATCCGTCTCAAGAGGAAAATCTAACAGACCTGACGAAATAATGTAGCCTGTTTCCTGCCTAAGTTTGGTGCCGTTTGCTTCTTTTAAAAAAGTAATCCATTTAAATCCGTGCCATCGTTGTACATTTCGTTATTTTTGTGATCGAAAGATCGAAGGACACATACTAACGATCAAAAGGCAGTCTTATTTCGGAAAGCCATGCCATGGAAATCCGTCTCAAGAGGAAAATCTAACAGACCTGACGAAATAATGTAGCCTGTTTCCTGCCTAAGTTTGGTGCCGTTTGCTTCTTTTAAAAAAGTAATCCATTTAAATCCGTGCCATCGTTGTACTATTCGTTATTTTTGTGATCGAAAGATCAAAGGACACATACTAACGATCAAAAGGCAGTCTTATTCCGGAAAGCCATGCCATGGAAATCCGTCTCAAGAGGAAAATCTAACAGACCTGACGAAATAATGTAGCCTGTTTCCTGCCTAAGTTTGGCGCCGTTTGCTTCTTTTAAAAAAGTAATCCATTTAAATCCGTGCCATCGTTGTACATTTCGTTATTTTTGTGATCGAAAGATCAAAGGACACATACTAACGATCAAAAGGCTGTCTTATTTCGGAAAGACATGCCATGGAAATCCGTCTCAAGAGGAAAATCTAACAGACCTGACGAAATAATGTAGCCTGTTTCCTGCCTAAGTTTGGCGCCGTTTGCTTCTTTTAAAAAAGTAATCCATTTAAATCTGTGCCATCGTTGTACATTTCATTGTTTTTGTGATCAAAAGATCAAAGGATACATACTAACGATCAAAAGGCAGTCTTATTTTGGAAAGCCATGCCATGGAAATCCGTCTCAAGAGGAAAATCTAACAGACCTGACGAAATAATGTAGCCTGTTTCCTGCCTAAGTTTGGTGCCGTTTGCTTCTTTTAAAAAAGTAATCCATTTAAATTCGTGCCATCGTTGTACACTTCGTTGTTTTTGTGATCGAAAGATCAAAGAACACACACTAACAATCAAAAGGCAGTTTTATTTCGGAAAGCCATGCCATGGAAATCCGTCTCAAGAGGAAAATCTAACAGATCTGACGAAATAATGTAGCAAGCAGCACGTTCAAGTTTCCGATCATCGACCCTAAACAGCTCTACCAATTCCGACCACTGCCGATTACCCATCATCTACCGGTCACCCATCATCTACCATTGACTCGTCTTCCGCCGGTCACCCATCAATATCATCCACCGGTCACCCATCTTCGTCCGGACATCAATCACGTACCGAAAATCTATTACTCTGATAACCCTTCTGACCCATCATCTACCTATCTTCCTCCGCCTACCCTTCATCACCAGTCAACCATCACAAAACAAAACTACCTCGGTATGGTATATAAGTAGGTACTAACTTGGTTAAAGGAATAGATATTTTTTGAATTTTTGACGGGTTACATAATATTTATCTTTGCGCTTCCCCATTTCTCTAAAACAAACACTTTACGAGTATAAATACAAGGAAAGAAATATCTTACTTTAGAAAATAGTAAAAAACAAAGTTACCTTGTTACACTATGAAAGCAGAGAATGTGTATACGTTGAAACGCGATCCATATTTTTGGCGCGTCGCGGTGCAAACTGACGTGGTCTCACTTCGAGCTCTTGTGGGTATCGGCCGCGTGTCAGAGCTATTTATTAGACTTCGCGCGGTCATACTAAAAATGTATGGCGTAATCGTAATGGTTTTAAAAAAAACATATTAAATATGTAAGCAATATTAAACCGTGATTGCCGTTTTGGTAGTTTTTACGTGGTGCAGTCTTAAGTAAAATATTTTCGGCCAACGATATTTTTACAGTAACAAAATGCTGAAGTCAATTCTTTTTATCTAGAAGTTTATTGATCTTATTTGGATTTTTTTTTCTGTATGTAAGTTTATTTATTGTTTGCCATAGTTTCTCATTATCTTTTGGATATGGTTTTAAAAGACCTCGACTAACAATGAATACTTTCGGGCGAAATGACCAACCGGGCGAACTCGCCTCGGAGGAAATGACCACCAAAAAATGACATCGGAATATAGTAAGCCACTTAGTTAGGAGGTTTAGTGATGGGCAAATGCGAATGATTGACTCGAATCGAACAACTTGTCGAACAAAAAATAATGGCCTAACTGATGGTATACTTTTTTACTTAAAACAAGCGCTCCTACTAGAAAAACAATTAAAGACCGCTATATTCAAAACTAACAGTGTTGCACTAGTCAAGTATTCTACACGGACACATCTGACTCCGTCGCGCTTTAACTGGCGATTGATTGAGTACCTAACCAAACCGTAAATTTTGAAAATTATTGAATCAGTGTTGCTGCGATAACGAGATCGATGGTTGAATTTTAAAAATACAGTAACTCTACCGAATATTCCTATAGAAAATATCGAGAATATCGAATTCTTAAAAGTACCGGTAATAATCGATACTAAATAACCGACCAAGTTCGTACTTCGTGTCAAGCCACGCGCAGTGTAGAGTAAAGGAGTGATCACACCTAGCTGAATTCAATGAATAATTCGGCATACATTGCTCGTTGAAGTAAGGATATTTCAATTAACATAACCAAGCCTCCCAGCAATGTATGCCGAATTAGTCTTTGAATTCAGCTAGGTGTGATCACTCCTTTACCGAGTTCTTTTTACGGTTTTTTTTGTCGCAAAGCAGGTTTATTAACTCTACTGAACAGTCGTATAGAAAATATCTGAACCTTTCAAGTATCGATGGTAATCTATAGTGAATTTTTTAATTTTTTTTTTGTACTTTTTATTACACCATGAATAATAATTATTTTTTATCGACAAGTTGTTCATCATCATTCGCAAAATTTACCCATCACTAAACTTCCTAAGTTCTTTACATGAAGGGAGTAAGGAGGTTTAGTGATGTCCGAGTGCGAATGATTAATTTTAATTTAATTCCGTGTTCGCATCGAAATTAAATTGACCAATACATGGTCTAAGGGACTGGTTTCCGAAAACTGAAAGGGCGTGGTCAGTCAAGGTAACTGAATAATTTTCAGTAAATAAAACTTTCAGAAAATATTAAAATAATCTTCTTTTCCACAAAAAAGCCACGATCACACCTAGCAGAATTCAAAGACTAATTCGGGATACATTGCTCGTTGAAGTAAGGATATTGCAATAACACAACCAAGCCTCCCAGCAATGTATGCCGAATTAGTCTTTGTATCCAGCTAGATGTGATCGTGGCTAAACTGTCCATTTGCAATTTTATATGAAGAGTATTGAAGAGGCTGATAGTTTTATTTACTGAAAGTTGTTCAGTTACGGTGAATGACTATGTGCACCTGCAAGACTAGAAAAAGAGAAAAAATGCATCTACTTAATTTACCACAGCCATTGTTTTTGTTTGATCATAAATACTCTCATTCATAAGATTTGGCACGGCAATGTTCAGGTCTCATTTGTCCATTTAAGGTAAATAAAAATAAAAACATCACGGAAATGTATTGTCAGCCTATTAAAGCCACGATCACATCTAGCTGGATTCAAAGACTAATTCGGCATACATTGCTGGGAGGCTTGGTTATGTTATTGCATTATCCTTACTTCAACGAGCAATGTATGCCGAATTAGTCTTTGAATCCAGCTAGCTGTGATCACTCCTTGACTCAACCGAACAGTCGTATACAATTTTTTTATAGTGATTTTTTTAAGTTTATTATTAGTACTTATTATTAAACCAAGATAATGCTTTATTTTTATTTTGCATGGACAAGTTGTTCGATTCGAATTAATCATTCGCAAAATTTTCACATCACTAAACCTTCTAACTCCTTTAACTTGAAGGGACTTAGCATGTTTAGTGATGTCCAAGTGCGAATGATTAATTCAACATATCGAACAAAAATATACTTATATTAAAAAAAACGGTCAAGTGCGAGGCAGACTCTCGCTTCGAGGGATTCGATATTCCTGTAGTATTTTTAAAAGCAATAAAAGCCCATCTTTAAGACCGCAAATAAGTTTGTCTGTAATTTTTTCTTCTTTCAATTATCGGTTGTATTTGTCTTGAGGTTGTATCAGCCATTTTTTAACAATCGATAGCATTTTATTGTACAATAATTATTTTCGATAAGGCTATTCAACAGAGTTACTGTATTTCAAGATTAACTACCGACAGCAAAACTATCGCTATCGGAACATCACTATTCAGCAACTGTATTAGTAGGCACTTTTTATACTTAGCTTCCTAGCTAGAACTCTGAATTCACAAACGTCTTTTTCAACGTAGCCTCCTAGGTAGATTTCTTATTCAGTCGTCAAATTCAAGCAGGTGTAATCGCGGCTTAAGTGCTTCATAATGTTCATAACATAAACTATTTTCCTCCCTCCTAGCGCCGGATTGCTATTGTTTTTAGGGTTCCGTACCTCAAAAGAAAAAAACGGAACCCTTATAGGATCACTTTGTTGTCCGTCTGTCTGTCTGTCTGTCTGTCTGTCTGTCTGTCTGTCTGTCAAGACCCTTTATCTCACGAACCGGTAAAGGTATCAGGTTGAAATTAATACCACATATTAGGATCCATGAACTACACAAGATCTGAAAATTTCAATTTTTTACAACGACGCTATCAAAAGATATGGCGTTTTATGTCCTCATCTCCATACATTTATGCAAAAAACCAAAACCTACAGGGTACTTCCCGTTGACCTAAAATTATGAAATTTGGCAAGAAGCTAGGTCTCACAGTACAAATAATGGGAAAAGTCTGAAATCATTAAATATTACAACTTTTCTCACAACTAATGGTAATGTCTAGTTACGGACACCAGTAGCGCAACCAGTCGCGCCACCAGTCGCGCCACCATGGTGTCCCAGTGAAATACCGGCCTTAGACTCTCATCGTTTTTAACTCTATGTTCACCAGATGTTCACAAAGAGGTTTTTTCATATATTTCGACATGTCTTATACTGCCTTTTTTTTACTCTCCGACCGTGTGTACTCACCACAGCACAGATTACTTACCAAAAAAGTCAGGCACACAAATCGAGCTAGGAGTGTCATATTTTAAATGAAGTTCACTGAATACTTTTTACCTCATTGGTTTACCTCTACGACATATTTCATAAAGTTTTAAACGGAAACACTTACAAACTTTAAAATTGATATGTTTATAGTGCATAAGCTATAAAATAACAACAAATAATAAAATTTGGTCAAGCGCGTGTCGGACTCAAAAAATCTAGCACATTAACTTACTGAAATTTCAACTAATACAATTATGATTATGTGGTGGTACGGAACCCTCTGTGCGCGAGTCCGACTCGCACTTGGCCGGCTTTTTTTTTACTATTTCCAATTCTTCGGCTATATCTCATTGACCTGTAAAGGCTACTTAGCTGTGATAGTTTTCCTTTGCATTTCATCAATTATATACTACAACGGCGAATTTTTTCCAATAACAAGCGTTTAGATGGCAGGGGTCGGTATACTCGACTAAAACAAAAAAATGAGCTTTTAAGCTAAATATTTCACAAATGGATCCCTAAATCGAAAAACGATACAAACCTACTCACATTACGAGTATTTATACCCCACACGTTGGGGTAGACAAAAAATAATTTTAACAACACTTTACTTGAAGGAGATTTCCCTAAAAAAATTTTATTTAAGAGTTTATTTTACTACTTTGTCGGCGTGGAAGACATGTACACCCGTACTAAATTACAGCTTTCTAGTACTAAGGGTCTCTGAGCTAAGCCGCAGACAGACAGACGGAAATAAAGAAACTATAAGGGTTCCTTTTTGACTACGTTACCCTAAAAAAGCTAGTTTATATTCATTTTTGAGTTTTTTAATCACATTACTTGAACTCGCATCCAATGCTGCAAGTATTTTTATCGTACAGTCAACGACAGGTCAAGCTTGACACTCTATCTCTCTCTATGTTTATTGGTAAAAGAACAGTACAAAATCCAATTTGATGTGCTCTTGACTGTACCTATTGTTTGAATACAAACTTATATTGCTACCATCACAGCTACTTCTTATTTTGACCTTCGCGAGAGCAAAACGAGTATGGATCTATATATTTATGCGAAGCGGTGGTGGGGCGCGTTATTTTAGCTTAGACAAGCTATACTATGCTATACCAGACATTGGCCAAGTCGACAGTTTCCTTGGCTAACCGCAACATTTTCTTTACATCTTCAATAAAACGCTCAACAGCGTATTTATGTTCTTTGTAAACACAAGAATAACATTTGTATTTTTCTGCACCTGTACACTGAGATGTGGATCGAAAAGGTCAACCACATTACTGCTGATTGACTTGGATAGACGTCTTAGAATACAGGCACGTACTCCACTCTGACTGGATTTTCTGGGAGGTTTTGTATTTTCGAAAAAAAATTGAAAATGTATTGATTAGCACAGTAAGACGGCAAAGGAATAATTGTCAGAGCAAAGGTCTTCATCTATTTGCACAAAGCATTTTGCAACCTTATTTATTATGCGCACCACCAAGGAATGGAATTGTCGTCTCCCTGCGTCTGTATTCCCGAGTTCATATAACCCGAATCTAGAAATCGCGATTGGAGACGCTTCTTCTGGTAGCTAGTACGTGAGTAAGTGAAATCTGTCTTTTGAACAAGATTAAGGTAAGCAAGCCCAACGACAATAAAAAAACACACTCAAACTTATATACCTATAAAAATTCAAAAATCGTTAAACAAACACTCGTGCATGACCCCGTATCACAATAACACAAGAAAACATTGTTCACCCTTCACAAATGTAGGTCACAACCTCATGACCATGGGATCTCTCATATGGGGGTCGTTACCCCCTAACCTCCCTTCGGAGCCCTAAGCACGCTCCACCAAGGGAAGAAAAGATCGGTTCTCGAGTCGCAGTCACAGTAAATAGTCACTGAATAACGTATGAGCCCAACCGATCCCGTTGTTCACCAACATTCACGATTCACAGGGTTGTCACAGCTTGCATGTCAATTAGGGTCGCCGCGTGACTTGCATTTTATATTTGATTCCGAATTCGAAACGGAAAGATAAAGAGATGGAACCAAAGAGTCACTCATATGGGATCTGTAATTTTATTTTGGGATTTGTATTGTGAGATCTTTAGTATTTTCTTTGTTTAAAACATGATCACGGGATATATCTGCTTCATAAAATAAATTGCAAAAAAAAGTCATCTAGAAAATAAAGAAACTGGTTAGGTGTGAATTCGGCTCGAGCACTTACGGTTCCGTACTATAACTAAGCTCCGTGGTGGTTCACAGAAGAAGTTTCATCGAGTCCAACTCGAATTTAACTGGTTTCCTTATACCGTCATATAAAGTTTTCTAAAACATTAATTCTCTTCAGAAACCTTTTTCTATGCACATACTCTTAATTTACTTTTTTTTACAGTTATTTAATGAAGGACGGACAGAACCGAGTTAGCTAATTGGCTAAGTAATAATGTCTACTCTTTAAGTATAGTTAGCATCTTTAGGTACGGAACCCTAAAAGATTTAATTTCAAAGACATACTTCTTTTGTAAACTTGTTTAGTTTCCTATTTGCTAAACCATTCCTGCAGTAACTTTATTTGTGAACGACATATAAAAAGATCGCTTTATTTTAAAGTTTTGTGTGTTTGATAATCAGAACTTTATTAAAATTTATCTGTAGAAACAAATAAATCCAAAGAATTGTATTAACTGTAAAGTTTTTTAAAGACAATCTACATTAAAACTCCAACAACAATAACAAAAACAAAGTTAAATCGAAGATGGACTTATAAACTTAAATAACAGGCTCTCGAACGCTCTTCAATATTTTTAAACTAGGTCACGAATACTTTAACTTAAAGGTAGACTTCAGTTCAACAATATTTGATTCCTGTACGATACTCGCAGTTAGTGGACCGTGTGGTGCCGGCAAAGAATAGTTACGGGCAGAGATGGGTGCGTGAGTGTCGTAAGAGGAGACTAAGGGATTATAAACAGGAGGATGGGAAGCAGCGTCCTTTTGTGTATCGTACCATCTTAAATACTGCGGTCACCAACAACCACGATCCATAGTGTCAGCCGCAACACTAACACGTGGTGACTATGGTACTTCAGTAAAAGCTAGAATTGACAACCATTCATTGTGACATGCAAGCCGTATTATTGGATTTTCTGCAAGATTATAGAATAATAGGATACACATATTTTTTCATTTTATAAAACTTTCATCCTTTATTATATTTATTTGAGTTTAAAATGTCGTAATTTTTTTCCGGTAATGACGTCACAGCTGAGGCTCCTATCAAAATTGTATCGGAGCCTCAGTTGTGACGTCATCGAAGGAATTGTACAATTTTCATAATTTCTTTAAAATTACGGAGTAAAACGTGAAAAAAATAAAATTTTCGAGAAGCGTGGAACTAAATCTCGAAATGGTTTTGACATTTTATGTGTTTACCCAAATTGAGCGGTTGTCAACTATGGAGGAAGTTCCTTGTCCTGCAGTGGAAGTTTCATAGGATGTTACGATGATGTTAACTCGTAGTTAAAGGTCTACATAACTGTGGGAGGTTTTGGAACCTGACAAAAAATTACAGTTGATTTTCCCCGTAAAATTGAACAGTTTTTCCTTCGAAACATAGGTCAAAATCAGTTGTCAGTCAGTATCAGTTGATGCAGATACTACGGGAGGTTTTTTTAGGGTTACGTAGTAAACAAGGAACTCTTATAGTTTCGGCACGTCCTTCTGACTGTCCGCGGCTTAGCTCAGTGGCCCTTAGTATTAGAAAAATATAATCTAGTATGGATATACATTTCATCCATGCCGATGAAGTGATAGAAAAAGATCTTGTTTTTTTTCTATTTAGGTGTACACACGGCCCCACATCAGTAGAAACACTTTTGGACCTTATAGCGTGGTAATAGAATTGAAAAAGTTTCTACCGACAAGCGGTTGACCGTACCTCCCCTTAATTCCCCTAATATTAAAGTGGGAGTTATTTTTTTTTCTAATCTACCCCATCGTGTGTGATGTCGTTAAGTAGGTCTTTTAAAAATAATGTAAGTCTGCAAATATCTATTTTCGATTTAGGGATCCGTTTGCCAAAACTATTGCTTGAAAGCGCAATTTTTTGTTGGATACGAACATCCCCTTTGCCAGATAAACGGTTATAAAGGAAAATGTAAAGAAATTCTCAGTTGTAGCACATAATATGATAAAATTAAAAGGAAAACTATCACAGCTAAATAGGCTTCACAGTTTAATGAGCTATAGCCAAATTAGTGGACATATTAAAAATAGCAACAACAGTTAGGCGCTAAGACCTCGCTGAGCACTAAGAGGTTAAAAGTTTAAGTAATGAACGTTATGAAGTACACTCAAAAGCACATCAGTAGAAACACTTTTGGACCTTATGGCGTTGTAATAGAGTTGAAAAAGTTTCTACCGACGAGCGGTTGACCGTACTTACTCAAAACCTGCTATGCGATAAAAATTAAAAAATACCACGGAACCCTATACTGCTCGTGGCCCGACTCGCACTTGGCCGGATTTTTTACTATCGTGTATCCACCGTTGTTCCTTGGAAAAAGTTAAGTTTTATATGCAGATTTACCATACCCTTTTTGTCACAAACATATAGTACACACGGCCGCACATCAGTAGAAACACTTTTGGACCTTATAGCGTGGTAATAGAGTTGAAAAAGTTTCTACCGACAAGCGTTTGACCGTACCCTTTGCGCGCGACTTCGTCCGCATGTTTGATGATTGAAAAATCTAATCTAAATGACAAAAAAAAGTTATATCTCCAGTTTCCATACTATCAAACAAAAACAAGTTGCATTGAAATCGGTTTAGCAGTTTTTGCGTTTTTAGGGTTCCGTACCTCAAAATAAAAAAACGGAACCCTTATAGGATCACTTTGTTGTCCGTCTGTCTGTCTGTCAAGACCCTTTTTCTCCCGAACGAGAAGAGGTATCAGGTTGAAATCGAAAACGAATATTAAGATCCATAAACCCCACAAGATCTGAAAATTTCAATTTTTTACAACGGCGCAATCTATAGATATGGCTTTTTATGTCCTCATCTCCATACATTAATGCAAAAAATCAAAACTTACAGGGTACTTCCCGTTGACCTAAAATTATGAACTTTGGCAAGAAGCTAGGTCTCACAGTACAAATAAAGGGAAAAGTCTAAAATCATTAAATATTTCAATTTTTTTCACAAGTAATAGTAACCAATTAAGGTGAGCTTCTGTTTCAAGAACTTTTCTATAAAAGAGGGGTCAAGTTGGATGGTAGCAGAGTTTTTAAAATCAAAGAGCAAAAGCTTTTAGTAAGCATATCATGGTAGATAGGTGCGGAACCCTTAGGGCGCGAGTCCGACTCGCACTTGGCCGGTTTTTTTCATGATGCACGAACAAATGAGCAAACAGACAAAAAGACAAAAAAACTGTGATTTGGATTCAGGAGCATCGAAATAGCGTAACGTGATACTTTTTTTTTGTTAATATCGTCAATGGACAGACTAAATCAATTTACAATTTTATAATAGTAGAGATCAATAAAATTGCATAAAAACGGGGACAGGCCTACCATGCGGCTGGTTGTTGAGTTGTTAATCTTCTTAACATGATAAATTTGGGAAATAACCGTTAATATTCTCACCGGGAACGTCGGAAGCTTTTCCGTGTCGTCTCCCGGGTCTGGATTGCGGTTATTAACAATTTTGCTAACAATTTGAGTTAGGCCCACAATGAAACCGAACACTTTTTGGTTATGGGTATTAATTTTATTTTTAGGGTTCCGTACCTCAAAAGAAAAAAACGGAACCCTTATAGGATCACTTTGTTGTCCGTCTGTCTGTCTGTCTGTCTGTCAAGACCCTTTATCTCACGAACGGGTAAAGGTATCAGGTTGAAATTAATACCATATATTAGGATCTATGAACCACACAAGATCTGAAAATTTATTCAAAAACATTTATTCAAAAATGAAAAACCTACAGGGTACTTCCCGTTGACCTAAAATTATGAAATTTGGCAAGAAGCTAGGTCTCACAGTACAAATAATGGGAAAAGTCTAAAATCATTAAATATTACAACTTTTCTCACAACTAATGGTAACCAATTGTGGTGAGCTCCCGTTTCAAGAACATTCATATAAGAGAGGGGTCAAGTTGGATGGTTGCTAAGGCGATTTTTGTTTTAGTTCTATTTAAAAACGGGAACACTTACAAACTTGAAAATTGGTATGTTTATAGGGCATAGGCTATAAAATAACAACAATTAATAAAATTTGGTCAATCGCGTGTCGGACTCAAAAAATCTAGCACATTAACTTACTGAAATTTCAACTAATACAATTATGTTTATGTGGTGGTACGGAACCCTCAGTGCGCGAGTCCGACTCGCACTTGGCCGGTTTTTTTTATTGTCAATGGGCTTAGGCAAATTTTTTTTGTACCATGCACAATCAGCTTGTAAGATTGTTATGATTTTTATAAGTCGTTCACAATATAGCTGATACCTATGTCTCTTAAACATTTTTTTAAAATTTTATATATTTAATAAAATCGTAAAATCGCCGATTCTGTACATTGAAACTTTTCGCAACAATGAGGTAAAAAAAAGTTAGTTGTCTTGGAAAAGGTAAAAGAACTTATTAAGTTAATTTTGGAATTTTTGTATGTTTGTCTTTTTGTCTGGGCGCGATAAACTCACAAACTACTAAACCGATTCAAATGGGGTTTTTGATTATGTACCAGGCCACTCAGAAAGTATTGCGAAAAATAGTTTTTATATATGGGAGACTGGCCGGTCAGAATCTTTTTCGAAAATATGATTACTTGTAAGTAAAAATATGTGTGTTCCATTTTCAAAATTTCCCTCCACATTTTTTGCGAGCCAATTCAAAGTATCGTGTCTTACTGAAAAATGGATCTGCGCCGGGAACATTTTAGAGCTATGATTTTTTACGATTTCAAGTGTCGCCTGAAACCGGATGAATCGTTCGATAGACTTCAAATGGCATTTATGGATGAAGGCCCCTCCAAGGCAACCGTGTATCGTTGGTATAACGAATTTAGGCGCGGTCGACCAACCTTGGGGGATGAAGAAAGAAGCGGTCGCCCTTTGACGGCTATTACGGAAGAAAACGTGCTAGCAGTGAAAAATTTAATCCAAGATAATAGGCGAATTACATATCAGGAGATTCAGCACATATTAAAGATTGGATCGGGAAGCGTTCACGAGATTCTACACGGGCATCTTCGCGTGAGGAGGATAGTATCGCGCTGGGTGCCGCACTACCTCACCGACGCTCAGAAGCAGGCCCGGGTGGAATGGTGCCGTGATATGCTGAACAAATTTGAAGCAGGCTCGTCTCGGCGTGTTTACGACATCGTAACAGGTGATGAGTCCTGGATTTATCAATACGATCCAGAAACCAAGCGCCAGTCGACAGTTTGGGTGTTTCAAAATGAACCAAAGCCTACCAAAGTGAAGCGATCTCGAAGCGGGGGGAAGATTTTGATCGCCAGCTTTTTTAATTTGACTGGCCACTTGGCCTCAATTCCCTTACGAGATCAAAGAAGCATCAACGCCGAATGGTATACTACCAAATGTTTACCAGAAGTTTTTTCTGTTGTGAGCAACAAGCGACCAAACACAGGGCTCCGCGGACTACTGCTCCACCACGACAATGCGCCTGCACACACCGCGCTCAAAACGAGGGACTTCCTGGACAGCACACCAGTCAAACTCCTGGGTCACCCTCCTTACAGCCCTGATCTAGCACCGTGTGACTTCTTTTTATTTCCAAAAATAAAAAATCAGCTCAAGGGGATACAATTTTCGTCGCCGGAAGATGCGCTGGCTGCGTTCGAGCAGGCTGTAAACGAGGTGTCTACGGCGGACTGGAAAAAGGGTTTTTTGAAAACTGGTTCAGACGCATGAATCTTTGTATAGAGGCTGGTGGAGAGTACTTTGAAAAGATTTAATAAAAATATATGTACCTGTAGAACAATTTTTTTTAGTGTCGCAAATATTTCTGAGTGTCCCACGTATTTGGCTTATTTCATTGCAAATGATTCACTCAAACAAACGCTACACGAATGCAAAGTACACGTTTAAATCGGTTTAGTAGTTCGTGAGTTGTAGGCGCCACTGCTCAAAACTTCGCGTACCTTCTGTCTGAGTGAACCAATTGCAACGAAAAAAAGCTTGTATATTGCACGAAAAAAAACAAATACATTATTGAAAACCCCGGTTCAATGAGTCAAGTTGTTGACATTTAATAAAACTTATACCTACATTTATTTCAACTAAGAATAGTTAAAAAAGCATGGACCACCCTCGAACTCCCTGTGATAAAAAAAACAAATTTCTCATTAAGTAGGTCGTAAAGAAATTTATTTCGGTTGACTAGATACCGGTTCTTAACGTTCTTATAAGATTCTGATTACAGAGGTCTGAAACCGATTTGAATCTCCTTTGAGATGCACCTTCCACAATTTTTATGACAAATTTCCGCTTTACGAGGGAGCTCGTGCAATCTGAATCTAAAATAGCTTAGCACCCTCTAATGTCCAATTTAGTTGGGCCCCCGCTATCGATTATTGTCCTATAAGTTTAACAGCTGTGTAGTATAAAGCCGGAAGACAAAAGGGGTCATTCTTTTTTGGTGATAAAAGCACAGCTGCTTTTTAGATTTTCAACGGGTAGTCATAAAAATTACGAGCTGCAGTTGGAGTGATTGCACATAAATGACTGCTTTATTGAGCCAATTTTTTTAGAACGGTTTTATTTTTCTTGAGACGGAAATAAAGAAATACTTCACATTTTCTTTCTTATTTTAATTTTTACGACAAAAAATAAAGTGAACAGCCAGAAAGCTAGCATTAGCCGTGTAGAAAGCAACTTTTATCACGTCAGACCCGTCTCAACGCAAAGAAAGTTCTTTTTTCTAACCCTTATCTTGTCAACTCGAAACGCCACCTGACTCTTCATTGATTCAAAATAATGGTTCTCTCTACGTCACTCTATACAGCGTTGTATTTTTATTTTGTCTTCTATACAAAAAATGTGCAATCCGCTAATGCAGTTTTTATGCTTCGTGTTAATAAAATTAAATGAAACCGACCTGTGTTTATGTGAAAATTTGTTTTAGGAGCAGAATCACTTTTGAAGCGCTCGTGACCGAGTATTAGTTGCTCTTTCTCTCCGATCACGAAAAATGTACTGGTCAGAACCTGGATGGATGACCGCTAGTAGCACAACATATAGAGCGTTTCCCTGCTTCAGAAGGTACGTTAGGCCGTTGGTCACGGTTGTTGTCAATGATGATAGGCAGAGGCCATTGGGTGGTTTAAAAACTCTGACAACAAAATTCGCCACTAGCCTGGCAAAGTCTAACCAATTGGGTCTTGTTTACCATCTGGGTTGCAGAGGTCAGATGGCAGTCGCTCTATGTAAAAACTAGTGCTCTTATAACCCCTAGGTAAGGTAGCCAACTCCGTAAAAATGCCTATGACTGGGCAGAATTGAGTAGTAAACAATTATCAGGTATTCTATTAGGTATGTCTCTTGGTGTTTGTTTCGAACACGTCGAACTATCTATGCGACGGAAAACATCAGCCAGGTATTTTCTAAGTTACATTAAAGTTCAAGATCAAACGTTAAATATTAAAAAAAAAACCGGCCAACTGCGAGTCGGACTCGCGCCCTAAGGGTTCCGTACCTATCTACCATATGATATACAAAAACCTTTTGCTCTTTGATTTTAAAAACTCCGCGACCATCCAACTTGAACCCTCTTTTATAGAAACGGGAGCTCACCTTAATTGGTTACTATTAGTTGTGAAAAAAATTGAAATATTTAATGATTTTAGACTTTTCCCTTTATTTTTACTGAGAGACCTAGCTTCTTGCCAAATTTCATAATTTTAGGTCAACGGGAAGTACCCTGTAGGTTTTGCTTTTTTGCATAAATGTATGGAGATGAGGACATAAAAAGCCATAACTTTTGATTGCGTCGTTGTAAAAAATTTAAATTTTCATATCTTGTGTGGTTTATAGACTTTAATATTCGTTATCAATTTCAACCTGATACCTCTTCTCGTTCATGAGAAAAAGGGTCTTGACAGACAGACAGACGGACAACAAAGTGATCCTATAAGGGTTCCGTTTTTTTATTTAGAGGTACGGAACCCTAATAATAGGAAATATTTTGAATTATTAACTTTTTTTCAGAAACGTACAATTTTTTTTTAATAATTACTTCTCAGGTCTCATAAATCCTCAAAAACAAAAACGAGAAGGAAACCTTGACGCGAGTCGAGACTGAACCAACGATCTGCGGCTATTTATAATAATGGGTAGTTACGTACATGCAGATTTTTTTTAGGGATCCAGACCTAGTACGCATCCGAACGGCAATCGTTTGCGGACCGTCCGGAGAACAACTAGTCGCTCCGCAGCACTTCTATCCGGATCGCCATTGACTAAAGTCGTGCAGAAAATGGATTTAATATTTTTTTTTTTATTAAATAACAAAAAACCCAACTGCTTAGCACAAGAGAGGAAAACAACCTTATATCTATTGGATTTGGTAACTTGAATTGTATAAGATGCTGCAGGCGGGGACGAAAAACGTTTTGTTGATGTTTACGACTTAATTTTGTTCGTCCCCGCCTGCAGTATCTTATACAATTCAAGTTACCAAATGCAATAGATTTTAGCTTGTTTTCCTCTCTTGCGCTAAGCAGTTGGGTTTTTTTGTTATTTAATAATTTTTTATTTTAAACTTTTTAGTTTTCAGATTTGCTGCGGCAAGTTATACTAAAACATTTGCTGACTAAATTTCTATACCGTGTGAAAACAAGGTGCTTCCTTTTGTTTTCTGGGTCGTTTCTACATCCCAAATGTATTCGGTCACGATGACGCATAGGTACATCTTAGCACCCCTGGCGTGACAAACTTAAGTTTGCAGTTCGTTCTTATTTACTCTCCGCAGCCACTGTGATCTAGTAGTTACACCGTTCGGCTCTTGATCCGGAGGTTCTGGGTTTGATTCCCGATGGGGACACTTTAACACAAATAACACTATGTGTGACTTTGACGTTTCCCCGGTTTGGTTGGGACATTGCAGCATGAATCATCTGATTGTCTGGAAAGTTATATGATTCCGTGCTTCGGAAGGCACGTTAAGACGTTTTGGTTCCGGCTGATAGGGGGCCAACAACTCTGACACCAGAGCTTGTGAGGTCGGTCACCGATCTTACAACCCACATGATAATTATGATGATGACTCTTGCATATCGCGAGAAAGTAAGTGCAGTGCTGCTGTACCATTTACATATTTATATTTTAAAATTGTCACATTTTAAAATTACACACTTGACTTAAATGCGTTGTTTTTCATTTTACATATTATACCACATTTTGTCCACCGAAACAAAATTACAGACTGAGATAAACTAGATCTGCAAAAAAAATGTGAAGGCTGAAGATAAGCAAGCAGTAAAGTTTTCTTGATGAAAATATTAACTTGTAATATAATTAAAAACCGTTTTGATACATAGGGTCCTAAAGAAATAATGAACATAATTTTAGCATATTATTGATGTACATACAAACATAGGTCGAAATACGAAAAGCATTTTTTGATCACCTACAAAATGCGCTACAAAATCAGCTGATGCAGTTTCTATGGGAAATCAAAAATTGATTGTCGTATTTCAACTTATGATCCTTGGAAAAGTTTTTCAGTTTAATGGTCTCAGTAATGTACTCAAATTATGTTCACTATTTCATTAGGATCTTATCGAGTAATTGAATAATTGAATATTGGCAAACAGAATAGATCTAGATCTTAATCATTGACAAAATTTGGTATTTCATCGAAAATATGAAAGCGTACTTAGTACTTTGCAATTGCAGTTAACTACAGCAGAGAATGATTTAATCACACGCGTGAATGTTTAATTTGAATACCAACTTTCAATACTGTTATGACTTCACCGTTCTTTGCTTTTAATCGTTGGAGAAATTCGTATCTTATCTTTGCGGCAGTTTTGTTGGAACTTGCACCTTATGTAGATGGTTTTAGAGTAGGTTTATTTAAATAACGAAAATACGTACATACATTCACTCGAAAAACATAACCCTCCTGTTTTGGGGCAGTCGGGTAAAAAGAAAAAGCGATTCAGGGTTGACCCTTACATTGACGGTCTGGGCGGGCTAGTACTTATAGCATAAGCTTGTAACGACATAGCAGCACAAACGCAACTTTCGAGACGTCTCTGGTACAGAGAAGAGGAGGGTTCGAGTCTTGCTTGTAGTTACGAATATTGGATTTACTACTTTATGGAAAAATCCGAAAACAGAAACTGTTATAATAAAAATATTTATTAGCCTCTCTACTTATGTACTTGACTGTACACACGCATGCGTGTAACCTGCGCTAGAGTAAAAAACACACGATCGTTCGGATGCGGACGGTCCGTACGGGTGGTGCTGGTGCACGTCACGCTTCCGGACGGCACTCAAAATGTATGAAATTATCAAGTGCGGACGGTCCGGACCCGACCAGATCCGGACGCAGAGGGATATCTGGATGACAGGAAAAGGGCCCTTAGTTAATTTTATCATTTCAGGAAATTACTTATTGATAATTTAGTCAAGTTCAAATCGACGACGGTTGAGTGAATGAAGCTAAATATTTAAAATGCAAAACTCGATACTCGCCCCATTTTATCTTTAAAGATAGAACGTCTCAAGCACTCACTTAACTTGAGATTATCTTGAAGCTCGCTCAAGAGTAGCTAAATTAGCAGCTACCTTCGTAAGCCAGAATTAAAGAGCTATTGATTTATTTTCGCATTCTGTCTCGTGTTTCTTTTTGTCCCGTATGGTGCCAGAAAAGAATAGTACCAACCCGTCTGTACCCGTGGGTGTTCTAGTTTTCTTTTATTTGATATTTTGCACATAACCAATGCAAAATATAATAAGTTAAATAAGTGGAATAATATGGTGCGTTATATATTTTTACGCCCGCGTTATCCTAATACTGTGCCCGCGTGGTGCCGGTAAATAATAGTATCAACCCATCTCTACCCGTGGGTGTCGTAAGAGGCAACTAACGGTTTGTAAACCAGTGGATGGGCAGCAGCGTTCTTCAGTAAATTGTATCATCTTAAATTCTGCGTTCACCAACAACCGCGGTCCATGATGCCAGCCGCAACGCTAACAAGCATGGTGACTTTTTTTTTATGTTACAAGTGAACAAACGAGCAGCTGGGCCACCTGAAGGTAGGTGGTCACTATCGCCCACAACATTCTGACATTAATAAGACAGCAAAGAGCGTTGCTCACTTTGAGAACTAAGATGGTATGTCTCATGTGCCGGTAATTTCACTGTCTCCCTTACCCTTCGAAGCGAAACACAGCAGTGCAAACACTGCTGCTTCACGACAGAAATAGGTAAGGGGGTTGTAGTTCCCCACACGGACTTCGCACAAAAGCCCTACCACCACAAAGGTATGACTATGGTACTTCCTTTCTACATTATTCCACAAAAAGCTTGAATTATGGAGGAAGCCTGTCCTACAGTGAACGATTTATGGGATGTTATGACAACACTGTTCATCTATGGGATTGTTAAATTTTGTTGACTGTCTTGTTGACTAACGTTAAAGTCATGGCAAAAAGTCAGGAACACGACGAAATCATTAAGGCACCATCATCCTTAACCATAACCGAGTTTTCGCCACCCTATAGTAAGCAACACACGTATATTCGGCTATTGGTTATGTTAGATGGTGCACCCACCCTAAGTAACGTAGTTAGAGTAAACTTTGAAAGTTCCTAACTATAAGAACAATTACTTTGTCTGGAAGAAGATTGGTTTCGATTTGTTACGCAAATTGATTTAGTTTCGATGTCAGAATTACTACTCAGACGAAGAGGTCAAAACGGGTCTGAATATGTAAGCAACTTGGTAGGGGATTGAACCAAACCAGTGTTTCTTGAAAGAAAACACTGAAAGGATAACTGGATTATCTAAATATATAAAAGAGCATGTCCTGACTGACTGACTGACTGATTCATCAACGCCGAGCCGTAACCGCTATAGATACAGATCTGAAATTTTGTACACAGGTTCTATGCACGTCAAAACCACTTACTAAGAAAGGATTTTGGAAAATTCATCTCCCAAAGGGGTGAAATAAGGGATGAAAGTCAGTATGAAAGTTCTTTGTTTCTTGAGCTAAATTTACACAAATTTGAATTTAAGCTTCTGGTAAAAAATAAAAAAAGCATGTGTATGAAATTATCAAGTGCGGACGGTCCGGTCGTTCGACTTTTAAGTGTTTAAGCATTTCTTAAATATCAGATGAGAAAGGGATGATTTTTTTTCGTATGTTGGTCTATAAGTCTTTCATTTTTAAAGGTAGAATTATAGAAATTTGTTTTTGATCTTTTGGTACAAAATAAAAAAGTAAGTGTTTTAGAATTTTTCAAAATTCATCCCCTAAGGGGGTGAAATAAGGGATGAAAGTTTGTATGAAAGTCCGTCAGTTTTGATTTTAGGATCTTCAAAATTTGTATTTAGACTGACGACTAAAAACTAAGTTTTACGTGTCTCAGGGTTTTTGAAAATTCTACACCCTAAGGGGTGAAAAGGGGGATAAACTTGAAACTCCTTCATTTCAAAGTACAACCCCTTAAAGAGGGAAATGGGGTGAAAAAGTTAAAAACCAATATGGGTATTGTTTGTATGGTTTATCGGGTCGCTGATTACTTACGAAAACTAAAACAATTTTGAAATCCAATGTGGTGGACGTGAAATACCATCATCCCCTGGGGATGGGTTTGGGGTGCGATAGGGTTGATATGTCTAAAAATCAGTATGGGTGTCGTTTGTATGGTTTATCGGATCGCTGATTACAAAAACTACAACAATTTAGAAATCTAAGGCGATGGACGTGAAATACTATCATCCCCTGGGGATGGGGTTGAGGTGCGATAGGGTTAAAATGTCTAAAAATCAATATGGGTGTCGTTTCTATGTTTATATAAGGATAGGGATAGCGGTTAAGACGGCGTTAAGGATAGGGATAGGAGTAGGGTTAGGAGCAAGGATAGGGAGAGGGAGAAGGAGAGGAAGTGGGATGGAGGTAGAGAGAGAGGGAGTGGGAGAGGGTGAGGGAGGGGGAGAGGTCCCTTCCCTCTCTCTTCCCTCTCGAAGGAGAAACTGCACATTGTCTGAATATTACGCGGGCGAAGCCGCGGGCACAGCTAGTAATTTATAAAGTCCTAAAGAATAATACTATGTAACTGTTATCTTAGACCTTCGGCCGCTATGTGAGAGGTCTTTGGCGGTTCTATTACTCTGCGACACCAGGGTTTGTAAGGTCTTTCATCGATCTTACAATCCACATGATGTGATCGTGATAATCTTAGACACGCAAATCAGGGACACAAATATTTTTTCACTTCTCATACTCGAAAATTTGTAGTTTATGCTGGGTATAGGCAGCCTAAAATTTTATTTTATGCACTTGGTCAAAAAAGTAATTTCTTTTTTTACATTGACTTTCCAGCCAGTCATACCATAAAGCTCTAATTTAACTTTAATTAAAATACTACTTTTCTAAGCTACTATTACGTTTTATTTCCTCGTTATCAAAGTGAAAAGTAGAATTTATAACTCGATTATAAAACACTTTATCCGCGGCTTAATTATTTGCACTCCCCTACGGGTCGTGCGAATACGTAAGCCTTGTATAAAAGGTCATGTTTTACGCACTTGTTGTAAAAACTACTATAATTGTACGTAAGTTATCTTTCTTAAAATTAAAAAGTAATATTTTTCTACACAAACTAACGAATAAATCTTAAGTGTTTATTTCTGTCGGTCTATATTTGTGGTATGATAGCGCCTAAACTTTTTTTTTTACAAATCTAGAGATCAAATTCTTGCAGAACTTTTCTAAAGAATTAGGGTCGACATTTATTTTTGCCCTAAAAACTAAGCACACTATTTGACCGTGAAAGGTTTATATGTAAAAGGCTACCATTTATTTCGTTTATGGACTAATATTAATTTCCTGGGGTTTTCATTTGGTTCGATTACTAGCTAAAAAAAGCGGCCAAGTGCGAGTCAGTCTCAGTAAGTTCCGTACCACTTAGGTATAAATATTGTCTTAGTAATGGACACGCTGTCATATTTTTATTATTTATTGTTATTTTGTAGCTTATGAACTGTAAACATACCAATTTTCACGCTTATCTGTGTTCCTGTTTTTACGATGGAGCTTAAAAAAATTGAGCAAAAAACACCTAAAAACAATTTTTTTTAGGGAAGCCAGTTTTTATAGTCCTTACACTAGGAGTCCCTGTATCGCAAGGACTTGGTATTTCTACCTGGAGTAACAATTTGACTTACAACTAAAACAATGGTATAAGAACTAAAAAATAATAATAAATATACAAGATCTTGCGTGAATGGGTGAATTTTCAATTTTTTTATTTGTTGTTATAGCGTCAACAGAAATTCACAATCTGTGAAATTGTCTACCCATTACGGTTCATGAGATACAGCCCGCTGACAGACAAACTGACATTGGAGGCATATTAAAAGGGTTCAGTTTTTCACCCCTTGGGTGCGGAACCCTAACAATTTCGTACGAGTAGTAAGTTGTTTTTCACTACCATTGCTGCAGTAACTTATACGCAATATCCCAGCTTCTGAAGCAAATACCTCTTTCTGAAGCGAACTTCTCGTTATCTCATTGAGTTAGTTTAGGGGCGCAGCCGGCCAGAGCTCCCTTGTAGTGTAGCTGTACTGAGTAACAAACTAAACGAAAGTTAATAACTACCAAGTTTTCCAGCTTCATTCTTTTATTTACTTTGCTACTTATTAAATATTATCATCATAACATCCCATAATTCGTCCACTACAGGAAAGGAGCTCCCTCTAGAATTGCAACTCTTGCTAGAGGGGAAGTACCTTAATTACCACGCTTGTTAGCGTTACGGCTGACCCCATCGACCGCGGTTGTTGGTGACCGCAGTATGTAAGATGGTACGATACACGGAAGAACGCTGCTGCCCATCATCCGGTTTATAAACCCTTAGTCGCCTCTTACGACACCCACAGGTAGAGATGGGTCAGTATTATCCTTTCCGGTACCACACGGACAGATGTTATATTATTTGTAAATAAAGGAAATTGAAAAAGGAAACATAGAATTTCAACAAAGCAGTACACAACGGAAATGTCACGATACTTTTTTGATTGGCAAGAAGCGGCGGAGAATATAATGCAATTTAATTTAACTTTGAAAATGGGGACTCTTCAGATTGACTGAAATTAAGAAATTTTATAACTTTTTTATTTATTTATTTAATATTTACCTTTAAGGCTGTCCCTCCACCAACTTATTTCAATATTATTTCGGCTCCTTTTCCTTAATCCTGTCAAAAACAATAATTGATTAATTATCAGGCGTATCGTATAATTTGCTGCGCAGTTTGGCAGAGCAAACATTCTTTGAACATGGCTGTTTTAGGTACTGGCTAAAATTGAAAGTTTACCGTTACATGAATTCAAAGCTGTTATCAAGCAAAAACTGTAAAAGAAAGGTTAATAGAAAACATACTCGTAAGTCATAAACTAATAACAATAAATAAATAATATCATAGAACCATAGGATTTTCCTCGTAAGTTACGGTACTTAGAGGATAAAAATACCGTTATCCGTTGTCGAATGTTTTCGAATTCACCCTGTAGAATAGCTGCTGCCATAGCCAAGCCGTAGCCTTTTTATAAATCATCATATACACGTCGGTTATATAATTGTAATATCATTGCATATACATATAATCCTAGACATATAATAGAGCCCGCCTCCTCCAAGCACATGCGAGACGTGGATTGACGTAACGTTTGTCAAACTGACAGCTCCTAACTAACTTGATACCTACTTGATATCACATGAACGAGGTACAGTTAGCACAGTCAACAGACAGCTCCGTATACGCGTTTTCACACTAGACGATATAAGAAGTAACTGCACGATATCGTCGAACTGGTAAGATCATACATACGCTTTTGCACTGTGCCATTATCGCTGATAACGGTGCCGATACAGACGAGATCACTGTGTAGGCGAAGTGAATAATAATATCATCTAAAGAATACTAACTACTTAACAGTGTGTTAGGATAGTACTGCGATCTTTTAGACAACATGTACCACCCATGGCCCTGGTCTTGGTAATTTTAAAGCCATGCCCATGGGGCCCATGAAACTCAAGAACGTTGCCCCAAAAATATATTTCTCTATCTAAAAAAATCTTTTTCAAAGATCTTTTTCAAAGATTTTTTTTTCCACACATTTGTGTAGAAAAATGTTTTTTTTTTTTTATATTTACTGGTTTAAAGGAACTTCTCGCTGTACTTTTCGTTAGACCCTGTAAAAATGCATTTCGAAAATAAGTATTGTTTGCATCAAATAGCTACAGTTTTAGAATGACACACTGATCACAGGCAGGCTCTTGTATCTTCTTCTGCCTCTTCGTCGATTTCACTAGTAGTCTTTTTCAAGAGAACTGTCCATGCCCTGTATCAATAGATCTCTGAAGATTAACCTAGATTATGCCTTTTATAGTTGCCAAACATCGCGAAGGTGCTCTTCTTCTACTCCTCTTACCGTCCACGTGACCGAGGAGTATAAGCTTTTTTAAACTTTCTGGGTAACGACGGGCCACATGACCGAAGAATCCAGAAATTAGGGAGGCAGATGGTCGACAGACGAGTCTGGATTTTGAGCTCACTGATGCAGTAACCTACTTCATATTAAATGGTCGAGGCGAAGTATTGCGATTGTGTGTCTCGTGAAGATATCAGCACGACTAAAAAAACTGACTATTTGTAGTTATCGTGTCTTTGTAATTATCGACTAATGTATAAACGGACTGTGGCGGATTAATTTAAAACTTTGCAGAAATTGCACCTAACAAGAGCTGCTCTATGGGACAATGCCGTACATATACTTACACGCTGATTAGTTTTAAGTTATTGGATGGAGACCTTATGATCTAAATTCCCTGTTAAAGACTCAAGCCTAAAATCTCCTGGAAAAAGTCTGGTAAATATTTTACGTAAAAATAAATCTTAAAAAACCCAGAGAGAAATCATAGTTTCCTTCGTTTACGAACTTAATAACAGTTAATTTTATTTTCAACCTTGAAAACATTTCCATGTTCTTAGGTATATTTTTATAATAATACATTTTTACTTTAGTTACAACTATAAAAAATACTTTTTTTTAATATTTTTTATTCTTTTATTTTGAAATTTGATTTTCCTTCGCATTACATGATAATTTATTAATGGATAAGTACTTGCTAGTTACTAGCTATTATACGAGCTGCTCGTAATGAAAAACTTCTGTGTCTGCATCACCAGCTGATCATAGAGTTCCTTAACCCTCCAGGCGCTGCACTACATCTTAAGCTAAAATATTTTTATACAATCTATTCGTGACGTAGAATTACCCCTTAGAAGGATCATCGTTCTTTCTTTACACCCTGTATACAGCGGCATAATTTCTTCTTAGCATCTTTGCACACTAAATAAAAACTACAATTTGATTAATCTACTTTAACTTTGATTTACAACTCTTTAAAAGTTAAGAAACTTTATCACATGCTGTACGAATATTCGAAACTCCTTCACAGTTATAAATTTTCTCTAAGTGTCAAAAGGAACCTCCAATGTATTCACAAGTGTCGTTTTATCGGCGTATATATCATTTTTTCGACGTTAAAGTGATTTATGTCTACTCGGAAATAACAATTCAATTCAACATAAGTGTCTTCGGAATATTATGAGGTTGGCACCTCAGGGTGTTATCGCGTATAGAAGAGGGTCGATTTCTTCGTGGCCGCTGAGCCACGCAAATTTAAATTTAACAGCTAGGAAAGTGTAGCTGTCTCTTTTTCGGCTTATAGAATGTAACTAAGACAGTCCCTTAAAATGTTGTTTGGTATTTTTAAGGGTTTCGTAGTCAACAAGATATCCTTACAGTTTTTTACACGTTGTGTGTTTCACCAGTTTACTATTATCATATCATATCATATCTTTATTTGGTAAAATGTTTAAAATTTACAGGTCAAAAATTGTATATTTACTATATGTTTATAGTAATAAATAAATAATCATTATAATAATGTATAGTTAACAAAATTTTATTATGTCAAAAATTCATCGACAGAATAGAAGGCCTGCTCGATCAGCCATTGTTTTAATTTATATTTAAAGCTGTTGTAGCCAGGTACGTCAATAATATTTTGAGGAATGTTATTATAAATCTTAGGTCCCATGATATACGTTACTTTTTTTGATTTTGTCAGACGATGTTTAATAGTAACAAGCTTGTGAGCATTACGCGTATTATACGAGTGCATGTCTTTGTTTCTGGCGTACAAATTCAAATTACTCCGCACATACAGTGACACGTTGAAGATCACTATTGACGGAAGCGTTAGTATCCCCAACGATTTAAAAAATGGTCGTGCTGAGGTTTCTTGAGGAATGCGTGCCATCAATCGCACCGCACGTTTTTGAGCAACAAAAACACGCTATCTAATCTGTGGTTCAACTGCAGTTAAAATAATATAGCTCTTGATCTTTGATAACGCTTAATTAGAATGACAGCAGGAACAACTATGCGTTAGGGCAGCCTGCGTAGCACGTTGCCCCATAGAAAATATATATCTCGGAGAAATGTCACTTTATTTGAGGAATTATGTCATCTAATCTATCACCTCCAAGCGCGAAGAAATGTCAGTGGAGGAAAATGTTAACCTCTTGTCTGTGGAACCTCCGGGACCCGGTGACTATCAGTTGTTATGGTTTCCCGCTCGAAATAACGTTCATTCTCTATCCTATCCTTTCTTACGCATTACAAAATGTGTATGATGAAACAGGCTAGCTTGTGATCCATTGATTTCGCACCCTTTTCATACAAAAAAAAGCAGTATACGCCAGTCAAACATAGGATACGAAACGACGATAGCACTCGCGATTGTTTTGCAATTTTAAATGATAATTTGTAGTGTTTTTGGGATTTTGTTAGCTGAAAACAATGGCAATGTAAGTTATGTTTAATTTTTACATATAAATATATCGGTGGCTTCTAGATTTTGTTTTTGACTAATTCTCGCGAAAACATGAATAAAATCCTGAAGTGTATATGTATGTTAGGCACTAAATTAATGAATTTCCGTTACAATTCATGTAAAACGTATATAATTTTAAGGAATAGTGATATTTTTACTAAAATCAGATGGAAGTATCTCTCCCACCGGGGCCCGGTTTTCCCACAGACTATGGGGTTGGAAATTATGGATACGGCTTTTCGATTTTCGCATGTGGTTTATTTTTTGTATGCACCTAATTTAAGTTATTTTTTTGAAGATGAAACCTCCGGATCAAGAGGCATACGCTCTAACCACTGAACTATGGGCGCTAGGTATTTTAAATTTTTACTTAAAAAAAAATACGAAAAGTCATATCCATACTTTTTAAGCATCCTTGAGACCAAAGTGGTGTTTTGTTTACTGACTTTATAAGCTTTGTGCTTGATATATTTCCTAGAAGCATACTGTTTTTTGTGTTAAATTGCATACTTTGTTCCATGTAGATCTTAGAAAATTATTAGTTCTTTAAAAAGTAACTACATTTTCACCAAGATTTAGGTTACAAAAAGGTGCTATTTTTTGTACCAAGTTTAGGTACCATTTTTGTTAAACTCTTGATTAAAAACTATTCAACATAACATTGTGCTACTCTTGTTACTTGTAGCTGATATGTTCAAGTTACAGTATACAGAAGATCTTTGTCCACAATGCGATAGACAATTGTAAATAGCAAAAAAAAAATATGGCAAAATTTCGATGACTCACAAAGGGCCTGGTTTTTGTACCCAATAAGAAAACAAGTATTTTGTGAAAAAAATGTACTGAGACATGTGATGTTTGAGTTTTATGTAATTTAAAACCAACTAAAATACTTAAAAAACTAAATTTATGTTCGTTTAATTGTTTTATTTAAAAAAAAATTAGGGTAATAAGTAAGCTTCAGGATACCCTATACTAAATGTGTTATACTTTAGGTGGAATGGAATACTTATGCAGGAAGGCTTTTGTAATAGGATTAATCAGTTTATAAAGTATATTATTTTAGTCAGAATTGATCAGAATCCTATTAGGAATCAGAGAAATTCCAGTTAGAAAAAAATCTTACCACCCGAAAAGGCGTCACCGGGAGCCGGTTCCACAGATATAGCAAAATGGGGGAAATGACAGTCCACAGACAAGAGGTTAAGCACATCCACAAATTACGTTTTTTATATTTTAGACAGAGATAGCTTTATACACTAATACATGTAGCCGTCCTTGTCTTTCAAAATGTGTCGCACTGCTCGGATGTCAAAAAAAACGTGACCATGCTTAAAGTCTTTAATCTATGGGCCTAGATAAACTGACAACTGCAGCGTGCTAAGCGGGCAGGTCAGACCGACACTTACCTCTATCGCTCCAACCGACGCTTGCCTCCGTCGCTCCAATGTGTAGCGCATCGTTCTGTCCTGCTCTCACACTTCTGTCATTCTTATTAAGCTACATTATTTTGACTGTAGGATATGCAAAGCACTTGTCTAGTGTCTATTTGGGTCACCATAACATGCATAAATTTACTAGTGCTAGGTTTTGTTTGCGATTCTAATTCGGGACGTTTGCTTGTTAGTTTAATTAAATAGAGAAACTTTGGAGTTTGTGTTGTGTGTACTTGCAAGTATATTTATTATTTCTCTTTAATGAATTGAGATGTAGGAGTCGTTAAGACAATAAATAAATAAAAACCGGCCAAGTGCGAGTTTGACTAGCGCACTGAGGGTTACCACTAAGGTAAATACCGTCTTAGTTATGGACGTTATGGATTTACTACACTTCCACATGTTTATGTGGAAGTGTAGTAAATGCGCAAGATTCCGACACGCACTTGACCAGTTTTTATTATTTTTCTGCAGCTTATGTACTATGAACATACTAATTTTCACGCTTGTATAAGTGTTCCCGTTTTTACGATAGAGCTAAAACAAAAATCGAGCAAATATTGCCTTAAAAATATTTTAATGGACGAGTTCCTCTTAATTCAAAATTTTATTTTATTTTTATTATTTATTGTTAAAGCGGCAACAAAAGTACATATTCTGTGAAAATTTCAACATAATACATTAATGAGATCGGCCCGCTGACAGACATATCCATGGACCCTTCGTTTCTACGTTTTTAGCCTTTGGGTACGGAACCCTAAAAATTTAATCTCCTAGAAGTTAAAATAATGGGATAAGATGTATCTGGGTTAAATTTTCTATTTCCCATTTTCAAAAACCACACGCACATAATATTATATCATATAAGGTCTAATAATTTTAAACACAGTTCTTTTTGATGCGTCACAAGGGGTTAAAAACCATTTAAATATACGTGCCTGATCCTCAAGCTATCTTCTTTATTCTATTATAGTTATCAGCGAGGGCAATCAAGCCACTTGTGTTGCAGTAATAACGGTCCGCCACACAATTAACTGACAGTTTGACACAGACTAATGTAATCAGTACTTACAAAACGATTAAAAAAAGCCCTCAAACTTTTACCGTTCAACAAGTGGTATGATTGGGACTATTTACTTTACCTTAGCTGCCAAGCCTGCCCAAGGTCCAATTTAGGAACCCTAAGTCGTCTTTTAGAACCACCACGGCAAAGTCGGCAAAGACCATGCAATTTTACTAACGTAAATATACTGTCAGAGTTGAACAAAACTTAATAAAAGAGTAGAATAACAGCTGACACTAATTCTGCTTTTTTTTTCTGTGTTGTATTGTTAGAAAATGGTCTACTGATGCCGATAATAATATGCTAGAACAATTTTGATGTAAAAAAATAATACGAAGTGTATGAAAAAAGATTTTTGCAATTTCTGACTTTTGTAGTACTCCAACCTGGGTTACTCCCATAGAAGATTTTGATCAGTATCAGAAATAGGATGAGGCTTCAATTTCTTTTTTTTTATATTTTTGGAACCTACGACCATTTTCGTGTAGCTGCAGTTGGTAAGGTACTTCCCCTTTAAAGTTTCCACTGAAAGTTTCCACCCTGCACTATATACTAGTGTTAATTTTGTCTTCCTAATATAAACCGTGTAGTCGGCAGGGGGGGGGGGATACTTGACTTTGGGAAAAAAAAATTCTTTTAAGCTTAATATTTGCAAGGTATCATCCCGACTTGATATTACTGATATGTAGTAGGAGAGGTACCCAAATTTTTTTAACGATGTTTTTGTACTTCTTTGTCAAAGTTAAAACAATAAGTTACAGCTTTCTAGTACTAATGATTCCTGAGCTAAGCCACGGTCATACTAGATACATAAAAGGATATGACGAAACTATAAGGGCTCTTTGTTAACTACGGAACCCAGAAACACCTTAAAACACTTATATTATGACAAAATAGGTTTCGTAACAGATATTGTTGACACCCTTCAAGTTCAGATCTCTAAAAATGGATCAGAAACCCGATCATCAATAGAATAATAACCTCAGGGAATATGAGACTAAAAAGAACACAATTCTCACTAATGTTAATTTTGGGTTTATACTTAATAAATATAATAATTGAGGTAAATTTAATAAAATTTCAAAGGTGTAAACTGATACCGTTTACTTAATTTTCAAGTTGATTTATTAAATTATTCATAACGACCCAAGTAATTTCTCGTTACGTCTTGTTTAAAGAAATTTAATTTGAATTTATTTTATTTTATTTCATCCAAGCGCTCGTGTCGTGCCGAGTTGCTCTTTCTTTCCTATATCACGAAAGTTGAGCGATATTTGCTATGGTCAGAACCCAGATGGGTGACCGCTTGTGGCCCAACAACAAAAGCTTTTCCGTGTTTCCGTTGGTCCCAGCTACTAGTAATGATAGTAGTCATTAAGCCAATTTAGAGACCATTTGACAAACCGGTTAACCACTAACATGGCATAATATACGGCAGTTGGAAAACCAGTACTCTCGTCAAATCCCCTAGTTTTCGTAGCATACTCCTTAAAAACCATAGCTACAACCAGAATAAGGCTAGGTGGCTAGGGCAGAAAATGAATGATTTTTTATTTCATTTTGTTTATCTACTCTGTGTCTGAAATCTAGGTCCGGGGGATGCAAGGAGGTTGCATAGAGGAGGGGGCAGAAAGGGGAGCAGATGATGTAGTGTAGGATGTTAAATTAAAGCAATCCGTTACAAAAACGTTGCAGCTAGAATACTTATGCAGTACAGTGCACTTTGCTCGTTTTAGCAGAGAATGGCTAAATCATTACTAAACAGTTTAGTACGTGACAAAAACCTTAAATAGTATCCGTAGTTTAAATTTCAATTAAACTGTACGTAGCTTAATTGTTTTGTGATAAGATTTAACTAAACAGGAACTTTTTGGATCCCAGGTACATTTTAAGATGTCACTCAACAAAGACAGGTCGAAGAACGGAAAATAATTTTGTTCGCATTACAGAATGATGCAATATACATACATACATACATAATATCACGCCTTTTTCCCGTCGGGGTAGGCAGAGACCACAGTCCTCTACCTGCTACGATCTTGACACACTTCCCTTGCTTCCTGTACTTGCATCAATCCTTTCATAAATGCTCATCGGGTTAGGGTACTTTTAATCTGGCTCGGTTTTAAAACTTTTATACATAACGATCTTTTATATGGGGTGTAAGGGCAGGATTAGTCAACGAAACTGAACACGAACAACGAACTGACAGCTTTCAGTGAATGAAACTTTTAGAAAATTGAATAAAAACTCTGCATTTCCATATAGAATTGTAAACTTGATTGGACAGTTTCTATGGCGAGCCCGATTATTTCTTTCATTTCCTAAAAGTTTCATTCACTGAAAGTTGTTCAGTTTTGTTGACATACACCCTGTATAATCTTTAATTTTTCTCTTAGTCATTTTTGTCAGGCAAGGAGGTTTTAACCCACGTAAAATCGTAGTAAAACCTCCTTGGTGTCAGGTAAGTAAGTATGTGGTATCAATGTCTTTCATACAGATGTTTTGATCGTTGCTGACCTACAACATTGTTGCTCAGTTTTGAGCTTATTTCTCGAATTAACGCTAGTGTTAAATTTTAATTAATTTATGAGTATTCTTCCTAGTATAATAATTTCATAAATATACTGGCATAGCACTGGCGTTATGCTAATCTCGTCAAACAGTTCCCTCAGGGAACCGCGACCAGTCTTTCGGACCTCTTACAATGAATACTGAATCGATATCGGCTGCCCAGCGCCAAAACAGCTTTCAACCCCAACTTCCAACACTCTGTATAACTCACGTTGCCAACTGTCAAAACCAATTCGCTACCTGCAATGACCTTTCTTCTTTATCAATTCTGTTTGTGTCGCAGAAAATAGGTATGTTTTATAAAAAGCCGTATTGAGAAAGGCTTCATAAAAAAGGTTTAAAATATCTGTCAAAAGCAGACAGAATGTGGGCACAATTTCATTGTTTATGTTTTTGTCACAAAAGTAAAATAGGTAGGTAATTAATTAACAAAATATTGTTGTACGTAACTTAAATGGGACGACAAGATCCAAAGCTTCTCATTGTAATGCTTTTTTTCTGTTGATTTTTTAAAATCTTTACACATTAATTATAATATTGTGTAGGGACAGCATTCCGAAAACTGAAAGGGCATGCTCAGCCAAGAAACTCAACAACTTTCAGTTGATGAAACTTTTATGGACGTGCAAAAAAAAAACAACTCCATACAAAATTGTTAACTCGATTATACAGTTTGTTTGGAGAGGCCAATTTCTTTTCTTTTTTCTTTCTTTCTTTTCTTTTTGTTAACATGCCCTTTCAGTTTTCGGAAGGCTGTCCCTTACTAAACAATGCATTCCTATGCATGGAACAAAAGCACAAAGGAACATAGATTGATGTAGAAAAAAAACTATTCTCCTCCGGGAAAGTTATCAGTTTTATGGGTCCAACTAACATACTGAGAGGAACGTAGTTGATTAGGAACCACCCTATTTTGCAGACATTGTGTTATTTTACGGAAGAGTCTGTTTAGCTATTTAAGACATTTTCTGTATTTTCCGAGAAATATGCGAATCATAAATAAATATTTTTAGCAAGGGGGGTTATTGTGGTAATCTTAACGATATTACCAAAATAAAAACGTTTGCCTTAGTTTAGATTTAACATAACTTTTGAGGCAAACGTTTTTGTTTTGGTAATGTCGTTGAAATTGTGTTTGAAGTTTGATTTTTTTATAAGAAAGAGATCATTCCACGCGGTGTTTATTAATAATAAAATTCCTTTATTTAAAGCTTGAAGCCACCTGTGTTAATAATCACAATTAACTACTCACCTTAGAGTGTGAACATTAGTTCGTTTGTAATTAATGATACTACTACTATGCTAATGTTGGAACAATTTTTTTGTCTCGTTAGAATGCAAAAGTCTTAAATTTTATTGTACGATCTTATATATTTTTCAGTTGTTCAGCTTCGTGGACTGAGCATAGCCTTCTAGTTCCCAATAAACAGTCCCTTCATAATGGAATTCAATCTTGAATATTCAAATGCCTTCCACAATAATTAAGTAGATGCGGAGCGCGAGGCCTTGAGTATAAACAAAATGGCAATGAATTTAAATGGAAATAAAACAATTTAGCAGCCTGATAAATAATGTCTTATAACCAAATCTCTGAGTTTATCGTCATTGTAGTAAACAAATAAGTAATAAGTAATAAACTGACGACCGAATTGGTGTGGTTGGTAGTGATCGTGCCTGGCAAACCGAAGGTCACAGGTTCGAAAATTGGTGTGGTTGGTAGTGATCGTGCCTGGCAAACCGAAGGTCACAGGTTCGAAACTTGGTGGCAAACATTTTTTGATGAATATGGATGTTTGTACTTTAGTCAGTGTTTATTGTATTCACTAGCTGTATGTGTGCACTTAACTGTGAAGGGGCTTGTGTGTTCAAATTTATATACTCCTAAACCATTATGTTATAATTTCATCCTTTTTGGGGATTAATATATGTCTCTGACACAACTAACTTGTAAACTTACCATGAAATTGAAAACTTTTCCCAAAGGAAAATAGGTCGAAATACGAACTGGCCAAATGTAAGTCAAACTCGCGCACCAAGGGTTCCGTTGAAATTTTTTTTTTATGTATAAATAATTAATTTAATTTTAATTATAACTTTATTTTTTATAAGTAAAAGTTATGGTATTTTTATTGCTATAAAATTTTATTGTGATGTTCCTAAAAATTTAAAATTTTCGGAATTTTCCCTATATGTGCGCTACATGCCAAATCTCAAGATTCTAGGTCAATTGGAAATATCCTTTAGGTTTTGATTCCCTTGCGAGTAGTTAGTTTCAAAATATGCAGCTTAAACAGATGTTTCTTTTGATTGGGTTGACATAGAAGTTTGATTTGTTACAGCTTAAAGGTATTATAACCTTCTTCTTCTTTGATTTAAGAGCTTGGCTCTTGTCGATGGAGTAACTTCCAGTCCTCACGTTGTATCGCGAGCTGCTTTACCTCCTGAAACGACACGACATTGACCTTTTCTTTAATCTGGTCAAAGTAGCTTCGCCTAGGTCTTCCTCGTCCCCTCTTTCCTTCAATCTTTCCTTCCATTATGTTTCTCAGGAAATTGTCGTGCCGTATCAGGTGACCTATCATTTTCCCTCTTCGGTTATCTATTCTTTTTAGTAAACTTCTTTTCTCTTTGACTATTTCTAGCACTTCCTCGTTTCTTTTCTTTTCCGTCCAGCTAATTCTTTCCATTCTCCTCCAGCACCACATCTCAAATGCTTCTAGCCTTTCTCTATCTCTTTGTGTCAGTGTCCATGTCTCACTTCCGTACAATACAATGCTCTATATGTACACCTTGATTAAGCGCTTTTTTACCTTCTTAGATATTTTGGCCTTCAGGAGGTGTTTCTTGTTATTAAAGGCTTTTTTAGCCATAGCTATTCTTTGAACGATATTGGGTGTACATCTGGAGTCACTGGTGATTAAGCTTCCTAAATATCTGAATTTATAAACCTGTTCTATTGTAACGTTATTCAGTTTGATTGGACAGTGATCTGGGGTATGTTTAGATGCTATAAGTGTTTTGGTCTTTCCAGTGTTTATTTTCAAACCAAATTGTAAGAAAGTTTTATCCATTTTTGTAAGAAGATCTTGCAGGTCTTGACTATTTTGAGCAACTGCTGCTATATCATCTGCAAACCTAATAAACTGAATTTTTTGCCCATTAATTTTAATTCCTCCGCTGTCTGAGTCTACTATTTCTTGTATGGCCTGCTCTATAAACACATTAAATATTAACGGTGATAGTGGACACCCCTGTCTTACACCTTGTCTTATCTTTGCCTTTCCCTTTTCCTCTCCGACTTCTATGATTGTTTCTTGTCCTTTGTAAAGTTCGTAAATAATTTTTCTATCTCTATAGTCAACTCCTATTTCACGGAGAACTCTCATCATCTTCCTCCAATCTACGTTGTCAAACGCCTTTTCCAGATCGATGAATGCTATATGTGTATTCTGATTTAGCTCCATGCGTCTATCGATTATCATCCGAAGTGCTAGAATCGCTTCCCTAGTTCCTCTATTCTGTCTAAAGCCATACTGATCTGGTCCTATATGTTTTTCCACTATTGGTCTTAATCTTTTCTGAATTATTTTAAGTAATATTTTTGAGGCTTGTGAGATTAAACTTATGGTCCGGTGTTCATCGCATTTCATAGTATTTGTTTTTTTCGGAATTGTAACGGTTTTACTGATACAGAAATCTGTAGGAATTTGTCCTGTTGTATACATAATTTGCAGAATTTCGAAAATTTCTTGAAGCATGGGCTCACAAGCCATGTATTTGATCATTTCAATGCATATCTGATCTTCTCCTGTTGCTTTACCATTTGGAATACTCATTAATGCTTTGATAAACTCTTCTTTAAGAATAGCTGGTCCTTTCTCTTCTTCATCTACAAAACGTTCTTCTTCTATATCATACTCTTGTAAACCTTGTCCTTTATACAAACTCTCAATGTACCTTTTCCACCTTTCTAATATTTCACAGTTGTTTATTAGGATATTTCCTTGTTCATTCAAAATTGCTGTACTTTTTGTTTTGTGTTTTTTATCCAAGTCTCTTATTGTATTATAGGCTTTATCTATTTGTCCCTTTTGAAAATATTCTTCTATTTTGTTGCAAATTTGTATTGTGTCAAGTTATTTGCATTTTCTACATTTAGCTGTTATTTGGTTCGTGAGTCTTCTATATTCCTTTATGCTCTTATCATCAATTTTATTCTTCAGTTGTCTCCTTGCTACTATCAAATCAATAATTTCTTGAGTAAGCCAGCTTTTTCTTGGTATAACTTTTTGTTTGTTCAAGCAATTGTCTGCTGTTGTTTTAAATATATCTCTAACGTTATTCCATCTTTCATTTAAACTTATATTATTATTTATGTTACTATTTATTTCCATTTTATATGTTTCTAGCTTAGTTCCTACTTCATTACAATATTGCACTCTATTATCACTATCTTTGTCCTTAAGTTTATTGAGATCGAATTTCTTTGGTTTCTTTTTCTTTTTCTGTTTAGTCTTCTCAAAAATATGTTTGCTCAGCAGCAAATTGTGGTCGGTATTAAGGTCAGCTCCTGGCAGGGCTTTGCATGACTTTACTTGGTTTCTGTATATTGTTTTTACAAGTATGAAGTCTATCTGATATCTCCCTATATCTCCTGGCATTTTCCAAGTGTATAGCCGTCTCTTTGGTAGTTCAAAATATGTGTTTGTTATTATTAAGCCATTTTCCTTACAAAACTGTACTAATCGATCTCCTCTTGCATTTCTCTTTCCCAACCCATGTTTCCCTACTATGTTTTCTTCAGCCCCTTCTCCAACTACTGCATTAAAATCCCCCATCACTATGAGATTATCTTTTTCTTTCACTGCATCTAATATCGAATCCAGGTCATTGTATAACTCTTCTATTTCGTCATCGCTATGGTTTCCTGTAGGCATATACACTTGGACAATTATTGTAGGTACTGGTTCTGATTTTATCTTTATGGCAGTTATTCGGTCACTGTGATGTATTGTATTCTCAACTAATTCTCCCCATTTTCTGTTTAATACTATTGCTGTTCCATTTGATCCCTGTTTTAATCCGGTGTAAATTATTCTAAACTCTCCATCCCAGTAATCGCCACTTCCCTCCCATCTTACTTCACATAACCCCAAAATGTCTATGTTTAATCTTTCCATCTCCATCTTCATTTCTTCTACTTTCCCCTCTGCCAACATCGTCCTCACATTCCACGTTCCAATTTGGCAAGGATTTCGCATGATGACGACCGATTCAGCCTTGCGTCTAAACCTGCCGGACTCAGACCGCCACGGTATGTTATATCGTGGAAGCCCATTGTCAAGAACCGTACTACTATTTATTGACATTTCCATTACTCCTTTTTTGAGGACAAATATAGTACGGTAGTGTCCCCGCTCGCTTTCCGCACCGCAGTTCAGTAACCGGGAATCCGCCTACTGATATCTGGACAGAAGCCCTACCGGATCCCATATCTTCGGCCTTCTACCAGTACTAGCACCGCCGCTGCCCGATGCTAGAGGAATGCCTATTCTGATGGCGGCAGGTAATCGCCATGTCACAAAATCGTCATCAGACACATGTGGCATTTTCTAGGTAAGCCCACCCCACTGGGCTTCCCACCACGTCCTGGTAATCCTGCCGCTGCTTGGTCGGAGACTGCTTATTCAGTATATTCGCAGCTAACCACCATATCTGATGGCCGTTCACTATCCGCCACCTGTGACCCCGTTGGTAGCCTGTAGCTCAGCCTCAACCATATATATAACCTTGAGTATTTGATATAAATTTCAATTTAATACCTCTATTCATGTCTACCTCTAGTCAGTTCATGAGGAAACAGCTAGAAAGTTTTTTTTTAAATATTTTTATTATAAGATGCAACAAAAAATTTATGCTTTTCGCAATTTTTTAAGGGTTCCGTACCTCAAAAGAAAAAAACGGAACCCTTATAGGATCACTTTGTTGTCCGTCTGTCTGTCTGTCTGTCTATCAAGACCCTTTATCTCACGAACGGGTAGAGGTATCAGGTTGAAATTAATAACATATATTAGGGTCCATGAACCACACAAGATCTGAAATTTTATTTTTTTTACAACGACGCAATCAAAAGATATGGCATTTTATGTCCTCATCTCCATACATTTATGCACTAATGCAAAACCTATAGGGTACTTCCCGTTGACCTAAAATTATGAAATTTGGCAAGAAGCTAGGTCTCACAGTACAAATAAAGGGAAAAGTCTGAAATCATTAAATATTACAACTTTTCTCACAACTAATGGTAACCAATTGTGGTGAGCTCATATAAGAGAGGGGTCAAGTTGGATGATCGCGGAGGCGATTTTTGTTTTAGTTCTATTTTAAAAACGAGAACACTTACAAACTTGAAAATTAGTATGTTTATAGTGCATAAGCTATAAAATAACAACAAATAATAAAACTTGGTCAAGCGCGTGTCGGACTCAAAAAATCTAGCACAAACGTGGTGGTACGGAACCCTCGGTGCACGAGTCCGACTCGCACTTGGCCGGTTTTTTTCCTTTATCTGTGCTATAAGACGTTGCTTCGTTCCAAATTTCAAGATTCTGAGTTCACTAGAAGTACCCTGTAGGTTTTGATTCCCTTGCGATTGTCAAAAAACTCGAAAATTTGCGGCATAAACAGCTGTATCTTTTGATTTCGTCTGCTTAGAAGTTTGATTTTTTACAGCGCCAAGTGACAGTAGACTTGAGTATTTGATATAAATTTCAGCGTGATACCTTTACGCGTTCCTGAGAAATAGGGTCGTGACAGACGGACAACAAAGTGATCCTATAAGGGTTCCATTTTTTCCTCTTGAGGTACGGAACCCTGAAAATTTTACCTCCCATACAAAATGCGCTATCAGCTGATGCACTTTCTATGAACGGCCAAAAATTGATTTACGTTTTTCGATATATGTTCCTTGGGAAATGTTGGTCAGTTTCATGATCTGACATTACAAAATTATGTTCAGTATTTCATTAGGATCTTATATTTTAAAGCTTTCTTGAAAATACTTAGATTTCAGTTTAGTTTTAATTTGCCTTTGCTTTATTCTGATTGCTGTTAATTGTTTAAAAATGAAATAAATGATATTGAATATTTTAGGTGACATTTTGTCACCCAGTGATATTCAAGAATTGCTTCCCAAACGTTTTTGTATCCTTGAGTTTCTCTGATCATGATCCTAAGACGAGACAAAAATAAAAATGAAGGTAAGTATTCCTTGCGTAAGGTTGATTATATTAGATCAGAACACCTGCTCCCGGTAGCTTTCCGATAATTGTATTGACTCTACCAACAAGATTCTTGAACATTTATTTTGTAAGTGTTAATAAATACTGGAGTGTTTACATTGAGACCCTTAGTTTCAACAGAAGGAGAGCGCTCGGTAGTTATAGTAGTTGCTCTTTCCTTCCAATCTGGATGGGTGACCGATGGTTGTACTTTCGTGTTTTTTTTTACTTATAAGGCAAGTTAAGCCGTTAGGCATGGCTACTGTCAAGATATTTGGTTGCTAAGTCTGATGCCATTTAGCGGCAAACTCTGATAATCAAGTTGGCCTCTATGCCGGCGAAACCTAATTAAGGATTGGGTCATAATTTTGATGTATGCATCTGCCACGATTTATATCCACTGTTGGATACTTATCGTTTGGCTCCATTAGGCAAGTGGTTAGCATAACGAAGACTACGTTGCCGAAGTTTTCAAGCCACCAAAATGGCCTCTGACATGGTGTAAGGGGCCTTTAGACCGCTATCTGACATACAGACTGGAACCTGGCACTTTCTGAGCCATGAAAAACTCCATATTCTAGCATTTATCACTAGAGATCACAAAACTGATTCCGAGTACGATTGAGAGTATAGGATTACTAAAGGACTACTTTGAAAAAGGACTACTTTGAAAAAAGTCGCAACCACACCTTCCCAAATATAAAGACTAATTCCGCATATATTGAGATAGACTTAGTTTTGTTAACGAGCAATGCCTGCCAAATTAGTTTCTGAATGAAGAAATGTGTGATAGCAGCTTTAATTTATCGACGACAGGTCGGATAATCTGTCGAAACTACAGTGATTGTGTCTCATCATCTAACTTATATTCTACGCTATTAACAGTGAACAAAGTTATGATTTTCGAAGTAGTATCAATGTGTTTGCGAAATCAAAATTTGACCTCGGGTGAAAATTTTTAACGTTTCTTGAAAGAGCTACTAGCCAAGAGCGCTACACATAAATAATTGAATATTGGGGTACATTTCACATAAAGATCCCAAAGTAGGCAAAGCTTGTGGTGTATCAGGTGACAGAAAAAATTAGTACGCTCAGGCAAATAAATCGTACATTCTATTTCTTAGTAAAAAAACCGGCCAAGTGCGAGTCGGACTCGCGCCCTAAGGGTTCCGTACCTATCTACCATACGAGTATGATATACTAAAAGCTTTTGCTCTTTGATTTTAAAAACTAAGTGACCATCCAACTTGACCCCTTTTTCATAGAAAAGTTCTTGAAACAGGAGCTCACTCTAATTGGTTACTATTAGTTGTGAGAAAAATTGAAATATTTAATGATTTTAGACTTTCCCTTTATTTTTACAGTGAGACCTAGCTTCTTGCCGAATTTCATAATTTTAGGTCAACGGGAAGTACCCTGTAGGTTTTGCTTTTTTGCATAAATGTATGGAGATGAGGATGAGGCCATATCTTTTGATTGCGTCGTTGTAAAAAATGGAAATTTTCAGATCTTGTGTAGTTTATGGACCTTAATATTCATTATCAATTTCAACCGAATACCTTTTCTCGTTCGTGAGAAAAAGGGTCTTGACAGGCAGACAGACAGACAGACAGACGGACAACATAGTGATCCTATAAGGGTTCCGTTTTTTTATTTTGAGGTACGGAGCCCTAAAAACGGAACAATAGGTATCAGAGGCTGATATACAACATAAATAGATGAATAAAACCCAGACAATAAAGAATCAAATCAATTATTATTCTTGGTCTCCATCTTAAAAAGCTTTCATCTTCTTTTAGAAGGAAGCAAACATATTTAACAACTAAGTATTCACAGTATTCGCGTAATTTGCTAAAATAACAGCAATTTGTTCGGTACTTTATGTAGCGTGACTCACACGAGGAAGCTGCCTCGGTCTTTAATGGAAAAGATGTAATTACAAAGTTTCGCCTTCATGCCATGTTGGCAGTCTTTTGAATTTAGTTAAAAATTAACTTTTGCACACGAAAATTGCAAAGTGGTATTGAAGTAAGAATTTTTTAAATGTTTTACTTAAAATTGTTTTTTTATATATGTTATTACTAGCTGTTACCCGCGACTTCGTCCGCGTAGATTTTATAAAAAAACAGAACTCTAACTTAACGGTAACATATTTTGCGGAACGTAAAAGATGCATTTGTACTTATCCAAGTTGAATGCTATCTTACTACAAATTAAATTATGTTTTGATTTTATTCAACTTGTAGGTAGTGCAGAATTTTCAATTTTCAATCATTACAGGTGAATTTAAAAAAGAAGGCAATAAAGGGAGTGAATGGGTAGCGAGGAGGTATTAATAAAAGTCAAAAAATTATTAAAAAGGTATTAATAAAATAAAAGTCCCTATTCCTCCCTATCTATCCTTTTCTATCCCCCCTTTCCCCTCCCTCTTGCCCTCCTTCTCCCTCCTTCCCCCACCTCAATCCCCATTCCCCTCCCTCAACCTCTTCATCTCACTCACCCTCTCCCCCCATCACCCCTCTCAGCCTCCCCCCCTCCACCATCCCCCTCCCATTCCCCCTTCCCCTCCCTTTCCCCCTTTCTCTTCCCTCCCTCTCTCTCCCCCCTCCCTCTACCCCTTCCCCTCTCTCCTTCCTCCCCCCAATTCCCCCTCCCTCCCCCACTCTCTCCCCCTCCACCACGCTAACCCCATTCTCCCTCTCCCCCTCCCCGCCTCCCCCCATCCGCCCTCCCCCACCCCCTTCCCTTTCCCCTACCCCTCCCCCCATTCCCCTGCCCCTGACCCTACCCTATCCCTGCCCCTAACCCTGCCCCTACCCCTATTCCTATCGCTATCCCTTCCCCTATCCCTACCCCTAACGCCATCTTAACCGCTATCCCTATTGTTATATAAACATACAACCGACACTCATATTGATTTTTAGACATTTCAAACCTATCGCACCCCAACCCCATCCCCAGGGGATGGTATTTCACGTCCACCACGTTGGATTTCTAAATTGTTGTAGTTTTCGTAATTAGCGACCCGATATACCATAAAAACAACAACCTTATTGATTTTTAGACATTTCAACCCTATCGCACCTCAACCCCGTCCCCAGGAGATGATGGTATTTCACGTCCACCACGTTGGATTTCAAAATTTTTGTAGTTTTCGTAATCAGCGACCCGTAAACCATACAAACGACACCCATGTTCATTTTCAGACATTACAACCCTGTCGCACCCCAACCTCATCCCCAAGGGATGATGGTATTTCACGTCCATCACGTTGGATTTCAAAATTGTTGTAGTTTTCGTAATCAGCGACCCGAATAACCATAAAAACGATACCTATATTATATTGGCTTTTAGAATTTTTCACCCCATTTACCTCTTTTAGGGGTTGAATTTGGGGTGGAATTTAAATAACAGTGATTTTCGTTCCACAGAATTACAACCCTAATGCCTAAATTATAAATTTTGTGGATTTTACTTCGAAAATGAACGATTTTCAACTTCATCCCCCTTTTCACCCCTTAGGGTGTAGAATTTTCAAAAACCCTGAGACACGTAAAACTCAATTTTTTGTCGTCAGCCTAAATACAAATTTTGAAGCCCCCCCCCCCCCCCAACCCCATCCCTAACCAGCCTTTCCCTCCCCCAATCCCCCCTCGCTTTCCCTCTTCCCCTCATCCTACTTTCCCCTTCCCTCTCTACCCCTCCCTTACCCTACCCCTTCCTCCCCCTACCCCTTCCTACCCCTTTCTCACCCCCTCCCCCTAACTCTTCCCCTACCCCTCTCTCACCCCCTTCCTCTCCTTCTCCCCTCCCCCTCTCCCTTTCGATATCCCTGCACCTAACCCTGCCCTTACCCCTATTCCTATCCCTTCCCCTATCCCTACCCCTAACGCCATCCTAACCGCTATCCCTATCCTTATATAAACATACAACCGACACTCATATTGATTTTTAGACATTTCAAACCTATCGCATCCCAACCCCATCCCCAGGGGACGATGGTATTTACGTCCACCACGTTGGATTTCAAAATTATTGTAGTTTTCGTAATCAGCGACCCGATAAACCATACAAACGACACCCATATTGATTTTTAGACATTTCAACCCTATCGCACCCTAACACCATCCCCAAGGGATGATGGTATTTCACGTCCACCACTCTGTATTTCAAAATTGTTGTAGTTTTAGTAACCAGCGACCCGATAAACCTTACAAACGATACCCATATTGAGTTTAGGACATTTCAGCCCTATCGCAACTCAACCTTATTCCCAGGGGATGATGATATTTCACGTCCACCACGTTGAATTTCAAAATTGTTGTAGTTTTCGTAATCAGCGACCCGATAAACCATACAAACGATACCCATATTAGTTTGTAGACTTTTTCAACCCATTTACCTCTTTTAAGGGTTGAATTTGGGGTCAAATTTCAATAACAGTGATGTACGTTCCACAGAATTACAACCCTAATGCCTAAACAATAAATTTTATGGATTTTAATAAGAAAATGAAGGATTTTCAACTTCATCCCCCTTTTCACCCCTTAGGGTGTAGAATTTTCAAAAACCCTTAGACTCGTAAAACTTCATTTTTAGTTGTCAGCCTAAATACAAATTTTGAAGATCCTAACGTCAAAACTGACGGACTTTCATACAAACTTTCATCCCCTATTTTACCCCCTTAGGGGTGGAATTTTGTAAAACCCTTTCTTAGTGCACCCCAAAGCCTCATAAGGAACCTACATGCCAAATTTGGAATCTCTAGACCCAGCGGTTTGGGCTGTGCGTTGATATGTCAGTCAGTCAGTCAGTCAGTCACCTTCTTTCATATATATAGATAGAAAAGTGCCCTGCTATAGAGCGTCCTCTGGTATTTCACAGAAAATATTCGTAGATACATCATACAGCGTGATAGTCAAATATCTAGCTATAGGTACTCAGGGCGTGGCTCATGATTTGTATGGGGCAGCCAATTCTTTTTTTTTTTGAAATTTTTTGACCTATATTTCTTGGGGAAAGTTTTTCAGTTTCAAGTGCTGAGAACTAGAGATGGGCCGACTATAACCCGAATCTATTCAAGTCGCGAGTGAATAGGCTTCTTTTGGGCAAGCTCGTTCAATCGTCGACCCCATCTCTGTCTTCAAGTCCAGATCGAGGTAAAGAGCAAGCCCATCTACAATAAAAAATCAATGGTACAGCAGCACTGCACTTACTTTCTCGCAATACTCAAGGAAAAACTATCAACCGCAAACTTAAATGTGTAATGCCATACACGTAGTATGGAAATACAAACTTTTAATTACGTTTTTCCAAAAAATGTTCGAGATCAATTCAGAATTCAAATTGTCAAACATTAAAACAGACAAACGTCAAACGATTTCGAGTAAATCACATGTTTAACTTTTGGTAGTACTGGAACACCCTGTATATGAATTTTCACAGATCAATGGATACTACCGTAGGATACTTACATGGATAATTTTTTAATTTCCCAACACATGTTCCTTATGGATAGTTCAGTTTAGTCTACCGAGCTAGCCCTTTCACTTTTGGTACACCCTGTGTACTAAATTATATTCAAAAAAATCATAAATAATATCCAGTCAAGAAGACTATCAATCCAGGATTAATATTATCTTCTATATATATATAAGAAGAAGGTGACTGACTGACTGACTGACTGACTGACTGACTGACTGACTGACTGACTGACATATCAACGCACAGCCCAAACCACTGGGTCTAGAGATTCCAAATTTGGCATGTAGGTTCCTTATGAGGCCTAGGGGTGCACTAAGAAAGGGTTTTACAAAATTCCACCCCTAAGGGGGTAAAATAGGGCATGAAAGTTTGTATGAAAGTCCGTCAGTTTTGAAGTTAGGATCTTCAAAATTTGTATTTAGGCTGACGACTAAAAATTAATAATTACGTGTCTCAGGGTTTTTGAAAATTTGACACCCTTAAGGGTGAAAAGGGGGATGAAGTTGAAAATTCTTTATTCTTAAAGAAAAACTACATAATTAGGCATTAATGATGTAATTCTATGCAACGTTCATCACTGTTATTGAAATTCCACCCAAAATTCAACCCCTAAAAAAGGGAAATGGGGTAAAAAAGTCTTAAAACCAATATGGGTATCGTTTGTATGGTTTATCGGGTCGCTGATTACGAAAACTACAACAATTTTGAAATCCAACGTGGTGGACGTTAAATACCATCATTCCCTTAGGATGGGGTTGGGGTGCGATGGGGTTGGGGTGCGATAGGGTTGAAATGTGAATATGGGTGTCGTTTGTATGGTTTATCGGGTCGCTGATTACGAAAACTACAACAATTTTGAAATCTAAGGTGGTGGACGTGAAATACCATCATCCCTCTGGGGATGGAATTGGGGTGCGATAGGTTTGAAATGTCTAAAAATCAATATGGGTCTCGTTTGTATGGTTTATCGGGTCGCTGATTACGACAGCTACAACTACTTTGAAATCCAAAGTGGTGGACGTGAAATACCATCGTCCCCTGGGGATGGGGTTGGGGTGCGATAGGTTTGAAATGTCTAACAATAAATATGGGTGTCGTTTCTATGTTAGGGAAAGCGGTTAAATTAACGTTAGGGGTAGGGATAGGGGCAGGGATAGGTAGAGGTAGAGAGGTAGAGAGGTAGAGAGGTAGAGAAGTAGAGAGGTAGAGAGGTAGAGAGGTAGAGAGGTAGAGAGGTAGAGAGGTAGAGAGGTAGAGAGGTAGAGAGGTAGAGAGGTAGAGAGGTAGAGAGGTAGAGAGGTAGAGACGTAGAGACGTAGAGAGGTAGTGAGGTAGAGAGGTAGAGGGGTAGAGGGGTAGAGAGGTGGAGAGCTAGAGGGGTAGAGAGGTAGAGAGGTAGAGGGGTAGAGGGGTAGAGGGGTAGAGAGGTAGAGGGGTAGAGAGGTAGAGGGGTAGAGAGGTAGAGAGGTAGAGAGGTAGAGGGGTAGAGAGGTAGAGGGGTAGAGAGGTAGAGGGGTAGAGGGGTAGAAGGGTTGAGGGGTAGAGGGGTAGAGGGGTAGAGGGGTAGAGGGGTAGAGGGCAGAGGGGGAGAGGGGTAGAGGGGTAGAGGGGTAGAGAGGTAGAGAGGTAGAGAGGTAGAGAGGTAGAGAGGTAGAGAGGTAGAGAGGTAGAGAGGTAGAGAGGTAGAGAGGTAGAGAGGTAGAGAGGTAGAGAGGTAGAGAGGTAGAGAGGTAGAGAGGTAGAGAGGTAGAGAGGTAGAGAGGTAGAGAGGTAGAGAGGTAGAGAGGTAGAGAGGTAGAGAGGTAGAGAGGTAGAGAGGGAGAGAGGGAGAGAGGTAGAGAGGTAGAGAGGTAGAGAGGTAGAGAGGTAGAGAGGTAGAGAGGTAGAGAGGTAGAGAGGTAGAGAGGTAGAGAGGTAGAGAGGTAGAGAGGTAGAGAGGTAGCGAGGTAGAGAGGTAGAGAGGTAGAGAGGTATAGAGGTGGAGAGGTAGAGACGTAGAGACGAAGAGAGGTAGAGAGGAAGAGGTACAGGTACAGATAGAGGGAGATGGAGAAGGAAGGGAAGGGGGAGAGGGAGGGAGTAAGGGAGGGTGAGGGGGTGAAAGAGAGGGAGAGTGAGGGGGATAGGGAGGGGCAGTGGGAGAGGGGGGAGGGGGAGAGACAGAGGGACGGGGAGGGGGAGAGGAAAGAGGAGAGGGAGAGGAAGGGGGGAGAGGGAGAGAGAGGGAGAGGGTTTCAGTTTTTCTCAATTACTTCTGCGAATTGGCTCTGTTTTGAAATATGACATAAAGGTGTCTCTCATCTCTCTCTTTACATTTGTTAGGATACTGCTTCTAAGTTCCTCTGTTCTGAGTAATTTATGAATGACGACTGTATATTATATAAAACTCAGCTGGATCTTGAATTATACTCATTGATTTGCGCAGGGTTAGTCCTGTTTTTCCTTAGTTTAAAATTACCCCGAAATGATGGGATACATAATAATTGCCCTGGACTAAAATATCTCATTGCTTCGGAATACCGGTAACAACCTAAATATGAAATCCACGCGAGCGAAGCCGCGGGCAACAGCTAGTAGATTAATAAACTCAATGGAACCAATTTTGGGTAAATCACATATTTACGATTTGGTGGTACAGGAACACCCCTTATATGAAGTTACACAGATCAATTGATACTGGCGCAAGATATCTTACATGGAGGTGCTTGTTCATGCAAAGTTTCTATGAGCCGTTTTTGAGAAAATTTCAATTTTTCATTTTCGTTGTATCACAGCTACTCTCAAAACGAGAGCCAGCAAGAAACCACTTAGAACCGTTCGATGGATTAGCATAAAACTCCTAAATTCAAAATATGGTGTCAATCGGACCATTCGTTTAGCCGCTAGGCCAAAGCGTGACGGACAGACCGACCGACGGATCGACCGACCGACGGACGGACATTTTTGGGAGACTTGTTTTTTATGATGTATAAGTGATATAAAACATATTTATGAGAAAATTAGAAAAACTTTTTTTTTTCACGAATACAACACCTTTCTGGCTCCGCTCGAAAGTAAAAACTATCTTACATACAACGGGTTATGATATTATTATTATTTTATGATATGGTATTTTATTATGATGATGTAATTTCCCGGATTCCGATTGGATCCAGTGAGTAAACAAACACTTACAAAGTTAAACGCAATCCTAAAAAAAGCTTGTGTGTATGGTAAAGGTACGGAAACCGGTTCTCCTGAGCGCACTCCAGGTAGTTTGCAGGAAGCTTTGTGATGAGACGTCAACGTCAGACGCACGCTAGCCTCAACACAACCATAAAATGAGAATACCCGGTAAGCTTGACTGACAGCTACCGTACGCGGCTTTGATAAACAAGGTCTTCACCAAGTCTTGTTAAGACGGGCTCAATAATATCGTATGAAACTTTGTGGGGCTTCAATTTGGAGGCTTAATCTTTATGATATACTTATAAATGGAAATTGTGACTGACTGACTGATCTATCAACGCATAGCTCAAGCTAATGATAAGGCGGTTTGGCACTCGGAAACTCTATTTTTTTTAAGATCCCGGAAATTTGAAAAGATGGTTCCACCCAGCAAACCGACAACTTTTCCCAAAGAACATAGACCGGACTATCATGTTATTTCAATTGTTTTCATTATTATGTTATTTTATTATTCCCATTGAATACCTTATTATGTCTCTCTCAATAAGTTATTTCAAGCTTATATTAATCTTGCTTATTTTATTAATTATGACTTGAAATAAATAGGCACAGGCAGACAAGTGTTAGCATTGCCATTATTTTAGGTGCCCTGCTTGTTCGGCACCTATCACGGTAAGTGATGCGTAGGTATCTGCTAGTACATTAAGATGCACGTGCGCTATTTTGGATATTACGGCCGAGGCTCAAAAATTGCAGCCCGAGCCGCAGGCGAGGGCGTAATGGAGCCGAGGGTGTAATCACCAAAGCGCACAAGCTTTTTACGACGTTTTTCAACACATTTGCGAATAAAAACGAATCGAATTCGCTTACCTGTAATTCCTGAGCCTCCATTTTTCGTTCTCACAATACTTTTCAACATGGAATAAATACACCACAAAGAGCTAAGTTTATACTTATTCGCCAGCTAATTGAAATAAGCCAAAAACACATTCTCTGAAAACGAATTGGCATTTCGTGCTGTTCTTCCATTCAATGAAGTTTTCATAGACAAGAATGTAGGTACCAATTATTCCTTTGATTTTGCTGGAAGGAGACTCTCACTTGCATTTTGTGCCCCAGTAATTATTTCCTGTGGGGTTAAATTAAGTTCTTCTTCATTGCTTGAAACCGACGAACGACATTGTTAGTTAGTCACAAAAATCAAAGCAAACGAAAATACTTCTAGGAAGGAGGAGGATAGGTCGAAATACGAAAAAAATTTCGACTTTCCATACAAACTGCATCAGTTGACAGCACATTTTGTAGGGAGATCGAAATTATTTTTCATATTTCGAATTATTTTCCTTGAGAAAAGTTGTTCAGTTATGAAACTGGGCAGAAACACCTATTAAAATATCTGGAGTGATATAAAAATTACGCTGTACAATGTATATAGACGTATAGACAAGCAAATGTATATTTAATCAGTTAAGATAACAACCATTGTTTTGTTAGAATGTAGAATATGGCAGGCGGGTGTGGAATATAATTTGATTGAAACCGAGGGATTATCGGCAAATTGATACTTGAACACAATTGTGTTGACAGTCAGACAAACGTTATATTGGAGTGTGTTATTTTTACAAATATAGGGTCCTAATGAAATAGTGAATATAATTTTTATATGTTGCTCAGACCCTGAAACTGAACAACATTCCCCAAGGAAAATAGGTCGAAATACGAAAAATCAAATTTGACCTCCCACAAAAAATGCGCTATCTATCAGCTAATAAGGTTTCTATAGGACAGGGGTTCCCAAACTTATTTTGTCTACTGCCCACTTAGAGAATAAATTCTTTTTTAGCGCCCCCATTTTTATACCTACTTAATAACCACTAAAGTGTGAATTTGTATTGGTTTCGCTCCCGAAGCCCAGTGATTCTACTCATGAAAACAAGCAACTTACGCAAAGAAAAAATTTACGTACTTGTTATGCTTAAAATGCTTATTGTATATTTTACTCGGAACTAAACTAAGCACGACAACTTTTAATAAAGACTCGACGAAAGAGTCTGGAAATTGAAAAGCACTAGCTGCGTGTACAAAAGATTTCAACTTGAGTTATGCTTTTCAGTTCTTTGTGTTCCTTTCTAGCGCAAAGAAGATACAAAATGCGAGGCAATACTTGAGTGTTCTAGAATTTTGCTGAATGGAAGGGGATCCGACCGCATTACTGGTGATTGACAAAGGCACTTTGAACCAGGAGTAATATTCCTTTTACTTTGTTGAGATTTTTTGTTCGTTCCCAACTTCATATCAACTGAACTGTTTTTAATAATTTTATCTTAACCTGAGATGCACTAATGTATTCAGAATTCTCAGATTCGTTTCCTGCTTGTATGGACCACCAAATGCAGTTCAGACCTAAGTTTGGATTTTATTTCACCAACTATGAGTCAATGGCAAGGGATCGAGCCGCAAAGAGGGCGAATCAAGGTAAACCATCGGGACGCTGGCCTGTTGGCAGGCTAAAGGACCGATCACACCTGACTGAATTCACACACTAAGTCAGTTAGTCTCCTACGTAGGAAAGGAAGGTAGAAAGATGGAACTAAGTAAGTCACTAACTGAGTAAGCCGCATAGTAAGCAACACAGTAAGGAACTTTAGTGAAGGGCCAATACGAATAGAACACCTTAACGTACGGAAAATATTCGTAAGGGCTAATTTATGTTGTATAGAAAAACACTAGAATTACTACAAAAAAAACCGGCCAACTGCGAGTCGGACTCGCGCACCGAGGCTTCCGTACCACCACATAATCATAATTGTATTAGTTGAAATTTCAGTAAGTTAATGCGCTAGATTTTTTGAGTCAGACTGCGCTTGACCAAATTTTATTATTTGTTGTTATTTAATAGCTTATTAAACTTAAACTTAAAAAAGCTTAAACATACCAAACGAGCAATGTATCCCGAATTAGTCTTTGAATTCAGCTAGCTGTGATCACTCCTTAACTCAACCGAACAGTCGTATACAAATTTTTTAAAGTGAATTTTTTTAAGTTTATTATTAGTACTTATTATTTAACCAAGATTATGCTTTATTTTTATTTTTCATGGACAAGTTGTTTGACTCGAATTAATCATTCGCAAAATTTTTACATCACTAAACCTTCTAACTCCTTTACTTGAAGGGACTTAGCAAGTTTAGTGATGTCCAAGTGCGAATGATTAATTCAACTTATCGAACAAAAAATATACTTATATTAAAAAAACGGTCAAGTGCGGGGCCGACTCTCGCGTCGAGGGATTCGATATTCCTGTAGTATTTTTAAAAGCAATAAAGCCCATCTTTAAGACCGCAAATAAGTTTGTTTGTAATTTTTTCTTCTTTTAAGTATCGGTTGTATTTGTCTTGAGGTTGTATCAGCTTATTTTTAACAATCGATAGTATTTTATTGTACAATAATTATTTTCGATAAGGCTATTCAACAGAGTTACTGTATTTCAAGATCAACTACCAACAGCGAAACTATCGCTATCGGAACATTACTATTCAGCAACTGTATTAGTAGGCACTTTTTCTACTTAGCTTTCTAGCTAGAACTCTGAATTCACAAACGTCTTTTTCTACGTAGCCTCCTAGGTAGATTTCTTATTCAGTCGTCAAATTCAAGCAGGTGTAATCGCGGCTTAAGATACCGATGGAAGTATGAAGTCACCAAGGATCTTAAAGAGCTGGGAGTGCCCGACTAGACGGAATGGGCATAGAACAGGGAAGCGTGGCGTACTTTAATGTCGGAGGCCAAGAACCACTTTGGTTCACTGAGCCAAAGAGAATGAATGAATGAATGAGGTCCATCTTGAGATGAATCTCACACTTGACGTATATTTATCAATACCATCCTTAGTTTCCGGATCTGAGTGTAATATATTTTTCCTTGACGCCTGTCAACTACGTTTTTTTAAGTGTCGATGGATGGTACGCTAATCCAATCACTGTACTGTCAGAATAAAAGCAGAAAAAGCTACTATCCTTAAAATTTTAAATAATAAAATCACCATGACCCAACAAACGAGTAAGTCGTAAAAAAATATAAAAAAAAACGGCCAAATGCGAGTCGGACTCGCGCACTGAGGGTTCCGTAACACCACATAATCATAATTGTATTAAAGTAAGTTAAATTTTTAATTTCAGTAAGTTAATGTAATAGATTTTTTGAGTCCGACACGCGCTTGACCAAATTTTATTAATTGTTGTTATTTTATAGCTTATGCACTATAAACATACCAATTTTCAAGGTTTTAAGTGTTCCCGTTTTTAAAATAGAACTAAAACAAAAATCGCCTCCGCGACCATCCAACTTGACCCCTCTCTTATATGAATGTTCTTGAAACGGGAGCTCACCACAATTGGTTACCATTAGTTGTGAGAAAAGTTGTAATATTTAATGATTTCAGACTTTTCCCTTTATTTGTGCTGTGAGACCTAGCTTCTTGCCAAATTTCATAATTTTAGGTCAACGGGAAGTACCCTGTAGGTTTTGCTTTTTTGCATAAATGTATGGAGATGAGGACATAAAAAGCCATATCTTTTGATTGCGTCGTTGTAAAAAAAATTAATTTTCAGATCTCGTGTAGTTTATGGACCTTAATATTCGTTATTAATTTCAACCTGATACCTCTTCTCGTTCGTGAGAAAAAGGGTCTTGACAGACAGACAGACAGACGGACAACAAAGTGATCCTATAAGGGTTCCGTTTTTTTATTTTGAGGTACGGAACCATAAAAAAGATGGTATCGACATGTCTGCTATAAAAAGCCTCTGCCACATAGCAGTGGAAGGGCAGTGGGACATACAAAAAAAAAACTAATAAAATCAAAGAAACCCATTCAATTTAGCAAATTTTAAAAACAAACATTTTAAAGTCAGCGAACAAGTAGTTACAAGAAGTTTTATGAAGATTGTTATTGCAGAACGGACGATAACAATGAGTTCAGCCAAGTCCAGTCGAAGTTTGATTTCAAAATATTTTCCTCTGGGACCTACGAACACAAACTACATAGTCAAACTACAGCGGATCTCGAACGTTCTGCAATATCTTCCAACTAGGTCGCGAATGCTCAAACTTCTTAAGGGGAAGGTCAATCAAGGCAGTTTTAATTCGCGCGTGGCCATGCCGTTGCAAAGGGTATGTTCCGGATTGCGGCAGTTCATCTACCAAAAATAAAAAAGATGCATCAGATGACGTTAGCTAAAAGACGGGGAAGTAAAACCAGAGAGTAAAACACTTAACCTTAGAAGTTTAACTGTGAAATTAAATCTCGATGATGAGCTAGCTGATGTTCGAACAGAGATTACTGGGATCGTTCAATATACCAATTAATGATAAAGAAAGGACTACTTTGTTCCATTTCCCCTAAATAAACAAGTAGGTTCAACAATAAAGTTAGATAAAATGTGCATCTCTACTAAATATCAGCTTTCTAGTGCTAAGGGTCTCTGAGCTAAACCGCGGACAGACAAACAGACGGACGTGACGAAATTATAAGGGTTCCTTGTTGACTTCGGAACTCCAAAAATTTAACAAAAATGTTCCGTTTATATTTTATTTTTGGGTACTTGTCCCAAAAATGTGGCATAAAGGAACAGTTACATTGTAGATCAAACCCGCTGCAACAGCAAACTCAGTTAAGAGCCAGCGCTCGGTTATGAAAACTTTCTGAAGTCAATCTGCATAAAAAATGAGGTGACAACCCTTGAGCCAGGCGGACCCGTTTTTGAGTGGTTAATCCTCTTTACATGATAAATGTTGGGGAAATAGCTGTTAACATTTCAGCAGGAGCACAGCCTTCCGGTTCTCGTCTGCTCAGGGAATGGATTGTGGCTCTGAACAAGTTTGCAGATAACTTGAGATGAACGGTTTAGCTTGGTTTACTTCTGTTTTCATTTGTTCCGTTCTGCTACTTGGCAATTTCATTATGTTTTGGAGTGTTAGAGAAGATCGCTACAGCTTTTGTCAATAAAAATTGTGGTGTCAGTTTGCATATAATCTGTATTCAAACTTGTTTGAAAACATTAGTGCATATCTAGCAATACATAAAGGTTGTCTCAATTCCTGAATTGAAAGTTAAGTTGGAAATTAAACTGAACAACTTTCCCCAATGGAATGGAATGTAATGAAATGGAATAAGTTGGCGATGGAACGGAGGTGTCACTATTTTCACAAATTATAATAATGACTCCATATTATTACAAGACAAGTAACAAGAAGATCAATATTTTTCTAAAGGATTTGTAATTGCAAGAATTAAACTGGCGCCAATTTTGCAGGCAGATTGGCTGCTTGAAATATCTGATGATATAGACAGACTATACAAGCCAGCCCTTGGCAATTTCACGTGTGTAATTGAATACTGTACTATTCTAAAAATACAAGTTTAAACAAAGAAATGATATCGCACGTCCCAGCATTGGCAAATATAATCGGCTCATAAAGTAGAAATATGTTTGGCTAGGTGGCAATAAATGTGCTAATCTGATTCAGCGCACAGAGATCTGAAACCCATTTGAATTTCCATACAATAGGAAGTACTGAGGATGTTCTATAGAAGACAGCTTTAAGATGCACTTTCCTCGAATTTTATGCAAAATTGCCGTTTTACGAGCGAGCACCTTCCACCTTGACTGTAGATTATGGCATAGTGCTCCTTAATGTCCAATTTAGTTGGAACTCTGCAAACGATTATTGTCTTTAGGTGCAGTTGGTAGACAGAGGATTATAAAGGTCATTTTTTTTTGGACGTAAGAGCGGATTATAATTCTAAAAGAAAATAAAATGGGCTTATTGCTCAGCAGAGTTGTGCGAGATAGGGTTGACAAATATCATATTCATCCTGTATATAATTAATTAACTGTAAAAGTTGTTTCACTGTAGTTACACCTTAAGACCTGTGGTGAGATCAATTAGCGAGGAAAAGGATGCTTTCTGGCATGATGTTTTATCATTAAATTACGAAATTACTGTAGTATCAATTGTTATATATAAGTCCCTTAAATAAATAAGTGAACTTTATTAAAAATACAAGCTCACAAAGGAAAGACGTCTGAACAATGTTCTAACGTTGACACAACATCGCCAATTTCCAGATAATATAAGGGGCGTCTTCTTTGCAAGCAGTTTCTAGTCTTCTACAGTTTGACCATTCATCTCAGCAACAAAAGAATGAGGAAATGGAATGTTCTCAAACAATTTATTTCTTGAGTCTTGTAGAGCTCTTGGTGTCGGTATAGGACTTGGAAGTATTATGTTGCTCTACTTCATTCATTATGTAACAAATTCAGTTTTTTCTGTGTTTTGTTTACCTGATGAACTTTTTTAGTGTAGCGACAAACCTGCGGATCGTTCCGACGCGGAAAGTACCGCTCATTACGCTCGTAACGCTTTTTAAGTATATCTGACGGAATTTTCGATAGTGTTATTCTTGACAGGTTTTTTGATGGCGGAACTTTTCGCGTCTGAATTCTCGCAGACGTGTCTCTATACTTAGAGTTTTTAATCCAACTGTCTGAGAAAGGCTCCACTTTCACTCTTATTCAACGGCGGTTTGATTATTTTTTACCAATTTTCCAATTTTTGGTTAGTCTTTTACGCAGTTGGGATTTATACTTATTTATGCTGGCTCAGCGAACCGAAGAGGATCTTGATGTCCCTCAACACAGAATCCTCAGAGAAAAAAACTGCATAAAAATTTATTTTGACGATGCCAAAAAATAGTCATGAAATAGTCATAAATAGTCACCATAAGGAAAAAAATAGTCGCGTTACAATTCTAGAATTATAGCTATGGTTTTCTGAGGATTATGGGCATAGGCTATATACAGAATCCTCAGTTCTGATGCAAGCAAACCGTGGGGACTATCGACTTGGTTTTTATTTTAAAAAATAGTCATGAAATAGTCGTCTTGATTTCCAAATTCTCAAAAATAGTCGTTCAAGGATTTCAGAGTTACAGGGGTAGCTTGCTGAGGATTCTGTGCATAGCATTTCACGGACGCAGATTCCAGCAGCACGTTTAGGTTTTTCTGTTTGATACTGATGTCAAAAAATAGTCAACAAATAGTCGTCTCAAACCATAATCACTTTGGTCTGGTTTACCTTGTAGAAGTATGTTAAAAATGCATGTTAACTTCGCCATACATTTTTCAACTCAAGTACAGTCGTGTTCAAAATGCATATCATCTTTGATGGTAAGTATTTAGTAACTTTTTTTATGTATTTGGAACCCAATATAATTAATTCTGTAATAAAAAGCAAAGTTTATTTATTTTCATGTTAAATAATATAGCTTAATAAATTACAATAATTGGTTTTAAACTAAAATAATAAAAAAATCTTCTTTATGAATATATTCAGTACCTACAGATTATTTTTAAGTTAGTTTTTTGTATAAATCACAGTCTTCGTACTTATGTCCGTTAAATGGTAAAATTAGTAATACAGGGTGTTAATTTTATTGCGTGCCATAGCTTAGGGGGTGTTTCAGTAACGATAAAGGAAAACAAAAAAAAATCTAGTTTTAAAAAATTCTGAAAATTTTAAAATTTGCCCTACGCAGAGGGCAATAACCCGCAGTGCAATGACCCGACCGAGGCTGCGCTTTTAACGAGCTGCTGTTAGTTTTAGAATTTACATTCAATTTTTAAGTAGGATTATTGAAAAAATGGAAATCCTAATTTGGAATAACGCGTTGTGTATTTACTGCTTCCATAGGCTGTAGTGTGAGTTAACTTTACATTTCATATAATTACCGTAGAACACGGCAATTGTCGTTGTAATAGCAACACTGTAGGGCACTTCAATACGCGCCGGCGGCGGCGGCGAGCGCTTGCTCGGTCACACAATTCGGTCAAGCCGAACGCCGCCATACTATTGGTTAAACATATCTCGTCTCAGAATATTGGTGCTTTTTCTATTATACGACCCACGTTAAACATTTCCAACTCTGTTACTTTGCCATTAAGTCACTGATTTGTATTATTCTACTGATATGCTATTGGGTAAAAGAAACACATATGCAGCGACATTTTAATTTTTAATGAATAGTTAAATGCGTAGGCAAACAACATTGATCATTCAAGAAGTTAGTAAAGTTAGTATAGTTAATTTAGTAATATTTGCGAACCTACCAATTATTATCAACAGTATTTTTATTTACTGAATGCATCTGGGTTTAAGCCCGATATTCTAGTTTTACCTTTCCTTAAACGTGGAACCTACATTATAAGTTTTTAGACCAAAAGGTTGGGTCTGTGCACTGATATATCAGTCGGTTTATCCTCTTACGAGTATTTACCTAATAAAAATAGATAACACAAAAATAGGGTCTGCAACAATATATAAAAATAAAAGCCTCTAACAATATCAAAATCCATTTTTTTGACAACTTGAAATCAATATCAAATAATTTTGTGTACGTACATGCATTTTTAACATACTTCTACAAGGCAAACCAGACCAAAATGATTATGGTTTGAGACGACTATTTGTTGACTATTTTTTGACATCAGTATCAAATAGAAAAACCTAACCGTTCTGCAGGAATCTGCGTCCGTGAAATACTATGCACAGAATCCTCAGCAAGCTACCCCTGTAACTCTGAAATCCTTGAACGACTATTTTTGAGAATTTGGAAGTCAAGACGACTATTTCATGACTATTTTTTAAAATAAAAACCAAGTCGATAGTCCCCACGGTTTGCTTGCATCAGAACTGAGGATTCTGTATATAGCCTATGCCCATAATCCTCAGCAAACCATAGCTATAACTCTAGAATTGTAACGCGACTATTTTTTTCCTTATGGTGACTATTTATGACTATTTCATGACTATTTTTTGGCATCGTCAAAATAAGTTTTTATGCAGTTTTTTTCTCTGAGGATTCTGTGTTGAGGGACATGGATCTTGGCCTCTGACACTAAGAGCCGCCATTCTTCTCTGTTTTGTGCAGCGTTAGGATTTATATCCTATGCTATTTAAAGGAACAGTAAATATTTGTTTATAATATATTTAATATACAACATGAGGTATTTTTAAGTGTAGTATAGTGGTGAGCGATTGGTGAACGAGTGGAAGATAGTTATTAGTAAGGAGTCAGATGGATATTAAAGGTCTGAATTAAACACGATTAATTTCCCTCCACATCCCACAGTTCGGTTTAAATTCCATTTGGCGACCAAGTGCCAGTTGTAACATCACTTAATTATTTCATGGCGACCGGGTCAGTTTTGAAGTAATTTAGTCGGAGTAGACAGACTTAAGAAAGGAGATGGCGCCTGGTCGAGGTTAATTTGGAGCCCAAGACCAGGAGCGCGATGTCCTACTGCATCTAGCTGAGAGCACTACCTAATGAAGAAAGAATCGAGCAGCGGTGTCATTGATGATGTCATTTCGGAAGTGGAAGATAGAAGCAAGAAGAAAGGATGCGAGCAAGGAAGCTGGTCAGCGACAGCGTCGGCAGCAGCTCATTGCCTCATGAGGAGTCGCGTGAGACTCTGTGGATGGCATCGCGGGGTTTTGACTACGGAACCTCATAGATAGTGTTTTTTTAAGGTTTAAGCACCATTAATGAGTTTATTAGTTCTAAATTATTTTTTTTGGGACCATAGACAAACTTGTTTTCGTCCGTTTTTGTTCTGGGGTGAGTACATAAGGAATCCAGCGGCAGCAAAGCTTTCTGACTTTTAAACGCTGATGTAAGATTTTTGGAATTAGGCTCATACCAATACCCAAATGTCCTCGAATCTCCTCATAGGTGATACGCCGGTTTTCTTCAATTAGTTGTCTGACAGAACCCACATTTTCCTCAGTGATTGCAGTTTAGGGGTCTGCCTTCACAAGATTCATCATGGAGGGAAAAACGACCACAACTAAATTCGCCTTACGGTGCTCAAATTAGGTGCTTCCCTCCCAAAAGCATTTTGAAGACGAGCACACGAGCAGACACAGAGAAAAGAGTCTTCCCCACTTCGCCACTTCGCAACTTCCCCACTTCCTAACTTCGCCAATTTCCCCATGTCGCCACTTCCAATCGTCCCCAATTTGACATTTCCCCACATCACCACTTCCCCACTTCGCCACTTTCCCACTTAACCACTTTCCCATTTTGCCACTTCCCTACTTCGACACTTACCCACTTCTACACTTTCCCACATTGCCAATTTCCCAGTTCACCACGTCTCCAAATCACCCACCATACCACTTCCCCATCACGACACTTTCTGACTTCGCCACTTTCCCACTTCCCCAATTCGCCACTTTCCCACTTCGCTACTTCCCCAATTTGCCACTTCCCCTCTTCGACACTTATCCACTTTGCAACTTCCCCTTTATGCCACTACCCCAGATCGCCACTTCCCCTTCACGACACTTCCACACATCGCTACTTCCCCATTTTGCCACTTTCCCAATTCGCCACTAAAGTGGAAGAGAAAATTGAGAAGTGGCGAAATGATAATTGGTAAATTATTTCGCCACTTCTCTAGTTCTGCACTTTTCCATATCGCCACTTCCCCACTTCAACACTTACCAACTTTGACATTTCTCCACCACGCCTTCTCACCATATCGCCACTTTCCCACTTTGTCACCTCCCCACTTTACTACTTACCAACTTTCCTACTTTGACACTTTCCCACTTTGACACTTCCCCACTTCAACACTTCCCCACTTTACCACTTCCCAACTTCTACACTTCTTCACATCGCCACTTCCCTACTTTTACACTTCCTCACTTCAACACTTACCCACATTGCCACTTCCCCATCACGCCACTTCCCCACAACGCCACTTTCCCAATTCGCCACTTTATCACTTTGCCTTTTTTCAACTTCCTCAATTCGCAACTTCTCTAGTTCTGCACTTTCCCACATAGCCACTTTCGCAATTCGCCACTTCCCCTCTTCAACTCTTACCAACTTTGACACTTCCCCACTACGCCCACATCGCCACTTTCCCACTTTGTCACCTCCCCACTTCAACACTTACCAACTTTGACACTTACCCACTACGCCACTTTCCCACATCGCCACTTTCCCACTTTGCCACTTTTCCACTTCGACACTTACCTACTTTGACACTTCCTCACATCGCCACTTTCCTAGTTCATGACTTCCGCACTTTGCCACTTTCCCATTTCGCCAATTCTCCACTTTTTCCACATCGCCACTACCCTACTTCGTCACCTCACCATTTCCCCACTTCCCCACTTCGCATTTTCTCCACTTTGCCACTACCCTACACGCCACTTCGCCACATTCCCTTTTCACCACTACCCCACATCGCCACTTGCTTGCTTGCATTCACCACTTCCCTACTTCGCCCCTTCTCTTCTTCGTTACATCCCTTCTTCACTACTACCGTCCTCATCACTCCGACATCGTCACTTTCCCAATTTGCCACTTGCCCACTTCGCCACTTTCCTAATTTCTCCCTTCCTGGCTTCAAATCATGGCACCAAATTTCAAAGGGCATTTTAAAGGGCTTTTGTTTTACCTTAATCTTTAAAGATTTGGCGCTATAAAACCCGGGTTCCGAAATGCTGTCTTGCAAATAGTGGCTACATGGTCTCTTAACTCCAATCGATTATCAAATTGCACTCCTAAATCTCGTACAGAATGTACCCTCAGCATTTCTTCTTCACCCACCCGGTATGAGAAACTAAGTGGCAGCAATGCCCGACTGAAAGGCATCGTTCTGCATTTTAAAGCATTAAATTGCAGACCGTTCATAATATTTGCCCGAAAACAACGCGATCAATGTCGTTCTGTAACTTTGAACAGTCCGAGGGATTCTTCTTCGCCACTTCCCTACTTCACCTCTTTCCCACATCGCCACTTCCCCACTTCCCAACATTGCCACTTCCCCACTACGCCACTTCCCACCTTTCCCCTTCCTTACTTCACCCCTTCCCTTCATCGCCACTTCCCTACTTCCCAACACCGCCATTTTCCATCTAGAGGGGAGAATCGGGGCAGTGAGAAAGTGGGGAACTAGCAAAGGTGGGAAGAGGCAAAGTTGGAAAGTTGCGAAGTGGGAAAGTGGGGAATAAGGAAGTAGGGAATTGGTGTAGTGTTGCAGTTGGAAAGTGGGGAAGTGGGGAAGGGGCAAAGTGGGAAACTGGAGAAGAGAGGTATTGGGGTCGTTGGAAAGTGGGTGAGTGGGGATCTTGGGAAGTAGGGAAGTGGGAGTTGGGGAAGTGGGACAGTGTAAAAGTTGGGAAGGGGGGAAGTGGCGAAGTGGGAAAGTTGGGACGTGGAGAAACGTCGAAGTGGGGAAAATGAAGAACTAGGGAACTGAGGAACTGGGGAAGTAGCTAATTGGCGAAGTTGGAAAGTGAGGACGTGGGGAACTGGGAAATTAGCGAAGTGGGGAAGTGGCGAAGTTGAAAAGTGGGGAAGTTGCGAAGTTGGAAAGTGGGGATTTTGCGAAGCGGCGAAGTGGGGAAATGGGAAAGTGGGAATGTGCTGAAGTGGAGAAGTGGGAACGTAGGTTACTGGGGAAGTAAAGAAGCGGGAAAGTGGGAAACTGGCAAAGTTAGGGAGTTGCGAAGTGATTGCTATTTATACTTATTTTAGTTTTTCGGCTATAGCCCTTTAACCTGTAAAGTCTACTTAACTGTAATAGTTTTCCTTTTAATTTTCAATCAATCAATATTTTCGCATTTCCAATAACAACCGTTTAGCCGGCAGAGGACACTCGCCTCCAACAAAAAATTGCGCTTTCAAGCTTAACATTTCGCAAACGGATCCCTAAATCGAAAGATGATCTGAGCTTACTTACATTATATTTAAAAGACCTATTCAACAACACCCCAAACTATGGGGCATACAAGAAAAAAAAATATCCCCACTTTATTTGTAGGGGAGGACTGTTCTAAGACGCGGACAGACAGACCGACGGGACATGACGAAATTATAAGGATTCCTTTTTAACTACGGAACCCTAAAAACGTAGTTGACAAACGTCAAGAAAAACTCCATATTAAACAACCAAACAAACGAACCTGAATAATTTCAGGGTCATTAACTATTCGAGTTAGGATAACTAAAATGTATGCCGAATAGAAGATTTCTTTTTAAATCTATTATGTTATTTAGTGAGCAAACGAGCCACCTAAACGATAAATGGTCACCACCACCCCTGGCACCCACTGTCTCATTAGTGGCATAATTTGACACTAATAAGACAGCACAACGCGTTGTCAGCCTTTAGAACTAAGATTTCACCTGCTTGCTACCAACCGAAACACAGCAGTGCAAATATTTCTGCTTTACGGCAGAAATAGGCACGGGTGGTACTTCCCAAGACGGACTTTGCACAAAAGTCTTACTTCCTTCATGAAGTTACTTGCGTGCGTATGAGGCAGTATGTTTTAAATAAATGTTTGTGCTCATCAGTATTAATTTGCTGATCCTTACAAACAAAGGGTGTCTCAGTAAGAGTGCACTTTTAAAATTTAGTGTAATTTTTTTTGTGCATTAGGCACCTCTGAAATTTGACAGCTGTCACCTATGTTCATTCCGATTATTAAAAATGGAGCGCTTTACTAAAGAACAACGCGTTATTATTGTGAAAACTTATTACGAAATTCGGAATGTTACGCCGACACCGCTCGCACGTACATTATCCCAAGAAATTCTGATGTCAACTGGCCACCAATATCATGCGATTTAACGCCGTGCGATTTTTTGTTTGGAGTTTTGTGAAATCTCGGATTAATGCGAATAAACCAAAAACAATTTCTGAGCTCAAATCCGAGATCCAACGCGTCATCGGTGAGATACAGCCGCATCTCTGTGAAAAAGTCATGGGTTTGATGAAAAGAGTAACCGCCTGCCATCAAAGCCATGGATGGACCATTTGCCGGATATTTTATTCCATACTTAATCGGAACATGTCTTTCTCACAATCCAATAAAAATATCACAACTCTCTCAAAAAAATTGTGCCTTTTATTTAAAAATTTAAAAGTGCACTCTTACTGAGACACCCTTTATAATAATAATAAAATTGATAAACACAGTATAATCCGAAAGGGTGAACTTGTACTAAACAAACATCTCAAAATTTAATTAGACAGGCAATCTTGGCAGGCTCAACCAAGAACAGGTAAACACAATTTGAGTGCCTAGGCATAAAAGAGAAGTTTGGGAAGATAAGGAAATTGCGCTGGTTTTTCTTAGAAATATTCTGTGCTTTTATTGTCACAATAGCTGTTTTCGCGAGTTCGTACGCGAGGAATTCAGGAAAAATGTTAGCCTATGATGTCCTTTCACATAGTTCAAAGTATCTTCGTAAAAAGTTCTATTAAAATCTGATTAGCCGTAATATCGAAGATAACAGAGAGTCATTTACTTTCTTTTAAGCGTTCCGTACCAAAAGAGTGAAAAACGGGACCCTATTATTATGCCTCCGATGGCTGTCTGTCTGTCAGCGAGCTGTATCTCATGAACCGTAATAGGTTAGTTAGAATTTTGACAGATTATGTATTTCTATTGCCACCTTGGATTGCCGCTATGAAAAAAAAATTAAGAAAGTAAAATATAAATTAACGGTGCTACTAAAATCGTGCTGTTTATGCCATTTTCGCTCAATTTTTGTTTTAGCTCTGTCGTAAAAACGGAAACACTTACAAGCGTAAAAATTAGTCTTTTTATATCTTTTTAGCGGTTACAATTATCAGAAGTGTATTGCGTGCGGAATACACTTCTGACAATTGTAGCCGCTATCTCTTTTAAGGTACAATATTTTTATTTATTTGCAAGATCTACCCGAACTTCCGCGCAAGGTATCTAATGCTCTTAGGGTGGCATCTTCAAAATGAAGTTTGAAAGTAAGCCGTTATTGCTCCTTGCAGTGTTGAGACATTCTCTTCAACTCGTGGTACTGCAGTGTTGGTCAGTTCTCTTGTGTTAAACAATTTTCGCCACTGCCCTCTCTAGTGGCATTTTACTAGGCTACTTTTCATTTATCATTAATTTCATTAGATAACATTAACTCAGGCAGGTAGGTAGAAGAAGAACCCCAATTTAGGATCGGATTTTGTAGATAAAATAAAATACGTGGTTCCTTGATCAGTGATAAATACGGAGTGTTGCGCGCCGAGGTTGCTCGATGCACTTGACAGCCAATCAAATATCGCGTCGATCTTCGACCAATATAAAGAGTCTTTATATTGGTCGAAGGCGTCGATACTAGTGACGTGCAAAGACTTGCCGATTCCTAGTGCTGCGCTGAATCGGAACAAAATCGGTCGACTGACAGAATCTACATTGTACAACGTTACAACATCCTCAGATAAAGTATACTTACTACAATATCCATCATCATATAATAAGAATTACAGTAAAGGCGAGAAAAAAAATGTGACCTAGATCAGCTGACGGTAGGTTCAACACGCAAATCTTGCCAGTTTTTTATGGGAATAGAAGTACTTGTAGTACGTTTACATAACCCTTAACAACATAATATAAGTTCGGGTAGAAATTACGACTCCTATTTCTGTTAACTAATAAGCCTTTTAAGAAAAAAAAAATGCTCCAACCACAAACTTCACTAGTGCTGGGACAAGGTTAGCCGAATAACCTTTTATGAGCCATTGTTCTCTGGGAAAGTTGTTACTTATGTTCTGAGCTAGGGGTTCGGTGAGCTATTAGAAATATCGGATAAATAATTATACTGAAATACGAGTTGCTTATTTTAAGAGCATCTGAATTCATCACCGGGTAAGTATTAACCAACGAAAATAAAGTGTCTCAGTTCCACCCAGTAAAATCAAGACGCAAATAACTTTTATGTCAGATTTCATTTTGTATGCAAACAAAATTAACAGTTCAAAAGGCTCTCATTTACCAGCGGGTCACCACGAACCCTCAGCTCATTTTTTATGTAGATTGCGTCGAAGAAAAGTTTCACAATATCAGTCTGCGACGCGCCTGGGCCTGCCGACCCGCTGGGACGTTCACGGTATTAAATTCGGCTGTATTCTTCTGTCTGCCATTCCAGTGTCTTACAAGGTACTAGATTGTGGAACATTTTTCCGATCGTCGTTGCAAGACAAATATTAAAATTGTAAGGCGGCAAGGGGAAAATAAATCTTACCGAAATTGAGTGATTTTCCTCGTTTATTTAAATTATTGCATCACAACCTAAATACAATGGTTGTGTCACGTAATCTCGTCTAACCATCAGTTGCAGAATACTTAGACAAAACCCTTAATACTGCGTAAAGTGTGCAACAGCTCAAGGGAAACCACGAAAGGAACATGGGTTTTTCTCTCTCTCTTCTCCATACAAAATCGTTGCAGGCTTTTGTATTTGCACCATGTCCGTGAACATTATTGGTCAGCGATACATTTGACGGAGGTTAATCTCTACAGTAGCTTTCTACAACTGGCTTAAAGAATATAAAATCGTATCTGTATTCATCCTATCTGTAGGCATCGTCACTGTTTTCAGAGTTTGGAATCCGTCGATCGACTTTACGTGCGTTCCGAAGTATTTACGGAAACGTTTTCGGTCGTCCATGCAGGTTTCATCCGTCAGACGCTGCTTGACATTCCTGATAAAAAAAAAACTGGCCAAGTGCGAGTCGGACTCGCGCCCTAAGGGTTCCGTACCTATCTACCATATGATATACTAAAAGCTTTTGCTCTTTGACTTTAAAAACTCCGCGACCATCCAACTTGACCCCTCTTTTATAGAAAAGTTCTTGAAACGGAAGCTCACCTTAATTGGTTATTATTAGGTGTGAGAAGAATTTAAATATTTAATGATTTTAGACTTTTCCCTTTATTTGTAATGTGAGACCTAGCTTCTTGCCAAATTTCATAATTTTGGGTCAACGGGAAGTACCCTGTAGGTTTTGCTTTGTTGCATAAATGTATGGAGATGAGGACATAAAAAACCATATCTTTTGATTACGTCGTTGTAAAAAATTTAAATTTTCAGATCTTGTGTGGTTTATGGACCTTAATATTCGTTATCAATTTCAATCTGATACCTCTTCTCGTTCGTGAGAAAAAGGGTCTTGACAGACAGACAGACAGTCAGACGGACAACAAAGTGATCCTATAAGGGTTCCGTTTTTTTATTTTTAGGTACGGAACCCTAAAAAGTAATCAACTTTACGTGGCTATGCAATTTCCTTGATGAATTATTTAAAGAATTTCATAGTACAGTTTTAGTGTCTAAAAATGTCTCACTAATCCATGCGAAGCCAGGGCTGTATGCTAGTAACATTGTAATATTATTATGAACACGTCCTTTTGTAATCTGTGTTGGCAGAAGCGAGGCTATCCTTGCTCCAAGCACTCATTCCCGCATAATATTACACACCGCATACATTTACGTATAATAGGATAAAATGTACGACCAGTTATTAGTGAAACGGACAGTATGCATTACTTCACAGCTGGATTACACATTTCCATCTTATTATTGCTTGTTCCTGCTGTGTTTGGATGCAAGTATTTTCTATCTCGGTTTACAGCGTGTTTTGTTTTTTTTGGTTTCTTGTTTCCTTTTCTTTTGATTTACGTTTTGTTAAAACTCTAGCATTTTATTTCTAACATGACTGTGTTCTGAAGAAAGTTATTTTTTTTTTTCGCCAGAGGGCTTGCTCTTGCTTATAATTTGAGGATAGAGATGAGTTTGGCAATGTAACGACAACTCATAATTTTCTCATGGTTTCTGTAATATATTTAACTATTATGAGTATGTTTTAGTATAAGTAGATATCTTACCAAATTATAAAATAAAAAGTTAGAAAAAAATCCCCACACAAGAAACTTTGTTTTGCGTTTTGAAACCTACAATTAATTTCTTCTGTTTAAAATATTTTGTGGTGGGCTGCAATCCGCGGTAGGACACGTGAGCCGTACTCTGTATCAGTATGCCATTCAATGAAAGAGAGTAAGTAGCTCAGCCATCTTCGTTTTCATAATATTGATTTGAAATAGTAGTTGTAAATTCAAGGGTCGTTTTGTATCTTAGTATTCATGTCTGCATTTGCGCTCCAGCTTGTAAAATTTTCCTTACTTTGAACTTCGTAGTCTGATCTTGTTACGTTTAAACTTTACATTCTGCAAACTTCTGTTACTTGTTCATCTTTATAAACATTAAAACGTATGAAAATGTTGCGCTTCAAGGAAAGTAAGTACCAGATCTTAATTAACTCGACCTTTCTTTGTAATTTAAAGAACCCCAAAGTAGCGTTAATTTTGCAGTTGAAAAGGTGCCGTGTTTAAGTTAAAACGGCATAATTAGTTCATAAATATACAAGATCTTTCTTTTTGGACGAGTTTCCTTACTGGAGAGTATATGAATTTTTATACTAAGAAAGTACCATCAGTAATAGTAAGTACACTCAACAGCACGTCAGTAGAAACACTTTTGGACCTTATGGCGTGTGTACGGTGACTAGATCACGTACATTGTAGTTTTCATAAACTTAGCATTTTTACTCGAACTAACCCATTTTAGGTCAACACCACGTCAGTCCGCTACTAACACTCATCGCTTGCACTCATATAATTCATAAAGTCATAATCAATCTATCTATCATTTGAAAGTCCGTACGGAAACACCGTACAGCGTGTGGTAATAGAGTTGAAAAAGTTTCTACCGACAAGCGGTTGACCGTACCGCATGAGCTGCATGCATCCGCAGCAGTCAGCTATATTAGTCACACAATGGATTTCCATGATAGCCTCGCCGTCAGGGTAAACCACGAAAAAAAACTTAGACTCTTACCGACGCGGTTGGTGGGAATTTGCCGCGATAGTTTGAGGAACAGGGGGGAGGTCTTCAGTCAGCATTGGGACAATATGGGTTAAACAAAATCATAGTTTTTATAATGCGTAAGCTACGCCCGTATAAAAACAAATCTGTAAGAATTTTTATTCACTCTGAATCACTTTCAGACCTTATAACTATTTCAGCAGCGTCGTATGATCCACTGTGTAAGGTACAGCTTTCCGAAAACTGATAAAGGGCATGATCAGTCAAAGACAAAAAACAAGTCACACTGAATCTCCTGAAAGTTGTTGTGTCTCTGACTGATCATGCCCTTGCAAGTGGTCATGAGAAGGTCAGCCACATCATGAAATGGCCAATGCCACGATCTGACCCCGACATAGGTCAACTCTCAATGGATACCTTCTTGCCAATGATTCTGCTACCCTACAACTATCGCCAAAATATTGCAGATTAACAAAAGTTTGAATACAAGCCAATCAACGGCCAATAAAGGCAATTATCTCACTGCAGGCCGTTGACGCGGCGCCAGGCTGGAAATGAGCCAGCCTCTGCGGCTTTTTATGTACGCGCCTCATTCCGCCAAGCGGAAGGTTCCATCCACTATACAAAAGTTTCAGTTTGGCATGCAGGAAAAATGGTGCGTACCAATTTGGTACCAATAAATGTCACAACTTTCTGACAGCGGCATGAGCGTAGAGTTATAGGTTTTTATATGAAAATATAAAGGGCAAAGAATCACGACAGGTCTTATCACGAAAGCAAATAATCTTCGTTGAATAATAGCCGGGACTAACGGCTTAATGTGCCTTCTGAAGGACGGAAGGAGCTTACTTTCCGGACAGTCAGGTTACTTATTCATTCCAGAAGTCCCACAAAGTGATTTTTATTTTTATTGTTATTTAACTCAATGAAACTATTGCATTACGGAACAAACCCAACCGAAGTATACTCTGTTTTAATTTAGCCATTTTGGCACATCCCCGCGGAACTGCGGATCATTTGTATTAGGAGCTAACTCTAGCCCGCGTATCTACCCCAATAACATTTGAATTTTGTAAGAACACACGGATATATAAATAAACTTTCTAGAGACCAAACCCTTCCACCACTTGACATAGTACTTGACATGACATAGATCTTGACATAGTACTTCCTTTGCCTCTTCTACTTTCGTCAACTCTTTCTTACACGGTCATAGATTTAGTGTAGGTACTTTTGACCAAAATACAGGGTTGTTTATTATCACCTTACGCTGCAAAAAAAAAACATTGGAAACTGCATCGGCTGAGAGCGTGTATTGGAAGCGGAGTAAAATTTATATCTTCATATTATTCAACAACAATGTTTCTCTACCTCATCATAACATCCCATGAAACGTCCACTACAGGACAGGGAGCCCCCTCCAGAATTCCAGCTTTTGCTGGAAAAATGTGGATGGGAAGTACCATAGTCACCTCGCTTGTTAGCGTTACAGCTGGCACCATAGACCGCGGTTGTAGGTGACTGCAGTAAGTAAGATGTATGATACAAAGGAGGATGCTGCTGCCCATCCTCCAGTTAACCCTCAGTCGCCTCTTACGACACCCACGGGTATGTATGGGTTGGTACTATTCTTTGCTGGCACCACACGGGACAACCTACCTATCCTGTATTAAAAGTTTTTGTTTTTTAGTTATTTTCTATATCGTTTTCATTTAAGTTCATGTAATCAACATGCAAGCGATAAAATAGTGACCATTACCTTCTGCAGTTGCAAGCAAGTGATTAATATCGCTTGCTGCTAGGTGATGTCGTGCGGCGTACGTGGACACAGTTTTGTTTGTTTCTATGCAGGATGCATGCAAGATACAAGCAAGTGATTAATGTCGCTTGCTGCTAGGTGATGTCGTTTGGCGTACGTGGACACAGTTTTGTTTGTTTCTATGCAGGATGCATGCAAGATACAAGCAAGTGATTAATATCGCTTGCTACTAGGTGATGTCGTGCGGCGTACGTGGAGACAGTTTTGTTTGTTTCTACGCAGGATGCATGAAAGTTACAAGCAAGTGATTAATATCGCTTGCTGCTAGGTGATGTCGTGCGGCGTTCGTGGACACAGTTTTGTTTGTTTCTATGCAGGATGCATGCAAGATACAAGCAAGTGATTAATATCGCTTGCTGCAAGGTGATGTCGTTTGGCGCACGTGGACACAGTTTTGTATGTTTCTATGCAGGATGCATGCAAGATGCTAGCAAGTGATTAATATCGCTTGCTGCTAGGTGATGTCGTGCGGCGTACGTGGACACAGTTTTGTTTGTTTCTATGCAGGATGCATGCAAGATACAACCAAGTGATTAATAACACTTGCTGCTAGGTGATGTCGTTTGGCGCACGTGGACACAGTTTTGTATGTTTCTATGCAGGATGCATGCAAGATGCTAGCAAGTGATTAATATCGCTTGCTGCTAGGTGATGTCGTGCGGCGTACGTAGACACAGTTTTGTTTGTTTCTATGCAGGACGCAAGCAAGATGCTAGCAAGTATTTCATAACGCCATGGTGCAGACATCGTGCGGCGAATGTGGATAATCTAAGAGAATTTGCATTGTTTGACAAGCTAAAATCTCTAGAAGTGTTCGAAAACGACTGATAAAACTGGAGCATTACATTATATGGTTGTAAGTACAGATCAGAAATAAGTCTAGATAACGTAAACTCATGACAAGCAAACTAAGCGTTTTGAGCTTAGTTTGGGCCACGGGTTTGAGCACGCAAAGTAGGTATACTTGAGTCATCTAGACTTATTTCTGATCTGTGGTTGTGAGACTTGGACTCTAACACAAAGAGATAGAGAGAGGTTAGAAGCGTTTGAGATATAGTGTTGGAGGAGAATGGTAGGGATCAGCTGGACAGAAAAAAAGACAAAAGATGAAGTTCTAGATTTAGTTAAAGAGAAGAGAAATTTGCTGAGAACCATCGCAAATAGAAGAGGGACGATGGTCGGACACCTGATAAGACATGACACTTTCATAAGGAATATTATTGAAGGAAAAGTAGAGAGCATGAGAGGAAGAGGAAGACCAAGACGCACTTATTTTGACCAGATAAAAGAGAGGGTAAACGTCGAGTCTTATCAGGATGTTAAATCATTGGCAGAGGACAGAGAGAAATGGAGATTGCTCCACCGACAAGAGCGCGGCTCTTAAATATGAGAAGAACAAGAGAATCAGTGTGTGACTTTTATAAAGTAAACAGTAAGTATTTTTTCACACAAATTTGGTTAAAGATAATATGATCCTTAAGTCGACGACAAAATTACTCGTCTCCCTTAGGGTTAGTCGTTTGCATTATTACGAGCCTCCTCGGAAGCCTTTAGTTACCATCCCTCTGTAAACATTAAGCCACGCCGTATTTGGAAAAATAATTACGGAGCATGAATATATTTTCTTTATCACCAATTCGGGGCTGTACGTATATTTTATGTGTTCGCGTTTTGATGTTTATTATTATTTATCTATATGATGTTTTTATTTGTATTTCACTTAGTACCAATATACAGGGTGCAAAACAAGATGCGATGATACTTCTAAGTGGTGATTCTACATCACTAATAGATTATACAAAAAATGTTTTTTATACTATTTTTTAGTTTGCGTGATCATGAAATTAGATTTTCCTTCGAATTACAGTAATTTATTGAAATGATTTGACTTGTACTTGCTAATGACTGGATATTATAACAAAACCTATTAGTCCACATTACCGGCTGATCATAGAGCTTCAGGCACTTCACTTCTTCTTGAGCTAAAACTACATTTTTTTAAAGAAAAAGCTTTTTTTATGTAGAATCACCCATTAGAAGAATCATCGTACTTTAGGAGTATGTCAAGATCGTAGCAGGTGGAGGACTGTGGTCTCTGCCTACCCCGACGGGAAAGAGGCGTGATGTTATGTATGTATGTATGTATGTATCGTACTTTTTTTTACACCCTGTATACAAACACGTGCTGAAATTCACTCAAGCTCGAAACAAAAAAACGCTATTGGGATATCTTTCTCATTCGGGAATTAGGCCAATCTTCTGCGCAACGTTGACTGTACTACCAAGACGCCACCCAGACCATCGTCAATAATACGAGTATATCATATAATTTCTCACTAATCTAATTCAGACTTGTGGTTGATCGAATTCCTTTTTCGAAATTTTCAATAACAAAACGAATAATTATTTGATTACAAAGAACTATGCAGAAATATTTCTGTTGCTACGGGTCGTAGCTAAAATTGTAGCAATTTACTACAACCATCTACGTCGTAGCAATTGTCAGTCAATAGAGCCAGTAAGTACTGAGAACTTTTTAAAAAAATCAACGAAATGCAGGAAAACTTTCTAACCAATTCATAACATTTACTTGATAGTGCCCATAAGGTGGACTGATATTCTGGTCAAGGTCGCGGGAAGCCGCTGGATACGAGCAGCGCAGGACCGGTCCTCATTGAGATCTTTAGGGGAGGCCTATGTCCAGCAGTGGACGTCTTACAGCTGATATGATGATGATGTTATAGTGTATTATTAAGGCACCCAACACACTTATGTCATTTATTTATTTATTTAACTGTTTGTTATATATTCTTTATTGCGCACAAATAACATAAAGTTTTTAAATGAAAATTGTTTACAAAGGCGAGCTTATCTCTTTAAGACATCACTTCCAGCCAACCTATCTGGTATGGAAGAAAGTCATTAAGGTGGGCACAGGGAAGTGCATTAATTTACGTGAAAAGAAATTTAAAAATACACTTTTAAATCAAAATAAATTTTAAAATACAGTGTAATATAAAATAGGGATAAAGCTACTTAAACTACATAAGAATATATTTATAATAAGAATATATACGTACATACATACATACTTATATACTTAATCACAGTATTAATATTAAGGCATATATAAAAATTATTGAACACATAAAGATACAAACAAAACATACATTAAGGCCGGTATTTCAATGGGACACCATGGTGGCGCGACTGGTGGCGCGACTGGTTGCGCTACTGGTGTCCGTAACTAGACAACAGAGTCGCTACACCCTGCGGCCTCAGTATTAAGGGCTATATTCACTGGGAGTGGTAGCACGACCAACAGTCGAGCTGGTTGCGCCGCCAACCAAGTAGCGCGACTGGTAGCGCAACTAGTCGCGCTACCAGTGTCTCAGTGAAATACCGGCCTAAGAGAACAGACACAACAGGTGCTGCTCATGTCAGAAAACAAAATTTTTGTGAGTTCTCAGGCGTCTTAGGCCGGTATTTCACTGGGACGCCATGGTGGCGCGACTGGTGGCGCGACTGGTTGCGCTACTGGTGTCCGTTACTAGACACCAGAATCGCTACACCCTGCGGCCACAGTATTAAGGGTTATATTTCACTGGGAGTGGTAGCGTGGCCAACAGCCGGACTGGTTGCGCCGCCAAATAATTAGGGTGTGTCTTTACTGGTGTCTTGTTACGGACAACAATGGCGCAACCAGTCGCGCTACCAGTGTCCTAGTGAAATACCGGCCTTAGAATCTTCATTATTATACATCCCGTGAAACATCCACTGGAGGACAGGGAGAGGTCCCTCCAGAAATCCGGCAAGATGTTATTTTAAATGTTTTCAAAAATGATGAATTGGGTGTTATTTATCTATTTATATATGTATATCAGTCTCTGATACCCATAGTACAGGCTTTGCTTAGTTTGGGACCAGATGACTTTGTGTGAAATGTCCCCCAATATTTATTTTATTTATTTATTTCATAAAGGTCTACCTGACAAAAAAAGAATTGGAAGGGAAGTACTTACGACTGCACGTCAGTGGAAAAACTTTGACCTTAAGTGGGTCTCTGGTGTTGGGTGTTTGTACCGTAGCGCTGGTTCAGATTATACTGGTTTTGTTTCTAAGTCCTTGCTGCAGTGCGTACCAAAGTCACCACAATTATTAGCATTGCGGATGGCACCATGGACTGTGGTAGTTGATGACCGCAATATGAAAGATGGTACGATACACAGAAGGACGCTGCTTTTCATCCTCCTGTTCACAATCCCTTAGTCGACTATTACTACAACCAAGAGTAAAGATAGGTTGGTACACTCAACAGCACGTCAGTAGAAACAATAATAGACCTTATAGCGTCGTAATAGAGTTGAAAAAGTTTCTACCGACGTGCGGTTGACCGTACTATTTTTGCCAGTACCACAAGGGCCTAGATGGTACATTAGATGGTATATTATTGAATTTATTGACCCAAAAATTTTGGAAAGTCAATGTTCTAACCGAACTTTGAATGTAGTGTCGGCGAAGCGCTTAGAGCAACCCTGTCAATGAGCCAGGGACCAGGTTTCTTTAAAGCCAAGTGTGAAAAAAGAGCTCAATATATTTTATCATTACAATTTTTATGTAAATTACTCAGAGCATAAAACAAAATAACTTTTACAAAGAAACATTTTTTTTCAAAAAAGATCAAAGATCTCGTTTACAAAGAGAGAGAGAAAAGTCTATATTGTTGTTTTCTATATAGATATAGAGTTTTCCTGTGTATCTTAATGAAGTAGCTGAACGTCAGAGAGTGTTTGATGAGGCGCAATCTATATTGTTAACAACAGCGGGCTACGGATGGGGAATCGATTTACGCCAATTATTCAACAGAGGCCCTCATTACGGCTAGGATTAGCTAACTCACGATTAATACCGGTTCTTTCTGGTTAAAACCGGATTTTATTAGTGAGAATTAGTCAGTGTATTTTTTTGAGCGTGTCGCTCTTTATTTTTAAGAAATAATTTTTGTCAGCCCCTAAGATTTTTCCAGTGTAGCCCGCCTACAGCGGTGTACAGTATGCTGCAAATAATGCCAGCTTGGCATCGCAAGAACATTTAAAGAATCTTTGCGCGATCACATTTGCGCCAAGATTGTTCTTCAAAGGTCTTTTGTCTTTATTTTTCACTAGCGGCCCGTCCCGGCTTCGCACGGGTACTAATCTACGGGTAGAGTGGTGCCTTTTATTGCGATGTATGACGTAGCCTTCAACTTGCTACACAATTTTAAAAACATTCTAAAACTAAAATATTTCGTTGTACACAACATTTATAACTAGGATTAGGACATACTTACCTAATAATTGAAATAAAAAAACAACGATACCAAGTGAGCACACCTTTTAAAGTATACTGAGAATACTATTCTGAGCTTACACGATATTTAAAATTTTTATTTTAAAACTAAAAAAACAAATCTAAGAAATTGGCACACTTTCAAAGTAAGTATTTATAGAATTCAGAGCTTAGAATTATCCAATTTTTTACCTATCTATTACCTATCCAATATATCTACAACTAACTAAAACAAACTTTGTACATAAACAACAAAAAATAAACTTACGACTACAAAAAGAAACTCTCCGGACGACAACCACAAAAGAATATACCTAAGTACCTAAAATTTTAAAAATCAGGCTTCGGACGACCAGTCGCAACGACGAATGCCCTCCGAGTGTGCCCCGTTGGGTTCCTGGCTCGCTGATTTTAACTTCGGGAAATCTCGTCTTAGTCCAGTCAATCTACGAAAGTTTGTATGGAGAAAATGGAATAAATGCACATTAGGTGATAATTTGTTAAATCACCAGTAACACATTAAAATTTTTAAAACCACAGTAATCCCCGACATAACGTTGATATTTTTAATACTAGTATAAGGTGAACTCAACTTGTATAATATTTACCATACAGCACAGGTCAGCTTATACTGGTACTTTAACAAAAAATGTGTTTTAAAAAAATTGCCGGATTTAATTATTTATAGCTTCAAATAGCCTATATTACTATTTAAAATTAATTTCTCTAAATGTGCATTTAATGCATCCTTATATCGTAGATTGACTGGACTATCTACGCTCGTCTATCAACGGAAATGCGCATTGAGTGCGAAGCTCATTATAGGACTTAAATTAGAGTGATTTTAATATTGTGATATCTTCCAAGATATTCATTTAAATAACATGGTGTATCGAACAATTTTGATCTATGTTCATTTTTTATTATTACTAACCTTTTAAATTAGATAAGGATCCATACCTTGAGGGCAAAAATACGTTCAAAAATACCTTATTTTGAAAATCTACTTTTTTGCTACAATTAGTTAGTTACTGAGGGTTATCCTTAAAAGATAGACAAATACTATTCACAATTTTCCTTTAGAACTCTTAGAGAGCAACAATTCTTTCCTACATAACTTTCATGTAAATGAAACCATTTACGCAGCGCACGCCCAGAAAGCTCTCAATAGGTGCGTTTTTTTCCGACTCGATCGACAAACATCATCACAGTTCAGTTAATTTGCAGTCAATATTTATAAATTATAGCTTTAAACCTTTCTGTTGAATGAATCTATCTATTCGTGAAACCCGTATCGAAATCAATACAGTAAGTTCTGAGTTAAGCGATCACAGACAGACATGATGGATGGATGGATGACGACAGAAAAACGTTTCGGGGGACTTTCTTTTATAATATGTAGTGATTACAGTTCAGCTACTAAGCAAGTACTCCAGGGTATTTAGAAACTTTTATATGAGTGGGTTTGAATTGAAGTAAATATAAATGTGACTTTTTTATTATTATTGACAAAATTAAGTTTAAATAAATATATGTAAAATAGTATTAAAGGAAAAAAAAATATAGGGAAGATGACGAAAAATACATTTTCACTTCTCATGCTCTGAAAGTGCTTCTTTGTGCAGGATATAGGCTGCACAAAGTCCAATTTTGTGCACTAGGGCAAAAAAGTAATCGCGGTGGTGTACGCCCTGCGCGCGGGCCTGCGGCACGCCGTCAACATATTCTTCACTAAAGCAGAACAACTCATTCTTCAGTTACATTTAGAGAGTACTTTTACGTTTTATTTCCTCGCAATCAAAGTGAAAAGCAGAGATTATAACTCATCCATCATATGTTCCCGAGGTCATACGATTTTAATAATTATACATTTAAATGAGAGATTAGTTGTTTATCAAGAATCCGAGAAAAAACAGCAATACTTAATTACTTCCAGGTCAAATAATGATTTCCCTGGACTAAAGTAAAAGGCAGGCACACTAAAGCGGTGAATAAACAGTGTACATTGACAAAAATCGCACGCCACTTTCATAAGAACCTAGCCGTTAGAACAAAGACTGCATATACTAAAATTAAATACTCATAGCAATTCCATTTTGTTCCTCTCCTATTAAATTCCGTTTACGGTTTATTTATAAGGTGAGTTCAAGGGTCCTCCATCTAAAAGTCGAATTCAGCTGAATATTCAAGATTCGATTCCAATACATTAGGTGGTACCCGGAAATTATTTTCTTTGAGGGTTCCGCTCCAAAAAATTCGATCCTTGGAATGTTACTTTATAAATAAGAACTCGCTTATCTATCACGTTCAATTAGATAATTTGGTTATAAACGCTCGGCTGTATTGTAAAAAAAAAGGAAGTCAGTAGGTTAGTCAATAAAATTTTAGGAGCTTTTCTTCCAGACTTTTACTAAGAAGATAATGATTGCTCCATTTTCTAGCTTAGCGCATGCGCAGCTCGAAGCTAGGAAAAGGGAGCAACCGTATTGGTTACAATTTTTCCAGCTCTCGGCTTTGCTTTGGAAATGCACGCTAAAGCTACTTATCCACCAGTGCTGTGCGAAGGAGTTAAGCTGTGGGCTTAGTGTAACGAAGCAGTTGACCCCAACATTAATTTCTCAGGCAGATTTTATTTGACAGGATGATAAAGGATCATGAATTAAATGTAAATTCAAAATATCCAAAAAAAAAAATTACAAAACAAATTTTCATACATTTTTTGTAATTTTTGTATGGAAAAATCAAAAGTACCGATTTTTGTTTGGATTTTTTTATAGAAGGTTTATCTCATGTAGTGTAATACCCCAGCAAAGTTTCATCGACTGAGGATTTAATGCGAGGGTCTTCATACAACGATCCGCTTCGTTGCCTAGACTAGGCTGGGAACATTCCAACCAATAAAATTGTCCCATTTTCCTAGCTTTTCAAATGCGCTGTCAAATGGAGCAATTATGTTGGTTGGAGTGTTCCATCTCTCAGCTCCCTCGGACAGCGCTGGTTGAAAAGCAGCCCGCTGCCACGACTGATAAAGCAAAATCTAGTTAAATAGGTTCCGTGTGGTGCCGGCAAAGAATAGTACCAACATACATACCCGTGGGTGTCGTTAGAGGATTCAGATTCCGATTCAGATAATTTTATTCAATGTAGATTCCTTACAGAATACTTATTGAATGTCATGCAGAATACAATGCAAATAGAGCGAGTCTACGGCGTTTCGGATCGTGCTATGCGACTAAGGGTTATAAACTGGAGGATGGGCAGCAGCATCCTCCTTTGTATCTTACATCTTACTTACTGCGGTCACCTACAACCGCGGTCCATGATGCCAGCCGTAACGCTAACAAGCGAGGTGACTATGGTACTTCCCGTCTCCATTTTTCTAGGAAAGGCTAGAATTCTGGAGGGAGCTCCCTGTCCTTTAGTGGACGTTTCATGGGATGTTATGATGAATTAAATAGAGCCGTTGCTGGTAAAAGCTTGGTAAAAGCTTGTTGGTCGATATATACAACTTCCGATACTATAGGTCGCTATGGAATCACATCTTTTAACAACAATTTCAAGTGGTTAAATTAAAACTTTACCCATTCGCCAAAGTGCTTATCAATAACTTTTTAAATGAGCACAACTAAGGAGTTGATGTTTTTTTTTTTTTTTTTTTTGTAACAGTGAGGGCATCAGCCAACGAAACTGAACAACTTTCAGAAAATTAAAATTAAAATCAGCTTGTCTATACCAAATTATTGTAAACATGAGTGAACCCGAATCTATTAAGTCGCGAGTGAATAGGTTTCTGGGCAAGCTCGACTCATCGTCGACTAAATCTCTGTCCTCAAGACTAAATCGAAGTCAAGAGTGAGCCCATTGACATTTAATAATAAATGGTACAACAGCACTGCACTTACTTTCTCGCGATATAGGTACGAGAGTCATCATTCAACAGTGTCCCCGCCGGGAGTCGAACCCAGAACCTCCGGATCAAGAGCCGAATGCTCTAACTACTAATATTATAAAGGCTGCGGATAGTAATGAGTAAATAAGTACCAACTGCAAACTTAAGTTTGTAATTCCATACAAATAATATGAAAATACAAACTTACCCATACGAACTAGATTTGGTTTAATGAAATATGCAGTCAGGTATAACACCAATTTATAATCCAAATTGTAGAACATCAAAATAAGCTCAACGAAACCGATTTTGAGTAAATCTCATTTTTAAATTTTAGTAGTAAGGGAACACCCCTTATATGAATTTCTAGAGACCAATTGATACTGCCGCAAATACCTTAAATGAAGACGCTTAGTCATGCAAAGTTTCATCAAGATTTTAGGAGCCGTTTTTGCAAAAATTACAATTTTTTATTTTCGTTGTATGACAGCTACCCTCAAAATGAGAGCCAGCAGGAAACCACTCAAAACCTATCGATGGATTTGCATAAAACTCTTAAATTCCAAATATGCTGTCAATCGGACCATTCGTTTAGCCACTAGGCCAAAGCGTGACGGACAGACCGACCGACGGACCGACCGACCGACCGACCGACCGACCGACCGACCGACCGACCGACCGACCGACCGACCGACCGACCGACTGACGGACGGACATTTTTGGGAGACTTGTTTTTTATGATGTATAAGTGATATAGAACACATTTTTGAGAAAATTAGAAAATCTTTTTTTGTCACGAATACAACACCTTTCTCGCTCCGCTCGAAAGTAAAAAAGAACAATGGGTATGGAGAGATCGATTTTTTTAGTAGATTTAGTTTAATTTACTGAAAGTTGGTCAGTTCCGTTGACTGATGAAGTCCTTTCAGTTGTTTAAAAGTTGTTCAATTCAACTTAATCTCTCAGAAAACAATTTTTTGGGTGATATCGTTACAAGATAAGGTTGCTCCTAAGAGTGGTAAATTTGTTTTGCCTAATGTAACGCCAACTGCTACAAATCTAATAAGTGATAAATGAAAAATTGAGTCACTTGGAATCAGCTGTATTCCAAATTATGTTACCTTACACAACAAATTACAATGGGGACCGCATATTAATAAATTGTAGAACAAACTCAGTTCTGCAGCATACGCAGTTAAAAAATAAGAGCTCTGACGGATGTAGACACCGCGAGCTTAGTCTACTTCAGTTATTTCCATAGTATCATGTCATATGGCCTTTTGTTATGGGGTCATGCTGCGGATGCAAACAGCATTTTTATATTTATTTTGTTCCGGGTCTTAGCGCGATAATAATTATTAGGCAAAATAAATAAATTACCTTATTATTCCCGACGTTTCGGCTGCGTTGCAACAGCCGTGGTCACGGGTAGACCCGTCGACCCGTAGACCTGTAGACCGGTCGAAACGTCGGGAATAATAAGGTAATTTATTTTATACTTCACCTTCTCGGAAAGTACCTCAGTCCTGTTTTAAAAACTAAGGAGAAGGTACGTCATTTCTATGGTATAAATATGCGGGGGGAAAAGTTATATGGAAATCCATTGTTAACGTGTTTTAGCGGGATGGAATTTTGTATGAAAATCCATTGTTAACGTGTTTTTTTTTTAAATTTAGATCAAAATCTATCGATAACTTATTTTAATATCATAATGCCAAAAAAAGAAAAGTTTTTATCTCTAAGTCCACGAAATGATGCTGGCCACCTACACTTTTCTGAAAAAACCATTAATTTGAAAAAATAACGAAACCAAAATGCGAAACGAAAGCGCGCACGCGAATTAGGTACCTATTCTTGAAAATCACCGTGTGATAAAATCTTACTCAATAAAATCAAAATTTCTGTTTTTTTTCTTATCAACAGGGAAAAATTATAATGCATAAATATAAATTAGTGTTTAATTGTTGAATTTTATAAAGTATTACTAACGTTTTAACACTATCAGGGTAAAATTAAAAAGTTTAAACCACCAAGCGATATTTTATCACCCATTGATTTTCAAAAATTGGACCCCTGTTTTCTTTACAAAGTTGTTGGAAGTTTTAATTGTAGTTTTGTTGGTGCGTGCTTTTTACAAAAAAATGTCGTCAAATAGTGACAGTGATGAAGAGGTTTTGACGCCGCTAGAACTACAAGAAAGTGCGCAAGCGGTTATTGATTGCCTGAAAAATCTCGAAAAAATACAACAATGTAGGTATGTGATAGTTTTATACGTTGAAAAAGCGAGAAAAAAGCGCATTGATTTTCGGAAACTGTTTTGCTTGCTTATTATAGTGAAAAAGCGTATAAATATAAGCCAAGTCTTTGTATTCCATGTTGAAAAGTACCATATTGGCAAGACATGATATCAATAGAATGGAATACAAAAAACTTACATCATATCTGAAAAGGAAATCTGAAATATTTTCCTCGTAGGTGAAGTATAAAGCACTAGGTATCACTCGAAAGAAAGTGCGATTCCCAACTCGGCACCCTTTGTTGGGAATCGGTCACTTTCTCCTCTCGATGAACAATGTACTATTTTTCGGCCCGGCAAAGTGAAGGATTACGCGCACGCGTTAGGTGTGAAATATTTTCTTGAGAATTCAACCCATGTTTTTAGGGAAAAATTGCTTATCATATGTATTATGGTTACATATCACGGATTGACCACTTGAACTTGAATACATACTTATAGTTCGCCCATCTTAAAAATTCAGTGAGTCAATGACTAGCTGAAGGCAAACCTTCGAAAGAAGCGGTGTTTCCTTTGAGCGTTACCGAATTTTTTTTTTGCATTTTAACCCTATTGTGAATACAACTTTACCCTGTATTTGCATTTATGACTTATTACTGCATTCTAAGGGTCGAATTGATAAATTCTGCTTAAGTGTGAGATTGTCCTTAAGGGGCATCTTGAGGTGTTGCATTAATTAATAAACAGAAATTGAAGCTGAGCTTGAGAAGCTGTCAACGGAGCAATTGTCACTTGAGTGTCACCCTTGTTGGGAATCGGTCACTTTCTCCTCTCGATGAACAATGTACTACGAGTATATTGCCTACTAATTATTATCGCGCTAAGACCCGGAACAAAATAAACATGATTGAAAAGTGCGAAAGTCTAAAACAAGCATTTTTATACTGACTACAAAGCCAGCTGTTCGTACAATTTATAAAATGAAGCCTAGAAAATCTCTTATAAATATTTTAACAGTTTGACTTTTGTGTCGCAATACATTTAAGAGAATTTAATACAAGTTAAACAGAAAGTATAAGTAATATCATAGGTAAAGAACCAAGAAATGCTTAAGAATTTTACCTAGATATTTGATAGAGTACCACAAGGACTAACCGCAGTTGAAAGATTAACCATGAATTTGTAGTTGGAAATGTGCTCACAATTTTTAATTCGAAATACCTTTTGGGAATAAAAGTTGAATCAGGGCATCGACTTCACTTTCCGCTTTTCTTCTAATATCCAAAATTAAATCCAGCTATTTCCCAGAAACTCAGTTTTAACTTTACACATTCTCGCACAGACAAGAAACTTCTGCGATCAGGGAATTATGTTCAACTTAAAGTTTACAATGTGAGTCAACAAAGGGGAGTACGGAACAGCACAGATTTAATTAATTAGAAGCACTTCCGCATGATTCATTGGTTTGCTCTGCCGTGTTTGATTTATTAATGGATTTTGTTTACTTGCGTTGTACTAAATTAGAATAATAATTGATAAAATAAGGCAGAAGATTGGAACGTTTGCAAATAATTCCAGGGATTTTTGAGTTAGTAAAACGTACTTCATTGTTGCTATACAGGGGGAGTCATGGTTATTTCAGCGATATTATCAAGAAAAAAAACGTTTGCCTAAAAGTTTAGTTGAAGTTTGACGCCTCAGGAACTTTTGAATACTTTAAAATTCAAATCCACTATAAAACTGTTGAAGTAAATAAAAAATATGAAAATTATCAATAATACACAATTTAATATTAAACGAATATAATTTTTCACTTTGAAAAATAAAAATCGACAATATTTAATATTTTTAGCGTTTTTTTATCACCCGGTACTATTTAAGAATAAGCTCCCTGATCTTTTTTTATGTCCAAATGCAACAACATTTTATTCTACAATTTCCAAAATCCCAAAAAAAAAATTTTCATACGAATTGGGGCGATCATCTAATCATTTTGTATGGAGAGTCAATGTTATTTCAAGATATTTTTAAAGGTTGTATAACTAAAGTTTTAGTTTTACACGATTGTATAACAATCCTTGCGAATGGGGCCTTCTCTTGCGGACTTGCGATAAAGAAACGGTATTCAGAAGCGAAAACAGTTGAATTTAAAACTTCGTTTACTGATTCTAGAGTCGAATATTGGTCGGATGATTAGACCCCAAAAATATTTTTTTTTTTTTTCATATTATCTGACCAATATCGATTAAAAATGTTGCGAAAAAGAATCGTATTAATGTAGTTTTTGATGTCAGTAATTGATAATGAAGTGGTCTACTTACAATGTACAAAGAATTTAGTCTTCATGGATATCGATTGAAGTAGAGCATCAGACTTTTTTTAAGCACCTTAGAAAAAGTTGTGCACAAGTTTCAACGACTGGATAGAGGCTGAATGCAACAAGTTTAGTCTGATGGTTTTTGAAAAATGCAAAGATGTTTCTGACCCTCTAAAACTTTAATAATACAAAAAGTCTTCGAAAACACTCTCCAAAAACGATGTCATATCAATTTATTATAATTATCATCATTGCTCAATATGCCTTTCTGTAATGTCGATTGATTCAGAGATTTTATAAGAGCACTGGTTTTTACTCAGTGCGACTTACATTCTATTACAATCTTTAAATGTACAGGGTGTTACGGACAGTCTTCCGAATACTGAAGGGGCATGATCAGTCAACGACACTTAACAACTTTCAGTGAACAAAACTTTCAGGAAACGATAAAAAAATCCGCATCTCCGTACAAAATTGTAAACTTCATCGGGCAGTTTGTATGGAGAAGCCGATTTTTTTTTCGTTTCCTGCAAGTTTTGTTCACTATAAGTTGTTCAGTGTCGTTGACTGATCATGTCCTTTCAGTATTCGGAAGGCTGTCCCTAACATCCTGTATAAATATTGTGGGGTATTTCACACAAAGTCACCTGATCCCAAAACCAGAACTCACACTCGTGTTCTGTTTGTACTGGGAGGGGATCGAACCCGCGGCCCAACGCGTAGAAGGCAGGCTCACTACCAACTACACCAACGGACCAGTTACTCTATGATTATTAACACTCTTAAATGTAAAGAACAACACAAAATTTTAAAAGTAGGGTTCTTTAATGAATTAAACAATACCCATACAAAGGTTTTACAGACAGTTAAAGCCCTGCCTTATTTTAACCCTCCGCGTACAAATTCGCAAACAACAGCAAGTAAGTAAATAATAAATCTAAGTAGGTTCATTTAAAACATCAAACGTTACTAATGTGAAAGTAAATATTTAAACAAAATTATTCCATTAATCCCGGATCAGTGGCGAGCTAAATAAATTAAAAACTTGGGGTTGGAAATCCGATTCGAATTATTTATGAACCGTTTCAAATAACGATTTATTGGTTAATAGTGTTTTGGTACATTTGGCTACCATCGACCATTAATATTAGATTTTTACTATGTTGACTGAACTGATTAGCTTTACTTAGGTTAAATATATTTTGTAAATTTTAGACACTGCAAGTGTCACTGTTAATATTTTAAACAGATGAAGAGGAAAGAGAAAGGAAAGAGGAAAGGGAATGGGAAAGAAAAGGGAAAGAGGCGTGATGTTATGTATGTATGTACGTATGGTATGTATAAAGAAGAAGAAAAATTTTACTTGGTCCATTTGAATCTGCGATCTCCGGCGTACCGTGTCTATGATTTTTTAATTCAACCAGAAAAAGCGTCCTTCGTTCGATGGGTAGATTGCGCTAGTCGTCGAGGAGGAGAGAAATTCGAACGAGCTGGAAGAGCGTCGGCACAGTACGACAGAGGTCGCAGTTTCAAAATCTACTCGCGTCAAAGTTTTATTCCTCTTTTTCTATTTAAAATACTTTACTTGGGTTATACGCGTTTTTCATACAATCGTGTACCCTCATCGTGTTGTGTACCTTTCAAGGGCTTATTTCGGAAGCTTCGGTAAATGCACCAATTTAACAAAAAGTCATAATAAAAAAATCCTGTTTTATAATTACGGTTAAGGTGTAGAAAAATACGAACGACGTATAATGTGTTGTTAGCTTTGCAGTTTCATCCAAATAGTGATTTTGGCTTGTGGTTTATCATGATTTTGTAACATTAAATGTATAGGTAAATAAGGTATCATAGGTTAACTTTGTCTGTGTAGTGCCGGCCTAGAAAAATATCATCCTATCTTTACCAGTGGGTGTTGTTAGAGACGACTAATATTTTTAATCGGAGAATGGGCAGCAGTCTTTCTGTGTATCGTACTTACTTACATACTGCGGTCATCAATAACGGCGGTCTATTGTGCCAGCCACATCGCTAGCAAGCGTGGTGTCTATGATACTTCCCTCCAGAATATACCACGCCTTTTGTTCTGAAGAATAGGGAATATGCATAATTTTTTTTTTGTCGCATTAATTAACAAAATATGAAAAACCGTAGTAGAGATGACAAAAAGTGAAATTAAAATTTAAATCGGCTAAGAAATACGGCTGATATAAGCATTTAAAACTATTAATTACGCGCCGATTAGACAGAGAGATCCGACATGACATGTGACGTCACATGCCACTACGGCCATATAAACTTCGTATTAAATTTCGTTTTGCTAGAAAGAGACAGAAACAAATCTTCGATGGCTTATATCTTTTTTCATTTCATAGTTATTCGAAAAATAGTTTTACTTAACTGTTTATTACATGAATGAAGATAATTTTTTAAAATAAAAAAACATCATGCATATTCCCTATTGGGGGAGCTCCCTGTACCGCTGTAAACCTTTTTTTTTATTTTTATATTCACTACTAGTATCATATTACCGTCCCGTATGGTGCCAGCAAATAATAGTACCAACCCATACATACCCGTGGGTGTCGTAAGAGGCGAATCAGGGTTATAAACTGGAGGATGGGCAGCAGCGTCCTCCTTTGTATCTTACATCTTACTGTGGTCACCTACAACCGCGGTCCATGGTGCCAGCCGTAACGCTAACAAGCGAGGTGACTATGGTACTTCCCCTCTACATTTTTCCAGCAAATAGATTTCTGGAGGGAGTTCCCTGTCCTGTAGTGGACGTTTTATGGGATGTTATGATGATCATATTACAGTCTAGGTGACATCGTTTCTATGTTGTGACTATCTCTGTTACAAATATATACACAACGAATTATTTATATACCAAATACCAGCTTCTGCTCCAATCAAATTATACAATATCTATTTCAAGATGTCAAACACGTTCCAAAACTACAAAGACTAATTAATAAACTGGTTAATTTACTATTTACTCATGAGCTCTCTTTAAATTTGCCAAACATTATCTAGTAGGTACTTTATACACACGCTTACATATCACAAAAACTTTTGCAAAAATAAATCGGACTCGCGCACTTATAGTTATTTACACACGGCCGCACGTCGATGGAAACGGTTCGACCTTGAGCGTCAGTGTAGCGCTGGTTCAGCTCATACTGTTGTTTCTATATGCTTGTTGCCGTGCGTACCACCATTCTCAATGATGCGTCAAAGAAAACTTCAATATCAGGGTTTAACTAGAATGCCAAATTTTGTAGAGTCCGACTCATACTAGGCAATTATTTGTTGTTTGGTTATGCAATACACACACACAGACACTTGTATACAGCGTAATTTTATTTATCAACCCGAATATTAAAATGTGGTTCTCGCCATGACCCTGAACTTCTTTACCCAAGGAACAATTATTGGGGCCGCATAATTAGTATTTCCACGTGGACGGACATGCCTTATAAATACACCAAATTTTTATAGCTGTTAATTTTTGATAGGAGCCAATTTCATTGAAAATTCAAGAATTGGCTCCCATCAAAAATTGAGAGCTACCTATGTACCAAACTAGTACCTGGAAAAGATTTGGTGCATTTATAAAGCGTGTCCACGTAAAGGCGATATAAGACGTTAAGCGACTGGACTACATACATACATACATACTCGTAACATCACGCCACTTTCCCGTTGGGGTAGGCAGAGACCACAGTCCTCCACCTGCTACGATCTTGACATACTTCCCTTGCCGCTTGCTTCCTGTACTTTCATCAATCCTTTCATACATGCTCCTCGATTTAGGGTACTTTTAACCTGGCCTTTATTCAGAACGTCCTGAATTTGGTTCTGGTACGTTTGCCTAGGCCTTCCCCTTCCAACGTTTCCATTCACTCTCGCCTGGTAGATCTCTTTCGTCAATCTTCGTTCATTCATCCTCTATACATGACCAAACCATCTCAGCATCCTTTTCTCGATTTTGGTCACTACGTCTTCTTTTACGCCACACCGTTCTCTTATCACACTATTTCTAATCCTGTCACTCAATTTAATACCAATCATACTCCTTAGCGCTCTCATTTCCACTGCATTAATTCTACTTTCATGCTTCTTCTGCCATACCCAGCTTTCACTGCCATACCATCATCATCATCTTTATTCATAAAACAGTACATAACTGTGTGCGAATTACAATAAAATTAGTAAATAGAATAAAACTAAAAATTTAAATAATATCACAAAAATAGAAATGAAGTATCGAATGAAAAATTAAAAACAAAATCACTAAAAAATAAAATAAAATGCTCTACAATATAAAATATCCCAAAAAATTAAATCATGTCAAATCTATTCTCTACATAAATTAAGTCCAAAATTCACATAAATTAAAATAAACAATGTCAAAAAAAAAGATAATAATAATTTTGATGTCAGAAAATTAATATCACAGGTCAAGTACAAGATTCACTAGCTTACAGGTCGTTAACACTATATAAAACTTTTTCTAATAAAATTTTTTTCAAATGTCTCTTAAAATTAATCAAATTATCAATGTTCTTTAAATCAGTTGGTAACTTGTTAAATATATTTACAGCTTGGTACAAAGGACTATTCTTGACAATATTTAGGTTTGGTTTAATGACGTTAATTAGATCTAACCTTCTAGTTTTAAGTCTTATTTGCATATCACAATCAGTTTCAAACTTGTGCCTATTTTTAACTATATCAACTAAAAGTACCATTACATAGAGACCGGGCACAGTCAGAATTTTATATTTCTTAAAATATTCCTTACAAGATTCCCATGGAGGAATTCTGGCTATAGTGCGTATTGCCCTTTTTTGAATTGTGAAAGCCTTAGTGACATTATACTTATACCCGTTACCCCAATGTTTTATACTGTACCTTAACTTTGACTCTACTAAAGCGAAATATACAGCTCTAAGCTGGTCAATACCAAGAACGTCTCGTAAAGTCCTAAGAGCAAAACAGGCAGAGCTAATTGAGCTTTCGATCGTATTTAATTCGGTTTTCCAGTTTAGGAGAGCATCAATTTGTATTCCTAAAAACTTAACTGTTGGGACTAACTCAATTTTTTGATTACACATCTTCAAGTTCAAGGTTCAATACATCATTGTTGGTACCAAAACACCCCTATGAACAACCAAACGAGCCTTGTGAGACACCTTCTGACTCCTCATAAAGGCGTGCAGGGCACCATTCTTTCAATATCATTTTCACTCTTTCCATCTCTCGTAAACTTTGAGCCCAGATACACAAACTCCTTCACTTGTTCGACTTGTTCACCACCTATTAATATAGTACACTCTGTCATACATTCTTCTCTTTCAAGAACCATTACTTTCGACTGGACTAAATGGTTATAATACGAAAAAAATGTCGACCTCTCATACAAGATGTACAATCAGGTAGGTAAGGTATTGCAATAGGAAGTGGGACGTAGAAAAAATATTTTGGTATTTCGACCTATGTTCTTTGGAAAAAGTTGTACATTTTCATGTGTAGAACACGTCTAAAAATTTCCAGGGTGATAAAAAACAACGGTGTATTTGATCGTCTTTACGATAGGCTTGAACATCGTAAAATTTTGACTTTTGTATTTTAATTATTTGTTAGGACAACAACTATTCTATAATACTATATCATCATTATCACATCCCATAAAAAGGTCACAGCTGCACAAAAACCCCCACCACATTGTAACAGTATTAATACGTGGTATATTTTAAAAGTTATGTAGGTACGTAGACAGTCACCGCGCTTGTTACCGTTGCGGTTTATCAGTATGTTGGTACAATAGGTAAATGCACGATGCTTTAAATTATCTGGTTCAGAAGCCCTTCGTCACCTAATAAACTATTCTTATTCTACGCAAAACCCTTGGGTACGGAACTCTAAAACCAAATCGACACACTTCCTGGCAAGAGGATAACTTCTTTAATTCAGTGAAAGCGTCTCGCCCTTATCTGTATCTGTGAAAGGGTATGAAAAGAACCCAGTGCATAATATATGAGCTGACAAAAGTAAGCAGTTAATCTACTTTCTGTGATAAATGTGTGGAAGGGATATTATTCTCTTTTGAAAAAGGCTGACGGGTCGCGAGAGTAAAAAGATAAACAAAAGAGACTTGATAAAAGTAAGTGACCAACAATTTGGTACGTATTTTACTTTGATATTATAATACTAACGTAGGTATGAGTATTTTATAAAATTTCCTGTCACAAATATTTAAAAGTGGCAATTGAATGTTTAATACTGAAGGTTAGTTTTGTTTCCATGTATCCTCAGGATTTTGTATTTTTACCCCGCATTTTGGTATTTATATTGTTTGATTTTGAGATCGCTTGCAGCAATAAGGCCGCATTTGCCCATATTAGGTTAAGTTTTCTCTTGAACTCTTGTTTCTATTTATGTGACCAATAAAGTGTTTATCTATCTACGGAATACTATATTGGTAATCAAGCAGTCCTGTGTGGTGCCGGCAAAGAATAGTACCAACCCGAGGGTGTCGTAAGAGGTGACTAAGGGTTATAAACTGGAGGATGGGCTGCAGCATCCTCCTTTGTATCTTACATCTTACTTACTGTGGTCACCCTACAACCGCGGCCCATGGTGCCAGCCGTAACGCTAACAAGCGAGTTGACTAAGGTACTTCCCCTCTACATTTTTCCAGCAAAATCTAGAATTCTGGAGGGAGCTCCCTGTCCTGTAGTGGACGTTTCATGGGATGTTATGATGATGATCAATCAAGCAGTTGCTTTTAGTTACGTTGTCTTAAAATAAATTGAAGTATGCGTTTATACCAAAAAGAAAACCTGTATTTTTTTACCGGATTAACTTTGCATTTATTTCAATGTAAAAACTAAATTGTATCCGGTAAATATTTGAAAAATCTTGTCTGTAATAATTTTTTGTATGTGGTAATTATCGATAAGGCCCACCTTTGCCCACATAAGCTTAAGGTTTTCTTTTTTGTACAATTTATTTTTTATTATGTATGTGTGCAATAAATAATCTATCTATCTAATTATCTTGTACTAGCGTGTGCCCGCAACTTCTTTCACGTAGCATTAAGTTTTTTAAAGACAGAGAGCGCGCAGTTCGCAACCCTACTTAATCAGATACCAAACAGCGACCTATCAGGTTGCTGCACAATGAAATGATGGGTTGCTTGGGCGCTACCAGGCACGTTTTGTACAGTCAACAAAAAACTAGTTACTTCGTAGATGGATCAGTCAGTCACGGTTTTTTATATGGATATAGATTTCTGTATTAATAGTACGTAAAAAAATTATCTTGGTAGATAATTTCAATTACTAAAACAGCTACCCGTGTCCAATTCATCGGAAAACCAACATTAGGTCGTAAGGTCGGCCTGTGGGTAAACCTTGGTTGTAATACAATATTGAATGAACGGTCCGGAAACTGGAGCTATTCTGAATATTGCTGAGACGAAAATGGATTTCCTATCTTATTATTACGACATGGAAATAAAATTATAGACCCTTTGTCAATGTCTCTACCATCTCTATTATAAGAAAGGTTATCCAAGGGCCTGTCTAAACTTGTGAAACAAGATTTTAATTAAAATTGGCATCAAGGTCGTCTTTAGTTAAAGGTTATCGGCAAGTATAAATAGAAATTCGATCGTGATAATTTTAAACTAAGGTAAGTTTGTAAGGTAGGTTTGTAGGTTGTAGGACTTTTGTGCAAAGTCCGCCTGTGGAGGTACCACCCCCTTGCCTATTTCTGGCGTAAAATAGCAATGTTTACACTGCTGTGTTTCTGTTTGAAGGGTAAGGGAGCCAGCGAACTTACTGGCACACAAGACACACCATCTTAGGTCTCAGGGTGGGCAACGTGCTTTGCTGTCTTATTAGTGTCAAGTTATGCCACTAATAAGACAGCGGGCTCTATGGGCTATGGTGACCACTTTCCATCAGGTGGCCCACTTGCTCGTTTGCTCACTTGTGACATAAAAAAAAAGTAAAAAGTCTTTGCTTCATCATAACATCCCATGAAACGTCCACTAGGACAGGGGAGCACCCTTAAGCAAAAACGCGTGGTACTTAAGAGGGGATTTACCATAGTCATCACACTTGTTAGCGTTGCGGCTGGCGACCGCTGTTGTTGGTGACCACAGTATGTAAGATGGTACGATACACAGAAAGATGCTGCTGCCCATACTTCGGTTCATAAGCCCTTAGTCGCCTCTTACGACGCCTACGGGTACAGATTGGTTAGTACTATTCTTTTCCGGAACCACACGGACGGTCATGCTTAAAATATAATAATTAAAATGCAATCTTTCGTCGTGATTATGCGTTCTATTTAAAATTTTGTCGCACCTGTCCATTACACGATATTTATTTTTGTATAAGCTTGTACCACAAATATAAAAAAACCGGTCAAGTGCGAGTCGGACTCGCGCGCCGAGGGTTCCGATATACCTATAGTATTTTTGGAAGCAATAAAGTCCATTTTCAGGACCGCAAAACTAAATTTGTTTGTAAAGGTTTTTTGCAGATTTCTGAAAAACTGTGCAACTTAGAAAGATCGTTTTATTTTTGCTGTAAAGTTTACATAAACCTCTGTCAACTGTAATTAATTCAGATTTTCCCTTACTCAAACTTCGGAGATAAGGGGGGGGGAATGGTATTTTTTTTGACATTTTTCATCATAACTTGAAAACTAAGAAACTTAAAAAAATACAAAAATATATTTTAAAATGTACAAGTAAAGCCCTTTCATATGATACCCCACTCGACCTAGTAGCGACAATTTGAAATTTGGCCCCCCCTATTTTGGCCCCCTTTACATTAATAATCATACTTTTTTCAAAAAATTTTTATGTGCAATTAAGTTGGGTAACTATATTCTAAAACTATTCCAAATTTCAGCTCGATAGCGTAAGTGGTTGCTGAGATATAGAGGTGTGACAGACAGACGGACAGACAGAGCGGCACCATAAGGGTTCCTTTTTTTACCATTTTGGTATCGGAACCCTAATAAAGGGATGTACTGACCGAATGGCGTCAAAAAATTTGTCAATCTGTAGTTTTTTGAAGTGCGTCATGCACGAGAAGTAGGTGAAAATTGTTTGCACAAAATCAGTCAAGCTAAATTGTGATAAAGTATTAGGAACAGTTAACAATTTTGTAAATGGCTTAAATTAATAGTAACCTTGAAAATTGATACAATCCACAGCTCCATTCAAATATTGTTGGCAGTTTCGATTCAAATTAATCATTATACAGAATCTTCATAAGATTAATCAGATACACAACATAATGTGTTGTGTGCAAGTGATTTAATTCAAATCAAATCATATTTAATATAAATTTAAGTTGACATAATTTTTTTTTTGTTTTTATAAAAACTATAGAAGCAAACTCCTAAATCGGCAGTGAGAGTAGTACTCTTACTTTGTTTTTATGTAACACATTTAAAATCTCAGAGCAAAGTAACATCAAAATCAGAGCTACGCCAAGCCACCAGAACAACTCTCTCACATCACTTTTCGCGCACTTAGTAGTAAAGTTTTGCTGTGAAGCTGCGGAGTTGGCGCCTGCGAGGCATTTCCCGACTAATTAACGGTCGCAGCTCGAAACTGCATTGTGAGGCATCTCTGAAGATGCTCGAAAGCCCAAATTAACTCCCTCCTTCAATGGAACTCTGGAAGTACTGTTGTTAGCTCTAAGTATGACAGAAGTCTTATCTTACAGGAGACAAAGTCCACGTTTGGGAGGTTGTAAAGTGCAACAAGCAAGTGAAAAACTTTGTTTGAGGTGATTCACGTATGTTACTCTCATTGTAGATGATGCGTCTGCAGAATACGTGTATCTAATTATTAAACGTGCGCTTCTATGCCAATAAAAAAAAGATGGAAGTAAAAATAGCATGCCTCTCGTCACTGTTTTTATAGTTGAAAAACTTTTTTTTTAATTTTAGGAATAACAAAATTCAGACATATGGAGTGACTTTCAATCAGCTCTTGATAGAAAAAGATATTCGTGTACTCGTAAATACTGTAAACTTACATCATCAAAACGAGAGAATATTTTGGTCGTTCCATACAAATTTTATTATTGTCAGCGCGAGTTTTTTATGGGAAGGCCAAAACAATTTTTTGGTTTCCGACCCTAATTCTTTGGGAAAGTTGTTTATGTTTTGTGTTTTTTTTTTTTGTAATTTGTTGTTGTAGTTTGTTTTGTTATTGTTGTTGTTTAAGTGTACGTACAAGCTTATTTTTTACTAATACTAACACTGAACTTGATAGGGTCTCTGTTATCGGATGTCTGTTGCGTAGCGCTAGTTCTACGTGGTCTTTTTAGGGTTCCGATACCAAAATGGTAAAAAAAAGGAACCCTTATGGTGCCGCTCTGTCTGTCCGTCTGTCTGTCACACCTCTATATCTCAGCAACCACTTACGCTATCGAGCTGAAATTTGGAATAGTTTTAGAATATAGTTGCCCAACTTAATTGCACATGAAATTTTTTTGAAAAAAGTATGATTATTAATGTAAAGGGGGCCAAAATAGGGGGGGCCAAATTTCAAATTGTCGCTACTAGGTCGAGTGGGGTATCATATGAAAGGGCTTTACTTGTACATTTTAAAATATATTTTTGTATTTTTTTAAGTTTCTTAGTTTTCAAGTTATGATGAAAAATGTCAAAAAAAATACCATTCCCCCCCCCTTATCTCCGAAGTTTGAGTAAGGGAAAATCTGAATTAATTACAGTTGACAGAGGTTTATGTAAACTTTACAGCAAAAATAAAACGATCTTTCTAAGTTGCACAGTTTTTCAGAAATCTGCAAAAAACCTTTACAAACAAATTTAGTTTTGCGGTCCTGAAAATGGACTTTATTGCTTCCAAAAATACTATAGGTATATCGGAACCCTCGGCGCGCGAGTCCGACTCGCACTTGACCGGTTTTTTTTTCTATTTGCTTGCTGCCGTACGTACGGTCAACCGCTTGTCGGTAGAAACTTTTTCAACTCTATTACCACGCCATAAGGTCCAAAAGTATTACTACTGATGTGCGGCCGTGTGTACCTAGTGAACGTCTTGCAGTAAAATTTTCAATGCTGATAAAGCCAGCACAGAAACCCTATTTTATTTTGAATTTGCAGCTAATCATTTAGACTCAGCATGGAAAACGAAGCAGTGAAGTTAGTTAACAAACTTTGCAGTCATTAACTTCCGTTAAGTTTGTTACTTGAGTGCAGATACGGAAGGCCAGCTGCAGTAAACGAACTCAATGAGCTAATGAGAGTGTTCGCGCCATAGTTTAAGAGAAAAAATTGAGAGAATGGTTTACCTCGAAGTTTTACAAGCTAAAATTCATAATTCTCTTATATTTGGAACTTGCAAAGCTTCTGTTATCGCCACCCATTTTTCGGCGAAGATTTTGAAAAAGGCAACACTGCGGAGCTTTCATCTCTCGGAGGGAACGATTCTTATTGTCTATCGACGAGCTATCGACGTTCATTAGTTGAATTCCGGTTGAACTGTTAAGTAATTTTTTTTTCTCATCCCTGAGTAATCGTTGTTAAGAAATTTCATGAGGAGCTCTGCTTCTTCTTTACGAGCAGCCTTCGAGACAAAACTAATGACTAGCCTCGCTAACTGTTAGTGGTAAAGTATAGCTACCTAAATAAGTAAAAGGTGTGTACGTTTAAAGTGTAAAAATTATAACTCTGCTATGTATTTGCAACTCGTATAATATTAGATTGTGTATAGATTTTAACTGTGTTTACTTTTACTTCACTACTTTTTTCAGAAATTTTTTATTCGTAATTTTACATGATTTTACATAATGCCGCGGTATTACACACAACGGTGTATAAACGCTTCTGGCCCTCGCCGGCCACTGCCACGGCACACTCGTTTCGCTCGAAGGCTCGTACGTTATGGTCGTAAGTTAACCTGAACGATCCCGAGCAGACATCGGTTAGGTTGGGTTTACCGTTGCTTAAGAACCTAAATTGTACCAGTGATCTAAACCCGTTTACAATCTGCCGGCGCCATTATACAATTTGCCGCCGTTTACCGTTTTTCCGCTATTTGTAAACGGCGAATCATGGCATTTTCCTGCGACATATGGACTCTCTCGCGAACTCAATCAAGAGGAGAGATATGTGGTCGACATAGGATTTAGCCCTAATAATAAATTTGATGAAAAATTTACATCAGATCATGATCCCAGATTACGCTACACATGGATATTGATTCTTGAATACTTTCGAGTGACTATCGAGATATTAAAAATTAAAGTAAACCTGATTAGGTTTTAAACATGAAGAATATCTGTTAATTCATCATCATCATATCTTCTTGGTTGTTTTCTTCTGTGCTTATTAAGTCAAAGTCAAAATAAAAACAAAACAAAAAAAAAACAAAAAAAAAACCTGTCAAGTGCGAGTTGGACTCGCGCGCCGAGGGTTCCGATATACCTTTAGTATTTTTGGAAGCAATAAAGTCCAGTTTTTAGGACCGCAAAATTTAATTTGTTTGTAAAGGTTTTTTTGCAAATTATTAAAAAACTGTGCAATTTAGAAAGATCGTTTTATTTTTCTGTAATATTTACATAAACTTCTATCGACTGTAATTAATTCAGATTTTTCCTTTCACAAACTTCGGAGATAAGGGGGGGGGGAGGATAATATTTTTTTACATTTTTCATCATAGCTTCAAAACTAAGAGTCGTAAAAATATACAAAAATATGTTTAAGAATGTACAAGTAAAGCCCTTTCATATCTTACCCCACTCAACCTAGTAACCACAATTTTAAAATTTCCCCCCCCCCACCCTATTTGGGCCCCCTTTCCTAATTCTTTTTTAATTCTTTAATATGCATTTAATTTGGGCAACCACATTCTACAACTACTCCAAATTTCAAGTTGATAGCATGAGTGGTTGCTGAGATATACAGGTGTGGCAGACAGACGGACAGACAGACAGACAGAGCGGCACCATAAGGGTTCCTTTTTTTTACCATTTTGGTATCGGAACCCTAAAAAGAAGCGACAATAAAAACCTCTGTTTTGATATACAACAAACACAAGTCAGTTTTAATTTTGAATTAGCCTGTTAGAACCGTAGCTTAATACTAGATAATCTGATATTTTATAATAACCATTCTTATACAATTTTTGCTTGATAACAGTTTTGAATTTATGTAACGGTAAACTTTCAATATCAGTGGGTACCTTATTATAAAAGCGTATACATTGACCTTTATATGTTTTACTAATTTTGTGAACACGGCTGACATGAGAAGCAAGTTGATTCTTGTTTCTTATGTTGACACTGTGCCTGTCACAATTTTTCTCAAAAATATTTATATTCCGTTTAACATATATTAAATTCTCATAAATGTATTGCGACACAAAAGTCAAAATATAGAATTGTACTATATTTTTATAAGATATAGTCATTCAAAATTATGGGGTGATGTTTTTTTAGTGGGAGAATATACTTCCACATTTTTCCAGCAAAAGCTAGAATTCTGGAGGGAGCTCCGTCCTGTAGTGGACGTCTCATGGGATGTTATGATGAATATACTTACAAATAGGTAAATAAAACACTGACATAAAGCACGCACCTTTCTATATTTACCACACAAATAATCGTCCTGGGCGGGTACCGAACAACAACCTACGGCGAAGGCAAGGCTACTACCAACCATGACAAAAGAACAGACCAATAAAAGTTAATGAGAATTTTCTCTATAGTTTAACAGAAAAAAACAGAGGCGACAGATCTGCTATTACCTTTAATTAAGCTAGTAATTGTCACCTTTTAGGGCCGCGTTTTATTTTACGTTCAGTAAATGGGTGGAAACGTGATACTCTTTGCTTTTGTGAAGGTGTGAAGTTTCATTTGACTTGCTAATGGGAGAGATTTCTTTTGTAATTACTTATTCGCTGTTAATTTTGAATATTATTCGCAATAAACCTGTCTTTGTCTTTGGATATTTCTAAAAGATAATTGATTTACCAATTTTTATTAGGCTGTAATAATTTTAGATATTACAGTTTGAGGCTGGTATAAATAAATCCCGCTCAAGTGTGAGATTGTTCTTAAGTGCTATTGCATTAATTAGTAAAGACAACATGAGTAGATAACATCAAAGCAAATATCAGTTGAGTGTTGACAACACCCTGGCTAATGAAATAAAAAAAACAAAAAGTCCATAATATTTGATATGACATGAGTGCTGTTGAATGGTTCCATAACTTTTATTGGACTTCAAACACTGCGTTTTATTTTAATAACAATACTTGCCCAAATTAAATGAAAATCAGTTTCTATCATTTGTTTATTTTGAAAGTAGCAACCGTTAAATTATGAAAAACATTATTAGAATCTAAAATAAAACGCATATCTAAATTCTTTTTTCTCATTTGACGTATGCAGCAAAGTCACCGTACTTAAATTTGACAGTTGTTAATTAATTAGCATAATTTTGGAATGCTGATCGCACTTTGACAGCTGATACGCTCTTCGGAAGGATACTGAGAGCGAATTATTAATATCTACCTACTAACTAACCTTAGATTACCTTTACTGATAGACATGAGAGATTACAAAACTGAGCTTTGGTGAGAGCAGGATAGACAGATGCGTAAGGCAAAGAGATTTGAACCTCGCTACGTTCGCAGCGAGGTTAAAATCTCTTTGGCGTAATGTCCCGCTTTCTCTTGCTGTCATGTCATTCTAAATTCTTTTGACTGCCGGTGCATCGAAGAGCATTAAAACAGCATGCAGCTCGAAAATGCGAAATCGGTATTTTACACTAAACTTGTCTCGGTTCTTTGAGTGTATATAGATACGAAAAAAATATTTAAAAAGTCAAAAGTCAAAATCGTTTATTCATTGTTGAATATTAAAATCTGAATGACGTCAGCTAAACTACATCACTTCACAAACAATGTGGCACCATGGTGGAAAAAAAAAAATGTAAATAGCATAAGTACATACATACCTATATAACATCACATCCCGCTGCTTTCTCGTCGGGGTAGGCAGAGAGCACAGCGCTCCACCTGCTACGATCTTGAAATGAAATGAAATGAAATGAAACGAAACGAAATGAAATGAAATATTTATTTATAGCATTCGTTATAGGTCAAGAGACATAGTTCTCTACTTTACATAGTTCCCTCGCTTCCTCTACTTTCATAAACCCTTTCATTTAAATAAATAAATAGCTTTCTATTAAATTCATGCGTAAAGGACAAGTCATACCATTTTCTATTAACGAATAAAAGGGCATATTACAAGTCAAATTAATTCCCGCATATATCCCTTCGAGGATCTTTACGTACCTACAAAATTTTCTATCTATTACTTATCTATCTCTTCTTTTAACAAACTTTTCTATGTACAATGGTACAGTCAACAGCAACTCAAGCTTAACAACTGAAGCGCATCTCTAGCCCCTGACATTATTGTAATAAGAACGGCACAAAGTCCAATGTTAGCTCATCGTGTTTATGTTAATACAGTCAAAGGCAGGTAAAACTTTACACTCGCAGCGCAACTCTAGCCCTTACGTCTATTGAAATAAGAACGGTACAAAGTCTAATGCGTCAAGCTTGATGTGCTTTTGAGTGTACGCACGGCAGCAAGCACGTAGAAACAAAACCAGCATAAGCTGAACCGGCGCTACTCTTCAAACGCCCGAAACCCAAGACCCGCTCAAGGTAAAATTGTTTCCACCAACTTGCGGTCGTTTGTACCTACTGGTATTTTAATGTAGCAACCATTCTGAATCAAAGCAAACAAAGTTAGTTTTTTAGGGTTCCGTACCTAAAGAATGTCAATTTTCTTTGGTTTGCATTTAACTATTACTTAGCGTTCCTTAGAACCGTTGTAGCTAGTTATTTGCAGTTTGTTACAGAATAATAATTATTATACAAATGTACAAAAAAATATACATATAAAAACCACAAACCGTTAAAGAGTAGAGGAAGGAAACGTGTCTTTGGTTTTAGCTCTACTGTAAATACGGTAATAAGTACCAAGCGTAAAACTTGGTATGAAAGTAGTGCAATACTTATAAATGAAACAACAAATAATTTAAACCATTTACTTGCGAGTTTGACTTACTTGAATTAGACAGGCTATGATGTGATAGCTAACTTACCAATTTTGTCTAGAACTATTTTGTTTTTGACGACTCACGATGAATTGCACAAAGCTTATTTAAATATATTTCTGTTACTTTCTTTGTGAACAAAACAGAAAGTGTCAGCAATATATAAAAAGATACTTTAACTATTAAGATATTGTGTGCTAATGGTCACTCTGTACTCTCTCTCTCTTTTAGCACAAATATTGTCAAATATATTGTGTGGTGGTAAAGAACCCTCGGTGCGCGAGTCCCACCCGCACTTACCCGTTCTTCGAATCTGCTTCTATACAGAAACTTTGTGCAAAAAGTCAATCAACCCTCGAACTTTTCCTCAAGTTCTAACAGGGGTCGTAAAAGTCCAAGTCTATTAGAGGAGTAACGCCGGCAATTTACGCCAAAAGTGATCATTAAACTTATATAATTTTGTTAGTAACTTGAGTGCGTAATTTTTGTACAGGATTTAGTTGCGTTGATGTTTACCTCTAGTTATTACTTACTTAATCGTATGACAGTTCATACAGGAGTAAAAAAAACCGGCCAAGTGCGAGTCGGACTCGCGCACTGAGGGTTCCGTACCACCACATAAACATAATTGTATTAGTTGAAATTTCAGTAAGTTAATGTGCTAGATTTTTTGAGTCCGACACGCGCTTGACCAAATTTTATTATTTGTTGTTATTTTATAGCCTATGCCCTATAAACATACCAATTTTCAAGTTTGTAAGTGTTCCCGTTTTTAAATAGAACTAAAACAAAAATCGCCTCAGCAACCATCCAACTTGACCCCTCTCTTATATGAATGTTCTTGAAACGGGAGCTCACCACAATTGGTTACAATTAGTTGTGAGAAAAGTTGTAATATTTAATGATTTCAGACTTTTCCCATTATTTGTACTGTGAGACCTAGCTTCTTGCCAAATTTCATAATTTTAGGTCAACGGGAAGTACCCTGTAGGTTTTTCATTTTTGAATAAATGTATGGAGATGAGGACATAAAATGCCATATCTTTTGATTGCATCGTTGTAAAAAATTGAAATTTTCAGATCTTGTGTGGTTCATAGATCCTAATATATGATATTAATTTCAACCTGATACCTTTACCCGTTCGTGAGATAAAGGGTCTTGACAGACAGACAGACAGACAGACAGACAGACAGACAGACAGACAGACAGACAGACGGACAACAAAGTGATCCTATAAGGGTTCCGTTTTTTTCTTTTGAGGTACGGAACCCTCAAAAGGTCGATAATGCTTCTAAGGGATGATTCTACATCACTGATAGATTGTAAGTGTATTTTTTTTTATTCGAAAAAGTAGTTTTAGCTTAAGAAGAAGTTAGGTTAGGTTGGGTGATTAAGGTAAGGATACATAATAAATTTAACCCTCCAGGGTTACATAACCTCTATGATCAGCTGGTGACGCAGACAACGATGTTTTGTTATAATATCCAGTCACTAACAAGTACCCATCCATTTCACCAAATTACCGTAATGTAATTCGAAGGAAAATCAAATTTCATAATCACAAAAAAAAAATTAAATTGAGTATTTTGTACAACCTAATAGTGATGTGGAATCACTTCTTAGAAGGATCATCGTAATTTTTTACACCCAGTATACTCGTAATGGTCGATTTAATAATAAATATGAGCTTTTCAGCCAATTGGTAACGTAAGCTGGAAAATGGAAAAGATCTTCTGGAGGTCCTGGGTACGAAAAGAGGGGGCATCGTTGGACTATGTGCTCCACTTTGTCACACTGGTACATAGTAGAGTCTTTCTATCCCGTCTTACGAGTCATGATGCCTCAGTCGCCTTTTACGACACTAATTGCCGTTTACACTAAGCTTAAGAATCGCCCAAGTTCTTGCTTAAGGGCCGTCAAACTATTGCTAGGAGTGTTTTAAACAAGTTAGAGGCGATTCTTAAGTTTAGTGCAATAGGCCCTAATTTATTTAAGATCGATATAATTTCACTTTTAAGTATTTACAAGCGAAGGCTTGGCGGACAACTCCATAGATAAAGACGTTCTCAAGCGACATTTTAAAAGATGCGAATTTGAGCCTTCACAATAGGAGGCTCTGTCTGCGCAACGACCTGACTCGAGATACCATTTAGACGCGTCGCATAGGTAAGGTATTAGACCTAGACACTGAGCGCGGTGAACTGAAGGCCCCACCACCAGCAGCCATATCATACGGCTGCATGTTGACTGTGTAAACCGTGTCCTCACTTGCCCTCATTGTGGCAGAGAGTCCACTGCAAAGATAGGCTACATAAGCCATAATAAGGGCACATCAGCGGCATACCCTTTTTAGGAATCGACAGCAGTCACCATGGCCGAAAACGGGTGGACGATGATGATTTACGAGTATCTGATGTTCATCCCATTAATCTCTGCTTTAATCAGTAACAACAAGAGAAAAACAACCATTTCCTTCGTCAGGCCGTACAAAGTTTCATTAAAACCTCGGAACGTAAATGCCAATCAGCCTAAGGAAGTGAGCAAGAATTTGAGCAAAATAAATACCTAAGTGAAACAAATCTAATTGCTTTCCCTCAAACTGACAAGATAGCGATAAAAGCTATTAACTTTTTTATTAAAAATAATCACACAAGTTAAGAGGTGTTTACACAAGGTGAATTTTTTTTGTGGTAATCCTTAAGCCAAATACCCAGTGCAATAAACGGAGGAATAGTACGTGCTCATGAAGAAAAAACTGAAAGGCCATAATCAGTCAAAGTAACTGAACTTTCAATGAATAAAACTTTCTAGAAAAAAACCGGCCAAGTGCTAGTCGGACTCGCGCACCGAGGGTTCCGTAACACCACATACTCATAATTGTATACAGGGTGTTAGGGACAGCCTTCCGAATACTGAAGGGGCATGATCAGTCAACGACACTTAACAACTTTCAGTGAGCAAAACTTTCAGGAAAAGAAAAAAAAATCCGCGCTTCCATACAAAATTGTAAACTTGATCGGGCAGTTTGTATGGAGAAGCCGATTTATTTTTTCGTTTCCCGAAAGTTTTGTTCACTGAAAGTTGTTCAGTGTCGTTGACTGATCATGCCCCTTCAGTATTCGGAAGGCTGTCCCTAACAACCTGTATATTAGTTGAAATTTCAGTAAGTTAATGTGCTAGATTTTTTGAGCCTGACACGCGCTTGACCAAATTTTATTAATTTTTGTTATTTTATAGCTTATGCACTACAAACATACCAATTTTCAAGTTTGTAAGTGCTTCCGTTTTTAAAATAGAACTAAAACAAAAAGACCCCTCTCTTATATGAATGTTCTTGAAACGGGGGCTCACCTAAATTGGTTACTATTAGTTGTGAGAAAATTTGTAATGAACGGAAATTTCATAATTTTAGGTCAACGGGAAGAACCCGATAGGTTTTGCTTTAGTGCATAAATGTATGGCGATGAGAACATAAAATGCCATATCTTTTGTTTGCGTCGATGTAAAAAAATTAAATTTTCGGATCTTGTGTGGTTCATAGACCCTAATATATGGTATGAATTTCAATCTGACATCTCAACCCGTACGTGAGATAAAGGGTCTTGAAAGACAGACAGACGGACAACAAAGTGATCCTATAAGGGTTCCGTTTTTTTTTTCTTTTGAGGTACGTAACCCTAAAAATTACGCATCTCCGTTCCAAGAAACTTGATGGGACAGTTTGTGTGACGTGGCCATTTTTTATTAACATTTCCTGAAAAATTTTCAAAGACGTTGACTGGTCATGCTCTTTCAGTTTTAAGAAACCTTGTCCTTACACCATTTATAGGTCTATAATATTAAAAGGTCTAAAAATGATGATCGCGAAGAGAAAGTATAGTCTCCTGAGCATAAACTTACCTTAACTTTCTTCAGGAGAGTAAAAGTTGATAGGTTCCTTCCTTCCCAGCTGTCATGGCGCGAGATGTTTTATTTTAATTTAAAACAATGACATATTAATGATTCAGAAAAATTATTGATTAGGTACTATGCCTTTAATCTATTTGTAATCTAGTTCTTATAGTGTTTTTGTCTCATAGTGTAATAATGCTGTGTATCATAACATCTCATGAAACGTCCACTACAGAATAGGAACTCCCTCCAGAACTCCATCAAAAACGCTTGGTACTTGGATACCATAGTAACCTCACTTGCAAGCGCTGCAGCTGGCGATCGCTGTTAACGGTAACCGCGCAGTAGATACACAGAAAGATGCTGATGCCCATCCTCCGATTTATAAGCCCTTTGTCACTTCTTTCGATACCTAAGGGCAGAGACAGGTTGGTACAAGTCAGAGCTGGTACCACATGGACCAGTGATGATGTGTGTGCATGCTTGTTGTATAAGGTTATTTTTTGGACCTGATTTCCGTATGCCCACGTTATTACAGAGGTCAAAAGCAACAACTTTTGTTCTACCACTGTTCTAACAACGCACGAAAAATATTCAACTTCTCATACAAAATGGGTCGGTCACGTGACCACTTTAGAATGGGGAGTCGAAAAATTTTTGTGCGTTGTTAGAAAAGTCGTAAAACAAAAGTTGTTGCTTTTGACCTCTGTAATAACGTGGGCATACTCAAAGTCCAGAAAACTTGATAGAACTAAGATGAAGAGAATTAACGTAAACGTCTTGCTGTTTGTTTACCTAATTTATTAGATAAATAAAAATATAGAATAATTGTTACCAACAGTCCCATACTCTTAACCCTACTTAACCCGCCTACTCATCAAACCTATGCGGTCAACACTTCTGCGATGTCTGCGCGACATAACTTGATTAATTGCAGGGGACATACCCCCCTCCCTCTCAAGCTTCAACCCTCCTCACCCCCCCACTTGATTGATTACATTGTAATCTTGTTTGCGACTCGACTGATGTCAGTTTTTCATTTAGGATTTTTCTTATACTATTTTGACCATAAAGTGGTGAACTTTTTGTGGTTGGTATTGTATAGTACTTTTCTTAAAAACAACACTTTAAATAAACTTTATAAAAGAAAAACCGTTTACGTGTTGAAAAATATTTTAAAGTCCATGTTGTTGTCAAGTCAGCCTTATTTATCAGACAATCAAGTGTTTCAACTAGCGATGTCTTAAAGAAACTGGAGAAGTCTCACAAAGTTATTTTTGTTGAGTGTGTCCCTACCGGGAATCGAACCCAGGACCTCCGGATCGAGAGTCTAACGCTCTAACCACTATACCAAGTAAGCTGTTGTAGCGTAGCACTCGTGTTGCTTGTACTGGTTTGGTCACCCAGTAATAACATCCCATTAAAGATCAACTCATCACCATATCGTGTGGGTTGCAAAGTCGATGACCGACCTCACAAACCCTAGTGTCAGAGTTTTGGAGCCGCCGAAGGCCTCTGACATGGCTCATTAACAAATACATCCTTAGATAAAAGTCGGGACCAACGGATAACGTGCCTTCCGAAGCACGCAATCCACTGCAGGACAGGGAGCTCCCTCCAGTACTACAGCAAAGACGCGTGGTACTATGGAGGGGATTTACCATAATCACCACGCCCGTAAGCGTTGCGGCTGGCGACCGTTGTTGTTGGTGACCGCTGTATGTACCGAAGATGGTACGATACCCAGAAAGATGCTGCTGCTCATCCTCCGGTTCATGAGCCTTTAGTCGCCTCTTGCGATACCCGCAGGTAGAGTTAGGTTGGTACTGTTCTTTTCCGGTACCACTCGGACTTTGTCACCCAGTAGTAAGTACTATTTGTAGCCGGCGGCACTACACGCCTAATAAAGACACACCTGCACGCTTCCCTAACATACGGAAACCTAATCATCTCTGAGCCCACTACACTAACTATGTTAAGATACATGTTGGGACACAACTTACAAAGCAAACTTGAACCTCGTGTGCTCGTAACTACATTACAGGACAATCTCAGTAATGGCTTGTACGGTCAACCGCTCGTCGGTAGAGACTTTTTCAACTCTATTAACCACGCCATAAGGTCCAAAAGTGTTTCTACTAACGTGCTGTTGAGTGTACGATAGAACTGTGGCAACACTAGTTTACCAGGCGAATAACCAATAAAGGGTTACCAATGCTATTGAGAATTTGAGAAGGTAACAGTAGTAAGTCTCAGATAATCATAAAACTGTAAAAATTTAATGGACTTTTCAATTTAAATAACATAAAAATACTCATAAAATTTTATAAAAATAATAATAATAGTAAATTGGGTCCATTTCATACAAGGTCGGATATATGATCCCAAACTAGGCAAAGCCTGTGCTATGGGTATCAGAGACTGATTGACATACATAAAATCGTGGCATTAATAATGACAACTTTTGCGTAATCTTTTTTGTATATTTTTAACCTGTAGAATTAAAAATAAAATAGCCTATAGTTCGTCTATCTTAAGAATGCAGTGAGTCATCGCTTTCCGCCACTTGTAGCCAAGCCCCGTAACCAATCAGGTCGCTTAAAATTATAAAGTCAAATGCACAATGACTGACTGAAGGCAAACCTTCGAAAGAAGCGGTTGTTTTCTTTTGTGTTACCATTTAAAAAAATTATATAATATTGCATTTTATCTCCATTGTGAATACACCTTTACCCTGCATTTGCATTAATGACTTACAGCAATTTTAACACGGAGGATCTACAACGTGTAACGGAAGGGTGTTATAATAATAAAGGATGTGAATCTGCCTATGAAACTGAACAATTTTTCCCAAGGAACATAGGTCGAAATATGGACATGAATTTTTGACCTCCCATAGAAACTGCATCAGCTGATTGCGAATTTTGTATGGGAGGTCAAAAATTCATGTTCACATTTCGACCTATGTTCCTTGGGAAAAGTTGTTCAGTTTCATGAGCAGATTCACACCCTTTATTATTATCACACCCTTCCGTTACACGTTGTATAGTATGTATGTATATGTATAATTTATGTTTGTTGTCTTTCATTAAAATAGTATTCTTGCCGCTCTCGAAAGTTAAGCAACGTCGTCTTCTGTCAGAACCCGGATGGGTGCTTCGGAAGGCGCGTTGATCCGTTGGGCCCGACTACTGTCAAACGAATAGTAGTCAGCCAAATCTGAGGCCTTTCGGCGACTTAAAAACTCTGGTTAATAACTTGGAAAAGCTTGATCTAGGATTGGTTCTGGTTTACCCTCTGGAATACGGAGATCGCTCTTTGTAAAAACTAATGCAATAGTCAAGTCCCCTAGATTAAGTAGTCGAATTTGTATGTAAAACAAAACGGAATTAGGCTATGGCAATGATGATGTAGCGTACATACTCTGCGATCGTGTCGCTATATGATAGGTCCATCAGGGCGCTTGGCTCTATTTAGTAGCGACATCTGCTGACGGACACCGTTGCAATATGAAATTGACCCATAGAATAGAAACTTGAACATAGAATACAGACTACATTTTTTATAACGTCTATAATAATAATATAAAAATGTCAATTTTACCTGGCTATCCTACCAAATATAAGTGCGCAGATAACAAAGTAAATTTTAATTGCAGACTCAATTTAAAAGGTCTGCTTAAGATTTTTGACTGAGAATTGTTCTTCTTTGACACGGACGCAAGCTTTAGATCTCCAAGCGGTTAGAAACTTTTATCAGATGTTCTCGTTTAATTCCCAAAAATCATCGCCTGGATGATTAGATATGGGATACAGTGTAAAGTTTGTAATACTTAATCTTGCCTGAAGAAAATATAAATTTAATGCATTTTGTTGATAATACACTAGTTCATATTCCATGTTTTTACTGTATTCTGTGAACTGCACCGAACACAAGCTGACTATACCAAATTTCATCTCAAACGGATGTTTGTCCGAAACTGCTGCTGCAGTAATTTGCTTTGCATTTGGACTGATGAGCAAAGCGTCAGGAAACTACTGTAGTTTGTGACTTATTTTTACTTATTTTGTGCGTTGTTTTTAAATCAAGCGTTCAACAGATGTCTTACTTTTTTCGATTCGAAAAATTAAAGATATCTTCTGAAGTGTGCAAATGAGAAAATGACTTATAGAGCGACAAAAATGTGTTGGCAAGTACATTAAGCTATCCTAGTTACAGAACAAAGAAATAGTACCTTCATACAGAACGGATGTATTCCACCCCCGCACCCACATATGCACCCGCCCGTACCCCCCGCACGGTGCTCCTGCAGGTCATTTGTACTGAATATGCAGGCCCTTCCAATTTCAAATTTTCGCTCGTCGTATGTAGTGTCCGGAGTGTGCAGTATGATGCCTTACGAGTAAAATAACACAGGGTGACTTTAAATTAGTTCTTGATAGAAAAAGGTATTTGACCTCCCATAGAAACTTAATCAGCTGATAGCGCATTTTGTATGGGAGGTCAAATTTGGTTTTTCGTATTTCGACCTATGTTCCTTGGGTAAAGTTGTTCAGTATCATGAGTACATGCATATATTTTGCTATCAAGAACTAATTAAAAGTCACCCTATATAACATCAGTTTCCCCCATCACCATTATTCATCTACCAATTAATTCTTCTTTTTCTATGCTTGTTTGATCATAATCGTACAAACCTACCTTCGTCTCACTTTAATGACGTACTTTCACGCTAAAAAAACAGCAAAAAGCTCGTTTCGTATTATAAACATCTATGACTTCAGCTTCAATACGTAACGAAGTAGTGCAAGACAAGAATTTGAGGATGGTACTTCAACAGATAGAGTATTATGCACAAAAGGCTTAAATATAATTCACATTGGCCGATACATATCAAGCCCTTCGTAAGCTGCGAAAGAGTTACCATTAAATACAAATACGGTCAATCGCACGTCGGTAAAAATTTTTGAACTCTATTACCACGCCATAAGGTCCAAAAGTATTTCTACTGACGTGCTGTTGAGTGCACTTGGGCAACCGAGCTTTGCTCCGTATAATCCTGACCAAAGCACAATGGCTCAAAAAACCTCAAAAACATGGAGAAAACTATTTTCCCAGAAACCAACCTAGATCGATTTTTCGCCCCGAAAACTCGTGTATAGAGAATTTTAAAATATTACAAATATTCTATTCAATTAAACGAGCAATATTTGTATATTTGTAAGTATGTATGTATATATTTGTAATCGGTTTCTCGAAAATGGCATTAACGATTTCGATGAAATTTACCATACGCCGGTTTTCGGGGGTTAAAAATCGTTCTAGTCGTCTCATGTCTGAAAAAAATAGTTTTCACAGTGTTTTTAAACATTATTTTTCAATAACGCGTTTTCTCTCTCACCCCATGAAATTTTACTGTTGAGGCGGCTATTATAGAGCGAAGCTCGGTCGCCCAGGTACTATATATTTGTATACAGGGTGTTAGGGACTGCCTTCCGAATACTAAAGGGGCATGATCAGTCAACGACAATGAACAACTTTCATTGATCAAAACTTTCAGGAAACGAAAATAAAATCCATGTCTCAATACAAAATTGTAAACTTGATCGGGCAGTTTGCATGGAGAAGCCGATTTTTTTTTCATTTCCTGAAAGTTTTATTCACTGAAAGTTGTTTAGTGTCGTTGTCTGATTATGCCCCTTCAGTATTCGGAAGGCTGTCCCTAACACCCTGTATACACAAATACTGCTCGTTTAATAGTACATGATACGCACGACTTGCATTGCGCACCTATCCCTAAATACAGCTGCTAATAAATTAACAAACGATGGAAAAAAAAGTGGAGCCCGAGGAGGAGACATTAAAGATAAAAGCAAGTCTCACAAGACAGATTGATAGTCTTGCGACGAGAGAACTTCGTTGACAGATTACAACCACTGACATCAATCAAAAAACCCACAAATTGTTGTATATCTGTCACAGGCATATCGCATAATTCGTCATATCACAGTTTGCCTTGACATTCTATAAAATGCCGAAAATATTTTAATTCGGCATTTTACATAATGCCGCGGCATTTCACAAAACGGCGCGTAACACTCGCCGGCCGCTGCCGCGGCCCGCTCTCTTTGCTCGCTCGGCTGGTGCATTGTGGTCGCAAGGTAACCTAACCCAACCTACCATCCCGAGTAGGGATCGGTTAGGTTGGGTTTACCGTGGCTAACGACCCTAAAACGCACCAGTGATCTAAACCCGTTTACAATCTGCCGGCGCCGTTTTACAATTTGCCGACCGTTTACAGTTTGTCCGCCGTTTGTTAAGACGATATGTACATTTTTTTTGGGTATTTTAGAGACAAATATCTTTTTATTTACTCAGTTTCTTGCCGTGATTTTCAAGTATGTGTTTCTTGACCATTCATGTGAGGGCATCACTAAGACCAAAACATGATTACTGAAAATCGACTACACAAAATTAAAATCCAAAGTTGCCTCTTCAATTTTCGTTTCTTTCTCTTTTTGTGTAATCTGAGGTGTTTTAAGTATTGAAATTAAGTATAAAGAAAGGTATTCGTAGTTGCTAGGGTTGACTAAAGCTAAAATTTTATTTTATTTCTTAGTTTTTACAAAAAGTCGATATTTTATATCGGGCGCTTACGTCATTTAGTTTTGGTGCACGCGCACTACATCTGTCGCAGTCTAATACGTTGCGGAAGTAATTATTTTATTCCTTTCTTTCACCGATCAGTTGCCCGTGACCTTCTGTCGACGACAGACCTGTATTCGTTGTTCCCAAATCCAACCTTTCACGCGCAATAAAAACTATTTCATCAAAAAAAATATTTTATAATTATTTTTGAGAGATTGTCATTGTAGCCCTAGATGAGAATTTTTATTTGTGATCAAAGTAAATACCAACCTGATTACATATTTTATTGTACATACTACTTGCTAATACTACTAATAATAATACCTGTCCCGTGTAGTGCCGGCAAAGAATAATACCAACCTATACATACCCGTGGGTGTCGTAAGAGGCGACTAAGGGTTATAAACTGGAGTATGGGCAGCAGCATCCTCTTTTGTATCTTACATCTTACTTACTGCGGTCACCTACAACCGCGGTCCATGGTGCCAGTCGTAAAACGCTAACAAGCGAGGTGACTATGGTACTTCCAGCATTTTTCCAGCAAAAACTAGAATTCTACAAAAGTACGTATCCATTGATCGAACAGAGTAATGGAGTCGCTATTACTGACAGACCTGGCGGACGGAATGTAGGGACATACGAAAAAACCAGTCAAGTGCGAGTTGGACTCGCGCGCCGAGGGTTCCGATATACCTATAGTATTTTTGGAAGCGATAAAGTCCATTTTCAGGACCGCAAAACTAAATTTGTTTGTAAAGGTTTTTTGCAGATTTCTAAAAAACTGTGCAACTTAGAAAGATCGTTTTATTAGGGTTCCGATACCAAAATGGTAAAAAAAAGGAACCCTTATGGTGCCGCTCTGTCTGTCTGTCTGTCCGTCTGTCTGTCACACCTCTATATCTCAGCAACCACTTACGCTATCGAGCTGAAATTTGGAATAGTTTTAGAATATAGTTGCCTTACTTAATTGCACATGAAAATTTTTTGAAAAAAGTATGATTATTAATGTAAAGGGGGCCAAAATAGGGGGGGCCAAATTTCAAATTGTCGCTACTAGGTCGAGTGGGGTATCATATGAAAGGGCTTTACTTGTACATTTTAAAATATATTTTTGTATTTTTTTAAGTTTCTTAGTTTTCAAGTTATGATGAAAAATTTCAAAAAAAATACCATTCCCCCCCCCTTATCTCCGAAGTTTGAGTAAGGGAAAATCTGAATTAATTACAGTTGACAGAGGTTTATGTAAACTTTACAGCAAAAATAAAACGATCTTTCTAAGTTGCATAGTTTTTCAGAAATCTGCAAAAAACCTTTACAAACAAATTTAGTTTTGCGGTCCTGAAAATGGACTTTATTGCTTCCAAAAATACTATAGGTATATCGGAACCCTCGGCGCGCGAGTCTGACTCGCACTTGACCGGTTTTTTTTGCTGTAAAGTTTACATGAACTTCTGTCAACTGTAATTAATTCAGACTTTTCCTTACTCAAACTTCAGAGATAAGGGGGGGAAGTGGTATTTATTTTGAAATTTTTCATCATAACTTGAAAACTAAGTAACTTAAAAAAATACCAAAATATATTTTAAAATGTACAAGTAAAGCCCTTTCATATGATACCCCACTCAACCTAGTAGCGATAATTTGAAATTTGGGCCCCCCCATTTTGGCCCCCTTTAATAATCATACTTTTTCAAAATTTTTTCATGTGCAATAAAGTTGGGCAACTATATTCTAAAACTATTCCAAATTTCAGGTCGATAGCATAAGTGGTAAGCTGTGCGGTGCCGGCCTAAAAAGAATAGTACCGACGCATCTCTTCCCGTGGGTGTCGTAAGAGGCGACTATGAAATGAAATCCAGAGGATGGGCAGCAGCGTCCTTCTGTGTATTATTTCATCTTACTGTGGGCGCCAACCCGTCTGCCAAGCGTGGCGACTATGGTAAAACCCCCTAAGAATCAACATGAATCACAATAATAGTCTCCGGCCCCTAGTCCCCGACGGCCCCGCTATTTCTGGCTCCGGTAGCGGCCATGGTAACGGTGGGGCAGGGGGTGCGAAGAATTCCCGGCAGATGTCGAGCTACCAACAACGACGACCTCTGGCCCTGGCAACTTATAACACGCGCACATTGCGGACCGACGAGAAGGTTGCAGAACTCGAAGAAGAATTGAGCAGGTTACACTGGGACGGACGTCAGCTTGTACGAGATTAGAATGGCTCTCAGACAGCTTAGAAACAACAAGGCACCCGGGCACGATGGAATTACGGCTGAGCTTCTGAAAGCAGGCGGAAGGCCAGTGCTTAAAGCTCTTCAGAAGCTGTTTAATTCTGTCATACTCGAAGGGAAAACGCTACAGGCATGGCACAGAAGTGTGGTGGTACTCTTCTTCAAAAAGGGTGATAAGACCCTGCTGAAGAATTACAGACCCATCTCACTTCTGAGCCATGTCTATAAGCTGTTCTCGAGAGTCATTACGAACCGTCTCGCGCGCAGGCTCGACGACTTCCAGCCTCCCGAACAAGCCGGTTTTCGTAAAGGCTTCAGTACCATAGACCACATACATACGATACGGCAAGTTATACAGAAGACCGAAGAGTATAAACAGCCACTTTGCCTGGCGTTTGTGGACTATGAGAAGGCCTTCGATTCGATCTAGACGTGGGCCGTGCTACGATCTCTCCAGAGGTGCCAAGTCGACTGTCGGTACATTGAAGTGTTGAAGGATCTGTACAAAAACGCCACTCTGTCAGTTCGTCTTCAGGACCAGGACTCGAAACCTATCTAATTGCAGCGAGGAGTGAGACAGGGGGACATCATATCTTCTAAACTGTTCACCGCTGCATTGGAAGACGTCTTCAAACTCCTGGACTGGAAAGGACTTGGCATCAACATCAATGGCGAGTACATGACCCACCTTCGATTTGCCGACGATATTGTCGTAATGGCTGAGACCCTGGAAGATCTCGGCACGATGATCAATAACCACAGTAGAGTTTTACAACAAGTGGGTCTTAAAATGAACATGGATAAGACGAAAATTATGTCTAACGCCCTTGTTGTACCCACTCCACTCAAAGTTGGAGACTCTACGCTCGAAGTTGTTGATGAGTACGTATACCTGGGACAAACAGTCCAGCTGGGTAAATCCAACTTAGAGAAAGAGGTTACTCGTCGAATCCGACTCGGATGGGCAGCGTTCGGGAAGCTCCGCAATATCTTCACGTCCAAAATACCGCAGTGTCTCAAGACGAAAGTCTTTGACCAGTGTGTGTTGCCAGTGATGACATATGGCACCGAGACGTGGCCGCTCACGATGGGCCTTATCAGAAAGCTCAAAGTCACCCAAAGGACTATGGAAAGGGCTATGCTCGGAGTCTCTCTGCGCGATCAAATCAGAAATGAGGAGATCCGCAGAAGAACTAAAGTAACGGACATAGCCCTGAGAATCGCTAAACTGAAGTGGCAGTGGGCAGGGCACATCGCAAGAAGAACCGATGGCCGATGGGGCGTGAGGGTTCTAGAGTGGCGACCACGTACCGGAAGACGAAGCGTTGGCAGGCCCCCCACAAGGTGGACCGACGATTTGGTCAAGGTCGCGGGAAGCCGCTGGATGCGAGCAGCGCAGGACTGGTCGTCATGGAGTTCTTTAGGGGAGGCCTATGTCCAGTAGTGGACGTATTTCGGCTGATATGATTAGCATAAGTGGTTGCTGAGATATAGAGGTGTGACAGACAGACGGACAGACAGACAGACAGAGCGGCACCATAAGGGTTCCTTTTTTTTACCATTTTGGTATCGGAACCCTAAAAACGCGCGGCTTTTGTTAGCTTCGTTCATCTGCGTCACAGAATACCATATATGTACTAGTGTCTGCTTACCTATACTGAAAGTAGGTATAGTTAAATATAAGAGCGTAAATTGTTTTTTTTAGTAAACAGTGTTACTTCGAGAGGTCTTTTTATTTTTCTTTAATTTTTTACATAAACTTCTATCGACTGTAATCAATTCAGATTTTTCGTTTCGTTTTTATAGACTTTTTTAGTTTAACTGTAAAATGAGTCGTAAAAAAATACAAAATTTATTTTACTGCATAATTTCGACTTTAGGTGATTATAAAACCCTTAATCATACTATTCGGCATCTAAATAAACTATTTATAACAATAAGCTAAATGTTTCTATTTAAAAAGATTTTATATAACGCAACTCCTTGCATTTCTATGCTTGTTGCGGCCAGCGTGCCGCGTGCGGCGGGTGCTCAGTGCGTGTATTTTGTGCGGGGAGCGGGGGGGTCGAGCGAGAAGACTCCGCCCATTGAGCGTTAAATATTTTCAGACATATCCTCTTAACGGCGAATTATACGATTTGCCTGCGACATATCTACGAACTGTAGGTACCTTCTTAGCTTGTATAAATATGGAACTTTACTTACTTTTATATGTATGCTTACCTTTGGACGTAATGTCCTTGTGGCTGGGGTCAGACAGGTATTTTATGTACGTTACCTACACGATATATTTGCCGATAAAGCGTACTGAATTAAATTATTTTTTCTGACAGTATTTGAATAATTGATATAAAAGTATTATAGGTCTTCTCATTTCTCATATTTTCACTTTAGCTACTGATAATGTTACTGCTATTAGAAACTTAGCTTAACTTTGAAGGAGGTGCGTACTATTTGTTATTTTATTTTTAGAGCAATGAGGAGCAGTACCACGCAGTACGTCAAACCTCGCAGGCTCTTGCACGCAAAAATCGTGTTACTCTATGTTTTATTATTCAGAATATCAGAGACCACATCTAAAGAGAGAGTGAGAGAGAGAGAGATTAGGTGACTCCTCAGAAAGCGTTCTGCTCATTTGCTACCACAATTCCAATTCCGCAAGCGCATATACTTAAATCAACAAACGATTGCATTTTCAACTGAATCCTTTGTGGCTGCGCCTTTTTGTTATGGCACTTGAATTTTTATGGCTAGATGTGTAAGAGAAACGCTTTAATTTTTACTAAGTATTTTTCCGTGCCGTGCGGTGCCGGCCCAGAAGTGCCGTGCGGTGCCGGCCCAGAAGTGCCGTGCGGTGCCGGCCCAGAATAGAATAGTACCGACCCATCTCTTCCAATGGGTGTCGTAAGAGGCGACTAAGGGAATGAAATCCAGAGGATGGGCAGCAGCGTCCTTCTGTGTATTATCCCATCACACTGCGGACGCCAACCCGTCTGCCAAGCGTGGCGACTATGGTAAAACCCCCTAAAAATTCTATGAATCACGTCAATAAGCACCGGCCCCTAGTCCCCGGCGGCCCCGCTATTCCTGGCTCTGGTAGCGGTCATGGTAACGGTGGGGCAGGGGGTGCGAAGAATCCCCGGCAGATGCCAGGCTACCAAAAACGACGACCTCTGGCCCTGGCAACGTACAACACGCGCACATTGCGGACCGACGAGAAGGTTGCTGAACTCGAGGAAGAATTGAGCAGGTTACACTGGGACATCTTGGGTCTATCTGAAGTCCGAAGAGAGGGGGAGGACTTGATAACCCTAAAATCAGGTAACTTGCTCTATTTCCGGGAGGGCGACCAACTGTCCCAGGGAGGTGTCGGGTTTATGGTCCACAAGTCTCTCGTGAACAACGTCGTCATGATCGAGAGTGTGTCGTCGCGGGTAGCGTACCTTATACTCAGAATCACCAAACGGTATTCGCTGAAGGTCATACAGGTATACGCCCCCACATCGACACACTCTGATGATGAAGTCGAGGCTATGTATGAGGATATCTCTAAAGCCATACATACGCCTAAGACCCACTATACCGTTGTCATGGGGGACTTCAACGCGAAACTGGGCAAGCGAGGCGATGGTGAGCTGAGGGTGGGGCAATTTGGTGTTGGATATCGGAATTCCAGGGGCCACATGTTAGCCGACTTTTTGGAGAAAGAAGGACTCTTTATGATGAATTCCTTCTTCAAAAAGTCGGAAAACCGAAAATGGACCTGGATCAGTCCCGATGGTGTTACAAAAAATGAGATTGACTTTATCATGTCGACGAAGAAGCAAATATTCAATGATGTCTCTGTGATCAATGTGGTTAAAACCGGAAGCGATCACCGGTTGGTAAGAGGCACATTGAATATCAACGTAAAGCTGGAAAGAACTCGACTGATGAAGTCTACGCTCCGACCCGCACCCACCAATATCCAAAATCCCGACGGCTTTCAGCTCGAACTGCAAAATCGCTTCGAATGCCTCGGTGAATGCATAGATGTGGACGACTACAATAACGGGTTCGTGGAAACTGTCCATACAATTGGGTCAAAGTATTTCAGACCCCACCGTACTAAAAGAACCAAAAAGATCTCAGATCATACCCTCAAGCTAATGGAAGAAAGACGCGAAATAGTTCTGCAGTCTTCGGGAGATGCTTCTCAATATCGGCGGCTCAATAAACAGATCTCTAAGTCTCTGACTCGCGACATTCGGCTATTTAATACTAATCATATTAAAGAAGCGATTGAGCGGAACAAGGGCTCCAAAGTGTTCGCAAGAGATCTGTCTATTGGGCAGAGCCAGTTGACGAGGCTGAAGACCGAGGATGGCAGAACCGTATCGTCCAAGCCTGAGCTACTGAGGGAGGTCGAGAAGTTCTATGGACAGTTATACACGTCAACCGGCCCACCCGTTAGCAGTCTGGCCAACGATCCAAGAGCTAGACTTACCCGACACCATACCGAAGATATCCCGGACGTCAGCTTGTACGAGATTAGAATGGCTCTCAGACAGCATAGAAACAACAAGGCACCCGGGCACGATGGAATTACGGCTGAGCTTCTGAAAGCAGGCGGAAGGCCAGTGCTAAAAGCTCTTCAGAAGCTGTTTAATTCTGTCATACTCGAAGGGAAAACGCCACAGGCATGGCACAGAAGTGTGGTGGTGCTCTTCTTTAAAAAGGGTGATAAGACCCTGCTGAAGAATTACAGACCCATCTCACTTCTGAGTCATGTCTATAAGCTGTTCTCGAGAGTCATTACGAATCGTCTCGCACGCAGGCTCGACGACTTCCAGCCTCCCGAACAAGCCGGTTTCCGTAAAGGCTTCAGTACCATAGACCACATACATACACTACGGCAAGTTGTACAGAAGATCGAAGAGTATAACCAGCCACTTTGCCTAGCGTTTGTGGACTATGAGAAGGCCTTCGATTCGATCGAGACGTGGGCTGTGCTACGATCTCTCCAGAGGTGCCAAGGTACATTGAAGTGTTAAAGGATCTGTACAAAAACGCCACTATGTCAGTCCGTCTTCAGGACCAGGACTCGAAACCTATCCAATTGCATCGAGGAGTGAGACAGGGAGACGTCATATCTCCTAAACTGTTCACCGCTGCATTGGAAGACGTCTTCAAACTCCTGGACTGGAAAGGACTTGGCATCAACATCAATGGCGAGTACATGACCCACCTTCGATTTGCCGACGATATTGTCGTAATGGCTGAGACCCTGGAAGATCTCGGCACGATGCTCAATAACCTCAGTAGAGTTTCACAACAAGTGGGTCTTAAAATGAACATGGATAAGACGAAAATTATGTCTAACGCCCTTGTTGTACCCACTCCACTCAAAGTTGGAGACTCTACGCTCGAAGTTGTCGATGAATACGTATACCTGGGACAAACAGTCCAGCTGGGTAAATCCAACTTAGAGAAAGAGGTTACTCGTCGAATCCGACTCGGATGGGCAGCGTTCGGGAAGCTCCGCAACATCTTCACGTCCAAAATACCGCAGTGTCTCAAGACGAAAGTCTTTGACCAGTGTGTGTTGCCAGTGATGACATATGGAACCGAGACGTGGCCGCTCACGATGGGCCTTATCAGGAAGCTCAAGGTCACCCAAAGAGCTATGGAAAGGGCTATGCTCGGAGTCTCTCTGCGAGATCGAATCAGAAATGAGGAGATCCGCAGAAGAACAAAAGTAACTGACATAGCTCTGAGAGTCGCTAAACTAAAGTGGCAGTGGGCAGGGCACATCGCAAGAAGAACCGATGGCCGATGGGGCGTAAGGGTTCTAGAGTGGCGACCACGTACCGGAAGACGAAGCGTTGGCAGGCCCCCCACAAGGTGGACCGACGATCTTGTCAAGGTCGCGGGAAGCCGCTGGATGCGAGCAGCGCAGGACCGGTCGTCATGGGGATCTTTAGGGGAGGCCTATGTCCAGCAGTGGACGTCTTTCGGCTGATATGATGATGATGATGATGATGATGATTTTTCTTTCATAACTTATTTCATCTAATCATATACTTCAAACAGAAAACAAACTAAAATATTAAAGAATATCGTAACATATTTTGCTATAAAAATTTGATGAGATTTGAACTTTCAAATTAAAATACATCAGCTCAATCTAAAAACAAATTAAGTTTCAAGTGGAAAAATTACTCACAGAGTAGGGTTTTATTTTATGCATATCGTAAAATACAAAATTAGTCTATCCAAGCTTACAAAAGAAGAGACTCATCAAAGTTTTAGAGCTTTTAGAGAGGAATATTCTGCAGCGAAGGATCTACAGTAGAGATTCTTACCCATTACTTCCAGGACATTCGGTGCGTACTTAGTATAAAATCTTTGTGATGTAATAAGGTCAAGTTATGACGTGGTAGAAAGGAAAATATCTGCAGCTATGCAGCAGTAAACTGCATTTGAAGTGTATTTCTTAACCGCGTTAAAAGTCCCACCTATTTTTCGGGTTTCGGTGAAAAATTTAACATGATCCTATTGAACAATCCTACTAATATTATATACGCGAAAGTTTATAAGTATGGATGGATGTTTGTTATTCTTTCACGTAAAAACTACTAAATGGATTTTAATGAAACTTTACAATAATATAGCTTATACATCAGAATAACACATAGGCTACAATTTATAAACCTGCGCAGACGAAGTCGCTGGCACCAGCTAGTAGGACAATATTTCCTGCATCGCCTTAGTTTATGTGGAAAATATGTTCATTTTGTCCATTACGACAATAACTTTACATGAACGTCTGCCCAATTAAAAGTCAACAAGATGTATCCGACTTTTGTATCTATCCGATCTATCCGACCTGTTGGGGTGGGCATTTTTTTTTATGGTAAGTGGTCACAACCGCCCATGACACTACTGTCTTATTGGTGATATAATTTGACACTTATAAGACAGCAAAGCGTGTTATTCACTCTGAGAACTAAGATGGTATCTCTCATGTGCCGGTAATTTCCGAAACACAGCAGTGTCAACACCGCTGTTTTGTGGCAGAAAAAGGCATAGGAGTGGTATTTCCCCAGACGGGCTTTGCACAAAAGCTCTACCATCATCAAATTGACTGAATACTAAAACTCAATTTAACACACAAAATATTTAAATGAAATATCCATCGCCAAAATTTGAAATTATGTAAAATACTGGTAGTACATTTATATAAAGCATCATGATACCTATAGTTTCTGCAATTTTACCGATGACGCTAAACAACACAGTAGTAAACTACACCATCCCTACACCTACATTGTCGTTTATTTTTAGAGTTCCGTACCTCAAAATAAAAAACGGAGACCCTTATAGTATCACTTTGTTGTCCGTCTGTCTGTCTGTCAAGACCCTTTTTCTCACGAACGGGTAAAGGTATCGGGTTGAAATTGATAACGAATATTAAAGTCCATAAACCACACAAGATCTGAAAATTTCAATTTTTTACAACGACGCAGTCAAAAGATATGGCTTTTTATGTGCTCATCTCCATACATTTATGCACTAAAGCAAAACCGCGAGGGTACTTCCCGTTGACCTAAAATTAAGAAATTTGGCAAGAAGCTAGGTCTCACATTACAAATAAAGGGAAAAGTCTAAAATCATTAAATATTAGAAATTTTCTCACAACTTATAATACCAATTAAGGTGAGCTCCCGACTCAAGAAATTTTCTATAAAAGAGGGGTCAAGTTGGATGGTCCCGGAGTTTTATAGTCAAAGAGCAAAAGCTTTTAGGATATCATATTGTAGTTAGGTACGCAATCCTTAGGGCGTGAGTCCGACCAGCACTTGGCCGGTTTTTTGTACATAAATACGGTTATACACAGCACCATTATAGCTGTCGTACTAGTTTCATATATGCGGATGCCAAAGTTAAGCTTTGCAGCTGCGGAGTTGATGCGAATGAAGCATTTCCTCTCTAATTAACAGGCACTGCATCAGGGTGGAATTGTTGTTATGCCGCATCTCCGTTGCTTCAAATTAACCTTTGTCTGGAAGATATATTAGCATTAGGCAAGGCAAGTGAATATTTCGTTGCATAAGTTATTTGCGTTCCGTTTGTATTTGAATCAAAAGATTCAATAGTCTTATGATGTTACATAAAGTATTATACAGTCTACGAGTCTATTTAGTACTACGATGGACCAAACATTACCACATTCGAAAAAATTAAGCTAAAGTATGGCCAACGGAATGTAAGAAGTCCGTTTATACGTTTTCTTAACACCAACACACAGGGTTCATTTTTCTTTGCAGGTCGTAATTTTTCTTACGTTTGACAGCTGTCAGAAAAGACCTATTACGACGGCCTTAGGTAGTTTAGATTAGAACGACAGCAGGATAGAGCTATGCGTGAGAGCAGGAAAGTTGCATCGCTCACATACGTCACCATCACGTCACATTGTTGTAGTAAGTTCGTGGATGGTCATATAAAAAAGCGTTACGCAAGAAACGGGAAAGCTTCGAAATCTCAGATGAAGTATACTCACTGTTTGAAATGATAAAATTAAAACTGCATTCTTGCATATCTGACTGTCAACAGAAGCTGAAAGGCATTTGGTCAAGAATTAAAATCAAACAATAGTGACAGAAAAATTGTATAAGGCGTATTGTAATGTACCGCCTGCAATCGAGCCCTTTCTATTATTGTAATGGTGTATTATTGAATGCTACGGTGTTGCCGGCACCCTTAATAAAAACCATCGACATTCCAATGAAAAAGATTCCAATTCATTGAACGTTATAAAATGCATTTGAACTGGGAAAAAAGTTACAGATAAAACGACCCATTTTCTTTCCGAACGAGAAAGCAACCTATCTCCGTAAAATTCCCGAAAAGCGAACCGTTTCCGGCAATTTATCTTCCGATTGCGGGTTTAATGTTAGTTAGAGACCAATTCCGTATCGGCGCCTGAAGGGAAGGGTGAGTGAAGGAAGTTAAATGGAGAGCTGGTCGTTGTCAACCCTATCTCATCGCATACCACAAAGTACATGTGGGGGGTGCACATAAGAAGATGAGTCTTAAGTAAGGATTGTCTGGGCGCAACCTGACCACAGATTAGTATATATGTAGAGGAACATGACTCGGTTTGTATAATAAGTAAAAAACTAACAGTACAAAATCGCAAAATTTTACAACCACAGGCAGGATTTGAACTTGCGTCCTCAAAAGAAAAACCCTGTTTCTTTTTTTAATCGTGATCAGTTAAGTAAGAACATTCATAGAACTTGCAAATATACTAATTATAGGAAGTCTCAAAATCAGCAGGATAGCCTCGCTCGGACTTACTTTGTAAGTTGATATAACCTAAAACAGATGTTTGTGATGCAAGGCATCAAAATTTCTATATGGCGCGAGCGCTTTTTAAAGCAAGCAAAGCAAGTGGTTCAAAAGAAGAATCTTGAACGTAGCGAGGGTTTCAAGGCACGAGACACAGCCGAGTAAAACCAACAGTTTTTCACCTCAATACAGCGACGAAATGCTTAAAAATAGCACGAGTACTATACATCACAATCCATCATTAGCTTCTATTTTCTAAAACCTTTTTCATGCTAGCGGCTAAAAATTGCTTTTGCACGCAGATTTCAACCAATGATAATTTCTGAAACGAAGTTGGTTAGCAAAGTTGGGCGAGCGAGTGAGGATAAAGCAAAGTTTTCCGAGCGAGTGAGGTGAAAATTACTTTGTAACTCCAAAAGGTACTAGGGTCAGGGAAAGCAACCCTGGTTAATTGGGTACATATTAAATAGATCTTGTGCATATACTATTAAACAGTTTTTGCTGGCTACGAGTAAAAGACAAGCCACGTTGCGCTCAGTCAACATGGCACGAGAATCACCTTTTATTGTGCATCACCCTAGATAGGTTGCTTTTTGGTATGCGCTGAGGTAGGGTGCACGACGACCAGCTCTCCACCTAAAGGGTGAGTGAAGGAAGTTAGCGAAGTTGGTAGTCATTAACTTCCGCTAAGTTTGTTACTGGAGTGCAGCTACAAGGGAGCCGGCCGGCTGCGCCAGTAAACGAACTCAATGAGATAATGAGAAGTTCCACAGGAACACGGAACAAAAAATTGCTTGCTAATTAACTGGAGAACTTTATAATAATTGACGTTTTAAAGCAAACAAATTGGCAACAGAGGACGATCCTTGAATTATCAAAGCACACGTTACATACAAAGTACGTTGGTGTTTAGTATGTAGTACCTGGGCGACCGAGAGCTATGCTCTGTATAATTAAAATATCATCGGGTGAGCAAGCTATGCTACTCAACAACAGATGGCGCTATAAGTTTTTTAGACGCATTAAAACGCGCAAAGAAAATAATAAAATCGGAGAAAACGATTTCTCCCAGATATGAGACCTAGCTAGATCAATTTCTTTCCCCCAAAAACCCCTGCACCTATAGTAAATTTCATCGAAATCGTTAGAGCCGTTTTCGAGAAACGGATATTGCTCTTTTCATAGTATAGGATAGGTACTATATCATCATCATCATATCGTGTGGGTTGCAAGGTCGATGACCGAACTCACAAACCCTGGTGTCAAAGTTGTTGAGCCGCCTAAGCCCTCTAACATGGCTCGTTTGAAACTACTACGACCGTAGATAGTAACCTGAAACAACGGCTTAACGTGCCTTCCGAAGCACGGAATCATCTAACTTTTCGGAAAATCAGGTGATTCATTCTGAAATGCCTTAACCAAACTTGGGAGGTTGCACAAAGGGATTTTTGTTTGAAACCGTCCTCACCGTGAATCGAACCCAGAACATTAAGATCGAGAGCCGAGCGCTCTAAGCACTAGATCAGCGGCTGTTGAGCATAGGTACTATGAAAAGTAAACAGTATATATGGCGTAGTAAGGAAATGACTGGAAATGACGTTATTACATGCAGTATACTTCTTTTATTACATTAATAAATTTATAGGAATATTAAATCCGGGTTTGCATCTATAAACGTTAATGATTGCAAGTTACATATTTTAAACAAATCATTACTTTTTGTTATTCCGTTGCTAAAAAAAAGAGAAAAGAGATTCAGTCTAAAGAGCTGAACAATTTAAAGTAAATAAGAGAAACGACCCCAATTTTCTTCCACTTTGGTTTTAAAGAGCTTACGAAGGTTCGTGCTAATTTTCCTATTCCTTAGACACGAGAGTGCTTAAGACAATCCGTCCTAAGAAAACGTGGGAAAGCCTCTAATTCGGTTATATAGGTATTTTGTAGGTAGATAGGTACATATATCACAATCCCAGTTTCATACAGGGTGTAGAAAAAATTTTAAGCTCTACCTTAGCATATAAAATTCAATTTCAATATCTTTATTGCATTCCATGTTACTTAAACCATGAGGTAGAACCATTTTTTCCAAGATTCAGCTAAGGTCGAAAGACGAAAACATTTTATCACGTGCATTTTGTATGGAAAGTCAAAGTTTTTTTTTAATAATCTAAGATCCTTTGAGAAAATAGTTTTGTAGTTAAAATAATACTTACAATTTATTTCACTCTATATTTCAGTGGTAATGTAGGCTGTATCCTATTCATAAAGCTCTTTTACTAAAACATAATAATTATTACGAAAACCAAAGATAATTAATAAAATAAAATAATAATAATAAAATTGTTTATTTCTCTCCACAATTAAAAAAACTTAAAAGAACATTTGAATGTAACTAAAAACTAGCACAATCATTTAGTAACTGGCATAATCATTTGGCAAATAAATCTGCATAGGTATTTCTTTTCTTCAATTTGACGCAGAATCTAATTTATAACAATCTTCTCTACCTGTTTGGTAAAAAGTGGTTAAATAAATATTTATTAAAAAAGAAAAACCTGCTTTTGACGAACTTTCAAAGTCTGAACGTTTTCTCTTTTTTAGGGTTCCGTACCTCAAAAGAAAAAAACGGAACCCTTATAGGATCACTTTGTTGTCCGTCTGTCTGTCTGTCTGTCAAGACCCTTTATCTCACGAACGGGTAAAGGTATCAGGTCGAAATTAATACCATATATTAGGATCCATGAACCACACAAGATCTGAAAATTTTAATTTTTTACAACGACGCAATCAAAAGATATGGCATTTTATGTCCTCATCTCCATACATTTATTCAAAAATGCAAAACCTACAGGGTACTCGGTACCCGTTGACCTAAAATTATGAAATTTGGCAAGAAGCTAGGTCTCACAGTACAAATAATGGGAAAAGTCTGAAATCATTAAATATTACAACTTTTCTCACAACTAATGGTAACCAATTGTGGTGAGCTCCCGTTTCAAGAACATTCATATAAGAGAGGGGTCAAGTTGGATGGTCGCTGAGGCGATTTTTGTTTTAGTTCTATTTAAAAACGGGAACACTTACAAACTTGAAAATTGGTATGTTTATAGTGCATAAGCTATAAAATAACAACAAATAATAAAATTTGGTCAAGCGCGTGTCGGACTCAAAAAATCTAGCACATTAACTTACTGAAATTTGAACTAATACAATTATCTACAAAGTAGAAAATCGCAAAATTTCGCAACCACAGGCAGGATTCGAACCTGCGTCTTCTGCGTAAGTACCGCAGACGCTTTACCAACTAGGCTACTGTGGTCCTGCCCGATGTTGTGAAATTTAGCGACCTCTATACGCATTCCAACGTTGCGTTTGTGCTGCCACCTAGCAAGCATTTTTCACAACATCGGGCAGGACCACAGTAGCCTAGTTGGTAAAGTGTCTGCGGTACTTACGCAGAAGACGCAGGTTCGAATCCTGCCTGTGGTTGTGAAATTTTGCGATTTTCTACTTTGTAGATTTATCCGAACACAGGAAGTGTTAAAATAAAAATCATTTTTAATACAATTATGTTTATGTGGTGGTACGGAACCCTCAGTGCGCGAGTCCGACTCGCACTTGGCCGGTTTTTTTTTGCTTACTCTTGTTAAATATGATATCGACGCTTGAACGAGCTCACTATGAAGAAGCCTATTCACTCGCGACTTGAAAAGTATACTTATATAATTAAAGGATAACAACTAGTGCTCCATAAAAGCACGACACTAGCAGCTATTATTTTAAACCAGCACCTGCAAAGTAGCCTAAATGAACCGTCGGCTAGGATTTCAGTGCTAATCAACGCTTAGGGCTCATGCTTTGAGTGTGCGACTTTTTTGCATACATTGCATGCTGCTGCCTTATAAGCCCGCAAACGCAGGGGTCGTTTTAGAAATGAATTGAATGGCACATTGGTGTGGTTGGAAGTGTGCCTGCTTTTTACGCCGTGGGCTACGGGTTCGATTCCCGCACAAGATGAAAATCTGGTGAGTTTGGGTGAATTAAAGAAAAAATCATGTATTTATTAAAACTTCGGGGATTTATATTTATAGAAAATCTTTAATGTTTTATTCTTTAACCAAATAATCCATCGTATTGACCGATATCTAGACATAAATGGCGCATTCCGTATTCGAATAAATTAAGAGCCTACTTATATTAAAAAAGATAGTAAGTACAGATGGAGCCGGGAAAATTGGGCTGCATAGTAAAATAAGAAAACATGGCTTCGTCTTTCTAGTCGATTCCATCGTCATAAGAAGGTACATGGTGACGCAAACTGGCCGCTCTTTTCTTGACATTGATTCCACGTGTGCTTGTAACCCTTTACAGTAAATTTTAGATCGCTCTTTTTGATATTTTTTTTAAGTAGGTATTCTTATACAACCCGCAATGTATCTTTTTCTATTATAACAAGCACATCGCCTTACAACCGAAATCTGGTCTGTAACTTGAGTACCCGCATCGTCCCAATCTGGGCTTTTCGTTAAAAGGGTTCTACGAATTTCAAGCAGGAAAAGGCTATTTAGGTGCAAGTTTGGAATTAAAGTGTATTTTCTGTTGATTTAGTTAGTCACACGGCTAACTATATTTTAGTTTTATGTTGTAGAAATTATTGAAGGCCAGAATAGTGCACATTTAATTAATGTATGGAGAACTGACACCGCCGAAAATTTTTAAAAAATTATAATTATATTTTCTTTACTCAAACAATGTTTATTCAGAAACTGAACAACTTTACCAAAGAAAATTTTTTGGGAAATGAAATATGTTAGACCTCTCCAAACAAATTGCTTACTCTGATCGAACAGTTTGTATGGAGAAGTCAAAAATATTTTTCATTTCCCAAAAATGTTTCTTTGGGAAAGTTTGCTGTCACTCTTTTTTTTACCTATTTTTATCTGTTTTTGACATGTTTCTTTCAAATTTTAGAATCCTTTAAAATATTTTACAATTTATTGATCATAAAATCTATTATTAACATGCTAAAAAAATATGTTACTGTTTCAAAGTCATCCTATTTGGCTTTTCCCTACGCTTTGATAAGTTTATAACATAGAAACAACTACTAGGAACATCAGTCTCATCAATAATCTCATAAATACTTAACGTTTCTATCTCAAAAGCGTCAAATCACTGACACTTCCATTCAGAGCATGATGCAGGAGAAAATGTCCCATCTGTTTTAGACCACTAGCAAATAGGGGAAATGTGACCATCATATGCAGCTGACATCAGTCAACTCGGAAACTCGATTACGGTAGAATAATAGACGGCCACTACGCAGCAGTGGCAGCCCTAGGTACTGTGTTTTGAGTGTATCCATGTAACTTAAGGTCGGTTTTGATGCAGCGTAAGATATGCGGAGCTATTTACACTCAATGTGGCCGTAGCTGGAGTTTTGCATACTCGCGTACAATGACGCGTATCTTGCGCGTGGTTTGAATGGTGTGTAAAATTCTATGTAACGCAATGTAGGCGCTTAACGCAGTGCAAGCCGCGTCGCGCAAGATTTACTGCATCTGGTTAAACCCTTAAGTTTCAGTTTTTGTAGCGCAAGGTTGTACAAACGACTAAACGTCAATGATAACACTTTGACCTTGAGTGAGTTTCTAGTTAGGGCGTTTGTAGCCCATCGCTGGTTCAGATCATTACAGCTGGTTTAATATAATAATAATCTTTATTTATCATTTTGTTCACAAAGGTAAAAAAACATGATGCCTCCTTTTAAGTATACAATGCCTGTGCTAAGAGACACATCTCTTCCATATGCACAGAGTGAACGAATGAATATGTAACTTTACAATTTTCAATTTTCTTAGTGTTAGTTCTAACTAATCTAATCTATGCGTGTGTGTGAGAGTTTGTGAATGAGCGCCTGTGTGTGTAAGAGTGTGTGCGTGTGTTAGTAATAATTTATTTGGTGCCGTGCGTACATTGTTTCTTAAAATGTCTACGTGTCTACTCGTGTTTGATAATTCGCGCCCGTCATAGCAACCGCGCTAGGCTTGCACTGCGGGCTTGGTGGACGTACACTTATTCATTCATTCATTCAACCTGCGGTGTGAGATAAGCTCTTTCTAAAAATAATTTAATGACCCATACCAGATATAAAATATCTACTCAGAACAGGCGCTACTTACAGTGACCAACTGAGCCGATTACTTGCTTTTTAACTTCACAACTATTTGGCTGGCTTGTTCGAAATATTGTTAATTCTTATCTGCACACCTGCAAATGATATTTTTATAGGTACCCAGTTAGTTTTCGTAGTTATTGCGAAATAAATTATCAAGACTCTTTTGTATATTTCGTATTTACTAGATATGTTTGTATTTGAAAGAGGATAACCTTTATGGAACAAATAAAAGAGAAAGTACAGGTCGAGTCGTATCAGAAGGTAAAGGAACTGGCGGAAACAAGGAAACATTGGCGATTAGTCCACCGAGAAGAACACAGCTCTTAAGTTTAAAGGAGAAGAAGTTTGTATCTTAGATAGGGATACCCATCGAAGTAGAAACTCGCAAAATTTCAAAACCACAGGCAGGATTCGAACCTTCGTCTTCTCTGTCTGTACCGGAGACGGCTTCACCAACTAGGCTACCGTGGTTCTGCCTGAGGTGGTGAAATTTGCGACGTCTATTCTCATTTAACGTTGCTTACGTGGTGGCAGCACAAATACAACGTGTAAGGTTCGACTTACTCTTGGCTGTCTCTATTACTATCTGTACAAAAGTTATACTCTTCTTATTATAATTCAAAACTTGGTGTCCCAATTTCGAAAGCACAGTCTTACAAAAATGTTCAATTTTCTTTCCAAAAGCATGCCAATCATTCAAACGAAACTCGGAAGCAAAAGTCTTAGAGCAACGCGTCAAACCGCGCAGCGAAAATCGTGTTACTCTATGGTTCGACTTACTATTGGCTGTCTCTATTACTATCTGTACAAAAGTTATACTCTTCTTATTATAATTCAAAACTTGGTGTCCCAATTTCGAAAGCACAGTCTTACAAAAATGTTCAATTTTCTTTCCAAAAGCATGCCAATCATTCAAACGAAACTCGGAAGCAAAAGTAGCAAGACAATTGAAATGAGTCTGAATAAAAGTAAGACAAGTAAAAAGTCTGTAACAGATTGATCGTCGCGGCTGCCGCACAGAAACTTCGTTGACAGATTACACTTGGCGAAATAAATCAAAATGTCTCTTTCCGTGCTCTCCGCAAAATGTCCGCTTGGTTTATTATTATTGTGCTTATTTCTACGTAATAAACCTTGAAAAGAATTTGTAGTAAGGCTCTTCTACTTATGTCTTCTGAAGATGTCGACATTTATAAACGACTAGCTTTTTCTTCTTTATCCGCATGTTAAAAAAGTGCGTGTCTGGCCACGCTTATTATTGGATTTTTTATCGAAAATAAGGTATTGCTTAAGTATTTCATAATGTTCATAACTAATTTTTTTTACTACCTAATGCTCAGCAAGGTCCTAGCGCCTGATTGCTATTGCTTTTTTTATCATTTCTAGTTTTTTCGGCTATAACTCACTAAATAACCTGTTAAGCCTTGTTAGCTGTGATAGTTTTCCTTTTAATTTTATCATACTTATTTTAAGGCATTAAGTTAGTATAAGATAAAATAAACTGTTGCAATTCTAAGAAAAATTAAATATATGATCGAAAAATCTCATCTCCATAAAGGAATTACAAAATCATTGTTGCGACGTTAAAACTTTATCAAATATCGAGGATGGCGACATCAATCCTTTATAACCATAATCTGGTTACAACGTCTCGGTCAAGGCCGCACCTTACCATCTGACCTCTAGCTTCCGACCCCCGGCCTCCGTCACAGGTCACGTGCCACGGTCTACTATAGCCACAGATTAAAAGTGAAGACATTGAACACAAACTAAAACATAATATTATACAGGGCTTCATAAAATTGGTATATATTTTTTAAAAGCCTTATTAAGGGCTAGGTGCAACAACTTTTGTTCCTTTTAACACTTTTGGACTCAAAAAAAATTTTCGTTTCTCCATTATTTAATGTTCAGCTGATGGGAGTTGTATAAAAAGTCAATTTTTTTGCTAATTACCAAACGTCGTAGAACAAAATTTATTGCATTTAGTCCCTAGAATAAGCCCTCAATAGGTTTTACACCATTTTTTTAAAACCCGATATATTTTTAAGGGATAACAATTGCAGGCGAGACTCAAACTAAAGGTATAATAGTAGTAGCTCACGCTACACCAACTTCTGCTTTGTTCTTTCATATTCTTCTTCGTTTACATCAAAGACTCCATCCAGTGCAAGGAGCGGTTTATAAAAATAAGAGCCAAAAAGCAAATTGACATCATAGCACCATTATACTTCAAGTAATGTGTTTCGCACTATTTTTGTCAATGGATGTATCCGAAAGAACAAGAAACTATCATTATTATTCAACAGTGTTGAATTTACTTTCGTTATAAAATAAATTAGTTGGTATTCTATAATTTTATCTCCCTTCTGTAACTTTACCCGCCCATCTTCCACTTGTCATGTTGTCATCAACAGAGAATAGCTTACCGATGTTGTTGGAATAGAAATAGGCACTAAGCTGAGTACAAAGTATAACTTTGTCTATAGCTGAGATTTTCCTAGATTTACATTGCGGTGAGGAAACTCCAGAAGAAATGTAAAAACACTATCAATGAACAATGTTATTTCATATCGATTTGAGCAACTATTTGCTTATAAACTTTTATTGAAATATTAGCTCCTAAGGCGGCGAAATACTAAACAAAATACATTTTGCAAACAATATCAAGCATCAGTTATCTCTTCTGTAACCAAACTAGTAGGTACCTATATATATATTCATATATATATTCTTTATTGCACAATTAACAAATAGAAATGTACACACAACAGGACATTTACAAAGGCGGGCTTATCTCTACAAGAGATTTCTTCCAGCCAACCCATGGAAGTGAAAGAGAGTGTTCATAAGCGGGTCACCAAAAGTGCAGTGAGACATAAAAAAGAAAACCTATTTACAACTCAATAATTATATATATATATTTATAAAGTAAGCTATACAAATATCTAATATAATATATAAATATATACTAATAAAACTATAAATATATACATACATAGACAAACTAAATTATACAGAGAAAAAATAAATAAATCGATGACTACGAAGACGAAGCAGTAAGTGTCAGAAGAAAATGCTCTTTAACTCTTAGTCGCTTGAGGGACTCTCTTGAATTGCTTTAGGAAGGCGATTCCATAAAATTGCAGTAAAACTTATATCACTTTTTGATTCGATTCTTTTGAAATTAAATACACATGAAACAGAAATTTTTATTAAAAAATGGGTCGAAATACGAATTTTTGACATGGAATCAAATTCATAGAAACAAACAAAACTGTGTCTACCTCAAAGATTTTGGTAACTATGCCAGGGGGCGTTTTTCTTACGTCTATGGTCTACCTACGTTGCACGACAATATTAATCACTAGCGATCAGGGACTAGATAAGTAGCTAGCGATAAACTGCAACCTGCTAGTGGCCTATTATAAGGAATGTTTACTGGAAGAAAAAAGATTGACTTATGCCACTTCTTCCGCGGATTTTATTGGAATCCATAGATTGTCACGTCATTGTTATATCGCTTGCATGCCGATTACATGGACAGAACTAAAATGCAAACGATATTTGTAGCTTGCATTCATTCGACAAATGTCGACGTTTTGGACAATGACCCTAACGTTTTCACTGTTAAAAAGTTATCAAATGCTATGTATAGCCAAGTTCTTAGTACTACAAGCTTTAACTGTATAAAACTTTATTTATGCTTGGCCGTTTCATGGAAATATCGCATGACAAAATATTATATATACCTGTTGATTAAGACCAAAATTGATTCTGTGCGACGGCAGACAAACGGCCAAGTCATACTTAATGACCATAATATAGGTTTTGTAGAGTTAAGGCTTGTAGAGTTAGGTCTTGCAGGTTAAGGACTTGGCTCTACATAGGATTTGGTAACTATTTAACTGTGAAAGCGTTATGTATGAGCCAATGTTGTCTTTGCAACCAATTTCAAATTAAATTTCTTTGGATGATAACATTTTCAGGGTGAGCCTTTGCCCAATGCAGAATTTTCCTGTCAAGTCTGTCTATCATCACTTTTTTAATAATCTTGAATAACGTACGTGTATAATTAAAAAAAACTACCTACTAAGTAATCGATTTCTAAATTTGCACATTTATGAATATTTTGAATGGAAATTTATGATTGGCGAAACTTAACGCATTAGCCATGGAATTTAGATGATTAAAGTAAATCGATTATATTATGGATTTCTGTGTGGGTAAGAAAGGACTGTAAATTGCCTATATTAGTGTCCCTGACAACCGTTTTCTTTATTCGTTTATCGTCGAAATATAAAGGGTGTTATAGAGGGTAATACTTAAATTTCTTATTTTAAGTTATGTACCTTTTAAGTAGATTATGTATGCTCACATGTTCGTGATGTGTGCTCTATATGTATGCCTGTGATTTCGTTCCATTTATACGCTCTTTTGAAAAACTGCCTTCGAAGCACTGCTGGGTTTTTTATTTTATTTATTAAATATTTATACAATAAGCTTAAAACTTTTCACTGTGTTTAATTTTTGACATAAACTACTCCAATAAATGTAAGTATTTACTTGTTTTACTTGTATGTTTATAAAGTAGGTTTTAAAATTTTTGATACTGGTTTATCATGGATTGTTATTTTTTTGCGATACATTAATTCCGATTTTATTTTTTAAATTTAAAGACGGTTGTAGTTTTAGAATCGTTTGTGCGTGCACATATAAAATCCTTTTTCTATCAATAAATCATAGATTAAGAAATAAATCTAATATAAGTACTTGACTTGTGGGAAATCAGTCACGCAAGAAAGTAAATGGCGTGAATTTTTGCTTAATAAATAGCTGACAATTGATGTATGTTAATTTAGTTAAGTTTACAACAGCAACCATGAGAGCAGTTTCTGCAATAATATTTTTAGTTTTCGCTATTAAAATTGCATATTTAGATGCAGTACCGCTAAATAAGCAGTATTACGATATATCCTTGGCTCCTTATTACTTCCAGAAGTTTGTAAGCGACTACAATCGTCAATATACAAGCGAAGAAGATATGCTAATTCACTACCAACAGTTCGTGGAGAATTTGAAGAAAATCAATCGTTTGAACCAGGAACAACCTTTGGCGTCTTTTGGTATAAATCAATTTGCCGATCTATCGGATGATGAGATGCGTAATAACCACATGGGCTCTAGGCCACGGCCAATCCTCTATTAGGCAGTAAGTAAGCATTGCTAGCGTTTGCATATCACGCCATGTTATAGAGGTCAGACCAGGGGGCTAATTTTTCAAAGTCACCGGGTAATTTTCGAGATTTTTAAAATTTAAAAAGCCAAGATAAACTCATAAAACTCAAATTGTTATGATAGTAATTTTAAAACTGAACATTATTTTATAATTAACAAATATTGTTATTTACATTTGAGGAGTATAACAGGGGTGCGCATCACTTTGTATAAATATTTTTCGTATATCAACGTTTCAATAACATTCAATTGATATAATAAACGTTTCATATAACATATATTAGCATAATTTTGTTTGACATAATGTAACATTTACTATAATTAACGTTTTATACACTAACATTTGCCATAACTATCATTTCACCTAATTATCTTTCATATAAAATTCATTTGATATATTAATTAATTAATCATTTATTTAATTTATAATAATAACAAAAAATATAATTATAATAATTTAATAATAATTTTGCATAGTTATATGCTTATTTAATTAAAGTTGTTGTAAAAACGGTACGATAGTAAATAAAATAATACAGTTAAAGCCTCAATTAAATTGATCATAGGCGAGCGAAGTGAGCAAAAGAGTTCGGGGCACCACGACACAGTTGGTTAGGTTCGAAGGGTATGGCGGAATGGAGCATGGAGCGGAGGCGAGCGTAGCGAGGTTAGGTTGACATGAATGCATGCGCACGCCTGATTGCCTGCATGCATGCATGCTTGCTTGCTGTATGTATGCTTGCATGCTTGCTTAGAATCGAAAATAGGCAAGCGAAGCGAGCAAAAGAGTTCTAAACCTAAATCTCTATAAACATAACATCTTAGTTTGCCAGGTGCAAGCAAAGAGGTGCATTTTTAAGATGTAACGCTCTTGAGTTGCTTAATACAAATTGGTCATCTTCAGAGACAGCTCAAGACTAGTGGCGGACTGAGGAGTGGTAGCCCGTATACAAGTTATTTATATTGGCCTCTTTTCGACAATACTTAATTTGATTTGGTTGTGAAAAATGTTCACCAAAATTTTTTAGGGTTTTTAGCAAGATTTCAGTAAAAACGACTAAAGAAGATTGAAGACCTTATTATGCCTAACATTGTTTAATTATTTTCAGGTAAACTAAGAAGTTTTGTGGCAGAATCCTGGATTTTAAAAGGTTTTGTGTTTGGTGTGTTTGTCACCAAGATCGTAATTGAAACTAAATTAAATAGAAGTTCTGTTATCGAAATTAAATAGTAATAAATTGGCATCTTTGGTATTTTTTTTCATTGATTTATAGGTCACCAGCGCAGAGGTCTCACCACTTGCTACTAAAGTTGCCGATAGTAAGCTGACAGATAAAATATCTGCTAGATGAATACATCAGATTTTTCCCTGTGTTCGTCTGTCAGAGAAATTAAGTCTCGTTGAGCTGTCAGAATGAAAATGGCCATATTTTGGAAACTAGCGATCTTAGCCTACAAATGTGACGAACAAATACATTCATTCATTTAAGTGACAAATGTCAAGACCAAATGATAGGTCTCGACGTTATCTGAATTTTCTAAACGGCCAGATTTCTGGAACTAGCGATCTATGACTACAGGTATGCAGGGACAAATGATAAATCTCGGCGAGATCTTCATTTCGGGTGACAACTGTCAAAATCAAGACGACCACATTTCGGAAACAAGCGATCTTTAACTATAAGTTGTAGGGACAAACAATAGGTCACGACGGGATCTTAGTTTTTTTTAAAACAGTTGTCATAATGAAAATGGCCATATTTTGGAATCTAGCGATCTTTGGCTACAAGTGTGTAAGGACAAATGATAGGTCTCAACGAGATCTTCATTTCGGGTGACAGCTGTCATAATAAAAAATTCTCATTTTAGAAACTAGTGTTCTTTGTCTATAAAAGTGTAGGGACAAATGATAGGTCTCAACAAGATCTTCGTTTTGGGTGATAGCAGTCAAAATCTAAACGGCCATATTTTTTATACTAGCGATCTATGACTACAAGTGTGCAGAGACATGTAGGTAACTCTTCACTAACACTTGTAGGTAAATCTTCATTTCAAGAGACAGCTGTCAAAATTAAAACTATAAAAACTTTGGAACTAGAAATCGTGCACTATATAAAGCAAATTTATAGGAGGCAAAAGAACAGCGCCTAGGAGGGATGCAGCTACAGTGTTGTGTTTGTATATATCAGACGAAATGAACTGTTATGGTGATTGGAATGGCTGTAAAAGATTAGTGAAGGCCATTCGTCATTCGACTTACGAAGAATTTCTTCTTGATCCAGGAGGTATCATAAAAATACGTGTGCACATGAGTATGCGGGTAGGTACGTATAAAATGTGTGTGTATATCGAGACACACCCACTCTGTGACAGTCCTGACTTTTTAATAGCACAAATAAATTACAATATCGTCTCCATGTTCAGCAGATGTTCATAAACAACAATCAGCTAAGTGTTTTTTTTTTATCACAGTATAGCACCCCTGTTCGTGGTCTAGTAGATTGAGCGTTCGTCCCTTAATCAACAGGTTCTGGGTTCGATACCCGATGTCGATACTGCCAAACAAAAATCCCTTTGTAAGATTTCCCTTAGAACAAAGCTGATAATATGAAAAATTTGAAGATTCTGTGCTTCGAAATACATTTAAAGACGTAGTAGTTAATGAGCCATTTGAGAGGCGTTTGGTAGCTGAAGACTGACACCAGGGTTTGCGAGGTCAGTCATCGACTTAAAAACTTACACATCATCGTGATAATTAGCTAGAATTTAACTTTCAGGTTCATCAAATTGAATTTGAAAAATTTTGACTTCTGTTATATTTAAGTGTTCTTTTTGTTACTTCATTGATACAAATTATTTCCTAAATGCCAATAATATACAATACATGGAATAGAAACTCAGTTCGTATAAACCTGATAGGAGTATGTGAGGTCAAAAGATATTCTCTCTTGCACGTTTGAGACGGGTCTGACAAGTAGAAAGTTTGCCTCTTCACGTGCTAATATTTTATGTTCGGCTGTTCACTTTGTTCTTTATAACGTGATAGGTTCTTTTTACCCGACTGCCACAAAACAGGAGGGTTATATTTTTCGAGTATAATTGTATGTCCTATACTATTAAACGAGCAATATTTGTTTAATAAAAATATATATATATATATTTGTAATCGGTTTCGGGGGCGAGAAATCGATCTAGTTAGGTCTCATATCAGGGAAAATTCGTATTCCCCTTGTTTTACAAAAAACCTACAGCGCAATCTGTTGGCGGGTAGCATAGCTTGCTCAACCGATGATATTTCAATGGTGAGGCGGCTATTATAGAGCGAACCTCGGTCAACCAGGTACTAACTTTAATGGGATAAAATAGACATTAGAGCGGTCAAGTCGCCAAGTGGTCTTTGACTTGAGTGGAGAAACGGTTAATACGTATCCACTATTAGGCTTAACCATCGACAAAAATCTTAATTGGAAAGACCACGTATCAAAAATATCCACAAAATTGTCATGATTTACATATGCGCTGTATGAGTTAAAGAATGCACTGATATAAACACTGCTCTAATGGCAAATTACGCGTATGCTCACTCCTGGCTGCAATATGGCATATTACTATGGGGAAACAGCACTGACGGCCCAAACCTATTTCTCCTGCAAAAGAGATGAATCAGAATGATGCATTGAAATTCTAACTCTGCCATCAATTTACATATTGGAAGACAGCATTTTTGTAAAAAAGCACCCAACACTATTCACAGAGTATTCTAGACCACAAAATTTAAGGCCAAATCTAGATTAGCACTTCCCTTTTCCAAAATGAAAATGGTCTCATCCGGACCATTGGCAATGTCAGCCAATAACTTACGTAAAACAATCAAAATGAAAATTACGTAATCAAGTTCGAGCAACTCGTAAAAAAAGTTTCTAATAGATAAATGTTATTATGCGCTTCAAGAGTTCCTGAATGAAAAAATACGTAACAATTAATATAAGTATACTAAGAAAAATATTTATGTGAAAGATAGATCGTAGGGCTAAGTAGGGTTCTGTAGGAAATGTACGCATAGCCTAAATCCTGTGGTTATTCAAGTATTAGATATATATTAAGTATATATCAGTTACTTGAAAGCTTTCCAGGAATTTCGATTTCCTTTTCCCTGACTTTTATTCACATGGTGCATACAATTACACAAACACACAATATGAATAGGTGCACTTATATACATACACACACACATCCACTAACACTACCAATGCATGGTCTTTTCTATAGGTTGAGTCCTCAGTTGCCCCATGGGTTCACATGTTGTAATAAGACAAGCCTGCCGCTAATAAAAATAAAATCCCAACCACATTTTTTTTATCATTTCAATACAAATCATTTCTCTTACTAAGCATACGGAGACTTGCCCTGGTTCTGAGAAACATAACAAAGACGCAAGAAGTGCGGTAAACGTTCGGATTGACTTTGGATTGCAAATATTACAAAAAGGCGTAAGTGCCACTATCTTGTTTAGCAAAGCAGAGCCTTAAGTCTGGGACTTAAAGCGCATCTGTTTGCTACTGTATAGGAACATTTAAACACACACACTAACAGTTTCAGGTCAGGCAGTTTTGGCGCGTAAATGCAGCGCATTGGGTTTCCACCAATAAGGAATCGCGTGGCTTGCGAGAGAGAGCCAATGATGGTTACGAATGTAACAGGGGCGCGCGCGCGGCGTTGGCGAGATAGAGGGCCAGCGGGGCATTCGGTGTGGGACCTCTCACGAGAGGTGTAGTGAGTGAAGTGTGTTTTTTGATTCGGTATACAAAAGCCGCAATGTAGAGTCAGTGGAATACTAAAGGCGAATTGTGGAAACGCCTAATTACCAGATAAGCATACCAACATGTCCTTTTTGTTAATTATAGATATAATTTACCGTTTGCCATTTGAGATTAGATTGACTAGTATATTTTGCACCAATTGATATAAATTGCAACGTCGAACCTAGTGTCAACCGTAATCTGAGAGGGCAAACTTAAGGTGTTATTGTGGCCACAATAAAAGTAAGCGTGGTGTGTAAATGTAAGGGATTAGGAGGGAGAATACCTTTTTTTCTTTCCTTGCCGGTGTTTAGCTGCAGCACGATCAGTGATCACATTCTTGAGGTTTTGGCCATATTAATTTGACTGACGTTTCTTTTTTTTTTAAAGGTAGGGGTAAAGGAAATGGATGCGTTCAGTGTATGGTGTTGTGATGTAAAATGTAATTTAGCCAAACCATACTGCCGGCCTTGGAGTATTACTCCAACATAAACTCTCAACCCGAGTTCCAGTATCACAAATTTTATAAAAACAAATAAATCTTGAGATAATTAAGATCTAGGACTCTAAGTTGAGAAAGATAAACATTTATAAATTTAAGCTTAAAGAGTCTTAAAAATAAATTTTAAGTTTCCTAAACTACATAATAAAATTTAATATTTTTTTTTTTACAAAAAAATATACACTATTGTTATTGTTAAATAACAATAATAGTATTATTTATTATTATTGAGTTGGAAGTGGGCAAATACGAACCACTGGACGAACATATTTGCCTGTTTTTGTTTTAACTTTTACAACACGAGTTACCCCGTCCTTGCCCGGATACACTTCTTCCACCACGGCTAGAGGCCAACATAAAACTGGGAGTTTTTCCTCTCTAACTATCACAACTTGACCTTTTTTAATAGGATTGGAAGTAGTGTTCCACTTTTCACGAGTTTGGAGGGAAGTAAGATACTCCACATGCCATCTCTGCCAGAAAGATTGGACCAACTTATCAATCAGTGCATATCTTTGAAGACGTTGAATAGGAACAGAGTCCAAATTCTCTGCAGGGATGTGTTTTAAGGGGGTTAAATTTAAAAAGTGAGCTGGAGTTAGCGCAATAGGCTCAGACGGATCACTACTTAAAATACACAGTGGTCGAGAATTAAGCAAAGCTTCTATTTGTATCAGGACTGTATTTAATTCTTCATAGGTAAGAATTTGGTTTCCAATTACCCTTTGTAAGTGGGTTTTAAAACTTTTAATGTTTCCCTCGAATATCCCTCCCATATGGGCACCATATGGAGGATTTATTTTAAATTCAATTTTTTGAGGCGTTAATTCTTCAATAATGGCTCTATTAAATTCCTCAGAACAGACAATAGAATAAATTTCATTAAACTTTCTACGAGCTCCAATAAAGTTTTTACCTCCATCACTCAGAATGAGCGATACAGGTCCGCGTCGCGAGATAAAGCGTTTAAAAGCAGCGATGTACATTTCTGTAGTCAAGTCTGAAACCAATTCTACATGTAAGGCTTTTGTCACAAGACAGACAAATAAACAGATGTAAGCCTTTTGGCTTTTTACACCGCGTCTTTTAGCAAGCGTGATATAGACAGGACCGGCATAATCGACTCCAGATCTTAAGAAGCTCTTAGCTTGAGTTACCCGAAAATCAGGAAGGTCACCCATCATTGGGTAGGTTTCCTTGGGTTTTTTCTTGAAGCAAGGGTTACAAGAATGAACAACCTGGCGAACAAGGTTTCGTGCAGATAATATCCAGTATTTATAACGCAACAAGGAAAGAAGTAAACTGGGGCCGGTATGGCAGTGTAGAATATGGTAATATTCAACCAAAAGCCTTACAATGCGATCTTTAGAGGGTAGTAATACAGGGTGTTGTTGATCATAGGTCATAGCAGAGTGCTGTAAACGACCTCCAACACGAAGAGTGTCATTTTCGTCAATGAAAGGATTTAATTTTCGAATCGCGGGGCGGATGTTTTTGTTATTTTTGAGGGCACGAATGTCTGCTGAAAAATGAACACTCTGTATATGTTTCAAAATATAAATTTCTGCCGTTTCTAAATCAGTTATTGAAATTGAGCCAGAAGTTTTAAGTTTTTTCATAAACCGTAAAACATAAACAATTGAATTAATTAATTTTGACCACTTAGAAATTCTTTCTGAGAGAGCAGCAATTGGATGAGGATCAGTTTCTGTAACTTGAGGAAGAGCAATGCGTTTTTCTTCTGGAAGAGCGGTGGGAAGATTATCTTGAACAGGTGAAGTCACAGGCCACTTGCTACGGGGCTGAGCAATCCAAGTAAAACCATTGAACCAAGTCTGATTTGTAATCAGATGATTAGGAGTGACAGGACGAGAAATGAGGTCACTAGGATTCTCATGCCCAGGAACATGATGCCAGCAACTGGATGGAATTATATCCTGAATAGCAGCGGTGCGGTTGGCAACAAATGTTTGCCATCTGTGCGGAGATGAGAGAATCCATGCTAATGTAATGGTTGAATCAGAGAAAGTAAACAAATTGTTTATTTTGCAGCGAGATTCGAAAATAGGGAGGACTGATTGTATCAGCTGAGCTAGCAAGTAACTAGCACATAGCTCCAATCGAGGAAGACTTGGCTTTTTGAAAGAAGCTAATCGAGAGCGAGCACAAAGTAAGGACACATTCGAAGCAGGCTCAGTGAGCTGACCAACGCGAACATAGATGACAGCTCCATAACACTTCTCACTAGAATCAGCAAACCCGAGCAGAGTGATGTGTGAGTTATCAAATATACCTACATGACGAGGTACTTTAATATGTGACAAGTTACAGAGCTCGCTGCGAAGCCTTATCCAAGCCTGTGCAATATCAGCAGGAAGCTCCTCGTCCCAAGAAATGCCACGCTTCCAGCACTCTTGCACGAGAAGCTTCATGCCAGCGGTGAGTGGTGCTAAAAGTCCTAGTGGATCATAGAGGGATGCGGTCTGAGATAAAATAGCGCGTTTGGTGCAAGCGGTTTCTTCAGGAGATTTACTGTTGAATGAAAAGCAGTCAGAGACGGGACTCCACTTGAGACCTACAAGTTTAGTTTCAGCTTCTGGATCAAAACTAATATCTTTGTGCGCGCGGAAAGATTCTGGAATGTTTCCTAAAAATTCCGGCGAGTTTGAAATCCACTTTGCTAAATTGAAACCTCCACTGGCGAACATATTCACCAGCTGAGTGTAGAGATCAAGAGCTTCTTCATTTGATTTTACAGAGTATAAAAAATCATCCATATAGGAAAATTTAGATGCGACTGAGGCGGCTTCAGGATACCGGTCACTCTCATCGTTAGCCAGCTGACGGACGACGCGCAATGCGAGGTAGGGAGAACATTTCAGCCCAAAAGACACTCTTTGAAACTCAAAACTTTCAATAGGGTCATTGACATGAAAGCGGAATAAAATTCTTTGAAAACAATGGTGTTCAGCAATCACTTTTAATTGGAAATACATTTTTTCTAAATCGGCGGAAATAGCGATCGCGAATAAGCGCAAATTTATAAGCAAATCAAAAATGTTTGCTTGCAAGTTTGGGCCACAATGTAAATCGTCATTTAGGCTTTTTCCGGAGGAGGTTGCACTACTTGCGTCTAATACAATTCGGGTTCGAGAACTCTCTGGCTTCTCAGGGCGGTAAACAGCTCTGTGTGGGATTAGGTACATGGTAGCAGGCGGCTGAGGTTCAACAACCTTCTTCAAATAAGATTTATCAATATATTCTTGAATGGTTTTATTATAACCGGCGCGTAAATCGGGATTGGCATCTAACCTTTTTTCTAATGATAGCAACCGGCGTTTAGCAGTGGTAAATGAATTGCCTAAACCACTCGGATCTTCGCAAAAGGGAAGTGAGACTGTGTATCGTCCATCAGAGCGACGGGAAACGGTTTTGATAAAGATTTGTTCACATTGTTGTTCCTCAGGACTGAGTACTTTACGAGTAGGTACAGATTCTAAGTTCCAAAACTGTTGAACTAAATCACCTAAACGTCGGTCGCTGTCTGTGTCAGTATGTACACACGCATGAAAAGAGTGGAGAGGATTCGGAGGAGAAGAGAAATCATTCGCGATAGCTCCCATAACAACATATCCTAAACTAGTTTCAATCGCGGTTACACTGGGCGAATCGGGGTGAATGACTTTGCGAGACATAAGCAAATGCGGGAATAATCCTGAGCCAATTACACAATCAATCCCGGAGGGTTCGTAAAACTTATCGTCGGCGAGCGGTAATGACTTGAAAAACTGAAATAGTTTAGAATCTAATCGAGAAGTAGGTAAATCAGAGGTTATGTTTTCGACCACCGCGGCTTTGATTGTGTATTGACACCGATTATCGAATCGGGATTGAAAGTTAAGAATAGTGTGCCCTATTATAGGTTTTTTCGACATACCTATGCCATAAACTGATGATGGTTGATGAACAATAGGCAGCTTGAAGCGTTCACAGCTTGCCGCAGTAATAAAGTTAGCAGTCGAGCCGGTGTCGAGTAAAATCCTCATCGTGTTTTCACTATTTTTATTCACTGTCACACACGCGGTTGGCACCACATCATTAAAAACACTTTTATCAGACGCTGTAATTTTTTCTAACTTTTGTACACTATTTACGCAAACAGAAGCGTGAAGAGCAGTAGTGTTTTGACAGTTGTGACTGACAGTGACAGCAGACGCGGCGGCGCCGGCGGGCTGTACAGGGGGCGGCGGCGCGACGAAAGTTGTAGCGACTGCAGCGCCCTCAGGTGCGCCGGAGTTTAAACTATTTGAGGTTAGCGCGAGGTTCGCGGAAACAGCCGCCGACTGGGATGTTTGCGTAGAACTATCTTCATGCAATAAAGAATGATGACGTCTATTACATTTTGAGCAAAGACGTGGTGACTTGCATTGATTAGCGTTATGATAACCGAGGCAGTTAGTACAAAAGGAATGTTTAGCTACGATCTCATTTCGAGTGACAGGGTCGAAACTTGTAAATTTGTTGCAATAATAAAGCGGGTGGCGGTTTTCACCGCAAACAATGCAATTGTTTTGCGCGAATATAGGCTTATTAGTATTTTGATTGTTTGCGTTGTTATTAAGAACAAATGAGTGCGGTTTGCTTGTAAGTGCGAGCGGTGCGGTGTGGTGCGGTGCGTTTCGAGTTTGCGGATGCGGAGCGGATGCGGGACGATTTTGCGGGCGTTGCGTAAAAGCGGCGCGGAATGCGGGTGCGGGTTTCAATGCGAGCGCGTGAAGTTGTGTGCGAGACAAGATTTTGCTTTGTTCCTTGACAAATTTCTCAAGAGAGGCAAATGTAGGTATTTTTTCCGAACGCGTCTGTTGTTCGAACAAATTCAGAGTTTCTTTGTCTAGTTTATTGAGAGCGATATGCGTGAAAATATAGTCGGTCAAATCTTTGAGGTTAAGTTGTTTTATGGCAGATACAGAAGCGGAAAACTGTTCAGTAAAAGCATCTAAAGATTGAGGAGTTGCGGTAGTTATAGGTTTGAACTTTAATATTTTATCGAGGTACTGCGAAGCGAGACTTCTGGAATCATGATAGCGTTCGACCAGCATGTTCCACAAAATGTTGTAGTTAGAAGCTACTGCAGGAACACCAGACGTGATGGTTAAATCGGGGCCTGACAATTTCGATATTAAATATTGAACACGTTCAGCGTCTGTGAGATGTTTATTCGTGTGAATCATTTCTTTAAAATTTTGATAAAACACTAGCCAGCGGCTGGGATCGCCATCGAACGGAACAAGTTCTAAAACGGGTAACTTATGTTTAGGTTTTATTAATGGGATTGACTCGCTTTTAGGCGTCTTGCCTAATGATTCTTCGGCGTTTTTAATATGGCACAAAAGTTCGTCAAATGCTTCGATAGCTTGAAATGAGGGCTGATATAGCTCATCATCAGACATTTTAGCAATCTCTAGTTCTTGAACAGTTTGAAAGTAATCTTCGCGTGTTTTGTCGAGGGTTTTAGTGCGTACGAGAAACATAGAAGCTTTTTCCGGCGTACTAACATCGCGGCTTGCATCGTATGCCCTTTGTATCACACTAAATAAACTTTTACGCTTAGCTTCTAAGAGAAGTACAGTAGCATCAGTCATTTTAAAACGCTTTTACTGGAAATCAAGCTATTACTTATGATAAAAACACGCGGTCGCGTGGCTGAGGTTGCGTATGCGCAAAATGGCGGAGTATGAAGCGGCACAAATATGTGAAATCGTGTAAAAAATGCGGGGAAAAGAGGGGTGAGTAGCGTTTATGAGGGTCGAAGGACCAAAAACGAGGATGGTGTGTAAATGTAAGGGATTAGGAGGGAGAATACCTTTTTTTCTTTCCTTGCCGGTGTTTAGCTGCAGCACGATCAGTGATCACATTCTTGAGGTTTTGGCCATATTAATTTGACTGACGTTTCTTTTTTTTTTAAAGGTAGGGGTAAAGGAAATGGATGCGTTCAGTGTATGGTGTTGTGATGTAAAATGTAATTTAGCCAAACCAAAGCGATAATTTTAATGATTTAATTGTACCTATATTTCATGTCACTGCCTATTGTCAATACCTATCTAAGGCATCTAATTGTTGTTTAGGGCAACGCCAACCAAAGTGGTTTTCGTTCCTTGTTCCTTTCCACTTCCTGCAATTTGGGCTTAATTTTGCGAACAAGATCCAACGAATATCGATATTATATTAAATCCAATTACCTGTAATTTTCCCGCCTTACTTTATCTATTCCTTAATACAATAATATATTGTATCGAATTCGTTGGTTTTGAGTAAATATAAACATGCAGGCGCTTTATGTGGTAAATAAAATACTTATCGTTTGTTACCACAAAACTCATTGTTTCTTTCAACGTATTACCTACTCCCAAACTCGTAATAATTTGAGACCTTTTAAGCACAAAAGTAAGCATCTATTCTTGCCTAACTTAATAAGCCGAGCTATTCTAAAACTTTGCCATTTACAAGTAAATTTGCCATTTTATTAGTATCGCACAGCACAGTGCTTGGCTAGACAAAACTGTGAAGTATTATTTTATCAATTGGTCCAATAAAAGACGATCAACAAAATTTAAGACTAAGAAATCGAGATAAAACATTTCGATTTATACATGGGTTCGACTCCCATCACAGGGTCATAAGGCCGTGACCCTCACAATGTGAACCCGGAAAATTTTGACATATGACCTCTATGTCAATTTCCCATAGAGTTCCCGGAAAATGGAAAATTTATGAAAATTGTTTTGAAATTTATTCAAAAATATACCTTATTACGTAAACAACTACATTTTCTTTCAATTTCTGCGAATTTTGACATGGGGCTATACAGGTTAAAAGTTAATTCTAGTATTTATTAATTTATTATTATTATTATTTTTTACTAGCCTATACTGTCCCACTGCTGGGCAAAGGCCTCCCCCATACATTTATTTTTTATATATTTTAATTTGTAACTTGATTAGTTCACTATTATTTTTCTACACCCATTTTGTAATTAGCACTATCTTATAATATGTACACAAAATTGTACTGTATTCGGGGGAAGGCCTGATGACCTACGAGTATATTACAGGTTTTTTCTAAAACTTAGTTTAGGCATCAGCCCTCCACAAGAATTTGTCATTGTTTTAATATGTACCTACTATATTTCTAAACTTCTTGTGGTGTGGAAATAAATATATTTTGATTGATTGATTGACACATTATATTTTTAGACCCTTATGTGTAACATGGTACGCAATAAATGTTGGACTTGACTTGACTTAACCCCTACTTATGAGTGACAGGAATTGAGGCCAACGGCAAAACGTGCCCCTTGCTTAAATTTGGTGATCAGAAAGAAATAGCAACACTAAATACCTGCGTTTCAACATTTAAGTACTATTAAACGAGAAATATTTGTATAAATATATGTTTTAACGATTTCGATGAAATTTACTAGACAGGCATTCTCGAGGGCAAAAAATCGATCAAGCTAGTTCTATCTGGAAAAATTCATTTTCACCTTTTTTTTATAATTTCTTTGCGCGTTTTAGAAACTTACAGCGCCATCTGTTAATCTGTTGTTGAGTAGCATAGCTTGCTCACCCGATGATATTTTAAGTACACAGAAGCATAGCTCGGTCGCCCGAAGTTTACAAGTTTTGTTTCATTGGAATGAGTATCTACAAAACTGTAAAGCTATTTTGTGTTGTTAAAAACCCAGGCTCTTAGACTAGAAGAGGCTTTGTCTATTAAAAGACATAACAGTCACACGTGCAAAACAAATTTTAACAAATGTCTTCAAAAAATCTACACCCCTAATCTTATTTGGCATTCTCATTCCTATTTACCGTCTGGGGAAAAACGTGAAAAAATACAAATTCGTTCAGATTGTTCCACTGCACTCGTTCGATTCCCATTTACCCTAAACACTTTAGAGTTAATTATCGAAGTCCCTTCCGCCTTACGGCCTCAGCAGACGAGAACAAAAAGTTCAGCACACTGCTGGAGTTGCAAAAGTCATCGTAATTATCTGAATAAAATTTAAATTTAATACGTATCGAAGTTGAAAAGCGTTTTAAACTAAATAACTAACAAACTGAACTAACTTAGGGTATGAACGAACTTCCGAATAAACAACTTTTCAAATTCACTGTGTAGTGTTTTTTAGGTCGGTCATCGACCTTGTAACCCACACGACATGAAATGATGAATTTCTACGTTGCAGTGAACTTCTTATTAGGTATTATCACGTATGTTTTTTTTAAGATACAGAAACAGCATACATGACATACCCTTATTTTTTATCACGCCGGAAATAATAAGGGGTTGTTCTGCCCATGAAACTGAATAACTTTTCCCAAGAAACATATGTCAAATAGGTAGGTACGAAAAAAAAAATTCGACTGCATCAGCTGACAACCATTTAGTATGCGAGATCGAATGTTTCTTGGGAAAAAATGTTCAGTTGATAAAAAAAAACCGGCCAAGTGCGAGTCGGACTCGCGCACTGAGGGTTCCGTACCACCACATAAACATAATTGCATTAGTTGAAATTTCAGTAAGTTAATGTGCTAGATTTTTTGAGTTCGACACGCGCTTGACCAAATTTTATTATTTGTTGTTATTTTATAGCCTATGCCCTATAAACATACCAATTTTCAAGTTTGTAAGTGTTCCCGTTTTTAAATAGAACTAAAACAAAAATCGCCTCAGCAACCATCCAACTTGACCCCTCTCTTATATGAATGTTCTTGAAACGGGAGCTCACCACAATTGGTTACCATTAGTTGTGAGAAAAGTTGTAATATTTAAGGATTTCAGACTTTTCCCATTATTTGTACTGTGAGACCTAGCTTCTTGCCAAATTTCATAATTTTAGGTCAACGGGAAGTACCCTGTAGGTTTTTCATTATTGAATAAATGTATGGAGATGAGGACATAAAATGCCATATCTTTTGATTGCGTCGTTATAAAAAATTTAAATTTTCAGATCTTGTGTGGTTCATGGATCCTAATATATGGTATTAATTTCAACCTGATACCTTTACCCGTTCGTGAGATAAAGGGTCTTGACAGACAGACAAACAGACAGACAGACAGACAGACAGACAGACAGACAGACAGACAGACAGACAGACAGACAGACAGACAGACAGACGGACAACAAAGTGATCCTATAAGGGTTCCGTTTTTTTCTTTTGAGGTACGGAACCCTAAAAACGAATTATAAGAGTAAGTTTGATTACTTTTTCAAGGTATTATTATTTATAGTCATACCCTTGTATTTAATTAAGTTAGGATGAGAGCAGTTATAAAAATAGACATTTTAAGTTATAACTGTATTGTGGAAATGTTTTTGAGTATTGGCAGCACTGGCGGACCTTTTCACTTCGTCTGCGAAGCCTCTTATCTTCTCGAAATAGAATTCTACTTTTGGCAGAGTGTCTGCTCCAACACAAAGCAAATTGCTAATACCCGATAGCTCTGAGAAGGGCGGCGAATGGCCCATTTCCTGAAGGAGCTTTATCTTTTTCTTTTTCGCTCTATTTCCAGCTCCAAGTATACAGTGTTTAATTCTAAGTATTTGGTCTCGTTTTCTAGGAAGTCATAGTAGTTATGAATTTAACTTGAATGTCTGCGGCTAAACGATATTATTTACGAAAACCAGTATTTAAAGATCACTTTTAAAATGTTCATTAGAAATACTATGTACTCGTACTTAATATATTCTATACCGTTATTGGCATATAAAAAAAACTTGTGCGGTGACTATCTAGATATAGTTCTGTGATCTAGGATCAACTTACCTACTTGGGGTGTCGTACGTACGAGTAGAAGGCAACACTAAAAAAAGGCCAAGTGTAAGTCGGACTCGTGCACCGAGGGTTCTGTAGCACTAAGTTATGTCTTAGTTATGGACTCGCAGTCACGCAGAAGGGGAAACACTATCTACACCCAGTGTCTATACACAACACCGTCGCAAAGTGTGGTCACTAGGCAATTAGAAAGTAAAACCAGGGTGATTTTAACGTATTTTTTTAAACATAAGCTACCAATATCTATGAATGAATAGTCAACAACACTGAGAAAATTATATCACTGGATAACAAACTAAAGTATTTTCATACAAAACTATTAATTAACACGAAACAATTTATTTTTTCGTTTTTGGTGATATATTTCTACATAGTTATTTGGTTGGTTGTCATTCCATTTGGATTTTGCCCCAGTCCTTTGCTATCATTTTACCCAATTGGGTTAGTATTAAAAAAATCTGTTGTTGAATTATAATTACTTTTGACGTTTGTAATTTATCCTAGTTTTATCGAGTTTTCTTTAAGCTGAAACTGGCTTCAGACTACTTCTTCCTCAATATTCCTGAAATATAGCTACTTTCTCCTATATTTTATTCTAAGGAGCCATAGTAGAGACTTTGCAATCGGTATTCATCCCTTCGACGACCCTCTAACCTAATATGAGTTTAAGTTTTACGAGCTGACAAAATTTGAGTCCGAAGAAAAACTACTTCCTATATGTATCTTTTGTGTTTTTTTGTGACAGAAACCATTTTTTTTTTTCTAAATATTAATAGCTTTCTTTGAAGTACTTAACTTGTTCCTTTTCTTTGATGTCTATAGGGGCCGGTCGTTTGTCAGCATTTGAAAATGGCGGTCATGTATCTATCTATATCAATTTTAGTTTTACCAGTTCATATGGGAGTTTGAAGTATAATTTTGATAGGGTTGTTATCCTGTAAACGTCTTTCAAAGTGAACATCAAATAAAAATGGAAATGTATTATTTAACTGAAATTTTTGGATGGTGAGAAGCGGCTGTCATCGTGACTTCAATAATTTCCCCAATCAACTTATCGGAGTCATCGTGGAGCACAGGCTCTCCTCTTCAACGATCTTCGAGATGTAGATCATTGAATAAATATCAGATGTCTACAGGATAATTTAAAACGTCAAAAAAGTACAAATGTTAATGAATATTACGATGCCAATATTATATTCTGTGGGTTAAAGTGAAATATGATTTTCTGGTAAAACCGCTTAGGTATTAAATTGAAAGAGGTTTCGCAGTATAGGAGAACTAAAAGTTAAAATCTATTCTAGTAAAAACCTATTCAAGTAAATTGAAAATGCATGACCTCGGTGTCCCAAGAGACGTCAAGTAAGACTTTGTAAACTTATATTCTCCTGGTACCTATTGTGTTTGATTTTTTTTGTTTGGTTGTTATCCTGTAAACGTCTTTCAAAGTGAACATCAAATAAAAATGGAAATGTATTATTTAACTGAAATTTTTGGATGGTGAGAAGCGGCTGTCATCGTGACTTCAATAATTTCCCCAATCAACTTATCGGAGTCATCGTGGAGCACAGGCTCTCCTCTTCAACGATCTTCGAGATGTAGATCATTGAATAAATATCAGATGTCTTATAATGGGCTGAATGAAGCTGGGTCTAGCTCTAATCCTGCTAGATGCCTGGTAGAGGCTATTAAAATAGAAACCCTAACCTATTTCTAGATCATGGGCACGGCCACCCAGGTTGTAACAGTCTGAGGGTCTGCTTCTAAAATAATAACTGTAGTAACATAAATTCTAAGACATACTGGGCACGGCTCGCAGCACCACATTGTAATGTCTCCTAACCTAGCCTAAGCTATTAAGTTGTATTTATGCATGAAGGTGTGTATAAGTTTAACTGTTTATTGATGTAAGTATATCTAAATGTGGTAATGTCTAAATTTCTAACTATCCTAGCTGAACCTAAGGGAAATCTAAGGAAAGTCCTGTAGTTCTTGAAGCCTATGTATTGGGATTGTCCTAGTTGTAAATTGGCCGATGAGATGTCTATACCGCTTTTTGGACCCGACGAGGTGATCAACGAGTAACCCTAATTCGTTTGAGTGCGGACCATGAATAAGTTGAATTCCTATACAATTAATTTCCTAGAATAGATGCATTGATTAGTATGAGCCTATAGGTACTGTAAATAATTTGTGTGAAAGGAAGCAGGTAGATCCGAAGGCTGTAAATGGTACATGAGAACATCAAAATAGTATATCTAAACTTCTCAAAGATTGATATTTGACTTCCTTCAAGGAAATTTAGTTTATTTTTAACAATGTAAGGCCTGAAATATATCGAGTCCTTTCAGCTCAATCTTTCCATATAGATAAAGGTGTTTTATTACTTTCTATGTGCGAGATGACTTACAAACTGACTCCTGTTGTATTTGCAACCCCGATATGGATGTATTGCAATATACTGGGTTTTGTCTTTCCCAAAGTCGAATTTATATATCATCAGCCTTGTATCTTAGCTTGTGGCATAGAAAAGAGTGAGTTTATTAGATAAATCATATGCATTTTTCATTTGCAGCATTTGAGCCAAAAAGACCTTCTTTATAACAGACTTAGAATTGAATTTTATATTGAAGTGGGTAGTAGCTTTCAGTTGTAGCTATACCTTTTAAAGTTAGTAAAATTGATTGTATAGAATCCCAGAGAAGGATAGATATGCTCAAATAATTGACTGGCATAAATCGTTCAAAGTAGATTGGCAGATTTGAGGAGTAAATATTAAATCTTCTTACCCATCTGCGACTGGCTTACTGCAATGAAGACTGAGTCGTCTGGACTGCTGCTGGCTTGGAATTGGACGCTCAGCTCCTCTGAGTTCTGCCTAGGTGCAGCAAATGGTTTGTAGTTTTTGGTTCCTATTTCACATGGTCCATAGACCTCCTGTAAATTTGAAAAGACGATGAACTAAGCACTAGGACATTTAGTCCCCCTTCGGGCAAAACTACTCTATAAATATTGGTTTTTATTCTTACTCAACACGCGTTTTGACGTTTAGAGCTCCAAAGGTCGCTATAACACAAAAATTTTTAGTAAAATAATAATTTTCTTGACAAAGATCGCCATCGGCGGGTAACTTAGGAAAGCGTCATTTAATCGTAATGTCGAATTGAACTTAATTTACTAATTGGGTGACGAAATGCCCTAGATACTTAGCTTTTGTCAATTGCAGCGGTGAAACTCGACGTTCGGTCACCTTTTTTGAAGAATTTTCTCACATTTTTTTTGGAGTCCATCTTGTACTCGTGCGGTCGCAGCAAAAACGGGCGATGTAGCTTCCCTGTTCCACTCATTTCGAATTTAGAGATAAGACCGCCCAAACCAGCCAATCAGAGAGCTACAAACCAGCAGCTACGGCTAACGTCACCAATCCTACCTACTTCCCTCACACATTTCTATTTCCTGTTTGACAAGTAGACTTTAACCAAGGAGGTTCTAATATGCGCCGATTCGCGGCGCTAGACGAGTATTTTCAAGCAATTATTTTTAAGTAATAATGCATAATCAAGCCTTTATTTTCATTACGAGTCGAACAAAATCTATGATCATTTATATTAAGATTCCTATTGTATTATTACTCATTTTAAAACTCCTAAAATAGAATTTCCTCTATTATATTCTTCGTGTAATTCCGTGTCGGACCATTGGCCCGTTACATCCACCCCCCAAAATTTGCGCAGAGCATACGCGTCCCCGGAGCAAATTTTCCACCATTTGAATTTCACGAAGATAATCTAACATTTATTAACCTTTAACCCATAAAGTGGACACACGTAGATCCTGTTGTAGTGTAAGTTTTAAACCAAAAGAAAAATGTATTCGATAAGAGTTCAAGAGTTAAACCACGAACATATTGGTTATACCCCAGAAATGTCGAGAATTTCGAACAAACAATATCCACACAGGAACACTGAGGTCTCAAACTCAGCCCGTCAGAAGGACAGCTCATGAACACATCCAATCTAAGGCAGGTTGTTTTGTCTTTCAACGTTACCCCGGGATAGACACATAAACCCCCCGTAATGAACAAAGTCAGTCCTGTCCCCTAATTAACTGTTATATAACCAACAGTCAAAGTCCAATACTTGACTCAATATTGCTTCCATTTCTGTTTTGGAGCATGTGCAGTGTAGTTTTTGCATAAGCTGTCAGCTTCTTGTAGAGTAGAAGTCATTTACAGGGAGTACATCAACACTCACATCAGACATCAGAGTAATTTTCGTACCCAATGTCTCTTAAAATTAACCTAGCACCTATGATCCCATAAATACTTCGTTGTAAGTATATTGTACAGGGTCAACAGTCAATAAATTTTGCTCCACCGGCCGAGTATCCATTGGCTCATTGCAACCCTCCATCCTCATTTCTTCCATACGCCTTAATGCTTGGATATAATATATAAACATATAAAATATTTACAATATAGATACATATAATTAATTATGTTATCACCCAAAACTTCAATCACTCTCTTTTCTCATACGTTTTTTTCATTCGACCTTTCTCTTTTTCTTCCTTCCACGTTTAAGCTGTTACTACGAACCACTGGTCTCCCCATGAAACTTTTGAGATTAAACCAATCGATTATGCTACTAGGTGAAACCCGCTCAGGAAAACGCAACGGCACTGCGCAAAATTAGGTTAATAAAAAAAATGTTTGCAAAACTCCTAGTTGATTCCATTGGCCTAATCACTTACAATGTCCAACTTTGTATCTCCTAAGCGCAACTGATGCAATAATTCACAAGAGAAATATAACACCGATTGTAAATTTACCCCAACAACCCTCGATTTACACCATACAAATTTATTTGAAATGGAAGAAGTATTTTGCCAGGAAGGTTGGGAATGCGGCTATAAGTCCGTCCACAAATCAAAATGATTCCTAGGAAAACATCTTTCTTTCCAAGGACCTACGAGTCGGTCCCCCAAAGATCCTTTCAAATAAAACTCCTCGACAGCTTGTCGCAACGGATTACTCACGTGTAAACAAGTCGTCTAGCACAATACTTTAAAGGTGAATCATCGAACTCTCTCTCAAAACCTTCCTATCGAGCTCTATTTTCGCGATCAAAATTGTTCTACGACACTTCAAAAGTGATGGATCTTCTCATTTTTCACATTGGGCAACTGAATCTCCAACACAATCTAGGTGTCTACATTGTTAAATTATATAACTGACCGGATATTTAACCGTGAATTACGAAACTTTTTACTATTCAATTGAAATTCACTGTTTACCCGAGCCATCATTACCTGCCCACAGCCGAGCTTACCCGTACCTAAACAGCAAAATTCAAATAAATTTCAATTGTTTCTACACCAAGAATTTATCACAAAAATATTTAAAATACATAATAAGAATTTTACCTGCGAATAATCGTATCACTTAACCCCGAGGAGTATCTATCTTAAGGAGGTATATCTCTATGTCGTAATTTAACTACCCAATTTAAGTAAATTTTCAGCTAAAACCTCAACCTCGAATTTCACTTAAAATATCCTAAAGTAAAGAAAATTAAAATACACGGCAGATGTTTCCCGAATCTCGAAAGGTATACAAAATCCCTCGCCCCATTTAAGAAAAAGTACGCCTAAGATTACCTAAGAATGTCCGGTGACATTAAAACTTCAGCTACGGTACTAATAAAATTTATAATTACGCATACAAGCCAATGTGTTTTACGTATTGCAGCTTACGCATCTATGATAGTCTTACACACACAAATAACTCATTCCTTACGCATTATGCTTTTAATAATATGAAATTTCTCGCTGTACGCATACATACCTTACGCCTTAAACACTCTACGCTTTACGCCTTATGTATATAATAATATAAAAACTCTTGCTGTACGCATACGTGCCTTACGCCCAATAAGTACATGAAAGTCTTACGCAAAACTGAATCAGTGCCTAAGAAATTTAAATGTAAAGTATTTTTATTCTATTCTTACTACTACTAGACAACGCTTAAGCTTACCTACGACAAGTGAATTTACTAATATTATAACGTATGTGAAATGGTATTCTTCATAAATAAGGACCCCCTTTTTATTTGATTTGGTTTAGTTTAGTTTGGTTTGATTTGATTTGACTACATTTTATTATATTACATTTTATTTAATTTTATTATATTATATTGTATTTATTATATTACATTTTATTTTATTAACCTTGCTAGGTTTCCAATCAAACCTTCCCAATAAAATTTTTACTTTAGCCGGAACCGAATTGACAAACACCCATATATAGGAATAGGATATGAAATACAACTTAACATTCTCGACCCCACTCCATATGTCAATCTCAACCTTACTTGAACTAAATTTATTAAATTAAGTTAAAACGAAGACCCCTTAAAATAATATTTTCATATCTACACGCTTACTACCCTAATTGCCCCAATTCTTTTCTTATCTACACATAGATCCAATTTCCTCAATATGTATTTCTTAACTATTTCCTAAAGGTTACTTACGAAAACCCCCCTGTATGTCCTCACTTTAAGAGCATCAAAGTAAATAATTATGAATTCAAAATAACTAAAGGTAAGTTTTTTTTTCATTACTTTATTGTTTGGCATATTATTATAATCTCCATATTGGTATGCAATTATTTAATCCTGTAAATTGTTTTGTATAAATAAATTATTCTATGTTGACTCACTCAAACCATCTAAAACAAATCCTGACCCTATGCGTATCACAACTGAATAGATATGCTTTATTATTTAACAGAAAGTCATCATTATCATAACATTCCATACAACGTCCCATGCTACCAGAGAGCCTCTTCCTAAACGCTAACAAATATAACTGCTGTTGTTGGTGAATACAGTGTGTAAATTCAAAGGAAGGTGCTACTGCCCAACCTCCAGTTCACGAGCCATTAGTCGCCTCTTATAACACCCATCTAGTTGGTACTATTCCTTGCCGGTACCGCACAACGGTTGTAGTAAGTATTCAACCCCAACACATGATTTACCGTCGGCCTGTCTCACCCCCCATCCTGTTATGTATCTCTGTCAAGTAATCGACCGAACGAATAATTTCTAGAAAAAACCTTGAAAACTCCTACCCCAGGTTAAATAGGTTGGTCCATGACCCAAGAGTCTGTTATGTAAATATTTCTATGATGATTATGCTATGACATTCCGCAAAGGCCCCAGTCGACCAACAAATAAAGTATTACTATCAGTTTAGCAAGCTATGCTACCCATCAACAGATGGCGCTGTTGGTTTATGACTAAAACGAGATAACTACCTATCCTGACCTAACTTAAGACCTAGTCTAACCTTCGCACTGAAAACCCCGCATGACAAAACTTCATTTAAACCGCTATAGCCGTCTCCTAGAATCAAATTGAAAGCATATTTATAAAGATTACTCGCTAAATAGTATAGAATTTAGTCATGACTTACTTGTGCAAATAATCTAAAATAAGTATTTAGTATAATTTAATTTTATAAATGAATTAGCTAAAGGTTTTCATTTTTTTTTTCGAATAAGCAGGTATCAATTATTGTTCTGATATTATTCTACTGTAAATATTCCAAATTGCAACAAATTCCAACCTGAAATTTATATTAGCATAGCTGGTGCCCGCGACCTCGTCCGCGCAGGACAATTGTACCCTATGTGTTACTTTGATGTATCAGCTATATCATTGTAAAGTTTCACTAAAATCCATTCAGTAGTTCTTACGTGAAGGAGTAACAAACATCCATTCATACTTACGAACTTTCGCGTTTATAATATTAGTAGGATAGGATAAGGATTTTAAAAGCTTTGAATTTTATAGACTAAATCTTCTAGCATTTTGTATCCTAATGTTTTGAACAAATTACTACTAAACAACTAAGTATTCAATAAGATTTAAACTACTAACCAGATTCATAACTTTGCCTAACTCATCTGATCCGAGCCTTCAACTATTTTTCCTTGAATCTCACTGTTAACCTTTAAATTTTACACCAAATACACATATCCTAACCAATGTAGTACGGTTGAGTTGCTTTTATCACTATTTAGTACAGTTTTTCAGGTAATTTAACTATCATAACTTAAAATAAGCGATAAACAAAAGTATATTCTGACAGTCAGCTGCCCATCGCGTTCAGAAATTAGTCACATGGTTGTTCCGTTTCGAATAATAACTACCTTTTGACAGCAGTCCGTCTCGACCACACGTATGAACGTCATATTAAGCTACCCCTCTATCAGCACAATCTTCGCCCGATCTGGAACGTGCCCCCACGGTCGGATGTATATTCTTTACTTCAAATTTTTTTACGCTAGGGCTGTCAATTCAGTTGTCGACTAAAATATTAGGTCTCGATTTTTAATTTTAAGGTCTCACCCCCCCTACAAAACGATCCGACTACAACCCGCAGATAAGATATAGATTAGGTAAAGCAACGAAAAATTATTATATCTTAAAATTCTAGTCAAGCTAATATTAAAATTTCATTATAGGTATTTATGTATTATCTAGTAAGATTTTATTTGGAACGTAACTTGAAAGTATCCACGCATTTAAATTGCAATTATTTTTTTTTTTTTTACGAGTATAACTACTACAACCCTTTAATTTTTCCTGTCATTTAGCTAATCCAAATGCGAATCTATATATCTTTTTTTTTTCTCACCCCCCCCCCCCAAGTCTCAACCTATTGAAATTTCGTCGAACTTAGACTACAGTAATGTATATATATATATATTTTTTTTTTTTTTTAAGTTTTAAGGTATCCCTATGACATATTCTAAGATTTTAAGCTACGTGATTAACTTTTGTTCATTTCTATTTCTAATATAACTATTCCTATTAAATCACTAACCCTAATAACATAACTTATCATGGTCCGCACCTTCCATTCCACAGCAACAGATTGTGGCCACGATAGTAGCCACTCTTACAGACCAAGACAATCCCAAAAGTCAAAATAAACCCTACATTAATCTACAACATAATTTATCGATAAAATGCTACACTATTTATTCGCAACTATTCCTACACTACAATAGACAAATCTTTTCCCCTTTTTTTTTCTTATGATAGTGTCATGTGTGTATCCGAAATTTTAACAAAAATCAGAACGTGTATTCGAATTCATTAATCACAATCGGAATTGCCAGACATATTAAAATTCTGCATACTATTATAATTTTTCTAACTATGCTTGAAGCACTTTTATTAAATTCCTACAGTAATAAATTTCCTGAGATTAGCTGAAAGAGATTTATGTAAAATATTAAGTATGACATTTTAATTTTCCTATCGCTTGTTACTTCAAATCCTTAATGAATCATCGATATTTAAGGATTATATTTTCAAAAGTGCACAAAATTTTAAATTGAAATAAGTAAGAAAATGTGTGAGCTATTCTACCAAATACGTAATTATAATCATGACACGATTTGTTATTTATTACCGTAATACAGCAAGACGCATTGCTCCCCTAAGAAAAGATAGAAAATAAAATTAGTTCCTATTCGCGGCGCAAGTTCTATGTCATGAAATTAATATCAAGTACATCAATTGGAATTTTCACACAATTCTATCTGCTAATATTACTTTCTTAAATTGTTCTACCGTAGTGTATTGTATTCTCTTGGTACACTATTTGGCAACACATATTATCATGACAGACAACCCGTGACATGCGAAAAAATATTACAATTTAGATTGTTTTGGTAAGAAAATCACTTTTAGATGCTAAAATGTGTTGAAAATACTTCCTCAATCATTGCAAAACCTAATTATATTGTTCGTTTTTTTCAGATTTCCCATCGCAATAACCCTGAGGGAGGAATTTAATACCAAAAGAAGTTTCCAGCTTATAATTATAGCTTTTATATGAACAACCAAATTACAAAATGGCGCTCAATTTCAAGGTAAGATTTGTTTAGTAAATGCCGATTTTAATTCTACTTGTTTACTTTTAGCTAAAATTTACTTTCTCGTTTTGATTTTTTTTCAGGTCAAATAAGAAAACTGAAAATTTCGCGGCCCGCCGCCTCTCAGAATTACAATGGTCCACAATTTCAATTTAGAAACAAAGATTGTTTACTCATGCGTAGGTAAGTGTAGAAGTATTATGACAAATAGATTTTTCCCTGCCTAAATCCCTCTCAAGCAAATAATTTCCATTATTTATTCTTTACATATTGTTTACTGTAAAAGAACAAAATTCTACTTTTACAACTAATGTATCCTGATAGTAAAGTAACCTATTAATTTCTATTTTTCAGTGAAGTGTAAACTCAAGAAATTCGACAAGATGCAGCCCCGGACCTTATCAACAGCAAGATATAACGACAGCACAATGGACCCATCAGATATATCTCAACCCCTAATTCCTGAAGCTCTGAAGCTAAAATATTTAGTGCAAAAGTGATAAGAATTGTTTGTGAAACTAAATATTTCAAGTGTCTTTCTGTGCAAGAAAATAAAAGTGAATTGTGTTCTGTGTAATTATTATCATTTATCATTCAATAAGTAAGTAACTAGGTACCTGATAAGTAGCAAGTCTAGGTATGCTAAGCTTATCTCATTTAGTCAAACCTAGGTCAAATCAATTGCAAAATATTCAATATTTCAGCTTTTAGAATACCTATCTATTATCATTCTTTGGCACAGATATTGACTGAACTTTAATAAGCTTTATAATAACATAACGGCAGTAAAATAAAAATTCTAAAATCTAGCCTAACCTCTTACATTAAGTGATATAATCTAACCTAGACAATTTGCATATATCCTTAGTAACATATCTAGTTGTAACCTAAAGCCTAAATCCGATTTTTGATAATAGAATATATAGAATTCTCCCTAATAAGTTAATAATTAAATTCTAACCTAGCAACCATATTAAAACAAAGCCTAGAATATTCCCTACTAAATAATATAATATAACTAACAGAGGTTCATAATCCTGGTCATGGTATCTTATTGTAACAGCTGAACTGGGTCTAAGCCTGGTCAGGTATCCTAATGGCTAACTTAAACTTACTTACTAGTTTCCTATCCTGGGCACGAACCCAAGCATCAGATTGTAATGGTCTTCGCCTGCTAATCGAAGCCAGATCATCCTGGTCACGGCACCAGATTATAATGGGCTGAATGAAGCTGGGTCTAGCTCTAATCCTGCTAGATGCCTGGTAGAGGCTATTAAAATAGAAACCCTAACCTATTTCTAGATCATGGGCACGGCCACCCAGGTTGTAACAGTCTGAGGGTCTGCTTCTAAAATAATAACTGTAGTAACATAAATTCTAAGACATACTGGGCACGGCTCGCAGCACCACATTGTAATGTCTCCTAACCTAGCCTAAGCTATTAAGTTGTATTTATGCATGAAGGTGTGTATAAGTTTAACTGTTTATTGATGTAAGTATATCTAAATGTGGTAATGTCTAAATTTCTAACTATCCTAGCTGAACCTAAGGGAAATCTAAGGAAAGTCCTGTAGTTCTTGAAGCCTATGTATTGGGATTGTCCTAGTTGTAAATTGGCCGATGAGATGTCTATACCGCTTTTTGGACCCGACGAGGTGATCAACGAGTAACCCTAATTCGTTTGAGTGCGGACCATGAATAAGTTGAATTCCTATACAATTAATTTCCTAGAATAGATGCATTGATTAGTATGAGCCTATAGGTACTGTAAATAATTTGTGTGAAAGGAAGCAGGTAGATCCGAAGGCTGTAAATGGTACATGAGAACATCAAAATAGTATATCTAAACTTCTCAAAGATTGATATTTGACTTCCTTCAAGGAAATTTAGTTTATTTTTAACAATGTAAGGCCTGAAATATATCGAGTCCTTTCAGCTCAATCTTTCCATATAGATAAAGGTGTTTTATTACTTTCTATGTGCGAGATGACTTACAAACTGACTCCTGTTGTATTTGCAACCCCGATATGGATGTATTGCAATATACTGGGTTTTGTCTTTCCCAAAGTCGAATTTATATATCATCAGCCTTGTATCTTAGCTTGTGGCATAGAAAAGAGTGAGTTTATTAGATAAATCATATGCATTTTTCATTTGCAGCATTTGAGCCAAAAAGACCTTCTTTATAACAGACTTAGAATTGAATTTTATATTGAAGTGGGTAGTAGCTTTCAGTTGTAGCTATACCTTTTAAAGTTAGTAAAATTGATTGTATAGAATCCCAGAGAAGGATAGATATGCTCAAATAATTGACTGGCATAAATCGTTCAAAGTAGATTGGCAGATTTGAGGAGTAAATATTAAATCTTCTTACCCATCTGCGACTGGCTTACTGCAATGAAGACTGAGTCGTCTGGACTGCTGCTGGCTTGGAATTGGACGCTCAGCTCCTCTGAGTTCTGCCTAGGTGCAGCAAATGGTTTGTAGTTTTTGGTTCCTATTTCACATGGTCCATAGACCTCCTGTAAATTTGAAAAGACGATGAACTAAGCACTAGGACATTTAGTCCCCCTTCGGGCAAAACTACTCTATAAATATTGGTTTTTATTCTTACTCAACACGCGTTTTGACGTTTAGAGCTCCAAAGGTCGCTATAACACAAAAATTTTTAGTAAAATAATAATTTTCTTGACAAAGATCGCCATCGGCGGGTAACTTAGGAAAGCGTCATTTAATCGTAATGTCGAATTGAACTTAATTTACTAATTGGGTGACGAAATGCCCTAGATACTTAGCTTTTGTCAATTGCAGCGGTGAAACTCGACGTTCGGTCACCTTTTTTGAAGAATTTTCTCACATTTTTTTTGGAGTCCATCTTGTACTCGTGCGGTCGCAGCAAAAACGGGCGATGTAGCTTCCCTGTTCCACTCATTTCGAATTTAGAGATAAGACCGCCCAAACCAGCCAATCAGAGAGCTACAAACCAGCAGCTACGGCTAACGTCACCAATCCTACCTACTTCCCTCACACATTTCTATTTCCTGTTTGACAAGTAGACTTTAACCAAGGAGGTTCTAATATGCGCCGATTCGCGGCGCTAGACGAGTATTTTCAAGCAATTATTTTTAAGTAATAATGCATAATCAAGCCTTTATTTTCATTACGAGTCGAACAAAATCTATGATCATTTATATTAAGATTCCTATTGTATTATTACTCATTTTAAAACTCCTAAAATAGAATTTCCTCTATTATATTCTTCGTGTAATTCCGTGTCGGACCATTGGCCCGTTACATCCTACAGGATAATTTAAAACGTCAAAAAAGTACAAATGTTAATGAATATTACGATGCCAATATTATATTCTGTGGGTTAAAGTGAAATATGATTTTCTGGTAAAACCGCTTAGGTATTAAATTGAAAGAGGTTTCGCAGTATAGGAGAACTAAAAGTTAAAATCTATTCTAGTAAAAACCTATTCAAGTAAATTGAAAATGCATGACCTCGGTGTCCCAAGAGACGTCAAGTAAGACTTTGTAAACTTATATTCTCCTGGTACCTATTGTGTTTGATTTTTATCTGAATTTTATCGTCTTAAAGTTTGAATAAAAAGCAATGACACAGCTAACTGCCAGTTGCACAAAGCAACTTTAAAATAAAGGCTCCTGTTATTCTAAAGTTGTCATTTTCCTCGTTTCCTTCATCTCAAATCTACGATCAATAAAGAAATTGAAACTAATCTTCTTTACTTCTATATTATGGTAATTTAATTTGGTCTACCCGTATTTTAAAGATATTTATTTAAAAAATATATCACGTCTAACTTGATGAAAAATAAAAAAAAATATTTTAAAGACAATCTGGTTTTTCGTACAAAGTCTCATATTGATTTTCACGAAGCCGTATTTTTTAAAACCAACAAATTATTTGAATTATATGAAACGTAGAATGAACATAGAAATTAGCGTTAAAGTTTATAAATAAAACAAGGACGAACGAACGGAAAACAAAAATAACCTTATTTATGCAAACAAAAAAATATTTAATATTTTTGCATATAATATTTGAATCGTTGTTTCTATGTTTTTATTGAATGGCACAAACGTTGTAGAATTTTTTATCGTCGTAGACAATCTTGTAGCAATCGATAATAACCACGATCGTTCGTCTATCATCATCCTATACTATTAAACGATTTGTAATCGGTTTCTCGAAAACGGCTCTAAAGGTTTTGACGAAATTTATCATACAGGGGTTTTCGCGGGCGAAAAATCTACGAGTATCTAGCTAAGTCTTATGTCTGGATCAATTCGTTTTCTCCGTGTTTTTAAGCATTTGCGTTTTAGACAAAAACCTACAGCGCCATCTGTTGGTGGGTAGCATAGCTTGCTCACCGGATGATATCTTGATGTTGAGGCGGCTATTATAGAGCGAAGCTCGGTCGCCCAGGTACTACACCATAAACAGTCCTAAGTACTGCTGGATTTTTGTCTTTGTAGGAGATCCAACAACGCGAACCTTGCACCTAAACCTGCTGGGATGAAAATTGGCAGGAGTCAAGTACATACCCATAGGTAACATATAAGAAGTGGTGCTCCCCAGCAGGACGCGACTGAGATGCACAGTAGGGCATAATGTCAAAAATATGTTGTTTTTTACTAGGTTGAACATTGTGTCTGTTGAACCGACATCGGTAGCTGGTTGAAAATTTCACAGAATATGTATTTTTTAACAAATATATGACCTTATAATAAAAATTCATAAACAAAAAAAATAATTCATAAACAAACAAATTTTTTTGTTGTTGTTGCTCTATCGTCAGAACTAAACGGTTAGTAATTCGAATGTCAAACTTGGTATAATACCCTAAGAGCTATCCCATATTTTGGAGAAAAAATTCATATCAGGCCAAATTTTTGTAAACGGCTTTCAAATGCAATTTTAAAAGACTATATTTTTTAAACTACTCAAATTTCATACTGGAAGGTACAATTTCAATTTTTTTTTTTTATAGAAGAGGGAGGCAGACGAGCAGGCGGGTCACCTGATGGTAAGTGATCATCCATTTTTTTTTGTTGGATTTAGTTAAGAGACGTTAATGAAACAAAAGCATTGAAGAACTGATCTGATAGCATTTTTATCATAGGTCTAATGCAACTTTGAGATTTACGTAATTTTTTTTCTTAGATTTAATTGTGTTTCTTTTAAAAATATAGGAGGATTATATACTTAAAAAAAAGATAAAATAAAGGTAATTAAATGTAAAGTAAATAATATTCATAGCATTTTTGCCCTTCTTTTGTGGAATTTATAATACCTTTATTATTATTTTTTTTAATCATGCGTTCGTAAATTTGGGTGGATTACTAATGAATTATTTTATAGACCAGTTAATCAAATTTTTTACGAAAAAAAAATGCTGATATGAATTTTTGTTGAATCTTCATACAGTGAAATCGTTTTGCTCTTAGGCTATAAGTATAGTTCACTAAAATGTCAATAAAATCGCTTCACAAACAGAGCGGCGCCATGCGAAAAAAAAAAGATGCGACAATAAAAATCCCACGCGCTCTTTTAAATATGTTTGATGTATAGGGTTGACACAAAAACATAAGTCAATTTGAATTAGCCTGTTAGAACCGCAGTCTAATCCCTTCTAGATAATTTGATATTTTATAATAACCTTTCTAGTACAAAGTTTTAAACTTTCATTATAGAAGCGTATACATTGACCTGTGAAAGATTTACTAATCTTGTGAATACGGCTAACACAAGAAGCAAGTTGATACTCGTTTCTTGTGATGACACTGTGTCTGTCAATATTTTTGTCAAAAATGTTTGTATTTCGTTTGACACACCTACACTAATTTTCATAAATGTATTGCGATACAAAAATCAAAATGTTGATCTCTTTAAATTTATTTCTTAGAGACTCTCTAGGCTTCATTTTGTAAATTGCACAAACAGCTCGCTTTTGTTGTATAAAAATGCTGCTTGCATCCGCAGCATGACCCCATAACAAAGAGCCATATGACATGAGACTATGGAAATAACTGAAGAAGACTAACCTTGCGGTGTCTACATCCGTCAGAGCTCTTATTTTTTTTACTGCGTATGTAACTATTGCAGTATCTGTACAACTATTTCTGGTCAGTAAAACTTAGGCTTAGGGTCTTTAACTAAGTGCCTTTTTCTTATGAAGACGTGTTGGGGCATGCCCCGTCGTTTTTTGTTCCATTCCAAGTCGATAATGCGACAAAAAAAATCACAATACAACATGCACCATCAACACGTAACAACATAGTACAAAATAAACAAGTCCAAAGAACATTCGTATAATAAAGAGGCACAGTCTTTTGATCATAAACTCCTTTCCCGCCAAAAGGAAAGTTACAGGCACAAGCTTTGTAACAACGTCACTTTCGCGCCATAAAATAGTTTCCCCTAAAAATCGCGGGTACTCACACGATTTCCCTCCAACATTATTCTTTGAAAGTGTTTTATCACGTGCGTCTGCCACACGAACAAACAATAGAAGATATAAGCTTTAGAATAGAAATGCCAACGTTTGTTAGACAATTTATACATATACGTGCAAAAAACTGTCTCTGAGACTCGAAAAATTGAGCATAAGAAAAATAGAGCAAAAATAGTGTTAGGAAAACCCAAAATCTATCTATTGAGCAGATTTTTGTTACTTTTTATTTATTTATTTGTTCGCTTGCAGACAAAAAAAATTACCACGCTCGTGACCGCTTCACGCTTAAAATAACTGCCTCCATTCTACTGAAAAATCTTCGGTTATGTCGATCACTGGGAGCAAATTCTACTTGCTGAGTGGTTTTCGACCACGCGCTACAGAAACTCCGGTCGGCGGCTGGGACTTCTTAGCGCTGGCCAGCACAGATGTTTCTTTTGCCTTGATTGTCTGTGACACTTCTACCAAACACCCGATTTTATTTCTAAGCCAAGCCTTCATAAAGGTATATTCTTAGCTAGCTATGTTCATCATGTCTGCACGAGAACAATTGTCTGTATTCACAACATCACTCGTTCCTCAGACTCTCCAAAATGAAAGAAAGCAAAGCAATTCGTTGAATATAATCTCACGTACCTAAGTAATTTTCTTTCTAGAGTTTCAGTTACATAATCAGTCATCAATCATCATAATATATTTTTCCGTAAGTAATATTGGTTTGATCTGAACGTCACAAATACAAAATAAAGTTATAATTTAGTCTCTAACTTAATGCATATTATAAGATAGTACCTACACAATACAAAAGACATAAATATTATGTGAACTCGGCGAATTTCTATATCTGTACATTGAAAATATTTGCAAAAATATAACTTTGGGGACACACAGTAAGAGAATCCATTCATATTTTTTTGGAATTTTCCTCTGTTTTTGTTGTGTTTTGTTTCACACAAAAACCACTAAACTGATTTCAATAATGGGTTGGCCTTATTTTGTCTTAAAATAAAGGCTTTGTTTCACTGCCATCGGTTAACTCAAAAATAAGATGTTTGAATGCAAAATTTCACACTGCTCTTCGCAATTCAGTCACAAACTACAAAACCGATTCAAACGCGTTTTTCAAAATTGTATTTGGCTTACTTTTGAGCAAGTTTTGAACTTTGTTTCAATGCAATCTGTTTACTAAAACAAAGGATATGCAAGTACAAAACCCTAATAATAAATTTGTTCAAAAACTAAAACTCAACTACTGGCAAATTTTGCTCTAAAAAGCATGAAATAAGCAAATATTGTGATCTGAAATTGTCATGTATAAACTATGGTATTTAATAAAATATATTAATTAGTACTGATATTTTGTGTTATTATTTGTGTTTTTTTAGTATCAACCATCAAAATGGAAAAAATAAGCAATTTTATTTAAATTTAAGGAAATAGGAAATGTTTATAAAATAAAACGCACTCTTTAAAGTACAAAAAAGTATCGTCACCGTTTGACAGCACTCATGTGATACCTATCAACTCATAAGTTCATTTTATTAATTAGCGAGTGTGTTCTCAACACTCCAGTGATATTTGCTTCGATGACAGTTACCTAAGTTTTGTTTATTAATTAATGCAATACCCCTTAAGGACAATCTCACACTTGAGCGGAATTTATTAATGTCCCTTACACTCCATATAAAATTCTTGATTTAGAGAGTCAGCGATAAGATGTCAGCACTACCAGACGTCTTCTGCTTACTCTTACAAATGCAAGGTTTACTTGTTCGTTGAGTTTCTTGGCAACCTCGTATAACAACGTTATTCAAGTAAATATCCCTCACAATCTCTTTGTTAAAATGAGCACAGAGAAAAGAATTTTTTAAAATCAAGGTGTTTGTTATTCAAAGCGCAGTTGTCGCAAACATTTTTGTCATAAAGGTCGTTTAAAATAACGGGCGGATTCAAATCACGTGTGAGATAAGGGCTGCAGCTCCTCCGGTCTCGGCTTACTCCGACTTTAAAGTATATTGTAGTGAGTTGCGGCAGTTATCCCAGCGCGGCGCCACTTGAGTATTCACCTCGAGCTGGCAAACTTCACGTCACGTCTCTTCACCGCTAGGGGTTATTTGCATCTATCTTAATGCTTTCTTACCATTAGGCGTCATAATCTTTATGGAACAAGATTATATCTCAGATCTCTCAGCGGAGTCCATCATACTTCCAGCCATTGTTTACTTTATCTTTGCTTGATGACTCTATATGATCACACTCAAAATGTATAACGTTTAATTCTAAATACGCTAAACCTCGCGGGGGAGTAGCTCCCCCATGAAACTGAACAACTTTTGTTCTACAACTTTTGTAAATAAAAATAAATAAAAATCGAATCGTCATACAACCAATGAGGTGAGGAATGAGGAGGAGACACCAATATTTTTTTTTAATTAATTACCATTTGACGAGAGCACTGTTTTTTTACACAAAGCGACTGCTATCTGACCTCCGTAGCTTTTAGGGAAAACCAGATACAACCCAGAGTAGGCTTTGACAGGTTAGTGGCCAACCTGGCTGTTAAGAGTTCTCAAGCCGCCAAATAGCCTCTGACTTGGCTACACTCAATAAAAGAAGTCGACTACTATCATTGACAGTAGCCGGGATCAAAGGCTTAACGTGCCTTTCAAAGTACGGAAACGCCCTAGTTGTTGTGCCACTAGCGGTCACCCATCCGGGTTCTGACCACGGCCAACGTTGCTTAACTTTTGTCATTGGAAAGAAAGACCAACTACCACTCGGCCACGAGCGCTTCTGAAGTAGTGTACATTGGGTCGTATTGATTAACCCCTATCAAGTATGAAATTGGTCTCAAGATGAACCTTCCACATCAAATTATACATCTTGAGTGCAATCATAGACTTAAGAGGGATTTTTCAATACGATCCTAAAACTGTAATATCAGCACATTTTCGGTCGATCGTTTCTTAGTGTGAACAAAAAGTCGCATATTTCATAAACCTCATCCGTACCTAAGGCCCGAAGCATGACAGAAACCCCAATAATTCGTAAAACGGTGCAATAAAAGGCGCCGAGTCACATAGTCGCGGGGCGGCCATTCGAAAGGTAATAAATTTGAGCGGGCGCTGAATTTAGTTGATAAACGAGTGAGATAAAGACGCGGCTGGCCGGTTCAACACTTAGTAGCGGTCAGCGGAGCAAACTAGATAACAAAAGAGAAAATACTTAATGTGAATAGGTATTATCTATAATTAAGCGCTAGGTTGTTTTACAACAGCTTGGTTTTGTATCTTTGACGGTTAACTCTACAACTTCACTCAGCTACAAAGAAAACGAATCGGTCTTTTGACTGGCGAACATTTCCGTAATTTGAGTTGCATTTTCATGTTATAATGATAGTGTAGAACTAAACGGCAATACGTTTCTTTAACCAAATAAGGGATAGATGGAATAGGGGAATAAAAGTACGTAGAGGTGTCTGATAAAGATTTTCTCGAAGATTACACTTTTAGTGTGTCACTTAAAAACACGACGTTTCGTCAGATGCTCCCCAAGGATTAGGAAACTCATGGATATCCCATTTCACATACATTTTCCGTGGTAAAATTTTAGAAGTGACGCATGGGTTTCTTCAATGGTTCAGGTTGATGCAATAGTTAAAAAAAATGTTTACATGTATCTAAGATTAGTATTTTTATTCGACTTGGATAAGATATTGATGCTTACTTTGACCCCATCTTTGTATAAAAATGTATGGCGGAAAAACTGCCGACCCGTTTTTTTGCAGGTCTGTTTATTTGAAACGAGAGACCGTCGTTTTATAAGTGTATCTACTAGGTCTACTTACATGTCTTCCCCCGCTCACCTCTCGAGCTTAGCACACGCATAATCTGTTGTTGTGATCCAAGCAAGGAAAAACCCACACAGTATATTTATCAAGTACTAGTGATGGCTGTAGCTGTTACTGTATCATCTGTTATAAAAATATGGATAAATTCGTAACCAGGACGTCATTAAATCAGAATTTCGAGGCGTCATCGCCTGGTGGAAAGAAGAGACAAGCTGAAGAAATTCAATGGAATATACCTAAGAAGACAGCCGCTTTTCGAAAGTCGCCCGTCAAGACGAAAACCACCACAGGTAATCGTTTCGATTTATTAGCCTCGGAACAAAATGTCGGCCCCGAAGTAGATGCTTTTGTAACAGCAAGCACGAGAAAGAAGACTACGCGTATTCCACCCATAGTCATTACCATCAAATCTGACTGGACTCACGGTACGATCACGGAGATGATAAATAAGTTCGATAAGAATTTTGTCCTCCAATATAGAGGAAAAAATAAAGTAGCTGTTCTCTGTAGCTCATCTAAAAGTCATCAGAACATAAAGCAGGGACTGACGACAGAAGATGCACTGTTCCATACTTTTACACGAAAAGATGAGAAGCAGTACAAAGCTGTCATTCGAGGCCTACCGTCGTATGCTGAGGAAATGTTACCCAAGGAATTGGAAGCACTGGGATTTAAAAATTCCACTGTAATAAAAATGAAGACTGCATCTACCCAAAATACGATTTGTCCTCTCTATCTGGTGCAACTGCCGCCTGGTAGCGATATCCATAAGTTTCGGCAGATCAAGTATCTTTGTCAGTGTGTTGTCACGATAAAACGTTACAAAAGAACCTCCACAATGGGTACTCAATGTTTTCGATGCCAAAGTTTTGGGCACGCATCGCGTAATTGCAATTTACCCGTGAGATGCGTCAAATGTACTGAACAGCATTCCACTAAAGACTGTCCAAAGAAGACCCGTGAAGAAAAAGCCAAGTGCTGCAATTGCGGCGAAGACCATCCGGCAAACTATCGTAACTGTACAGCCCGACAGCAATATCTCAACCGAATTCGCCAAAGAAAAGCAACGCAGGAAAAGCCAGAAAAAGAGGCAACAACTCAGCAGCAGACGTTTAGGGCTACAGAGCCTAGGGTGACCCACTTCTCTAACGTAAGAGCTAACCAGACTACATTTGCTCAAGTAACAGCAAATAAAAGCAGCATTATGTTAGAAAATATGGAAGAAGACATCGAAGCTCTAGAGATATTAGATATTCTAAGTGCCATAAAGGCCATAAAGGCAAAATTAACCAATAAAACGTCTATAGTAGATAAAGTGTATCTCGTCCTTAAGCACTTAGGTCACTATGTCTAAATGCACTGAACTTAGATGTATGTACTGGAATGCCGACGGGGTACGTTCTAAACGCGACGAGCTTCTTGACTTGGTAAGCGAACGAAATATTGATGTAATTTCCATTTGCGAAACCAGATTAACATCACAAATCGAATTTAATTTACCCCACTATAGCTGTTACCGTCAGGATAAACATCATACTGGTCGAGGGCAAGGAGTTGCTATTTTAGTTAGGTCTGATATTGCTCATTCTCCTATCCGCCTTCCTTTAACTCATAATATAGAGGCTGTTGCTATACAAATTAATCTTTCTGGTATAAAACACACCTTTGTTTCTATCTATCAATCACCTAATCTGACACTTGAGATTGATGACATCGATTCTCTTTTAAATGTTGATACCAATATCCTACTTATGGGAGACTTTAACGCTCGGCATATGTCTTGGTATGGAAGCGTAAATAACTCCCATGGTATTTCGTTATATGAGCACATGCTTAAATGTGATTATAACATTCATTCTCCCTTAACCCCTACGCTCGTTCATTATAACACGTCTCACACACCTACCCTACCTGATTTGGTGTTGTCCAAAAATACAATTTTGTCGGAACTAGTTACTGTGGCCGCACTATCTTCCAATCACCTTCCTGTTTGCTTCGATATTGGTGTGCAATTTTTCCGAAAGATTAAAAAACAATACATGTATGACAAGGCTAACTGGGACCAGTATCGGGCATACATTAATAGCCGAATCAACCTTTCTTCATCGGTGATATCTGATACGGTTGAAATTAATAAAACTATCCAGGACTTGACCAACATAATTTTACTTGCGAGAGACATTGCTGTACCTATTAGAAGTACTAACATACAGCCCTTGCTGCCTCGCAGTATCAGAAGACTAATCAAGAATAAAAATAAACTACGCAGGCAAGAGCAACACGAGACTGATCCTAGTAAAAGAAAAATAATTCGGTCTAAAATTAACTTCCAGCAAAATATTATAGAGACACGCGTCTTACTTTTTAATGACAAATTATGGAACAGTAGATTAAATAAAGCGAGTAGCAACGATAACGATCTTTGGAAGCTGACCAATCATCTAAAGGCTAAACCTACTACTATACCCCCTTTGAAAAACGGCAATACTATGGTTTCTGAAACTCAGGCACAAACCGAGGTTCTTGCCGATATCTTTTCTATAAATATGCAATTAACATCTTCATGGCGTAGCGATGCTGAAGCAGAAGTAGCCAAATCAATAGGATCTTTGAAAGAAGCATGTGACAGTGATAATTATTCTTACCTTACCAGACCACATGAAGTCAGAAAATTTATCAAAGAATTAAAACCTAGGAAGTCACCCGGAGATGATAATATCAATAACCTTCTCATAAAAAATCTACCCCAGAAAGCAGTAGTTCTTATTACAAAGATATTTAATGCGTGTTTCCGATTAGCCTATTTCCCAGCCTTGTGGAAAAATGCGAAAGTAGTTCCTATTCTTAAGTCGGGTAAAGACAGTGCCTTAGCAGTCAGCTACCGTCCTATAAGTTTGCTGCCGTGTTTAGGTAAACTGCTTGAAAAAATTGTTTATAAGCACATCGTTCGTACTGCCAATGTCAACATCATAAATGAACAATTTGGTTTTAGGGAGCATCATTCCACAGTACAACAGTTGGCAAGAGTGGCCGAGCATGTGGCGCATAATTTGAACCTGGGCTGTTCTACTGGAATGTTTCTATTAGATCTTGAGAAGGCTTTTGATACTGTGTGGCATGAAGGGCTTTTACACAAGATGATAGTACAAGGATTTTCAAGTCACGTAACTAAACTAGTACAGTCCTATTTGTCTAATCGCAGTTTCAGCGTACACATTGGCGACTCTCACTCGTCTCGCAGGGTCATCCCTGCCGGTGTACCACAGGGTTCTGTTCTCGGGCCTTTGCTCTTTTTAATTTTTATCAATGACGTCCCTATACAGCCCCGAACAGGACTTGCGTGCTATGCCGATGACACAGCCTCATATACATCGTCTAGTGACATAGATCTTATAATTGGCAGGCTGCAACTATCTATTGAGGCTCTTCAGTCATATTTTAATCGATGGAAGTTAAAACTCAATGAGAGTAAGACAGAAGCCATCCTTTTCACCCGCAAACGTGAATTGCCAAAAAGACAAATTCGTATCGCTGGATATCGTATTCCATGGAGCAAGCACGTGAAATATTTAGGCGTTACTCTTGATTCCAAACTAAATTGGACTCAGCATGTAATTAATATACGCACTAAAGGTTTCAAAGCCTTAAGTGCTTTACATCCTCTCATTAATCGCCGTGCCAAGTTGAGTCAAAAGACTAAACTCAAGATTTACATGAGTCTAGTGAGACCCTGTATTACCTACGCCTGCCCCGCGTGGAGCAGTACATGTGACTCAAATTATACTAAGTTACAAGTGGTCCAGAATAAAGCCTTGAAATCCGCGTATAATACCCCTTTTAGGATGAATCTTACTGCCTTACATGAAAGAATAAAATTACCCTTATTAAAAACATTTATTTTACAGCAGTCGAAAAAATTCTACTTTTCAAATTCAGAACATAAAAATAATCTGGTTTCTGCGATTGGTAAAAGCCGCTTAAAAGACTTACCGTATAAAAATAAATATAACAGGTATCGATTACCCCATCACTACATCCTAAACGACTGACAGTCGACTCTGTTATCGCTTCGCTGGGCGCTGCTCGCGATTACGAACTACCCTCGCGTTATTTTAATTACGTGCCTAAATAATGTTTAAGATCTGTATTATATCGATATTAAATGTAAATTGTGGCTAAGATTTGCATATTTTGATATTAGTGTTCTCAAATTTTGTTAATTAAGTGTATTAAATAACCCAATTTAGATGACATAAGTTTGTAAGAGGTGTGCTAACCTGTCAAACTAAAAGTGTACCTTGTTGTTTATTTCTAGGATTTGTAACACTGGATTTAAACGGTATGTATTTTATTGAATATAATAAAGAATTTATCAAACAAACAAACTTACATGTCTTCATCTGTCCCGACGATCATGGTGCATGCCAGTGCACGGAACTTAAAGTAGGGCCTACGTAAGAAGTCCGTTTTGACGTTTTTTAACACCAACACACAGGGTTCATTTTTCGTTGCAGGTCATAATATTCCATACGTTTGACAGCTGTCACAAAGTACCTATTTCCAAAAATATTTGAACCTCGCTGCGCTCGGCTTATTATCATGGCCCATGCCCTTACTTTAGTTGCCATATTGGCTGGAAATGAAGTATCAGGCGCTTGCAACACCGTAGTTTTATCGTTTCAAGAACTTTTTAATTGTCAAGTGAATTTGTTTTTTCATAGTAAACCCCATAAATATTGAATACGAATTTAATAACAATTCTCAACTATTACAAATAAAATACAATATTTTACAGATCCGTAATTTCAAGGCAGTGGCAAAAAAAACTCGGTTTTTTTTCACCCCCTAATACACTGCCTTCCAGTTTGTCACATTCAAAAGAATTATGGTTCAAAAATGAGATATTAAGGCTATATCATGCTTTACTTATATAATATAAAATTGCACCACAGATAAAATAGCCAGCATCAGTGGTTTTTTAATGGGACGACCAAATTTTTTTCATTTATTGAGAGGCGTAATATATGTATGTATGTATGTAGAATCATTTTAAGTAACATTAAATGTGGCGAGGGGTTAAAAAATAACCGTGCTTATAGGGTTCTTCCTAATCAACTGCGTTCGTTTGAGTATGTTACACATCATAACATCCCATGAAACGTCCACTACAGGACAGGGAACTCCCTCTAGAATTCTAGCTTGTGCTGGAAAAATGTAGAGGGGAAGTACCATAGTCACCTCGCTTATTAGCGTTACGGCTGGCACCATGGACCGCGGTTGTAGGTGACCGCAGTAAGTTACAAGAGTATGTTACACGGACCATAAAAATTAACAACTTACCCTGAGGAACGTAAGTCAAAAAAACTATTGAAATACGAAAAAAGAAACCAGCCAAGCGCGAATCGGACTCGCGCACCGAGGGTTTCGTACCACTAAAGTAAAAACACCGTCATATTTATTTAACTGTTTATTGTACACATAATGCTTGTTTACTGTCTTCTTAGTTATGATCGCGCAGTCATGCAAAAGTGTATTAAATTCGCGCACTCACACTTGACGCGCCCTTGTCCAGTTAGGTATTTATTATTTGTTGTGATTAAATAGCTAACGCACTAATTTGCACCCTTGTAAGTGTTCCCGTTTTTACAAAAATTGAGCAAAAATCGCCTAAAAAACACTTTTGAGGTAGAGAAGCCCCCCTTCATTTTTTGTTTAATTATTATTTGTTGCTATAGCGGCAACGCGCAACGGATATACATAATCTGTGAAATTTTTAACTGTCTACCTATTACGGTGCATGACATATAGCCTGCTGACAGACAGATATACAGACAGACAGACATCGGAGGCATATTAATAGGGTCCCGTTTTTCACCCTTGGGTACGGAACCCTAACAATTGACCTATGATGCAGTTTCATTGGGTGTTTTTTTCGTAATTTGATCTACGTCCCTTAGGAAAAATAGTTTAGTTTTATGTTTCCGAGTAAAATAAAAGGAACGCACGATTAGAAAAATGGAAAATGAGATTCGCAATACCACGAAGTAAATTTTTGTTTTTCTTTGTAGTGGTCTTCTATTGATAGCCTAAGTGGCTATTACAACTTCACTAACAAAACTAGCACATACTGTGAGTTCTAGCAGAACAGAATATAAAATAGCAAACAGTAGCAGTTGTTTATGCATGCGGGTCTTCTCTTGTAACGCCAAGATTAAGTGGAGATGCAAATCCCTTCTATCAGAACAACAAACATTACGGCTTGTTTATTCTGTACGGCTTTAATGCATTCATGTTATGAGAGTACCTTCAGAAAAGCAAATATGTTCAAGTTAGTTAATTGTGAAAGTCATACATATTTTTAAGCGTCTAATCAAAAAACCGGGCAGGTGTAAGTTGGACTGGCGCACCGAGAGTTCCGTACCACTAAGGTTAAAATACCGTCTTAGTTATAGGCACGCAGTCACGCAAATTTGACAAGTTTTCATTCTTTTTTTTATTCTATACCATAAGCACTATAAACATACCGAATTTTACGATTGTAAGTGTAACTGTTTTTACGATAGAGCAAAAACAAAATCAAGAAAAAATCGCCTAAAAACACGTTTTTAGTAGGGGAGCCCCCTATTTTTTTTTTCTTTAGTATTTGCTGTTATAGTGGAAACAGAAATACACAATCTGTGATAATTTGAACTGTCTACATTTACTTATATATAAGTACTAGCCCATCGGCACGTTACAATGTCCCCAATTCGTTGGTCCGAAATCTGACGTTTAGGACCAACAAATGTCAGTCGTTGTCAGTCATATTGTCAACATTGGATGCAAATAAACTTACCAACAAAATGGAATGTTCTTAGTTGAAGAAACAATAATTATACACTTATTATTATTATTTCTTATTATTGTTTTTGACTATAATCCAATTAATGAAACTGAAAAACCAGGCCTAAATCACATATAAACAGTAAAAAGTTTGTTTTGTTTTTTCCCGCCATATTATTTCCGTTCCGTGTATTTAGCACCGACCGAAGTACTACACAACGTAGTTCACGCGATTTTTCACAGATGGCGCTATTTTTTCTTGTATGGGGAAATTTTGAACCGCTTGTTCCCAAGACCCTATCTTGACTATATAAATCTATGACTGTCTACCTATAACGGTTCATGAGATTCAGCCCACTGTCAGACAGATGGACAGACTTCAGAGGCATATTAATAGGGTCCCGTTTTTCGACCTTAATTACGGAACCCTGAAAAGGCCTAAAGAGTTTGTTGTATAGTGATGATGGATGATGAAAGGCGTATAGCGTCAGTTGCTATGACTTTTATATTTTTTAAATTCATAAGAATAAACAATTCAAGGGAAAATAACGGTTTCGAAAGTTTATTTTCCATAGACATAATATAGAAGGGTAAACCCGACATAAGGGGTGTACATTAGGTAAGGTAAGATTAAGAAAAAAGATGTAATTTTTACGTTGGAAAATATATTTTTTATAAAAACTTCAATTTAACAAAAAATTATAAAGGAATAGTTATTTTGGCTTTCCCAAGTAAAGCTTTAAAATTAAATAATTTGTTACAGTGCGTTGCGTACAATAGTGATATAATGCTAAGAGTGTGCCATCGAATTTACTTACCGTGTTTGTGAGAAGAAAAACATTGTTTATCGTCAGTCTCACATTTAATTTCAAGGTACTACGATAAAGCCTTTTTTAAGCTTATAAGCTTTAGTAAGCTTCTTAAAATAGAAATAATTGGCTTGTGTTTAGGCGAAAAGATAATTGAAGCTCCTTCAGATCTCCAAGTGGGATGTCGTAATTTTTTTTTCTTAAGCTCGCAGGGAGAACACATATCGGTAATTCTCATTGAAGCTCAAATACGATAGTCACACTGTCATATTTCCTAAACTGTATAAGTTAGAAACAAAACTTGTGCATTGAACGATAAAACATCAAAGTTTCAAATGGGGCTATTTTTCGCATACTCATCATGTCGCACTTACTCTTCTACTAAAACATTTGGTTAAGTACTGCTTTATCTAATTTCAGTGCATTTGTTTGTAACATTTACCAAAGCTCTGCAAGCAATAGTTTAAAAATATGTTTTAATCATTATTTTGAATTTGAAAAACAATATTCTTACTTACATTTGCGTAGTCATAAAGGCTTCCTGTTGAACACAATGGTAGCAACCAACTAACAGAGTTTGATTCGGTCGAACCTCATCGTGTTCCAGCCTGATCACTAATATTCTATCAATTGATGGTGACAGGCCAAACATCCCCTTTGCTGGGGACGCCTTGGCGGCGTGGAAAGCTTTGAATCCGTCCGCGAATTTGCCTACTTTGCCACACAGTCAGCGGGCATGGGATGATGTAGGAGCGAGGAGAGTTTTGGGTGAGCTTATGGGTGGACTGGCCGGGGCTGAACTTGCCAGGCTTAAAGCTGTTTCTCAGCTTGAATCTGGTGCGTGGCTTCAGGCATTACCTTCCCCTAACCTGGGAACACTTCTCGACAGTGACTCTGTGCGTGTGGCGGTTGCTCTCCGTTTGGGCTGCGATGTGTGCGAACGACACCAATGCATTTGCGGCTCCATGGTGGAGACCAACGGCCATCACGCTCTTAGTTGCTGTCGTTGTGCTGGCAGATTTCCCCGGCACCATGCTCTCAATGAGATTCTCCGTCGGGCTCTAGTTTCAACCAATACCCCTTGCGTGCTAGAGCCCCCGGGCCTAAGCCGTCTAGATGGTAAAAGGCCCGACGGAATGACATTGGTGCCGTGGCAGAAGGGAAGGTGCCTGCTTTGGGATGCGACGTGTGTAAGTACTTTTGCCACGTCGCATCTCAGCCGCACCGTGTGCTTGGCTGGAGCAGCTGCTGAGGCCGCAGCTCAGAAAAAGAGGGTCAAGTATGCTGATCTTGAGCGGCGGTACGCTTTCGTGCCATTCGCTGTGGAGGCGACGGGTTGTTGGGGCAGTCACGCGAAATCTTTTATTTTAGAAATTGGGCGTCGTCTGAGGGAGTCTGGGAATGATCCCCGCGCCGGATCGTTTTTGGTGCAGAGGCTTTCCATCGCCATACAGCGCGGTAATGCGGCAAGCGTAATGGGCACCTTTGCACCAGGAACGATTAGGGGTGGGATTTTTAATGACTAATTTTTTTAAAGTGACCTGTTTATTCTTTGAATTTATTTGAATAAATGTTCCAGCATAGTATAGTATTAGTAGCAAATATTGCGGCTCATCGTTCCGTGAGTAAAAATATTCAGGTTTTAATATTTTTTCATAAGTGTACCGATCACTTGCGTGGACAACATTTTTGTGCCTTGAAATAAAAATTATTGAAATCCCAAAACATTCGAGCAAGTATTGTATATATGGCATCACATCATGTCGTTTTATCCACGAAGGTGATTTTATGCCACGAAGGTCATAAAATATTTCTCGCATTGTTTTATTTGAAAATAAGTATAGCGACAGGTGTGTATGTATTAACAAAATCCGTTAGTTGGATGTAGTAAGACAGTTTTGTAAGACAGTGTTTAATCTAGGACCGAAATGAATGACTGTAAAGTCACTTTCGAGGATCATCGCGTCACATTCGTGGGATCAAAAACTTCAAAACTTTATTTTTCCAAATTAGACTTACAATTCGAATGATTGTCTTATGAAATTCACTCAGAGCTTTTTTTTAATAAAAAAAGTACAAAAAGCAAGGCAAAAAATTTGCCACGAAGGTGATAATGAGAATCGTGCCGATGAGAATTGGCCATAAAATAAGGTAAGTTGTACAGTCAGCGTCAAATTCATATGAGCCACAATCGTAGTAAAATGATCTGTAGTAAACAATTTCAATTTCATATAAGCCATTAGAATTGTCTTATAGTTTTAAGCACCCAAGGGGTTCAAAATGACAACAATGTTCGCTGTCTATAGTAGTCAAAATGATCTGAAGTAAAAAAGATCTAGATTAGTTCAGATAATTTTGATTTTGACTATAGTCGCTCACATTTTGACGGTGACGGCCGCGAACATAATATTGAAAACTATGTTGCCAAGATATTTTAAACACTTTGGGTGCTTACAACTATAGTATGACAATGAAATTGAACTTGTTTAATACAGATCATTTTGACTACGATAGATGCTTATATGAATTTGACGCTGACTGTACTCTTAATAGTTTTGTCCTATTTAGGTAGTGAAATCAAAGATGTCTAGTACAACTAATTTGAAACTAGTTTGGTACATCGTTTCTTAAAGTTTATCTAGTTCGAGCAGACCGAGCGAGTGAGCTGAAATACTATTGCTTAGAACACTTTATGGAAACTTCTGTCGAACTAAACCAAGGAATTTAATTTTAGAAATACCTTCACAAAGGTTTATTGCTTGGCGCTGTATAGCATTTGTGATAAAAGGAAATCTTAAAGGGTACCTAGATAAGTTTTGGTGTGACAAATAGCTTTTTCAATGAAATTTGGTATTATTCTGTCGATCTAATTATAACCTAATCCAGATCCGAGAGAGTTAGTACTCTGTGCATATTAGGTACTCCATCCTTCCCGCTACTTTTGGTGGTCACGACCCTCAGCCATAAGGAAACGACGAAGAAGAAGAAGATCCTTCCCGTTGGGGCCACTGTCAAACAAAAATCCCTTTGTGCGACTCCCCCAGTTTGGTAAGGATATTTTAAGCTGAATCACCTGATTGTCTGAAAAGTTAGACGATTCCGTACTTCGGAAGGCACGTTAATCCGTTGGTCCCGAAATGTTGCCGGTAATGAGCTAACAGAGGCCTTTGGCGGCTAAACAACTCTGACACCAGGGTTTGTGAGGTCAGTCATCGAACTTGCAAATATGATGATGATGATGATGACTCCATCATCTCTTCCGTGGATGTCATAAAAGGCAACTAAGAGTCACTGTCCACGTACGCCGCACGTCAGACACACGCTTTCTATTTTTACCTTTGCGTGCATCTTGCTTGAAACCTGCATAAACTACCAAGCGCAGGATAGGGAACTCCCTCCAGAAGTCACCGCGCTTGTAAGCGTTGCGGCTGGCGATCGTTGTTCTTAGTGACCGCAGTAGGTATGTTAGATGGTACGATCCTCTGGTTTAGAAGCCCTTAGTTGCCTCTTACGACCCTCACGGGAAGAGACGGGTTGGTACTGTTCTTTGCCGGCACCACACGGATCATTCTTGCCGAGTGCATGCTGAAACAAAAATGCGACTTTACCACTCCTCCGTGGACACAGTCTCATTTGTTTCTAGGCAAAAAATAAAAATTTAACGGATAGTAATCGTAGATATAGCCGGGTCCAACAGCTTAATATGAAGCACTTCGAAGCACGGAATGACCTTATTTTAAAGAAATATGTTATTCTTCCTGCAATGTCCTAACCAAACTATGGGGTGCAGCACAAAGTGAATTTTGTTTGATAGTGTCCTCACCGGGAATCAAATCCTAAGTACAGCCAGGTGGACCAGGGAAAATAAAAATCTCCCTTGGAACACCTACGTTCAGTGAACCCCGCGGGTGTACCACGGGCAATACCCGGATCTCAGCATTTCCGGATTGAGAGCCAAACGCTTCAACCATTAGACCACAGAGCCCGGTCAAAATACTAATGTATGATGATATGCACTTCTTATACAGCGTGAAATCGTATTGGTTTTGCTCGCGAAGCCCAGTGATTATACTCATGAAAACAAGCAACTTTCCCAAAGAAAAAAAAAATTATCGAAATAAAATCCACGATCACGTGACCACTTTATGAGTAAAATATTTTTTCTTCGGGAAATTTGCTTGTTTTCATGAGTAGAATCACTGGGCTTCGGGAAAGAAACCAATAAAAAATCACGCTGTATAGGGTGACTTTCAATTAGTTCTTAATAGCAAAAGATATGCTTGTACTCATGATAAAAAACAGCCATCAACAGAAACTAGGTCGAAAAACTTATAAAAAATCACCTTATACAGGGTGTTAATTTAATTGCATGCCATAGCTTAGGGGGTGTTTCAGAAACGATAAAGGAACACAAAAAAAAATCCTACTTAAAAAAAAAACTCCATTGAAACTAAACTAACGCGGAGGGCCACCGCGCTATCACCGAGCCAGCGCGCGAGTATCAAGTAATTCTTTCTTTTTTTGTGTGTGACTCCAATTTTCCTTTTATACTTTAACGGGCTTAGGACCGTCAAAATGTAATACCTAATAAACTTTAAAAAAATATATCATTGATGATAAAAAAAAATTAAGTAGGATTTTTTTATATTTTTTTGTGTTTCTTTATCGTTAATGAAACACCCCCTAAGCTATGGCACGCAATTAAATTAACAACCTGTATAAGCAATGGTTTAACTTCGCAAATACTTAAATTCCCTTATAAAATATTCACGTACTTAGGTTCTTCAATAACCTTGCTATGTAACAGCCACCGTCAGATAATTGCTATACTTAATACCCCGGAGATTGATTCGTTTAAACTCACCCCTTAATTCACTTCGGTGCACACTTCATCATGGTAGAGCGTGAAGGGCTTACAGCACGCGTGTTTAGCATACATTGGCGTTTTGATGCCATGTTCAGCACTCATTCAACGAGCGCGTACTTTGGGCGGGAACTCGGCGTGGGCTCTTGCCTGCTCGGTTGAAATTTTAGTTTTTTTGTGTATGTAGTGATTTAATGGACAATAAAAAAATGTGTGTTAAGCAGTGAATTGACTACGGAGTGCGCAGCTGATGAAGATTTCAGGCGATCTCGTGTTTCAACCCCGTTTGTGTTGTCTCAAAAAGTCACTGTCATTTTCCTTCGTAAAGTCTACTATCGCTTTACAGAGGGAGCAATGAACAATTTCCCCACTCGACACGGGCGGTTTGCCTTATTTTTAACTTATAAAAACTAAATAAATTAAAAAAACTGAAGAATCTTCTAGAACACGACACGAACAGAAATGTCCCCAAATATGGGTTGACAATTGCCAAATAAAAAAAATACAACGAGAGAAAAAACCACGATCAGTCAAAATTTTAAATTGACCGAAGCGTAGGCTTGTTTAGTCGGTACAACTAGACCGGGCTGCGAACCACGAGAATAGCGCAGGCGTATCGTAGGGGGGTGAAGATTCCAAGGGGGGAGGAAAGTGTACGTTGTATGATAAGTAAATGCCGTGCGCAAACTAACTCTAGCTCTGACCGTAAGCGCGCAAAAGTCCAAAAATATCTCGCGAGGGTAAGCGGAGCAGGGGGTGCGGAGCAGTTGAGATAGGGCGTGCGAATCGTTCATTTGCTCTTCGCCTGTCACCCATGCGTAGAAAATAACCGTCAGGGCTAGAGTAACTTTGTATTTACTAAACTATAACTTTATTCTGTGACAGCAGTTAGTCATCATCAGATCTCTAAAAACGTCCGCTGCTGAATAGATACGGCTGCCTAAAAATTCATAGCAAAAAGGGGGAGTTTCCTCGTATTACTGTCCTGTATGACTAGTACGGACACGAGGAATCTATAATAAAAAGGGTGGTATATTTTGGGGGGATGGACCTACTATTAGTCACCACGATTGTCAGCGTTGCGGCTGGGATAATAGACCATGGTGGCTATCCGGCAATATCAAAACCGACTAGTCGGCTGATTGGCAAAACCCATAGTCAGACCATCACTGTTGAAAATCCCTTAGTCGCCTTTTGCGAAATCCGTGGAAAGAGAAGGGGTGGTAAATTCGACAAGAAATGTATATGGAGGCGCTATAAGAAGCTATGCCTACCCGTGCAAAAGGGATACGACGCGTGTAGGAGGTACCTACTCCACGTTGACGCAATATTGGAGTCGAGGAGATGTAGGAGTTTGTTGGTGATTTCTTGTTTGTCTCTTACAAAGCGTGTACCTGTATGAGTAGAAATTAAACTTTTTACAAACTTCAATCATTTTTTTCTTTTTTGAAAGCTTATGAAGTGAAGATATTTTTAGGGTTTCGTTGCCAAATGGCAGAAAACGGAACCCTTATGGGTTCGTCATGTCTGTCTGTTTGTCTGTCCGTCCGTATGTCACAGCCACTTTTTTCCGAAACTATAAGAACTATAATATACTGTGAACTGCATTAAGATTTTCACACAAAAATAGAAAAAAAACAATAAATTTTAGGGTTCCCCATTCTTGGCTCAAACTCAAATTTTTTTATCAAGCCCATACGTGTGGGGATCTATGGATAGGTCTTCAAAAATGATATTGAGGTTTCTAATATCATTTTTTTCTAAACTTAATAGTTTGCGCGAGAGACACTTCTAAAGTGGTAAAATGTGTGTCCCTCCACTGTAACTTTTAAAATAAGAGAATGATAAAACTAAAAAAAATATATGATGACAAACTTCCACCGAAAATTGGTTTAAACGACATCTAGTAAGTAGTAACCGCAATTTATCTTTCATTCTTTCATTAAAACTGACCTATGTATGTTGTATATCAACCTTGTACATTCAAACATATTTAAAAGAGCGCGTGGGTTTTTATTGTCGCTTCTTTTTTTTCCCACAATGGCGCCACATTGTTTGTGAAGCGATGTAGTTTAGCTGACGTCATTAAGAGATTTTAATATCCAACAATGAATAAACGATTTTGATTTGATTTGATTTGATTCAATCAACTCAAATCAGCAAATTTAATTAATATAATGCCAAAAGTTTTTATTTCTAGGTCCGCGAAATGATACTAGCCACTTGCAATTTTCCGAAATTAAAAAACCAATATCAATGGAAATCTTTTTTGACATCGGCGAAATACTCGTAAGGAGATTTGAACGCCATAAAAAACATTAGAAGAGAATGAAAATCTTAATCTTCAATTTTGTGTAGTTTTTTCCTTATAAGTGAAGTGAACCTCTTTTATCATTATTGCTATGTTATACTGTGCACAATAAAGGATATATATATAAAGCACTATGTATCACCCAAAAGAATGTACAATTCCCACCTCGGGTGTAAACGACACCCTCATTGGGAATCTGTCCCTTTCTCTTCTCGTTGAACAATGTAGGTACTCGTACTGTTGCATCTGGAAGAAATATCAAAAGTAGTTAAAGAAAATCCTAGGCCTTCTTGGCTACTAGTCTATATATATCTGAGTTCTAGGCCTAATTAGGCTTTTTCTAAGGAACTGAGATAGTGGGAGCCAATTTCTTAACATAATAATGAACTTCTTAACGACCCATACTGATATAAGGAGAAAATATCAGAATTTTGGAAGAGCTAGAATATTTTGTTTGGCGATTTCAGTGTTATTCTCAAGTTAGTCCCAAAAATGAGGCCATAATAAAACTTATACGTAAGGAATACGAAAGAAAGAAAGGAAGAGAGAAAGAAAGAAATAAATAAAGAAAAACAGAAAGATATGTTTATTTTAGTTATAACAACTAAAAAACGTAGGCGCTCAGCGTTTGCTAAAGCACCTCGAGCTGCTGTAGCACTGGTCTTCCGTGACCTTTGAACTTAAAATTATTTATATTTTGTATTTTATGACTTTTTGCCGTCTCTATATACAGGGTGATTGGAAATTCGACGTATTCCTGAAAGGGGGTTGTTCTGAAACTCATTTGGAGCAAATATGCCCATGGAACCGGTGGTCGAAAATCAGTAGCTGCGGAGTCATCCGAAGATCAGGTATCTTGACGAAAATTCCCGCCTTACTACATTAAAAGGCAAAATGTGAAAAAAGTATACCACTCTGTATAATAAATGTATACTTTTCTGATAGAGGATAAATGATTTATTAATTGGAACATAATTTATGCCTTATAATTATGATAAATACCGGAGAAAATAAGTCCTAAACAAAATGTAGTGTTAAAAAAGTTCTAAATATTTTTTTGTCCAAGGGAATATTTCCAAAAGTCATACATACACTTGACGTACAAACTACAAAAATAAGTTTCTCGTTTCATAAGCTTTCTAAAAAGCTATAAATATTGTAATTAGATTGTGGCGCTTGGAAATAAATGAGCCGAAAGTGCGCTGCGGCACTATTTTCTGGTCGGATTCATTTGTCTGATTGCGTGTGAAAGTAATGTTAATAAAGAAAATAAATAAAGACAAAATGCCTTATAACACTTTTAAGCGATAAAAATATTTTTTATCCAAGGATAACAATTTTGGAACTTACTTTCTTCATTAGCGGGGTACTAGACACATCTGAGTAGGCTACGGAAAGAAATAGTAGTTTATGCAACTGTTAAGTAAAGTAACAGAAATGCCAGTTTGTGACATGAGGCGCAGCCGAATGTCAAGAACGACGCGCAAATTTTAATGATGCGGAAAACGAGAACGGAAGTTCGGAAACGGCTGCGAGCATGCATACGCCACCAAGGCTCTCACTTCGAGCAAGATTTGTAAAATTGTATGATAATTTTGATTAGTTTTTTTTTGTAGGCAAAATTTCCATTTTTTTGTTTACTTTCTACATAAGCACCATACTTGCACTCAATCAGAATGGTGAATCCGACTAAAAATTTGTGCCGCAGCGCACCATTGGCAAATTTTTTTCTAAGCGCCACTATACAATTACAAGATTTATAGCTTTTTGGAAAGATTATGAAACGAGAAACTTATTTTTGTAGTTTCTACGTCAAGTGTGTGTATGACTTGGAAATATTCCCTTCGACGAAAAAGTCTTTTGTTTTTCTTTAGCACTATTTTTTGTTTAGAACTTATTGTCTTTGGTATTTATCTGAGTTATAAGGCATAAATTATGTTTATGTAATTAATGACTTATTCATCCTCTATCAGAAAAGTATAATTTTATTGCACAGGGTGGTGTAATTTTTTCACATTCAGCCTTTTAATGTAGTAAAGCGGGAGTTTTCATCAAAATACCCCGATACTGAAGAAAGTACCTTTCAAAAATGTTATCCTTGCATGAAAAAATATTGTTTGTGCCGTAAAACGTATTAAAGCACTTTGTATTTACTTATTCTCTTCATTAACATCACTTTCACACGCAATTAGAAAAAATTATCCGACCAGAAAATAATATTGCAGCGCACTTTCGGTTAATTTTTTTCTGAGCGCTACAAATAAATTGCAAAATTTATAGCTTTTTAGAAAGCTTATGAAACGAGGAACTTATTTTTGTAGTTTGTACGTCAAGTGTATGGATGACTTTTGGAAATATTCCCTTCGACATAAAAATATTTAGATTTTTTTTAACACTACTTGTTGTTTAGAACTTATTTACTTCGGAATTTAACAAAGTTATGAGGCATAAATTAGATTCCAATTAATAATTCATTTATCTTTTATCTGAAAAGTATGAACTTATTTCACAGGGTGGTGTACTTTATTCACATTTTGCCTTTTAATGTAGTAAGGTGGGATTTTTCATCAAGATATCTGATCTTCGGATGACTCCGCAGCCATTGATTTTCGACCACCGGTTCCATGGGCAAATTTGCTCCACATGAGTTGCAGAACAACCCATTTTCAGGAATACGTCGAATTTCCAATCACCCTGTATGTATCCTGCAAGAAGTTCTTATCACGTGACTCAGTAAAAGATTTCTCCAAAATCTACGAAAGCTACATTAGGCACTGAGCAAAGTAAATGCGCACTTCCTCCCGCGATTCCACAGATTTTGTTCTCTCGTGTCGAAATAGGCGTATAACACGCAAAGATAGGATAATGGCCCGAGCGTAATCACCTATAGGTACATTGGGCCTACACGCGCTATGCTTGCCACTGGAACATTTTCTTTTATAAGTACAGTCAAAGGCACATCAAGCTTGACACATTGGACTTAGTATCGCGCGTATTTTAGTCAGCGTAGAGACGAAAATCGTACTGCGAGTGTCAAGCTTGACCTGCTCTTGACTACACAAATGACTATACTATCCGTCAATTGTTATAAACTTCATTAGAGTTGATCCTAATTTAATTCTACTCATGACGCTTTCTTTGAGCCAGTCGCAGAAAGCTTTTTAATATTAGGTCCTTAATATTTGCGTTTTGTTTGGAGATTTTTCAATTGATAAAGAGGAAGAATACTTTCGGCGTACCGTGCCGAAAGTAGCAGGTTCAAATCTGGTTCGCGTCAAATTTTTCTTCCTCTTTATCTATTGAAAAATTTTAACAGTGACACCTGCTGTGTCTAAATGTCAAAACTAAATGTTGCTTGGATTTTAAATTTTCAGTAAGTAGTAACACTATTGCATTTTTCTAGGAATTACATATTTTGTATTATGTTAAAAGTATGAATGGGAAGAAATTACGCTTACATCTGGCTTAATTTAATGTCCGAAAAAAAAAATATCTCTAAAAAATATAACTTAAAAAAACAGACGATATTACAGACGAACAATTTTCGAACTTTCAATTTGAGATATCAAATAAAATAAAAGAAATATTTAATGCGTAGATTGGTAACCTTGAAATCAACCTTCAAGTATAACACAAATAAATGAAAACAGCTATAGATGAGTTATTGGAATCATAACACCAATTTCATATCTAAGTAATATTATGCTTTCGAACAAAACAGAAAGTATCAGCAGTAGATTTAAAGAAGCTGTAACTTTAAGGATGTGATGTGAACTCTTCGCTCTAGCCTCGGCAATGGAAGAATAATATTTGACACGTAGTCAATCATGTCTTTCATTTGCTTATGTCTGCTATTTTTCCTATGCATGTTTTCTAGTTGAATAAAGCCTAATTATCATAAGGTAAAGCGTTTTCTGTATCAATTTATTTATTTATTTATTTTTTTTTAAACACCAGCCGTTACTTATTGTAAACAATCTCTGTGCGGATGTTATCATTGGACACGATTTATTGAAAAATCATTCTTCACTAGAACTTCAATTTGGAGGAGAAAAGGAGCCACTAAAGATATGTAATGTAGTTGAGGCTACTGTACCACCAGCATCCGTCTTCACGAATTTATCGCCCGATATTAAGCCTATATCAATTCGCTCCCGCCGTCACTCAGAGGAAGACCAGGCGTTTATATCCAACGAGATCGTAAATTTATTAAAAGACAAGGTAATAGAGCCTAGCGTCTCTCCGTGGCGAGCACAGGTGCTTGTTGCTGGTGGAAACAACCACAGAAAACGACTGGTTATTGATTATTCGCAAACAATAAATCGATATACTGAATTAGATGCTTATCCTTTGCCGAGCATTGACTCTATTGTCTCGCAAGTCGCCAAATATAACTTTTTCAGTCAAATTGATTTGAAGAGTGCTTACCACCAGGTACCAATAGTTCCTAAAGAGAAAATTTACACCGCTTTTGAAGCTTGCGGTAATCTGTATCAATTTACTCGCATACCTTTTGGCGTAACAAATGGAGTCGCCGCATTCCAAAGAACTTTACACTATATTATTCATAATGAGAAACTGAACGCAACATTTGCTTATTTGGATGACGTCACTATCTGCGGGAAAGATAAACAGGATCATGACGAAAACCTACGCAAATTCATGGATGCCGCAGAAAAATATAATCTTACATTGAACTTTGACAAATGTGTCTTTGCAACTGAATCTATCAACCTCCTTGGATATACAATTGATAAAAATACAGTTAAACCTGACAAGTCTCGTTTGGAACCACTGATAAGTCTACCCATACCATCGGATGCGGCAAGCTTGAAAAGAGCCCTTGGTTTATTTGCACATTATTCGAAATGGATAGAAAATTTTTCTGCTAAAATCAAGCCACTACTGCAAACAGGTTTCCCATTATCTGATGACGCAGTCAGCTGTTTCAATAAATTGAAAACTGATGTTACTAAATCTGCTTTAGTCGCTATAGACGAGAAAGAGACTTTTACTGTCGAAACGGACGCTTCAGAGTTTGCTATAGCTGCTACATTATCTCAAAAAGGACGCCCCGTAGCTTTCTTTTCACGTTCACTCAATAATTCTGAAAGACGACAACCATCAATTGAAAAAGAAGCCAGCGCCATAGTAGAAGCGCTACGCAAATGGCGCCATTATTTGATCGCAAGGCACTTTTTACTTGTTACAGACCAACAATCCGTATCTTTCATGTTCAATCAGAATCACGCAAGTAAAATAAAAAATGAAAAAATAGAGCGTTGGCGCCTAGAATTATCATGCTATCGTTATGACATCATATATAGACCCGGAAAACAAAATATCGCCGCTGATGCACTTTCACGGGTATGTGCACATATGAATATTGCTTCGAGTAAATTAACAGAACTACACAATTCCTTATGTCATCCAGGTATCACGAGGATGGTACACTGGGTTCGTACAAAGAATTTGCCTTACTCTGTCGAAGAAATAAAAAGGATGACAGCAGCTTGCCCTGTTTGTGCTGAAATTAAACCTAGATTTGTCAAGAATGAGGGAAAACTCATTAAAGCCACAGCGCCCTTTGAAAGACTCAACATGGATTTTAAAGGTCCACTACCATCTAACACACGGAACCGTTACATTCTCACAATAATAGACGAGTATAGCCGTTTTCCCTTTGCCTTTGCCTGCAGAGATATGACAGCAGGAACGGTAATAAAATGTCTAAAAGAAATATTTTTTATCTTCGGCACGCCAGCATATATTCACTCCGACAGAGGCACTTCATTTTTATCAGACGAATTGAGAATTTTCCTTACTAATTTGGGAATCGCCTGCAGCCGAACTACTCCTTATAATCCAAGAGGGAACGGACTAGTTGAGCGTCTTAATGGAACACTCTGGAGAACAATTCAGTTGTTTTTGCGCTCAAAAAATCTGGATATAGTTAATTGGGAGGATGCGATACCAGTAGCACTCCATTCCATCAGATCTCTACTATCTACTGGGACGAATACGACACCACATGAAAGAATGTTTAATCATCCTAGACGTTCACTGAACGGTGAATCTATGCCAACATGGTTACTTTCACAGGGTCCGGTTCTTATGAAGAAGCATGTGAGAAATTCTAAATATGATCCAGCTGTCGAAGAAGTAGAGCTCCTGCAAAGTAATCCGGATTACTCTTTCGTGAGGTTATCAGATGGCCGCGAAACATCTGTCTCAAACAGGTCTTTAGCTCCACTTCCAGTGGTCGATGAACCTTCGTCAGAAGAAGATTATATGACTCCTGATACTGAAGAGGAAGCTATTGACAATGAAGGCCCGACTCAAGAAGGAACTGGGTTACGCCGGTCAACCCGAGAGCGCAGGCCGCCGGTGTATCTTCAAGATTATGATACCGGCTCGTTTTAAAAGGCCCAGGGTGAATGATGTGAACTCTTCGCTCTAGCCTCGGCAATGGAAGAATAATATTTGACACGTAGTCAATCATGTCTTTCATTTGCTTATGTCTGCTATTTTTCCTATGCATGTTTTCTAGTTGAATAAAGCCTAATTATCATAAGGTAAAGCGTTTTCTGTATCAGGATGCTTTGTGAAACAGGCGCTTAGTGACATTAACATTAAAAGGCTCTTTTGTATTTGCCCATAGCCAGCATTTGGTCGTCTCACAAGCTTTTTAATGGTGAAACACTTAAATAAACTTTATGTTTGAATGTAGTGGTACCGTGTGTACAGTCTGCCACACATCAGTGATGACACTAGTATGTTGAGGAAGTCTTTGTACTTCTTTTGATGATACTAATCTGCGGACGAGTTCACTTTATTGTTGGCAAGTAATTCCAGTTTTACCAATCCGATCAATGAAACTGGTCAACTATAAACTGTTTAACTATACCTATTACTTCACAACGCCCTGGGCCCGGGCGAACCCAGAAATAGGCTAGCCTTGTCCTGGTATTGTGGGGCTCTGCCTGGATGGACCACCTGAATATCCCTTACTGCTCGTGGGAACGCAATGGATTCTACTAAAATTATAAATTCAAATGGCGGCGATGTGATTAGCAACGCATCACGTCCCGTTCCTCGCGGGGGCGAAAAGCGGACTACGGAGAGCCGCTTTGCTACGATGAATGTCAGAGGTGGAATGAATGGCAAAATAGAAGGTTCAGGAAGCAAGGGAAGTATGTCAAGATCGTAGCAGGTGGAGAACTGTGGTCTCTGCCTACCCCGACGGGAACAAGGCGTGATGTTATGTATATATGTATGTATTACTTCCGAACGGCTCAATTATTAGTTTAGTTAGTTAGGAATCAACTATTTTTCTTTCGAAGGCTCATCTTTGGGTTGGTCCTGAACAATTTATTAACAAACTTCATATAAAATTAACAGAATCGCAATATTTCTTTAGACATCTCCGTTTTGATCTTGAAATGTTTCCAACACTTATTCAAATTTGACACCAAAGCGCAACAACAACTTTGTGTAAAAATCACATCCAACCAAAAATGGTGCCTCGAAACAGGAAACAAGCTCGAATAGGTTTTTCCAGTCTCTGTTTAGCTTAACCGTTTTAGCATTCAAGTCGGCAACGACGCAAACTAGGGTGTTCCATTTGAATCTCTAAAACTGAGAAGTTGCAACGTGCCGTAAATTCTAGTTCTGGCTGCGTATTCTGAAAGCCGTTAACAAGAGTCGGGCGCTGTAACCACAACGCGACGGAACGGACCTTAGATAACGGAGAGTGGGTAGATCGAAATAAGACGCGAAATTTTATAAAGTACAAGCAAGGAGGTTTAACTCTCCGGATACTCCATTCAACAATTTAAAAATGATAACGATTTAAAAATCGCGTATGCGACGTATTCGAAATTAATATACAAGAGACTGTAGGACGTTACTATATTTAAAAGAGCTTTATCTTTCAATAACTTTTGTACAACTGCCTGTAAGTGTCGCCAACTCTAAACGAATCTAACATATAAGGTGTTTTTTAATTAGACCCAAATATTGTTAGGGTTACCTCAAGGACCTAAATGAATACTATTGGTGTAAGTCTTTTACATTTCTTTTCGCTAGTTTTAGAGAAAAATCCTTAAAACAATACCGTGAAATATCGTAAAATAAACACTCCGTATCAGCATAGGCGGCAGCGCGGAGTCGTGAGCCAATCACGCGCAAGCCGAGTGCGCGGTTCGGGCGGTTTCGGCTCGGTTTCGGCTCGGTTTCGGGCTCTCAGTACCGTCGAAATCATTACTACAGGATGATTGCAAATAGTAATAATTTTTTTGTTTGAAAATTATAAAAAAAAACTAGCGGGAGGATTTTTCTAAAACTTTGATAAACCTTTTTCTTTATCATAGTTACACCACCCCTAGAAATATTTGGGTCTAATTTAAAAACACCTTATATACAATGTGAATTTTTATTGGTTTTGCTCCCAAAGCCCAGTGATTCTATATAGGTAGGTACTCATAAAGATAAGCAACTTATCCGACAGAAAAAAAAAATTACTTCCCGTACTAAATAAGGCCGTGTGGTGGGTGCCGGCAAAGAATAGTACCAAACCAAATCTACCTATGAGTGTCGTAAGAGTCAGCTAAGAGTTTATGAACCGGAGGTTGGTTAGCAGCGCCCTCTGTGTACGTACGGTTCCACCTTATATACTACGATCACCAACAATCGCAGTCCATGGTGCCAGCCGCAACGTTAACAAGCGTGGTGACTATGGTACGAGTACTTCCCCTCCAAAAAGTACTTAGCGTTTTTACTGGTATTGTAGAAGTAGCTCCTTGTCCAGCAGTGGACGTTATATGGGATTATGATGATGATACAAGATAAGTCAATCACGTGACCACTTTAGTATAGATCGAGGTCAAGAGTAAGCTCCTATGAGCATTTTTTACGGTCTATACCTACAGTAAAAAAAAACTAAATATTTTTTCGCGTATTTTTTTCTTTGGGATAGTTACTTGTTTCCATGAGTAAAATCACTGGGCTTCGGAAGCGAAAAGTGTATGACAGTTCAGTTTGTTCTCTATCTAGAGTTCTATGGGACGGACCGTTTCCTAACGTTTGTCAGATAAAATAAGATTCGCGTGTGATTTTCCACGTCGAAATTGAATATATTAAGATTTTCATGTAAGTATTCTATTCCTACAACGTTTATTGTGATTTTTATTCTGCTCATTCGTTAGACACATCGGTCAATTGATGCAGTTCGGTCGGTCGGTCCGTCACGCTTTGGCCTAGCGGCTAAACGAATGGTCCGATTGACACCATATTTTGAATTTAGGAGTTTTATGCAAATCCATTGAAGCGTTCTAAGTGGTTTCTTGCTGGCTCTCGTTTTGAGGGTAGCTGTCATACAACGAAACTGAAAAATTGAATTTTTCTCATAAACGGCTTATAGAATCTTGATGAAACTTTGCATTATCTTCAGCCAGTATCAATTGATCTGTGTAATTTCATATAAGGGGTGTTCCTGTACGACCAAATCGTAAATATGTGATTTACCCAAACTTGGTTGCGTTGAGTTTATTAAAATTTTCTATAATATTAATCCTGGATTGGTTGTCTACCTGACTGGATATTCTTTATGAGTTTTTTGAATAAAATTTAGTGCACAGGCTGTACCAAAAACTGAAAGGGCTTGCTCCGTAGACTAAACTGAACAATTATCCATAAGGAACATGTGTTGGGAAATAAAAAAATCTCCATGCAAGTATCCTACGGTAGTATCCAATGATCTGTGAAAATTAATGTAAAGGGTGTTCCAGTACCTACTACCAAAAGTTAAACATGTGACTTACTCGAAATCGTTTGAGGTTTGTTTGTTTTGATGTTTGACAATTTGAATTCTGAATTGATCTGTATATTTCATTCGAACATTTTTTGGAAAAACGTAAATAAAAGTTTGTATTTCCATACTATGTGTATGCCATACAATATAATATTCTTTATTGCACACCATTACAAATTTAAGTTTGCGGTTGATAGTTTTTCCTTGCGTATTGCGAGAAAGTAAGTGCAGTGCTGCTGTACCATTTATTTTCTTGCATATTCAAAATGTCAAAGGAGAAACCTAATTAATTTGACAATTTCAAACGATTTCTTGTCAAGAAGGGTCACGAATCAGTTGGTTCGACTGTACAATGAAGAACAAGGGTCATATTCTTGAGGGCTCCCGCACACGACCGAGAATCGGTGGCCGATTATCGCCCAGGACAAGGACGGAAGATCCAGGTGATAACACGTAAGAGCGGGATGCCGACAAAAAATCGGCCACCGATTCTCGGTCGTGTGCGGGAGCCCTACAGATCACTGATTTGGGAGCTATTTTTTATCTAAATCATGAAGATTAACAAAACATTTGAAAAGAAGGTGGTGCTTTTTTGTTGATATTTTATCATCATCAACATCATAACATTCCATAGAACGTCCACTGCAGGACAGGGATCCAGGACTCCAGAAAAAATGCGTGGTACTTTGAAGGTCATTTACTACTATACAGTCAGTACGCTTGTAAGCGTTGCGACTGGCGACCACTGTTGTTGGTGACGGCAGTATGTAAGATAGGATCCCACCAAAAACATAACTGTTAAAAAGGGGGCCAAGTTCCTATCGGCTAATTGTTTGCCTAAAAAAGGGTTGAAATCCGATCCAATGCCAAGTTTAGATGCACTTTAATATCGATCATAATCGTCTTCATCAGCAGCCTGATCTACTAGTAAACATTTGCCATTCCCAAGACTCGCCACCACATCCAGTCCTCCGCCTTCCGCATCCAGTCCTCCGCCTTCCGCATCCAGCCACTATCCACCACCTTATTCACGTCAACGGTTCATCTGGCCGAAATTCACTTTATCATACACCCAACTTAAAATATGGTAGGTATAGCTGTGAAAATACGCAGGTACGTTGAAAATAATATCTTAAATAAATTACTTTTGAATTTGAACTTGGCAGGTTAATTTAATTATACATATGGCGGATAGTGGCTGGATTCGGAAGGCGTAGGACTAGATGTGGTGGCGAGTCTTGGGAATGGCAAATATTTAGTAGCGGAAGATTATGATCGATATTAAAATGCATCTAAACTTGGCATTGGATCGGATTTCAATCCTTTTTTAGGCAAACAATGAGCCGATAGGAACTTAGCCCCCTTTTTAACAGTTATGTTTTTGGTGCGATTTCAATACTTTCTGTTCAGTTTGCTATATTATATTTATAGTAACTATCGCAACGTTGTTTATATTTTCATGGTTTCGTTAAAACATAGGTACTTGTTTTCATGCATGACTAAGTCTGACCTTCTAGAAACCTTTTTAATATTTGGTACATTAATTTTAGTCTGACTCGCACTTGACCATTTTCCATTTTCCAAATTTTTTGTTTACTTTAATGCTAACGATTAACCCGATGCCACATTTCAGATTTGTAGGTCTCACAGAAGTATGACCAACAATTTTATGCATAGACTTTATGAATGAATTTTATGAATGACTATATCCTGACTCGCACTTGACAAATTTCCAATTTTCAAATTTTTCCTATACTTTTTTTAATGCTAACGACTATCCCCATGCCAAATTTCAGATTTTCAGGTCTTAGAGAAGTATTACCAACATTTTATACATAATTTTGACTAAAACCCGACTCGCACTTGACCAATTTAAAATTTTTGAATTTTTACCTAAATGCCAAATTTCATAACGCTAGGACAATTGGAAGTGGCCTAGAGGTTTTGATTACCGGTCAGTGAGTCAGTCAGTCATTAAGTGCCAAAATAAGCTATTTTCACGGGGTTATATTTCAGGATCTACTGTAGCTATATATATGAAATTTGGCAAATTGCTTCAGTATTAGTATATAATTATGTAGGTACAGTTTTATTTCTGTACTTGCAATAAGCACTGAGCTACAGGGGGTTCAAAAGTGGGTCGAAACGATTCGTGTAAACAGTGCACGGCATGCGCGTGGCCTGTTGCGGGAACTTGGCCTGCGCACTGCCGTGCGCTTAGATACGATACACAAAAATATACTGCTGCCCATCCTCCGGTTCATAAGCCCTTAGTCGCCTCTTGCGACTCCCACGGATAGAAATGGGCACAACACAGTGGATATTTTTTCACACGGTAATATTTAACAATTGGGCTACTATAGCTTGCAGGCAGGGGGACTTTAGCCCTTCATTCGCCTGAAATAAGAATGGTAATAGTAGATTAGTAGCCAAGGGCTGTAAGGCATCAATTGCAGCCCGAGATATTTAGGCGCACGAGCACAGCGAGGGCGCCTATAGTTCGAGGGTGCAATTGATGCTTACACCCGAGCTTACTACTCTGCTTTACATCTCGATTGTGAGGTAAGTAGGTCCTTATTACCACCAAATTTTAGGTGACCAATTAGCGCTCTAGGGTAATAATGTAGCTAGAAAAGCCCTAGGGCGGTAAGTAACTAAAAAAAAACACTTCACTCTTTCAAAACTCAATTACTTACCGCCCTAGGGCTTTTCTAGCTACATTATTACCTTAGAGCGCTAATTGGTCACCTACAAACCCCATTTGGGGGTAATAAGGACCTACTTACCGAATATGAGAGATGTAAAAATATTAAACTCATCTCTATCCGTGGGTGTCATAACAGGCGACTAAGGGATTGTGTACTGGAGGATGGGCAGTAGCGTCCTTCCGTGTATAGAATATAGTTGCCCAACTTAATTGCACATGAAAGAATTTTTAAAAAAAATATGATTATTAATGTAAAGCGGGCCAACATAGGGGGGCCAAATTTCAAATTGTCGCTACTAGGTCGAGTGGGGTATCATATGAAAGGGCTTTACTTGTACATATTCTAAAATATATTTTTGTATTATTTTACGTCTCTTATTTTTCAAGTTATGATGAAAAATGTCAAAAAAATACCATTCCCCCTCCCTTATATCCGAAGTTTGTGAAAAGAAAAATCTGAACTAAATATAGTTGACAGAAGCTTATGTAAACATTACAGCGAAAATAAAATGATCTTTCTTGTACAGTTTTTTAGAAATCTGCAAATAACCTTTACAAACAAATATAGTTTTGCGGTCCTAAAAATGGACTTTATTGCTTCCAAAAATACAAAAAAACCGGCCAAGTCCTATAAGGGTTCCGTTTTTTTCTTTTGAGGTACGGAACCCTAAAAGTATATCAGAACCCTCGGCGCGCGAGCGCCACTTTATGATTTATGTAGTTTAGCTGAAATATCCAACAATGTATAAACTATTTTGAGTTTGAGTTTAATTTTTTTTTTACCTTTATTGGTACGGAATCACCCCTTGGGCTATGGCACGCAACTTAATTATCAGCCAGAAAAACTTGAAGATACGTTTACCTAAGAAAACATTGTCTAACAGTTAGCTACAAGAAGAATTCCTTAATAAATTTAATTCACGGTATAAATTCACTTAGACGCTAATGGTACTACAAATTTTAACCAGGGAACGAAATAAAGACCAGTTGAAGAATTTCTTAAGTGGTTTCTCTCGTTACTTAACCGATTAAATTGTAGCCAAATAATAAAACTTAGTTAATAAAGCTAACCTTTTTAACTATAGTTCTAATCATGCTTCAGCCTTATCCGTTATTCGTTTTATGAAGTGTTACGTAGCCTAAGTAGCCAAGGTTTAAGGGTTTTTAACCGACTTTAAAAACCAGTCAAGTGCGTGTCGGGCCACGCGCAGTATAGGGTTCCGTAGTTATTTAGGATTTTTTTGAACGCAAAGCAGATTTTCATAACATAAACTTTTTACCTCCTTATGCTCAGCGAGGTCCTAGCGCCTGATTGCTATCGCTATTTTTATTAGTTCCAATTTTTCGGCTATAGCTCATTAACCTGTAAAGCCTACTTAGCTGTGACAGTTTTTATTTTAATTTCATCATATCTGCTACCTCTGTCATAAAAGGCGACTAAGTGTCCTAATCTTCCACTAAGTGTGTTCATCTGCCCTAGTGTCTTAAAAGGCGACTAAGTGATTTAAACTGCCCGTGTGTGATAAAAGGTGAAGTGACTCAAACTTTCATCAGGTGTTAAAAGGCGATTAAGCGTTTTAATCTAAACATATGTCATAAAAGGCGACTAAGTGATATAACCTTCTGACATAAAATTTTATACAAACCTATCTGCCAAATTTAATTTGGTCTTGATTTTATCAGATACTTAGCAATAAAAATTTATTTGATGTTCCTTTAACAAGTGTTTATACCTATTTTCTCACAAATGTGTTGTAAAACGTCGTAAGGTACACTGCCGTAAGGGTTATGACAAACTCGTGCCGATGGTAAACCCTCGACTTCGTCACGGGTTAACAAAACGGCAACTTGTTTGTAATAAACCTACTTACGGCACTAGTATCTTAAACTTCTATTTCAATACATTTGCTCGAAAAACGTACTTACAAGGACGTAAACATTGCTCATAAGTATTTACTTATCAAACTAGTGCGGTAAGTAAAAAAAAAGTATACTACCACGAAGTTTTACACTCTGATCATTTTTATTTTATTTTATTAGGATATCCAACAGCTTTTCTAATAACTAAGTTTTAAAAATACATGTTCTTTTTACAAACGCCAATGATAGGATACCACATCTACATCAAAATATATGTAGTTCTAATTTGCAAACTTACTACGAAATATATTAAAAATAGTTAAGACTCAGGGACGTGCATTTATTTGTGTATTTGTGTGAGTGTGTATGTGTGTGCGGGTGTGTTAAATATATATAAATTTATACCTCAGTACTGCCACGTAAAAAAATTATTTCATAAAATTATTTTTCAACACATTTGCTCATAAAACAGCTCTATTTGCACTGTATTTAGGTCCATAATCCAGCTTATTAAAAACACGTGCTTTTTTCATTATATATTATAGCACTAGTTATATATATTTTTTTTATATTAACAAAGAGCAAGGAGTTCTAATGTCTAAAATATTTATAACATTTTCGTAAATATATACCTAATGTTGATGAAAATATAATATATAAACAGTTTGTTGCATGAGATTAGTTAAATTTGACAACAAATTAACGTTAATTGATTTTGTAAGCAATAAATTTTAAGTTTTTGTACTTTTTCAATGACTACGCTGTTTGGGAGTATTGCCACTGCTTCGACATAGCTCCTCATTTGAAAAAAGAAATGCGCGCGCAACAAGAATTCCGCGCGCCATTTTTCAGAAGTATTTTCATTTGATTTGATTTTTGTGACTACGATGGCTTCAAGCAATGAAGAAGAACATAATTTAACCCCACAGGAAATAATTACTGGGGCACAAAATGCAAGTGAGTCTCTTTCCAGCAAAATCAAATAAATAATACACTCTTGCCTACGAAAAGTTTATTGAATGGAAGCACAGCAAAAATGCCAATTCCTTTTCAGAGAATGTCTTTTTGGCTTATTTCAATGAGCTGACGAATAAGTATAAACCTAGATCTTTGTGGTGTATTTATTCCATGTTGAAAAGTATTGCTAGAACGAAAAATGGAGGCTCAGGAATTGCAGCCCGAACCGAAAAAAGGTAAGCGAATTTGATTCGTTTTTATTCGCAAATGTGTTGAAAAACGTCGCAAGAAGCATGTGCACTTTGGTGATTACACCCTCGGCTCTATTACGCCCTCGCCTGCGGCTCGGGCTGCAATTTCTGAGCCCCGGCCGTAATATCCAAAATAGCGCACGTGCATCTTAATGTACTATTATTTCTGCCCTGCCCTTGTCTGATAAATGGTGGCCAAGTGCCGTTTTGCGATAAAAGGCGACTTATAGACTTACCCTTTCCGGGTGTGATAAAAGAGACTAAGTGTCTGGCCTTGTGCAATAAAAGGCGACTTAGTGTCTTAATCTGTCCTCGTGCAATTAAGGGCGACTAGAGGTAAGTGTCTTAATCTACCCTTGTGTCATAAAAGGCGACTAAGTGTCCTAATCTTCCACTAAGGGTATTCATCTGCCCTAGTGTCTTAAAAGGCGACTAATTATCTTAATCTGCCATTGTGTCATAAAAGGCGACTAAGTGTCCTAATCTTCCACTAAGTGTTTTCATCTGTTCTTAATCTTTCATTTGGTGTTAGTTAAAAGGCGACAAGCGACTTAATCTAAGCATATGTCATAAAAGGGGACTAAGTGATATAACCTTCTGACTTAAAATTTTATACAAGCCTGTCTGCTAAATTTAATTTTGTCTTGATTTTGTCAGTTGTTTATCAATAAAAATTTATTTGATGTTCCTTTAACAATTGTATTACTTATACCTTTTCTTACAAATATATTGAAAAACGTCGCAAGATACACGGCCGTAAGGGTTATGACAAACTTCGTCTCGGGTTTACAAAATGTCAACTCGTTTGTTATAACCCTACTTACGGCACTTGTATCTTAAACTACTATTGTATTTATTGAAAACGTCACACTTTTTCAAGCGTACCTGATAAGTACGTATTACAGTCAAGACCACATCGAGATTGATACATCGAACTTTGTACCGTTATTAACTGAATCAACATAGATGCTAGAGAGAGACGCACTGCAAGCGCAGGCTTGACGAGCTCTTGACTGTACGTACAGTGTACATTGTTGGGTACGTACCTAACGATGAAAAGATCCTTTTGTATCTAATGTTTCCTTTGAAAAATTTGTACGGAATCACATCATAAAGTTAACGGAGCAAACTCCTTATATAAAAGAAAAATAATGTCAATTTTGTTGTTTTCCTGTAATTTTATTCCAGACCGCGTTTCAGGGTTATTTTTATATTTTCCTTATTTGCACCGCATTTTTGTGAAATTTCCATTTGCATAGCAATGTGACTCTTCATTGCTTGTCTGTTCTATTTGAAGATGAAGAATATACAGTATTTTGTAAGAAAAACCGGTTAATCGGGTGTCGGGTCAAGCACAGTATGGTTCCGTAATTGCTTTAGCGTTTCTCATCTACGTTTTTTATAGTTTTTTTCGTTTTTTTATCGTTATAAGTGTCGATAGGTGACACGCTAATCACTTTTGGTACTTTTTAGGAGTAGTAAAATATAAGAAAAACTTTTTACAACAAAAATTGGTATAGGCATTTGTCAGCAGCGATCAAACTGACTTTATTACTTTCATACTGATTACATGGTAGCAACATAATGGTTTTTCCTGATACTGATCTGCGGCACCAACAAGTAGAACTTTTAAAAGATTGTTCAAAACTCCTTATTATTTAATATTTGTAAGGAGGGTTTGGTTTTTTTTCATAAACATTTTTTTCCTATTGCCCAGCAAGGTCCTAAAACCTGATTGGTATTTCTATTATTTTCAGTTTTTCAACTACTGACTCAAACAAACGGAATTTAGCAAACGGATACCTAAGTCGAAAAATGATCTTTCCACACCTACAATATTTTTAGAAGACCTATCATTCTAATGATAATGACACCAATGATAATGATAAAAATATGCTGTTGCAGAACAAAAAAAATTACACATTATTGTACTTGGAAAGGAAAATATTGAAATAGTATATTATTTAATTCTATTATTTATTTTAAAGGAAACTGTGACTGACTGATTTAAAACGCCCAAAACGTGTTTGAAATATTGCACAGAAGTTCATATACTTACTATACGTAAGCTAGTCAGTTTTGTGAACTTCTGTGCAATATTTCAAAAACTTTTTCAATTATCTAGTCCCCATTGTGTACCTATCTATAGAAATCCAAGTTAACGAAGTCACGGGCAACAGCTTGTTCATTCATTATACCGTGTGGTTGTACGGTCTTCCGCACGTCAGTGGAAACATTTGAAACTCTATTACCGTGCCATAAAGTCCAAAGTGTCTCTACTGACGTGCTGTTGAATGTACGAAACCTTTGGTCTGCAAGTACGACTCGAACTTGGACGGTTTTTTTCATTTGTTTATTTAGTAAAATCAAAAACAAGTTAATTGCTCTTGTGATCCCTCTGCTCTACCAGATTGTCTGCAGCCTGCAACTAAAAATACCAAAATATATATATTTGTAATCGGTTTAATCGAAAACGGCTCTAACGATTTCGATGAAACTTACCATACAGGGTGTTTCGGGGGCGAAAAATCGATCTAGCTAGGTCTCATGTCTGGAAATAATCGATTTCACCGTCTTTTAATATTTCTTAGCGCGTTTTAGTGCGTTCAAGAAACTTACAGCGCCATCTGTTGTTGAGTAGCATAGCTTGCTCACCCGATGATATTTTAATCATACAGAGCATAGCTCAGCCGCCCAGGTACATAATGATAAAGTGTGTTCTTATTGAACGCCTTTGAGCAAAGTTTCTGCGTAAATTGGATTACTCTCAAATCTTTTGTTTGGCGATGCGATTTTCACGATTACTGCGACTTAATGTTAATTTCTTGTTTTGTTTATCTCATTATCTTTAAAGCAAAGTTTGGATAATTGGTGTTGTTTGTACTTAAAATTTGCGTCTCTTCCCGTGGGTGTCGTGAAAGAAAACTAAAAGATTTTGAATTGGATAAAGGGCAGCAGCTGTCTTCTGCGTACATACATACATACATAACATCACGCCTTGTTCCCGTCGGGGTAGGCAGAGACCACAGTTCTCCACCTGCTACGATCTTGACATACTTCCCTTGCTTCCTGAACTTTCATCAATCCTTTCATACATGCTCGTCGGTTTAGGGTACTTTTAACCTGGCCTTTATTCAGAACGTCCTGAATTTGGTCCTGGTTCGTTCGCCGAGGCCTTCCCCTTCCAACGTTTCCATTCACTCTCGCCTTGTGGATCTCTTTCGTCAATCTTCCTTCATTCATCTTCTCTACATGACCAAACCATCTCAGCATCCCTTTCTCAATGATAGTCACTACGTCTTTTTTTACGCAACAACTTTCACTTATCACACTATTTCTAATCCTTCCACTCAATTTCACACCAATCATACTCCTCAACGCTCTCATTTCTACTGCATTAATTCTACTTTCATGCTTCTTCTGCCATACCCAGCTTTCACTGCCGTACATCAGTGTTGGTACCAAAACGCCTCTATGAACAGCCAGACGAGCCTTGTGAGACACCTTCTGACTCCTCATAAAAGCATGCAGAGCACCATTCACCATGTTTCCAGCATTCACTCTTCTTTCGATATCACTTTCACACTTTCCATCTCTCGTAAACTTAGAACCCAGATACACAAACTCCTTCACTTGTTCGACTTGATCACTACCTATTAATATAGTACACTCTGTCATACACTCTTCTCTTTCAAGTACCATTACTTTCGTCTTGCTTACATTAACTTTCATTCCTTTCCTATCAAAAGCCACATTCATCATTGTTACCATCTCCTGTAACTCGTCAGCAGATGACGCAAGTATAACTTGGTCATCAGCGTAGAGAAGACATTTGATGAGTAACCCATTCATTCTCAGTCCACACATACTCTCTTTCAGATCAGTCAAACAATTATCCATGAACAGGTTAAACAGCCAAGGTGACGCTACACATCCCTGCCTAACACCTTTTTCGATGCTAAACCATTCAGTGTACGCCCCTTTTATTCTGACGCAAGCACTGGAATCCTCATAGAGAGATTTCAGTGCTTGAATCAGATGACCGTTCACCCCATACATAGACAATGCCGACCACAATTCATTCCTCACCACTCGGTTATAGGCCTTTTCCAAATCCACAAACGCGCAGTAGACTTTTTGGTTTTTGGCCAAAAACTTTTCAGCTATGCACCGCAAGGAAAAGACCTGATCTGTACATCCCATTCATTCCCTTTCTAAATCCCGCTTGTACATCCCATATTTTTTCGTCAGTATCTTTCATCACTCTTTCAATCAAAACCTTTGCATACAGTTTGCCGACGACACTGAGAAGGCTTATCCCGCGGTAATTTTTTGTGACCCTTTTCCCTTGTACAGCGGCACAATCACAGCCTTGCACCAGTCTTCTGCGTATCGTGCGCAAATTATCATAAAGTCAGAAGAAATGATTTAATAAGCTAGAAGTGTTGAGACAAGAGCCTAAATTAAGTTTAAACCAAGTGAAAAGCAGGTTAAAGGATACATTACTTGCCAGCAGCCAAAACCAGGGTGCTGGCAATTAATGAATCCACCAAACATGTTAACATTTTTGTATTTGTACAATTTTATTTTATTTTGAATAGTTTCTTTATTTTTGATATTTGCATGTAAATTAGTGGTAAGTAAATTCATAAAAATGTAGTATGAGCGCATCTCGCCATCAAACTTAACAGTTTGGCGAGTTTTAAATTACGATGAAATTCTTGTACTTACCATCTTCTTTTAAATAAAAAAAATTACAGGCCATAAAACTTCCAATGCAGGGCAGGGAACTCCCTCTAGAATTCCAGCTTTTGCTGGAACAATGTGTAGATGAAGTACCATAGTGACAACGCTTGTTAGCATTCCACGGACCGCGGTTGTTGGTGACTGCAGTACGTAAGATGTTACGAGTATAGTACATAAAAGGACGCTGCTGCCCATTATCTGGTTCTTTATACCTTGTTTTAAAATTTAGGTCTACTAGTTACTTTTTTCCTAAAATACCAAAAGAAATATGACTTAAAATTCTTAAAAAATACCTTTTTTTTTTCTGCCATACTTAAAGGACTACCAGAAAAATCTATTATTTAAGATTAAAAAAGAAATTGGTGCATCGATTTACTATTCTTCTAAATTTTGACACCTGTACTAATTGAATCAGCTCAGTTTTGGAGGAGAAAACAGTGTTTTGTAGGTAAAATCAGTCTAAGCTGTAGGTTGTCCCTATCGCAAGCTAAGGGGGGAAGGCTTGGGCGCAGCTCGATCGAGGGCAATAGTTTGTACAAATACCCGTTTCTAAGACCAAATAACCTCGTTACCTTGAAGGATAATATAGGTCAAACACAAGATAAGAATTTGACCTCCCATAAAAAATATAGCTGGATGGATGTTAAAAATATTTTTCTTGAGCTCCACGAGCTTATCCTTCCATACCTCTTCTACCATCCGAAGTCCAGACACATCACAGGATATCACCCACACGTGGTTCATATTCCAAACTTCTTTTTTTCCCTGCCTGCATCTGTGTTCCCGAGTTCATGTCACCTGTATCCATTCAAGCCGCGAGTGAATAGGCGTCTTCTGGGCAAGCTCGTTCCATGGTCGACCTCATCTTTGTCCTCAAGACTAGATTGAGGTCAAGAGTAAGCCCATTGACAAGAAAAAAAAATCTAGCAGTTTCAGATCCTTCAGGGTTGACATACCCGTTTTGTACCACGTTCTATTTTATCATAATATCAGCTGAAAGACGTCCACTGCTGGGCATAGGCGTCCTCTAAAGATCTCCATGACGACCGGTCCTGCGCTGCTCGCATCCAGCGGCTGCGACCGCGACCTTGACCAGATCGTCGGTCCACCTTGTGGGGGGCCTGCCTGCCTATGCTTCGTCTTCTGGCACGTGGTCGCCACTCTAGAACCCACGCCCCATCGGCCATTGTTTCAACCATATTTTACAAATTTATTTTGTAACTAGCTGTTGCCCGCGACTCCGTCCGCGTGGGGTTCAGAAAAAGTAGCAAATGACTTTTCCCATGGTTCAAACTATCTTCGTACCAAGTTTATATCACTATCGGTTTATCGGATTAGTCATAAAAGCTTAACAGACAGACAGACAGTGCAGTTCTCGCCTTTATATTATTAGGTATACAGAGTACCGATAGTACGGATTTTTGTAAATTAAACACGTCTTGTTTACGTGTGGATTGTTAGGTCACCCACTGTCCTCGTAAGTGTAAAATTATAGTCGAACTCCACGCGGACGAACTATGATACGGGTTTCGTTATATCTTATACAAAACAAAGCCTAACTAAATCTGAGGCTCAGTCACTTTAGCTTCTGTGGCAACTGAAAAAAGAGCGGTACAAAGTCCAACGTGGCTTCACATGCTTTTAACTGTACATGTACCTGCATACAAAACTGTTGGACTACACTTCTGTACAATCGTTGTAACTTATTTCTCCCATTAAAAGACAATTCCTAAAAAACAATGATTCGTATTTTGTTTATAAGTACTTACCTAATTCCTAAGTTTTCAAAACTTTAGAACTTTCATAATTTTTTTTTTTTTTGCACTGCCATGCCGAAACAGGATTTTTTTTATTATTATTTTTATAATAAAACTTAATCTAGTTTTGTTATTAAAATTAGGTACCAGACTTAGAAGTCCTAGAAGACCTAGAGGTCTTCTAGCAAATTTCGATAAAGTGTAACTTAATTCCTAGAGATCTTTCAAAAGATTTTCTAGCGAGGCTTCTAGAATATCTAGTTACAATTTCTAATCATTTCTAAAATTCTGAAGAGGTCACAATACTGCTGACCTATGTTTCCAGACAGATACTTACGATATTGAAAATATATAGATCCATTCGTTCGAAAATATCACTTACAGCCAGTTTATTTAATGTGATCCTCATAGCCTAAACGCTGTAAAATTAGCAACAGGATTGATGCATAATTTTTCCTTCATCGATTCTTCCATCAAAAGTACTCTGCTGGACGTATGTCCCGAGTCTTCTTATGGAGCAGATTCATATTCAATTATTTATCAATACTTTAAATTTTTCACGTCAATACTCCATAATTTAACAATAGGTAATTTGCCTCCTAAGTTAAGGCTTCCTCTTTCTCCTTCCAATCGCCAGTGTCATGAGCCATGCCATGCTAACCCTGTCAAATGTATCGAGGTCATCTCACCATTGCTTCCTAGGCATTCCTCTACCACGTCCAATGACGTACTCAATGACGTGACAAGTTTTCTCTCCGTCTGTACCGTAAATCCGTACGTAATTCAAAGTTACAAATTACTTGTACCCGCAGACGTAGGATAACTTGCGATGCCCTAAGAGTCTATTTGCTTGAACAAACAGCAATACAGTTCGATAGACAGTTGAACCACAGAAGACGTTTAGAGCCTGTTCAAATGAGGGACACTTCGTGAGCGTTTCATAGGAACTAGACATTGAATTTCTCAAAATTGATCGCGCTGCATCCCAAAAATCTTGCGTATGACCCTGTGGTATGACCCGGCAGGACAGAGTCAGGAACGAACTGGAAATTGCACAGCACATATCATTATATCATGTATTGCCTGACTGCCTGATCGCAACAGCTGGAACGCGCCTTAGGTATGCGAGCGGCGAAACAGGGGGGGGGGGCATCACTCACGCCACGACGGAAACTAGTCCTTGCTTTTTCCTTCCCACTCCCCCACCTTCCCGTGCATACCTAAGGCACGGCACAGCGGTTGCGGTCAGACTATAGGTTGTAAGATCTATGACCGACTTCACAAATGGTTGCTTTGTTGGTTGAGACGCCAAATGTCGGCTTGCCTCATGAAACGACCGCTTCCATGGATAGTAGCTGGAACTAACGGCTTTCTTTATGTTTAAGGGTGTATAAAGGTTTGAAGAAAGTAGAGGAAGCGAAGAATGTATCTCAAAATACTACTATTTTGAGATACATTCTTCTGTAGGTGAAGGGCTGTGGTCTCCAGCCTACCCCGATGGGAAAAAGGCGTAATGTATATGTATTGTTCATTCTGTTCAATGTTCCAATAAACTGGGCATATCTCACAAAGTATTTTTTGTTAGATGGAGTCCTTACTGGAAAACAAACCCAGAAACTCCAAAAGTCTAACCACTAGACCATGGACGATGAAAAGCTCTTCCACCTCAAAAACTTGTGTTCGAATTAAACAAAACAATTGCCTTCACAAACGACTGAACCATTCCCTCCGGGCCGATTAGGTTTCCAGACCAATGCACAAGTCAATATTGTTCCAATATCAGCAATTGTGTGTACAAAGCACCAAAGGCTACAAATACTACCTATGGTTCTTACTGAGATCCCTTTCTAGTAAGATGTAAGGAGAAGTAGTTAGCATTACCTTCTGATAGCTTATCGTAGTATTAAAAGCTTGATCTTCGATTGTATCTGTTAGATACCATATAAGAAAATAATATATTATCCTACATTTAGGTAGTACGGATAATACAGGGTGTAAGGAACGGTGTACCGAAAACTAAAAGGGCGTGCTCAGTCAACGAAACTGAACCGCATTCCCGAAGAAAAAAATTTGAGAAAGAAAATTATTTTTGACCTCTACTTACAAACTCTTCGATCAGAGTGAGCAATTTGTATGGAGAGGTAATTTTTTTTTTACCAAAAATGTTTCTTTGGGAAAGTTGTTCAGTTTCGTTGGAAAGTTGTTTAGAAGCGTGGAAACTCTTTCAAACACCAAAAATTACTAGTAAATCGCTCTACTACTTAGAAATGACGCGTCAGGCGAAAGATAATGAAAAGAGCTCTGCTTGCCCTCTCTGAAACGGGATGAGTCTTTTATTAAATAGAATTATTGTCCAAACCTTTGAAAAATATAATAAATCCCGTGTGCAGTAACTGTGAGTTCCTAAGGATGCCATAAAATATTATTCTGAACGGAGCTGTGTTATGGTGGAGATTCAATTCATGTAAAAGTCCAGTATATTAACTGACACATACGAGTAAAAAAACCTCTTTTCACTTCTCATGCTCGCAAAGTTGTAGTTTCCTACGTTATTTGTTATGCTAGGTATAGGCAGCCTAAAATTGTATTTTATGCACTAGGGCAAAAAAGTTATCGCGGTGGTGTACCTACGCCCTGCGCGCGGGCCTGCTGCACCCCCCCATGCATCAACATATTCTTCACTAAAGCAGAACAACTCATTTTTCAGTTACATTTAGAGAGTACTTTTACGTTTTATTTCCTCGCAATCAAAGTGAAAAGCAGAGTTTATAACTCGACCATAAAACACTTTTTATCCGCGGCTTAATTATTCGCACTCCCCTAAGGGTCGTGCGAATACATAAGCCTTGTATAAAAAGTCATGTTTTATGCTCTTGTTGTAAAATCTACTATTATTTTCATACAACCAGTGAAATCATACTGCACTTGTCCCTACATTACGCTTGTGCTGCGATTTTTACTTTAGACCATTGTATTTTAGAGTTCTCATGGCCTAACTAACTTGTCCATTTCTTTTACTGATTCAATGGTTAGTTACTTTGACGTGCCGTAAGCAAAGCGACCCGGGAGAAATTAAATTTTCCGTCGCCGCCTCACCACTATTTTGTCCTCAGGGACAACAGGCTTTCCCTTTGACGAAACTTCATCTGATTCAAGTTTATATTGTGGCTGGAAGAGGATGGAAAGTGCACAGAAGTATTCAGTTAAGTTGTACTTGATAAAAACACAAAACTCTCCTTATCTCAGTTGGTCAAATATGGAAATCGTTTGTGTCTCTTTCTTTACAATCACGAAAGCTAAGTGTCGGTATTTAAGTCGAGATAATTAACTGCACAGAAGTATTCAGTTTCGTATTACTAGATTAAAACACATAACTCTCCTTATGCCCCAGTTGGTTAAATATCTTTCAATCACGAAAGTTAAGTGTCGATATTTAAGTCGAGATAATTTTCTAAGTAAAACTTATTTTCCGTAGCATTTGTCTAAAATAACAACTTTCTTATTTCTTCCTTGTAGCAGCCTTTATTTTTTGGTCGGAACCTAATCTTACTAAAGTCCGCTAATCTCTTACTTGTCCAGTCGGGTCCCTTCCCATCCTACCAGTCCTTTACAAGCTGTGAACATAATACTGTATTATAACGAGAAGCCGCAGTGTTCTAGAATATTTATTACGGACTAGCAAATGGACAAGGCAAAAACACTGAAGTGGTTTTTGCTATATAAAGGTTTATTCACCTAAAGATAATCTAGCAGTTCTAAGCACAGCAGACGGCAGACTTTTTGTTGTGAAAGCCCGCCAGTTTTGTTTTAGTATTATAGTCATTGCATTGACGTAAGAAAAACGCTGCGCTTCTAAACGCCCCCTGGCGTAGTTTCCAAAATCTTTGAGTCATTGACATGAGAAAAATGCTCCGCTTCTAAACGTGTATTATCCAAACGGGACAGTATAAAAAAAGGCTAGATAATATTATACTAAAATACCTAGGGAGGACTGATAGTACTATAAATGTGTGTAATAATTTTTCAAATACTTTTACAAAAGAAATTTTAGCGATTAAACATGAATGTAATCTAAAAATTTTAGATAGGTCTATGTATGTTAAGGAATGTGAGGTTTCAATGAGGTTTAAAAAGGCGTCTCCTGAGGCAGTAAGTAAAATCATATGTAATTTAAATTGTGATAAGTCGTCCGGAGCAGACAAGGTTAGAGTTAAAGAAATAAAGTTGCTAAAAAATGTGCTGAGTCCAATATTGGCCTTATTTTTTAACCTGTGTTTAAATTAAAAACAACATTAATACGACCTATCTTTAAACAGGGTTCACATTCAGACTATTCAAATTATCGCCCTATAGCTATATTACGAGTATCAGCAGTCACAAAATATAGTGTTGGTCAGTTAAGTACTTTCTTAGAAAGATATAACATAATATCTAGCTCGCAACATGGTTTTATTAAGGGTGTATATCCAAATAAATTAAAAACAGCATTAATACGACCTATCTTTAAACAGGGTTCACATTCAGACTATTCAAATTATCGCCCTATAGCTATATTACGAGTATCAGCAGTCACAAAATATATTGTTGGTCAGTTAAGTACTTTCTTAGAAAGATATAACATAATATCTAGCTCGCAACATGGTTTAATTAAGGGTGTATATCCAAATATATTAAAAACAGCATTAATACGACCTATCTTTAAACAGGGTTCTCATTCAGACTATTCAAATTATCGCCCTATAGCTATATTATCAGCAGTCAACAAAATTGTGGAAAAATATATTGTTGATCAGTTAAGTACTTTCTTAGAAAGATATAACATAATATCTAGCTCACAACATGGTTTCCGGCGGGGCCGCAGCACGGCTACGGCTTTGGCAGGGTTTACGGTTGACGTCAACGAAGCTCTGGATCAGCGGAAGCAGGTGGTAGTCGTATACATAGATTTCAAAAAAGCGTTCGACACTCTGGAACATCACCAGCTGCTTCAGGCCATAGAAGAGTGTGGGGTCGCAGGACCACTGAACAGGTGGCTCCGTGCTTATCTCTCAGAGAGAACCCTACAAACAGTTGTTGACGGCGTAAGCGGCGAGTCAGCGCGTATCAGGTCTGGCGTGCCAATTGGCAGTATTTTTGGTCCCGTCGGTTACTTAATGCACGTTAATAGTATGTGTAATGTGGTGCAAAATTATAAAGTCTATATACTACGCAGATGACACATGTTTGCTATACGCGGATAAGAATTTAAACTTAATAGAAACCAAAATTCATGAAGATTTGACCAACATTATAAAATGGGCGCATGATAACGGTATTGTAATTAATATAAGTAAAACTAAGTGCATGCGAATATGTTCTCCATACCTTAAAAATATAGACAGCCGGACACCACGAATAGTGGGGCATAGCTATATGTGCCTACATAGTGGCGAAGTGGCGTGTGTCTGTCTGTAAGGAGCTTGAGGTGGTGGAAGAGTACAAGTACTTAGGTATGGTTATAGATACCAGCTTCTCGTGGAAAACATATATAATCAAATTCCACCATCAAAGCTTCATATTGGATCGGGCAACTATGTACACAGTATATTACGCACTTGTAGATTATCTAATCTTTTATGGACTGGGAAGTTACGGAAGGAGCTTTAAAACTTACCTTGATAAAATAAAGTCTTTACAATAAAGATTTCTGAAACTTTTAGTAGACAAGAAAGTAAAATATCGTTGTAAGACTAGTGACTATGAGCAGCTCTTTACGGAATGTAGTATTCTACCAGTCCATGAGAAATTTATGTTATATACTGTAGTTGAACTCCAGTGAGGAATTTAAGAGCTATGTAACAAATCGTAGACTTGCTAGGAAAAAAGAAAATAAGGTGCTGGAAGTCCCTAGATGTAACAATTACTATGGCCAAAGACATAGAAATTATCTAGTCCCGAAATTTATGAATAATGTCCCATTATATAGATATTAAAAGTAGTTGTGCTTCAAAAAATGCATTGAGAAATAAAACTAAGCAGTATTTATTAAGAACATTTAGTGATAACATATCAAAGCTTTGTAACATGTAACATTGCATTTAAAATTAGATTCTAAATAAGACTCATGTAAAAAATTGCAACATAACTTCCTTCTTAAATATATTTCTTAGAATAAACAAGTAACTTACTTCAGAGATAAGCAGGTGAAAAATAAGCATAGATAAGATAGTGATAAGAGAGCAGTATTCCAACTGCCAACAAACTGCCATGCAGTTTGGCAGATAATTATAGTGAAATATATAACAAATGTAAAATAAATTGTAAAATCAAATTAGGTAAAAGGCATGAGTGTGCATGGGTAAATAATAGAATGAGAAATATGTGTGATAAAAAGATAGAATTATACAAGATATGGAAACAAGACGAAAATAATTTGCAAAATAGAAAATTATTCAATAGCTACAGAAATAAAACCAATAAATATATATCTAAAATTAGAAATAAGCATATTAGAAATAAGATCTCTATAAATTTTAAAAATAGCAGAAAGGTATGGCAAATAATTAACAATATTTGTGGTAATGTTTGTAATGCAATTGAAGACATAATTAAAAAGCATTTTAAATTAGATTTTAATACCTTATGCAACAAGTTCGCTTACGGATTTGAAGCAAATGTTAAAAATATTTGTCAAACCTGTGACGTGCCACTTTTACCTAATTCTAGTTACCAAAGAATGCCCACGGTATCTATGAGACTAAAAAAAGCTACTGATAATGTTATTTCTACTATAATTAAGCATTTAAATAAAAGAAAGAGTCCTGGTATAGATGGAATTAGAGTCAGCGACTTACAGTGTATAAGCACTGAAATAACACCTGTTATCACTCACCTTATAAATCTATCTATCTCCACGTCCTCATACCCTGAACTGTTGAAGACCGGCATAATTAGACCCATTTATAAGAAAGGTTCCCATGACGACATTAATAACTACAGACCGATAACAATATTGTCATCTATTGATAAAATCATTGAAAGATATCTAGGAAATGAAATTAATAGATTTTTATCTAATAACGATGTCATTAATAATAAGCAATATGGGTTTCAGAAGGGTCGAAGTACCTCCCAATTACTGTCAACCTTTACCGATGAGGTCAACAGGCACCTGGACGCTCGTGAACATGTGCTTGTTGCCCTCATCGACTTTAGCAAAGCATTTGACACTTTAAAATATGACACACTTTTTTGCAAACTGGAGCAAAACGGTATACAGGGTCCTCTACTAGAATGGTTCAAAAACTATCATAAGGATCGTCATACTGTTGTCCGCTTAGATAAATGTTTTAGCGACGAAATTCCGACCTTAATGGGAACGGCCCAGGGCTCGATAGTCGGCCCAACTGAGTACTTGTTGTACGTCAACGACATGACTAACATTCTAGGGGAGGACTCTGTATATCAGTTTGCCGATGACACATGTCTGTGTACTCACAATAAAAATGTCTCTGTGGCCCAAAACTCAATGCAATGTAACTTTGATAATTTATGTAAATGGGCTCACGATGTAGGTCTGGTGATAAATGCAAGTAAAACCAAAATTATATATATTCACTCACCGTACATGAAAAATGATAACGTCCCTACGATAATTGCACATGATCACCAGTGCCTGCATCGCGGGACCACTCCCTACGTGTGTGCGTGCCCGAAGTTACATATTGTAGACCAACATACCTACCTTGGCCTCATCATAGACAAACACTTCACTTGGGGACCCCATATCGAAAGTGTGGTCAGCAAGCTTAGGTCTATTAACGCCAGGTTAGCCGTTCTAAAATATAAACTGCCCTACCATACGTTACGCATGCTGTATCTGGCTTTGGCAGACTCAGTTATTGGCTACGGGCTATCTAGTTATGGACGTACCTATAAAACGTACCTAGATAAAATATACAAACTCCAAATAAGCATCCTGAAAAATATAGTACCTAAACATGTAAGACTACGATACAAAGACGACGAATTCGGTCTGTTTAGATACTTTAAGGTTATGTCTGTCTTCGATAAAGTAAAAATGTCAATTATTCTAGATAAGTATGAAAATATTGCCTCTCTGACTAAAACCAGTAGATATGAACGATTGCGGAATCTTGATAATAAGATACCAATTTATCAAAGACCAAAAACAACTAACGTCTATGGCATGAGGACGTGGGAATATTCACTGCCAGATGTACTTAATGGCTTACCAAAAGAGTTACATTCTAATCTTTTAAAGGATAAAAAAGCGTGTAAAGCTGCACTAAAAAATTTTTATGTATCGTATAGCACTAAGCATTTAATGAACTAATCTAATTAGCAGTGAGCCTGAGATCTCATTCGCTTCTCGTATAAACCTTAAATAGGTTTTAGATAAGCGTTTATTATTGTAAGATGTTTGAATTTAATGTATCTTGATCAATAAATTAAAAAAAAAAAAAAAAGATGTAATAATTTTAAGCAAATATTATGCTAACCAGAATAAACTCCAAAAAAAAAACTTGGTTTGGAAGGAAAACAGCTCAAATCGTTATTTAGTTCAAAGAGTTATTTTTTTTATTAGATAAAGAGGAAGAATTTGACGAGAGCCGTATTCGAACATGCGACTTTCGGCGTGCCGTGCCGACCCTTTACCATCTGAGCTATCGCGTCTTCAAGCACCTAGTTCAAAGAGTTATTTATTTAGTTTGTATGGAGAGACCGATTTATTATCATTTCCTGAAATTTTTATTCACTGAAAGTTTTTCAATACATTTACTGATCATGCCCTTTCAGTATTTTCCAACCTGTTCCTGAGACCCTGTATAGCGTTTATTTTTATTTTAAAACTCTAAAGTGGAAGTCTTGTAAAGTAATCGGAACTTCAGGTTTTAAATTAAAGTAAACGCGACGTAAAGCCATAGAAGGAAATTCTAGCGAGTCTTTGCATTTAAATATATTTTTATTACGACAGCTTTATACAGGATGTAAGGCATGGTGTACCACAAACTGAAAGAGCATGCTCAGTCAACGTATCTACACAATTTTCCTGTTCTTTAACGTGGCTTAGCCAGAAGATAGGCAGCAGCATCCTTCTGTGTATCGTACCATCTTACATGTGGTCATCAACAACACCGGTCGCCATCCGCAACGCTTACAAGCGTGGTGACTATGGTAGGTCCCCTCAAAAGTACCACGCGTTTTTGCTAGAGTTCTGGAGGGAGCTACCTGTCCTGCGGTGGACGTTTCAAGGGATTTTACGAATAAAAGAGCAATTTTTAGGGTTCCGTACCTCAAAAGAAAAAAACGGAACCCTTATAGGATCACTTTGTTGTCCGTCTGTCTGTCAAGATCCTTTATCTCACGAACGGGTAAAGGTATCAGGTTGAAATTAATACCATATAGTAGGATCTATGAACCACACAAGATCTGAAAATATATTTTTTTTACAACAACGCAATCAAAAGATATGGCATGTTATGTCCTCATCTCCATACATTTATGCAAAAAAGCAAAACCTACAGGTTACTTTTTTGGCAAGAAGCTAGGTCTCACAGTACAAATAATGGGAAAAGTCTGAATCCATTAAATATTACAAATTTTCTCACAACTAATGGAAACCAATTGTGGTGAGCTCCCGTTTCAAGAACATTCATATAAAAGAGGGGTCAAGTTGGATGGTCGCGGAGGCGATTTTTGTTTTAGTTCTATTTTAAAAACGGGAACACTTACAAACTTGAAAATTGGTATGTTTATAGTGCATAAGCTATGAAATAACAACAAATAATAAAATTTGGTCAAGCGCGTGTCGGACTCAAAAAATCTAGCACATTAACTTACTGAAATTTCAACTAATACAATTATGATTATGTGGTGGTACGGAACCCTCTGTGCGCGAGTCCGACTCGCACTTGGCCGGTTTTTTTGTATAAGAACCTGATCTAATTTATTTCATCCATTGGTAAAAATTGTTCAGTCTCACTGTCAGAATTGTATGTTTTGAGACTAATTTACGGGACATTATATCTTCTGGGTTATGGAACTGTAGAGTCTCATATGATACGGCTTTTGAAGTGCCTCTACATTTCAAATTAAATAGTTATTAAAATTCGTCATTAAAGAACTTCTGAAGCCCCAGCACATCACATGTAATGCAAAAGCATGACCTTGAAACTTTTCCATATTTGTAAAATAATAGGATTGCTAATTGCTTGGCAAAAAACATCTCAAAAATTCACTAAGAATAATCTAAAACGTAAGTTACTCAGTTCAAAATTTATAGGATGCGCAACATAATACCTACTTTTTCCACAAAATCTGTAGTCTAACAAGGGCTGTTTTTTTATGACTAAAAATATTATTAACTTGGGCGGTTTTCTTCTGAGGGTATTTGATTAACGATCCGTATTAATTTCGACCAAAATCCCCGTAACGAGCTGCGTCGAGGTGCGTTGGGCTAGTAAACCAACGACGTAGCAACTAAAGTGACTATTTTTAGAGAGGAAAATTACTCTACCACTGTCTTCAGTCAAGCGTCGAAACAACTCAGTAACATTGAAAGACGACAATGATTTATTTAACCATTGATGACATGAACGCATTGATTGTGTTTTTAGGGTTCCGATACCAAAATGGTAAAAAAAAGGAACCCTTATGGTGCCGCTCTGTCTGTCTGTCTGTCCGTCTGTCTGTCACACCTCTATATCTCAGCAACCACTTACGCTATCGAGCTGAAATTTGGAATAGTTTTAGAATATAGTTGCCCAACTTAATTGCACATGAAAATTTTTTGAAAAAAGTATGATTATTAATGTAAAGGGGGCCAAAATAGAGGGGGCCAAATTTCAAATTGTCGCTACTAGGTCGAGTGGGGTATCATATGAAAGGGCTTTACTTGTACATTTTAAAATATATTTTTGTATTTTTTTAAGTTTCTTAGTTTTCAAGTTATGATGAAAAATGTCAAAAAAAATACCATTCCCCCCCCCCCTTATCTCCGAAGTTTGAGTAAGGGAAAATCTGAATTAATTACAGTTGACAGAGGTTTATGTAAACTTTACAGCAAAAATAAAACGATCTTTCTAAGTTGCACAGTTTTTCAGAAATCTGCAAAAAACCTTTACAAACAAATTTAGTTTTGCGGTCCTGAAAATGGACTTTATTGCTTCCAAAAATACTATAGGTATATCGGAACCCTCGGCGCGCGAGTCCGACTCGCACTTGACCGGTTTTTTTAATTCTTTGTTTCTTTTTGTTTGTATTAATTTATGAAAATGGGTAGGGGGCACTTTTTAGCAAAAACGATGCCACGCCCTGGAGCAAATAAGCGTCAAATCATCCGTTTATCGCACGTAACTTTTCGACCTACATGCATGCATTGTGTAGGTAGACGTCGCACAAAATAACTTTGGCCATGTCAGTTGATGGTCAGAAGTTAAGTCATAAGAAAATAAGTCATATTTGACTTCTGCGCATCAATGAAATGGCCAAAGTAATTTTGTGCGACGTCTACTACTACGAATGTGATGATGTAAGTAATAGTTTGAGCTTAGTTTGCAATTTCTCCTCCGACAAGATTGTTACAAAAATTTGCAACTTACACTCAGTTCTGTCTTTCAAATGTCTGCGTTTATCTAGTTATTATAAAATACGTAGGTATATAATTTCATAGTAATAACAACTGTTTTTTTATATTTTTCATACGTTTTTATTTCCAGTTTCATATTGCTTGTGTTACAATGGCGTCGCTGGTGCTTTTGATAAGATAATTTTAATGTATGTGTAGAAATCGCTGCAACTGTGGCCCAATTTGGTGATAGGCGCAGAAATATCATCATCTCCACAGCTTGTTATTAATGCCAGTCATTTAGCGGAGAAGATGGCGATCTCAGATGATTTTAGTCTTATTATTCCTTCCCAATGCCTATTTTATGATGAAGGAAATGAGAGACAATAATGTATTTTGCAAAGGGAATAAAAACCATATTTGAATACCGGGTAGTTATGTGCTACCTGTGTGGTGCCGGCACAGAATAGTACAAAATCGTCTCTACCCGTGGGTGTCGTAAGATGCGTCTAAGGGATTATGAACTGGGGGAGAGGCAGCAGCGTCAGTCTGTGTCACCAACAACTGTGTTTCATGGTGCCAGTCGTTGTCGTAACGCTATCAAGCGTGGTAAATGGTGCACCCCCTCCAAATTGTATCACGCATTTATGCTCTAATTGTGGAGGGAGGTACCTGTTCAACAGTTGGCGTTATTTGGGATGTTATGAGGTATGCGAATGTTTTCACTACTCTCAAATTATTTTTTTATACTGAACTATCTTAAGCTATCTTGTGTGCTGCATCCTAAAAAGGTTCATCCTTATAAAAATGGTTTGCCTGGGCGCAACCTAGCAAGTTTTGTACTGTCAGAAAAAACAGTGTTTAGTTTTTGTATCTCAAGTATAGATTAGGACCTTTACCACGCAATCTTGTATAATTAGGACCTTTACCACGCAATCTTGCGACGCATGCCTACCACTATTTATGACCTGGTACTTCTTGAAGAATTAATACAACGTTAAACGGAAAGGTGTGATAATACTGAAGTATGCAAATCTGCTCATAAAACTGAACAACGTTTCCCAAGGAACATAGTTCGAAAAACGAAAAACCAATTTTGACCTCCGATACAAAATGCGCTATCAGATAATGATGATGCAGTCTCTATGGGAATTCAAAAATTGATTGTGTTCAATGACTTACAAAGAACAATCTTTAAGAAAAGTTGTTCAGTTTCATGGGCAGATTCACTCTCTTTAGGGCAGATTCACCCCCCCCCCCCTCCCCTCCCAAACACCCTCCCCGTCCAGGATTATCTCCCTTTACACATTTTATAACTGCCAACTGGCAATTGTTGAGGTTTTTAACGTAAACCATTTAAGTAAAAGCATCAAACTCAAAAATATTTACAAGCACATTTTGTGAAACCCGGACTAATTACCCGAAGCACCATTTAACGTCACCGCAACATGACACGGACACGCACTTCCGATTTCACGCCTCATTCACGCAAAGTAGAGCCTCGATCGTCTGATGTTTCACGTATAATTATGCCGGTATAATCCCCTCTCTGTCTCTCTTAATGCCACCCTCCTCCACCCCTCCCGTTCCCAGACCCCGCTCTCTTTCCCCGCGGCTCTGATTGATGGTGCCGGAGATTGCATGTCAGGATTACATCTGCGGAGGATGTACGGATTATTTAGTTTCTTCTAGCGAGTAAATAGAGCGAGCAATATTCCAGCAAAAACTTATAGTAACGTGACGTCAGAGTGACGGCGGGATGCGACGGTAATCTCGTTTGTGTCTTCTGTGAAAATTTCATTATTCACTATTTCAGTTTCAGCACGTGTTATGTCGTTAATATGTGACGGGAGTAAAAGCGAATCAAAGTTGAAAAACCGGCCAAGTGCGAGTCAGACTCGCGCACTGAGGGTTCCGTACCACCACATAAACATAATTGTATTAGTTGAAATTTCAGTAAGTTAATGTGCTAGATTTTTTGAGTCCGACACGCGCTTGACCAAATTTTATTATTTGTTGTTATTTTATAGCTTATGCACTATAAACATACCAATTTTCAAGTTTGTAAGTGTTCCCGTTTTTAAATAGAACTAAAACAAAAATCGCCTCAACGACCACCCAACTTGACCCCTCTCTTATATGAATGTTCTTGAAATGGGAGCTCACCACAATTGGTTACCATTAGTTGTGAGAAAAGAATTAAATTAAATATTACAACAGTCTGTTGTAATATTTAATGATTTCAGACTTTTCCCATTATTTGTACTGTGAGACCTAGCTTCTTGCCAAATTTCATAATTTTACCCTGTAGGTTTTGCATTTTTTGAATAAATGTATGGAGATGAGGACATAAAATGACATATCTTTTGATTGCGTCGTTGTAAAAAATTGAAATTTTCAGATCTTGTGTGGTTCATGGATCCTAATATATGGTATCAATTTCAACCTGATACCTTTACCCGTTCGTGAGATAAAAGGTCTTGACAGACAGACAGACAGACAGACAGACAGATAGACAGACAGACAGACGGACAACAAAGTGATCCTATAAGGGTTCCGTTTTTTTTCTTTTCAGGTACGGAACCCTAAAAATGGAGGGAACTGATTCTATTTTAAATGTTCAGTATGATCATAATGTTTATTTTCTCTAATTTAAGTACTTAATCATTATTCTTGCTGAGGGAGTTAAGATGTGGGCTAAAATTATGTGTTTGGAGGTGGGTTTTCAACATCAAACATATTTTGTAGTTTTTGTTTGTCCCCACCTGCAATACCGCATGAAATTCAAATTACTTATATTTATGTTACAGTTATATCTTTTAATAAATTTAACTTGTGTTTTCTCTTTTCTGTTAATTTTTTATACACAGTCGGGTAGTTTTTTTTTGAAATATTTTGTTTTATTTAGTACTTTTTAGTTTTATTAATGAAAGATTCGTTCAGTTAAGAATTTATTGTATTGGTAAGTTAGTAAATAAGCTCTACGATTGACTATTACGTTTTAAATTTTATTATTTGTTTTTTTATATCCCATGACATTCCCACAATCAATACAAATCTAACGACACCTTACATGTAGAAAACTATCAAGCCGTTTAGGCTGTAGAGCGCGACAAAGAAATCGACAGACATACGAGTATAACCCTCCTGTTTTGGGGCAGTCGGGTAAAAATGGTGGAAACTGATTCTATCTTAAATTTTCAGTATGAGTATAATATTTCTTTTCACTAATTTTAGTGTTTAATCATTATTATAGCTGAGGGGAGCTAACCTGTGGGCTCGGAAAATTCCAACCTATAGGATTGCCCCATTTTCCTAGTTTGTAAAATGCGCTATCAAATGGAGCATTATTGGTTGTAAATTTCCATCTTACAGCTTAACTCCCGCGTACAGCTTTGGTGAAAATTCACCCTTATTCAAAGGCATACTGGTTTTTACCCAGAACGACAGCTGTCTGACCATTGCAAGTCAGCTGGAAAACTAGATCTATCATAGAGTAAGGCTTTGCTAGGTAAGTGGCAATCATCATCATGTTGTGTGGGTTGCAAGGTCTATGACCGACCTCATAAACCTCTTGTGTCAGAGTTGTTGAGCCGCCAAAGGCCTCTGACATGGCTCATTTAGTGTAGGCAACGAAGTAGTTGACAGTTGTTTTTTTGGATTTTTTTTATAGATGGTTTGTCTCATATACTCGTAGTGTAATACCCCAGCAAAGTTTCATCGAATGAGGATTTAGATAGATAGATAGATAAACACTTTATTGTCACACACAGAACACATTAACAATTACAAAAGAGAGTCTTAAATCTAGGGTGACAAAGGCGGTCTTATCGCTGGGAGCGATCTCTTCCAGACAACCTTTGCATGTAGGAAAGTGTGATAGAGAACTGCAGTAGTGTGCCAATCTATAATATTTATATACTTTTACAATACAATATGCGGGGTCTTCATACAACGATCCGCTTCGTTGCCTAGACTAATTAACAACGACATCTGTAGATAGACAATTAGATTACCAAAGATTTCAAGCTGCCTTATTGCCTTTGATTTGGCTTTCTGTTACTATTGCTGGGACAAACATCTTAACATGCCTTCTGAAGCAAGAAAACGCTCAAGTTTTTTATATGCATTAAATATAGAAATAAAGCAACGTATTCCTATTCCGAGCTAAACCAGAGGCAAGGCACGACCTGGCTCCTTTATTGCAAAATTCTAGTTTCAAAACTACGATAAACCTACAATATCTATTTGAAAATTCATGGAATAGATAGCCTCGCCCGCCGCAAGATAACGTCTGAACCGGCCACAATTTTGAAGCTTTTAAAACGTGGCTGCTGTGTTCGGGCGCAAAATTGGCACGTCAAATAAATTCCTGTCACTCGTAAATACTTTGCATAGATTGGATCCGTGGGCTGCCGCAACAAAGACGCTAGAGAGCCGTTCCAATAAACGGAAACGTTCGGATCGCTTTTGACAGAAACGTAGCGGTGATCGCGACGCCAATACCTACCATCCTCGGTTCCACTTCAAAAGCATTTTTCTCAGTCAAGAAATTTACTTTTTATCCACGAGAACGAAGGCGGTATATGCGTTTGGGTTTCGAGGTCGTAAGTGTGAATGTATGTATGTCTGTTATCATTTTGCTGGAAAACTACTGAACCGATTCTGATGCGGTTATATGCATTATCTGTAGGTTCTTACATATTATGTTTTATTGTTGTAGACCACCAGTCAAGAAATTTCCTTTTTACCCGCGACGGAACGGAGGCGGTATATGCATTTGGGGTTCGAGGTTGTTTGTGTGTGTGGTGTATGTCGGTTACCATTTCGCTGGAAAACTACTGGGTTGATTTCGTTGCGGTAATAATATGCAAGATAAGGCCATAATTTAAGAGCAGGTTCTTACATATGCTTTACGATTGTAGACCACCAGTCAGGAAATTTCCTTTTTACCCACGACGGAACGGAGGCGGTATATGCGTTTGGGGTTCGAGGTTGTTTGTGTGTGTGGTGTATGTCGGTTACCATTTTGCTGGAAAACTACTGGGTCGATTTAGATGCGGTAATAATATGCAAGATAAGGCCATAATTTAAGAGAAGGTTCTTACATATGTTTTACGTTTGTAGACGGTTGTAGGGAGCCCTGCTGAGCAGCAGCCAGGAAGGAATGTGATGATTTTTTTTATTTTTACCTGATTACGGCTTAAGGAGGGTTATGATTTTGGGTTATTAATAAAAGAAAATTGTAATTTGTTGATATACCCTATGAAACTCCCACAATTAATACGAATCTAACGACACCTCAGATGTTGAAATCTATCAAGCCGTTTAAGAGCGAGACAAAGAAATCAGTTCAATCAGGTTCCGTAGTTTCTTTATTTTTTTTGTTGTAAAGCAGGTTTTGAAAGTATTTCATATTGTTCATAACATAAACTTTTATCGTCCAAGCATTGACATGGTCCTAGCGTCTGTTGCTATTGCTATTTTAATTTTTTCATATTTTCGGCTATAGCTCATTAAACTGTAAAGCCTACGATAAACAACAACAACCGTTTCCGGGAACACATGACTCCAACAAAAAATTGTGCTTTCAAGCTAAATATTTTGCAAACGGATCCCTAAATCGAAAAATGATTACTGCAAACTCAAATTATTTTAAAAGACCTATCTAACGATACCCCACATGATGAGCTAGACAATTATTAAAAATTCACCCCCACTTCACTTGTAGGGGAGGTACCGTAATAACTCGTAACACTTTTTTCAAGATTTTATTTTACCACTCCATCGTCGTAGATAAAATGTATATCCGTACGAAATTACAGCTTTCTAATTCTAAGGGTCTCTGAGCTAAGCCGCGGACAGACAGACGGACATGACGAAACGATAAAGGGTGATGAAAGATGATATTGGACAAAATGTAAATCTACAACGACCTACGTATAATGACATTTTGCGAAAATTTCGCGTCCAATGTATTTACCTTGAAAAATCGACAGGCGGAAAAGATTTACGTCACTAGGTGTACAATTGAAATGGATAAACAGCCGAATTTTCCGCTACATGTAACACATTCGGCAGCCGTGATTCGGCCGTTGGCGAGAGACAGGTCGGCCTCTCTGTAATCTGTCCCGGCAAACCGTGCACTGCATAAATTAGCTGTAGTTAAAAGCCTCCTTTTAATGGAGAGGCCAAATGAATGGGCAGTGTCGGTGCTTTGCCGAATTTCGAGCGGAGTCGCACGATAGGTTAATAGTGGGCCGGGTAGACCGCAAGCGCAAAATTGAGCACCGCTTTGACGCGCTCCGTACAAACGGAATTAATCGATGTCCGATTGCTTTGCTAAGTACAAATTCAACATGTTGATTTGCACTAGGGTTAGGGTAGATTAATGATCATTTTCAAAAAGTGATAGAAGCTGCAGAAGTCAGAAACACAGAGTTATTTTTTGTTACCTAGGAAAAAAATTAAGGATTTCCTACCTACTAAAATCACATCGGGGGATATTATTTTTTTACAGATAAAGTCACTTTTTTGTAGATGCCGACAGTTTCAACCTTTTTTGGAGCGTGTTAAAACTGGCACTGACTGATATACAACGTGAATTTTCATTGGCTTCACTCCCGAAGCCCAGTGATTCTACTCATGAAAATAATCACCTTCCCAAAAAAAAAAAGAAATTAATTGGCCGTTAAGTATTTTACGACTCCATTCTATGGTCTAGTGATCGACTCCGAAAAATTTTTCAAGTACTTTTTTTTTATTAATATAATCACTGGTGTTTGGGAGAAAAACTACTGAAAAATTCACTTTGTACTCGTAGTTATGACTGGGTTCCGATCCTGGTGGTTGGGTTAGTGGTTGGCTACTAACTGACAGAATTTTTCAAGCCGCCAACGGCCTCGGACTTGGCTTAACAACTACAATCAGTGACAGTAGCCGAGACCAACAACTACCTACACCTATCTACCTATCTACTTGCCTGTGTTTAATAGAATCAATAATTTCCTCACTGTTCCCGTTCTTTGATATTTGAAATCTCTTTGAACATTGCAAAGGGGTGGTTCGGGCACAAGTTTGTGGGAGCTAGCTGGAATGGAATCCTACCGGTTTATAGGATTACTTTCGGCACCTCCCGTTTGTGTCTCGTTCAATATGTTGACTCGGCGGCGCAACTATGGAGGTTTGCAGTTTCTATACGGCGCATATTGGCTTTGCTTCAGGTGACTATTGCGGGAAGTAATTGGAGCTATTCCGCGTCGCCGTGTTATAATTTTGGTAAATTTACTCACTGCCGGCTCAAAGTTTTATGCTTACTGCAGAATTAGACGTTCAGTCGTTCAGACTGTTTTTGAATTAGGTTATAAACAATATAATGTATTTTATTGACATAAGAAAGCCGAGAAATTAAGAAAGGTCGATCAAAAAACTAATAAAACAAAGAAAGTATTAGATAACTTAGAAGCTACTATCATTGATCACATGCCTGACGTATTTTGCATCGGCGCAGATTTTTTTTTTCCATCAAAATGCTTGAGCTCTATAAAGCACAAAATCGATAACTGCGCTCAATGTCTAGGTTAAATTGGCAATAGATGTCACGTTTCTATTGCAAATAGAGTAGTTACATAAAGATATTTTGTGTCCTCGACAAAGAAATTACATACCGGTTTCACTAAAGTATGTAATAGTATGAACGGAAGCAAGGAAGTACGGTCAACCGCACGTCGGTAGAAACGTTTTCAACTCTATTACCATGCCATAAGGTCCAAAAGTGTTTCTACTGATGTGCTATTGAGTGTACAAACAAAATAACCCGAAACCAAGGATCAGGTCAAGGTAAAAGTGTTTTCAGTGACGAGCGGCTGTATGTACATTGTAGGTGTTGCTATCTGGTACGGTGACTGTGAATTATGAAGTTACGAAGACATGAAACAAAGGCTAAATTTCAACAACGCGTTCATTCAACATAAAAAACTTTAACACAAGAATTTATGGAAGTAAAACCTTAAGCCATGACAATAAGATGAGTATTTGTTTGGCGAAAAGGTTTAATGCTCCTTCCGGTTCAGGGTTATAAATTTCTAGGTTATAAGGTCCCCAATGAGATGTTTTATAGATCGTTAGCGGCCACCAGTGATTAATGGCATCTTTAGTGATCTCGGAGAGAATGTGTGCACGTTTCCATGCCCTAAACACATCACTTATATAGAAGAAAATGTGCATGTCACAATCAAAACAAGCTCCGAAAAGGCCGGATGCTTGAAAATTGGTTTAAAAACAAATATTAAAGCATACTTAATTATTCCTACAGAATAAAGGGTTTCGTATATAATAACTATTGATAGGTATTTATCTTGATGTTATGTTTAATTTTGTACAACCACTCGGACGCAAATAAAGGTTTATGATTTTAAAGAACCTAGGCCCAACAAGTCGCGAGTGAATAGGCTTCTTCTGGGCAAGCTCGTTCCATCGTCGACCTCATCTCTGTCTTCAAGACTAGATCGAGTTCAAGAGTAAGCCCATTGACAATAATAAAAAAAAAACAAATTAACTTACCTAGGTCGAACAAACAAAGTCGAACGATGCAAAACAGAGGGCGATAAACAAACAAACTAAAGCTTTTTTACCGTGGTATCTATACTATTCACATGCCGCTGCCATAGTGAAAATAAAATTATAGAGGAAATGAAAGAAGAATTGTTGGGTTTTCTAGAAAATAAACAAAACTTCAGTTTTATTTTTTTTATTCGGATACTAATATTTTATTTATTTTAAAAACACACTAACCTTATTATAATAATTATAGGACATATTGAGCTTCCTCACACATTTTGTAGTCCAAGTTTTGTGTCTACAGTTACGTGCTCCGTGATGCAGACTAACGAATATGCGCTTTCGGCTAATGTGCTCCTTAATATACGGTCAGCGAGCTTTCTGCTTAGAAGTCTAGTGGTTAATGGAGTTTTAAATAGTCGTATCGTTATGTGTCTTTGAAAGTTATAAAAGTATTTGAAATCGCTCTATTGCGGTTTCTCCGTGTAGGTCTGTTAAAAATAAAATAAAAATAAAAAATCTATTTATTCAGGCATCTGTGACCCACAAATTTAAAAATACATATTTAAACACAATAAAAATTACAAATCAGAACCACAACATCAAAAATAAAACTCAATTTGTCTAATTTTATTAATTATAAAATTCAAAAGTAAATCAAATTAATTAATGTCTAAATTAAGGTAAATTTAAAATCACATTTAAATAAATTTAAATTTTGTCTACTTATTGCTCAGTAATAATTAAAAAAGTCAAAGATAAATTAAATAAATTAATGTCAATATTGAGATTAAAAATTTTGCCTACTTATGATAACTAAACCTACTTAAATTCGTCATACACGCATTTTGGCAAGTGAGCCGGCTTGCAATCATACTCAGAATGGAGTTGGAGCTGGCCCGGAGCCGACGCAACAGGGACGCACCGCGCTTGCGCATGATGGTGTAGAAACAATCTACACGCGCTTCCGCAAACATCCCTGACGCGCTACAGAACCGGGGCAGCCCCATCAACATTCTGAACGCATTGTTGAATTGGACTCGTAGAGCGCTGTACTGTTTTTGAGTATAATTTGCCCACAGGCTGCAGGTGTAGAAAGACAAGCAAGATGTACTTAGGCCCGAATTGATAAAGCTTGACTTATCTAGAACTCAGGTTGAACTCAACCTGATCCTAAACTCAGCCTGAACTCAGGGAGGGAATCTGTGTAAACAAATGTAGTAGAAATAATTTGACAGATTTTACGTCAAGAGGACTAAACGCTCGACTTGTCTCTGCGTTTGGTTACTGCTTTGTGTTGAAAAAAAAATTAACCACAAAACATGATAATACTAAGCTGAAACAAAATATTTCTTTAGATTTCCTTAAGTGTTTTGCTCAGCGTACACTAATTATTAAAATACATCAAAATTGCAAAATAATGCATGTAAGAAAATATTCTTTAAACCAAGACTAAACTATTTTTTCCCAAACTAAACGCAGTTTAGAATGCCATAGACAAATAGCTCTACTGAGGGCCAAAACTTGAGTTCGGCTCAAGTTTTTGACTATCAATTAGCACAAATTTTTTACCGTGACGTCATGAATCTTTACTCACGAACCTGTCAAAGGTTAGTCATGGTCGACCCTGACTTGAGGATGTCAGTTAAACGTCAAAAGGAGAACCTGCACAATGTAATTCAAATCATACAGGGTATTTTGATCACAAACTTGAAAAGACCCTGTATACATATTTTTTATCAAAAATAAAAAAAAACGTGAAACATTTTTTTGAACATAACACTTTTGTATAACTCATATTCGCAATTTGGGTACCTTCACAATACCGATAACATCCCACCTAACGTTCATTAGTTAACGGCCCGTTGGTGTGGTTGGTAGTGAGCCTGCCTTCTACGCCGAAGGCCGCGGACGGGATTCCCGCTATATCGTCGCCTGCATCAAGTTTAACGCACATCTTCAATCTGCCGAAATGGTGCACCATAAGCTTAAGCCGTTCCTTTCCTGTGCGACCTGTTTCGTGTTAGAAATAAGAATAGGTAGTGCTCTGGCATCATCATAACATCCCACGAAATGACCACTACAGGACAGGGAGCTCCCTCCAGAATTTTGGCTTTTGCTGAAAAAATGTGATGGGGGAAGTACCTTAGGAACCTCGCTTGTCAGCGTTATGGCTGGTACCATGGACCGCGGTTGTAGGTGACCGCAGTAAGTAAGATGGTACGATACACAGGAGGATGCTGCTTCCCATCCTCCAGTTTATAACCCTTAATCGCCACTTACGACACCCACCGGTATGTATGGGATGGTACTATTCTTTGCCGGCCCTACACGAGACTATGGCATCACATCACCCTAATATAAATGTGGGCAACATTTGCTTACTATACCTACATTGAACATTGAAATAAATAATAAATCCGGCGTAAATCTAACGAGTAGTTTTATTGTTATAAATATCAACTCATATAACCAAGTTTTCTATTTTCGTGCTTCAAATATCCCCTACCCTTCCCCCTGTAAAAAAAACCGCTGGATGCAGGCAGCGCAGTTCTGGTCGTTGAAGATAAATGGTTGAAGAGAACTCCAGGGGAGGCCTCGACAGCAGTGGACATCTTCCGGCTAGTAAGTAATGACGAACAAGTATACTCGCAGGTACGATCTTCTGACAATAATCGAAACTTATTCGTTTTTTAGCAATGCTTTTGCCAGGTTTAGTCAGCTAGGCTTTGGAAGCTGCCGTTATTCATAATCTAAGGGACTGGCCATGTTACACATACGTTTCGCAAACATGTATGGAATTTTGCAACAATGCTGAAAAAGAGAACATTATTTATTTAACCTAATATAATACATACACACAATTAACCAAAAATCGAAACAATGATCGGTTACCTAGAGGTGCCTACCAATTATTTTGTTTAGATAGTTAAATAATGTTTAGTTTATAATTTTATTGATTTCAAAAAAATTTACCACTTCGTATTGTATTGTATATTTATTTAATGGCATCACATCTCATTACAAAACGTATTTCGCCATGACATTGTTTGTTGACAACGTGGCAGCTAGACCCATGCTAGACCACAGATTAATTATATTATGCGTTCAGTTCTTGAGAGTACATTGAGAAGGATTCGTCACATAAAGGTATTATACTTTTTTGCAACGAAAAACTTATAGAGGTTGTTCATTTGCTGAACCATTTTACCTTTTGAATAGGTAAATTAATATCTTTTGTAATGCGATGTTTTCCCCATATAAAGCTTGAGAATGGAAAATACGAAAAGAGAAAACAACATAAACAACGGCCGCAGTACAATCAATGGTCAGAAGGAAGCATACTTCTGAAGGGCGCCGCCCTGCTCTATCTTTCACACTGCTGGATCCTTCGCTATGCCTCCCTGGTTTTACTGATGCATCACCTTGTGGAATCTACCTGAACACACTAAAGTCTGAATAGACTGAATTGGGCCCGGCCACAGATGAAATAATATTAAATGCCCGGCATGCAACCGGGTAAGGTATGGATTCCAAAAGGGGCGGAAAGTTTCTGTCTTGTTTTCTAAAATCATATAAATAAAGAAGTCATAGAAAGCGTTTATTAAAATTCATGTAAAAAAACCGGTCAAGTGCAAGTCGGACACGCGCGCCGAAGGTTCCGATATACCTATAGTATTTTTGGAAGCAATAAAGTCTATTTTCAGGACCGCAAAACTAAATTTATTTGTAAAGGTTTTTTGCAGATTTCTGAAAAACTGTGCAACTAAGAAAGATCGTTTTATCTTTGCTGTAAAGTTTACATAAACTTCTGTCAACTGTAATTAATTCAGATTTTTCTTACACAAACTTCGGAGAAAAGGGGGGAATGGGATTTCTTTATGACATTTTTTATCATAACTTGAAAACTAAGAAACGTAACAAAATACAAAAATATATTTTAGAATGTACAAGTAAAGCCCTTTCATATGATACCCCACTTGACCTAGTAGCGACAATTAATATTTTGGCCCCCTTTACATCCTACTTATAATTACTAGCTGTGCCCGCGGCTTCGCTCGCGTGAAATTCAGACAATGTGCAGTTTCTCCCTCTCCCCCTCCCTCTCAACCTCCCCCTCCCTCACCCCCTGCCCCTCCCTCTCCCCATCCCTCTCCTTCTCCATTTCCCTCTTCCTATCCCTGCCCCTAACCCTACGCCTACCCCTATCCGCTATCCCTATCCTTACATAAACATAGAAACTAAACCCATATTGATTTTTAGACATTTTTACCCTATCGCACCCCAAACCCATCCCCAGGGGATGATGGTATTTCACGTCCACCACGATGGATTTCAAAATTGTTGTAGTTCTCGTAATCAGCGACCCGATAAATCATACAAACGACACCCATATTGATTTTTAGACATTTCAACTCTATCGCACCCCAAACCCATCCCCAGGGGATGACGGTGTTTCACGTCCACCACGTTGGATTTCAAAATTGTTTTAGTTTTTTTAATCAGCGACCCGATAAACCATACAAATGATACTCATATTGGTTTTTAGACTTTTTCACCCCATTTCCCTCTTTCAGGAGTTGAATTTGGGGTGGAATTTCAACACCAGTGATGTGCGTTCCACAGAATTACAACCCTAATGACTAAATAATAAATTTAGTGGATTTTCAACTTCATCCCCCTTTTCACCCCTTGGGGTGTAGAATTTTCAAAAACCCTGAGACACGTAAAACTTAATTTTTAGTCGTTAGTCTAATGACAAATTTTGAAGATCCTACATTCAAAACTGACGGACTTTCATACAAATTTTCATCCCATATTTCACCCTCTTAGGGGATGAATTTTGAGAAATTCTAAAACGTCCTTTTTTATTTTTTACGGAGCTCAAAGCACTTGCATCTTAACGCACTATTATCAATTCGTTAAAATTATTGAAAATATAACAGCCCTTATAATGATCACGTTTTTTCCATAGATAATACATTTTTTTTAGTCCAAAGCAAAAACCAAACGTGAACTCAGGGAGGGCCATTTCTTTACTCACCCTCTTCTCACCCTTTACTCAGCTCAATTTGTTTATAAATTAGCCAAGATCTCAACTTAATGAAAGAAAGAGATAGAAATATAAATCTTAACTCAGGTTGAGTCGAGTTTCCTGAACAGGTAGACGGGCGTTTAAAATTTTAGAGAACTGATTTTGCTAAAGGACAACGGAGATTATGTGACACATTTTTTTAACTCTCGAATAACACTCGATCATCTTGAATCACTGGAAAATTTATCCCAAAACGTGCCGAAAAACCTTCTCAATCGTCCCGAGTACACACGGCCGCACATCGGTAGAGACACTTTTGGACCTTATGGCGTGATAATAGAGTTGAAAAAGTTTCTACCGACAAGCGGTTGACCGTACCTATTTAGATTTACAATTCAATAGAAAACCGGTCAAGGGTGGTGCCGTAGTACACTCAACAGCACATCAGTAGAAACACTTTTGGACCTTATAGCGTGGTAATAGAGTTGACAAAGTTTCTACCGACGAGCGGTTGACCGTACTCACCCAGTACGTAAAATGATAGGTTGTAGTAGTTTAACATACATGTGTACAAGATAGTGACTTTTGGACGTCAATATCTCAAGAAAAGGTAATGGTTTATACTTACATGAAATTTAGGAAAAAAATAGGATTCTATAGGCGGGTCTTACTCTTCGACCAATATAAAGAGTTATGGGCCTTATCCGTACAAAACGCTAATAAAAAACAAGTCTCGCTACAACTACATGTAAACGCACACCCACGGTTACAGTTTTCCTAATCACATGCACACACAGTCCCTAACAGAGATAGAAACACGCGCTCGCACCGTAGCGCGAGCGAGATAGCGAATGTTCGTCGAGATGCCGTCGTTTCAATCACGCGTCGCTGAATAATGGCGGCAAGGCCGGCGAAGGTTTTTTATCAAGAAAATTATCAAATAATTAGATTTTACAAAAAAATATATTAACAAGTGAAATGTGACGCCTAAATCTTCGTTCGTATTTTCTTGAGTTATTTGAATACTTTGAAAAGCACAGGACGGCTTTATTTTATTAGAAAGGCGGGAAGTTAATTATTTGCTCACACGTGTTACTCGTTGAGCATCCGAACACCGACTAAATCAAAGTGAGTGACCTCACTCACTTGATCGGTTTTCAAACGATGTTCCATATGGCCCGTCTATAAGGGCTCCCGCACACGACCGAGAATCGGTGGCCGATTATCGCCCAGGACAAGGACGGAAGATCCAGGTGATAACACGTAAGAGCGGGATGCCGACAAAAAATCGGCCACCGATTCTCGGTCGTGTGCGGGAGCCCTAACTCTTTATATTGGTCGAAGGGTTACTTTTTAGTTTGGGTCTTACTAACCATGCAAAATTGCAAGTTTGTAGGTGAAATAGATTTAATTTTAAGGGGGGAGGCGGGGGTCGACAGTAGCCTCAAATGGTTCGTGCTGCTCTTACGTTGTGGACACATGTTCCGCAGGTAGAGTTATTACAAACGAGTTGATGTTTTGTAAATCCATCATGTAAATCCATCCGGTGGCTAATATATATGTTTCCCGTATCACTTTAGTGTATTTTTTTTTTCAACCTGTATATTCTGGGTGCACGCGTGCGCATACTCTATTTAAAAAAAAGGTCCTCCGTTTTTTAGAGAATCTATCCAAAAACACTCCTATTTATCCATTTATAAATTACCGCTAAAACCGCTCATCAGCCGCTCGTCTGTGTTTCCTTTACTTGTCAAATGGTCATTTTCTCAGAACAAAAACCTCCTTGCTTCGCTCTTTGGTCATTTTACTGAAAGTGACTTCTATGAAATTTTCAATGAAGTTTTCAGTTTATGAGGACATGGACCTCAGAGTAAAAAACTATAGAGTCCGCCATATGCATATTCTGTATGAGCTAGTGAAGCGTGAAGCGTCTCACTGTCGCCCATGCTAGTCGGTCAAAAAACTCAGTTAAGTTTTACAAAAATCAAGATATCTTTTAAAAACTAATGTTTTAGTATAAACTTTGTTTACGGAAGTGAAAATATATTGTTTTTTACTTGTGAATTGATCATTAATACTAAAAACGGAAGCGTAAATAATCCGTAATAGCCATTTTATGCGTGATTTTTAACACTGTTTTTTTCCTGAATGGTAAGTGTTTGCACCAGAAAAACTGTGGTAGTAGCATTTATTAGTCCCATGTCACATATTTCTCAGAGAGAAAGATAAAAATTTTACGTTTTTAGGATTTGAAAAAAATTCCATACATTTTAGTATGGAGGTCCCTCGCAAGAAAGTGCTACGCTTATGGCTCCCTCCTTAGCAGCAAGAGCTGCTACTAAAACCTCCTTGACATGGACAGTGTTATTTATCAAGAGATATCGCACAGATGTCACTTTCTGATAAAAATAACTTTGAAAAGGTAAACGCAGACATGACAAACGTTGCGACATTGTATTTTTAGATACATCAGCAAAATTGCTAACTGCTTATTGTGGACGGAACAGAGAAAGCTTATGTGGTAATGAGGACATTGTAAAAAACCGGCCAAGTGCGAGTCGGACTCGCGCACCGAGGGTTCTGTACCAATTGTATTAGTTGAAATTTCAGTAACTTACTGTGCTAGATTTTTTGAGTCCGACTCGCACTTGACCAGTTTTGATTATTTGTTGTTATTTAATAGCTTATGCACTATAAATAACACAAATCATCACGCTTGTAAATGTTCCCGTTTTTACGATAGAGCTAAAACAAAAAATCGAGCAAAAATCGCCTACACGCGTTTAACAACACGTTTGTAGCAGGGATGCCTGCCTTAATTTTAAATTTTTAGTATTTGTTGTTATAGCCACAATAGAAATACATAATCTGTAAAAATTTCAACTGTCTACCTATTACTGTTCATGAGATACAGCCTAAACAAAATAAAAAAAAAAACGAAAAAGACTTTCGTAGCATCTTATTCCTTCGTTTTTAAATATTTTTTAAAATAAGAAATACAGTATTCCTCTGCTCAACGAGCTCTAAACAACAATACCCCAATCAATGGGGAAGGTAAAAAAAAATTTTGCGACCCTCTTCAGCTGTTCATTTTTAGGGTTCCGTACCTCAAAATAAAAAAACAGAACCCTGTCTGTCTGTTTGTCAAGACCCTTTTTCTCACGAATGAGAAGAGGTATAAAGTTAAAATTGATAACGAATATTAAAGTCTATAAACCACACAAGATCTGAAAATTTCAATTTTTTACAACGACGCAATCAAAAGATATGGCTTTTTATGTCCTCATCTCCATACATTTATGCAAAAAAGCAAAACCTACAGGGCACTTCCCGTTGACCTAAAATTATGAAATTTGGCAAGAAGCTAGGTCTCACAGCACAAATAATGGGAAAAGTCTAAAATCATTAAATATTTCAATAATTCACACAATTAATAGTAACCAATTAAGGTGAGCTCCCTTTTCAAGAAATTTTCTATAAAAGAGGGGTCAAGTTGGATGATCGCAGAGTTTTTAAAATCAAAGAGCAAACTCTTTTAGTATATCATATGTATAGTAGATAGGTACGGAACCCTTAGGGCGCGAGTCCGACTCGCTCTTGGCCGGTTTTTTTTATTTTTAGTCTTTGTTGTTGTAGCGGCAACAGATATACATAATTTGTAAAAATTTAAAATTTCTACCTATTACGGTTCATGAGATACAGCCCGCTGACAGACAGACAGACTGACAGACAGACATCGGAGGGATATCTATAGGGTCCCGTTTTCACCATTTGGGTGCGGAACCCTAAAAATCAACGAAAATTATTTATGGAGTACAAAACAGTTTTGGCTATGTGTAAGGCTTGATCTTCTTATCAACGACTCACAAACAAAGGTCCTTTTGAGGGTCCTTTTTCTCACGAACGGGTAAAGGTATCAGGTTGAAAATGATAACGAATATTAAAGTATATTTAAACCACATAAGATCTGAAAATTAATTATTTTACAACGACGTAATCAAATGATATGACTTTTTATGTCCTCATCGCCATACATTTATGCAATAAGCAAAACCTAGAGGGTACTTCCCGTTGACCTACAATTATGAAATTTGGCAAGAAGCTAGGTCTGACAGTACAAATAAAGAGAAAAGTCTAAAATTATTGAATATTACAGTTTTTCTCACAACTAATAGTGGTTACTAAGGTGGTTAAGGTGAGCTCCCGTTTAAAGAACTTTTCTATAATAGAGGGGTCAAGTTGCATGGTCGCGGAGTTTTTAAAGTCAAAGAGCAAATAGATAGGTACGGAACCCTTAGGGCACGAGTCTGACTCGCACTTGGCCGGTTTTTTTTTTTAGGTTTTCCGCTAGCAACTTGAAACGTTTGAAATGCTTTGTCTTCTTTAGGCAGTAGGAATGAGTGTTGCTGTCTGTATATCTCTTGCGGTTAAGTGAGAGCTCACCTTTAAATAAAACGAACATTGATAGATTTAGTAGATTTTACAACAAGTGCACAAAACGAACCATTTTTCTGAGACTTTTAGCAGCCCGAGCCGAAGGCGAGGGCTGATAGTAAAGTCGAGGATAAAATGGTTTTGTGGACGAGTTATAAACTTTGCTTTTCACTTAGATTGCGAGGAAATAAAACGTAAAAGGACTCTCTAAATGTAAATGAAGAATGACTTTCAATTGACTATTTCAGACAAGGCAATACATAGATAGAATACGATCCATATATTTGTATGTTTTCTTTTGATCTAGATTAGCGGTTTTCTTCTTCTTCTTTTCGAGTCATCGGCAAAACTGACTATACAAGCTTAGCCCAAAAAGTAGCCAAATAAATAGCCTTTTAGTTGCCTTCAAGAAGGTCCCTCCGAGTGCAGGAAACTGGAGAAGTAGGGTACGACAGCAAGTGTGTCATAGTTTGCAAAATACTGCATTCACACTTGTCGTTATCAGAGAAGCCCCACCTCTTCATGAGTTCCCCGCACCTGCCAACGCCCGATCGCAGTCTGTTCAGTGACTTCCATATGGATCAGGGAAGATCGTGACCTGGTGGCAGCTTTTCGGCGGTAAGATCTTCAGACCAACGTTTGGCTACGTATTTGAACATAACATTAACATGTAGCTGAAGCTGCACATCTAAATTACTTTATTTTGGTCGTCAGCTCAGACTTTTTATTGGTCAACTTTATAGGTCGTGCAAACAACCTGAAAAATAAAAATACTTAGGTATTTAAAAGTTTTGACTAAATAAAATAAAATTGTTCAGTTAAACTACAAAAGCATTTGTAAGCAAGTGGATTGTACTCAGATCAAATTGTGATCCATTTTATGGAATGTAAATACGTATTATATAGGGCATATAGGCCACGGGTAAACACCCATATTTCTCCACTTTGAACGCAGGAAAATTTTGCGAAACTGGCCAAGCAGTGTTTTATAAGATATTCAAAGTTTACAAAAGGCTACCAAGCCCTTCATCTTCTGCTAAATCTTTGAAAACAATTTGAAAATATATGGAGAACTAAAATCATGTTTCACTTACCATTATTACATTATAATTGAATAAATTTATATCGCTGGTCGCTAATGCACATTGCATATGATTATTTTCGTTCTTTCCAGTAGGTTCCTAGCTTGGTACATACTAATTAAATACTAAATAAAATGAATATGTAAAAAATTGTTGTTTTCATATCTCATAATGACATTTCTTTGACGGATTTGTGCGATTTGTGCGATTTGTGCCCTTCGAAAAAATTTCTACTAGATTTTTGATGACAGTTATGTCAGATAATCCTTCTTTTCATACAACTCCAAATAAGTGAAAGAGACAAATATAGACTTTACGTGTTCGTTATAATCCTCCCGGTCAAGAATCGACCCGACTTACCCTCAACTCAAATCAGAAGGAAAGGCAACGACTATCGAATAGCTGAGTTTTAGCTGAGGTCCTGATGCAACGTGCTGCGCATGCGCTAAGTTATACTTAGGGTTGAGTCGCGACTATAAATTCGAGCCTTAGACGCGAAGAATATCACTGCCCCGCTGGAATGTACTTATACAGTGCTTTTAATTTGTATTTCCAGCTGCACCACATTTGAAAAAAAAAAAAAATTTACTTTTTTAAATAAAATTACCATCTGCTCCTATGTGTTTGTCCCATTTATTTGAAATGATGGCACGACCAACGTGTGAATGCCGTTTGCGGCTCGTGGCAAATCCCTTGATTCGTGCACAAAAAACCGACAACCGACGGCCAACGGGCGCAGCCAACGTCTACTAGGCCCGTTTGCGTGAGTTTGCGACAAACGCTCGCCGGCGGCGTGCCGTCGGTTGTCGGTTTTTAGTGCACGTGTCAAAGGTATTTGCAACGAGCCGCAAACGGCGTTCACACGTTGGCCATGCCTTCATTTCAAATAAGTGCCTAGGAGCAGATGGACGTTTAATTTTATTTTAAATAAGTAAAATTATTATTTTTTTTTTCAAATATGGTGCAGCTGGAAATAAAAATTAAAAGCACTGTATAAGTATATTTTAGCGGCAGCGATAGTCTCCGCGTATACGTCCATCTTGCTTGACAGACCTACACGGAACTCACAGACTACTTAGAGATACTGACGGAACTGAATGAGCCGCACCAACGTCTGAACGCTATCATCAAGCTTGCCGAACCGGCGCTGCCAGCGGCGCGGCTAACGATTGGGCCAACGTCTACTGGGGGCTTTACTGTAATGGCAGACTGGACAAGAGTCATAGCCAATTATTGAATTAAAAATAAAAACTGTCACCTCTCTTAGTGACATGACAGTTTTTATTTTTATTCTGTGATAGGCTACGACTATGTTCTATTCTGCTGTACGGAAATCGATATTTTACGAATATGAAAAAAAAAATTGGATATTTTTTTTATTATATTTCGTAAGCTTCATTCGAAGATATAATTAACCCAGTAGTCCCAATTCTAGCCCGCGGCAACTAATCGCACATACTTTAGAGATTTTTTAAAGGTTTTGAACCAGTTTTGTTCATATCGTTTGAAAAAAGCGCGCCAACACAACACGCCACCTGGCAACCCGGGCGGCACTTTTACTCATTCTTTTTCTGTGCGTGGCAACGAAAGCACATAACGCGCTCTCAATTTTCAATATTTAATATTAGTTTTATTTTAATTATTATATGCTTAAATCAAGTTTAAATTCGTGTAAATTTAGTGTGGAAAGAAGTGCATTTTAGTGAAAAATAGCAATCGAAAAAAGCATACAATGATGTAAGGTGAGTAAAAAGCACGTGGCTAGCCTCCAAATTTTGGAGTGCTGGGATCTTCAGAACGTAATTCAGGTGGGTCAAAGCTACTACTTTATTTTCATATTATTCAAAGTGTTAGTACGGATTTAGTGTGGTTCAGAAAGGCAGTAATTGTTATATCTGGGAGGTTGGATGTAGTCCAACACGAAGGAAAATTCCGTCTGGAGGGTAACCGTGTGTTATCACGAAGACTAATTCGGTCTGGAGGCCAACCGCGTGTTGACACGACGACAAATTCGGTCTTGAGGCAAACCGTGTGTTAGCACAGACCTATAAATTGTATTGAGTTATGCAGGTTAGTGATCGATTGTATGTAGGTACACATGCATACTCAAGTTAAACCTGTCTTATTTATGTATTTTTTTCAAGGTTATCCTCATTTTGAAAAACAATAATAAATAACCACAATCCGTCTGGAACAATTTTATACTACCTCAAAATGGTACTTGGTGATTCTTATAAAATGTGCAATTCGGAAAGTTGGACATGAGCCAACACGACCGTAGATACGTAATAATCATACAATTACAGGGTCCGGAGGGTAACCGTGTGTTATCACAGGGACTTAACGGAATTTTAGTTCGTAGCTGAGAGTTTACTTATAAACTATGTATAAACTAGACAATTACCTACCCACAAAATAATAAAATTATACAGACTCATTTCATCATTCGTCAAGTTCTACCCACAAAAAGAAAAACAGATTTCATTCCGAAATCATTTAAAACAGCTTACTGACAACCCACGAGCGATGTGTACTGGCCAATTGGTTTACGGTTGTTTTAGTCGGTGACCCTATGAAAACGTTTGATTTGATTTACTATAAAACAGATATATGTGTTCCGTAACCAAATACAAAACGGACAAGCCAGATAGACCCATTACACACTTCAGAAGTCGTTCGAAAAGAAATAAATGAGTAAATAATTACTTTTGAATTTTAACTGGTGTACGGCAATCTCTCAAGCGAACTACCTACATATGCCAAAAATATGTAAACACACAAGTTTTTAGCTCTCATAGCTTAAATAAGATACATATTACGCATCAGAAGTCCGTAGACTATAATAACTTTGAAAATATTATAAATTTATCAGGGCACTGACAAATTCTAGCCAAATTATGGCTGCTGTTATCGATTTTGAAATAAAAACTTAAATAGTCTGGAGGCTAACCGCGTGTTAGCACGTGGACGTGTTATTATTAAATTGACGTTCAAGCATCGTTCAACAACAATGTTCGTATTTCTATACGGCCATTGACATATCCATCTTGCTTGCTGGATAAATAAATGTATCTGTTAGAAGAAACTGAATCTTTTAAAATCTTTATTTAATATCAATCAACGTTAAGGCCAGACTTTAAGAAGTCGTTTCTAAATGTTTTACTTGTTTAATATGGTAAATAAATGCCTACCTTTCATATGTAATGAATGATGCATCAAAAGAGAGGTTCTACTTGCAGCGTAAAAAGATTTTTCTTCATAAAATATTTCTACATCACCGTTCCTAAAAACGACGTAATCTAGCAAGATTGGTAGCAACCAGGGAAGTCTGGACAGCCTCCCCTCAATTTCACCAATAGCTGGAAAGAAAGGGGGGGGGGGAAGCACACAGGGCCCCCTTCGTGAGCAACGGAGGATTTCATATGGTCAAAAACCAGAATCATTTCAAGTCGCGTATGCATCAACTCTATGGCGACTGAGCTCGTGACTTGTCCCATAGACGACCTGATCCTGTTCTGCTGGCCGTCCTCTATTTATTCTATGCATAAATGTATACATTAAACAAACATACATTATTGTACACATTAAATGAAAATAAAGACTGATCCAGATATAGCAATGAACCATGAGTATTGAGTAGCTCTAATTTGGTTCATTACATTCATTTTGACGGCCAGCTAAGTGCTATCTGTCGCAAACTACCCCGTAATAATCCTATAGCTAAGGATTGCTTTCTATGAAATTTTTGCTGTGGCAAGCCAAGACCTTAGTGGGAGCAAGTCTATTCAAAACTTGCGCAAATGGAAGGCTATCGGGCTACTACTAATTCGATAGCTTAAGACTGTTTTATGATCGCACACTACTTCAATCTAAGAAGTTAACGTGTTCTCTTCATTGAAAGTGTAATAATAGTATGATGACTTGGGGTAGTTAACATAAATTATTATATTATTTTATTGTCATAGTGTACACTCGGCCGCACGCCAGTGGAAACACTTGGACCTTGAGCAAATATCTGCTTTCGGGTGTCTGTAGCGAGCGTAGCGCTAGTTCAGCTTAAGCTGGTTTTGTTTCAACTTCCATGCTGAAGGGTGTATGACCTTTGAGAAGCCGCAAATATTTCACTAACCGATAAGCCTTAAATCACGCTTGCTGCTGACTTCACATTCACGTCAAATATCTGGGCTTTGTAGTACTAATACTAGGTAACCGTACCTTCGTAACTTATGTGATTAATTTTTTTTTTAATTTGTCATGCTCTTTTATGCGCGCATCTGCGCATCCCATACTTCATCATAGTTAATCGCGATACCGAATAACTTTTAAAAACAAACTAGCGAAGAAAAACGTTGTACGACCTAAACAACCATACCAATTTTTAGGCTTCATTTCGCTATATGTAAAGCCTTGCAAAAAACTGCTCAATTTATAGCACTTTTTTCTCCTAAAATTAAGAGTGATTCATTGTTGCGCATTGTCCATTTTATGGCCATCAACAGGTTATTTGATCGGATAATAACAGAAATATAAAATTCATTCAATAGAATGACTTGACCTAAACAATGCGGAATCGATACAATGAGAATTGGTGTAGCTTTTTAATCGGTTAAAAAGATATGAGTAACTAACAAAGATTACAAGAATTTTAATCCTAAGTTTTTGCTGATACTCCTATGAGTACTACAAAAGCCCTCTTGTCTCTCACACCAATACTGAAGGTACGTGCACGTAAGTGTCAGTTTACTATTGTCTAATGTGCGGTAGTACCTACGTTACGTATACGCAATCGATGATTCCATCTAAATTCGAAGTTAGTTGATTTCATCGTATTTTTTTTTCTTATTCCCATAACCCTGAACAAAAACTTTATTCATAAAATATAGTTATTTGCAGCCAAGCTTTAGCTACTTTGGAATTTCTTTCCTGACCGTGGCAGAGCAGACCTAATTTCCCTTGATTTTAAATTCAACGGAAGTTGTAAGTAAACTTTTGTTATGTTTGGTAAGTAAACTGAAAGGTCATAATATCCTTCTTCTTGTACCCTGGCAGCGATGCCACTTTCCAGGTTTTACTGGTTTAAAAGGAACATTAATAGCGACAAATCACTTAACGATGATTAAACATTTATTTCATACACGTAAGTTTACCCTTTTTCGGTCCCAGCGTCCCCAATAGGAGATATTTGTTATAACTAAAATAAAACTTATGGTTTTATTGTATCTTATAGTACATAATAGAACTGTCAAAATTCTGCGCTGGGTTTGACGAGACTATAAGTCTCGCGTGACATGGGTTGTTTTAAATTTCTACGAAGTCGAAAGCGTGATCGATTTTATGTAAAAACAACAAAATTTAGGTCTTATGTGCCTCTGTTCTTGTAACATTATATCTGTTGTTTAATACTCTCATAAACAGCAGTTACTGTTCATTACCTATTCTCCCTTCTTTAAGTAGGCAGAAAAGACACTTAAGTAGAGACCAGATACATTCGATTTTCTACCAGAAGGGTTCTCCGAAACTTAAGTTTGCATTTGGTACTTATATAAAGTTATAAACAATAATCATAAAGAAATGTGCCAAACCAAGCACAATTTTACAGCATTGTGGCTCAGAGAATAGAAACGTTATCTCATAATAAATATTAAATATCAAATGAATGCTCTTTATCTAGAGAAATTATATGATATTAATTACCAGGGCAGTGCAGAGCAAAGATTTATTTATATATTTAAAGATACATTAGGGACACAGACAGACCTCGGCCAAAGGCCTTGATCTGATGATTTTTCCAGTTACTCTTCTAGATTTCATACACTAATGTAACTGAGTTATACTCAGGAGAAATAACATTTTGCTCTGACTGTGTAAAAGTTCATAATCAGTTCATATTAGCTCTGGATACATTTGATCTTGATATATAATCTGATTCTTGGTACAAGTTACCTAACTTATACTCTCGTGACAAGAAACACCGGCACAATTCAAACAACAGTAAGCCGGACAAAAACATTCAAAACGAATTGTATTCCTTCTAAAATGTTTTATAGTTGCTTTATAATTTTAACTGTCTATCTCATCAGCTTACACTGGCTCACAGCATTCATATGCATCCTTTTGTGAACCTTATGATAAATTTAACCAATTTGAAATTGAAATTTTTGATATTTTTGCACTTAAATATTTGATAATGTATTTTGTTATACTTTTAAAAACGTGTAAAAGTATTTAATGTGTAATAAAGTACGAAACTTCCTGCTCTAAACATCTACTGGGTTAATTATATCTTCGAATGAAGCTTACGAAATATAATATATGATCAAACGAACTTCTTGAATGAAGTTCGATCAATATTATATGAGTAAGCTTCATTCGAAGATATAAGGTCCCACCCCTCCCAACCCCGGAATAGGAAGTTTCGAAAGCTCTACAATCTCTAAATAATGAGTAAAAGTGCCGCCCGGGTTGCCAGGTGGCGTGTTGTGTTGGCGCGCTTTTTTCAAACGATATGAACAAAACTGGTTCAAAACCTTTAAAAAATCTCTAAAGTATGTGCGATTAGTTGCCGCGGGCTAGAATTGGGACTACTGGGTTAATTATATCTTCGAATGAAGCTTACTCATATAATATTGATCGAACTTCATTCAAGAAGTTCGTTTGATCATATATAATAACTTATTAAACTTACCTATCTCTATTAACAGGCCAAAGTATGTACCCTGCATTTGTGTTTCTGTTGCGATATATAAAACCAGCCAAGTGCGAGTCGGACTCGTGCACGAAGGGTTCCGTACCACTAAGGTAAAAATACCGTCTTAGGTATGGACGTGCGTTACACACGAGTCCAACACGTATTTGACCAGTTTTTATTATTTGTTGTTATTTAGACTTATGCACTATAAACATACCAATTTTCACGCTTGTAGAACATATTTTTACGACAGAGCTAAAACGAAAGTCGAGCAAAAATCGTCTACAAACACAGGGTTTTAGTAGGTAAGCTCCACTTAATTTATTTGTTTTATTTTATTATTTGTTGTTATAGCGGCAACATAAATGGGTACATTATCTGTGAAAAGCAATATAAAGTGGATAAGAATATCTACACGTTTAATTTAAAATCTTAGATTATTGTTTAAATAAAACAACTGTTTAAGAAAACAAAATATACAGGGTTATTTTTGGACCCCTAGCCAAATTTTAGTATGTTGCTCAGAACATGAAACTGAACAACTTTCTCAAAGAAACATGGGTCGAAAAACGATAAAAAATTTTGATCGTCCCATACAAATTCAACTGTTGCTGGTGCAAGGTTTGTATGGGAGACCCAAAAATAAAATTCGTTTTTCGATCCACGTTTCTTTGGGAAAGTTGTTCAGATTTGTGTACTGAGTCACATACTAAAATTTGGCTAGGGGTCCAAAAATAACCCTGTATAATAACGGAAAATCGGAAAGGTACACCAGGCGGAACACAAGATAAGTAGGCGCCGCAACACAATGGGCACCCTTTTTCTCAATTTGTCACTCTACTATCGATAAAATGGACGTTGGAAATTATCACCACTATAATGTTATACAGATTTTTTGTCTTTTACCCCCTCATTGTATAGGTAACATAAAGGAGGAAATCTTTTGGAAGCAGGTTGATTTTAAATGCAGCTTACATTTGGATCTTTTTACAAAGATTTCGGACGTCTTTGCTTCGCTTGTTTTTACAAAAATTTTGCACCTCCATGCTTCTGTGCTTTTTCATATCCATATTTGTTTTTTTTTATTACGAAAGAAAAGCAGAAACAAAATAAGTCTGTGAACAAAATACCCGGAAAAGAGGCTTTATACTATTGGTATAATGTGAAGGAAGGTAAATGTCCAATCTTCCTTGACGATGTGGACTTCCCTTTACGAAGCAAATCCGTTCAACAAACACAAATAAATGTGTGAAATGGATAGGTATAGTCTACAAAATTAGTAGTTCATACTTAAACTAAGTAAAATTTAAAGAAAAATACGCCAACAAAGTGGTAACATAAAATCTTGAAAAAAAATTATAGGATATCTCCCATACAAGTAAAGTGGGGGTGATTTTTTTTCTTGTCTACCCCGTCGTGTGAGGTGTCATTGGGCAGGTTTTTTAAAAATAATATGAATCTGGAAAGATTATTACAATATAGTGAAATTAAAAGGAAAACTATCAAAGCTAAGTAGGCTTCACAGGTTAATGAGCTACTCGTATAGACGAAAAACTGGAAAAATCAGGCGGTAGAACCTGGCTGAGGTAAAAAGTTTATGTTATGAACGTTATAAAATAATTAATGAAAACTTGCTTTAGATGAAAAATCGTAGAAAAACTACGGAACCCCTTTACTGCGCGTGGCCCGACACGCACTTGGCCGGTTTTTCTATTACCTTGTATATTTTTATCTACAGTTTTGATTGCCATTTATTTCAAATTTATATCGTTAAGATAGGCTACTATTCGCTCTTAGCCCCTCTTAGCGCTTTACAAGTGCCTTGTACCAATAAATTGTACATCTATTAATTTACCCGACTGTACCTTAGTCTCTATTTCCCTGTTCATGCCGATGCGTTGGCTTCGTTACCGCTCGCACGCTTCAAGAATCTCGCAATCTTGTTTTGTTCAGCTGGAAAACAAAAGAGTACTCGTAAAAAATGTAAAAAGCATTGCGGAAGAGAAAAAGAGAGTCAAGCGTGAATACAGTTTGTAAATTAAGGGTTCCGAGGGATGGGGTGTGAATATTTTTGTTTAAAATAAACGATGTCCACCTACTTTTTATTGATCTTGCATTAGGTGATTTTTAAAATAATTTTTTTATGATTGTTATTTAGGTGAATAAAGGTGGGTGTGAAAGGACATATCTCGTAACGGATACCATTGATTAGGACCGTTCACAGAGCAGAAACAAAGTAGAGTTGCCCGTTCTTGTTTTCTATATAGAATCAGGTGAAGCTGGCAAACGGGGTTGCGGGGGACGTTAAGCGATGCCACCGCCACCTAGTAATGAGTATTAGAACCAAATGGAGCTCCAGAATAGAACCTAGTGGAATCTGGGGTGTGCTTATGTTGTTAACCGCTATTCAGCACTAGATGGCAAATCAATTATTTCGACCAGGTACGTACAATAGGCACACCGTAAAAGCCCCCCGGGGCGTGGTGGGGGGGGGGTTCTAGGTAAAGATAAGAAATAATTAAAAATGAAATAAATTAGCTTTATCTTCACTACATGGTATAAAACAAGGTCGCTCCCCGCTGTCTGTCTGTCTGTCCCTATGTATGCTTAGATCTTTAAAACTACGCAATGGATTTTGATGCAGTTTTTTTGTAGATAGAGTAATTCAAGAGGAAGGTTTTTATGCATAATACATGCATAATATAGTAGAGAAATACTGATAATTTTAGAGATTTCTAATGTGATGTCGTAAATAAACAAATTTTTTGCGCTTACATTGCAAACGCTGGCTGAACCCTGCGAGATAGATCAAAATAATGTATTTTACACCTTCAAAAGGTCTACAAAAAAGTCGGCGATGGTAGATGCCTATCTCTTAGGGATAACCCACAATAACCATTTTTTATCCTTCGAGAAATACTGGCTTATTTATGAAGCGATTTTAAGCAATACAGCAATAATCCTTATCCTATTAAGTACCTTTAATACATTGTGCATTTAATATAGATCAATCTGGCCCTTTACAGCATGTAGTTTAAATAAATGTTTTCCAAGATATTACAGATTAAAATTCAGGGACATAGCGGTTCCGGCGGTATCGGCCGGGGGGCCGGCGGCGTGTGCCTATAAAAAGCTGTGAACGTTGTGTCGCAGCCGGATTGAAGAATCCGCCTTATTACAATTTCGCGCCGCCGTATTAAAAAACGTCGCCGTTTTGCTTTGATTTCTCAGTTGAAAGATCGTAAAATTTTTGACCCCCCGTTTTACTTTATTCTCGAGTACGTCCCTGAAATTTGTCCCAAGTACGTCTACTTGGCACTAGGTGGCATTAAGAAAATTGCCATCGCGATGCAGGATTGTATACTAAATTCAATGTTCTAGAATATTCTACATAAAAAATAAATAAATGTCAAATTAAATACTTAGGAGTGGAAAGTAAATCTGTTTCCGTTTATTTTATTTTGAACATTCGTGCAGATTTTACATCCAATGATACAACACTTCATTTTGCACTGGAAAACACGTTAAAATAAAGATCTCCGAGGAACAGTAACGTGCACACTCCACGAGAACTAGTCGCGTACTGATGTCAGCGCTCCTAGCGTGGAGTATCAGGACTATAGAGTATGTGACGTCAGGACTACATTGATTGCATCAAGGCTACATTGCTTAGAGCACCTCTACTTTGTTTCTGCTCTGTGGGACCATTAAACTAAAAAAAATCTTGCTTCAAAAACAAGTCCAAATATAGAAAATAAAGATTTGTCTAACAGAACGCATGATCAACAATGCAGTTTCTGTAAGAAGTCTAATCTAGGTCTAGGGACGTTTTTCTGCTGTTTGTTGAAAATTGTTCAGTTTTATGTTCAGGATCTACAGTTTCAGGTTTCGGGAGATTTCTACACTCTGTATATAAACGATCCGGCAGGGCTTTCTTTTTTATTTTATTTTTCAACAGTTACAAAATATTTGCGATAAGGAACCCTAAAAGGTTGAACATTTGGAGTTATAGCTCGGTCGTGTTGGGAGAGACCGTACAGTCTGCCGGCATGTAAATGGGAATAGGGAAACGTATCGTGTTTACAGCTCAGATTAAGAGATGTATCTTAAAGGCGAGTACAGGGCTTCAAAAGGTACCTAGGTGTTTTATATATGGTGTAAAAAAGTAAGAAGATGTCTTTTAGAGGTGATTCTGAGTCAATGGTATAAAAATATGCTTTTCCGTGAAAAGGTAGGATAAAAAAAATAGGAATAAGAAGTTACATGTGCAGATAGTTCATTGACGTCTTTAATCAGCTGGTGACAGACGAAGATTGTTTTTAAATTTATTCGTCATATCAGCCGTCATATCAAGACGTCCAATGCTGGACATAGACCTCCCCTAAAGATCTCTATGACCTCCCTGACCCCTAAGAACCTTGAACAAAAAAGAGATTTTTTAAGATTTTCTTTCCCATACAAACCTTGCGTCGTAAGTACATGGTTCTGTATGGGACCACACGTGTTTCTTTAGATCTGAGTATCTCTGACATGACAAAAATTTAAGTAATAAAAAATCGGTCAAGTGAGAGTCGGACCGCGCACCGAGGGTTCCGTGCCACAAAGGTGAAAATGCTGTCTTAGTTCTGAACGCGCAGTCACGCAGAAGTGTATCAGTTCCACGTGAGTCCGACACGCACTTGACGAGTTTTTATTATTTACTGTTATTCTATAGTTTACGTACTATAACATACCAATGTTCACGCTTGTAGTTGTTACCGATGTTACGATAGAGCAATAACAAAAATCGAGCAATAGTTGCCTAAAAACATGTTTTTTGTAGGGAAACCCCATTTTATTTATTTTTCATTAATTTTCGTTATAGCGGCACCGAAAATACATGATCTGTGAAAATTTCATTTATTTACCAGTTACGGTTCATGAGATACAGCCCGCTTACAGACAGATATCGAAGGCATAATAATAGGATCCGATTTTTCACCCTTTGGGTACTGAACCCTAAAGATTGCCCTGTTTATCACCAAGAAACGAAAAACAAACTCAGCCCTACCCTGTTTATCACCAAGAACGAAGAATAAACTCAGCCTATCCATGTTAACTGTTTGTATGATACAATTTTTTTTCCAAGTTGTAACCGAGGCTCTGCTATAAAGGTAAAATAAACGAAATGTTTTATTCACTCGTCTAAATCGCGCCTTACAACTTGGTTGTCAGTAACCACATCGCGTGCCATGACGAAGACTTCCTTATTAGCATAGTGCTCTACCTGAGCTTTATTATTCCTGCAGCATCGCAGGGATCACTTGTTCGTGACGTAAAGCGGCTAGTGTTGCCAGAAATAAAAAACTGGTCATGTTCGTGTCAGGCAACGCGCAATGCAGGATTCCGTAGTTTTTTTTATATATTTTTTATTGCAAAGCAGGTATTTCAAAACGTTCATAACATAAACTTTGTACTTCCTAATGCTCAGCGAGGTCCTAGCGGCTGATTGCTGTTTTTTTTTATTATTTCCAGTTTTTCGGCTATAGCTCATTAACCTGTGAAGCCTACTTAACCATGATAGTTTTATTTTTAGTTTCATCATATACAGGGTGTTAATTTAATTGAGTGCCATAGCTTGGAGGGTGTTTCAGTAACGATAAAGGAACACAAAAAAAATATATAATAAAGTCCTACTTAAAAAAAATTAAAACTTCATTGAAACTAAACTAACGCAGAGTACAATGTCCCGGCGCACCGCTCTATCAAAAGCGCGAAAGAGTTTCAGTTACCTTATACATTGACTAGCTGCTGCCCGCGACTCCGTCCGCGTGGGGTTCAGAAAAAGTAGCTAATGACTTTGCCCATGGTTCAAACTATCTTCGTACCAAGTTTTTATTATAATCGGTTTATTGGATAAGTCATAAAAGCGTAACAGACAGACAGACAAACAGTGCAGTTCTCGCCTTTATATTATTAGGTAAACAGAGTACCGATAATACGGATTTTTGTAAATTAAACACCTCATGTTTACGTGTGGACTGTTAGGTCGCCCACTATCCTCGTAAGTGTAAAATCATAGTCGAATTCCACGCGGAGTAACTATGATACCGGTTTCGTTATTTCTTATACAAAACAAAGCCTAACTAAATCTGAGGCTCAGTCACTTAGGCTTCTGTGGCTACTGAAAAAAGAGCGGTACAAAGTCCAAGTTTAGCTTCACATGCTTTTAACTCTACATGTACCTACATACAAAACTGTTGGGCTTCACTTTCGTACAATCTTTGTAACTTATCTCTCCCCTTAAGAGACAATTCCTAAGAAACAATAATTCACTTCTCTCTTTATTTTTTGACGTATTTCGTTTATAAGTACCTACCTACTTCCTAAGTTTTCAAAACTTTAGAACTTTCATAATTTTTTCTACATTTGTTGCACCGCCATGCGGAAACAGGAATTTTTTTATTATTACTTTTACAATAAAACTAAATCTAGATTTTACCAATCTTTAGCTGTACCCACGACTTTTACAAACACAACTGGACCGGATCAAACGGAATTTTCAACAACGTATTTGGCTTTCTTCCGGACAAAATTATAAGCTTTGTTTGATTTTAGCTCGGTTTCACAGCTTGAAACTTTGAACTCTCCTATTATCGGTTTGAATGAACCGATGGCAATAAAAAAAAGTTCAAATATTGCAAGAAAGCAACCCAAATACGTTATTGAAAACCCCGTTTAAGTCGTTCAAGTAGTTTGTGAGGTATTGCGGTGCGGCCGCTTATAATTTCGCGAACCTTCTGTCTGAGTGAACCGTTTGCAATGAAATAAAGCTTATATGTTGCAAAGAAAGAAGCCCGACGCGTCATTGAAAACCTCGTTTGACTTTGAACCAGTTCAGTAGGTGAGGTCTTGGTTCTGCAGCTTGAAACTTTGCGTAGGTATCTTCTGTCAGAGTGAACCTACCTATCGCAATGAAACTAAGCTTACTTATTGCACAGGAGTAAGCCAAACGCGTTATTGAAAGCAACGTTTGAATCTGCTCAAAAGTTTTTGAATTATTCGCGCCTTCGCTTGAAACTTTGCGTAACTTCTATCTGAGTGAACCGTTTTCAACTAACCTAAGCTTATATGTTGTACGGAAGAACCTAATCTGAGCACGTCATGGAAATGCCAGTTGGAGTCGGTACAGTAAAGTAAGCTTGACAGTTTATTGAAAACCCCGTTTGAATCCTTTCAATAGTTTGTGAGTTATTTGCGCCGCCGCATGAAACTTAGCGTAATTTCAGTCTGGGTGAACCGTTTGCAATGAAACTAAACTTTTATGTTGCACAAAAGTAAGCCAAACTCGTAATTGAAAACTCAGTTTGAATCGGTTTGTGAGTAATTATCTTACAGGCAATTTGATACTTTACATTAGTGTAGCTTCTGATTGAGTGAACCGATTTGAATGAAACATAGCCTATATGTTGCTCAGAGCTAAACTTTATCTATCTGTGAAAACCGCGAGAAAATCCGTTCAGTAGTTTCGGAGTTTATCGAAAACATAAAGACAGACAGACAGACAAAAAGTTCAGAAAACATATTTTTGAGTTCTATTAGACGTTTCTTATCGCCCCCACAATTTTTTTTATAAATTTGTCAAAAGTACAGACACGCGATTTCTACTTTTTTATTATATGTATAGATGTATAGATACTCGCGCGCTGGCTTAGTGATACGAGCAGTGCTCCTTGGTCTGGGTTATTGCCCTTCGCGTTAGTTTAGTTTCAGTGGAGTTTAATTTTTTTTAAGTATTATTTTTTTTATATTTCTTTTTGTTCCTTTATGGTTACTGAAACACCCTCTAAGCTATGGCACGCAATTAAGTTAACACCCTGTATACTACTACTGTGAATTTTTCACATTACCGATGACCGTTTAGCCGGCAGGGGGGGGGGGGGGGGGGGGAGAACACTCGACTCCAAGATAAAATTGCGCTTTCAACCTTAATATTTCGCAAACGAATACCTAAATCGAAAATTTGCGTAGTCAGAAGGTTTACTACACTACCACTGACTTACCTGTTTATGCTATAAATCTAAATCTGTGACCATAAAGTTACACGCCCGTAAATGCTTCTTACGTTGATCTATACGCGTAGCTTTAAGATTCAGGGACAGGTTTTAGTTTTCCACCAGAACTGAGCGAGCTGCTTAGCTCACAGCTTTGTGAGCTGAAAAATACAAACCAATATTATTGCCTCATTTGAAAATGGCAATCCTATTTAATTTTCTTAGCGCGCAGTTTTACTCCCTGGCATAACACTAGTAGAAATTCAGGTGGTGGCGTCGCTGTCATCCATCGAACAATCTCAGTAGTAGTGTGGCGTTTTTAGTTCTGCATTTTTTCGCCTGAAGAGAAAAGTCAGTGTAGGTGTTAACAGGTCAGTGTCTAGCCTAACTAACCCCGAAATCAGAGCTTTCAAGCCGCCAATTAACCTCTGTCAGGCCTCAATGACTACTATCTAAGATAGTTCGTCAGGTTATGACTTCCAAGCCAAAAATAACAGTAATACAAAGTAAAAACAACAACAACAACAACAGTAAAAATAAAATACAAATAAACATAGCAAACTATACACTTCATAAATGACAGCTGGCAACACTGTCAGTAGCTCTGTTCTCATTATTCCTGAATGCGAATCAGTGACGTCATTCCGCGCGTATATTTTAGCCTATTGCCAACTCGACAAATTTCCAATAAAAAAAATAACACGCAAAAAAATCCTACTTACGAAAATTTGTCATAAAAACGGTACGGGAGAAATAGAAAGTTCATGCATTTGATGAAGCAAGGATTTGTCAAAACAAGGATTTGAAAAAACAAAGATTTTGATTTTGCCGAACGTCATTGCTTTCTACAGAAGGATGACAGTATAATACAAATCTATTTTCTACTGACGACTCAACCTATCCTCATTTGAGTCAAGGTTTTAAATCCTTTTTTTAAGTGCGCCATAGCCTGTGAATCGGTTCGAATCACAGATTTACAAAGGAGGTGGTTCAAATTCATTTTTTGACGTGACAACGTCTTATAATTCGATGGAGCTGGCTGCACGCACGAAAAAATGCGGCGTTACCTCGCTCTGAGGCGTTCCATTTAAGGCTTGAAGTGCAAGAGAGAGCGCGGAACGAGCGACAAAGAGGCACAATCGGTGTTTCTGTGTTTATATAAGAAGAAGAGTGAAATTACGGGTACGGGTTCGGGTACAAAAAAAAATGAAAAATGCAACCAATCCATCAGTATTTTCTTATGACGTTGTCACGTTCAACTATCGTCAGTAAACCGACTTTACAGACAACCGTTTTTTTTTTCATGCATTTGTTAGCATAACACTTTATTTATATAAAATTTTGTGTTACGTTCTTATATTATTTTTAGGTACCTGATCATGCCAAAAATAACAACTTTAGTCGGTTTTGTTTTATGACCGAACGGGGAAAACGTTACATTGGGAATAAACCGTATTTTTCCCCCATTCTCATAAAGAAACGGCGCGTGGTAGAACAGCCCTTATTATGTTTGTTGAACAACCGTAATGTTGTTATTGTGGTAATAATGTGCGCCTGCTGTGTCTCCTTTATGATGCGAATGAAAGCGCTTTTCTATCTTAATACACTCAGGATGGGAAAAGTTGCTGCGAAATGCGTAATACTGGGTTACTATGTTCTAAATAAAACCGGCTAAGTGCAACTCGGAAATTGCACCGAGGGTTCCGTACCATCACATAATTATTAATTGTATAAATTGAAATTTCTATACATTACTTTGCTAGATTGTTTGAGTCCGACTCGCACTTGACCAGTTTTTATTATTTGTTGTTAGCTAATATACAATAAATACAATACCAATTTACGCGCTTGTAAATATCCCCGTTCTAATGATAGAGTTAAAACAAGAAATCTCCTCAATAACACGTTTGTAGTAGGGAAGCCTCCCTTATTTTTTTTTGTATTTGTTGTTATAGCGGCAACAGAAATACATAATCTGTGAAAATTCCAACTGTCTACCGGGTACAGCCCGAACAATTTTTTTTAAAAAAGCTGACATTGGTGGCGTCTTATTCCTTTGTTTTTAAATATTTTTTAACACTAAAAATACATACTCAACGAGCTCTAAACAACGATGCCCTACAGGCTCAATGGGGTAAGTATTTTTTTTTACCCCCGTTAGCTGTTTGGAGACCCCCTTACTGATGTATTTTTATTTTTCTTGTTTGTTGTTATAGGCAAAAACATACACAATTTGTGAAAATTTCAAATTACTACCGATTAGGGTTCATGAGATACAGCTCGCTGACAGACAGAAAGATAGTTAGACAGACAGACATCGGAGGCATATAAATATGGTCCCATTTTCACCCATTGGGTACGGAACCCTAACAAGTAATAATTAGACATACAAAAAGGATACCTACATAAAGAAGTTCTATGGGCAGTTATACACGTCAACCGGCCCACCCGTTAGCAGTCTGGCCAACGATCCAAGAGCTAGACTTACCCGACACCATACCGAAGATATCCCGGACGTCAGCTTGTACGAGATTATAATGGCTCTCAGACAGCTTAGATACAACAAGGCACCCGGGCACGATGGAATTACGGCTGAGCTTCTGAAAGCAGGCGGAAGGCCAGTGCTTAAAGCTCTTCAGAAACTGTTTAATTCTGCCATACTCGAAGGGAAAACGCCACAGGCATGGCACAGAAGTGTGGAGGTACTCTTCTTCAAAAAGGGTGATAAGACCCTGCTGAAGAATTACAGACCCATCTCACTTCTGAGCCATGTCTATAAGCTGTTCTCGAGAGTCATTACAAACCGTCTCGCGCGCAAGCTCGACGACTTCCAGCCTCCCGAACAAGCCGGTTTTCGTAAAGGCTTCAGTACCATAGACCACATACATTCGCTACGGCAAGTTATACCGAAAACCGAAGAGTATAACCAGCCACTTTGCCTAGCGTTTGTGGACTATGAGAAGGCCTTCGATTCGATCGAGACGTGGGCCGTGCTACGATCTCTCCAGAGGTGCCAAGTCGACTATCGCTACATTGAAGTGTTGAAGGATCTGTACAAAAACGCCACTATGTCAGTTCGTCTTCAGGACCAGGACTCGAAACCTATCCAATTGCAGCGAGGAGTGAGACAGGGAGACGTCATATCTCCTAAACTGTTCACCGCTGCATTGGAAGACGTCTTCAAACTCCTGGACTGGAAAGGACTTGGCATCAACATCAATGGCGAGTACATGACCCACCTTCGATTTGCCGACGATATTGTCGTAATGGCTGAGACCCTGGAAGATATCGGCACGATGCTCAATAACCTCAGTAGGGTTTCACAACAAGTGGGTCTTAAAATGAACATGGATAAGACGAAAATTATGTCTAACGCCCTTGTAGTACCCACTCCACTCAAAGTTGGAGACTCTACGCTCGAAGTTGTTAATGAGTACGCATACCTGGGACAAACAGTCCAGCTGGGTAAATCCAACTTAGAGAAAGAGGTTACTCGTTGAATCCGACTCGGATGGGCAGCGTTCGGGAAGCTCCGCAATATCTTCACGTCCAAAATACCGCAGTGTCTCAAAACGAAAGTCTTTGACCAGTGTGTGTTGCCAGTGATGACATATGGCACCGAGACGTGGCTGCTCACGATGGGCCTTATCAGAAAACTCAAAGTCACCCAAAGGGCTATGGAATGGGCTATGCTCGGAGTCTCTCTGCACGATCGAATCAGAAATGAGGAGATCCGCAGAAGAACTAAAGTAACTGACATAGCCCTGAGAATCGCTAAACTGAAATGGCAGTGGGCAGGGCACATCGCAAGAAGAACCGATGGCCGATGGGGCGTGAGGGTTGTAGAGTGGCGACCACGTACCGGAAGACGAAGCGTTGGCAGGCTCCCCACAAGGTGGACCGACGATCTGGTCAAGGTCGCGGGAAGCCGCTGGATGCGAGCAGCGCAGGACCGGTCGTCATGGAGTTCTTTAGGGGAGGCCTATGTCCAGCAGTGGACGTCTTTCGGCTGATATGATGATGATGACCTACATAAAGACGAAGTTGGACGGTAAGATGAAAAATCGGTAAAAATTATTGTGTTCACGGAAATATCTTGGTTAAGAACGAATTGCACTAACGCATCGAGGTTTCCGTGCTTGTGCTCGCCAAAAAACTTCATCCATGTAGCATCTATCAAACGTATGGGCCATCAAACTTGACCCCTCCTGTACATCAAGTCAGTCAAAACAAACTTCTGCCGTCCCACATTACCTCCCCTGCTGAAACCAGACGGGTCGCTGGCTCACTCCGCAACAGAGAAAGCAAATTTATTTGCATCTCTATTTGCGAGCAATTCTCGCCTAGATGCCGACTCTAATGAGCCACCAACGATTCCTCGTGTGATCTTCGATGTCGGAGATCACAATACACTCAAAAGAGGTTCGTAGAGTACTTCGAATCCTAGACGTGAACAAAGCTAGTGGTCCTGATGGAATAACAGCAAGAGTCTTGAGGAACTGTGCGCCTGAGTTGCCTCCTGTGCTGACACGTTTGTACCGCCTCTCTCTTAAAACAAGAACGGTGCCAAAACCTTGGAAGTTTGCCAATGTACAGCCGGTACCCAAGAGGGTAGTCGTGCCGACCCCACCAAGTATCGGCCGATCGCCATCACCTATGCCAAAAGGAGTCCGTTCAATCTGACTCCTTCTTTTCGAGGTACATCTGTACCGGTCACCGACAGCCTCGAGCTTCTTGCCATGCCAAGAAGTGCGGCGCCAATATTGAGTCAAAAGCTCAAACTGCGGCCAAAAAGTTGGGAATCCTCAATAAAGTTAAGTGTTTCACTCCTGGACAGTTGCTAGTTTTATACAAAGCACAAGTCCGCTCAGCCAAATACCAACTAGCCGCACTTGACTCGATCGATCGCAGAGCGAAGAAGCTCGTTGGTGATGAGATGCTAGTGAAAACCAAGTTTCACAGCCTAGCCCACCGGCGCAAAGTTGCATGTCTGTCGGTCTTTTACAGATTTTACTTCGGAGGGTGTGCCCAAGAGCTCCATGAGCTTATTCCGCCATTGCCCTTCTACCATCGGGAATCCAGACGCACCGCAAGATATCACCCTTACTGATTGATATTCCACACATCCACACAAAGCGCTTTGAAACATCTTTATTATGCGCACGGCTAAGTAGTGGAATTCTCTGCCTGCGTCTGTATTCCCGAGCTCTTATAACCCGAATCTATTTAAGTCGCCAGTAAATAGGCTTCTTCTGAGCAAGCTCGTTCCATCGTCGACCTCATCTCTGTCCTCAGGGCTAGATCAAGGTCAAGAGTAAGCCCATACATAGTAAAAATATTTGGTGGTTTTTAGGGTTCCGATACCAAAATGGTAAAAAAGAGGAACCCTTATGGTAAGTAAGACTTTGTCTTTCTGCCTGTCCGGCTGTCTGTCTGTCACACCTGTATATCTCGACAACCACTCATGCTATCGACTTTAAATTTGGAATAGTCTTAGAAAATGGTTGCTTAACTTTATTGCACATAAAAAAAAACAAAAATTATGATTATTAAAGTAAATGGGGCCCAAATAAGGGTGGGGGGGGGGGGGCAATTTAAAATTGTCGCTACTAGATTGAGTGAGGTATCATATAAAAGGGCTTTACTTGTACATTCTAAAATATAGTTTTGTATTTTTTATGACTTGTTTTCAAGTTATGATGAAAAATGTAAAAAAAAACCCTTATCTCCGAAGTTTGTGAAAGGAGAAATCTGAATTAATTACAGTCGATAGAAGTTTATGTAAATATTACAGCAAAAATAAAACGATCTTTCTGAGTTGCACCATTTTTTTGAAATCTGCAAACTAATTTAGTTTTGCCTTCCTAAAAATTTACTTTATTGCTTCCAAAAATACTAAAGGTATATCGGAACCCTCGGCGCGCGAGTCCGACTCGTACTTGACCGTTTTTTTTTTACTTTTTCCTCTACTTATGTTGTACCTAGCTTCAAGTCAACTGTTATTATTCTAGGTCAACGGCAATTAAAGGTCAACCCATAGGTGTTGGTTTGCTTTGTAAATGTATACGAGTATGTCGCAGCCAACTGGTTGAATCAGGCTGTTAATTGAATGCCTATAGGAGGTTGATTGACTGCCGGCATTCAATTGAATGGCAATCCATCCATCGTGATGATGATATCATCCCTTATTTCACCCCCTTGGAAATGCTGATACACAGGTTTGTTTATTTTTTGTACTCATCTTAAATGACAATCTTTTTACTTCAAAACGGGAAACTCACTCTACACAATTTACCCCCCTTGGGGGATGAATTATCAAAAATGCTGAAATACCTTTATTTCTTGTTACTAGCTCAAATCCAAATTTTTTATCCGTCTCATGACAAAATTGTAGGATTTTCATACAAACTTTCAACCCTTATTTCACCCCCTTGGGAGAAGAGATTTGTACAAAAATCTTATTTGGTGGTTTTTATATGAAGTTAACTAATTTATAAAATTCTACATTCCAATTCCACGTTCGTAGCGGGCGACATGATCTACAATACTATACTTAAATTCTTCTTAATCCGACGAAAAAAAAACGGAGGAGGTTCTCAAGTCGACGCGTATATTTCTTTTTTTTTTTAATGTATGACCACGCATAACTTTTTACAGAGTAGTCCGATTTTGATAATTCTTTTTTAATTGGAAAGGGTATACCCCGAAGGTAGTTCCATATAAATTTGAAAAAAAAAAATCCATCCCTAAGGGTAGGAAAACAGGGGATAATTGATTGTTCACTGACTGATTGTAATGTATTACCACGCATACCTTTTTACAGCGTAGTCCGATTTACCCTAAGGGTGGGAAAATAAAATTTATAGTCACAAAAATTTTAAAATAAAAACTTTTTAACAAAAAAATTTAACCGCTCGAAATTCATTCATTCAACTCAAAATTACTCGGGTATACTTACTCGTAGTTTAAGAACTTTGTTATTAAGGTTAAATAAAAAAGTATAATTATTTCTTGCTTTTCAGTTTTTTCGGCGGTTTAATTTTTTTGTTAAAAAGTTTTTTACTCCCTTATTAAGATCTTTTAAAATATTGATTGTAGCGAAAAACTTTTCAGACTTATTTTGTAGAGAATTTTATGTACCTACAATAATTTTGTCCTGAAACAATACTTGCTATGTGTTTTAGTTTTAGAGATGTTCATAAAAATAAAAATGGGACCTTTACAACCACCACCCCTCACCGTCCAGTACTTTCACTATGTTGTTGTGGACACTTTCTTCTACAACTTTGCAAAAATTTCCCCTATATTTCCTTCGTTGGACGGGCTATAAGCGTTGCAGCTGGCGACCGCTACTGATGGTGACCGCAGTATGTAAGATGGTTAAATACACAGAAATATGCTGCTACCCATCTTCCAATTTACCCTTAGTCGTATTTACGACACCCATGGGTAGAGATGGGTTGGTACTTTTCTTTGCCAGTACCACTCTGTTTCGGTTTGATGATGGTCGGAGTAACATAATAAAATAATGTTCACTATTTCATTAGGACCTATCAGAAATCCATAATCAATAAGGTACTTATTGTTTACAGTGACATTGTAGTAGCTTTTTATAAACTACTAGCTGTAACCCGCGACTTCGTCCGCGTAGATTTTATAAAAAAAACAGAACTCGAACTTAATTGAAACATATTTTACGGAGCGCTTATCCTTCTTGATCCCTACGTAAAAGATGCATTTGTACTTATCCAAGTTGAATAAATGCATCTTACTACAAACTTAATTATCTTTTGATTTTATTTAACTGGTAGGTAGTGCGGAATTTTCATTGTCAACCGTTACAGGCGAACTTAAAAAAGAAGGCAATAAAGGGAGTGAAGTGAATGGGTAGCGAGGAGGTATTCATAAAAGTAAAAAAGGTCCCTATTCCTCCCTATCTATCCTTTTGTATCCCCCCCTACATTCCCACTCCCCCTCCCTCACCCTCTCCCACTCTCTCTTCCTCTCCCTCGCCCCTCCCTCTTCCCCCCCTCACCCTTCCTTCCCCCTCCATTTCCCCCCTTCCCTTCTCCCCATCACCCTCCCTTTCCCCCTCGCCCTCCTCCCATTCCCCTCCCTTTCCCCCTTCCCCTCACTCATCCTCCCCTTCCCCCTCTCCCTCCCTCTACCCCCCCCTCCCTCTACCCCCTCCCACGCCCTCTACCCCTCCCTCCCCCTCTCCCTCCCTCTACCCCCCCTCCCTCTACCCCCTTCCACGCCCTCTACCCCTCCCTCCCCCTTTCTCTCCCCTCATTTTCCCCTCCCTTACACTCTCTCCCTATCCCTCCCCCTCTCCCTCTCCCTATCCCTGACCCTACCCCTATCCCTGCTTCTACCCCTAACGCCATCTTAACCGCTATCCCTATCCTTATATAAACATACAACTGACACTCATATTGATTTTTAGACATTTCAAACCTATCGAATCCCAACCCCATCCCAGGGGTGGTGGTATTTCACGTCCACCACGTTGGATTTCAAAATCATTGTAGTTTTCGTAATCAGCGACCCGATAAACCATACGAACGACACCCATATTGATTTTTAGACATATCAACTCTATCGCACCCCAACCTCATCCCCAAGGGATGATAGCATTTCACGTCCACCATGTTGGATTTCAAAATTGTTGTAGTTTTTGTAATCAGCGGCTCGATAAACCTTACAAACGACACCCATATTGATTTTTAGACATTTCAACCCTATCGCACCTCAACCTTATCCCCAGGGGATAATGGTAGTTTACGTCTACCACGTTGGATTTCAAAATTGTAGTAGTTTTCGTAATCAGCGATACTTAGTTGAATACTAAAAGTCCCATCAAAATCGGTTAAGTAGTTTCGGTGTGCTGTAGCAGATACAACCCCGCTAGAGTATTATTGTATGTGTAGATTCCCACGGGAATGAGATATTTTCCCGGGGTAAAAAGTAGCCTATGTCCGTCTCCAAGTTACCATCTATCACCATACCAAATTTCATCAAAATCCGTTCAGCCGTTTAGGCGTGAAAGAGCAACAAACAAACAAACAAACAAACAAACAAACAAACAGACAGACAGACAGACAGAGTTACTTTCGCATTTATAATATTAGTATGGAAAAGGAAAGTAAAAAGCTTTGAGATGTTTTTACGATTTTATTAGCATAGAACAGACTGTCGTTATTGTTATAATATAATTTGTAGGTTGTATTGTCGATTGTGCATTACAAAAATCCGTGCTACATACACACACATGATATCGAACCCACAGCTTTATAGCATCGGAAAATGGCGTTAAAGAAGCGTGAGGGCTCACAATACATTTATCTTTCTCATCCAACAACAATGACTCAAGCTTGGCAAACCTCTCAGAAGCATGGCTTTTACCTTGCAGTGGAGGATTTTGACGACAACCTAGCTCATAATAAGTCTCACCAATGTCAGTAAATCTCTTAAAACAGCCACCTACAAAGTTGGTACTCAATTGTCTCCCGAACATTTTTTCGCGAGCCACCAAACCTTGTGGTCCTCCTCTAAGAAAATGTTGTTCCACAGCTCGGGCGTCGGAAGGTAGTTGACCTCCGAAAAAAAATATTTTATTTACACTATCGTAATATGGACTATTGCCTGGATGGTCACGAAGAAAGATTTGCCAAAGACTTAGTCTACGTAACTCAGAAGTACATTCGGTTTCGAATGATTTTCTTTTCCAATGCAAATGGTTACTTTTTGAGTCTTCAAACATGTGAAAACAGCCCGGCGTGTCTGGAATTTTTTCGTTTTTATTCCACCCGCAAGAGTAACACTTTATTGACTTTGTTTCTGCTTTTTCCGAGGAGTCACCCGAGGAGCCGTCCTGAACGTCGCCTGAGATATCGTCGCCATTGGTGACGCCCTTGTTGTCGTCGTCACCATCTTTAAGACCCCAAATAAACTGCGGGCGCTGCGTGGATCTTTTTCTGTAGAAAAGACTCTTATTCCTATAATTGGGAATAATAGTTATTTTACCACTATCGTATTTTAAATTTCCTTTCCGAGCAGTTTGACTACTGCTCTTGCTATGATAACTTTCAAAACCGCTTATATTATCACTACCGCTTTCAATGTCCATGTGGCTATCCCTTTCTCTCTCAACAACTCCCTTACTCCTGGTACCAATGTCACTGTCACTTCCACTTTCACTATCGTTGTCCCTTCCTCTACTCTCAACATCACTTTCAGTTGGTAGTAATCTACGTTCTACACTTTCACTGTCCCTTTCACTCTCAACAACTCCCTTTCTGTAAAAATGGCCCTTTTTCCTATAATTGGGAATAATAGTTATTTTACTACTATCGTTTTTTAAATGTCCTTCACGAGCGGATTGACTAATGCTCTTGCTATGATAACTTTTAAAACCGATTTGAATGGCCCTACCGCTTTCACTATCAGTGTCTCTATCTCTTTCGCCCTCAACAACTCCCTCACTATTGGTAACAATATTACTATCGCTTCCACTGTCACTTTCGTTGTCCATTCGTCTATCGATACTACTATCAATATCACTTTCAGTTGGTAGTAATCTACATCTTACACCATTACTGCCTATCTGAACATCACTACCTATTTTACTGCGCCTCTCAATAATACTACTAGAATCACTATCTTTATCGCTATCGTCATCTTCCTCATCATCACACCCCGTTTCACTACCACATTGATTTACACTATCACTCTCTATATCACTATCATCATTTTTACTATCACCGCCACTCTTACCACCGACGTTACCATCACTCTCGTTACCACTTAAATCATTATTTTCTTGGTCAATATCACTTTCATCATAATCTTCATCATATAACAACGTAACGTCTCTAACCGGCCAACCACCAGCTATAATCGAATTTCTTCCAATACTTTTATAACCACTCCTATTGTCATATTCACCACTTATCTCAGTCACCTTGTTAACACTTGTACTGTTTTTATCACTTGCACTATAAAATTTACCATGTTTCCACCCACTCTTTCCATTAGTTTGATCATTAGTTACTTCTGGATTTCTCTTGATGGTGTCATCTTCACTATCGCCCCAGTGTTTATCTTCTACTTTTGTCAATTTATGGACGTCTTTATTATAATTTTCATAAGCAATATTACTGTTCATTATATCATCTAATACTGTGATTTCCTCCTCACTTTCATTTCCTAGCGTCGTACTCATACCACTGCTTTGATCTCTAGCTACTTCAAAATTCATAGTAATGTTTTTATCATGATTTTTAAAAATGAGTTCATCAACGCTTTCATTGTAATTATCAGTACCATATTCATTATCCAACTTCTCGTTATATTCAGATAACTTACTTCCAACTTCGTTCATATGATTGATATTTTTTATTTTACTTCCGACAACTACAAATTTACTCTTACCAACATTCTCGTCATGTTTATTAAAAATCAAATTACTTTTACCGGCTTTGTTCTTGTCACTGAAAACTTTTCTACCTTCTTTGTCTTTTAAGAATCGTAGCTTCTTGATTGTAAAATGTTTAGAAAAGGTATTTTCTGTTTTTTTTGTTCTTGTGGTATATAATTGTTGTTTGTTTTTTAACTTTTTAATTATTTCAATGGTGTGACGGTCAGCTTCTTTCATACCTTCACCACTGTTTGAATCGTAAATTTTATCCCTCGATATCCCACTTTTACCATTACGACCTAAAGTTTGACTCTCAACAACGTGGTCATTATGTTCATTTTCTCTGTTCCAGTCATAACTTCTGGCTGTTACGTAGACAATTCTTGAAGGCGTGCTTGTATTAAACGTACACCTATGAGTATTTCTTGTCTTTAGTTTGTCATTTGCGCTAGTAACTTCCTTGATTGGTCTAGCATACTTACTACTAGCTTTTGTGATTGGTTCAAGATGCAACCTAGTACCTTCTATTATTGGTCCAACATGCGTATGGCTAGCTTCTGTTCTAGTTCTACTGTGGGTATTCGATTTAAAGATGGTTTTATTTGCGTATTTAAAATTATTTTTATCGAAGTACAACTTAGGGTACAAATTTTTTTTAGCTTTGAAAAGAGTTTTATACGTCCTATGTTTCATTGTTCTAAAAGGAGTTATTGTCGGTTGCTTTGTTGTGAAGGTAGGCCATTCTTCTAGAATATATTCCACAACTTGTGATGTCTTGGACTTGGGTGTTGGCTTTGAGATTGTTTGCTTAGTAGATCTTGTAGGCTCGGTATATTGTCTATGATGAAATTTACGTGTGGTAGATAATAACCATTCGGGTTGAAACTGTATCAATTCAAGTATCTTAGATGTATCAAATTCTGGAACAGTGTCCGTGGTCAGATCAACTTTGTTCTGTTCTGTATTTTTATCGGTAACATTTTTCCACAATTTCTCCTTATCTTCTTTGTTGTTCCGTAATACTTTGATGCACTCACACGTGGTTATTAATGTTACGAATACAAATATTTCGAAGATTGTGGAATCCATGGGGAGTTTTTGTTTTAAATATTTATAATAGAATAAATAAAAACATATAAAAAATTAACTTTCAAAATAAACAAACTTTTATAAACAAACGTGACAAGCTAAGTTTTTTGTAAAATAATTTGACGTAAGTGATTTACCTCCTCTTTGGATTTGACAAGAAATCAAAAGCAGAAGTTATATTTTTACCAAGAAGGTCTGGTTTTATTATCATTTGCATATACAGGGCTGATACAGGGCCTTAAAAGATTCGTGTACAACCTTTTAATGGGTTATTTTGGCGGCTTACTCCAACAACTTTATGTTCTACGACTTTTGGAAAATCGCATAAAAAAATTCATCTTTTAATACAAATTAGAACAATCAGCTGATCAGTTTGTATGGAGTTGATATTTTTTGAATTTGTAAATTTATTTATTTATTGATATAATTACATTTATAACATTATTGTAGTTCGCTGCATTACAGCAGATAAATGTCATAGAACAATAGTTGAGCGTATAAATTATTATATCGACATTCTGCGATTTGAGTTAATTTGTTCATTCTTGTAACAACTTTTTCTTATGTGTGTTTTTGAGTAGATTTCCGTTCGGTACCTAGTAACATAACTTATTGGGTGGTGGGATCGTATTACCAAGCCTACAAGGTCTGTCTGTCTGTCTGTCTGATCTTTCTCTGTCAGTCAGTCACGGACATTGTCCTGCAGTGTGGCTGGTATTGCAAAAATTATAGTTTCTATCTATCAGAATAAAATTCAAACCTATAATTTTTCAAAATTTCTTTACGTTATAAACTAAATAACAATCTATCTGAACAACCTTTTCGAATGAATAACTCTTTGAATTGAACAACTATTCAAGCTGTTTTCCTTCCAAACCAAAGATTTTGGAAAATACGCGCATATTAACGGAGCTGGTTTATCTCATGTCAATGAATATTAATAACAGATTAATAATACGAAAATAATTTGCAGTACGCTTATGCCTGCCACTCCATCTGCTGAACGCTTTAAAGTTGTAAAAACTGCCATTTATGGCTTCATTTCTATACATTTATGAACCAAACCAAAACCTACAATCGTTTAAATGTTTTGTTCGATGATTGATAATCATGTAGGCATAAAGATGTGACGTTTTGTTGCCCAAAATAGCTTGAATATTTCAGTCAACAACAACAGTGAAATGTTTACTATACTTTTGTGATAGTGTTAAGATTTTCAGAGAGTTTTGTGATGTGTTTTTCATTTCGCTCACGTAACAAACAATAGGTTATAAAAAATATATCTTAGCTTTACGTTTGCAATATTCTTTGGTGCTGTAGTAATTACTCTAGTGGTAAGGCAGTGTAAAAAACGTTCATTATAGCGTAAAGATTGCGTTCATAACTAGGTACTCGTATTATCTTGAAACTAACTTACTAAGCTAGTTTCGAGATAAAGTTCAAATTGTTTTACAATAACGTGGTTAAAGCTTTTACCAGTGTTTTGGTAACTTTGTTGCAGTGATTATTGTGCCGGATGATGTTTTTCAAGAGTAATAGTAATTGTCAAGTGCTCGTAGTAGCTTTCGTCACAGAATATATAATAGTAAGTAAACAAGTTTGCTTTCGTGGTTTCCAGTGAGAACGTAAAGTAAGGCCATCGTAATAGGTCGTTTCTGACAGCTGTCAAACGTATGCAAAATTATAAACTGGTAAGAAAAATGAACCCTGTGTGTTGGTGTTAAGAGCGCGTATAAAGCCAGGAAAAAATCAGATTTCACCCGCGCGTCTTGCATCCCCCGCGCCGCGCAGCGGGCAGGAAAAGATCGCACGGCGCTCGACACTTATTATCATAGTTCGCTCGATTTCATACGACGCGCATAGTATAAGCAAAAAATAAGAGGAATCTGCTACACTGTAGAATATTTCAAACGGATCACTACGGGTCGGGTTCATATTTAGCATTTTGTAAACATCATACACGCAATCTAAATTTAGTAAAAATAATGTTTTTAGATTATTTGAACAACCACAAACAACTACACCTAACGTAATGAGCTATGCCAAAAGGAGAATAGGCATTTTGGCCTATCGGCGGCCATTGATCTTTCTGGTACTGTTCTTTCTCTTGGCAGCTCGTAACAATATTATTATAATTTATTTGACCGGGAAAATGTTGTAATCGTAATAATATTCATTTAAAAAAATGAAAAATCATTGGTCACTAAAATTCGGTATCGCGGCTGACTCTGGTAAATGCCAATCTATTATTTTAGGTAGTTCATATTAATGTTGGTAGTATAATAATAATGTTATTGAACTCTGTAAAAGCGTGAAGGATCTTTGCTTAATTCTTCACAACACCCTCAGTTGGAAAGACCAACAACATTAGCCGCAGGGTCATAAATTGTCTTAAACTTCTTTATAGATTTAAAATCTTCCATCCAAATCTTCCAATTGAGACAAAGCGTATGCTTGTGCAAGCCCTCTGCGTCCTGGTCATCTATTATGCAGACACATGTAGCCTCGATCTCAACTTGGGGTTTCTGAATTTTTTTTTATTGTCAATGGGCTTATTCTTGACCTCGATCTAGCATTGAGGACAGAGATGAAGTCGACGATGGAACGAGCTTGCCCAGAAGAAGCCTTTTCACTCGCGACTTGAATAGATTAGGGTTATATGAACTCGGGAACACAGACGCAGACAGAGAGTACCACTCTTTAGCCGTGCGCATTATAAAATATGTTTAAAAGCGCTTTGTGCGAATGTGCAGAATATCAACAAAGTATGTGTGAATTCCCGCGGTGCGTCTGTACTCCCGATGGTAGAAGGGAGATGGTGGAATAAGCTCGTAGGGCTCTCGAGCATACTCTCCGAATTAAAATCTATAAAAGACCGACAGACATGCAACCTTGCGACGGTGGGCCAGACTGTGAAACTTGGTTTTCACTAGCATCTCATCACCAACGAGCTTCTTGGCTCTGCGATCTATCGAGTCTAGTGCTTCTAGTTGGTATTTAGCTGAGCCATCCCAAAGGTGACAGCAATTCTCCATGCAGGATCGGACTTGGGCTTTGTATAAAACTAGAAGCTAACCAGGAATGAAGTATCGTTTAACCCTATTGCGGATGTCCAGCTTTTTTGCCGCAGTTTGGGCTTTTGAATCAATGCTAGCGCCGAAGTTCAGGTTTACACACATCGTCATGCCAAGTAGCTCGAGGCTGTCAGTAACTGGTACAGTTGTACCTCGAAAAGTAGGAGCCAGATTGAACGGACTCCTTTTGGCGGTGAACAGACACGTCTGTGTTTTGGTGGCGTTGAAACTCACCAGAATTTTGTCACCCTACTCGGAGACGACTTAAGGTCAAGTTTATTCGCTCTAACATAGCCTCTTTCGAAGAACGTATGTCGTCACTGCTGGACTTTGTGCTACACATATATCTCTCGACGGCAGAACTGTCATCTGCGTACCCAACAATACCAGTACCAAGAAGGTAACCGTTCATAGGACGCATCACTCTTTCTGTTCTGCCTTTAGGTTGGCCGATAGATAATGCTGCGTGGCATCAGGCCCGCCCTTTGTACGTTAGTGCAATTAATTTAAATTAATAAATAAATTCATTAGGCATAATCCATAAGAAAGTCAAAGTCCGGTAAACAAAGCTTAGTTCAACATTATAAAGAATCAATTGGAGTCTAAGATATTTGCTAAGTCACCAAAAAGATCACAGATAAGTGCACGGTAACGTTTCTAACGACTGCAAAGACTCCATGAAGGTGACGTGGGTTTATTGCCTAGGAGATAACAGGCGAGAAAGAGACAGAACACATGGCTGTGATCCTGTTTGCGTCATTACTCATTACTCAAACTAGAGATAAATGCTAGTGTGTATGACAGCGGTATCACGCGCACAAAGCATGCGTGCGCGATCTACAAGCGAAGTTCGACCGACTCGTTGTGACTTTTAACTGTTTTTAGACTTTATATTTCTAACGAGCTTATTTTATTATTGAATATTCCACGGGCGACAGGACTTTTTTTCGAGCCACTAAGAAAAATGTGTATGCATTTTCAAATTGTTTATGTTAAAACAGACTAGCATAGGGTCAGGGTGTGAAGACCCTTTGGTTTCTATTAATGATACCAATTATTACTCCGAGTTAGATGTTTTTGGAAAAAAAATATTTTAACACCCTTCTTCTTCTTCTTCTTTCGCGTCTGCAAAAACGCGGGCTAAATCTTACTTGCGCAGAAAGCGGCTACCGTGGTAGCCCTCTGGTAACCTTCAAGTAAGTCCTCACGCGAGCAGGTGGTCGGGCACGCAGGACAATTAGTGAGGTGCGCCATGGTTTGCAGGAGTTCTCCACATTCACAGCTGGCGTCTGCGCTACTTAGGAACCCCCACCGGCACAGGTTATCCTTGCTTCGGCCAACCTGGGTCCTCAGCCTATTTAGACTTCTCCAGGTTGGCCAAGGTTCTTTATAGCCAGGAGGCAGGTGTTTGTTGGGGGGGTACAGTGAATGTGGGTACTCGTTTGCCCAAGGGCTGCATCTCACGTCGGAAGGGTTTTGGTCGGTATGCTGTGTAGATCGCAGGAAGCTTTTGCGGCTTCGCAACCGACCTGCGGCGGGAGAGAGCCCGTAGAGTGGATGTCTCGGCTTTGTTATCGTATATATTATTTTTACTTATTTATTAGGCACAGGAATTGAAATCATGTGTTATATGCTAAGAAATTCAATAATTATGAAATCACACAATTCCTGAAATTTGCAAGGTCATAACTTTTTTTCACCGGGACCTATATTTTTGGTGCTAAAGTAAAAGTTGTTAGTAATGATAAAGTCTATCATTTGACATAGGTTTCGTTCTTGTACAACACCTTTCAAAATGTTGGACCAGAGGTCTATGGAAAAGTTGCATTGTCTTTTGTAAGGTGTTTGTTGTTTTTTTTTGTGTTGTTAGCAAAGTCGTTGAACAAAAGCTGTTCAGATTGATCCCATCAATACAAGGTAAAAAAAAATATAAACAAAAAAAAACTAAACGAAAACTACGAATACATTCACAGCCCTCACAAAAAGATTTGTTTTCCGTATTTATTCATGTTTTCTTTGTTGGTTATGTTTATTTTACCGTGCGGTGCACACAATCACAGTCTTCCCGTCTCAACGGAGCGAACAAGACTGATTGGTGAAACAAAACACGCTTGATGCCTGCCGTCAGCTGCGACGGACGATAACTTGCTGCGCGGAATAAAAATGTCGTAAGCGCCGAATGTTGTTTATTTTAATAACTCGTAAAATATAATTTCTTTTGTAAAATCGCTAATAGTGGCGCTCGATAATATGTTAAGGATGTTCTTATTAAATAATGGCTTAATAATATGCAATACAACCTAAGAAAAACTCATATTAGATGAAAATAAGAGGTTACTTTGGGATTTTTTTCTATCAAGAAAGTTTTATTCTACTGTGAATTAAATCAATTAAAAATCTTGCAAATACGATGTTGTAACCATATATATTTATTATTTATTAATTGGATCTTAATTTTGCGATATTAAATTCAATCTAAGATAGGTAATTTGCCTTTATACCCGCTCATCACAACGAACTTCTTACATAAACAAGTTTACTTTGGTGGTTTCCAGTGAGAACGTAAAGTAAGGTCATCGTAATAGGTCGTTTCTGACAGCTGTCAAACGTATGCAAAATTATAAACTGTTAAGAAAAATGAACCCTGTGTGTTGGTGTTAAGGAAACGTCACAACGAACTTCTTACATTGACCCTACTTTAGGTAAATGTTCCCGATTGTTTTGGAATACCATTTTGACACACCCACTAGTCTAAACAGTGATGCAACACTAAAAATTGTTCAAGAGTTTGCCCCGATTTGACTCTCGAAATAAGATCTACCTTGTTTTGTTGGTGTTCGTACAAACGCTCACTATAATTTAGATGGAAGCTGGTGGAACATGACGAAACATGGTGTACTGAACAAATAATGAAGTCGGAATTTGTAAGAAAAAACTGGTCAAGTGCGAGTCGGACTCGCGCACCGTGGGTTCCAATATACCTATAGTATTTTTGGAAGCAATAAAGTCCATTTTTAGGACCGCAAAACAAAGTTTGTTTGTAAAGGTTTTTTGCAGATTTCTAAAAAACTGAGCAAAATACGAAAATATATTTTAGAATGAACAAGTAAAGCCCTTTCATATGATACCCCACTCGACAAATGAAATGAAATTTTTGGGGCCCTTTTATTTTTACATTAATAATCAATTATTATTTTTTTCATGAAATGAAATGAAATTATATTTAATAACAATGGTTACACGTCAATTTTTACAAGAGTAAAAATATGTTAAAGTATTAATTTATGTATAAAATATAAAATTCTTATTAAATATTTAATAAATTTATAATGTCAGATTATTAGATCCAAATCGAAAAACTCCTTATAATCGTAAAATTGGTATTCCATAATCCATTTCTTAAGCCTTATCTTAAAAACTTCCACCGAAGCTGCATCGCGCACTGTCAGTGGCAGCCGATTAAACACGGCTGGTCCAGCCACATAGACAGACTTCTCTGACTTTGCCAGCTTATGTTTTGGTGCAGTTAGTAGATTTTCATATTTAATACTGCGGAGGAATCGCGTTTCGTTAACACCTCTGGTATTAAAAGATTGTGGGTTTAAATAGGTAAAGAGCGCCACTTGGTACAGCCATATGCAGGGCAGGGGCATAATGTGCAATTAAGTTGGGCAACCATATTCTAAAACTATTCTAAATTTCGAGTCGATAGCATGAGTAGTTGCTGAGATATACAGGTATGACAGACAGACAGACGGACAGACAAAGTCGCACCATAAGGGTTCCTTTTTTACCATTTTGGTATCGGAACCCTGAAAAGTGTGTTTAGTAACCTACTACTTTATAAGAGTTTTAAGATGACTAGTGTTCATACCTATATAGCTGTGTTAAGAAACGTGATTGGGCATATTTCAAACTACTTGTACATGCCGTAAAATTTACTGTCCCATGGACAATTATTTACTTTTTTATGTCTCTATATCCCTGAGATATTTTTAGTTATTTTTAAATATTAAATTAATGTTTTTTCTGCTGATTTACATATATTAAACTAACAGTATTACATTTTAAATAAATAATGAATAATTTCAAAAATTGGCAATTTTATTGTTCAGTACTGTCCCATTTCCATTCACCAACTTTTGACCTGATACTCAACATTACTTTTCATAGAATATATTGTGGTTTCGACTTTTTTGTGTGTAAATATCTTTTTATCTTACGAATAAATACTAAATAGCTCTCTAAACCTTATTTAAGGAACATATTTTCAATATTAAATACTGTCCCATAATTTGGTTGTAACGGACATGTCCTAGCACCGTTACCGTGTTACAGGCGATATTTTTATGATTTTTTATACGAAATACGAATTGTATTTATCAAATAGTAACACTGTAATGAATCTTTCAAACTTCACTCTATGTTGTCGGCCATTTTAACAAGATTTACGGGTGGAGTGAGCTATGCGGTATATAATCTATTTGGTTTCACGTCTGATTGTCCGGTCAGTAATTTGAATGTACAAAAGACAATTAATAATAAACTTACCTTCACTTTATACTGTCATACGTTTTAGCTATTTTGGAATTAAGATATAACCACAATAAGCCTTTTTAAACAATATTTTTAGGCGAGGAAACCATTTTCGGTAGCATGATGTGGTTCCGTTACGTCCTGTTCGTTACTTTAAAGCCAGTAACGTATGACCCGGACCTAATCAGTAACGAATAGGACAGCATAAAGTTGCGTCTAAAACTGATGTCTGGTCCAAATATAACCTTCTATATTCAATGGGAAAAAAACTAAAGTTTTTATGGCTTTCTGATCAATAATACATGCAGCCAAGTTTCTCTGTATATCTTCATCTTTACTGTGTCCTGTTCGTTATGAGTAGGTCAGGTTACGTGACTGTCCCATAAAAAATTCCCCAATCTTCTTGATTATTGCCTATATTTATAGGAAATCCATTTATTTATCAATATTAAAAATAACTTTAATATAGTGAGATCAAATAGCTAAGAAAACTAGTGATTAATTAGCCTAAGAATATGATTATACCACAAAGTAAAAGATTAAGATTTTTTATTAGGTAACGGTAAGGACAAATTAAATGCAAAAATAATAAATAAATATTTTTCTAAAAACAGTACGTGATTATTAAAAGATAAAGAACTTATTTGTTTTCCCAATAAATGTATTAAAACATGAAATTTAAAGTTTGTTTTAGAATTATAACCATTTTTCTCTTGGTAACGAACATGACAGAATTCAGAGAACTTTTTAGGTTTTTCTTTGATTAGATCATAATTATTTAAAATTGATCGGTTCTTTAAATGAAAATACAAAATTTATCTATTAGGCTACTTATAATTGCTAAAAATATACTAATGTAATCAACTTTGATAAAATCATGAATTTTTCAATAGCGTACAAGTAAATTGAAAAATGCCCGATTGGTGTTTAACAAATGTGACTAGAACAACTCAAGATTTAGTTTTTGCTTTTTTAATATTACTACTTAATTTATAGTGACTTTTTCTCTACATTCTATCTACATTTTAATAATATAATAATCTAGTAATATTTCTGGAAGAGTGACGAATTTATGACATGAATTAATATATTGACTTGAATTTAAAATAACTAAAATGAAGTATCAATGATATTGACAAGCATGAAAAAAAAAACAAATTCCAAATGTAATAATTATTATGGTAGAATAAAGGCTATTTTTTTTTTTTTTAAATCTATGTTTTAAACTGTAAAATTTCTGATTATTTTCGAAAGTAAATGTAGAAATTTCAGATTTTGCTCTTTGCGAAAATGTGGTAGATATGAATTGCATTGCAACTTAGTATTATATAGTCTATAGAGCTAGTAAGGTTAGCTCCTGTGTGTACAGAAATCGATGTGTTTACATTGACTGCGAGATTTCGAAGTATGAAGAACCTTACTGAGGTAAAAAACGCAAATCGTAAAATCGATAATTTCAATGTGATTACTTTACTTGACTGTCGTTGCGAGGCAGTAGCGAGCTAGCGAGGGTGATGAGTGACTCTTTCCGTGAATTTTTTTTATTGAGTAGTGACTAACGTCTAAATTGCAATGATTATCAGACAGCAGTAGTGATAGACTTAAAGGCTACTTAGACCTAGTGTGTGCTGTTTAGAGTTACCAGATTTGTGATGAGGACTGTTTTGAGATCTATCAGATGCCATGTGGGCTGTCTTATCTATCGGACACTCTTCGCGGTGGCTTATCGGACGCCGGATTTAGGTTGTCTTGAAGCTTTTGATGCAGGTTATTTTGAGATCTATCAGACACCAGATGCAGGTTGTCTTGACATCTATCAGACGCCAAGTATGTGTTGTCTTGAGGTCTATCAGACGCCGGATGTGGGTTGTCTTGAAGTCTATCAGACGCCAGGTGTTGATTGTCTTGAGGTCTATCAGACGCCAGATGTGGGTTGTTTTGAGATCTATCAGACGCCGGATGTGGGTTGTCTTGAGGTCTATCAGACGCCAGGTGTTGGTAGTCTTGAGGTCTATCAGATGCCAGATTTAGACTATATTGAGATCTATCAGATGCCAGATGTAGGTTATCTTTTGTCTATCAGATGCCGGATGCAGGTTATCTTGACATCTATCAGGCGCCTAGTTCTCATTGTCTTGAGGTGTATTAGATGCCAGATGAAGGTTGTCTTGAGATCTATGAGAACCCAGACTGAGTTTGACTGAAATTGCAAGACACAACATTATTTTTTAAGTGTGCGTGAAAAAATCAGTAGCAAAGCTGAGTCACAAGCCGTTTCTTATTGACGTGCTCTCGGACGGTCCAAAGCTCGGCGGCGTTGAAAGTGTTCGTTCTAGTTTAGGTCAATGACAATGAATTTTGGCGATTTCATCATGATGTGATACTGACTCATTAGAGTGTGAGAGTGACCTTTTATTTTGATATCTGTATGATGAGATATTTTTTTGTGATTTAAATACTTACTGCAGGGCAAAGGCCTCTCTCCCACCTTTCCACTTTTCCCTTTCCTGGGCCAACTCCTTCCAGTTATTGGCGCAACAGGCTCCTAATAATAATATCAATACCTGCCGCATTGTTCGAAAGTTCCTCACAACTTCAATTATCTCCTCGTCTACCGATCCCACCTCACTTGGTTAAGGCCCGTGCGGTGGGAATTGCACCTCCGAAAGGAGAGAAAAATTAATCTATAACAATAATAATAATAAATACTTACTACTTACTTAAACTTGGTTTTCATATTACCTTTTAGATTTGTCCTGAAGTCGAAAACAAAGTTTGGAAGTTTGTTGAAGTTTTGAACATTCTTGGTCAGAAGCGGATGAGTGGTTTTAGTGAAGTGCAGTTACTTTCGACTCGTTTTGGTTGAGTTTACAAGAGTCATGGGATGAAAGCCTCCAACGTTTGGGGCTGACAAAATTGTGGCATTTAGTTATGTTTAATTCAAACAACAGATTCAAACAACAGAACAGAACAGAAACAATTCAAACAACAGAACAGAGAGCGCTAAGGAGTATGATTGGTATTAAATTGAGTGACAGGATTAGAAATAGTGTGATAAGAGAACGGTGTGGCGTAAAAGAAGACGTAGTGACCAAAATCGAGAAAGGGATGCTGAGATGGTTTGGTCATGTAGAGAGGATGAATGAACGAAGATTGACGAAAGAGATCTACCAGGCGAGAGTGAATGGAAACGTTGGAAGGGGAAGGCCTAGGCGAACGTACCAGGACCAAATTCAAGACGTTCTGAATAAAGGCCAGGTTAAAAGTACCCTAAACCGACGAGCATGTATGAAAGGATTGATGAAAGTACAGGAAGCAAGGGAAGTATGTCAAGATCGTAGCAGGTGGAGGACTGTGGTCTCTGCCTACCCCAACGGGAAAGAGGCGTGATGTTATGTATGTATGTAGATAGTACAATCAGTCCTGCACACCGCTGTGGTTACCGTGGACTTGGTATAAGAGAATGGGTACGAGTAGTCGTGGGAAAGTGTCATTAGTCGAATCTCAACGTCATGGAAGTAAGATATCAAAGTCCACTACCTAGTTTTTAGGCGTTTCCTTTCGGATAATATTGTCTGGTCCGTTTTCTCTGGTTCTTCTTACTTACAAGTTTTCCTACAAGAGTTCCCTTATTTCATTTGGTTTTACAAAGTCTTTATCGTATAAAGTCAGTACGATACCAATTCTGTAAGATCTGTGAATAAAAGTGTCTACTCACGCTATAATCTCTATCACAATCGGTCATGGCAACCTGAAGATTGCCGTCGGATTGCAACGTTAGTAGGCAGTTTGGGACCGAAAATTAATTGGAAGTAAGTCCTACCGAAACACAATAGTGCAAACACTGCTGTTTAGTGATGGAAACAGCCAAAAAGCGGTACTTTTCCAGACGGCTTTGTACAGAAGCCATACCACCATCAGAATTTGCAATAGAAATCACGTAAAAGTGTCTACTCACGCTATAATCTCTATCACAATCGGTTATGGCAACCTGAAGATTGCTGTCAGATTGCAACGTTAGTAGGCAGATTGGGACCGACAATTAATTGGAAGTGAGTCCCAATCTGCCTACTTACGTTGCAATATGAAGGCAATCTGCAGATTGCCACAACTGGTTGTGATTGAGATTGTAGCGTGAGTAGACACTTTTTGTAACAACTAGTTATCGTGTATCAAAATAACATACATGCATCATCATTCTACAAGGATGCTGAAAAAACTTAGATATTGGACTAGCACAAAAGCCAGATTAGGCATTCACAAACCAACCTCATATTGAATGAAAAGATAGGAATTTTTCAATTATTTACTTGATTTAGCATTGGAAAAGCGCCTTTGAGATGGAACAGACGGGTTTTGTCTCATTTTTATGAGAATTTCATTCATATATCCGATCTTTCCGACTGAATGGAAATATTTCCAATAAGTATCCGTCTTGCAAGTCAGCAGAGACGGGACGACCCTTCGCTACAATGTGAGAACATGTGAACATAGAGACAGTAAGTTAAAGCTTTTTGTGTGCCTGCTTATATTTTTCTCATATTGGGTCTTTAACTATGAAATTTCCGTTTCGTATGGCGTTTCAGTCCTAACATTTTTGCATTTTTTTTAGGAATTAAAAATCCAAATTTTAATATTTTTTTAATCATGATTGGGAAGACATTAAGCTTACAGAAGCTTAAATTAAATTTTTGAAAAAAAATTTTTACAGATAAAATATTTTTCGACCAAATTCTAAAGGCCCACCCTATGAAATAAAATAGAATCGCTCATGTGCCTGAAATTTTACCAGCTCTTTTAAAACGTCTACCGAAACAAAGTAGTGCAAACACTGCTGTGGAAATAGCCAAAAGGCGGTACTTTTCCAGACGGACTTTGTACAGAAGCCCTACTACCATCAGAATTTGCAATAGGAATCACCAAAATAGGCAAATTATTTATCTGTAGCCTAAACTGTGAGCCTAAATTAACATTCCAGGATTTATTCCAGGATTTTCCCTCTCAACTTTTAAACGCCAATTTCAGCGAAAATACCTTATTAAGCACCAAATTTTTTTTATGTTTTGAGTAGCCTAAAGACCTAAAAAGTTTTTGAAACCAGCCGCAATCTATGGAACATATTTTTGTATTTTTAAATTGATGATCAAAATTTGAATCGGCCCATTAAATTGTTCGAAAGTTTTATTTACCATACTTTTTGAGTAACAAGTGGAAATGTAAGGAGGTTCATTATTTTATGTATGAAATGGTATGAAAGTAAAGTTCAAGGCAATCATGACACAAAAAGAAAATTGAAAAAATGTTCAATAAAAAAAATATGAATTTTTTTATTCCTTCGGCAGAAAATTCTAAATAATCGCTTAATATACATGGGGGTGATTTGGATACACCTTAGCATGACGCATCCAAATTTTTCTTAATGGCTGTCTACCTGTAAGAAAATTTCGGCAATTGCATAGTTAAAAACCTATTATTTTAAGTGAAATTCCTAAATGGTTAAAATTAACAAGTAAGCAAACAAAGCCATTATTTCTTAACATTTTCCAAGTACACTGATGGAACTCTAAAAACCGTACTTATACTCCCCTGAATCCCAATCACTAATTTTTGGTCATTTTATCCGTCTATCAGTTTCTTTATAGTTTCGTTCGAGTATGACGCATTTTAATCAAACTTTTTTTAAAAGCCAGTATATTTATATCCCACAATAATTATATGAACTCACAGACATATAAGGGGGTTAGCCCCCCTTTATATGTCTGTGTATGAACTGGATGTATAAAAAAATAGTAACCAAGTTACTTATACAGGGATACATTTTTTAACAGTTAATTACATTTAAACAATTACAGCCTCCAAAAGTTTAAAATCTCATTTTTTTCTGACACACAGTCCAACCAGTCTGTTCTTGCACAAGATGCCACGCGGACGGAGCTTCAACTAGCAAATACAACCTACACAATACATGCGGACGAATTTGCAGGCAAAACTTCGTAATAAATATAACACGACCGTACTGTAGGGTAAATATAGGAACGGGTGATCATTCGCTCGGGAGCCGGGCGCAGCTGGCAAGCGCCGGATTATGTTGGTAAATTCAATAATCTTCAGCGTCCCATCTGAGCAACGGTCATCGCTACCTACTTTTTTTGGCCAGTTGAAGGAGTTCTGACTTGGGTAATCGAATTTGCGTATGTACCCACCCGCCCGGCACAATTGGGTCGTGCTCAGTTACCCGCCTGAAAGTCCTTTCTAAGTAAATAGTGTAGTTGTTAAATCAATTTCCAGGCATGAGTTGAGGATGTGATCTGAATGCGTGATGAGATCCAACCGGATAAGTTTGGGAGTGGGTGTAAATGATGCAAATTCGAGAAGGCGGCTGTTGTATTTAAATGTATAGGATGTGATTATTTCAAGAATCATGCTTGAAAATAAATTAAAAATTGAAACGATGGAACTGCAGATTGACTTTTCGAGGCTGGAGAAAAATACTTGTATTTTTATTTTATTGTAATTTTCTTAACTTGGTTCAAAACAAATACTTCTTTTTGACAGCTCACGTGGGTGGTGGTAGTGCAGCTGCCTGTTGCGTTCGTGATTCCGGGGTCGACTCCCGGACGGGATGGATATCCGAATGATAAAATGTATTTGTTCCCGAATTTGAGTGTATTTGTGCACGTGTTTCTGCGTATGTGGTACCGGTTTATCTTAGTGGGGGCTATGAATGTAATCGGGTTATGTTTTTTTTTATAAAGATTTGCAACGGAATCTTAATTCACATAATTAAACCTATGTCAGTTTTATATTTTTGTGAGCTTTCGGTAAATTCATATTTAAAGTTTACAAAGTTACTGTAAGTATTAAGTATCATTCTTTTTTTGATTGGACTAACTAGGGTGTCTGAACCTACTCATCGTCAAGCGCCGTTCGAGCGTCTTTACCACAGGTCTTGACTAAACCTACAAGTAAATAATAAAAGTTATACACAGCTGTGAGCCTAACGAAGTATATTGTTAACTCATGAATACCTCTTATTGTTTTCAAAATTAAAGCAACGAAGAGCGTATCCATTTTCCGATGCTGGATTCCGTACAGTGCAGTAGCTAACTAAAACAGTTTTTCATTGATTTCGTTTTTAAAACTGGTTTGATCGCAGCCTGTACAGTCAAGATCCCATCATGCTTTGCTCTTAAAGTGCCACTCTACTTCAAAGGACGATATACGACGTACAAAATAACTCGGGCAGTGACCTTTAATTTTCAGAAGTCGAAAAATTTGTCGCGGGGGTGAGCGCGGTATTTGGGGGAAGGCGAGCGAATCGTTCATTGGCTCTCCGCCTGTCTCCCATGCGCAGAAAATAACCGCCATAGCCCGACTTATCCTGAAAGCGTTGTAGAAATAATAACGGTTCAAAGTCCACTTTGTCTAGCTCAGCGTGCTCCTATACCATGGAGGACCAAAATATATGACGATTGGAAAAGATACCATGATACATGGTTGATTTTGGAGACCCCTAAACTTAGTCAGAAGTACTCAGAACACAAATCTGATCGCCTATCCCAAAGAAACATGGTTTTCTAAACATGGGTTCATGGGCTTTCCCATACAAACCTTGCGCCGGCAATGAGTGGGCTCTGTTTTCTCTTCAAGAATAGTACATTACTGCAGCGGTCGAAAAAACGGGTATTGAGGGACAAACGTGATCAAATTCTTACATAAAAAAACTTACATTTTCAGTCTCCTCTTTTTGCCACTGATAAAGTTCTCATAAGATTTTAAATAGTCATGAACTCATGACATGCATGATATTTGAGGCACTATTTCTAAATTCCATTGATTTATTAATTTTATCCACAATTACAACCTAAATTACACTAAATTAAATACAATAAGTCAATATGATGTTCCCGCTAATAACTTTTAATAAATAATGATGTTCGGGGTACCTATTCTTGAACCTATTCAAATGATTAATAGATTTAGAATAAAAACAAAATCTTAATCAAATCTATAAAATTAAAGAATAAATTTTTTTTATTATGAAATAATATTTGATTCCTAATAACACAAATAATAATTATTTACTTTTTTAGACTTGATCAAGGTATTTCAAATTAGGGAAATTATTTTTCTCATTAGATGAGTTCAAAACTCGGACCCCTTAGGGCGCGAGTCCGACTTGCACTTGGCCGGTTTTTACCAGTACGGATACTTCGATTTTGCTCTAAGAAGGTTGTCAAAATAATGATTGAATTTCGAAGCGTGTTTAAGAAAAAAAGATTTTTCTCTAACATGCTTGGAAATTCAATCATTATTTTGACAACCTTCTTAAAGCAAAATTAAAGTATCCGTACTGGTAAAAAACATGCGAGCAGCGGCCGGGAAAGTTAGTATGAAAATCCATTTCTTCCGTGCCAAACGGTCGGGAAAACTACTATGAAAACTCATTTCTGTCATCTAATTTCAAAATGGAACCAGCTTTTTCTCCAAAGCATGGTAACCAAGGAGATGGCAACCAACGAAAGAGTTCTGAACAAGAAGGTCACACATCGTTTATTTCGCGCACGACCGTAGTAACTAGTATATCGGGTGTAAGAGACAGCCTTCCGAATACTGAAAGGGCATGATCAGTCAACGTAACTGAACAACTTTTAGGGAATAAAAGTTTCAGGAAATGATAAAAAAAATCGGCCTCTTCATACAAAATTGCAAACTTGATTCGACATTCTGTATGGAGAGCCTGATTTTTTTTTCCTGAAACTTTAATTTGCTGTAAGTTGTTCAGTTACGTTGACTGATCATGACCTTTCAGTATTAGGAAGGCTGTCCCTTACACCCTGTATAATCTGTGGCGCAGGGTCCTAGTTTTAAACTCATCTAATGACAAAAATAATTTCCCTAATTTGAAATGCCTTGATCAACTCTAAAAAAGTAAATTATAATTATTTGTGTTATTAGGAATCAAATATTATTTCATAATTAACAAATTTTATTCTTTAATTTTATAGATTTGATTAAGATTTTGTTTTTATTATATTTCTATTAATCACTAGAATAGATTCAAGAATAGGTACCCCGAACATCATTCTCATGTATTTTTTATTAAAAGTTATTAGCGGGAACATCATATTAACTTATTGTATTTAATTTAGTGCAATTTAGGTTGTAATTGCGAATAAAATTAATAAGTCAATGGAATTTAGAAATAGTGCTTCAAAGATCATGTATGTCATGATGACTACCTATTTAAAATCTTATGAGAACTTTTTCAGTGGCAAAAAGAGAAGAGACTGAAAATATAAGTAATTTATGCAATATTCGCGCATTGTTTGTGAAAAGCACTATACAAGCCTTGGCCGAAACCAGGTATTGATGGACTCACGTATGTGGGCCTCGGCTAACGCCTCTGCCCATATTATCACGTTCGTCCCTCAATACCCGTTTTTTCGACCGCTGCAGTAATGTACTATTTCTGTTCATAGTGCTGCGTTGCATTAGGCACGGCACGCCTTTGTAAATTTGTGCGATTAAGTAAATAAATACCGGGTGTAAGGGACAGCCTTCCGAATACTGAAAGGGCATGATCAGTCAACGTAACTGAACAACTTTCAGCAAACAAAACTTTCAGGAAATGGAAAAAAAATCGGCCTCTCCATACAAAATTGCAAACTTGATTGGACAGTTTCTATGGAGAAGTCGATTTCATTTTTGTTTTGTACGCTGAAAGTTGTTCAGTTACGTTGACTGATCATGCCCTTTCAGTATTCGGAAGGCTGTCCCTTACACCCGGTATAATAAATAATAATAACCCGCTATAATGCATCTTCAATGGAACTGAATGGTCGCAAAAGTTAGCCTTCAAACGGTTGGGTGATTGTAAGTGGTAAAAGTGAAACGAAACTGGGTTTCCACGTATTGCTGGCTAAAAATGTTCGACTCCTGGATGTCGTAAAAGGCCATTAAGGCTCATACTACCCTAAAATTATTAGCTACTTACTCGTTATTTATTAATTTTTAATTAATTAATTAACTTTAAATTTTCATGTATTTTTGATAAAAAATGTAGCAATAAAACGGTTACATATCGGAAAAAAAATTACAAATTAATAGTCACTTTTGATTTTTTTCTTCAGTTATTAAGAATTTTATCTCAACCACATCACTTCTCATATTATTATGTTGTCTATTACAACATTTTTTTCTGCTAAGATAAATGACATACTTAACGTAAAAATAAGAATTCTATCTCAACCACATCACTTCTCATATCTTGTTCATAACTACATTTTTTTTTGCTAAGATAAATGACATATTTAACGTAAGAAAAGGTTACAAGGTCATTCAAGGATTATTAGCCTTAAAGGATCGTACTACTATCATACTGCGGTCACTGATCACCACAGTCCATTGTTCTAACCGCATTGTGCATTACATCCCCTGCAAAATACACCAAGTCCGTTCAATCTGGCCCCTACTTTTCGAGGTACAACTGTACCAGTTACCGACAGCCTCGAGCTAGTTGGCATGAAGTTGTGTGCAAACCTTAACTTCGGCGCTAACATTGAGTCAAAAGCCCAAACTGCGGCAAAAAAGCTGGGCATCCTCAATAAGGTTAAGCGTTACCACTCCTGGACAGCTTCTAGTTTTATATAAAGCCTAAGTCCGTTCGTTCGTTGGTGATGAGATGCTGGTGAAAACCAAGTTTCACAGTCTGGCCCACCGTCGCAAAGTTGCATGTCTGTCGGTCTTCTACAGACTGTACTTCGGAGACTGTGCTCTAGAGCTCCACGAGCTTATTCCACCATCTCCCTTCTACCGTCGGGAGTCCAGACGCACCGCAGGATATCACCCATCATCATCATAACATCCCGCATGAAACGTCCACTACAGGACAGGGAGCTCCCTCCAGAATTCTAGCTTTTGCTGGAAATATGTGGAGGGGAAGTACCATAGTCACCTCGCTTGTTAGCGTTACGGCTGGTACTATGGACCGCGGTTGTAGGTGACCGCAGTAAGTAAGATGTAAGATACAAAGGAGGATGCTGCTGCCCATCCTCCAGTTAACCCTTAGTCGCCTCTTACGACACCCACGGGTATGTATGGGTTGGTACTATTCTTTGCACCACACGCACCCATACTTGGTTGATATTCCGCACATTCGCACAAAGCGCTTTGAAACATCTTTTATAATGCGCACGGCTAAAGAGAGGAATTCTCTGCCTGCGTCTGTGTTCCCGAGTTCATATAACCCGAAACTATTCAAGTCGCGAGTGAAAAGGCTTCTTCTGGGTAAGCTCGTTCCATCGTCGACCTCATCTAATCTCATCGTCGATATTTAAGACTAGATCGAGGGCAAGAGTAAGCCCATTTTCAATAAAAAAAAAGTATATTTGCTGTTGAATTCAGGCGGATGCTACTTGTCCGGGAAGTGTAGGCTTTTCGTCTTGCTTTCTTACCTTGGGTACAGTAATAGTAGATTAGTAATCAAGGGCACCCGAGCTAACTACTCTGCTTTACATCTCGATTGTGAGGTAAGTAGGTCCTTATTACCACCAAATTGTAGGTGACCAATTAGCGCTCTAGGGTAATAATGTAGCTAGAAAAGCCCTAGGGTGGTAAGTAATAAAAAAAAATTACTTCACTGTTACAAAACTCAATTACTCTATTACGCAATATAGAAGGAATAGTTTTCTTTTGCGTAGCATGAGGCAATTCAATAAACTCAATCATGATAGTCGATTTGATATCTTGTGTAATAATGTTCATAGTGCTAAAAATGCACTCATTAGAGACTATGTACTGAGTTTGGATTAATTTCAATTTTTTTATTAATACTTAAGTAATTTTATGCTTCACATAGGTACTTCATAATAACATAGAATTGTTACTTAAATTATTTTTTACATACACATGTGGAAGCTTGTGATTGGCTTATAGCAATTAATTTATAGCACTCAAATTGTAAATATAGCTGTAAGCATCCCAAAGAAAATAAAATAAAATAAAATTATTACCCTAGAGCGCTAATTGGTCACCTACAATCCCCATTTGGGGGTAATAAGGACCTACTTACCGAATATGAGAGATGTAAAGGAAATTGATTGTTGAGCATTTAGGCGTATAATACTGATTTTGCTTGTTACGGGGGAAATGAATGCAATATGGGTTGAAATAAAACATGACGAAATAATTTAGTTACGTCTAAGTACAAACAATTTTGAAATTTCTTGGTAGTAAGAAGCTATAACAACTTATTTTAGAGGTATAACTACCTAAATTTAGATTTTGTTTTTCCTTATAAAAATATCATTCAGTAAATTCTAATAAGGTAAGTATATCCTATACTATTAAATGAGCAAATATACAGGGTGTAAGGGACGGTGTACAGAAAACTGAAAGGGCGTGCTCAGTCAACGAAACTGAACAACTTTCCCCAAGAAACGCATTTTGGGAAATGAAAAAAAAAAAATTGACCTCTCCATACAAACTGTTCGACCAGAGCGGGCAATTTGTATGGAGAAGTCAACATTTTTCTTCATTTCCCAACATACGTTTCTTTAGGACGCGCAGTCACGCAGAAGTGTATAAACGCGCAAGTCCGACACGCACTTGACCAATTTTTATTATTTCTTATTATATATATCCTACACTATTGAACGAACCGATGGTATTTTAATGTTGAGGCGGCTATTATAGAGCGACGTTCGGCCGCCCAGGTACTCTACTATAATAAACTAAGTAAGTGTTCCCGTAGTAACGATAGAGCTAAAACAAAAATCGAGCAAAAATCGCTTAAAAAGCACGTGCTTAGAAGAGGAATTCCCCTAATTCTAATGGATAATAATTTAAATATTACAACTTTCTGCTTATTACGGTTCGTGAGATACAGCCCGCTGACAGACAGACATCGGAGGCATATTAATAGCTAGGGTCCCGTTTTTCACCTTTTGGGTACGGAACCCTAAAAATGGCTTCTCAAAATAAACGTACGCATTATGAAATACGTCGTAGAGTTAAACAGTATTCAGAGAACATCATTTAAAATATGATGCTCCTAGCTCGATTTGTGTGCCTAACTTTTTTGGTAAGTACATACCTATCTGTGCTGTATCTGCGCTGACACGGTCGGAGAGTTAGAAACAAAGGCAGTGTAAGACATGTCGAAATATATAAAAAAAATCGCTTCGCAGATCGCTATTTGTGAACATTTATAGTATCTGGTGAACATAGAGTTAAAAGCCACGAGAGTCTTACTTAGGGTGGGTGTCTCTCGATGTACACACACATTTTATTCGTACCGTGTGCACACTTATGTGCACTTTACTATCTGGTTGCTAAGTACTCAATCAAGTGGAAACTCTTTGTTACTCTGAATCGAGCCAGCACCCGTCAAATCCCTAAATTAGATATCTTATGATTTTGACAACTGTCACCTGAATTGAAGATCTCGCCGAGATCTATAAATAAAATCAAAATTACCATATTTATTTAGGAACAAATTTTGTCCCTGCACACTTGCAGTAAAAGATCGCTGGTTTCACAAATATGGTAATTTTGATTTTGACAGCTGCCACCCGAAATGAGGAATTTGTCGATACGTTGTACGTTTAGTACTTATCTAGTCCCTGGTCGATACCTATCATTTTGTCCCTGCAAACTTGTAATCTAAGACCGCTAATTTCCGAAATATGAACGTTTTGATGTTGACAGCTGTCACCTGAAATGAAGATCTCGTTGAGATTTATCACCTGTCGTTAGTAATCAACTCATTCTTTACGGCTACTTATTTTATTTTTAATCAGCCATATTTACAAAGTTTTGATGATGATCGATCAGCTTAAAAATTTCTACATAATATTGGGGCAATATTTATCTAGCGACTTGTATATTCATTATGGCTGAAAGTCATACCATTACTGACCACCACCTGTTCTGCGGTCCCATGTTTCGGTACTATTCGTCTGAACTTCATTTTCAGTTGGTTAGCCATATCCGAAATTTCTGATGACGATCACTTCGAATTTTTCCAAAAAGCCTTAGGGCAACTTTTATCTAGCGGTTGATACATTCGACATCGCCAAGAGTCAAACAATTACGGTATTTACGGTCATCATAACATATTATGTTTTTCGGTCCCATTTTTGTTTTCTCGTTACTATATCACCCGATGTTTAAGCGAGCACACCTAGTCTTTTTTGGTACAGTTCTGTGAGTACAATCGATGTATAAGACATAAAATAATAATTCCATGTCTAAAACAGTTGGCCTACAAAATGTTATTTTAGAATTGTATTTTTTTACTTTCGAGCGGATCGAGAAAGGTATTGCATTCGTGAAAAAAAAGTTTTTCTAATTTATTCAAAATATGTTCGATAAAGCAAGTCTCCCAAAAATGTCCGTCCGTCAGTCGGTCTTCGGTCTCTCCGTAACGCTTTGGCTTAGCAACTAAACGAATAGCCCGATTGACACCATATTTTAAATTTAAAATATTATGCAAGTCCATCGATGGATTCTAGGTGATTTCTTGATGGCATTTATTTTGAGAGTAGCTGTCATAATACGAAAATAAAAAAAAATAATTTGCGCATGAACGGCTCGTCCCGTGTGGTGCCGGCAAAGAATAGTACCAACCCTAACATACCCGTGGGTGTCGTAAAAGGTGACTAAGGGTTATAAAGTGGAGGATGGGCAGCAGCATCCTCCTTTTTATCTAACATCTTGCTTACTGCGGTCACCTACAACCGCGGTCCATGGTGCCAGCCGTAACGCTAACAAGCGAGGTGACTATGGTACTTCCCCTCTACATTATTCCAGCAAAAGCTAGAATTCAGGAGGGAGCTCCCGTCCTGTAGTGGACGTTTCATGGGATGTTATGATAAACGGCTCAAACGATCTTGAAGAAACGTTGCACGATCTTCATGCAAGGAATCTTGCGGAAATATTCAGGTATGTGGAAGTTCATATATGGGGTATCCTTTACTACTTAAATGTAAAAAAGGAGATTTACTCAAAATTTGATTTCATTTAGCTTATTTAAATGTTCTATAATTTGGATTCTGAATTGGTTATCTACCTGACCGCATATTTCATTTCATTTTTTTTACATAAATCTAGTAGGTAGAGGTAAGTTTGTATTATTATATGATTTGTACTCTTTACTATCCACAGCCTCTATAATCTAGTATATAGAGCGTTCGGCTCTTAATCCGGAGGTTCTAGGTTCGATTCAGGATTCTAGGAGAGATCAGGACGCTACAGAGTTGCATGTGTACAGGGTTCTGAAGTTTTTTTTTTGTTTTAGATTATGGTAGTGTTCGCACTACAGTCTGAGGGATGTGCAGCTGTTAGAAGTCCAGGTAATAATACTGAATGTTATCATTATTATAACATCCAATTAAAGTCAGCTGCTGGACAGAGACAAGTATAGGATATCAACGGGATGGAATCTATAATTATAGTGTTTTAGTTAAAACTATTATTATATAACACTTCATCTACGCTCATGTCGTTATCCTCATATTTAATATGATTCAAAAAGTTGATACACAAGGCTGAATATTATACACAGTATCCTTAAAAAATTTAAAAGTTACCTTAACGTAACGATTTTTGTATGTAATTTTTGCAAAGGTGTTACGTAATATAATTTTTTAAGTGAGTGACTGAAGTGAATACTGAAGGTGGTAGGGCTTTTGTGGAAAGTCCGTCTAGGGAAGTACCACCCCCCTGCTTTTTTCTGCCGTGAAGTAGCAGTGTTTGCACTGCTGTGTTTCGGTTTGAAGGGCAAGGAAGCCAGTGAAATTACAAGCATATGAGACATACCTACCATCTTAGGTCTCAAAGTGAGCAACGCGCTTTGCTGTCTTATTAGTTTCAAAATATACCATTAATAAGACAGTGGGTGCTATGGGCGGTGGTGACCACTCACCATCAGGTGGCCCACCTGCTCGTTTGCTCCCTTGTAACACAAAGAAAATGGCAAGTCAAACCAACAAGAAAATTTTGTTAGGTCTTAATTAATTTGAACTTTAATATCGAAGACCAAAGATTATATTTCTATGCAATAGTTTATTATTCCTAGACACAGTATCAAAAAGGGAATAAGAATGTGCTCGCGACGTTAAACTAATTAATTTGAAAACTGACGCACCTTTTTATACCGCGGGTGTACATACAATAACAATACATGTGAAATACGAGTAATACTTTGACACTTATAAAATAGTATGACTCATGTGCCGGTAATTTTACTGGCTCCCTGAGCCCTAACCCTTTGAACCAAAAGACAGTTAAGTGCCAACACTGCAGCAGTGTCACTGCCACTTTACGTAAGAAATGGGCACGGAGTGGTACACACGGCAGCACATCAGTAGAAACACTTTTGGACCTTATGGCGTGGTAATAGAGTTAAAAAAGTTTCTACCGACAAGCGGTTGGCCGTACTTTCCTAGACCTTTGAGACCTAAGATGGTAGATCTTAGGTCTCAAAGTGAGCAACGCGCTTTGCTGTCTTATTAGTTTCAAAATATACCATTAATAAGACAGTGAGTACTATGGGCGGTGGTGACCACTCACCATCAGGTGGCCCACCTGCTCGTTTGCTCCCTTGTAACATAAAAAAAATGGCAAGTCAAACCAACAAGAAAATTTTGTTAGGTCTTAATTAATTTGAACTTTAATATCGAAGACCAAAGATTATATTTCTATGCAATAGTTTATTATTCCTAGACACAGTATCAAAAAGGGAATAAGAATGTGCTCGCGACGTTAAACTAATTAATTTGAAAACTGACGCACCTTTTTATACCGCGGGTGTACATATAATAACAATACATGTCAAATACGAGTAATACTTTGACACTTATAAAATAGTATGACTCATGTGCCGGTAATTTTACTGGCTCCCTGAGCCCTAACCCTTTGAACTGAAAGACAGTTAAGTGTAAACACTGCAGCAGTGTCACTGCCACTTTACGTAAGAAATGGGCACGGAGTGGTACACACGGCCGCACATCAGTAGAAACACTTTTGGACCTTATGGCGTGGTAATAGAGTTAAAAAAGTTTCTACCGACAAGCGGTTGGCCTTACTTTCCTAGACGGACCTTGCACAAAAACCATCTTCTAAACGTCACAAATTTTATTTTCAGGCCTACACAACCAATGGAAGAAGTATTACGAGAATGTATTTGAGCGTTTCAACGACATGATGTAAACAAATTCATTCATATTAGGTATTCTGAGATTTGGGAATATTAAATTTTATGAGTATTTGACTATAATCGCAATGATTAATATTTTTGTATCTTAAGTAGTTTTTATTATAAGTAACCGTATGCTATTTTTTCTCCTTTCATGAGCCACAAAAAGAGTCTTATATCCAAAACTAAGCACTAACTTTGATAAGAAGTTCTCATAATATATTGTATAATATATGAACCTTACTAGAGCTCGTTTTATATGAATACCAACATGAAGTTAAGGGAACTCTTATGTGAAACGGGCTCTAACCACAATATATAATATATTTTTTGGTTCTTTCTTTGTTTTATACCGGATGTAAAAAAAATATGGTGATCCTTTAAAAAGGTGAGCATAATAAATTGTATAAAAAGTATTTAAAAGAAATATTTTTTTCTTTCTTAACAAAATTGTTTATGCTCAAGAAGGAGTGAAGCGTGTGGAGGGTTCAATCACGTCTATGATTAGCTGGTGACGCAGAAGAAGATTATTTTTGTGCTTATATCCAGTCCCTATAAAATTCAAATGATTAAAAATTTTATTAAAAATTTTCAAATTAAAAATCCAAAAATCATTATAACAAAACAAATATATACAATATATTTTTCATCTCCAAAGCTCGAAAATATTTGGTTTGTCGGTTAAATTTTGCGGCTAAGTGCGATTTTTGGCCGCTACCGGGAAAAAGGTTCTTGAATGATGTACTTTTTTTTACGATGGACAATCTAAGAGGTGATTGTAGATTAGAAGGTTGTATTAGTTATTTGTTATGCAAGGCAGCAAAAGTGTTATTTGGCGCGAGTGCCTCATTTAAACCTGAGTAAGCGATCCAATCACACCGTATTTATAATTACTTTTTTATTTTTAATTAAAGAAATAGGCAGGTATTTCACGCTGCGCCTAAGTAATCCTACCATAGTGTGCGATAGGGACAACCTACAGCTTAGATTTTACCCACAAAATTGCTTACACACTACCGCAACCTACCGCCCCAGTCTGCCCCACTGTGGGCTTGGAGGCCAAAGCCTGGAGAAGCAGTCCCGCCCGGGGCCGCCCGTCCGAACACCGATAAGGTCGAAAATGGCAATATCCCATGGGTCCCTCTTCGCTTCGCCGTGGGATACCAAGCCACAGATACTGAGCCCCTCCGCCAAGAAAAAGCGGGAATCCACCGAAGGGGAACCTAGACTAGCCTAATTAATAGACTAAGAGCTGGCGGTTGGCAGCCCTACCTCATCGCATACCAAAAAGCGACCTATCTAGCTGATGCACAATGAAAAAAAAGGTGAGTCTAAAAAAAACAGGGTTGCCTGGGCGCAACCTGGCTCGTTTTTTACTGTCTACAAAAAACTGTTTGTTTTTTTTTTCCAAATCGTGTACCAATTAAGAACATAGTATTTTGCAGCTTTGTCATAAGCAATCGGCCAAGGCTATCAGAAAAAACAAGTTTGTAAAACAATATTATACTTTCCGTCAAATATACTCTAGTTTTAGTGTCATGGCTGCAAAATGTGTTGGTTAGCATTGGAATAAATGAAAAAAAAAACTGTTTTTCGACCCAAGCTTCTTTTTGCTTTAGGAAAGTAGTTAGTAATCACAAGTACATGCATATCTTGTGCTATCAAGAACTATTTAAATCACCCCAGCTTATAAAGAAATTATAACAGATTACTTATCTTGTTTGCTCTGCTGATCGCTACGAAGTGTGGAGCCGAACCAGCTGCGTCTTTATCTCCCTCGTTTATCAACTACATTCAGCGCCTACTAATAGTAGATTAGCAGCCAAGGGCTGTAAGGCATCAATTGCAGCCCGAGATATTTAGGCGCACGCACGCAGCGAGGGCGCCTATAGTTCGAGGGTGCAATTGATGCTTACACCCGAGCTAACTACTCTGCTTTACATCTCGATTGTGAGGTAAGTAGGTCCTTATTACCACCAAATTGTAGGTGACCAATTAGCGCTCTAGGGTAATAATGTAGCTAGAAAAGCCCTAGGGCGGTAAGTAATTAAAAAGGAACCACTTCACTCTTTCAAATTTAATTACTTACCACCCTAGGGCTTTTCTACAAGCCCCATTTGGTGGTAATAAGGACCTACTTACCGAATATGAGAGATGTAAAATTTATTACTATTCGAATAGCCACCTCATGACTATTTGACTCGGCACCTTTTACAGCACTGTTTCACTAATTATGGGAGGGTTTAGGCCTGATTAAATGTAGCTTACCTACAACATTAAAAAAAAATGAAAAAAAATATGTGTAGGTATATTTTGCTACGTGCGATTTTCATCATACAACAAATATTTCAAGTTACTACATCTCGTCAGCTTGTGGAACTCACAAGGCCATCAAATGTAACGATTCCAATGAGAGATCTCATCCCAGGTTATGATGCAGACTGGTAAGTACGCGTAAAGGATGCAAATAACTCCTAGCGGTGAAGAGACGTGACGTGAAGTTTCCCAGCTCGAGGTGAATACTCAAGTGGCGCCGCGCTGGGATAACTGCCACAACTCACTACAATATAACTTTAAAGTCGGGAGTAAGCCGAGACCAGAGGAGCCGCGGCCCTTATCTCACGCGTGATTTGAATCCGCCCGCTCTTTTAAACGACCAATATGACAAAAAAAATTGCGACGATTGTGCTTTGAATAATAAACACCTCTCTAAAATTTCTCTACCCAACTCCCATTTCAACATAAAAATAGGAAGGAATATCTTCTTGAATAACATAGCTTATTCTATGACACTATGTAGGAACAAGTGGGATAGCGCGGTTGCCAAGAAAACGAACAAAATGCGAGTAAAGCTCGCGTTTTCAGGGATAAGAAGGAAAATGTCTGTAGTGCAGCTGAATGCAGACATGGTATGATTCACGCGGGTTCCGCAGGTTGCTCCGTAGATGTTAGTGTCTGGAGTACAATAGCGTATTTCTCGAGCCGCGAGATGTGGATGCGAATGCATATGCACTTCACAAACTGAATACCATAACAGGTAAGTCAAGTGAGTTACTTTGCTTTCAAGAATAGGTACCAACATTTGGATGAATAGTTCCTTAAAAGTTGTTTTATTTTACAGATGAGAGAGGCAACAAAAGACACGCATAAAAGTTATTAAAAAAAAATTCGTTACAATTTTATGGAATCGCAGACTTGAGGCGTGGGGTGCTAGCAATCTATGTTAAAGGACTTCATATCTATAAAAGTCCTCAGATTGGATATTATGAAGATGAACGAATTCGTTACTAATGGACTTGGGCCACATCATCAGGAGATTCATTTTATCTAGAAAAAAATATAATCAAAATATTTCAATATTTCCAAGTGCAACAGAAGTATAAAACTAACGCAATTAGAATGGAGGTAAGTAACTGGTTATTTAAAGCTTTTACACGATAAACGACATATTGTAAAGAGCGGGGCTTTTGTGTCGGAATACGAGTACCTACTTTAATCTCCGAATACGTTTTTTTATTACCTTATACGGTCATTTATCTTTGAGCTCCCTGTGATGTGCTTCAAGAATTGAGTCGGTGAAAATCAAACGTGTCTTTATACTTATGCTATTAGTATTTTTGAATTTAAGATTTATTTATTTCGATAAGGTATTCCCAAGAAAAAAGAATCAATAACACCCAGAGTAAATAAATCGTTCATCTGATGACTTGGTTTCTACCTGACTGCCCCAAAACAGGAGAGTAATGTTTTTCGAGTGTATGTATGTATGTGGATTTCTTTGTCGCGCTCTGCACCCTAAACGGCTTGATAGATTTCAACATGTGAGTTAGATTTGTATTAATTGTGGAAGTGTCAAAGGGAAAAAAATACTTTATCATTTACTAACATACCAATACATTAAATTCTAAACTGAACGAATCTTTCATTAATAAAACAAAAAAGAACTACACAAATAAAAAAAAATCCAAAAACAAAATACTGTATAAAATATGAACTGAAAAGAGAAAAAACAAGTTCTAAGATCTGAGGAGATCCGCTGAAGAATTAAAGTAACTGACATAGCCCTGAGAATCGCTAAACTAAAGTGGCAGTGGCACATCGCAAGAAGAACTGATGGCCGATGGGGCGTAAGACGAAGCGTTGACAGGCCCCCCACAAGGTTGACCGACGATCTGGTCAAGGTCGCGGGAAGCCGCTGTATGCGAGCATCGCACGACCGGTCGTTATAGAGATCTTTAGGGGCGGCCTATGTCCAGCAGTGGACGTTTTTCGGCTGATATGATGATGATGATGATGAAAATCTAAGATATCGTAAATATTACTTAAATTTCATGAGGTATACAGACGGGAAACAAACGAAAACTACAAAATATCTTTGATGTTGTAAAACCATCTCTAAACACATAATTTTACTCCGTCCCGGTTTGTCCCCGACTGCAAAACCTCATGAAATTCAAGTAATACTTTTGTTATCTTAGATTTGAGAACTTGTTTTTTTCTCTTTTCGGTTCATATTTTTCTACACAGTCGGGTATTTTGATTTTGAAATATTTTTTTATGAAAGAAGCATCTGAATTTTCCTTTGAATGTACTTACTCGATACGTGATGCAGTGCCGGCAAAGAATAGTACCAACCCATCTCTACTCGTGGGTGTAGTAAGAGGCGACTAAGGGCTTATGAACCGGAGTATGGGCAGCAGCATCTTTCTGTGTATCGTACCATCTTACATACAGCCGCAATGCTTACTAGCTTGCATTTTTGATGGAGTGCTCCATGTTTTGCAGTGGACGTTTCGTGGAATGTTATGATGATGAATCGATACATACCTACCTCTTTAGGATAGGACTTTTTTATAGCTTTTGATAGCGTCACTTTGTCTGCAAAGCAAAGTTATTTTTGATGTCATAAAGAAATATTTTGTGTCCTCATTGTATAATGGAATTAAAACTATAATTTGATGCAGTGGTCACCCTGTGACCAAAGCTTTTAGTAACCTAATGGCATGATATGTTTTATAATCACCATTATGGCTGTAATAAACCCAATTAAGAATTAGCGACTCGTCTTGTTTTATAGCACTAGCCCCAATGCATCACTGATAAATCATCTGGCGTTTATTACTTAATTTTTAGGGTTACGCACCCAAAGGGTGAAAACCGGGACCCTACTGATAAGCCTCCGATGTCTGTCTGTCCGTGTGTCAGCGTACTGTATTTCATGAACCGTAATAGGTAGTAATTAAAAATTTTCACAAATTGTGTATATCTATGAAATGATTGATGAAAGTACAGGAAGCAAGGGAAGTATGTCAAGATCGTAGCAGGTGGAGGACTGTAGTCTCTGCCTACCCCGACGGGAATGAGGCGTGATGTTATGTATGTATTATGTATGTGTTTATCTGTTGCCACTACAACAACAAATATTAAAAATTAAAAAAGTAAAAAATTAAGGGGAGCTCCCAAACAGCTAAAGGGGGAAGCGTAAAAAAAAGTTTGACCTACCCCATCGAGTGGGGTATCGGTGTTTAGAGCTTGTTGAGTAGATAAATACTGTATTTTTTTTATTTGAAAACGAAGGAATAAGATGCCATCAAAGTCAGCTGTTTTTACAAAATTTTGTTTGAGCTGTATCTCATGAACAGCTAGACAGTTAAAATTTTCACAGATTATATAGGGTGACTTTTAATTAGTTCTTGATAGAAAAAGGTATGAATGTACTCATGATACTGAACAACTATCCCCAAGGAACATAGGTCGAAATACGAAAATCAAGTTTTGACCTCCCATAGAAACTGCATCAGCTGATAGCGCATTTTGTATGGGAGGTCAAATTTAGTTTGTCATATTTCGACCTATGTTCCTTGGGAAAAGTTGTTCAGTATCATGAGTACACGCATATCTTTTGCTATCAAGAACTAATTAAAAGTCACCCTTTATATTGCTGTTTTCGTTATAACAAAAATTACTTTAAATATAAAAAAAATATAAATTAGGAGGGGCTCCCATACTAAAGACCTGTTTTTTTTTAGGCGATTTTTTTTAGCTCTACCTTAAAAACGGGAACACTTAAAAACGTCAAAATTTTTATATTTATAGTGCATAAGCTATATAATAATAACAAATAATAAAATCTGGCCAAGCGCGTGTCGGACTCAAAAATCTAGGACAGTAACTTACTGAAATTTCAACTATAATACAATTACGATTTTGTGGTGACACGGAGTCTGACTCGCACTTGGCCGGTTTTTATTATTTTATTTTATGAGGAGATTTGTTATTGACATTATAATATTGAGCTTTAAAGTTAATTAATGATTAAGTTGGTGTAAACCTCCTTATAATTACCAACTAAAAAAATTTGAAAATAAATATTACTTTGAAAGGTTCTTGCCACGCTACATAAAACTATGGACTTTCCTTCTTTAAATATACCTTTTTGAACTTCAGCAAAAAATATTGGTCCGCATCTATAAAATAGTTTTGTACAGTCAGCATCAAATTTAACAGTCAATATACAACGTGAAACGGGAAGGTGTGATAATACTTAAGGGTGTGAATCTGCTCATGAAACTACTTAATGCTACCAACGACAAAAAGGTGAAGAGACATAAAGACAACAAACAATACTTAACATTTTTCTGCCCTAGGGAATACAACAATCTACTCGGTTTAACATCTCCCAACCTTATTACTATGTCGGGCAATGCTACCCCCCTCGATGTCACTAATATACACTATTATCATGTTAATCACAGAACGTGGAAGCTACTGATACCAACCCTGACTGCATTTCCATGTTTGTTGAACTGAACATGCATAGAGACTAATGAGCTAGAATTGCTGGTTAATTAATAACAAGATTATTTGATGGTGAAACTAGACTGAAATGTTTACTACACAATTTCAATGCCTACAATACTTACTAGAATAACAACAGCATCTATAAGATTTTCAAAGAAATGGACACCGTATTCCTAAAACGAGTTCGTTTGTAATAATATGGTTATAATAATAAATATTTTGGACATTTCACACAGAGTCATCTGATCTCAAACTAGGCATTGCCTGTACTATGTATATCAGAGATTGATATACATAAAAATATATGCCGACGCTTCAAGGGGTGTTTCTACCCATGAAACTAAATAACTTTATCCAAGGAACCCAATAGTCAAATCTCAAAAAAAAAGCTTTTTATACTTACTCGATCAGCTGATCGGCCAACTTAGTATGGGAAGTCAACGCTCAGTCAATGAAACTCAACAACATTTCCAAAGAAACAATAAAAAAATTGGCCTTCAGAAAGAGGATCACGAAAAACTATATAAGAAGTTCCAGACCGGAGCCATCTCTTAGTCGCCCTGATTATCACGTGAAAAATTCTTGTCGGCTCGTCTACCAATACTAACTGCTTACTTTGATCGAACAGTTTGTATGGAGAAGTCGATTTTTTTTCTTTTCCCAAACATGTTTTTTTGTAAAAGTTGTTCATCATCGTCCATGGTTTCGTTCAGTGAACACTCTCTTTCAGTTTTCGGTACACCGCTCTCACATCTTCATCTAGAACTTCGCAATAGAAGTTCGCGTTTCATTTTGGAGGGGATTAACCCATGATTGTTTGTATGGCAGCTGGCACTATGACTACTGTTGTTGGAGAACGCAGTATGTAAGGAAGGTAGTAGGGAAAAAATATTGGTTTGTTTATATTTCATTTGTGTTTAGAACGCCATCTAAACACATCAAAACCGGTCAAGTGCACGTAGGACTCGCGCGCCGAGGGTTCCAATATATATATAGTATTTTTGAAAGTAATAAAGTCCATTTTTAGGACCGCTAAACTAAATTTGTTTCTAAAGGTTTTTTGCAGATTTCTAAAAAAAATAAATTTTTAACACATTTGCTCATAAAACAGCTCTATTTGCACTTATTTAGGTCCATAATCCAGCTTATTAAAAACGCGTGCTTTTCTCATTATACAGGATGTCTCATTCAAATCGGTCAGTATGGGAAAGTCTGAAACTATAAGACATACGAAGATTTGTTCTTAGGAACCATGTCACCGATTTTGATAAAAAGAAAAACTGCATTCATACATTTGAAAAAAAAAGTGTACCCAGCTGGGGAATCGAACCCGGTAGTTTTGAAAAAAAAGCTTACAGTTTTTCTGTTTAAATAACGGTTGTGTAGGTCTTAAGCAGTAAATGTCTCTATGAAACACGATGTCTAAAATGAATAAAATGCATTGTTTTTACATACTTTAATTTATCATAGTAGGTGTTCGAAGTGACCACCGTTTTTTTTCAATACAATATGGGTACACTTTTTTTTCAAATGTATGAATGCAGTTTTTCTTTTTATCAAAATCGGTGACATGGTTCCTAAGAACAAATCTTCGTATGTCTTATAGTTTCAGACTTTCCCATACTGACCAATTTGAATGAGACACCCTGTATATTATAGCACTAGTTATATTTTTTTTTTATATATTAACAAAGAGCAAGGAGTTTTAATGTCTAAAATATTTATAACATTTTCGTAAATTTAAACCTAATAATGATGAAAATATAATATATACATCTTTCGTTGGTCTGTGTATACGATACTACAACAAAATACCTGACAATATAGTGCAATTACCTGAGAGAAAGTTTAAAGAATGTGTAAAGCAAACGTTATGTAAAAAAGCTTACTATAGATTGGATGACTATATGAATGACAAAGAGGTATGGTGCTCTGATATTCCAGCGAAACACAAGAAACACATTGTAAAAATCCGACTCTTAAAGTAGGCCGTGCTGCAGTGGTTTCTTGCCGTTTCTTTTACGCTGCCATAGCACGATCCGAAACGGCGTAGACTCGCTCTATTTGCATTGTATTCTGCATGACATTGAATAAGTATTCTGTAAAGAATCTACATTGAATAAAATTATCTGAATCTGAATATATAAACAGTTTGTTGCATGAGATTAGTTAAATTTGACAACAAATTAACATTAATTGATTTCGTAAGCAATAAATTTTAAGTTATTGTGCTTTTTCAATGACTACGCTGTTTGGGAGCATTGCCACTGCTTCTTCACAGCTCCTCATTTGAAAAAAGAAATGCGCGCGCAACAAGAATTCCGCGCGCCATTTTTAGAAGTATTTTCATTTGCTTTGATTTTTGTGACTACGGTGGTTTCAAGCAATGAAGAAGAACTTAATTTAAACCCACAGGAAATAATTACTGGGGCACAAAATGCAAGTGAGAGTCTCCTTCCATCAAAATCAAATAAAAAATACATTCTTGCCTACGAAAAGTTTATTGAATGGAAGAACAGCAAAAATGCCAATTAATTTTCAGCGAATGACTTTTTGGCTTATTTGAATGAGCTGGCGAATAAGTATAAACCTAGCTTTTTGAGGTGTATTTATTCCATGTTGAAAAGTATTGTGAGAACGAAAAATGGAGGCTCAGGAATCGCAGCCCGAACCGCTAAAAGGTAAGTGAATTTGATTCGTTTTTATTCGCAAATGTGTTGAAAAACCTTGTAAGAAGCTTGTGCGCTTTGGTGATTACACCCTCGGCTCTATTACGCCCTCGCCTGCGGCTCGGGCTGCAATTTCTGAGCCTCGGCCGTAATATCCAAAATAGCGCACGTGCATCTTAATGTACTATTCTAATGTACAAGTAAAGCCCTTTCATATGATACCCCACTCGACCTAGTAACGACAATTTGACATTTTTCCCCCTATTAGGACCCCCTTTACATTAATAATGATATTTTATTGATTTTTTTCATGTGCAATTAAGTTGGGCAACCAAATTCTAAAACTATTCCAAATTCCAAGTCGAAAACATGAGTGATTGCCGAGATATACAGATGTGACAAGGATAAGGGTTCCTTTTTTTACCATTTTGGTATCGGAACCCTAAAAATTAAGTAGCTAAAAGATTTTTGAGAAACATAACTGAAGTTATTAACCACAGCCAAAATCGAAACAAATTTCATTTGAAACTACAATTATAAGAATGACAGCAGAATAGAGGTATGCCTTAAAGCAAGTCGAAGAGATAACTGTCTCTGTTGCTCCAATACTTGACGAATCGATACATCCTGTTCTCACAATGCTGTCATTCTAATGAAGCTACATTATTTCAACTGTAAGATAGCGGTTACATTAAGCTGCCGTTATTCATAATCTAAGGGTTACATGGTTACTGATGGCAGATGCTAATTCATGACTGATGGTATAATGATGGTATATTGTCAGCAAGGAGGTTTTACTACGCTTCGGAGCGTAGCGTGGGTTAAAACCTCCTTGATTGTCAGCCCATAAAAACAAAAACATAGCGACTGATACAAAATTTCTCATCTAAATTTGATCAGTCTCCCATCAATCTGACTGATGTCAGAATCACCCTGTAACCGCTACTAATAGTAAGCGGAGCGGATGCAAAGCGGACGTATCGGTGTTAAGGGACTGTATAGTCTGTATACACTGACCTCTATATATACAAGTACTTGTATATATAGAGGTCAGTGTCTGTATACATTTTACTGTCCGTTGCAGACACCCGCGTCGCACATCCGCGTTTTAGATGAAACGAAATAGTTGTTTAGAATTCCCATGTTACCTAATATAAACTAAAGCGAACGTAAGTAACGTACTTAATTTCCTTTGGGGACTAACGGGCAAGTCCCATAGGTCCCGACAGGATGTCGATTTGTTTTCGTAGAAGCTAGAAGCGAGCAAATCTTTGTAGATAAGGCAAATGCTGGTCCCAAGAGATAAAGACTGGGTAACTACTTATCTTCAATGTTTATCTTCGTATTTTCAAAGCAATAAGCTGAGTAGTTTTCCAAAGCATTGGATAGTCAAAGTTAAAGTTTATTTTGTGTTTGGTTACTTCCTACATTTTCAAATATCAGTTACTGTATTTTTTTAAGAAACCCTTTTTAACGAGAATTAACCTCCTATTGAATAAAGCTTCTTTAACATTAAACCTCCCTGAATTGAGTCCCTGGCTATTTCTGTTTTGTTTACTCAGAAAATGACAGTAATAGAATTAAACAAGCTTTTAATTGAAATAAATTTTCTGTAAATGGTTGATGTTTCTTTACTCTCACTCGATGTTTTGTTTTCTGGCTAATCCAATATAAATAAATAACACTGTCTTATATCAAGGCGGGTGCTTGGAATAACCTTCTGTTTTACTATTATGTAATCTGTGCTTCTGTGGCAACTCACATCCACGAAATGGGGAGGTTCAGCTCAAGGCCTGTGAATAAAACAATACATTATTACGGGCAGACTAAACTGATTTTTGGTGGTATTTTGTATGTTCTTGCTGAAGTCTTACCCCCAGATATCCACTGAGATATGGCGTACACAGTTAACTCCATTGAGAGAACCAAATGAAACGCAGATTCCTGGCTCCCGGGACAAAATTACCGGTTACTAATTTCCTAAGAGACCCAAAAGTTGGCGCAGCTTTGCCTCCAAAGCCAAAATCATCCAAGCAAAAGCAAGAGGTTAAAAAAACAATCCACATTCCAATTATAGACCATGGTCTCTTTGTAGAAAGCTCTACCGTGCGTGTGAGAGTTACTAGCACGAGCTCACATGAAAAGCTAATAAAGCAATGATATTCAATACTCACTGCTTGAGGAACAAGTCGAGTAAATCCTAAAGTTAGATTTGCAATGTCAACCGACAATTGCAATGTTGAAGTTTAATCTCGTTTACATAACGTGGCTAGACATGCTCTTCTAGAATTTCTCGGTAAATAAATACAAGAGGTGCTTGCTACCTTTGTGTAAATTGTAAATTGTTATGCTGGCGTTGCAAGAGTGGGTTACTTTATCTTTTTGACATTTAATGCTAGTCTGTAGTAGCACCTAATATTATTAACTTAATAATAGGTCTTTACCTATGAAATTGCCGAAATTTTCTTACAGATTAATGAGATCATAATTCCTATAATTCTAATGCTATTTTTTTCATTTGTCTTATATTTGAAAGTTGACTTCAAGGTTATCAATTGACGCATAAACTAAAGTTTTTATTTTTAGTTTGATATATAAAATTAAAGGTTCGAAAAGTGTTCGTCTTAAATCTCGTCCGATTTCATCGTTAGATTTGTTATCTTTTTTACACATAATATTTTTAAAAAATTAAATTTAAGCTTCTGTTAGCTTAATGTCTTCCCAATAATGCTTAAAAAAATTAAAAATATTGGATTTATAATTCCTAAGAAAAATGCAAAAATGTTAGTACTGAAAATTGGGTTTACCTAAAATTCGCCATACAAAACGGCAATTTCATAGGTAAAGACCTAATATACTCAGTCATTCTGCAACGAAAACTCGCTTCACTTTTCGGTTCGATTCTTCTTATTATGTGCACGGCTAAGAGGACCGTAGCGCAGTAACGTTGTCCTGTGTATCGTACGAAAATAATTGAGTCACCAACAAGTCCGGTTCATGGTGACGGCCACAACGCTAAAAGTTGTGGCGACTACGTTTTAGTCAAAAGCAGGGCAAACTTGACACTTTTGTACATAGAGCGTCAGAAATATTAAAAAAAAAGGAAACAAGAACGGTGCAACGTCCAAAGTGTCAAGATTTATGTGCTCTTAACATTACATCTCCCCTATATCAATTGCGCATTTTTTGTGTGAAATTCTGAGGAGAGCTCCCGGTCCAGCTGTGAACTTTTACGAGATACGATGTGGAAGCCAAGATTTGCTCGTTTTATATTCTACAGGCTTGAGACCTGTAACTTTTCCGACCATACCACATACATACATACATACATAACATCACGCCTTGTTCCCGTTGGGGTAGGCAGAGACCACAGTTCTCCACCTGCTACGATCTTGACATACTTCCCTTGCTTCCTGAACCTTCATCAATCCTTTCATACATGCTCGTCGGTTTAGGGTACTTTTAACCTGGCCTTTATTCAGAACGTCTTGAATTTGGTCCTGGTACGTTCGCCGAGGCCTTACCACCTACATGCGAAATTATGTAGCTCATTATGGTGTCTTCAACTATCTTTATAAATGACTGAATGAAATGAAATGATGGCGCTGCAAATCAGCACGAAGAAAAAACATCATGGTGCAACATGTTATCAGTATGAAAATGATTAATTTATTGATTGTGATTGATTGCTGATGCCTTATAACTGTAACATTTTTTCTTGTAAAAAGAGTTCATGTATTTTACGGTGTCTAAAATAAAGAAATTACCAACAGTGATCAGCGTACCATCAATCGGCACTAAATAACGTGGTTGACAGACGTCAAAGAAAACCCCCTATTCAACAGTCTGAGAAAGACGGAGAGTTGCGTAAAATATTGGAGCGACATTCTGAAGTAAGGCTCCGTCCTGCTCTTACAGATAGTTCTATCCTGCTGTCATCCTATTTTAGCTAAATTTTTTCGACTGTACCCTGTCAAGTTGTAGTCTCAGCTACAACCCAAAATGGAAGCGAGCGTGATCTATGAACATCTATTTGTCTAACAGAACACATAACATTTGAGTTTTTATTTTCAAAATGAAACTTATAGTGAGTTTCCGCTACTGAATAGTTCACCTAAAGCGCTTATTCTGTAGGTATCTCTGGTCTGTTTTCACTAGTATAGCGTTGGCTTCGTCACAAACAATGGGTGGCTATCTTTTAGTGCTAGTCTGAGCCTTAATAAGATTACCTTGTAGAGTAAATTGAAGGAGCTTTAACTTTCCACAAAGAAGCTGTTATTGCTACTTGGCTTAAGCTTCCAGATTAAGGCCTTTCAAATGAAGATTATTACACGGATTTATTATACCCTGTATAAAAAGAAACAAAACATTACGTCACATTACGTACAGGATGTAAAAGAATATCTGCCGAAAACTGAAACTGTAGACATTGACTATACAAGGTGTAAGGGACGGTGTATCGAAAACTGAAAGGGCGTGCGTAGTCAACGAAACTGAACAACTTTCCCAGGGAAACTTATTTGGGATGCCCACCAGTGGGACAGAACAGGCTAAAAAAGTGCTTTTAGTTGCATGCTTCTGGGGAAAGTTCAAGCCTGTATTGACAGCGCTATATCTTTCAGCCTAAGTGTTTATCCCTATCGATAAAATTAAAAAACCATAAAATATTGATCAATGGTATGCAGACAAAACAACGTATCCAATAACTAATTAAAGCAATAAACTGTAGCTTGTTTACTTCATAACAAACTATCACAACAAGACGTGTGCTCATGTTATCGAGTTAGGAGAACACTCTGTGAATAATAATTAACACTCGCGTCGAAATAAGGGTGTTTCAATTATTTCAAGGTGGACCGGTCAAGGTCGCGGGAAGCCGCTGGATGCGAGCAGCGCAGGACCAGGGCAGGATCTTTAAGGGAGAGGCCTACGTCCAGCAGTGGACGTCTTTCGGCTGATATGATGAGGTAATATGCGATGTAACATACGCGATCATAACATTGATCAAAATAAAAAAATATATATCGATTACTGTACAAAATAAGGTCGTAAGCTAGCCGCCGTCAGTACAAAGTAGTACAAACCAATAAAATTGGCAGTTCAAAAACTAAAACCAGACTACTGAAAAACTTGCTCTTAAAAAAACAAGAAAATATTATCTTCTGAAATAGTTATGTACAAACAATGGTACCTACTTAATAATATAGTCATACAGATAAAAATCTTTAGTCTAGTACCCCGTCCCTGTTCGCACCTCATGACGCTGGCCGCGTTACCGCGTTGAATGACCAGCGACAACTGTTGGACCAGGAACAAGCCGGCACGGGGGTCATTACCGCGCTCCCTCAAGCGCCTTCCATTTCGCTCACAAAACGCTTCCCTGCTATGCCCCACACCCCCGAGGTCTCAACTGCGAAAGGTACAAAATCATAAGCAAGCAAGCAAGCAACCCTAGCAAGTCCGAATATTTATTTAACTTTTGATTAGCCAACCACTCAGCGGCCGCGCCCGTTTTAACCCGTACCCGTACCCAATACTTTTTTATGCTAGTTTTTACCCGACTACGGCAAAAAGGAGGGTTAAGGTTTTGACCGGTATGTATGTATCTGTTCCCTCATAACTTCTTATCTACTTATCCTAATTATTTGACACATGAGGTATACTTTGAAGCGTATTGATCATCCGCTGGTTATAGGATATAATAGTAAACAAGTTTAGTAGTACCAACAATATAAGACATCCCCAAAGGGCTGAAAGAACGGTTGATCCTTCTTTGGTATCGTTTAAGTGAAGTGAGTGTTACAATTTATTTATAAATTTAAACTGTTGATCTTTACTCCTGGCTTCTTAAATGGTAAGTAGTTGACATTGACAGAACGCGTAATATCAAAACCACATCTCTACTACATTTTCGTATGAAACATTTTTTTCAACGAAACACTTAAAAGAAGAAAATGCAGCATAAAACATCATGACACTCAATTTCCGGTAATAAAATATATTTCTTCCTTCTTTTCTCATAAAAACATTGCTAACCACTCTTTGCGCCTCGAGATACACTCTACATACATAACCATGTTGATTGGAGCGAGGATGAGGCAAGCGGAGCGAATTGAGCGAGGCGAGTCCAGGAATCATAATATTGTTATAAACCGACCCGCACTTTAGTTCCCCAATCGTTACAAGGGTTAAGGGCGTAGAAGAAGAAACTAAGGTAGAAGTGACATCAGGACATCCTGACAAGCTTTTTAGCCTGCTGTGTAGTTATACTTCATGTATCGGCCAGCAAACAACCATTCAGGTATGCCAAATTAATGATGGTTAGTGGTCACCACCGCCCATATTGCCCACTATATCTTATTAGTGTCATAATTTGCTGCCGCACAGCACGTTTCATGTTACACGTAATTTCACTGGCTCTCTTAAAACACAGTAGCGCAAACATTGCTACTTTACGACAGAAAAAGGCAAGGGGATGTTACTTCTCTAGGCTGTCTTTGCACAAAAGCCCTACCAGTTCTTGGTAAATCAGTTTTGATAAAACATCCCGTATAACCAAAATATGGCTACTGTTTTATGACGTGCAAATGACCCCTTACGGTATTAGAGCAACTTATAGAGTTGTTAACATCACCTCGACGATATTATTTTAGTTATCTACTCTCATATCAATGCGTTCAGAAATTGTAGGTTACCACGTTATTGTACTAGTCCCTGGTTATCACCAACATAATGTCAATCTGTGTCTAGAACACGTCTAGAAACATTCACAGTGACATTTTTTTATCGGTGGGTGTGCTAAATAACTTTACATATGTTTCGGGCTGTGATTGTGAACACGGGTCAACATAATGAATTTTAGTCTAATTTACATGTTATCCGCAATTGGCTAATTCTAAAAAGTAAATAGTTTTATTAGGTACCTAACATTTTTTTAACCTTTCCATGACTTGAGTGTGGTAGGTAAAAAGAAGCACTTCCTAAGTTTTAATTTAATTTTAGTTTTGTGACAGATTAGATAATAGTAAACTAGTTTTGTTCTTTTTTGTAACGCCTATTTTTAATATAACATAGGTGTTATGTTTTACGACGTTTTTGCTTTTATTTCAAGATAGGCGTTTCTATCAAGTTAATAGTTTTCATCTTTCTGTGCTGCGGCTGAGACGGTAAGAATTTCTACCACAAGGGATAGTATCGCTAGTTTATTGTGAGAAGTTTTGCCCATGTAAAAATAAGTATACTCTAGAATATTTCTTTGAGTAAGAAACTCAAGTAAGATCTTAATAGTACTTAGCGTGGTACATCATCACAGAAATGATCTCGAGTTGAAGACTATTAATGCAACCTGAATTTGTTTTATCCCAAGGCCTAGTTTCCAAAAGCAAAACAATATTTACTGAAAAACAATTTACATTCCCAAACGTGTTGTTCACGTCTTCGACCAATTCACGTAACCATTTATGAATGGAGTCATTATTTTTTTAAAACTCTGTGTACAGTCAAATCACAGAGTCAGAGCACGCCAAGTTTGACAGATTGGACTTTGTACCACTCCCGCAGGAACGTCGAGCTGCAAGTGTCAAGCTTGACCTGCTCTGGACTATACTAGATATTTTATTTATTGTATTTTCTTTGAAAGCTGAAGTTTTAATACAACAGTATTCCACTGTTATATTCAACAAACTCAACCTCTGAGGCACCGTGTCAATATTTGAAAGAATCAAGAAAGAGTAATTATAAACGCAATAAGGCATAATTTTGCATAAATTTCAATACATTTGTCACGAATTTTTCTTTTTCCTGGAACTCTTAATTGGTATAAGGATCATTTGTCAAAATCTTCCGGCGTCCGATCAAAAACGGGTTAAATTATCTCAATTCTTTCTACCATAATACAAAATAGAAAACGTGAGGTACGTGAAGTGTTTTGTAGACACAGAGAAAACTTACTAGCTTATGTACAGCTGGCAGACTAAGATTTATATAATTTACTAGCTGTTACCCGCGGCTTCGCTCGCGTGGTTTTCGTATTTATGTTGTTACCGGTTTTCCGAAGCAATGAGATATTTTCCCGTCATTTCGGGGTCATTTTAAACTAAGGAAAAACGGGACTAACCCTGCGCAAATCAATGAGTACAATTCAAGATCCAGCTGAAGTTACTCCTAAATTACACAGAACAGAAAAACTTAGCAGCAGTATTATGCCTTAAAGTTGTCACTTAACCTAACAAATGTAGAAAGAGAGATGAGAGACACCTTTATGTAATATTTCAAAACAGAGCCAATTCGCAGAAGTAATTGAGAACAACTAAAACCCTCTCCCTCTCTTTCCCTCTCCCCCCTTCCTCTCCCCCTCCCTCTCCCTCACCCTCTCCCTCTCCTTTTCCCTCTCCCTCTCCACCTCCATCTCCCTCTACACCTCCATCTCCCTCTCCCCCTCCCCTCCCTCCCCTTTCCCCTCCCCCTTCAACTCCTTCTCCCCCTGCCCCCCTCCCTCTCTCCTCCCCCTTCCCCTCCTTCTTCCCCTCCCTCTCCCTCTACATGTAACTCTACCTGTACCTGTACCTCTACCTCTCTACTATCTACCTCTCTACCTATCTACCTACCTACCTACCTATCTACCTCTACCTCTCTACCTCTCTACCTCTCTACCTCTCTACCTCTCTACCTCTCTACCTCTCTACCTCTCTACCTCTCTACCTCTCTACCTCTCTACCTCTCTACCTCTCTACCTCTCTACCTCTCTACCTCTCTACCTCTCTACCTCTCTACCTCTCTACCTCTCTACCTCTCTACCTCTCTACCTAGCTACCTCTCTACCTCTCTACCTCTCTACCTCTCTACCTCTCTACCTCTCTACCTCTCTACCTCTCTACCTCTCTACCTCTCTACCTCTCTACCCCTCTACCTCTCTACCCCTCTACCTCTCTACCTCTCTACCTCTCTACCTCTCTACCTCTCTACCTCTCTACCTCTCTACCTCTCTACCTCTCTACCTCTCTACCTCTCTACCTCTCTACCTCTCTACCTCTCTACCTCTCCACCTCTCTACCTCTCTACCTCTCTACCTCTACCTCTACATCTACCTCTACCTCTACCTCTCCCTATCCCTGCCCCTATTCCTACCCCTAACGCCAATTTAACCGCTATCCCTAACATAGAAACGACACCCACATTTATTTTTAGACATTTCAAACCTATCGCACCCCAACCCCATCCCCAGGGGATGATGGTATTTCACGTCCACCACATTGGATTTCAAAGTTGTTGTAGCAGCGACCCGATAAACCATACAAACGATACCCATATTGGTTTTTAGACTTTTTCACCCCATTTCCCTTTTTTAGGGGTTGAATTTGGGGTGAATTTCAATAACAGTGATGAACGTTGCATAGAATTACATCATTAATGCCTAAATATTAAATTATGTGGATTTTACTTAAAAAAATAAAGAATTTTAAACTTCATCCCCCTTTTCACCCTTAAGGGTGTCGAATTTTCAAAAACCCTGAGACACGTAAATATTAATTTTTAGTCGTCAGCCTAAAAACAAATTTTGAAGATCCTAACTTCAAAACTGACGGACTTTCATACAAACTTTCATCCCCTGTTTTACCCCCTTAGGGGTGGAATTTTGTGAAACCCTTTCTTAGTGCACCCCTAGGCCTCATAAGGAACCTACATGCCAAATTTGGAATCTTTAGACCTAGCGGTTTTGGCTGTGCGTTGATATGTCAGTCAGTCACCTTCTTCTTTTATATATATAGATTGCACAAATATTCAAAAATAAAATAACAAAATTGAAGGACATATACAAGACAAAACCATATAAAACTTACATAATATTTTATTTACTTATCGGCGCAGGAGGCCATAATATCATAATCATCTAGGATTATTGTGGGTTCAGGTATAAACAACCAGGATCCGATTATTGTCACGTCATGTTACGGGCTCCGGGTTTGTGGTGAGGCACCCGGACCCTTCTGGCTCAGTTTGACCCTGGATAGTTATTACAGTCAACGCTATAATTGTACGTCCTGTGCTGCAACCCCACCAATCATATCTTCAGGAAACCAGACAAATCGTCAGAGCTAAAAGCACGATCACAATTCAACCAGATGACGTGTTGTCTTGTGTCGCCCTTTCACCTTGACGCTTCATCAGATCGACAGCTAACTAAATACTCAGCTGCCAGTCTATTCCTGAAGCAAGGAGGCCTCACTCGGTGTCGCAAAGAAGGTGCTGCTAAGTAGTATGTGCCTACACGGCCGTCCTGACAACACGACCGTCCTCGGGCGTTAATCCATTAACAATGTCCTAAAACAAATAAAAACAAGATCACCAAGCAATCCGCTCGTCTATCCTGACAATCAAGATCATCATCACACATAAAACTGAAACCACTCATTGTGAAGTTACTCTGAAGGCATATATGTGCCCCTTCAACCCAACTCTGAAAGCATGTACCCTTTCGACCATCTCACTATGGACCGGATGACATCTTTCCCACATAAATCACGGACAGGACCAGTGTGTCCGTCGACCATCCCTAATGGGCACGGTGACCAGATCCACCACTGTCCTTCCAACCATCAACAAAGCCTGGCCCGGACCAGTGTGTCCCTTCGACCAGCCCCGATGGGCATGGACCGGATCCGCCACTGTCCGACCAGCTTCGCAAACACAGATTGGGCCAATGCGAACCTTCAACCACCCAACCAAGTCGGGCTGGCCCGTACGACATTGCCCTCTCTATCAACTCCACAAACATAGATTGGACCAATGCGAACCTTCAACCACCCAACGAATCGGGCTGGCCCGTACGACATTGTCCTTTCTATCAGCTCAACAGTAATCACCCTACAACCACCCAAACCAACTGAGTAACTTCAAATCATATTATCAACATAGCAATTTCAAATTACGTGCGTCACGTATCATACTATCTCACAATAAGGAACATGCTCACCAGATATCCATAAGGTAGGTCTCATCAACAATTTTACTATCTGTCTATGTACAGATAATTTTCATACTACGTTAGAATTTTCCAATAAATTCGCTTTATTCGCAATATGTTCGATATTGTTAAGAATACGGCAATGGTTTGTTGAGTATCACCAGTAATCACTATACTTTGGGCAATTTGTATTAAAATCAGTACACTTCCTGTCTCTTTTCTTTCTCCATGCCTCTCCCCATTTTAATTTGGAGTCGACCCCCTGAATACATTTTCAACCGTTGGCTCTGTCGTTATAATCGGCCTCAATATTTTTTGTAAGTTCTTACATTTTCGACCACCAAGTAGCTCTTTGGCATCCCAGGGGTTATTTCGGCTTGTTTCCCTTTGTCAATATTTAGCGCAGACTTAAAGAGGTGCTCTTCTTCTCAGCGCATCACATACCTAATCCGTACCGCCGGAGCTGACTCTATTGAAGTTTGTCTAGAATAAGCGCTACTTTGAAATTGCCACTAACATGTACGTTTCTGGGTCTATCCAATTAAGTGCCACCAGCCCATCTAATCATTTTCATCTCAGTTAAGTGGATTTTGGTTACATAGTTTTATTAAGTATCCAATATTCGTCCCTGTAGAGCATCGCGAGTCTAGCACAAATTTTCAAACAATCAATCAAATCATTTATTTGCTATAAGAACATCTTTCAATTTGAACACATCCTCTAGATTAACGCTGTGTCCCCATAAATAGCAGACCATAGCTAAGGACTGACGACAGACCTGATATCCATGATATGCAGTTAGTGTAGTATCTTTTGATATTGTTTGGGAAACTCTCATTGACGCAAATACGAATCTACTGAGTCTTTCACGCACTGAGTTGACACGAAATTTCTAATAAAGATGTTCATTATCATTGAGACTCAAAAATGTTGCTTCTCCACTATTTTGTATACTTGTATTTAGTGCTCTTGGTTTCAACTGGCATCCTTCAGTCACAGAGCATGCCTAACAGCCATCACCATTTCAACCAGTCAGCATTAGCTGTGTGATCAAATTATTTTGTTTCGTTTCATTTCATTTTGTTTTTATTTAATCGGTATTCATTCAGATTTCGTTATTTCCATTTTAATTTTACAGACATCTGGTTAATCTGGTTAATGTTGTATAAAAACACCGTAGGAACACATCGTCGCTACCGTACGTAACTTTGATTCCATTCTACAAAGTCGAAAATTACATAATTTCACAACCACAAGCAAGTCTTGTCTTCTTCGTATGTACCGTAAGCGCCTTTATCTTCCATATTTTAAAATTCATAAACGCCTTTCTAATTTACGATACTTTTGCAAATTACGCTTTTTGTCACCATCTAAGCGCATACGATTTTGAACATTACGACATATCAGGTATTAAAACTCATTAAACTTGGTTCCTTTTTTATCATAAAATGTATGTACAGCACTTAATTTTCTTGATTTTACTTGCTCAACAATTTCTCGCCACGACTGTACTTTTACGCAGATCCGTGAAACTGAAATGCTTGCACACATGATTAAAATATTGAGCTGTGTCTCTTTATCCCACTTCTGATATCGGCGCAGGAGGCCATAATATCATAATCATCTAGGATTATTGTGGGTTCAGGTATAAACAACCAGGATCCGATTATTGTCACGTCATGTTACGGGCTCCGGGTTTGTGGTGAGGCACCCGGACCCTTCTGGCTCAGTTTGACCCTGGATAGTTATTACAGTCAACGCTATAATTGTACGTCCTGTGCTGCAACCCCACCAATCATATCTTCAGGAAACCAGACAAATCGTCAGAGCTAAAAGCACGATCACAATTCAACCAGATGACGTGTTGTCTTGTGTCGCCCTTTCACCTTGACGCTTCATCAGATCGACAGCTAACTAAATACTCAGCTGCCAGTCTATTCCTGAAGCAAGGAGGCCTCACTCGGTGTCGCAAAGAAGGTGCTGCTAAGTAGTATGTGCCTACATACTCTTAAAAATAAAAATATTAGCGATAATCAAATTGAGCGGCACAAAATTATCAATGACCTTTCACCTTGAATAACTTATTTGCAATCAGCCATTATTCTGAAACAAAAGAGTGTTGTTATTATAATCGCCATTTTGTTTCACAAAGCTGTTTTATGTCCTAAACTAGAAGCTAAAGCTATGCAGCGTGAATTTTAATTGGTTTTGCTCCCAAAGGCTAGTGATTCTACTCATGTAACCAAGCAACTTTCCCGAAGAAAAAAATTTTTTACTCGAAATAAATTGTTCGTCTTCCCATACAAAATGAGTCAATCGCGTGACCACTTTACTATAGGGAGACGAAAAAATTGTTTCAAGTAAATATTTTTTTCCTTCGGGAAATATGAGTAGAATTACAGACGGGAACAAGGCGTGATGTTATGTATGTATGTATTACAGGGCTTCGAGAGCGAAACCAATGAAAAGTCACGATAAATAGGGGGCTTACTAATCAACTGCGTTCCTTAGAGTTTTATGTTACTCAGACCATAAAACTGACCAACTTTCTCCAAGGTACAAAAGTGGAAATACGAAGAAACATTGACCTCAAACTTTAAAAAAAAATAGGCTATTAGCTGATGCAGTTTCTATGGGAGTTAAAAAAAAAATTTCGTATTTAAACGGAAAGTTGTTCAGTTTTGTTTTATGCTCCGTATTGTAACATGCTGAAAGGGACACAGTTGATTACAAACTACCCTATGCAGCGTGTAACGGAAAGGTGTGATAATACTGAAGGGAGTGAATCTGCCCATAAAACTGAACAACTTTTCCCAAGGAAGGAAAAAAACAAATTCAGTTTTTGACCTCCCATAGAAACTGCATCAGCTGATACCGTATTTTGTATTAGAGGTCAAATTTGGTTGTTCGTATTTCGACTCGTATTTCGACCTATGTTCCTTGGGAAAAAAAGTTGTTCAGTTTCATGAACAGCTTCATTATTATCACACCTTTTCGTTAAAAGTTGGAATTTGCAACATTATCGCGGCCACCAACCCATTAATTGTACAGTCAAGAGAAGATTAATCGCAATACCCGCAGAGCGAATTCCGTCTCTATACTACGATGACTAACATACGAGTATGACTAAGATAATCACGGTAAAAACCGGTCAAGTGCTAGTCGGACTTGCGCGCCGAGCGTTCCGATATACATTTTATATTTTTGGAAGCAATACGTTCCATTTTTAGGACCGCATAACTAAATTTGTTTGTAAAGGTTATTTGCAGATTTCTAAAAAACTGTGCAACTTAGAAAGATCATATTATTTTTGCTGTAATGTTTACATAAATTCATGTCAACTGTAATTAATTCAGATTTTTCCTTTCACAAACTTCGGAGATAAGGGGGGGAATGGTATTTTTTTTGACAATTTTCATCATAACTTGAAAACGAAGAGACGTAAAAATATACAAAAATATATTTTAGAGTCTACAAGTAAAGCCCTTTCATATGATACCCCACTCAACCTAGTAACGACAATTTGTATTTGGCCCACCCCTATTTTGGCCCCTTTTACATTCATAATCATATTTTTTTCAAAATTCTTTCATGTGCAATTAAATTGGGCAACTATGTTCTAAAACTATTCCAAATTTCAAGTCGATAGCATGAGTGGTTGCTGAGATATAGAGGTGTGACAGACAGACGGACAGACAGACAGACAAAGTCGCACCATAAGGGTTCCTTTTTTTACCATTTTGGTATCGGAACCCCAAAAACGAGTCAAGTTTTACGTGCTCTTGACCGTACTTATACAAGCTGTAAGGGACGGTGTACCGAAAACTGAAAGGGCGTGCTCAGTCAACGAAACTGAACAACTTTCTCAAAGAAACATTTTTGGAACATTAAAAAAAATTTACCTCTCCATAAAAACTGTTCAACCAGAGTGAGCAACTTGTATGGAGACGTCAAAATTGTTTGTCATTTCCCAGAAATGTTTCGTAGAGAAAGTTGTTCAGTTTCGTTGACTGAGCACGCCCTTAAAATATTCGGTACACCGTCAAATAAAAACTGTTCAACCAGAGTGAGCAACTTGTATGGAGACGTCAAAATTGTTTGTCATTTCCCAGAAATGTTTCGTAGAGAAAGTTGTTCAGTTTCGTTGTCTGAGCACGCCCTTAAAATATTCGGTACACCGTCCCTTACACTCTGTCTGTGATTCACTGCCAAGGTAATAACTAAGCAATAATAAAATAGGTAACATTATTTAAACGTGTTTGCAATGTCAAGTAAATAAATGACGCTTTATGCAGCCATGTCCTTGCATAGTTATCGTTATTAAACCGCAACAAATATTTTAAATGGTCGTTCGTATTTTTGTACCGTTAACGACAGTAATACTATAGTATCCAAGGAAATAAAAATGACGCAATTTTTCATTTTTAAGGGTTCCGATACCCAAATAGTAAAAAAAAGGAACCCTTATGGTGCGACTGTCTATCTGTCTGTCACACCTGTATATCTCAGCAACCACTCATGCAGCCACTCATGAAATTTGGAATAGTTTTAGAATATGTTTGCCCAACTAAATAGCATACGAAAAAATAAAAAAAATATGATTATTAATGTAAAGGGGGGTTTAAATTAATAATCATATTTTTTTTAAATGGGGTGGGGGGGGGCTAAATTTCAAATTGTTGTTACTAGGTCGAGTGGGGTACCATATGAAAGGACTTAACTGGTAAATTAAAAAATAAATTTCTGTATTTTTTCACGAATCTTAGAAAAACGTAAAAAAATACCATCTGAATTAATTACAGTCGATAGAAGTTTATGTAAATATTACAGGAAAAATAAAACGATCTTACGAAGTTGTACAGTTTTTTTAAATCTGCAAAAATCCTTTACAAACAAATTTAGTTTTGCGGTCCTGGAAATGGACTCTATTGCTTCCAAAAATACTATACGTATATCGGAACCCTCAACGCGCGAGTTCGACTCGCACTTGACTGGTTTTACATATGGCAACAACTTAGTCACTTCACCTATTGAGTAAAAAGAAGTAACATTTATATTTCTGTTATTAAAATGAAACAGAAAAGACTAACAATAGCACATGCACAATAATGAGTCATCCTTAGATTACTTTGTTTACGCTATGTACAAACGACAACACATAAGCGTTATGATTTTTACTTTGGACCGACCTTATTTGATCGTTTTAGTAGCATTATCACATTGCAACTGATTGTACATCCGGCAGCAAGCACGTAGAAACAAAACCGGTATATACTGAACCATCTCTACGCTACAAACGCCCGAAACCAGAGACCCGCTCAAGGTCCAAGTGTTTCCATTGACGTGCGGCCGTGTGTAGATACTTTGATAATTTACTTACGTCGTCTGACTCCACGCATACATTGCATCTCCTCTTCAGTGTAGTCACTAAACTTGTTTATACCAAATGTTGCCGTCTGGTTTGGCGCGGAGTTCAGCTTATTGATTTTGTTTAAATTCTTCACGAACATCTTGAAATGGATTCTTCTATCTTCGTCATCTTTGTATGTTCTGTTGTAGTTCTTGACAAATCCTTCAAAGAGCTCATCGGCTTTGTTTACATCGTATAGCTCACCTATAAGTAACTAAACAACTTATTTTATCCAAGGAACATAGTTCAAAAAACGAAAAATATTTAGTAAGGTTTTTTTTGGAATTTGTACCAATCGATATTCGCTCTTGAATATTTAAATTGGAAAAAAATATTATGTGCTACAACCCCACGGCCAGCTTTTATTTTATGGGTGCATCGTTGAATAGTTATTCGGTCAAAAAGAGTTATACTCGTAAATTGAAGGCAAAAATATTTTTTTTTCGAAATTTTAGACTTTCAAGAGCGGATATCTCGAAAACTATACAAGACATTAAAAAAGTTTAAGAATAAAACTTGTAGTTAATTTAATCAGCTTTAATTTTGTAAAAAGTTTAATTTACTAGGAGGCATAGTTTCCGAGATATATGCGAAAAACCTAAAAATGGGCTACCCCCCCCTGAAAAATGAGTATCTGTGCATCGTTATAGAGTTATCCGGTCAAAAAGTGCAAAAATTTACAGCAATTTTTTTTTTTCAAAAAACAAAGACGCAAGAGCGAATATCTCGAAAACTACACAAAAAAAAGTGATTAAATCTACTAAGGTCAGTCGGGGCAAGTGCGGCATACTTTTTATAAAGTTGACTATCATAGTAAATATTTCAGTATCTATCAACTGTTGGGCATTAAAGTGAATATTAAATTACGGCATATTTTACTCGCAATTTGCACGGACATAAATGGTGCAAATCGGATCACTTTTGTTGGAAATATTTGTATTTGAAGTGAACTATACCCTGTGGACGCACTTTCCCAAAAATGGGGCAAGTGCGACACACTTTCAAAAATAATATTATCTATGGTTTTCTGACGTTTTGGTACCTTTAAAAAAAAAGCCGTTATCGAAACAAACAAGACAGTCTATTTAAAACTTTATTACTACCCACTTAAGGTTTAAAATCTGTTGGCAAACACAAAAAGGGGTAAGTGCGCCATACCTTTACTGGTCAGTGGCTATCAACCTTTTTATTTGCCTAATTTTTATTGAAAATTTGAGGAAGATTGGATCGTTCTACTATTTGCGCGTATATTTTATAGCCATCTATTTGATGCTTTGGGTGATAAAAATAACTGTAGACGTATTGTGCTTATTCATTATTATTTTAGGTCTTACAACATCAGACTTACAATTAGTACAAAAATCGAAAGGTAGGCATCGCATATGGTTTGATAAGGGATATCGACTTAGAATTAAAAGAGGAAGAGTTAAAAGAACTGATCTCTAGCACGGTGGAAATAGTTTCTATAAAAAGGCTAGACAGAAGAAGTGAAGATGGGTGGGTGCCGAGTGAATCGATCCGGGTCGGCTTTCTGGGATCAAATATGCCATCACACATATATTTGTTTGATTTAAGAATTAAAGTTGACGATTACACTTTTCCGGTCACACAGTGCGGCAGATGCTGGCGTTATGGCCATGTCAAGAAACTCTGTCCGTCTAATAAACCCATTTGCCCCAAATGTTCGAAGCCCCACGAAAACTGTGAAGAAACTGTTTATAAATGTGTAAATTGCGGAGGAAAACACATGGCTTTAGCTAAAATATCTTGCCCAGTTTATTTAAAAGAAAAAAGGCTACGAGAATTGATGTGCGAGTTTAAGGTCCCATATCGGAAGGCTTTAAGCATGTATGTGCCGCCGTCACCACCCCAGATACGCACTAATACCCCAATGACTGCCGTACCTACATTAAATTCGTTTGATGGGTTACTAGAAGAGCAAAGCAAGCAGGATAGCTCCCCGCCTTTGTTTTCTACACCAATTTATACCTACAGCTATGCCAAGGCAACCGCAACGAGTAGACCCCGCGCGACGTCGTCAAGTGCAGTAAGCGGTAAACAACAGCCGATTAAGACACGCAAATCTAACCCGGACTATAGTAGTAATAAGACTCAAAATCAGGATTTACATGTCAACGATTCAACGAACATGGAAATTAATTTGGAATCGGAATCGGACTCGGACGGTTCTTGTTATAAAGAGCATGAAGAAAGAAAGAAAAAGTTGATAACATTCAAGGAATTAATTCAACGTTTGAAGGAGTTGATAACTGACAAGAAACATGATTTTATGTCAAAACTGAAGTTGGGTTTTATGATTTTTAGGGACTGGGTGTTATCATATGTTTGTGACAAAGTTTCAGAATGGCCTCTTGTTAAAGCATTTTTAACTTATCTTTTTATTCATGTCGATTAACAATGTTAAAAAAATTGCAAATTTAAATATTATTCAGTGGAATGCTCGTAGTTTAAAAAGTAAAATAAGTATGTTCAAGCAGTTACTAAACCAGGATAAAATTCATATTGCAGCCATCTCTGAAACATGGCTCGAGCCAGAAGATTCCTTAAAAATTAATGAATATACTATTTATAGACAAGATAGGGACACTCCGTATAGATCAAGTGGTGGAGGTGTTGCAATTTTAATTCACCGATCGATAAAATCTCAAAGCGTTCAGATAGTGCACGTCAACCCAGGGCTTGAAATCATTTATGTCAAAATTTACAATTGCCATAAAATAGAAAATATAGTTTGTGTTTACTGCACTAGTGAAGTCAGCGTAACGTCTAGAGACTGGGATATTTTGTTCACCTTATTTAAAAGAAATTCAATTATTTTAGGCGACTTTAATGGTCATCATATCTCTTGGTCTTATAAAACTGATACAAGGGGCAAACAAATATTTGAGAGTCTATTGGAAAGTGAATACATCGTCTTAAATGATGGCTCCCCTACTAGACTTCAAATGGTTGAAGGTAATCTAAGACAATCCTCCCCTGATCTATCTTTGGCCACTACTGATGTAGTATCAGATATAACATGGTCCACATCTAGCGAGACTTTGGGCAGCGATCATGTGATACTTAAAATGCGTTTGAAGGTAGAGGTTAATGTAGTTACTCAAAAGAAACGTAATTTTAAAAAAGCAGATTGGTGTAAATATACTACCCACTTAGAAGGATCTTTTTCACAAATTAGTTTTCCTGAAGATCTACAGACAGCATATGACCTTTTCATTAATTCCATTAATGAAGCTGCAGATTTATTCATTCCATATGTTATTTATTGTCAACTTCCAGAAAAAATTTTTACCCCAAGACCTTATTGGAATTCGGAACTTTCAAGAGCTGTTGCTTTAAGGAGGTTAGCATTAACAACATTCAGACGAAATCCTATTCCTGAAAATTTTGATATTTTACTAGATAAGATAAGAGAATCACAGCGGCTTTTACGTATTGCAATAAGAAACGGTTGGCATAGATTTTGTGATTCAATAGATGAAGAAACCTCATCTTGTCAGATGTGGTGCAAAATGCGATGGATTAAAGGTCGGTGTGTTTCTTTTACTCATATAGACAGTGAAAAAGCTTATAAACTTTTGCGAAACCTATGTCCTGATTTTGTCATGGCTCCAAATCCTGAAATTCACTCATATAATTCAATAGTGAATATTCCTATAGTTCTCTCGGAATTAGAGGGAAGCATCAAATGCAAGGACACTGCTCCTGGAAATGATGAAATATCATATTCTATGATCAAACATTTGTCTACCTCTGCTAAGTTATATCTTCTTAAATTCTATAATTGCCTGTTGGACACAGGATTCGTCCCTTCTCAGTGGCGTGATATACGTGTAATTCCGGTCCCTAAACCTGGACGCGATCCTGGATCTATTTCTTCCCTTCGCCCTATTTCTTTAATATCTTGTGTCTGCAAGATTTTCCATACCATAATTAATAAGAGGATGGAGTGGTTTCTTGAGAAACGAATGTTTTTTTCGGATGTAACTTTCGGCTTTAGGAAAACAAAATCATGTGTCGACAATCTAGGTATGTTAGTGTCCCAAATTCAGAGTGGCTTTGTTAACAATTGTGCAACTCTTGGCTGTTTTGTTGATATAGAAAATGCATATAACAATGTTGACATAAATTCTTTACTTTCTATTTTGGATGATCTTGAAATTGGATCTAGTTTGTGCACTTACTTGTGGAACTTTCTTAAAATACGTCAAATAATTGTTAAAACTGATAATTCTGAAATCTCAAGGTATTGTCACAAGGGTTTGGCTCAGGGGGATCCTCTTTCACCGTTATTGTTTAATATAGCTTCCCATAACATATGTAAAAAAATTACAAATGTTCAAATAATGCAATATGCTGACGACTTCGTATTATACATCACTAACAAAAATATTCCAGATGCCATTACAGAGTTGCAAACAGCTTTAAATTTACTAACAAAATTATTAGGCGAGCTAGGTCTGGAGCTATCCCCTTCAAAAAGTAAATTATGCATATTTAAAAAACGGGCGTACAGAGAGTCCTTAGTACTTAAAATTCACGGCACTCCTTTGGAAGTAGTCCAAAATGTTAAATATTTGGGATTATGGTTAGATCACTCTCTAAATTGGGGTAGACACATTAACGAAATTCATGCAAAATGCACAAAATTTTTAAATATTCTTAAGGCTTTAGCTGGTTCAGGTTGGGGAGTTCACCCTTTACATTTACGAAGAATATATATAGCAATCATTCGAAGTCGTATGGATTACGCGAGCTTTTTATACGATAATGCGTGCAATGTTCATTTAAAAAAGTTAGATTTGATTCAAAATCAAAGTATGAGAATTATAGGCGGATTCATTAAGAGCACCCCTATCCATGTCATGGAAAGTGAATTAGCTTTACAACCGTTACATATTCGTAGACAATATTTAGCTAGTAAATTCTTGTTAAAGAACAGGGCCTTAAAAGTTAATCCAGTATTCACTGCAATCAATAACATTTCTGAGCTTTGTAAGAACAACCTATGGAAGAGGCGTAAGATGCCTTTATTAGCCAAATCTAACAATTATCCACAAACATCTATACATGTTAGTAATTTATTAGAAATGTTTTCTTTAGACGTGTGGGTTAGTTATATTAATATTTCTCAAATCATAAAGACATCAATAAGTTTTATTAATAAACCAAAGGCTACATATAAAGTCGGAGAATTGGCTACTTGTTTCCACAAGATGTGTACAAGTCAGTATGATAAATGTTATATTATCTTTACAGATGGCTCAAAAGACACTAGTGTGGCTGGTGCAGCTGTTTATGACCCCCAGCTTGATGAGCATATAAAATTTAAAATTAACTTTAACTTATCTATTATGCACATTGAATTACTGGCTATAGCGGAAGCGCTATCTTATATTCAATCAGTTCCTGGTAGCAACTTCGTTTTATTTACAGACTCTAGAAGTGCTCTTTACCATTTGGCTCGATGTACCTCGAATTTTCGAGGTCTCCCGATTGCCTACACAATTTTAAATATTATTGATTCATTACAGAAACTTTCTAAAAAGATTGTTCTCCAATGGATTCCATCTCATTGTGGCATAGTAGGTAATGAGAAAGTAGATATTTTAGCCAAACAAGCAACTACAGATGGAGTGCCACTAACGTGCCTTCCTTTTTTTTCGGAGCGCTTACAGGAAGCTAGACGGCATTGCTGTTTATTATGGAAAGAATATTTTGACGAAAGGTCGAAAAGACTGGGGATATGGTATAAGACTATACAACCTGAACCTTTGAGTTCTCCTTGGATTGATAGCTGCTTGAACAGAAATACTATAGTCCTAGCATTTAGGATTCGTTCTGGACATATTCCTTTAAATAAATTTGCCTATTTGATGCGTAAATCGGAGTCTCCGAATTGTTCTGAATGCGACGTGGTTGAAGACATATACCATGTTTTGATGGAATGTGTTCGGAACGAATCAGAAAGATGCAATGTACTCATTTGGCGTGATAATTTACGAGACGTGGGTGCATGTAATAGTGCGTTGGCATTTCCCTTGTCTAAGGAAGCCAAAGCACTATACAAGATAGTACGGGTTGGATTGAGACTGAGATAGTTTATCTGTCTCAGTTTTAAGCCATCTCCTTCCATAATTGTAAACTTATAGAGCGGCATAGTCGCTTAGTGACTAAGCTCTTTAAATAAAGATTAAAAAAAAAAAAAAAACAAAAAAATACAAAAACAAAATATATTGACGGTTATTTTAATTCCCTTGCAACGTGTTTGGTAATAACAATACTACCATGGATTCGAACTTTTTTACTATGGATGGAACCCAATCTGTCAACTCGAAAAATAAATCAGACCAAAATGTATGGGCACCCTTTTTTTAAGTTACTGAGTTGCTTCCATAGGTGCAGATAAATTAAGAATGACCGTGTAAGCATAATCTAAAGAAATATCTTCTATTATAAAAGCTGACTCAAAAATAAGATAAGTTTTACTAACAAACAGAAAAATAAAGAGCCTATGTGCTTAATTAATAATCAAAAATAATGAAATAACTTTATTAATAAGTCAGTCTTACCTTATGCATATTTTTAACTTATTCTCATAATATGGCACTTGTTTATTTATTTGGCATTTATAAAAATAAAACAAAGAATGGCATCTAAAATACTATAGTAAAACTAAAAACTGAGTCAGTCTTGCCAATAATATTTCTTTTTAAAAATAATTCCCATCTTTATCATCCATTAGAACATACTGTAGAGGATCCTCACTGATTTGTAAAAGTTCAATTACTTTGACAATATTGTCTGCAGGCACAATATCTAAATCTTGACGTTTAGGCTGGACAAATGTAAGATCTTTCCCTTGTTTGAGAACCGATTTAAAAAATGAAATCTTGAATTTCCCTTCCATTTTGCCCTCTAATACCCCTATATAATATTTCCATGTTTTCCTATTATAATATCTGGTAAGTACTGTATCTCCAACATTATATTTTTCATCAAGGTTCTTTATCGTATTTTGGACACTAGCTTGAGTAGCAGCTAAATTAAATTTTTTATCAATAACTTTAAAATGTGTTTTGTCAAACTTAATTTTTGGAAAATTTTCTTTGAACTCAGAATTTATTGAGACGGATTCCAATATAGTGACTTTCTTTTTAGTGTTTTCTGTCGATTCCGGTGATTTTTTTATTTCTAATAACGGGTAAGATTCTTTACATTTTTGTTTCTTAATTGCCGGTTCTTCCTTACTTTTATTTATACCCTTTTCTTGCTTAATTTTATGTGTGTGTGTGTTGCTTCCATAACTATTTCTGTATTGTTTTACTTCACTTACTGGAATGTCTTCTAAGTCTCTAATTTCTTGCACTATTTTCTCAATTTCCTCTTCTCTTGTTGATTCATTTATACCGAGATAATCATCTAATTCAGCTGCATTTGAATCACTTAAAATGTCTGAGAGTGTATTTTCAATATCAGACTCATCATGTACACTCATCTCCATACTGTCCGATGTAGTATCGACACTGGAAGATTTCACTCTTCTCAATTTTGTATTTTTCTTTTTACGTTGCCCTTTCCCTTGCTTGTTTTCTTTGCTCTGTGCCTTTCCTTTTCCTGGTCCCTTTCCTTTAGCCAGTAACTTTCCTTTTCCCTGTCCCTTTCCTTTTTCTTGTCCATTCCTTCTACTTAATTCTTTACCTATTTGTTCTTTTTCATGTACCATATCACTACAGCTATCATTTGTTTTTTCTTTCGAGCTGTTTTGGCCATTTTCTAGATTTTCTGATATTCCAGAAGAGCCAGGTGTGGGGTAAATTTTTAAAGCTTTATCTTCTAAATCTTTATTGAGCTCAGTTTGTTTAATCTTTTTTGTTACAGTCTTTGACTTTGATTTCTTGCGTTTCATTTCTTCTTCTTTCTGACTTAAAACGATTAATACATTGTCATGAGTTAATACTTCTGCATTTCCTGATACTCTTACTTTCTTTTTCTTTGGCAACTCGTTTTCAACTCTTTTAAGTTTTTGCAGAAGAAGACTTTCAAAGGAGCTGTGCGAACAACAAGGTTTGTGGAGTTGTGGGGAAGGTTTGTGGACTTGCGACGGGTGTGGTTGTTGAAAGACGAGAAGGGTATTTATTTTTTGCAGGCAAAGTGAACTCAGTGTCAACGGTTTTGAAGTTGAATTTTCTGGATTTGGAGTAGCGCTCTGTTTGTATTTTTTCCATCTTTTCAAGGCATCAGGATCAAATTCATTCTCGGATATTACATCTCGATTAAATGGATATATACCTCCTTTTTTGAATCCATTTTTGATAATCTGACTATCCATGTTTTGCCATACTTGTCCAACAATGACTGAAAAATCTTTTTTTTGGCAGATTTTGTCCTATATGAGCTCGTTGCCATTTCACAATCCTTTTATCCCAATCATCTTTTAAAGGTTTGAATACCGACAAATCCAAAGGTTGTAATAAATGGCTTGAGTGGGGTGGAAGTTTTATTATGGTAATGTTATTCTGCTTCGCTTTCTCTATTACTGATAGTCGGACATGAGTGCTATGTCCATCATAAAGTAAAAGGGTTGGTTCACCTTTATTTTCTATCATGGGTATGAAAGATTTGGTCATAAATTGTTCAAAAGCTTCTGCTTCAATCCAACCATTTTTCGTTGCTGTGAAAGTAGTTCCCGGAAATGCCTCAGGGGATGTCCACTCACTCCACAGGTATTTACCCTTAAATATTATAAATGGTGGACCTTTCTCTCCTGCAGCACTGCTTGCAAATAACACGGTAGTGTTATTCTTTCCAGATGATGAAGTAGTTCTCGTAGAAGCAAAGCCCTTCAAACCCACGACTTTTGTTTTTTTTGGGTCACTACAATAGAATGTCTCGTCCAGGTTCCAAATACGATCAGGTCGATTTTCAAGATTTAAATCTTTGATTGTTTCCTCAAGTAGGTTAAAGTAGTTATGAATAATGAATGGGTCTGCTGCTTTTTTTCTTGCGTATTCTACAGCTTGAGGTTTTTTTATAGACAAACCATTCCTACGTGCAAAGTTGGTGAACCAATCACTTCCTGGCACACCATCTTTAAAAGGTGATGTGATATTCTTCAATTTAATATAATCAGCAACCAATTCGATGACTTCTTCCCTTGAGAGGCCAAATCCCCACTTTTCCATTATATGCAAATTTTCAGCCAGAATTTTCTCAGTATCCGGTGATAGGACGGTTGGTCTACCAAGTGTAAGGGATTTCTGCCCTCTGCGCCCTGTGACATGATCCATAATTGTTGTTCGGGGGATCTTATAAATTTTTGCCGCTTCGTATCCCGACATTTTGTTATTTTTTACAGCTTCTACAGCTTTCGATAAAGTTTCCTTTGACCAAGACGGTCCTTCTTTTTTTCTCTTATAGTTACGAACCATATTGAAAAGTTTGTCTGAAATAAAGAAAATAACTATTGAACAACAGTTTACATATCTTCTAAAATGAAAAAAAAAAGTATTTAAGTATAGTCCGACAAAAAAGAGTATAAATTTATAACTATCAACATCATCGTGTCGTCCCTTTCAAATCAACGCGGGTTAAAGGGGACGACACAATGGTGTAGCTAATTATTATTTTTTTCTGTTTTTTAACGTACTGTATGCTTGCCGATAACCAACATTTTACAAAATTTTTAAAAATGTGTCTTTTCTACCCTTAATAAACTCGTTATCAGAGTTCGGAATCTGCCGGTCATTCAAGTTCCGCATTCTAGGAACGGTGCGTCCACATCTGGCGAATGCCCAGCTCGCAAGAAACTCGCTGCGCGTGCTCTTTATACGAGTCTTGTATGAGTTGCGAAAAGAGACGCACCAAACACTTGCAGAAACTGCACACGTGCAGCTTGCTGGTGGCTTGCGAGTCGCTCGCGAGCTGCGCATTCGCGAGATGTGGACACACCCTTACTCTCTTTTTTACTTCTCCCAGGTTTATTTCGTCAAGAAAATTATTTTTAAAGCATTTCACTAAAAGGTTGACAATCCCCGACTTGAGGTAAGTGCGTCATAGCAACGCACTTGCCCCGAGAAGCTTAGACGCACTTCACCCTTTCAAAATCTTTCAAATCAATATTTGTAACTAACCAGCTTAACGATCTTAAAAAAGAATTAGCTTCAAAAGAGCAGTGGTTTCGCATTAATAATGTTGAAATAAAAGGGGTACCCCTAAAAAGCAATGAAAATCTGTTCACCATTGCCGAACAAATCGGTAAAGCTATCAGCTACAATATTATTAAACAACAGATAAATTACATCGCTCGTGTACCCGTCTTTGATTCTAAAGAGAAAAATATAGTGATCACTTTTGCCAATCGGTATGTAAAAGAAGATTTTGTTGCCGCCTTCCGTCTCAAAAAAACCCTGCTCACCAGCGAAATTGGATTCCCCAGCGGTCATAAAATATTTATCAACGACCACCTCACGCAAGAAAATAAGAAGCTTTTAACGAAAGTTAAGAGATTGGCAACTGAGAAGAACTATTCTTACGTTTGGGTGAAGTATTGCAAAATCCACGTTCGAAGAAACGATTCATCCAAAGTCCTGATAATTAACACCGAAAATGATTTAAACAAAATTATTTAGTCAATAACTTATTTTGTATAATCCTATGTCTAATCACTTTCTTTACTGCACTTTGTTTATCATGTAATTCTATGCATACTCGTACACTCACGCCGCAACACATTTGTTTTTTTGGTTCTAAACCACGCATTAATCCACCGTGCGCCGTACTACCTACTACGGCTACCTGCGCTCAGCTGATGCTCGCACTCCGCTATTATTCTTTCTTATCTAATCGCAAACCGGTTATTGCCCCCAGTAGGCTGCGCTTATACTGCTCATCAAGCCACCTCACTATATCCAAGTTTATTTATTACTCGCTCGCTTTGGACTACCTGCTTATGTTATCTAATATTTACAAATTAAACTACTCTTGCCATGCACTCTGTAAATTAATATTGGGTCTTACTAAACTAATTATATTTGCTATATTGTTTTTCCGATTACTTTATAATGGCGTCTAAAAATAACTTCAGTGGTGATACACTGAGAGTATACTATCAAAATACTAGAGGCCTACGTACGAAAACTAATATTTTCTTACGTAATTTATTGTCTAGTGATTATGACCTCGTTGTTCTCTCGGAAACATGGTTATTGGATGGGATACATAACTCTGAGTTATTTGATGATCGGTATGTAGTCTGGAGACGCGACCGCAATTACGCATCTACCGGTCAAAAGCTAGGGGGTGGAGTACTTATAGCGACCCGGAAGGAACTTGCTGTCACCCCACAACCCTCCTTTCATTCTAGCGCCGAGGACCTGTGGTTAACAGTCTCGATTAAGCAGCGAGGTTCTAAATTACCTACAAATCTGCATATTTGTGTACTTTATCTATGTAAGGAAGGTCAGGGTTTTACGTTTTCCGAACAACTATCAAATTTTTTAACTAATTTAAGTTGTATAACTAATGATTATCCTAATGATAAATACCTTATAGTAGGTGATTTTAACATGAGTAAAATCCAGTGGAACTTGAATAACGATGGTTCGTTATCGCCTTATAACTACAGATCTGAAAATGAAACTCTTTTAGTCGATGAAATTCATGCTTTTAACCTAAGCCAATTTAATAATATTACAAACTCATCCGGTAGAATACTTGACCTAGTATTATCTAATGAAAATGTGTCAGTTTTTGATTGTAGCAACAACGCGTTGGTTCCAATTGATAATGAGCATGGAGCCCTGTACATTGATTTGAAATTTACTATTTTTAAACCATTGAAAAGTGCATTAGTAAGCCGCTTTATTTATAGTAAGGGTGACTATGACTCCATTAACAATGAATTATCTGCCGTTGACTGGGATGCTATTTTGTCACCATTGACGATTGAAGATGGTGTGTCTTATTTCTATAACGTATTTGAATCGCTTAGGGCTAAATACATTCCATCTAAACTTATTTATGGTAATCATTTTCCACCCTGGTACTCTTCTGCGTTAAAGAAATCCATTAAGGAAAAGTTTAAGTACCTGCGAAAATTTAGAACTTATGGTAACATATCTGACATTGCTACTTTTAAATATTTACGTGAGAGAGTAAAATCTCTTGAAGCTACGTGTTACAATAATTATATTAAACAAGTGGAGAAATCAATAGAATCTAATCCTAAATATTTTTGGTCATATCACAAATCTAAACTAAACTCTAATAGCTTACCTAATAGTTTATCTTATAACGGGGTAGTCGTGAATACAGGAGAAGCTATCTGTGATGCTTTCTCTTCTTATTTCTTCTCCACTTTCGCAACATCTTCTGGCAGCCCCAATTCTACAAGCCCGACGCATCATCCTTCAACAACCATATCAGATATATCTTGCATAGACGTAAATACCGAAGCAGTGACAAAACTTCTTCTAGCATTAGATGCTTCCAAGTCTGCGGGTCCTGACGGTGTGCCTGCTTCGTTTCTTATAAAATGTGCAAAGACTGTAGCTAAACCCATAACAATATTATTTATGAAGTCTCTTACATGTGGCATAGTCCCTAACATTTGGAAACGTGCGTACATAACCCCTGTATACAAGAAAGGACCCAAAACCGACATATCTAACTATAGGCCGATATCTAAACTATGCATTTTATCGAAGGTCCTGGAGAAAGTAGTTCACAGTCAAGTATATCCTGCAATCAGAGCGTCATTAAGTGCTACGCAACACGGCTTCTTGAGGGGTCGCTCCACAGTCACTATTCTTGTATTACTTAGCGACTTTCTGACAAAGGCTATGGACGAGGGACATCAGGTCGATGTCATTTACACTGACTACAGCAAGGCTTTTGATAGGATCCCACATAAACATCTATTAACCAAGTTGTCGCATATTGGTATTAGTGGCGACCTATTTAGATGGTTCTCATCTTACATTGCAAATCGCTCGCAAGCAGTCGTCACTAACAACTATAAATCTAGTTGGGTTACCGTTCCAAGTGGAGTACCGCAAGGTTCTCTGCTTGGACCACTGCTGTTTTTGGTCTTTGTAAATGACATCGAGTCCTGTTTTCAATCGTCGCGACTACTTTGTTTCGCAGATGACATGAAAATCTTTGCTAAGATAGCATCTGCTGCTGATGCTGCTGAAGTTCAACGTGACCTTAGTCGTTTAGAGGACTATTGTATCGCCAATTGTCTTGACTTGAACCCTACCAAATGCAGTGTTATGACTTTTACTCGTAAACACATTGTAGTCGCATATGATTATAAATTGAAAAACCAAGTCCTACCAAGGGAGTCCACTATACGTGACCTTGGAGTAATGCATGATGGTAAGCTGTTGTTTGATGCCCACGTAGATCATATTGTTGCCAAAGCTTCCAAGTCACTCGGTTTTATAATGCGAAGTTCTAAAGATTTTGCAAGGGCTAAGACCTTTAAAATATTGTACTGTGCTTATGTGCGTAGCAATCTGGAGTACGCCTCGCAGGTGTGGAACCCTCGGTATGGTTGTTACATCTCCCGAATCGAGCGTATCCAAAAAAAGTTTCTAAAATACCTATGTTACAAGCTGCGGCAACCATATGATTCGTCGAGTTACATATCCTTATGTAGGAAACATCACCTATTGCCCTTAAGTAATCGGCGTGAAATAGCAGATCTGGTGTTTTTACTCAAAATCACTTCAAATATTATTGATTGCCCCGAGCTGCTATCATCTATAGGTCTCAGAGCTCCTAATAGAAACTTAAGATCTCATGATCTTGTGTCCCTTCCCTATGCGTCCTCAAATTATCGCCAAAATTCATTTATATTAAGGGCGAGTAACAACTTTAACAAGTTATCTAAGGTGCTTGATCTTGATCTGTTTAACACTAGTATAGCGAGTGTTAGGCGCCAGTTGAGTGACAGGTTCTTTAATGTGTAATTGTTATTTGTATGTTTTTATCTAAACGTTGCGTTGCGTTGTGATTTATGTGAGCGTTTGATTGTATTTTTGTCTTTTGCTTGTCAAATTTTGTCATTAGTTGTGAAAACCTTTAATTGGCTGTTTGTAGCTATATGTATTATTAGTGTGTTTATTATAAGCTGTCGGTTCTCCAAAAATTAAATAAATAAATAAATAAATAAATTTGTAACATGTAAATTACAAACTATTTGGCCAAATAACAACAAAAGCAATATTGACACGTAAAGTATAAGGATAAAAGAGTAATCTTACCTTATTTTTAACTCGTAAAACAATGAGTATCAATTATTTTTCGACACGTGGAGGAGCAGCAGTCAACTCGACTTCACAGTACATTTGACACTAAAATTAAGATGGCGACTTACGCCACGGCGACACGTGTGTTGCCATAAACAATTAATATTTCCGCCTAAATTTAGTTCCGGCTTTAAAACTAGATGGCATTCAGTTTTAATATTTGATTAGTTTATCTAAATTCGATGCCAGAGGCACTTGCCCCGTAGAGGCACTTGCCCCGACTGACCTTACAAGTTTTGTTCAGTTACGTTTTTAGGGTTCCGTACCTCAAAAGAAAAAAACGGAACCCTTATAGGATCACTTTGTTGTCCGTCTGTCTGTCTGTCTGTCAGTCTGTCTGTCTGTCTGTCAAGACCCTTTATCTCACGAACGGGTAGAGGTATCAGGTTGAAATTAATACCACATATTAGGATTCATGAACCGCAGTAAGCTGCCGTTATTCATAATCTAAGCATGAACCACACAAGATCTGAAAATTTAAATTTTTTACAACGACGCAATCAAAAGATATGGCATTTTATGTCCTCATCCCCATACATTTATTCAAAAATGAAAAACCTACAGGGTACTTCCCGTTGACCTAAAATTATGAAATTTGGCAAGAAGCTAGGTCTCACAGTACAAATAATGGGAAAAGTCTGAAATCATTAAATATTACAACTTTTCTCACAACTAATGGTAACCAATTGTGGTGAGCTCCCGTTTCAAGAACATTCATATAAGAGAGGGGTCAAGTTGGATGGTCGCTGAGGCGATTTTTGTTTTAGTTCTATTTAAAAACGGGAACACTTAGAAACTTGAAAATCGGTATGTTTATAGTGCATAAGCTATAAAATAACAACAAATAATAAAATTTGGTCAAGCGCGTGTCGGACTCAAAAAATCTAGCACATTAACTTACTGAAATTTCAACGAATACAATTATGTTTATGTGGTGGTACGGAACCCTCAGTGCGCGAGTCCGACTCGCACTTGGCCGGTTTTTTTTTTGATATATTGTATAGTTTTTGAGATATCCGCTCTTGAAAGTCTACTTTTGTGTCGTTTAAATGAGCAGCAAGTGTTTTGTTTGTGATGAGTAAGTGATTGCATCGAGTCCTGATGTTTCTAAAGTGAGTAAAAAAGAAATAAATTCCCCTAAAAATAGGCAGTAAAGAGAGGGGTAACGGCAAAATCAGTCAACTAGCCAATGTGACTTCACCGCGAATATCTCTAAAACTATACAAGATATCGAAAAACTTGTCTAAATAAAACTTGAAGACAGTGAACAACTTTAAGTGATAAAACTTTTAGGAAACGAAATAAAAAATCCGCGTCTCTATACAAAATTGTAAACTTGATCGGGCAGTTTGTATGGAGAAGCTGACTTTTTTTTCGTTTCCTGAAAGTTTTGTTCACTAAAAGTTGTTCAGTGTCGTTGACTGATCATGCCCCTTCAGTATTCGGAAGGCTGTCCCTAACATCCTGTATACATAATAAATACATTCAAATACGAGTATATATTTAATACATTACGTAATACCATTGCAATTTTTTTAGATACTCTCTATAATACTCGTATTCAGCCTTATGTATCAACTTTGTGAATCAAACTCAAACTCAAAATAGTTTATGCATTGTTAAATATTAAAATCTCTTAATGACGACAGCTAAACTACATCGCTTCACAAACAAATTGGTGCCAAATCATATTTCAAAGATAACGATATGAGTGTAGATAAAGTTTCATATTTTATAGTTTTTATTAAACTAAAAGTATATAGTTATAGATTCCATCCCATCGATATCCTATATTACTTGTCTTTTTCTAGCAGCTGTTTTAAATTGGACTTTATGATAATGATAACATGAAGTATTATTATTAGCACCTGCACATCCCTCAGGCTGTAGTGCGAACACTACCATAACCTAAAACAAAATAAAAGATTCAGATAATTTTATTCAATGTAGATTCTTAACAGAATACTTATTGAATGTCATGCAGAATACAATGCAAATAGAGCGAGTCTACGCCGTTTCGGATCATGCTATGGCAGCGTAAAAGAAACGGCAAGAAACCACTGCAGCACGGCCTACTTTAAGAGTCGGCTTTTTACAATGTGTTTCTTGTGTTTCGCTGGAATATCAGAGCACCATACCTCTTTGTCATTCATATAGTCATCCAATCTATAGTAAGCTTTTTTACATAACGTTTGCTATACACATTCTTTAAACTTTAGAATAACTAAAAACTTCAGAATCCTGTTCACATGCAACTCTGCGGCGTGCTGATCTCTCCTAGAATCCTGAATCGAACCTAGAAGCTTCGAATTAAGAGCCGAACGCTCTAACTACTAGGCTGTTGATAGTAAAGAGTAAATAAGTTCCAACTGTAAACGTAAGTTTGTAATTCCATACAAATAATATGACAATACAAACTTACCTCTACCTACTAGATGTCAGCCGTCAAGTAGATAACCAAATCAGAATTCCGATTGTACAACATGAAATTAGCTCAACGAAATGAAGTAAGGGAATAAATACCCCATATATGAACTTTCACAGACCACTTGATAACAAGATAAGATCGTGCAACGTTTCATCAAGATCGTTTGAGTCGTTCATGCGCAAATCACAATTTTTTATTTTCGTATTATGACAGCTACTCTCAAAATGACAGCCATCAAGAAACCACTGAGAATCCTCCAAGGATGGACTAGCATAATATTTTTAAATTTAAAATATGGTGTCAATCGGACGATTTGTTTAGGCGCTAGGCCAAAGCGTGACGGAGAGACCGACGACCGATGACGGACGGACATTTTTGGGAGACTTGCTTTTTTAAGGCGATCCATTTTCCATACTAAATTCAAATGACTTGCATTCTTATGCGGGACATTGAATGCTGTTGAAAAACGAGTGTATACTGCTATTTTTAGTTTATTTTTTGCTGATTAATACAAAGATACAGCAAAACCATTGCCAACCATTTGGCGGCGCAACCAGCTCGGCTGCTGGTCGCGCTACCACTCCCAGTGAAATATGCCCTTAATACTGTGGCCACAGGGTGTAGCGACTCTGGTGTCTAGTTACGGACACCAGTAGCGCAACCAGTCGCGCCACCAGTCGCGCCACCATGGTGTCCCAGTGAAATACCGGCCTTAGACTCTCGTCGTTTTTAACTCTATGTTCACCAGATGTTCACAAAGAGGTTTTTTCATATATTTCGACATGTCTTATACTGCCTTTTTTTTTACTCTCCGACCGTGTGTACTCACCACAGCACAGATTACTTACCAAAAAAGTCAGGCACACAAATCGAGCTAGGAGTGTCATATTTTAAATGAAGTTCACTGAATACTGTTTACGTCATTGGTTTACCTCTACGACATATTTCATAAAGTTTTTAGGGTTCCGTGCCCAAAAAGTCGTCGTGGGTCTTCTCAAACGCCTGGAGAGACGTTGGGGCTTCGGCATCAGCCTTTTGGCTCTAGCCAAGGTAGCAATCGCAGCCCTAACAAAGGGACTGGGCACGGGGATGCCCAAAAGGTGAAAAACGGGACCCTATTAATATGCCTCCAATGTCTGTCTATCAGCGGGCTGTATCTCACGAACCGTAATAGGTAGACTGTTGGAATTTTCTTATTATATTCTATTGCTGCTACAACAATAAATACTAAAAATAAATTGAATTAAGGGGGGCTCCTCTACTAAGCATGAACTTTTTTAAGCGATGTTTGCTCGATTTTTGGTTTAGCTCTATCGTTACAACAACGGTAACACTTACAAGCATGAAAATTGGAATGTAAAAAGTGGATAAGCTATAGAATAATAAAAAAATAATAAATATTCGTCATGTGCGTGTCGGACTCGCGCGTTTTTAATACACTTCTGCGTGACTGCGCGTCCATAACTAAGACGGTATTTTTTCCTTAGTCAAAAGTCAAAGTCAAAATCGTTTATTCATTGTTGGATATTAAAATCTCTTTATGACGTCAGCTAAACTACATCGCTTCACAAACAATGTGGCGCCATAGTGGGAAAAAAGAAGCGACAATAAAAACCCACGCGCTCTTTTAAATATAGTAGTATGGAAGTATGGAACCCTCGGTACACAAGTCCGACTCGCACTTGACCGGTTTTATTTTTACCTCATTGGTACGTCTACTATTTTTATATAGCAGTAGTTATCACTTTAACAAAACTTATGTTTCAGTGTTAAGTTCAATTAAAATTTAATTAGTAAAAAAAAAACCACATTGTAAGTGAAAAAAAAAAATAAGTTAAAAACTAAAACACGACTGCTAACGTAAAAATAGTAAATAAAGAAATAAATTTCCCCACTAAACGCTAGTTCTGTCGCAGTCGGAAGCCAGTGAATGAGAGAGCTCATTTATTAGACCTGTCTTAGTGTAGAACATGGCTAGAAGAATTACCAATTAGCTAGTTTTTTTTTTATTATTAGGTTTACCAACAATTATTTACACTGTTTCTTACATACTAACACAAGTATTTAAATATCTTTATACGTGTAACAATCACTTACAGGTAAACACCACATGCTTAAAATTACATTAGAAGACGGTATACACAGCACCGAAATCATTCGACACTCTTAATCCAAAAGGCCAAGTATTCTTAAGATAGGTAAGGTACGGTCAACCGCACGCCGGGGGAAACAGTCAACCATGAACACCAACCTTACTGCAAGAAAATAAGGCATATTCAAGGCCAAACCGCAACCACCGGCGGGCAGTCAACCGTAGCTATAATTTAATACCTATTTGTGTTTTTAAATGCAGATGATATTGTGTACAGACTTATAGAATTTACATTTAGAATCACAGTTTATATCAATTTTATCACTACAACTATTTATAATCTTGACCATCCTTAAGACGGGTGAATTACAACCTAATACAGTAGATTTGGGGAGGGGACAAAGTGGTGTTATAGCATTTCGAGGCATACGAGCGGGGGCACGAAAATGAATGCAACCTAAAAGTGGAGGACAATCAACTTGGCTTGTCACAATTTTGTACAAAAATAAAGCATCTAATAATTCTCTTCTATGTACATATTTACACAGCGGCATCTAATCCTTTCTTATTAAAAGACGTCGCTTCTGCTAGATGATACAAGTATTCAAACAAATATTTAGAGCCACTGACAACACCATGCTAATCGAACCATCAAGCGTGGATTTTTATGGATTAAACGGTACTTATTTATTCCATCAGATCGTAAGGAGAAGATGTTTTATGAACTAATGGCTTGTTTAAAAATATTATGTAGAGGTTGCACTTGAGTCTATCTCATTCACTGGCCTCCGACTGCGACAGAACTAGCGTTTAGTGGGGAAATTTATTTCTTTATTTCCTATTATTACGTCAGAAGTCGTGTTTTAGTTTTTAACTTATTATTTTTGACACTGCGAGAGGAACAAGAGAGGAACAAGCAAGAGAAGACACTGCTGCAAATATAAGGTTTTATTTTTTTAATGCAATAAGTACCAACTATATATGTGCAAAAAGTTGATTCGCGTAAATTTCATCGTGCAACTTCAACGCCTAACAACAATTTCGATAAGAAAAATATCTCCATATGTCCACTAAAGTCAATTACTCTCGTCAGTCCGTGTTTACATGAGTACGATCACTCACACATGTACACAAAGCACAACCGTACAGTTTTAACCGCACGCCAACAATCGTAATATTGAACCAAAAATCGCTTACAAAAATAGTACTTTCAGTACAATAACTGTATTTTTGTATTAATTAGCGAAAAATTTAACTAAAAATAGCAGTATTCGTTCGTTTTTCAACAGAATTCTATGTCCCGCGTAAGAATGAAAATCATTTGAATTTTTGTATGGAAAATGGATCACCTTAAGACCAGTAAGGCAATCAAGTGTTCTCACCAGACGAATAAAACTTTCCCTCTTCGAGTCCATTGTGAAGTCGGTGCTCTTCTACGGCTGCGAGACGTGGAGAGTGACAAAAGGCCTGACAAATAAGATTCAGGTCTTCATCAACAAATCTCTGCGGACTATTCTCCGTATCTTCTGGCCGAACATTATTTCCAACGAAGAACTGTGGTCCAAATGCAAGCAAACTCCAATCGCACAAGAAATCTCCCAGCGCAAATGGATGTGGATTGGTCACACTCTAAGAAGGGAGGAAAACTCAGCCAGCATTGCCTTCGAATGGCAGCCGGGAGGCAGAAAGAGACGTGGACGTCCCACTCACACTTGGAAACGCTCTGTAGACAAGGAGCTGAAGGAAGCAGGACTGTCGTGGAGCGAAGCTAAAAAAATTGCGCGGCACCGGCCGGCGTGGAGACAACTTATTGAGGCCCTCTGCACCAGCGGGGTGCTATAGGACTACAACAACTGCAATATACGGAATCCAGCAGCGGAAAAAGGTTACGCTCTTCGTTACTTTAATTTTGAAAACAATTAAGAGGTATTCATGAGTTAACAATGCACTTCGTTAGTCACACAGCTGTGTATAACTTTCATTATTACACGACTGCGCAGCCAAAAAGATATCTATGTGCAAAATTTCAAGTCAGGTCCAGCGGTTTGGGCTGTGCGTCGATATATCAGTCATTCATTCAGTAATAAAATAAAATCAGGCCGAAAGTGCCAGGATTTGCCGAGCGTGAGCGAGTTGATATTGCCACTTCTTAAAGAGCACTACATCAACATTCACATACACACACACATCCTACACTACATCACATGCACACACACACACACACACACACTCAGACACACACATACATCCACTACATTTACATTCGTACAGGTAATTGTTACCCAAAAAGTGTTTTGCCCACCTAGAAAATGTAAATCGCCCTTAAAGTAAGGTGAAAATTTCATTTTCTGAGAATTCTAATTACCTTGACCCTGGTGGACCCTTTACAGACTTCTGTTTCTTAGTAACAAAAGGATAGAATGTTTCGTAAAAAGGTACATGAAAATTTCTGTTTCTCCTATTATATGTATGGGAAAATAATTTTGTGCTTTCTGACAGTTCTAATACATTAACCTCGGTTGACCCCATAGAAAATTATGTTCTTTATCAATAAGAAGATCAAATGGAATGAAAAAAATATTTGTGGAAATTGCCATTTTTCTTGATAACTGTATATTTTTTTCCAAAATCTGTGAATGTAGATCAAAATATCTCTAAAAGTTAGGTTTAGTCTTTGTACTAAGTTTTTTTGTAGCTATGATGCTTATAGTAGCTGCCGTGTGCACCCCATCTTAACTTTCTACTCGTATCCTGTATAATGATATGAAACATGAGTTTAAGTGTCGGCATACTATAGCAAATATTATTAGGATGTCTAGAACCTTCAAATGGTATAAGTTTCAATTCATTACTCATTATCGTAAGTAAGTTTTGTATTTTTTTGCCAACCTAAAATCAGGCCGACTCAATAATGTGCCAGGATTTGGCAAGGCAACCCTGTTGATTTTGGCCCTTCTTGAAGAGCTCTATCAGTTGTAATAAGTACCTACTTGCTAATCGATGAGGTAATTTTTGTCATTTTTGACCACCTTATAATCAGGCCGACTCCCGAATGTGCCAGGATTGAGTGATGCAACCCTGTTGATTTAGGCACTCCTTGATGAGTACTATCGAATGTACTATGTACCTATTTGGTATTCGATGAAGTAATTCCAAAAAATTACAAGTTTTTTGCCCACTGTATAAAACCTGCCAGGTTGCGCCCAGGCAACCCTGTTGATTCGGATATAACTTTTTAACGTGCATCACCCTAGATTAGTCGCATCTTGGTAATCATTGAGGTAGGGTAGGGACGACCACGCGCTCTCCGTCTATTTCCAAGACTTGAGTGTGGTAGGTAAAAAGAGTACTTCCTAAGTTTGTATTTAATATTATGTTTTGTGACATAATTAGATAATAGTAAAATAGTTTTGTTCGTTTTTGTAACGCCTATTTTTAAACTAACATAGATGATATGTTTTAACAACATTTTTGCTTTTAACTCAGTATAGGCGTTTCATTCAAGTTAATAGTTTTCATCGTTCTATGCTGCGGCTGACACGGTAAGAATTTCTACCAGCAGGGATAGTATCGCCAGTTTACTGTAAGAAGTTTTGCCCACATACATATATTTATACTCTAAAATATTTCTTTAAGGCTTCTTACTCAAGTAAGATCTTAATAGCACATAGCGTGGTACAACATCACAGAAAAAATCTTGAGTTGAAAACTATAAATGCAACATGAATTTGTTTTATCCCAAGGCCTAGTTACCAAAAGCAGAACAATATCTAGGTACTGAAAAAAAAAAATTATTTCCAAAACGTGTTGTTTACGTAACCATTTATGGATCAAAGTCAAAATCGTTTATTCATTGTTGGATATTATCATCTCTTAACGACGTCAGCTAAAAAAAATCGCTTCACAAACAATGTGGCGCCATAGTGGGAAAAAAAGAAGCGACAATAAAAACCCACGCGCTCTTTTAAATATGTTTTGATATACAACAAAAAGTCAGTTTTAATTTTGAACTAGCCTGTTAGAACCGTAGCCTAATCCCATGGATTATTCTCTTCTCTTCTGGATGGAAAGATAATATATTTTAAAAACTCTGTGGACAGTCAGATCACGTCAAGTTAAACAGATTGGACTTTATACCACTCCCGTAGGAGAGTCGCGCTGCAAGTGTCAAGATTGACATGCTCTTGACTGTACAAGATATTTTGTTTACAGCTTCCTCTCGCACATGACCTAGAATCAGGTGATAACACGTCAGAGCGGGATGCCGACAAAAATCGGTCACCGATTCTCGGTCGTGTGCGGGAAGTCTTATTGTGTTTTCTTTGAAAGTTGAAGTTTGAATACGACAGTTTAGTCCACTAATATATTTAACAAACTCAACCTATGAAGCACCGTGTCAATATTTGAAGGAATCAAGGAAAAGTGGTTATTTACGCAATAAGGCATAATTTTGCATAAATTTCGATACATTTGTCACGAGATTTTTTTTCCTGGAACTCTAAATTGGTATAAGGATCATTTCATTTGTCAAAATCTTCCGGCGTCCGATCAAAAACGGGTTAATCTTAATTCTTTCTACCTTAATACAAAATAGAAAACGTAAGGTACGTGAAGTGTTTTTGTAGACTCAAGAAAACTTACTAGCTTATGTACAGCTGGCAGATTTATATTATTTATTGCAGTCATGTTAAAAAATAAAATGACAAAATTAAACAAGAGCAAAGACAAAACCATATAAAACTTACATAATATTTAATTTACTCTTAAAAATAACAATATTATCGAGAATCAATTTGAGCGGCACGAAATTATCAATGACCTAACATCGTTCACCTTGAATAACTTGCAATCAGCCATTATTCTGAAACAAAAGAGTGTTGTTATTGTAATCGCCATTTTGTTTCACAAAGCTGTTATATTAGTGTAGGCAACGAAGCAGTTGACCCCAACATAATTCTCTCAGGCCGATTTTATTTGATAGGATGATAAAGTATCATGAATTTAATTTAAATTCAAAATATCCCCAAAAAAATTCAGCAATAAATTTTTTTTCATACATTTTTTGTAATTTTGTATGGAAAAATTAAAATTAAGTACCGATTTTTTGGATTTTTTTGTAGAAGGTTTGTCTCGTATAGTGTAATACCCCAGCAAAGTTTTATCGACTGAGGATTTAATGCAGGGGTCTTTATACAACGATCCGCTTCGTTGCCTAGACTATATGTCCTAAACTAGAAGCTAAAGCTATGCAGCGTGAATTTTCATTAGTTTTGCTCCCAAAGCCTAGTGATTCAATCAAGCAACTTTCCCGAAGAAAACAGTTTTTTACTCGAAATAAATTGGTCACCTTCCCATACAAAATGAGTCAATCACGTGACCACATTACTATGCAGAGACGAAAAAATTGTTGAGAGTAAAACCTTTTTTCCTTCGGGAAATATAAGTAGAATTTCGAGAGCGAAACCAATGAAAAGTCACGATAAATAGGGGGTTTCCTAATCAACTGCGTTCCTTAGAAGAGGTATTAGGGTATTAACTTTCCATAAGGAACAAAAGTGGATGCACAAAGAAAAATTTGACCTCCCATTCGCTATCATCTGTTGCAGTTTCTATGGGAGTTAAAACTTTTTTTCGTATGACAACCTATTCCTAAGAGAAAGTTGTTCAGTTTTATTTAATGCTCCGTGTTGTATCATACTGAAAGGAACGAAAGGAACACATTTAATTACAAAAAAAATCTATATTTTGCAACATTACCTATCGCGGAAACCAACCGAACCCATTCATTGTACAGTCAAGAGGTCAATCGCGACAACCGCACAGCGAATTCCGTCTCTGTACCACGATGACTAAGATAAGCGCGGTACAAAGCGTGTCAAGCTCGACGTGCACTTGACTGTACTTTATACAACGTGTTAATTTAATAACGCAAAACCTCTGGCTCTGGACATGAAACTGAACAACTTTTGTTCTAAGACTTCTGAAACTTCGCAAAAATAAATTTTGCTTTTTCATACAAATTGGCTTGGTCAGTATTTGCGAATTTTCAAAAGTCGTAGAACAAAATTTGTTCAGTTACATGTCCAGAGCCACCACCCGAGAGGTTTTGCGTTATTAAATTAACACGTTGTATAATCTGTGATTCACTGCCAAGGTAAGTGAACCTGGCGAGCGAACTAAGCCCTAATAAAATAGATAACATATTTAAATCTGTTAACAATGTCAAGATTACGCTTAATGCCGCCAATGTCCTTGCATAGTTATCGTAATTAAACCGCAACAAATATTATACTAGCTGGTGCCCGCGAATTCGTCTGCGCAGGTTTATAAATTGTATCCTTTGTGTTATTCTGATGTATAAGCTATATAGAAAAGTAAAGTTTCATTAAAATCAATTCAGTAGTTTTCACGTGAAAAAGTAACAAATATACCTACATCCATCCATACATGTTTACAAAGTTTCACGTTTATAATATTAGTACGAAGTAGGATTAAATGGTTGTTCGTACACACGGCCACACTTCGGTAGAAACACTTTTGGACCTTATGGCGTGGTAATAGAGTTGAAAAAGTTTCTACCGACAAGCGGTTGACCGTACTTTTGTACAGGCAACGACAGTAATACTAATAAAAAAAGTTGCAAGGGTTGAAGGAAGAATAGTATCCAAGGCTAAAAATAAAAATGACGCATTTTTCGTTTTTACATATGGCAACAACTATGCTACGTGTTACTTAATCACTTCACCTGTTGAATAAAAAGAAGTAACGTTTATATTTTTGTTATTAAAATGAAACAGAAAAGACTAAGAATAGCACATGCACAATTAATGAGTCATCCTTAGATTACTTTGTTTACGCTATGTACGGTCAACCGCTTGTCGGTAGAAACTTTTTCAACTCTATTACTACGCCACAAGGTCCAAAAGTATTTCTACTGATGTACGGCCTTGTGTACAAACGACAACACAAAAGCGTTATGAATTTTACTTTGGACCGACCTTATTTGAACGTTTTAGTAGCATTATCACATTGCACCTGATTGTACTTACCTTTATAAGGTCCTAATGAAATAGTAAACATAATTTTTGTATGTTACTCAGACCATGAAACTGAACAACTTTCCCCAAGGAACATAGGTCGAAATACGAAAATCAATTTTTGACGTCCCATAGAAACTGCATCAGCTGATAGCGCATTTTGTATGGGAGGTCAAATTTGGTTTTTCGTATTTCGACCTATGTTCCTTGGGGAAAGTTGTTCAGTTTCATGGTCTGAATAATTTATGTTCAATGTTAATAATTTATGTTCTACAATTATGGTCACTTTTTCATTAGGACCTTATATTTACGCCCGCCAGCAACCACGAAGAAACAAAACCCGTAGGTATATGCTGAACCATCTCTACGCTACAAATGCCCGAAACCGGGTCTCTGGTCAATGTCCAAGTGTTTCCATTGACGTGCGGCCGTGTGTAGATACTTTGATAATTTACTTACGTCGTCTGACTCCACGCATACATTGCATCTCCTCTTCAGTGTAGTCACTAAACTTGTTTATACCAAATGTTGCCGTCTGGTTTGGCGCGGAGTTAAGCTTATTGATTTTGTCCAAATTCTTCACGAACATCTCGAAATGGATTCTTCTATCTTCGTCATCTTTGTATGTTCTGTTGTGGTCCTTAATAAATTGTTCAAAGAGCTCATCGGCCTTGTTTACATCGTATAATATTGGTGATTTAGCAGCCATTTTGTTTAGGACGTGTCGCGCGGTCGAAGTTCGAATGACAACTGAATGCGACGCGCAGACGCGTTTTGTTCGGGACAGCTTGCTTATTGGCTATCTATGCGCTTGCGTCCTGCGGTCTCACTTCGCCGTATTCACATCAACATAGTGCCTAGATTCCAATATAAACGTCTATTTTATTGTGCTAGAGCTAGATTCAACTCGGAGCTGATTATTCATTATATCTACTATTTTGGTCGCAAACTGTATAAACAAAATGACTAACAAATCAGCAATAATAAGACGAAGTATAAAATTGTGTTACTAAATTATTCATCCAATAATCTCATATACAAGGTGTTTATTTATTTCATGCTATAGCCAGTTTACTATTAAGTATCTAATCTGTGCTACCGCTCAGGGACGTGGTCAGTACCTATCAGTAACTGAACAACTTATTTTTTCCAAGGAACATAGTTCAAAAAACGAAAAATATTTAAAAAAGTTTATATCTAGTTTAGTCTATATTTCGTGCTTTGGAAATGTTATTCATTTGTTGTAGCTTGTTATTGAAACTGAACCCGCCCCTGAGCCATAGAATATTATGACACGAGGTATAATTTTATTAACACCAGGTATATGTACCGTACAAAATACAAATGTTCTGGTATAATGTTCAAATATAGGTGTTTATCTTAGTGAAAGGAGTAGGAAATTAATTTCCCTTAGTAAACTTGTAATCAAGCTCGTGTATTAAGTTTAGGGATAAAATAATTATATTGAGTTATTTATTTATGGAATAAAGGAAAATGATCTTTTCATTGAAACTTTTCCTACTTATATTTAACATAACTTGAACTTTACAACTGTATGACTTATTGAAAATACACTTTTTTTATGACTTTAATTTAGAAACCATACTACATACTATTAATGATGCAGAATCATTCTTTCAAATCATCATCATCATCATATCAGCCAAAAGACGTCAACTGCTGGACAGAGGCCTCCCCTAGAGATCTCTATGACGACCGGTCCTGCGCTGCTCGCATCCTGCGGCTTCCCGCGACCTTGACCAGATCGTCGGTCCACCTTGTGGGGGGCCTGCCAACGCTTCGTCTTCCGGTACGTGGTCGCCACTCCAGAACCCTCACGCCCCATCGGCCATCGGTTCTTCTTGCGATGTGCCCTGCCCACTGCCACTTCAGTTTAGCGATTCTCAGGGCTATGTCAGTTACTTTGGTTCTTTTGCGGATCTCCTCATTTCTGATTCGATCGCGCAGAGAGACTCCGAGCATAGCCCTTTCCATAGCTTTCCTTTCAAATACCTACTGTTTTTTGTATCATACTGTTCACCACTGTATAGTTAACTTCGAAAACAATTTTTTTTTGCTTAATTACGTCGCTGTACAAACAAAGGGGCGCCATGATTGAAAAAATAATAGGGTTCCGTTTTTCACCCTTAGGGTACGGAACCCTAAAACCATATACAAACATACATCGAGCGCGAATTTGAAATTGGAAGGTCGTGTAGGCCGTATTCAGTACAAAAATCCCTCATCTCGCGGGCGGGAGCGCGCGGGTGTGCGGGGTAGATTGCAAGGGGGTCGGAGAGTGTCCGTGCTGTATGATAGTACTTTTACTTGCTAAAATCAAAATTGTGTACTTTGTCTACATGATGACTCAGACAGCGCTGTGTTCACCTTGAAATGCCATTACGTAGCAGATAAGCGAGTGGCCGTCTAAACTTGTATTGTAGTGAGTAAATACTAACATTTCCACTGTTTTTAACTGGCTCAAATACACATTTATTTATTTTATTTATTTATTTATTTATTTATACAAAAGTAGTTTGTTTCCGCCATAGGATTCGAACTATCCCGCACCAAATTTCATCAGAATCGGTTCAGCCGCTCAGCCACAGATTACTATAAGTAATAGCATGATAATAGTTACTTCGCGGCTCAGCCGTCAAAGCGTAAACAGACAGATAGATATTACTCGTAGAGCACCTTTTCGCATTCTGAATATTTAGTATCGATATTTTTATTTACGGGTTGTTGACATTGATTATTTATAATTTTTCTTTGTTGTCATTTTTAATAGTAACAAAATAACAATGTTTGTAGTTATTAAACATGTCATGGCGTCATGGCTAAATATCTCATTAAAGCTAGAATGGCAAAACACAAATTTGCACCAACCCGCCTTATCTAAAAGGACGTGGAATTTTCATGATATGAATGAATGAGCTATGTGTTTTTATAATGGCTTTCTTGCACAAGTGGCTAACTTTAGCTGTGAGACAATTTCACGCGCATTTTCTTTCAAGTCAAGATGGTATACTGCCGCAGCGCACTGTCAAAGCCTTGCTTGCTGCATAAACGTTCCACGTTTCATGCTGTTACAATAAGACCAAAGAACTTTATTATTTTAAGTCCTAAACCTCTTTTAGAAAATATATATTTTAACTATGAAACCTTGAGATGAACTGAAAAGCACATAAAAAAGTTATCAAAGTAAAAGTTTATCTTTGTAAGTCAACAGTACTGTAGATTAATTATATTAATAAAATTTTCATTTTCATTTCATATTCAAGTAATTTGATTCATATGAAAATGAAAAGTTACTTTCCAACTAATTCGCTTCTAAGTAAGTCTGGGTTACCAAAATGAATACTTGAAGCAAAGTAAATATCAAATTTCTCTAATCAAATGTAGTTGAGTTACTTGTTTGAAGTTTATTTTAGGTAAATAAAAAGTTTGGGTTCAACAATCGGAGCTGCGTCTGAATATACAGGTGGCTCAATGACAGGTTTTCTGACAGCTAAGGAAAACATAGTTCTAAATACAGCGAGGTTCAAATCTCTTTGGTTCTAAATATAAATGTTTCCCTTTTTAACCATAAACGGGTGGGTATTGTGCCCACCGTACTCAAAAGAAAAAAAAAACGGTACCGTTATAGGATCACTTTGTTGATCATCTGTCTGTCTGTTTGTCAGTCTATCAAAACCCTTATTCTCACGAACGGGTAAAGGTACGAAGTTGAAATTAATTTAAATATTAAAATCCATATATGTCCTCAAGGGTGTGAAAATTTCAAGCTGCTACAACAACACAATAAAAAAATACGGCCATTTATGTCCCCTTCTCCATTCGTATTTTGTGAAACAAATACATTTACTTATATATCAGTACTGGCCCATCGGCACGGTACGCTGTCTCCAATTCGTTGGTCCACAATCTGACATTGTGGTCCAACAAATGTCAGTCACAAACTTTGAACCGCTTGTTCCCAAGACCCTATCTTGAATATATAAATCTATGACCAAATAATAACCTGCAGGCAAAGTACTTTCCGTTGACCTAGAACACCAAGAATCATGAAATTTGACAAAATCATTTCATTTTTTCAAAAAAAAAGGTCTAAAATAATTAAATATTCCAACTTTTCTCAAAACCAATTATGGTAAGCTCCTTTTTAAGTATACCATATTGAAGACTATTAGTCCCTTTTTATCACCCAGACTCATTATTTGATAAATTCATCAAAAGTTCGGACACTACTACATAGTTATACTCGTATAATAATGTTTAGAGGAGTCAAGTATAAGTGGTCCTTTTACATGCTACAAAAAGGCAAAAGCTTGTAGTAGGTATACATACATACATAACATCACGCCTTGTTCCCGTTGGGGTAGGCAGAGACCACAGTTCTCCACCTGCTACGATCTTGACATACTTCCCTTGCTTCCTGAACTTTCATCAATCCTTTCATACATGCTCGTCGATTTAGGGTACTTTTAACATGGCCTTTATTCAGAACGTCCTGAATTTGGTCCTGGTACGTTCGCCGAGGCCTTCCCCTTCCAACGTTTCCATTCACTCTTGCCTTGTAGATCTCTTTCGTCAATCTTCCTTCATTCATCCTCTCTACATGACCAAACTATCTCAGCATCCCTTTCTCAATTTTAGTCACTACGTCTTCTTTTACTCCTCAACGTTCTCTTATCACACTAGATAGATAGATAGATAAACACTTTATTGTCACACACAAAACACATTAACAATTACAAAAGAGAGTCTTAAATCTAGGGTGACAAAGGCGGTCACTATTTCTTATCCTGTCACTCAATTTCACACCAATCATACTCCTCAACGCTCACATTTCTACTGCATTAATCTACTTTCATGCTTTTTCTGCCATACCCAGCTTTCACTGCCGTACATCAGTGTTGGTACCAAAACGCCTCTATGAACAGCTAGACGAGCCCTGTGAGACAACTTCTGACTCTTCATAAAAGCATGCAGTGCACCATTCACCATGAGCACGTAGGTATGTAAGGTTTTAAACCTATGTAAGGTTTTAAACACATTTTTAACAAGTGATTTTGATTTAAAAACTTTGAACTTTAAAAGTTGAACAGATTTTTTTCCTTTCTGGGAATAAATTATTTTGTATTATGATCATCAAAAGCTTTCCGAAAAAGGCAGTATAAAAGATGTTGTAGTAGAAACAGCAGTATAAATAACAAACTTATTTCAGTCAGTCATAGTTTTCCTCAACACCTGCACAAACTTCCAGCTGTTCTGATTCAACACTTCCAGGTTTCTAGACAACAGTCGGAGCCTTAAGTTATTCCAACTCAACAGCTAGTTGATTTTGCGTTTGTTTATTTCCAAAAACACGAGTTGTGAGAGACAGGTTTCCAAAAACTGCAAGGGCATGATCAGTCCACGTAACTGAACAACTTTCAGTTAGTAAAAATTTTAGGAAAAAAAATATTGGCCTTTTCATACAAACTGTCCATTCTAGTTTGCAATTTTCTATGGAGAGGCCTATTTCATTTTTCATTTTCTAAAAGTTGTTCAGTTACGTTGACTAATCATGCCCTTACGGTTTTGGAAAACCTGTCCCTTACACCCTTAATACATGTTCCATAAAATTTCGCCACAAAATTCTGAACCTGTCTTTATATCATATCCTATCCTACTAATATTATAAACGCGAAAGTTTGTAAACGTGCATGTACGGATGGATGTATGTTTGTTACGCTTTCACGTAAAAACTACTGGATGGATTTTAATGAAACTTTACAATAATATAGCTTATACATCAGAGTAACACATAGGCTACAATTTATAAACCTGCGCAGACGGAGTCGCGGGCACTAGCTAGTTTAATATAATAAACAACATTTTCTCATTCAAGTACCTAATGGCAGATTTACACGAGACATTGTCATTCAAGTTGCTTTCTCTTTTTTTTCAATAGCTGCATCCTTCTGAGGCGCCAAAATTTTGTCCCCATGTAAATCAGCGTGCCTTAAATGAGATACCATATTTTCTCTAATATTTCTTTGAGGCTGACAACCCCAGGAGTTACAACATAGGTAGACTATGGAAAAACTATAATTTTACATTTCTATTGATTGTTTTTTTTTTCAGATAGCACTTCATCTACTTTAATTACAAATGGGTGCAACTTTTATAGTTTAGACTAGACGTTTAATTTCTTTAAGTTACGGTTCTTGCGGCAAGGTTTTAATTAATAGAGGACGCAATGACTTTGACGGAATCTGGATATGTGATCAGCGAAGCAAGGAGGTCAAATTTCCTTGGGTGACCACTAGTAGCAAGAACAACGCATCATAAACATTTCAATGCATCGAAAGGCACGAAACAGTTTGTAACACTGAAAGTAAGTAGCAATTCTGCGAATTCTATAAAGTGACTGGTATAACAGCCAGTTTGACCACTAACCTGAAGAAGCCTAATTTACGATTGAGTGTAGTTTCCCCTCTGTGTTATCGCTCTGTGTAACCTGGCAAAGCCTAATTTAAATTGGATCTGGTTTGCCCTATGGATTGAGAAAGTTAGGTGGCAGTTGTTTAGTGTAAAAACCAGTGCCCTAGCTAGCTATAGACATAATGAAAAAAAAGCTTTACTTTGGGAAGGGTTTAAGCCGCTTAGCATAGCGTAGAGGCTGGAACTTTCACTTCTTAGGATGCCAATTGAAAGAAAATTACAAAATGTATTATAGCAAAAATACTGATAAAAAGTTTTATTACGACATTCTAGCTTTTTCTGTTATTTTTAGGGTTCTGTACCTCAAAATAAAAAACGAAACCCTTATAGGATCACTTTGTTGTCCGTCTGTCTGTCTGTCAAGACCCTTTTTCTCAAGAACGAGAAGAGGTATCAAGTTGAAATTGATAACGAATATTAAGGTTCATAAATTACATAATATTTGAAAATTTCAATTTTTTACAACAACGCAATCAAAAGATATGGCTTTTTATGTCCTCATCTCCATACATTTATGCAAAAAAGCAAAACCTACAGGGTACTTCCCGTTGAAAAAAAATTATGAAATTTGGCAAGAAGCTAGGTCTCACAGTACAAATAAAGGGAAAAGTCTAAAATCATTAAATATTTCAATTTTTCTCACAACTAATAGTAACCAATTAAGGTGAGATCCCGTTTCAAGAACTTTTATATAAAGAGGGGTCAAGTTGGATGGTCGCGGAGTTTTTAAAATCAAAGAGCTTTTAGTATATCATATGGTAGATAGGTACGGAACCCTTAGGGCGCGAGTCCGACTCGCACTTGGCTGGTTTTTTATTTTTAGGGTTCCGTACCTCAAAATAAAACGGAACCCTTATAGAATCACTTTGTTGTCCGTCTGTCTGTCTGTCAAGACCCTTTAACTCACGAACGGGTAATGGTATCAGGTTGAAATTAATACCATATATTAGGATCCATGAACCACACAAGATCTGAAAATTTAAATTTTTTACAACGACGCAATCAAAAGATATGGCATTTTATGTCCTCATCTCCATACATTTATTCAAAAATGCAAAACCTACAGGGTACTTCCCGTTGACCTAAAATTATGAAATTTGGCAAGAAGCTAGGTCTCACAGTACAAATAATGGGAAAAGTCTGAAATCATTAAATATTACAACTTTTCTCACAACTAGTGGTAACCAATTGTGGTGAGCTCCCGTTTCATATAAGAGAGGGGTCAAGTTGGATGGTCGCGGAGGCGATTTTCGTTTTAGTTCTATTTAAAAACGGGAACACTAACAAACTTGAAAATTGGTATGTTTATAGTGCATAAGCTATAAAATAACAACAAATAATAAAATTTGGTCAAGCGCGTGTCGGACTCAAAAAATCTAGTACATTAACTTACTGAAATTTCAACTAATACAATTATGTTTATGTGGTGGTACGGAACCCTCAGTGCGCGAGTTCGACTCGCACTAGGCCGGTTTTTAGGGTTCCGATACCAAAATGGTAAAAAAAGGAACCCTTATGGTGCCGCTCTGTCTGTCTGTCCGTCTGTCTGTCACACCTCTATATCTCAGCAACCACTTACGCTATCAAGCTGAAATTTGGAATAGTTTTAGAATATAGTTGCCCAACTTAATTGCACATGAAAATTTTTTGAAAAAAGTATGATTATTAATGTAAAGGGGGCCAAAATAGGGGGGGCCAAATTTCAAATTGTTGCTACTAGGTCGAGTGGGGTATCATATAAAAGGGCTTTACTTGTACATTTTAAAATATATTTTTGTATGTTTTTAAGTTTCTTAGTTTTCAAGTTATGATGAAAAATGTCAAAAAAAATACCATTCCCCCCCCCTTATCTCCGAAGTTTGAGTAAGGGAAAATCTGAATTAATTACAGTTGACAGAGGTTTATGTAAACTTTACAGCAAAAATAAAACGATCTTTCTAAGTTGCACAGTTTTTCAGAAATCTGCAAAAAACCTTTACAAACAAATTTAGTTTTGCGGTCCTGAAAATGGACTTTATTGCTTCCAAAAATACTATAGGTATATCGGAACCCTCGGCGCGCGAGTCCGACTCGCACTTGACCGGTTTTTAGGGTTCCGTACCTCAAAAGAAAAAAACGGAACCCTTATAGGATCACTTTGTTGTCCGTCTGTCTGTCTGTCTGTCTGTCTGTCTGTCTGTCTGTCTGTCTGTCTGTCAAGACCCTTTATCTCACGAACGGGTAAAGGTATCTTTTTGAAATTAATACCATATATTAGGATCCATGAACCACACAAGTTCTGAAAATTTGAATTTTTTACAACGACGCAATCAAAAGATATGGCATTTTATGTCCTCATCTCCATACATTTATTCAAAAATGCAAAACCTACAGGGTACTTCCCGTTGACCTAAAATTATGAAATTTCGCAAGAAGCTAGGTCTCACAGTACAAATAATAGAAAAAGTCTGAAATCATTAAATATTACAACTTTTCTCACAACTAATGGTAACCAATTGTGGTGAGCTCCCGTTTCAAGGACATTCATAATAAGAGAGGGGTCAAGTTGGATGGTCGCGGAGGCGATTTTCGTTTTAGTTCTATTTAAAAACGGGAACACTTACAAACTTGAAAATAACAACAAATAATAAAATTTGGACAAGCGCGTGTCGGACTCAAAAAATCTAGCACATTAACTTACTGAAATTTCAACTTATACAATTATGTTTATGTGGTGGTACGGAACCCTCAGTGCGCGAGTTCGACTCGCACTAGGCCGGTTTTTTATTATTTGTATGCTTTTACTCAATAACATTGTCCCCTCTATCGATAAGCAAAGCGGCTTTACCCCTTCCCAAAGAGCAGCTTTTTCGCGATAATAACCAATACCTAGCTAATTCAAATCCTCTAGGTTAGGTAGCCGATTCCGTAGAATAAGGCTATGACGAAGATTGTATTTGGTAAAGTGAGATAACAAATGGTTTATTCATAACCTGTCGCGCTGCGGGATCGTTAATTTGCGGAATGAACCACAGATTAATGCGGTCTTTGCGTAATAGCTGCCGAAACAGACTGCGCTGCTGATTTACCGATCTCTGATATATTGCCTGTGTACACTTAAAATATGAATTATGAATTTTAGAAAATGCTATACATTATTGCCTTATGTACACCTCGTTTTGTGATTACGTTTATGGTTTTTGTATTTTATTCAGACTACAGCGTGATAATGTGATACTTATGATACAACGTGTAATAGAATGGTGTAATTGATGTGAGTGTGAATCTACTCATGAAACTGAACAACTTTTCCCAAGGAACACAAGTCGAAATACGAAAATAAATTTTTGACCTGCCATAGAAACTGCATTAGCTGATAGCGCATTTTGTATGGGACATCAAATTAGTTTTTTAGGGTTCCGTACCTCAAAAGAAAAAAACGGAACCCTTATAGGATCACTTTGTTGTCCGTCTGTCTGTCTGTCTGTCAAGACCCTTTATCTCACGAACGGGTTAAGGTATCAGGTTGAAATTAATACCATATATTAGGATCCATGAACCACACAAGATATGAAAATTACAATTTTTTACAACGACGCAATCAAAAGATATGGCATTTTATGTCCTTATCTCCATACATTTATTCAAAAATGAAAAACCTACAGGGTACTTCCCGTTGACCTAAAATTATGAAATTTGGCAAGAAGCTAGGTCTCACAGTACAAATAATGGGAAAAGTCTGAAATCATTAAATATTACAACATTTCTCACAACTAATGGTGACCAATTGTGGTGAGCTCCCGTTTCAAGAACATTCAAATAAGAGAGGGGTCAAGTTGGATGGTTGCTGAGGCGATTTTTGTTTTAGTTCTATTTAAAAACGGGAACACTTACAAACTTGAAAATTGGTATGTTTATAGGGCATAGGCTATAAAATAACAACAAATAAATAAATAAAATTTGGTCAAGCGCGTGTCGGACTCAAAAAATCTAGCACATTAACTTACTGAAATTTCAACTAATACAATTATGTTTATGTTGTGGTACGGAACCCTCAGTGTTCGAGCCCGACTCGCACTTGGCCGGTTTTTTTTTGTATTTCGACCAATTAGAAATTTATTTCAGTTTCATGGGTAGAATCACACCCTTCAGTATTATCACACTTTTCCGTTACACGTTGTACTTGAGTATGGGTAGGTACTTAGTAATTGAAACTGGTTAAAAATTAAACAAATTTTTGGCTTCCCCATACAAACTGTTGCACAATACTTAACAAAAATATCGAAATTTTTTTCACGACTTTAAAAAAAAGTTTATGATATGACTAATTACTTGTGATAATACAATTGTATACGAAGTTAATTAGTTCCTGTGTAATTGCGCAAGATTTTTCTAGTGATAAACAAACACATTTGTCTTGGTGCTCGGCTTGCGGGCGACTTAAGGGGACGCGGTCGAGCATACCTACTGTTTGGTGTTGGTTTTCGTCAGCGAGATTCGGCTGACCAAGCGTGGAAGACAGGGTGGATCGAAATTATTTTTCGTTTGATAGCAAAAAAAAAAGACAAAGAAAAGACACTCTTTTTTGAAATTTTCGACTCATGTTTCTTAGCAGATTTGTTCAGTTTTATGCCACAGGTTTGACATTTAAACAACTTAAACAAAGTGTTATTGGAATAAATGAACTTACACCCCAACTGATTTTTAGTAAAATAAATCCGTTCCCTTAAAAAAATCTTGAAAAAATTTTTTTGCTTCCAAATATTATTTTTTTAAAGTTTCATCGTCCTTCTATTAGATTTTTAAGCTATCATGGCGCGTCCGCCTCGCGTCCGCGCACGCCACGCCTACTTCCCTCCCCTCATCACCGCTCATGAACCGCGCGTAGCCACAGAAATATTTAAAAGCGGCAATTTTTTTTTTTATTTAATTAATAAAAAAAATATCCTCATAAAAACCCGTGAAATTGATTCTATTCTCGATTCAGAACGAACTATTTTCTCATTTTCGCTTATTCCGTTAACACGTTGTAGATCCTACCTAAAAATAGAAATATATAAAGAGGAAAATTTTAAATAACAGGTTTTATAAATAATACGCTGTTTTGTGACTATTTTTATTAGGTACACTTGTTGCCAGAAACAAATAAAACGTAAGTACACTCAAACTGCATATCAGTAAAAATACTTGCAATACTACTAGGTACGTACGCGTACGTAGTAAATATTCTTTCAGTTGACTATACAACCCACTGCATTCAGTCGTACTCTCTGTTAAGGCCTGTAATAAAGTTAGAAAAATAATTAACTAATCAATAAAGTCTTCGTTTGTGGTCATGGTAATAGCCGGGTTTGTGTAGTCTCTAATAGCTAGGTTGGCGACTAACCGGTCAAAGTATCATTTAAGATTAGTGGTTAGAGCTCTCAGCTCCTGGTCCTGGGTTGCAGGATGAATCACCTGATTGTCCGAAAAGTAAGAGGATTCCGTGCTTCGGAAGGCACGTAAAGCCGTTGGTCCCGGCTACTATCAACGGATGTAGTCGTTAATGAGCCAAGTGAGTTTTTCATCTGGGTTGCAAAACTCAAATGCAGTCACTCTGTTAAAAAAAACCGGTCAAGTTCCAGTCGGAATCGCGCGCCGAGGGTTTCGATATACCTATACCAGGCCACTCAGAAAGTATTGCGAAAAATAGTTTTTATATATGGGAGACTGGCTGGTCAGAATCTTTTTCGAAAATATGATTACTTGTAAGTAAAAATATGTGTGTTCCATTTTCAAAATTTCCCTCCACATTTTTTGCGAGCCAATTCAAAGTATCGTGTCTTACTGAAAAATGGATCTGCGCCGGGAACATTTTAGAGCTATGATTTTTTACGATTTCAAGTGTCGCCTGAAACCGGATGAATCGTTCGATAGACTTCAAATGGCATTTATGGATGAAGGCCCCTCCAAGGCAACCGTGTATCGTTGGTATAACGAATTTAGGCGCGGTCGACCAACCTTGGGGGATGAAGAAAGAAGCGGTCGCCCTTTGACGGCTATTACGGAAGAAAACGTGCTAGCAGTGAAAAATTTAATCCAAGATAATAGGCGAATTACATATCAGGAGATTCAGCACATATTAAAGATTGGATCGGGAAGCGTTCACGAGATTCTACACGGGCATCTTCGCGTGGAATGGTGCCGTGATATGCTGAACAAATTTGAAGCAGGCTCGTCTCGGCGTGTTTACGACATCGTAACAGGTGATGAGTCCTGGATTTATCAATACGATCCAGAAACCAAGCGCCAGTCGACAGTTTGGGTGTTTCAAAATGAACCAACGCCTACCAAAGTGAAGCGATCTCGAAGCGGGGGGAAGATTTTGATCGCCAGCTTTTTTAATTTGACTGGCCACTTGGCCTCAATTCCCTTACGAGATCAAAGAAGCATCAACGCCGAATGGTATACTACCAAATGTTTACCAGAAGTTTTTTCTGTTGTGAGCAACAAGCGACCAAACACAGGGCTCCGCGGACTACTGCTCCACCACGACAATGCGCCTGCACACACCGCGCTCAAAACGAGGGACTTCCTGGACAGCACACCAGTCAAACTCCTGGGTCACCCTCCTTACAGCCCTGATCTAGCACCGTGTGACTTCTTTTTATTTCCAAAAATAAAAAATCAGCTCAAGGGGATACAATTTTCGTCGCCGGAAGATGCGCTGGCTGCGTTCGAGCAGGCTGTAAACGAGGTGTCTACGGCGGACTGGAAAAAGTGTTTTGAAAACTGGTTCAGACGCATGAATCTTTGTATAGAGGCTGGTGGAGAGTACTTTGAAAAGATTTAATAAAAATATATGTACCTGTAGAACAATTTTTTTTAGTGTCGCAAATATTTCTGAGTGTCCCACGTATACCCATTTTAGGGCCGCAAAAAGTTTGTTTGTACAGGTTTTTCGCAGTTTACTAAAAGTGCCGTTATATTTTTTCTGTAATATTTATATAAACTCCTATTGACTATTATTAGTTTTAGACATTTTTATCACAACATGAAAATTAAGAGTCCAAAGTGAAAGTGTATGCTATATGGTACTCTATTGGTACTCCTCTTGGCCTAGTAAGGACCATTTAAAAGTTTGCCCTTATTTGGGCCCCATTTACAATAATAATAAAAATATTTATAAAAAAAAATTTTTACAATAAAGTTGGGCAAGAATATATAAGTATATAAATATAAAATATATGAATATGAAAGTATTCTGAAGTCGATAGCGTGAGTAGTAGCTGAGATAAACAGGTGTGACAGACAGACAGACAGACAGACGAATTCGCACCATAAAGAGCTCCATATTTACCAAGATATTTATAGGCTGGCGTCCAAGGTGCCTCATTACAATTTATCTTTTATTGAAATTCTTCCTGAAAACTAGTCAAGACGATGTCTTTTATGTTCATGATGATCCTGCCAACGACCCGTTTAGTTACTAAAGTTACTAAACTTGACTTAAGGTAAACACATTTCGGATGATGAACCTAGTACCAACTTTTAGTATGTTATTAAACATGATATAACAGCCTCAAAACCACCGGGACGAAAGCTGTCAAATGCCTGGATCAGGAAGTATGAGGTCATCAATTTTTTGTATGGGATTTAATTAGGCCAATAATATTGGCAACACTTTTTGGTAGAAGGTAGTTTTTGCCTTCTGGCAATTTTTTCTCTCACTTGTCAATTTAACCTGCGCTCGTTACCTATGCGCTCTTCAAAAATTATAAAAATAAAATAGTGACTGTGCACTCAAACCACAATTCAACACCACACGCTACATTTACACAACAATTCAATCACTGCATAACCCTCAATCAAAGTGCACGCTAAGATCCTTCGCGTCGCAGCGACGAATCCCCTGGTAAGTCCTATATACAAATTTTTCATTTCCCATATAATCCCGCCTAAATAAGTGGTAACGGCAGCCGAGAATTTTCGGTTCCCGGCTTATTTATAGTTTTGGTGCCTCCTGTGAGGATTGATCCTCAAATTTTCGTAAATTTCGACCCGCTATTTTCAAACCAACCCGCATTTTATTTATTCCGCTACTTATTTTATACTAATCCCGCTATATTTCCTAACATTTTTGTTCTAAAAGGGTCTTTTTATAACTACATCTATCGTAATTTAACGTCATTATATTGCGTAGGTTAAATTGGCACACTCGTAAATAATTTTCTTTCACGATTCGCATTCCTTTGTTTAAAGTAACGTTCGCCATATTGTTCATCCTAGATTGCATCGTCTCGTCTTGTTTAGAAAACGTAACAGATCACGTACGGGTTTAAAGCATCCTGTTTCAGTCACACTCATATGCTACCATATTAAGCTATCCCGCTCTTGAGTACTCTAGGGGTCGTTCCATTCGTAATCTGTTACGTGGTACAGTCAACTGTCAGCCTGTCAGAGTACGTTCCGTTTTAGTAAAAAATTACCAATTACACTATTTTGGTAGAAGATAAGTTCCGTTTCAATTAAAAAATTACCATTAAAATCGATTTGTCGACAACATGACGAAGGCCGAAGAAAAGCTTCGTAAAGAGTTAACCATACAAGAAACATGCCGAGCAGCGTATTTCATGCGTATGCAACGCATTTTCGATGAGTCTCGTACCCTTTCCACTGCAGAGGCGCGAGAGAATTTTCTTTCAAATTGCGAAACAATTGATGATGTTCACCGCGATTTTATGAATTGCATTCATACAATCAATTCAATACAAATGGAGTTAGATTCTAATTTTACTCCTAATTACAATTCATGGACTGCATTTGAAGATCTTTATTGTAAAATAAAGCGAACAAAAAATTTACTTCTGGCTGAAGGTGCAAGAAGTAATCCATTGCCGGTTTCTAAACCTAAATTACCTCCAATTGAAATTCCAGAATTTAATGGCAACGCTAGTCAATGGAACATTTTTTATGAGACCTTCAAAACCACTATCCATTCGAATGAATCATTGTCTGACGCAGAAAAGTTATATTTCCTTTTAAATAAATTAAAGGGTCCCGCACAGTTAGTATTTTCAGGCATAAATCCTACTGCTGAAAATTACGCATCTATTTGGGAGTCTCTTGTGAAAAAATATCAAGATATTAGGTATTTAGCCTGCTCCTTTTTAGACAATGTTTTCGAAATGAAGCCATTGCCTAATCCCGCTACCGCAACCCAATTAGAATCATTTATTGAAAAATACGCCGCATCTATTTCCGCGCTCAAACAACTTAAGATTCCTGATTTGAGTGAACAAATTTTTATATATATTGCATTGAAGCGCTTAGATCGCGAGACCGCTAAAGCCTTTGAAATGTTTATACGTGACGTTGATTTACCTGCTTATGAAAGCTTTATCAGTTTTCTGAAAGGTCAGGTGAAAATTATTCAACGTACTAATTTTGCTTCAACCTCCGCTCCGAAACCTGTACCTAAAGAACCAGCTAGGCCTAAAGGTGTTGCTGTTCCACCAAAGATTTCACATACCTACTTAAATGCAAACTCATCCACTGACAATAAAATTTGTTCATTGTGCAAAAATTCGCATGAACATATTTACAATTGCAAGGTTTTTCTGGATTTTTCTCCTGATCAACGTCACAAATTCATAAAGGACAATAATTATTGTACAAATTGTTTGAGCTCGAAACATAGATGGAGTGCTTGTAAAAGTACAAAACTTTGCTTACATTGCAATTCCCGCCATCATTCGCTTATACACCTACAACGAAACCGTCAACAGAACGCAACGCCGCCGCCGCCACCGGTGTCTAATCCAAGCTCAAGTACAGAGCAGCAGCAGCCTCCGCCTCCATTGACGGGAATGTCAGTCTTTGTCACTCCTCTGCCACCACCGAATGCTCATATTCCTACCACTTCTGATCACGCGACCGGTGTACCCGGTGCCTCCGCCGGCATATCTTGTTAATCGGCTCATAAACCGCACGCTCCGTCGACGTCCGTTCTGTTGGGCACGGCATGCGTTTACATTCGCGACCGCCAGAATACTTTAATTTCATGTCGTTGCTTGATTGATCCAGGATCGCAAAATAATTTAATCACCTCTCAGTGCTGTCGAAAACTCGGTTTGTCTATTGACCAGCTACCTCGCAAAACTATTATCAAAGGTCTTGGTGACCATGAAAACTTGGCACGCGGAAAGGTAAACTTAGAATTTTCCAGTCGAGTTCACCCCGATAAAAGTTACTTGATGGACGCTTTGGTGATGAGTAGTATTACGCAAAAACTACCTACCGCAGCCATTGAAATAGATTCATGTGCTTATTTAAAAAACTTACCGCTCGCTGATCAAGGCTTTGCTATCCCTTCCGAAATCGATATTCTTATCGGTGCTAAACTATTCGTAGATATTTTACTACCAGGTAAAGCAACTGGTTTGTCGCATCAACCTTCTGCTATTTTGACTACGCTTGGATATATCGTCATGGGTGAAGCTCAAGTAAGTGTCGATTCTTCGACTTCTTATTCATATCACGCCGTTACTGAATCGATCCATAACGATCTTGGTAAGTTTTTCGAATTGGAAGAATTGAAAGAACCATCAATTTTATCCCCGGACGACCGCGAATGTGAAGATTTTTACTCAAAAACTACTGATCGCGATTCTTCAGGCCGCTTTGTAGTAGGACTGCCCTTTAAGGAGAGTCTTTCTCTTTTAGGTGACTCGCTTAAAACCGCAAAAAATCGTTTTTTAAGCCTAGAACGCAAATTTGAAAAACATCCCGATTTTAAGGCTCGTTATGATGAGATTATTCGAGAATATCACGATAAAGGTTATTTAATAGAAATCCCTGCGCCTAAAAACAATGATCAAGGTTTCGTTATAGCCCATCACGGAGTTTTGCGCGAAGACAAAATCTCATCGAAGTTACGTATTGTTCTAAATGCAAGTGAGAAAACTAGCACGGGCGTTTCGCTAAATGACATTTTACATACGGGACCACCGCTTCAAGCTGATTTGTTCAACATACTGCTCAATTTTCGATTATTCGAAGTTGCGATCACCGCCGATATTCGTCAAATGTTTTTACAGATTTTGACTCGCGATCAAGATTGCCCATATCAACAAATTATATACCGCTTTAATCCGCGCGAGCCCTTGCGTTTTTTCGCTTTTCAACGCGTTTGTTTTGGATTACGTCCAAGCCCATATTTAGCTATCCGCACTGTTGGTGAGCTGGCGAATCAAGAGAAAAATAATTATCCTCTTGCTTCCTCCCTGGCTTTGCGCGATCTTTATATCGACGATATAGCTAGCTCGTTTCCTAGCTCCTCGGATGCTGTGACGTCAGCACATCAGCTGATCTCCATGTTCAAGGCAGGCGGATTTGAGTTAATAAAGTGGTCTAGCAACTCGAGCCCTGTACTCGCGGCGGTTCCCGAATCGCATCGTCTTACCGATCCTGTCGATTTAGACAAAGACGAATCGCTAAAAATCCTTGGTATGCAGTGGCTACCCGCAAGTGACATATTTTAATTCACAATTTCGCCATCAAACCCGACATGTGCAAAACGTAACATGTTATCAACTATCGCACGTTTGTGGGATATTCTCGGCTTAGTCGGACCCGTTATAGTCACCGCAAAAAATTTAATAAAGGAGGTTGGTTCCTTAAAACTAGATTGGGATGACACGCCTCCAAATTACATCGTCGATGCTTGGACACAATTTCAATCCGAACTTCCGCTTCTATCTGAGATACAGTTCCCGCGCTATTTAAATGTCCGCGAAAACAGCGAAGTGACGCTCTGAGGTTTTTGCGACGCTAGTGAACGCGCATACGGTGCCGCCGTGTACGTACATGTCGTTAGTGAAGACAGGCCGTCCACGACACTGGTGTGCTCAAGATCAAAAGTTGCGCCTAGTAACCAGGTTGTAACGATACCGCGTCTGGAGCTGATGGCTGCCTTGTTGTTAGCCAAACTTCTTCGCGTCGTCGCCGACAACTACTCCGGTCGTTGTGCGATAAAAAATATATTCGCGTTTTCGGACTCGACAATTGCCCTTCATTGGATTAACACACCTCCGCACCGCCTTCAAACTTTCGTTGCTAATCGTGTCTCAAAGATATGTAATTTGTTAACGCCAGATCATTTTTATCACATTTCTGGAGCAACAAACCCCAGTGACTGTTTATCTCGCGGATTGCTTCCTTCGCAACTGCTTCGCCACTCGCTTTGGTTTCACGGTCCATCATGGACACTTAAAGATGAGAAAGATTGGCCAATATCGCCATTCGAGCCAGACTATTCAGTTGATGCTCCAGAGACGAAAACTATTTCTCTCGCATCTACCAACAACTCGGTAGATGAAACACCACTGTTATGTCAGATCGCTGGACGTTGTTCCTCCTGGAATAAACTTTTGAGAACTACTGTTTATATTTACCGCTTTTTAAAAATGCTGCCACGTGATGTTTGCATAACCGCTCGCGACTTGGAATTTGCTGAAAACAAAATTCTGACAGCGCTCCAATCTGTTCATTTCAAAGAGGAACTTAACAGATTAAGAACTAACACAAAATGTCAAAAACGCGTTCAGAAACTTAACCCTTTCCTATTGGACGGACTCATTCGTGTTGGAGGACGTCTAGGAAACTCGGACTTGTCTTTCGATCAACGACATCCCATTTTGCTACCGCGAAAGGATCATATCGTGAACTTGATTGTTGATCATTATCATCGCAAATACTGTCACGCAGGTCCTAACTTATTGTTCAGTTTGCTAAGACAGCGCTACTGGATTATAACAGGGAGACGCACGGTACGCTCATGTATAGATAAATGTAATTTTTGCTTCCGCGCTCACCCAAAACCTATGTCGCCACTAATGGGAAATTTGCCCCCCGTTCGCACGCAAGTTGTACCTAAAGCTTTCATTCATACCGGATGCGACTATGCAGGACCGATTAATGTAACTTTAAAACGCGGACGTTGTGTACGCAGCCAGAAAGCTTATATTTGCTTGTTCATATGCATGACGACTCGTGCAATTCATATTGAGTTAGCGTCGGATCTTAGTACTGCTACGTTCATCGCTGCTTTTAAAAGATTTCTTTCACGACGCGGACCTATCTCGATATTTTATTCTGACAATGCTACAAACTTCGTTGGAGCTAAGTCTTACTTTAACGACTTGCACCGTTTTATATCGTCAGAACCTTATCGCAGCGCTTTCATTCACGAGTTATCAGATTGCAAAGTTGAGTTTAAAACAATACCTCCGAACTCACCGCATTTTGGTTCGTGGGAACCCCTTAATAAAATCTATTAAGACTCATTTGCACCGCGTAATCGGATCGCAGATTCTAACTACGGAAGAGATGAATACGGTTCTTTGCCAGATAGAAAATGTAGTGAATTCGCGACCTCTCTGCACAACTTTAAGTCAAGATCCTAGTGAACCGCTCGCTATTACTCCTTCGCACTTTCTGACACTTACTCCTATGAAATACCTACCAGCGTCTCCAGCAACTGATCAACCAACGCATTTGCTCGAACGCTATCAATTATTGGACAGACTAATTCAGTCCTTTTGGAACCGATGGTCTTTAGAGTATTTAAATACACTACAAACCCGCGAAAAATGGAACGTTTCGTCTCCAAATATTAAAGTAGGTACTGTAGTGATCATCAAACAAGAGAATAAACTCGCTCCTTTGCAATGGGAAGTTGGTGTCATAACCGACGTACATCCAGGAACGGACGGTATTATTCGCGTTGTCACGGTTAAGACCAATAGGGGTTCTTATAAGAGACCTGTAGTGCGACTATGCCCATTACCTACGCAATAGTAAAAAAAAAACTGTTCTTTTATTTTAAGTTGTTAGGTATAAGATTTTGTGTAGTTATATTACAGACCCTTTTAAAAATCTAATTTTACGCTATGGTTCTCCTTTCTTAGCTGTTGAAAGCTACATACTTTCAAGGCGGGGAGTATAATTAGGCCAATAATATTGGCAACACTTTTTGGTAGAAGGTAGTTTTTGCCTTCTGGCAATTTTTTCTCTCACTTGTCAATTTAACCTGCGCTCGTTACCTATGCGCTCTTCAAAAATTATAAAAATAAAATAGTGACTGTGCACTCAAACCACAATTCAACACCACACGCTACATTTACACAACAATTCAATCACTGCATAACCCTCAATCAAAGTGCACGCTAAGATCCTTCGCGTCGCAGCGACGAATCCCCTGGTAAGTCCTATATACAAATTTTTCATTTCCCATATAATCCCGCCTAAATAAGTGGTAACGGCAGCCGAGAATTTTCGGTTCATGGCTTATTAAGGATTTAAAAAAATATATATTCCTATCGTGTACTCGTATTACAAAAAAAAGGGCTCTATGAGTTGATTCTGGAAATATACTACATTGTCACATTTGAGCATCTGGTTATCTTAAATTCAAAGAAACATTTTCGAAAATACACAAAATTTGAGCTCCTCCAGGGAAAAAACGGCTGAATATTTTTTTGTAAAATATATGTCCAATGACTTACTATATCCTCCATAATAAATATTATGAAAGCAATTTTGAAAATATTGAACGTGAAACTAGATAAATAAGATAGGATAGGTTTTAAAGGTTTTACTATTTATCTAGTTTCCTGTTCAATATTTTCAAAATTGCTTTTATACAATTTATTAATGAGGATATAGCGAGACATCGGACATGTATTTTACAAAAAAATATTCAGCCGTTTTTTCTCTGGAGGAGCTCAAACTTGGTGTATTTCGAAAATGTTTCTTTGATTTTAAGATAACCAGATGTTCAAATGTGACAATGTAGTATATTTCCAGAATCAGCTCCTAAAGCCCTTTCATTTGATATACTACACGATAGGAATACAATTTTTTTTAATCCCATACAAAAAATTGATGACATCATACCTCCTGATCCAGGCATTTGACAGCTTTCGTCCCGGCGGTTTTGAGGCTGTTATATCATGTTTAATAACATACTAAAAGTTGGTACTAGGTTCACCATCCGAAACGTTCTGACCCTTAGCGACCTTAAGTCGAGTCGCTATTTACCGTTTATATCAATATGCGATCGATTGTTTTTTGCGATCTGAGGCCATCTTCAGGGAGGCATATCTCCCAGAAGCTTCCTACTTTGCTACCCGGACAAAGACATCTGATAACACCAAACCGAGGGCTTTCTTGCCAAATTGGTCTGATTTCAATATAAGATAAATTATAATGAGGCACCTTGGACGCCGGCCTATTAACATTTCAAAACCATTGAACCATTTGTAGAAATCAATGACAAGTTTTCTTCGTCAAACCGACCATGTAATAACTAAATACTGTATTGAATAACTTACAAGTGCATGGGATCATAAGGAGGTTCTAATAATTATGCAATAAATGCAAGAGTCCATTTAGCTTTTTCGTTTCGTCCTTAGTGTAATCTGTAAACGGGCCTATAATGTAAGTAGCATGAGGATGACCTGCATTCAATTTGTTTAATTCTTTGAGCCCCTTTTTGAACGCTTTAAAATGGATCTGTTTTTCGTGCTTGTCCTTGTAAGCTCTGTTAAAATTATTGATGTATTCTTCATACATTTTTTTTGCTTTTTTCGTATCATATCGAGTGTCGTCTGCAATTGATGCGATAACTAAAGCCAAAAATACTATAATTGTTGGGTACTGCATAGTGAGTTTTGCGCATAAATCATACAATTTCTATCAAAAAATCTCATTTATAGTGGCTACATAGCGGCTATGAAAAAAACAATCAACTTTGTAACAACAAAGTAAATTGCTGACAAACCAATTTTATTTTTGTAATCTTTAAGTGCTTACTTAAATCCAAAATTGAAATATTTCGAAATAATAGTATACTACTTAAAATTTTGGTAATTGTTATTTGAATATTAGGTGCAACTTCACAGACTTTTTAAATAAAAATTAAAATTTATTAAAACTGTCTCTCTGACACTGCGAGAGACCCTTAGTCGGGAAATAGGCAAATATCATCATCATCATATCAGCCGAAAGACGTCCACTAAATATAGTAAATACGAGTATAATACCATAGTACCTGGGCGACCGAGCTTCGCTCTATAATAGCTGCCTCAACATGAAAATAAATAAATAAATATCAGCGGGTGAGCGAGCAAGCTAAGCTACTCACCAACAGATGGCGCTGTAGGTTTCTGTCTAAAACGCGTTTTTTTATGCTTAAAAATACAGGGAAAACGAGTTTTCCCAGACATGAGACCTAGCTAGATAATTTTTTCGCCCCCGGAAACCCCCGTATGGTAAATTTAATTGAAATCGTCGTCGTCATCGTTTTCGAGAAACCGATTACAAATATTATACACAAATATACAAATATTGCTCGTTTAATAGGAAAGGAAAAATCAATTCTTAGAAATAAGCTAGTTCTGATAAAAAGTTAAAAAGCAATCTGATCTAATATAGGAACATAATATAGGTATGTGCTTATGTTAAACCAGTACTCAAGACTATGGCCAATGTTAGGAACCCTTTGATTGTACATACGTATGGTAAACCCTGTAGCTAGGGTGCTGACTGCAATCTGGGTATATGATTTGCTCATGATTCATATAAATAGGGATGATAGATCAGCTCAATACGAATCGATTTTGTCCTTACAAGTTTTTCTGTGCGTCGCTGCGTTTTTGAGTTAAAGCAAAAAAAAATGAAAATAAGATACTAAATAATGTTTTTTTTTATCTTCCTTTGTGGCTCCTGTTTCAAATACTTTTGAAGATGTAGAAAATCGAAGAGGCAGACATGCAGGGCTCTGCATTATCACGGGACGAAGAAGTGATTTTTTGCACTTTGAAGAGCTGTAAGTTTACGACGCAGGGCTATTATGGTGGCAGACCATTTTTCTGGGGTTTTATACACTGTATTTAATCAGATAGTCAAAGTCTGCCAGGTGTACGTTTCATTGTCAAATTTCAAAATAGTTAAAACTTAATTCCTCAAAAACGCGGGGGTGTGGATGTCCACCAATATTTTTTGTATCTTCTAGAGGATGTTCCTTATCATCAGTCAAAGAGGCAGACATGAGCAAATTATTTAGAAATTTGTCCTTCATCACCCTTACTACTGTAGGTAAACCACTGGTCGGCTATTGGAAACATAGTACTAGAATAGCTCTTATACTCGTAGCTCTTAGCTCTCTTTAACTTTTTCTATTCTATTCCTATAAACGTTTTATAGGGTTCCAAACCAAAATGGTTACAATGGCGCCCTTATGATGTGACTTCGTCTGTCTTTCTGTCTGTCTCATCTGTATTATCTCAGCAACTGCTCATGCTATTGACTTGAAATTTGGAATAGTTTTAGAATATGATTGCCCAACCTCAGTGCAAACGAAAAATAATAAAAAAATCTTATTGTTATTATAGCAAAAAGCACCCAAATGGCCTACCACTGGCCAAAACTTTAAATAGTCGTTACCAGGTCGAGTGGGCTATTCATATAAAACGTTTCTCGCTCCGCTTGAAAGTAAAAAAAAGGTTGTTCATCACAAATTTATGTCACATTTGAGCAACAAGGAGGTGTTGTTAATGATTCATTATTAGTAACATAACTTGACACCAATAAGACAGCATAGCGTGATGCCCACTCTGAGAAATGAAATTGTATGTCTTGTGTGCCGGTAATTTCACTGGCTCCTTCGAACCAAAACACAGCATTGCAAACACTGCTGCTTTATGGCAGGAGTGTATTGTTTGCCCCTGGGCTAAGTTGTCCCTTCAGGGGTTTGAAGTGGTCAACTGAGCCCGCGGGCTGAGTGACGGTCTTAGTGGGTCGAGTTGACCATGAAGAAACTGGAAGTGGTCAACTGAGCCAGCGGGCTCGTTGGGTGCGGGATCACTTGACCTTATTGATCCTTAAACCGATTAACAGTCAAATTGGTAACGCTTCGAAATTTTACTTTTACCCTATATTGTATCGCGTAACACCCGTAGGGTCGCTACAGAAGCCTAATTTTATTTTTATTTTATTTTATTATTTTAGGGATAACAACAGCCTTAAAAATAGTGATTAAAATTACAAAAGAAACTTAAAAGAGAAAGGCCAATTACAGCTATCCACGTACTACATATTTAAACTTATATTACGTCCTGATTATACTCGCAAGAGCGTATGGTGCCAAGCAATTTAGAAAGGAAGTTAGAACTAAAGAGAGTTTGTTGTACTAAAGAGAGTTTGTTGTAATATTAGAATAAAAAGAAGTATAGAGGGAAATGTATATTAATGATGATAACAGGAATAGCCTAACCGACTTAACTACATCTGCCTACACGCAAGTGAATAGCTAGAAATGTCGAGTGTTCTTGATGACGTGGCTTTGTTGGCTTGTAGGGCTTCCGCTGCGCAGATTTTAATCAACTTTCCTTTAATATGTCTGAGTATGTCCTTTTACCCCGTTTGCGAACTTTTACCCCAATTAATGCGTAATTTTACCCACAAGTCGGGGCAGAAATACGCACTCTGACCTAGTTAAATTTTTTCTCAATAAAAAGGAAAGCATCATAGGTAAATGTGAAGTCTGGTAGGTTCAGTGGGTTAGGTCTGTCGGGTCGATTGGTATCCTGAAAATTTAAATTTAGTAAGTAAAAAATAGTAGATTTTACAACAAGTGCACAAAACGAACCATTTTTAGCAGCCCGAGCCGAAGGCGAGACTTTTAGCAGCCCGAGCTGAAGGCGAGGGCTGATAGTAATGTCGAGGATAAAATGGTTTTGTGGACGAGTTATAAACTCTGCTTTTCACTTTGATTGCGAGGAGATAAAACGTAAAAGTACTGTCTAAATGTAACAGAAGAATGAGTTCTGCTTTATTGAAGAATATGTTGATGCATGGGGGGGGGGGGGGGGTGCAGCAGGCCCGCGTGCAGGGCGTACACCACCGAGATTACTTTTACTTTTTTTGCCCTAGTGCACAAAATTCGACTTTGTGCAACCTATATCCTGCACAAATAAGCACTTTCAGAGCATGAGAAATGAAAAATATATTAATAACTTCTTGGGAGTTTGCATACATCTAAAGGACAAGCAAAAATACAGATGTTTGTAAGCACTATTTGATAAAAACCGCGGTCAAGTGCGTGACAGGCCACGCGCAGTGAAGGGTTCCATAGATTGTTTTACATTTTTTATAGTAAAGCAGGTTTTGATTAAGTATTTCATAACTTTCATAACATAAAATTTTTACCTCTTAATGCTCAGCGAGGTCCTAGCGCCTGATTGCTATTGCTATCTTTATCATTTCCAGTTTTTCGGCTATAGCTCATTAACCTGTGAAGCTTGCACATCTCTAGTTTTAGCTTATTTTCCATTTTTAGCTTATACACTATAAACATACCAAACATGCTTGTATGTGTTATTGTTTTTACGATAGAACTAAAACGGAAAATCGTATCGCCTAAAAACGCGTTTTTAGTATGGAAGTCCTCCTTGATTTAATTTTTATTATTTGTGGTTATATCGATAACAGAAATACATAATGCCATCAAAAACATAACTTGTAAAAAAACCAAGCCTCGCACGCAACTCGAACTGAGATAGATCGACTTGGCCATCGCATGAAAACACAACGTAACTCACAAGTAATACAATTAGTAATAAGTTATATTAAATGAGATTGTTTAGTGCGATTGCCAAGTCGATCTATTGATTTAAAACATAAGATTTTTAATATTGATATGGTCACTATAAGATGTTGTTAGATTAGCTAATTATGTAATAACTTAAAACAAAAGGACCCTTAAGTAGGGACTAAATAAATTAAGCGACTTGGTATTACATGGATCTCACAACTTTTTACGGTAGAAGAACTGAGTTGCGTGCGAGGCTTGGTTTTTTTACAAGATATGTTTTTGATGGCATCTCATTTCTTTGTTGTAGATAGACCTACTATTTTTCTTTCCGGTACTTTCTACTTCTTGAATACTAACAACGGTTTTTCATAAAGATCTCTGTCTTATGAGCTTTTCTTATTTTTGTAGGTAGTCCTCCGTTGACCATATCACAAGTTACTTTTGAATATAATTAAATCTTGATACCTATCTACACCAATAATTCTACCTATCTACACCTATTATTCCAGTATATTATACATTACAGGTAAACTGCTTCGTTCACTGCAAGTTTAACTTTGTAATCCTATATGTTTATATGGGAATACAAAGTTATTTATGTAGATGGTAAAACTAGAAAACTACACCAAAATTTTAAAATATTTTAGTTTTTCCTTGATTTATACAGTAAACAATAATTCCGTTCTAGATTTAAAGCTTCTATGTCTGCTAGAAGTGCCTTAGAGTTTTGATGATCGGTCAGTCACTCAGTGACAAAATTGAGTAACTTTGACTTGCTTGCTTTGAAATTCAAAAGTATTTCATTTTAGATATTATTTTCAACGTACCTGCGTATTTTTACAGCTATGGGTGTATGGTAAAGTGAATTTCGGCCAGATGAACCGTTGACGTTAATAAGGTGGCGGATAGTGGCTGGATGCGGAAGGCAGAGGACTGGATGTGGTGGCGAGTCTTGGGAATGGCAAATGTTTACTAGTGGATCAGGCTGCTGATGAAGACGATAATGATCGATATTAAAGTGCATCTAAACTTGGCATTGGATCGGATTTCAACCCTTTTTTAGGCAAACAATTAGCCGATAGGAACTTGGCCCCCTTTTTAACAGTTATGTTTTTGGTGGGATTTCATTTCTTTTTGTTCAGTTTGCTATATTATATTTATAGTAACTATCGCAACGTTGTTTGTATTTTCATAGTTTCGTTAAAACATAGGTACTTGTTTTCATGCATGACTAAGTCTGACCTTCTAGAAATACTACTTTTTTAATATTTGGTACATAAATTTTAGTCTGACTCGCACTTGACCATTTTTGTTGCTAAACTTTTTTTAATGCTAACGACTATCCCCATGCCAAATTTCAGATTTTCAGGTCTTAGAGAAGTTTAACCAACATTTTATACATCATTTTGACTAAAACCCGACTCGCACTAGACCAATTTCTAATTTTTGAATTTTCCCATTATTTTTATCCTAACGAATACCTAAATACCAAATCTCATAACGCTAGGACAATTAGAAGTGGCCTGGAAGTTTTGATTACCGGTCAGTGAGTCAGTCAGTCATTAAGTGCCAAAATTTGCTATTTTCACGGGGTCATATTTCAGGATCTACTGTAGCTATATCTATGAACTCAATGCCTCTACCAAGGTGGAATTTCAACCGCGCTAATTGGGAAAAATTTCAAGATCTACTCGACTCGGAACTTATTAAAGCCAATCTTGACCCTACCCCATCAAATTACGAGCATTTCACTAACTTAATTATCAAAATCGCTAAAAGATGTATTCCAAGAGGATTCAGGAAAGAATACATACCAGGCTGGAACTCCAAAAGCGAACAACTTTATAAAGCGTTTGAACTAACGAGAGATCATAGCAAAGGTGCTCAACTGTTGCAATCTTTGGACGAAAACAGGAAAGAGAAATGGAGAGATACCGCAAGGCATGCAAGACCCTTAACAACCTTACGGGGAAAAAGCAACCTCAGAAAGTCTGCAAAAGCGCGCACCCTGATGCCATCGCAGCTAGAATGGTAGAAGTAACAAGAGCGAAACGGGATAAAGTCTTCACCAAGAAGATTAAAGTTAAACTAAAATCCCTGAAAGAGAACTCTCCTACTAACTCTCACTTATCTAGACCGTTTGAGATAGGTGAGATTGTTCAAGGCATTAAATTTCTTAAGAACAATAAAGCTGCGGGCCCAGATAATGTCTTCAATGAATTTATTAAGCACATGGGACCAGTCAGTTTAAGTTGGGTAGCCGCCCTCTTCACTAACATACTGCAAAACAACAAGCTGCCCAAACAATTCAAAATGGCAAAAGTGATTGCTGTGCTAAAGCCAGGTAAATCCTAAAATCTACCTGAAAACTACCGTCCAATCGCTTTTCTGTGTTGTCTTTACAAACTTCTGGAATGGGTTCTCCTTGCAAGAATTGAACCATATATTGAAGCTGTAACGCCACCTGAACAAGCCGGATTCAGAAAAGGCCGAAACTGCACAGATCAAGTTCTCTCTCTTACTAGCCATATAGAAGCCGGCTTTCAAACCCAGCTCAAATCCACTGCAGTGTTCGTAGACCTGACTGGTGCTTATGATACGGTCTGGAGACAAGAACTAGTCTACAAAATCTTGGCTACCGTTCCTAGCAGAGAGATAGCAGACCTTATCTCAAACATGCTGACAGAAAGACAATTCAAAGTTCACTTAGGATGTGCCAAAAGCCGTACCAGAATACTGCACAACGGCCTACCACAAGGTTCGGTATTAGCACCTCAACTTTTCAATCTTTACATCCATGATCTCCTGCAAACAGAGAGCATTAAATTCATGTATGCAGATGATATCGCATTAGTGGCACAGAGCAGTGATTTTAAGGTAGCAGAGCGAGTACTAACTTCTGACCTGTTAGCTGTAGCAAAGTACCTAAAATTTTGGCGATTAATCCCCAGCACAAGCAAAACCGAAGTAGGCTGCTTTCATCAGAACAACCGAATGGCCAACTACCAACCTACGGTGTTATTTAACGGAGAGGTACTAAAATGCAACCCAACACCGAAGTACCTTGGAGTGACCCTGGACAAATCCTTAACCTACAAAGAACACCTTTGCAAACTATCCAGAAAAGTGGCCACAAGAAACAACATCCTCCACAAACTATGTGGCACCACGCACATCAGGCGCTTGTCTACTCAGCGGCGGAATATTGCGCGGCTGCTTGGCTAAACAGCGCGCATGTTCACAAAGTAGACACAAAGTTAAACGATGCCATGCGCTGTATATCAGGCACTATAAAGAGCACGCCCACTTACTGGCTACCAACGCTGTGCAACATCGCCCCTCCACATCTGCGTAGAATGCATGCACTGAAGAGAGAAACTGAAAAAAATGCTTCAAATCCATCCTTACCAAGCATTTCCACCAGCTGCCCCAGCATCGCCTTAAGTCTCGACATCCAGCATACCAAGCCGCTCAAAGCCTGTCTGCGTTTGAAGTCTCAGAAGCCTAGAAATCTGAATGGACTGAAGCTACCCTTGGGTCTCCAGTAGACATAGATCTTACGTCCAAACTTCCGGGCTCCAACCTGCCACGCAACCTATGGTGCCGGCTCAATAGTCTTTGAACAGGACATGGCCGCTGTAACTACTTCCGGCACAAGTGGGGATGGAAAGACTCTGCTATGTGCCAGTGTGGCGAAGAGGAGCAAACTATGGAGCACATAGTCCAAAGATGCCCCCTCTTCTCGTACCCAGGACCACCAGAAGATCTTTTCAACTATCCACCTGACGTCGCAAATTGGCTGAAAGACTTAAATTTAGAATTATATTTATATCGCCTATTCAAAATGCCATACGATTAAATAAATAAATATCTATGAAATTTGGCAAATTGCTTTAGTATTAGTATTTGATTATGTAGGTACAGTTTTATCTCTGTACTTGCAATAGGCACTGAGCTACAGGGGTTTCAAAAGTGGGTCGAAACGGTTCGTGTAAATAGTGCACGGCATGCGCGTGGCCTGTTGCAGGAACTTGGCCTGCGCACTGCCGTGTGCTTAGATTCATATTTGGTTTTTATAATTCATCCTGACTTGCCATTGACCTCTCATACGGTATTCTCTTCTATAACGTCGTTGGTAAACACAGCGGTGTGCAGGACTGCTTGTACCACCTGTTGTTTTATTTGAAAAGATTAACTAAGTGGCACAATCCTGTCAACCCCAAACGTTGAAGGCTTATTCTAAGATTCTGTTCACATGTTCTACTGCAGCAAACTCAAAGTGCACCATGTTTTACTATCACAAAAGGTATTCGCGTATCATGACCTAAAATCTCACAGTCAGGGCAGAAAAGACTATAAACACTTAGCTGTCGTTAAAGGGTCGCTCCTGTCATCGCAGAATTGCTACGGCTCATCCGCCAGCGGCTGCAGGCTTCTCGCGGCCAAATCTCGAACAAGAATGAGCTGTTGAAAATGGCGGCCTCGTCTTCACGTTGCATCGTATTGGCTAAACTGACACAGACCACGCCCGTTTACGCGCCATTCGCTAATAGAAGTACCAACCTCACGATCTAAATAAAGCCATCATTGCCAACATCATCGTCCAACAGCGACAATCTACAATGGTACGGAAATTCAGTACTAATATACCGTTTGGCGAAGCTTCGCCTTGCTTGGGCCACTGCGCGGGAAATTCGAAATGAGAGTCGCTCTACGACATATATACAATAGTAGTAGCAAAGAAATTTCTCGGAAGCAAGGAGGTTTTTGTTCTGAGAGTATAAGTAATTTATCTTTTTCCTGAAGGGAAAGGCAATGGGACTGAGCCATACAGCCAAATCTTGTCTATCTTCTCTCTTTTGCAAAATCTCAAAAAGGCAAAAATTTATTACTTGTTATTGTGTCACGCTCTTGACAAGTTTTTATTATTTATTCTCATAGAGCTTGTATTATAAAATACAAATTTTCACGCTTGTAAATGTTCCAGTTTTTGCGATAGAGATAAAAAATCGAGCAAAGATCCCTAAAAAAAACATGTTTTGGTAGGGAAGTCCCCCCTTAATTTTTTTTTAATTATTTGTGCGGCAACAGACATACATAATCAGTGATAATTTTAACTGTCTACCTACATTGTCTACCTATCACGGCTCATGAGATACAGCCCGCTGACAGACAGACTGACATCGGAAGCATAATAAATTAATAGTCTCGTTTTTCACCCTTTGGGTACGTACGCGTACAAAAAGTTGTGATATAAAATTTTTAAATTCATTTGCTAGAAAAACGTACTTACAGGGTCGTAAACATTCCTCGTAAGTAGTTACTTACCGAACTAGTGCGGTAAGTAAAAAAAGTATACTACCAAGGAGATTTCACACTCTGATCATAAAATTATTTGTAAAAATACTTCGGTGGTGACATTTTACTTGGGTGATGACTGCCTACCTATACTAAAAAAAACCGGTCAAGTGCGAGTCGGACTCGCGCGCCGAGGGTTCCGATATACCTATAGTATTTTTGGAAGCAATAAAGTCCATTTTCAGGACCGCAAAACTAAATTTGTTTGTAAAGGTTTTTTGCAGATTTCTGAAAAACTGTGCAACTTAGAAAGATCGTTTTATTTTTGCTGTAAAGTTTATATAAACTTCTGTCAACTGTAATTAATTCAGATTTTTCCTTACTCAAACTTCGGAGATAAGGGGGGGGGAATGGTATTTTTCTTGACATTTTTCATCATAACTTTAAAACTAAGAAATTTAAAAAAATACAAAAATATATTTTAAAATGTACAAGTGAAGCCCTTTCATATGATACCCCACTCGACCTAGTAGCGACAATTTGAAATTTGGCCCCCCCTATTTTGGCCCCCTTTATATTAATAATCATACTTTTTTCAAAATTTTTTCTTGTGCAATTAAGTTGGGCAACTATATTCTAAAACTATTCTAAATTTCAGGTTGATAGCATAAGTGGTTGCTGAGATATAGAGGTGTGACAGACAGACGGACAGACAGACAGAGCGGCACCATAAGGGTTCCTTTTTTTTACCATTTTGGTATCGGAACCCTAATAAAATGGAGAGTACCAGGAGAACATAAATCGACAAGAGGCTGACAGTAGCCATGGTTGGTTTCATTAACAAGTGTATGACTTATACCTGTTTTCTTACAAATGTATTGAAAAACGTCGTAAGATACACGGCCGTAAGGGTTATGATATGCTACTTACGGCACTTGTATCTTAATCTACTATTAAGACTTTTTCCTTTGCTTGTGTTATGAGACCTAGCTACTTTCCAAATTGCATTATTCTAGGTCAACGGGATTTACCATAAATGTATAGAGATGGAGACAAAATTAAAAGCTTGAAATTTTTACAGCTTCATAGGTCCATCGATCTAAATATTATATATTGATTTCAACTTGATACCTTTGCCTGTTTTGGAGAAAAAGGGGCAGACAGACGGACAGAAAAGTGATCCTTAAGGTTCCCGTTATTTTTCCTTTTGAGGTACGGTACCCTAAAATCTGAAACTTACGTCGGTGGTCCAGCTAAATAAATCTTCTCTTCTAAGGTATAATCTGCATGTGGGCTCATACTTGTACCAAAATGAATGAGGGGATATTTGGCAATTAACCTATTCGTTAGATCAAGATTTTTCTTGAAAGCTTCAAAGTGGACTTCTCTGTCGGCATCGTCTTTGTATACTCTTTTGTAATCTTTGATAAATTTCTCGAAATATTCTTCTGCTTTTTCAAGGTCATATCGGCGAGTGTAATAGAGCCGAGTGTCATTAGCAAAAGCTACCACAGCTAGGAAAACTAACAACATTGTGATATGTACTTTCATTTTGTAGAATATTAGATCAAAAACTAAGCATTTTTCCTTCTAAGCACATATTTATAGCTGATCGAACACGAATATTAGTTGTGACTAGCGTACTAACGCAACGATTTATTATCAATTTTCCTTGTTGCATGATTATGTGAGCATGAAGTTACCCAGTTTTTAATTAATACAGCGAGAATTTTCATTGGTTTTGCTCCCGAATTACAATGATTCTACTCATAAAAAAAGCAACTTTAAGAAATAAATTAAGTCCACTTCAATTCTGCGAGTAAAAAATTTTTTCATCGCAAATGCTTGTTATCATGAGTAGAATCACTGGGTTCCAGGAGCAAAACTAATAAAAAACTTTTTAACAAAAAAAATTAAACCGCCGAAAAAACTGAAAAACAGGAAATAATAAAAAAAATTAACCTTAATAATAAAGTTCTTAAACTAATGTAAGTATACCCGAGTAATTTTGAGTCGGCGCCGCCGCCGTGCATCACGATTTACGTAATTAAATAATTTGCTTGATGGCGCCGACTCAAAATACTCGGGTAAACTTACATTAGTTTAAGAACTTTGTTATAAGGTTAAATATTTTTTTTTTATTATTTCCTGCTTTTCAGTTTTTTAAGCGGTTTAATTTTTTTGTTAAAAAGTTTTTATTGTACAATTTATTGTGACTATAAATTTTATTTTTCCACCCTTAGGTAAATCGGACTACTCCATAAAAAATGCGTGGTCATACATTACAATCAGTCAGTGAACATCAATCATCCCCTGTTTTCCTACCCTTAGGGTTAGATTTTTATTCCAAATTTATTTGGGACCAACTTCGGGGTACACCCTTTCCAATAAAAGAAGAATTATCAAAATCGGACTACTCTGTAAAAATTTATGCGTGATCATACATAAAAAAATAAAAATAAATAAATATACGCGTCGACTTGAGAACCTCCTCCGTTTATTTTCATCGGTTAAAAAGTTCACGCTGTATACTCGAAGCGTACTACTCGAATTGTACACACGGCCGCACATCAGTAGAAACATTTTTGGACCTTAGGGCGTGGTAAAAGAGTTGAAAAAAATTCAACCGACAAGCGGTTGACCGTACCAACCCGTCTGCCAAGCATAGCTACTATATCAAAACCCCTTAAAAATAATGATTCATACCAAGAAACAGCGGATCTTAGTCCTTGTAGGTCCCGCTATTCCTGCTCTAAGTAGCAGCAATTTTAACGGCACTGCAGGGGGTGCTAAGAATCTCAGGTAGACGGTAAGGCTACCACCAACAACGACATTGTACTGGCAACTTACAACCCACACACGTTGCGGACTGACGAGAATGTCGCTGAACTTGAGGAATGATGGAGCAGGTTACGTCGACATATCTTAGGTTTATCTAAACTCCGAAGGGAGAGTGACTGCATGATCCTAAAATCTGGTAATGTGGTCTGTTTCTGACAGGATGATAAATACCTATCGGGTTATGGTTCATAAGTTCCTAGTTTGTTTAACTAACTGTTTAACCTAACTATCAAATGGTATTCGTTGAAGGTACAGCCCCATCACTATACACTGTGATGAAGAAGTCGAAGCTATGTATGAGCGTATCTCTAAAGCCTAAAACTCACTATATTATCATTGTCATAGGGTACTTCAAAGTAAAACTAAGCCAGGCGATGGGGTCATGAGAGTAGGGCAATTTGGTCTTAGATATCAGAATTTTACAGGCTGCTATATAAGCAGACTTCGGAAAAAGAAGGAATTTACATGATGAGTTCCTTTTAGACGTATAAATTAAACGCAAATTGTATAATTACCAATGTCAGTCATTTATTAATTAAATAATTTTGTAGGTAATACTACTATGATAGTGTTGTGAAATTCAGGACAATAAGTAAGAAGAATCTGGAGTATGCCACGGCGTGCCGGATTGGATCAGATTTCGTAATCTGGAATAAAAAAAGACGTGGTTATTATTTTGCCACACAAAATTGATTACTGTGGAAGTGGTCTCTTTATGGTATATTCTGGTCTCTAATACCCGGTTCAGAAGGGGCGAATTCGCCACGATTTTAAGCGTGATTTCAGGTCTTTTGCGTGTTATATTCGGAGAGTGTGCCCAAGACCTTCATGAGCTTATCCCGCCATCCCCCTTCACCGCAGAATATCACCCACACTTAGTTGATATTTCACACATTCGCACTAAGCGCTTTGATCTTTTATAATGCGCATAGCTAATGAATGGAATACTTTGCTTGCGTCTTTGTTCCCGAGTTCGTATAACCTGAATCTATTCAAGACGCGAGTGAATAGGCATTCTTAGGGTCGTATTGATAAATCCCTCTCAAGTCTGCGATTGCACTTAAGATGCATAATTTGTATGTGAAAAGTATATCTTGAGAGCAGTCTCTCACTTAAGTTGGATTTATCAATACAACCCTTAGGCAAGTTCGTTTAATCGTCTAACTCATCTCTGCCCTGAGGGCTAAATTGTGGTCAAAGTAAGCCCATCCACAATAAAAAAAATTACCAGGTTTTCATAATAACATACTAATATTATACAGGGTGTAAGGGAGAGGTTTCCGAAATCCAAAAGAGCATGATCGTCAGCATAACATATTTCAGTGAGTAAATCAGGAAATGAAAAGAATCCATACAAACTGTCCAATAAAGTTTACAGTTTTTTTATGTAGAGGCTGAATTTTTTCATTTCCTGAAAAAATTAAATTACTGAAAGTTGTTCAATTACGTTAACTGATCATGCGCTTCAGTTTTCGGTGACTTGCCTTAAACAGTTTATGTGATGGTAAATTTGTGCAACGTGCACTCTTCATTCTTTACGAAACTACACGAGACTTGCCGAATACCTAAGTATATTTATTATGTGTGTAACTAAAAGGATATAACAATTCTTAAAGATGTGAAATTTACTACAATAACTGAACAACTTATTACAAGGAACGTAGGTTGAAACCAGCCGTTGAAGCACAAAAAAAACCACAAACCAAACCAGCATTTATAAATATTGGGGGACATATCACACATGGTCATCTGATCCCAAACTAGGCAAAGCCTGTACTATGGGCACCAGAGACTGATATACTCGTACATACATAAACAGATAAATAACACCCAGACACAGAACAAACACTCGTGTTCATCACACAAATGTTTGCCCTGGGCGGGGATCGAACCCGCGGCCCACGGCGTGAGAGGCAGGCTCACTACCAACCACACCAACGGGTTTGTCTAGAATTTTGTACAGAAGGTCAAAAATTTTAAGTTTTTCAACCTATATTCCTGAAACGTAGTTCAGTTTTACGATCAGATTCTCATTCTTTAAGCATTTTTTTATCTTATAGCGGCACAACTGGTTTTTCTCCGTGTTGATGTGGTTGAAAGCGAGCCTTCCTACAAAGCCGTTTCGATCCCCGCCCAGGGCAAACATTTGTGTGATGAACACGAATGTTGTTCCTGTGTGGGTGTTATTTATCTATTTATGTATGTATATCAGTCTCTAGCCTAGTTTGGAATCAGATGACTTTGTGTGAATTGTCTTCCAATATTATATTAAATAATTTATTTGAGACAACGTTACAATCTTCTCCGATAAGGTTAACCACAAAGATAAGGTCAACCGTCAACCACAGAGTTAGGACATAAAATAGAAACGTTAAATTAATTTGATAACAGATTTACTTACTTAATGTGACAAAGAGGTGTGAAGGCAGAGTATGGTGGGTTCATGGTTTTCTGAAAATTAAAATTTAATAAATAAATTTTCACGTAGCAAAACATACTATGAAGAATTCGGATACACCTACGAACGCGCCATATTTCTTTATATAGGTACTAATACTAATGTAATATGCACTAACTTTGCAGTTTCTCACCTCAAGTTTCGAATGAAAATAGAGCCTCTTTATTCTAGTATAGAGTTTTTCTAACCGTGGTAAAATTTCAGTATCAAAACATGATTCTGAACAAATTTTTTTAAGAGATATTATTTTAAAAAATATAAGTAAAAATTTCTTTTAAACATGCTGTTATTAGATGTTGAGAAAGAACTAGAACGTTATCACAGTAGAAGGTTTTCAAATGAAAGCGTGTTATACACTCTTTTTTATTTGTCTCTTACGGTTTTACAATGTAACACGCTTATATTAAAAAAAAAACGGTCAAGTTCGAGTCGGTCCGCCGCGCCGTGTACCGTATACCTTTAGTATTTTTGGAAGCAATAAAGTCCATTTTTAGGACCGCAAAATTAAATTTGTTTGTAAGGGTTTTTTGCAGATTTCTAAAAACTGTGCAATTAAGAAAGATCGTTTTATTTTTGCTGTAATATTTACATAAATTTCTATCGACTGTAATTAATTCAGATTTTTTTCTTACCACAAACTTCGGAGATAAGGGAATGGTATTTTTTTGTAATTTTTTAATTATAACTTGAAAACTAAGAGTCGTTAAAAATTACAAAAATATATTTTAGGATGTGCAAGTAAAGCCCTTTCATACTATGCCCCACTCAACCTAGTAGCAACATTTTGCAATTTGCCCCCCCTTTACATCAATTATAATATTTTTTTATATTCTTTCATGTGCAATTTAGTTGAGCAACCATATTCTAAAACGATTCCAAATTTCAAGTCGATAGCGTGAGTGGTTGCCGAGATGTACAGGTGTGACAGACAAAGTTGCACCATAAGGGTTCCTTTTTTTTACCATTTTGGTATCAGAACCCTAAAAACTGAGACTGTGATACCATTTTATTCTATTTCTACATTTAGTAAAGCTTTTTTTAAAAATATTTTACTTAATTTTTACTTTTTACTAAAAAACAACTCTCTACATAACCCTAAGATATGTTTCTACATGCGTAAGGTTTTTTTAACCTTGCTCCGCTCGGTTTAAATTGCAATGGCTTCTGAAGCAACATATCAAATTTTAAGAAATCAATAAGAAAATGTATTCGTTTACGTATTAAGGTATAGTTTTGAATAAACTTCGTAACAATTTTCATATTCATTTCCCCGGAAATCTATGGAAAATTGCTTTAAATAGATATGAAATGTTAGATTAGTTAGACGTACATTTTCGATAAGAAAAATCAGCGCCCCCCGTATGGAGTAGAAAAACTAAAGTATTATAGAAAAGTCAATGATGCATCTTCAGTGGGAAATTCAGACGTTCCTTTGCATACAAAGACTTGTACATATAAAAACAGAAATTTCCTTAAAAGGCCTAGCTAAACCCAAATATTTTGTAAAGAAACCTCTGAGAGTTGTTTTACCCAAGTTTTACCATTTTTTTTTCAATTTTTTTTTTGTAACAGATGGCGCTGTAAAATTTCTAACACGCGGTATTCTCTTAAGTTTCTATGGCCTCTTCTGGCTCCATCATGATCAGCTCCAAGTCATAATAATCATAATAATATTGATTTTGACATCCAATTTACCTACTTAGGCATGAAAAATTTCATCTCAATCGGAAACTGGGAAGTGAGTCAAATTTTATTAGCGAGATTTGGGTATAGACTGACTGACGTGACTCCTATGGCATAGTAATAAAGTTGCAAATGTTTCTACTGATGTGCGGTTGACTGCACAAAAATTCGGCTAGGTCTCCAAAAACAACGAAGTCACAGTCCCCAAAAAAATTAATATGAATATTTAAATAAAACCGGCCAAGTGCGAGTCGGACTCGCGCCCTAAGGGTTCCGTACCTATCTACCATATCATATACTAAAAGCTTTTGCTCTTTGATTTTAAAAACTCCGCAACCGTCCAACTTGACTCCTCTTTTATACAAAAGTTCTTGAAACGGGAGCTCACCTTAATTGGTTACTATTATTTGTAAGAAAAATTGAAATATTTAATGATTTTAGACTTTTGCCTTTATTTGTACAGTGATACCTAGCTTCTTGCCAAATTTCATAATTTTAGGTCAACGGGAAAGTACCCTGTAGGTTTTGCTTTTTTGCATAAATGTATGGAGATGAGGACATAAAAAGCCATATCTTTTGATTGCGTCGTTGTAAAAAATTTAAATTTTCAGATCTTGTGTGGTTGTTGGACCTTAATATTCGTTATCAATTTTAACCTGATACCTCTTTTCGTTCGTGAGAAAAAGGGTCTAGATAGACAGACAAACAGACAGACGGACAACAAAGTGATTCTATAAGGGTTCCGATTTTTATTTTGAGGTACGGAACCCCAAAAACAACAGAAAAATAAAATAATCGGCCAAATGCGAGAAGTCCAATTTTAGCACCAAAAACTAAGTTTCTTTAGGTTTTTTGCAAATTACTACTAAGGGAGGTCGTTATATAGGGTGACTTTTAATTAGTTCTTGATAGAAAAAGTTATGAATGTACTCATGATACTGAACAACTTTCCCAAAGGAACATAGGTCGAAATTCAAAAATCAAGTTTTGACCTCCCATAGAAACTGCATCAGCTGATAGCGCATTTTGTATGGGAGGTCAAATTTGGATTTTGGTATTTCGACCTATGTTCCTTGGGAAAAGTGGTTCAGTATCATGAGTACATGCATATTTTTTGCTATCAAGAACTAATTAAAAGTCACCCTATATTTTTTCATAAACTTCGGAAATAAGGGTATTTTTTAGACATTATTCATCATAAACTTAAAACCTAAAAGTTGTAGAAAAATGTAAAAACCTATTTTGGAATGTGCCAGTAAAACTTTTCATTCATGTGATTTCCCATTTAGTAACGACAATTTTGAATGTTGTCCCTACAATAATGGTAAAATATATTTACTACCCGACTGCCCCAAAACAGGAGGGTTATGTTTTTTTAATTCTTTTGTTAGCAATAAATTAGGCCAAATATATTTTAAAACTATCATGTTTCAAGTCGATAATGTGAGTAGCTGCTGAGATAAACAGGTGTGGGGTTGGAGAAGGGTTCCGTTTTTTTAAGTTTAGTTTCGCAATCCTTAAATTTAGATCAACTTACTCCGCTGGTATAAATCCAGTATGTCTTTTATCTTCTTCTTCAGTGTAATCTGCAAATGGGCCTATACCATAGTAAACGGAAGGGTTTTCAGCATTCAACTTATTCATTTTCTCAAGATTTTTCTTAAAAGCTTCAAAGTGGACTTGTCTGTCGGCATCGTCCTTGTATACTCTGTTGTAATCTTTAATAAATTTCTCGAAATAATCTGCTGCTTTTGCGAGGTCGAAGCGAGTTTCATCAGCAAAAGCAACCACGGCTAGGATAGCTAGTAGAATTGTTATTGATACTTTCATTTTGCAGCGTTTCTGAACAAAAATTAAGTATTTTTTCTTCGAAGCACGTATTTATAAGCTGAACAAAACTCAAAGAGTAGTTGTGATCATGTGACTAATGCACTAACACAATGACTTATTACTAGTTTTCCATACCTGTTGTATGATAACGTTTTCATGTAGGTACCTATTGTTTAGTAAATATACACTAGGTGTCCGTTGGGTGCCAGAAAATAAATACAGAAGACCAAGGAGTAAAACCAACCACTTTGACTAGCTAGCGCAAGCTCACTAGAAAGTATGTTACGTTCATAACATACTTTTTACAACCTAATGCTCAGCTATAGCTCATTCACCTCTAATTCTTACTTAGCTGTCATAGTTTTCTTTTTAATTTCATCATATTATTCAACCGTTCAGTTGGCAGGGGGGAGACACTTGACTCCAACGAAAAATTGCACTTTCAAGCTAAATACTTCGCAAACGGATCCCTAAATGTAAAAGTAACTCACATTATTTTAAAAGACCTTTTTATCGACACCCCATACGGCACGTTTTGATAGGTATTTTTTTAACGTAACTAGATGGGAGCGTGACTAGATGTAAGGAACCCGATGGGGTAGACAAAAAAAAATCACCCCCACTTGTAGGAAAACATCCCAAAAAAAATTTGTTTCAAGATTTTTTTTTACCACTTAGTCAGCGTAGATGAAATATATATCCATACAAAATTTCAGCTAAGCCGTGGACAGACCGTCAGACAGACCGACATGACGAAACTATAAGGGTTCCTTGTTTACTACGGAACCCTAAAAACGCCACTATGTTGGTTTGTCTCCAAGATTCGAAACCTATAGGTACTACTGCAGCGAGGAATCTAAAACAGGGTCATGTCTCCTAAACTGTTTAGCGCTCTATTGGAAGACGTCTTCAAACTCCTAGACTACACAATAACGTAGAACTTTGCTTATTTTGAAAATGCTTCAAAACTGCTGTATAAGAAAGGAAAATAGAGATTCCAACACCTTTCTTTCTAGCAAACCGCTGGCACAGTTGCTTAAAAGAGATGGGAGCCTCTTCAGATTTTTTGATGCATTCCTTCACGTGAAATGTGGAAACAAACACGAAATCTCTTTGGAAAAACTAAAGACTAAACAGATCGAATGAGCAACAAGATTCCGGCTATATTGGCAATCGCCGCGCAAAGCCCAGTTGCTTGAAGATTGACTGTGGAACAAATAAATAAATCAAGCCGGATAAACTTACTTTGGTGGTTTAAGTCCCTTATGCTTCTCGTTTTCTTCATCAGTGTAATCTGCAAATGGGCCTATACCAAGCGTAGCGTCAGGATTTTCAGCATTCTGCTTATTCATTTTTTCAAGATTTTTCTTGAAAGCTTCAAAGTGGACTTGTCTGTCGGCATCGTCCTTGTATACTCTGTTGTAATCTTTAATAAATGTCTCGAAATATTCTTCTGCTTTTGTGAGGTCGTAGCGAGTATTATCAGCAATAGCTACCACGGCTAGAACAGCCAACAAAATTGCGATGGATAGTTTCATTTTGTTGAGATTCAGAATTAAAACTAGGCGTTTTTTCTTCGCAACGCGTATTTATAGCTGAGGAAAATACAACTAATAGTTGTGACTAATTTATTATCACAATGATTTATGACTAATTTTCCATAACTGTTGAGTGATTATGATTACGAGAGCATGTAGGTACCCATTGTTTAATGTACAGTAGGCTGCAAAGAAACCGGTGACAGTAGGATTTGCGCCATATCTGTACAATGATGGAGTAGTCCACTAAGCAGGAAACAGGAAGCAGGAAACTCTGTGGTAAAAAAAAAACATGTCAATCTTTTCTGCCGAACTAGGATGCGCACCGCGACTTGCGCGAAGACATGTTCGGTTTATCATATGAAGATAAAACATGAATCTTTATGTGACATTGTAACAATTTAAAAAGCCGATTATTAAAGTAGACCGTGCTGCAGTGGATTCTTGCCGTTTCTATTACGCTGCCCTAGCACAATCCAAAACGGTGTAGACTCGCTCTATTTGCATTATATTCTAAATGACATTTAACAAGTATTCGGCAAAGAATCTACATTGAATAAAATGATCTGAATCTGTGATAATTCAAGAAAACGCGTGCATGTCTAACAAGCCAATTGACGCAGATGTCCGGCGCGGATGTCCATGACGGAAGGGTAACGGTCGGTGATACCGTGGAGATCGGTTAGGTAGGGTTAGGTTATCTTGCGACTACAATGAATTGTAAAATGCCGAGGCCTCATGTAAAATGACGAATTAAAAATTTTCCGGCATTTTGTATTATACCAGGCATTATGTAAATTGGCTGGAGACTAACAGCCATTTGCAAAAATCTTTTTTAAAGTAATTTTGACCCAAGCAGTAGATCAAAAGGAAAGGAAAGGAAGTTGTTTTGAACAACTGGCAGTAAATGAAATAGGGAATATGCATGATGTTTCTTTATTTAATAAAATATCCTCATTCATGTAATAAACAAATTAGTAAAACTCTTTTTCGAATAACTATGAATTTAAAAAAAGATATATGCCAACGAAGATTTGTTTCTATCTCTTTCTAGCAAAACGAAATCTAATACGAAGTTTATATGGCCTAGTGGCATGTGACGTCACATGCTATGTCGGATCTCTCTGTGTAATCGGCGCGTAATAAGATAGTTTTAAATGCTTAAATCAGCCGTATTTCTTAGCCAATTTTAATTTTAATTTCACTTCTTGTCATCTCTACTACGGTTTTTCATATGTTGTTAATAAATTCGACTAAAAAAAATTATGCATATTCCCTATTGTGGCCCATACGTATATCCTACGTATTTATATTCAGTCCGATCACATAAAAATACAAGAATTTTATTTAATAGTCACTCCATTTTCTAGATAGAAATTAACGAATATTGAAGGTATAGTAACGAGACTAGCCCGGGCAAACGGTAAAATTGTAACCATAATATTTGATAAAATATCAAGGTTTATTAGGCTTCAAATTAAATGAGGCCCGGTGTGAAAGATACGGCCGTTCAATTACGAAAATTGCTTCCGAAAATGTTTTGGCAATTTCAGTGATGATAGCGCTCATGCCTCGTGAAGGTACCTATCCTTTTCATCATGAGCTTCGGGCGATTCTGATGAAGAGGGTACGTTTCGCTATTTGTGAAAGTGAAATAGAATTTGACGGGGCAATACAACCAATGGGATTGGAAGGTTTAGATAAGATCGGATTATATCACGTTGAATTTCTACTGCTAAACCAAAGAATATATAATATTACGCTAAACAAAGGTTGTTATTTTGTTTTCATCATAACATCCCATGAAACGTCCACTACAGGACAGGGAGCTCCCTCCAGAATTGTAGCTCTTGCTGGAAAAATGTAGAGGGGAAGTACCATAGTCACCTCGCTTGTTAGCGTTACGGCTGGCACCATGGACCGCGGTTGTACGTGACCTTAGTAAGTAAGATGTAAGATACAAAAGAGGATGCTGCTGCCCTTCCTCTAGTTTATAACCCTTAGTCGCCTCTTACGACACCCTCGGGTATGTATGGGTTGGTACTATTCTTTGCCGGCACCACACAGGTTTTGTTTTACTGCTCCAAAACTTAATATAATTTCTTGTGATGGATTTATTATTCTTTTAACATATTTTTGTTTGATTAGCTCCTCACCGGAAACCGAACCCAGAACGTTTGGAGTGAGAGCCGATCGCTCTAATCACTAGTCCATTTAGGCTAACAAGAGGCTATTCAAAATTCTGGCTACTTTAAGACCGGTCTAGTAAAATAATTAAAAACCCCAACTAAACTTTTACAATCTTCACAAAAATTTTTATGATATAAAATAATACAAAACAATAAATGATATCGAGAAGTGTTTTAACGGAATTTTAAGTTAAATTAATTTTACATAGAATTTTAACGACTTTTTACAGTTTAAAATTCAACAAATCATTCAACAGCCTATTTAATTTTCTCTCTGTTTTCCTTATGAATAATTTGTTAGCTTTAATTGCTATCGCAGCTCATAAGCCTAACATAATTGCAATTTCCTCGCAGAACAATAGCAACTCAAATTTACAGTCATGAACACGTCAAGCTGGACACATCGGGCTTTACCTATATACCGTTCTTATTTCAATCTATGTTAGAGGCTAGATTTGAAATGCAAGAGTCTAACCTGATCTGTTCTTGACTGTATACACTAAAACGTAAACAAGCAGGTATTTTTCCTGTCCATGAAATATCAAATATCTTTGTAGAAATATGAACGTAGAGGCAATAAATGCAAAATATACGACTGACTGTGGAATAACATTATACATATATCACAGCAAGTTACAATATTACAAGACACCTGTTTATGTAGATGGATAATAATGGATGTCCCTATAACGTCATAGCAACTACGAATAAATAATAAGTTACCAAATATAGGTATGCATTTTTAGGGTTCCGATACCAAAATGGTAAAAAAGGAACCCTTATGGTGCGACTTTGTCTGTCTGTCACACCTCTATATCTCAGCAACCACTCATGCTATCGACTTGAAATTTGGAATAGTTTTATAATATGGTGGCCCAATTTAATTGCACATAAAAAAATAAAAAAAAATATTATTACTGTAAAGAGGGGTGTCATGAAAAATGTAAATAAAAATACCATCCCCCTCCCCCTTATCTCCGAAGTTAGTGAAAGGAAAAATCTGAATTAATTACAGTCGACAAAAGTTTATATGTATATATATAATAAAGCGATCTTTCTAAATTGCACAGTTTTTTAAAAATCTGCAAATAAACCTTTACAAACAAAAATTATATCGGAACCCTTGGCGCGCGAGTCCGACTCGCACTTGACCGGTTTTTTAACTAGCTCTTGCTGAACAGTTCATTCGGATAAATTTCGGCATTGTCTCTGTAGACAAAAAACTATAATAGCCAGCCATGTGCGAGTCAGATATATTTTTAACTATTTGTCACTTTTAATATCATTATAACGTCTCATTAAGTGTAGCGACACACCTGCGGATCTTTTCGATGCAAAGAGTTTCGCTCATTACGCTCGCAACGCTTTTTAGGTTAACTACCTATGACACATCTGGCGGAATTTCTGCTCGTATCATACTTGACAAATTTTTCGGTCGCGGGACCTTCCGCGTCGAAATTTCCGTAGGTGTTGCAACACAAAGTCCACTGCTGGACAGTTCCCTCTAGAATTTCACAGCAAAAATACTTTCTCCAATACAGTGAAAAGAATTCCAACAGTCCTTAGACTGTTGGAAAATACTCAATTGTCTCTCGGCGAGCAGTGTCAAATGAAAATATAACCGGGTATTTCATTTATATTTCGTAACTTATTAGTCAACGAAAAAACAAAATTACGAAGTAATTAAATACCCTTTTTTTTATTATCCCCGAAATTTTAAGAGGTGGTTCCGTCCATGAAAATAAACAAATTTTCCCAAGAGACAAGTGGAAATATGCAAAAAAAGTTTTACTTCTCTTACACACTATCACCTTGTATGAGACGTCGAAAATGTTTCTTTATATACCGACCTATGTTCAGTTTCATGGGCAGAACCACCTCTTAAAATTTCCGGGGTAGTGACAACGTTATACAATCTTATACTATTAAACGGCTCTAACGATTTCGATGAAATTTACCACACGGGGTTCTCGGGGGCGAAAATCGATCTTACTAGGTCTCATGTCTAGGAAAATTCGTTTTCCCCTTGTTTTTTATAAACAAATTTAAATACCACGTTTTAGACAGTGACCTACAGCGCCATCTGTTGGTGGGTAGCGTAGCTTGCCCAGGTACTAGTTTTCTATTATAGATTCTGAAAACAATCGGCCTCTCCTTTCACATTGTCCACTCATGTATATGTTGAATGGTTAACGATGAATAGGATCACAGCAGAATTTAAAATTGTTAATAACATATTATCTTATTGTTTACCTGTGTATCATGAATAAAAGTTTGATTTGATTTGAATAGAGCGGCTGATTTTTGTATGATGATAATATGTTTCTTTAACTGACCATTCTCCATCAGCCATTTTTATTGCGACTTGTATAATGTTAGAACTTAGAGTTTATATCAAGTGCTACAACCGAAAATAACTTTTCAACACATTTGCTCATAAAACAATTATATTTGCACTGCGTTAAGGTCCATAATCCAGCTTATTAAACACGCGTGCTTTTTTTCATTAATATTACCGAACTAGTGTTGTAATTTGTGTCTTTTTTTTAATCGGCAAAATGCAAGGAGTTTCTATATCTATAACATTCATAATATTTTCATGTATATAAACTGTATTCGATAGTATGATAAATAAATGTTAATTACATGGAAATAACATATATTAATCATCCAACTCACTACAAATTTGTCTTTAAAGTAACAAAATATTCAATTTTAAATAATTCAAGGGAGTAAGCCTCAGAACAAAGACCTCCTTCCTGAGTAAGCTGTTTGGCTGTTTTTAGGGTTCCGATACCAAAATGGTGAAAAAAGGAACCCTTATGGTGCCGCTCTGTCTGTCTGTCTGTCCGTCTGTCTGTCACACCTCTATATCTCAGCAACCACTTATGCTATCGACCTGATTTTTGGAATAATTTAAGAATATAGTTGCCCAACTTAATTGCATATGAAATTTTTTTTTAAAAAAGTATGATTATTAATGTAAAGGGGGCCAAAATAGGGGGGGGCAAATTTCAAATTGTCGCTCCTAGGTCGAGTGGGGTATCATATGAAAGGGCTTTACTTGTATATTTTAAAATATATTTTTGTATTTTTTTAAGTTTCTTAGTTTTCAAGTTATGATGAAAAATGACAAAAAAAATACCATTCCCCTTATCTCCGAAGTATGAGTAAAGAAAACTCTAAATTAATTACAGTTGACAGAAGTTCATATAAACTTTACAGCAAAAATAAAACGATCTTTCTAAGTTGTACAGTTTTTCAGAAATCTGCAAAAAACTTTTACAAACAAATTTAGTTTTGCGGTCCTGAAAATGGACTTTATTGCTTCCAAAAATACTATAGGTATATCGGAACCCTCGGCGCGTGAGTCCGACTCGCACTTGACCGGTTTTTTTTATAGCGGCAAGGTGCAAGGAGTTTCTATACCAGGCCACTCAGAAAGTATTGCGAAAAATAGTTTTTATATATGGGAGACTGGCCGGTCAGAATCTTTTTCGAAAATATGATTACTTGTAAGTAAAAATATGTGTGTTCCATTTTCAAAATTTCCCTCCACATTTTTTGCGAGCCAATTCAAAGTATCGTGTCTTACTGAAAAATGGATCTGCGCCGGGAACATTTTAGAGCTATGATTTTTTACGATTTCAAGTGTCGCCTGAAACCGGATGAATCGTTCGATAGACTTCAAATGGCATTTATGGATGAAGGCCCCTCCAAGGCAACCGTGTATCGTTGGTATAACGAATTTAGGCGCGGTCGACCAACCTTGAGGGATGAAGAAAGAAGCGGTCGCCCTTTGACGGCTATTACGGAAGAAAACGTGCTAGCAGTGAAAAATTTAATCCAAGATAATAGGCGAATTACATATCAGGAGATTCAGCACATATTAAAGATTGGATCGGGAAGCGTTCACGAGATTCTACACGGGCATCTTCGCGTGAGGAGGATAGTATCGCGCTGGGTGCCGCACTACCTCACCGACGCTCAGAAGCAGGCCCGGGTGGAATGGTGCCGTGATATGCTGAACAAATTTGAAGCAGGCTCGTCTCGGCGTGTTTACGACATCGTAACAGGTGATGAGTCCTGGATTTATCAATACGATCCAGAAACCAAGCGCCAGTCGACAGTTTGGGTGTTTCAAAATGAACCAACGCCTACCAAAGTGAAGCGATCTCGAAGCGGGGGGAAGATTTTGATCGCCAGCTTTTTTAATTTGACTGGCCACTTGGCCTCAATTCCCTTACGAGATCAAAGAAGCATCAACGCCGAATGGTATACTACCAAATGTTTACCAGAAGTTTTTTCTGTTGTGAGCAACAAGCGACCAAACACAGGGCTCCGCGGACTACTGCTCCACCACGACAATGCGCCTGCACACACCGCGCTCAAAACGAGGGACTTCCTGGACAGCACACCAGTCAAACTCCTGGGTCACCCTCCTTACAGCCCTGATCTAGCACCGTGTGACTTCTTTTTATTTCCAAAAATAAAAAATCAGCTCAAGGGGATACAATTTTCGTCGCCGGAAGATGCGCTGGCTGCGTTCGAGCAGGCTGTAAACGAGGTGTCTACGGCGGACTGGAAAAAGTGTTTTGAAAACTGGTTCAGACGCATGAATCTTTGTATAGAGGCTGGTGGAGAGTACTTTGAAAAGATTTAATAAAAATATATGTACCTGTAGAACAATTTTTTTTAGTGTCGCAAATATTTCTGAGTGTCCCACGTATCTATAACATTCATAATAATTTAATGAATTAAGCAACTGTGTTCGATAATATGATAAATAAACGTTAATTAAATGAAAATATTTATTTTAATCAACTAACTAACTACAAATTGGTCTTTAAAGTAACAAAATATTCAATTTCAAAATAATTTGAAAAATAGTCTGTTTGGTTGTGTAGTCATTGCCTCCTGCGCGCGCATTTATAATCTATGTCTTCTTAAAAAGTAAAACGCGCGCCATTTTAACAGATATTTCTTATTGTGAAATGTGTTTAATGTAATTATAAAAAAAATACTTCTACGAATAAAATAAATGGTACAGCAGCACTGCACTTACTTTCTCGCAATACTCAAGGAAAAACTATCAACCGCAAACTTAAATTTGTAATGCCATACACATAGTATGGAAATACAAACTTTTATTTACGTTTTTCCAAAAAAATGTTCGAATTAAATGTACCTACAGATCAATTTAGAATTCAAATTGTCAAACATTAAAACAAACAAACCTCAAACGATTTCGAGTAAATCACATGTTTAACTTTTGGTAGTACTGGAACACCCTTTATATGAATTTTCACAGATGAATGGATACTACCGTAGGATACTTGCATGGAGATCTTTTTAATTTCCCAACATATGCTCCTTATGGATAATTGTTCAGTTTAGTCTACTAAGCAAGCCCTTTCAGTTTTTGGTACACCCTGTGTACTAAATTTTATTCTAAAATAAAGAATATCCAGTCAGGTAGACAACCAATCCAGGATTAATATTATAGAAAATTTTAATAACCTAATAATAATAAGTATTAATAAGTTTTAGGTAAATCACATATTTACGATTTGGTGGTACAGGAACACCCCTTATATGAAATTACACAGATCAATTAATACTGGCGCAAGATATCTTACATGGAGATGCTTGGTCATGCAAAGTTTCATCAAGATTCAATGACCCGTTTTTGAGAAAATTTCAACTTTTCATTTTCGTAGTATGACAGCTACCCTCGAAATGAGAGCCAGCAAGAAACCACGTAGAACCCTTCGATGAATTTGCATAAAACTCCTAAATTCAAAGAAAATTTAGCCGCTAGGCCAAAGCGTGACGGACAGACCGACAGACGGACCGACCGACCGACTGACGGACCGACCGACCTACCGACGGACCGACCGACCGACCGACGGACGGACATTTTTGGGAGACTTGTTTTTTATGATATATAAGTGATATAGAACACATTTTTGAGAAAATTAGAAAAACTTTTTTTTTTCACGAATACAATACCTTTCTCGCTCCGCTCGAAAGTAAAAACAGTAATTAGTGTAGAACGTCGAAAATACTTAAACAAAAAACACAAGTCCAAGGTGTATCGGGTGACGTAGAAATGTGAGAAAAACGTCTACGAAATTTCCTTCGGAAAAAAGGTAAGCGAATTTGATTCGTTTTTATTTGCAAATGTGTTGAAAAACGTCGTAAGAAGCTTGTGCGCTTTGGTGATTACAAAATAGCGCACGTGCATCTTAATGTACTATTGTAGACTAAGCTAAGATACCTTGCGTCTGAAAATTGTTTTCATATCACCGTATGTTAGGTTTTATATTTATTTCCAATACATTGCCCTAATAGGTTCTTTGAGACAACTACTCACTTTAATGTTATGAAGGATTATTTTTATTTGGGGTTTTCAAAGAAGATATACTCGTATTATCTACGTTCTTGAACTCTAAATTTAAAATTATGATTTTAGTGAATCGCTTATAGAAAATTGTTTTTGTTTTATAGAGTTTATATATAAGATCCTAATAAAATAGTGAACATAAGTTTGACATAACTGAACAACTTTCCCGAGGGAATTTCCCAAATGGAACTTTCCCTTAGAAGTGGGAATCAGTGAGATGCACACGAGTATGGCAGCTATATGAAAATAAATAAGTAACCATAGAATCAAACAATAAACTTACCTACTTACCGAAATACTTAATTATAAACATAGAATAAATAAATGTACACACACTTACATAATAGTACATTAAGATGCACGTGCGCTATTTTGGATATTACGGCCGAGGCTCTGAAATTGCAGCCCGAGCCGCAGGCGAGGGCGTAATAGAGCCGAGGGTGTAATCACCAAAGCGCACAAGCTTCTTACGACGTTTTTCAACACATTTGCGAATAAAAAGAATCAAATTCACTTACCTTTTTGCGGTTCGGGCTGCGATTCCTGAGCCTCAATTTTTCGTATCACAATACTTTTCAACATGGAATAAATACACCACAAAGAGCTAGGTTTATACTTATTCGCCAGCTCATTGAAATAAGCCAAAAAGTCATTCTCTGAAAACGAATTGGCATTTTTGCTGTTCTTCCATGCAATAAACTTTTCGTAGGCAAGAATGTATTTTTAGGGTTCCGTAACTCAAAAGAAAAAAACGGAACCCTTATAGGATCACTTTGTTGTCCGTCTGTCTGTCTGTCTGTCAAGACCCTTTATCTCACCAACGGGTAAAGGTATCAGGTTGAAATTAATACCATATATTAGGATCCATGAACCACACAAGATCTGAAAATTTCAATTTTTTACAATGACGCAATCAAAAGATATGGCATTTTATGTCCTCATCTCCATACATTTATTCAAAAATGCAAAACCTACAGGGTACTTCCCGTTGACCTAAAATTATGAAATTTGGCTAGAAGCTAGGTCTCACAGTACAAATAATGGGAAAAGTCTGAAATCATTAAATTATACAACTTTTCTCACAACTAATAATAACCAATTGTGGTGAGCTCCCGTTTCAAGAACATTCATATAAGAGAGGGGTCAAGTTGGATGGTCACTGAGGCGATTTTGGTTTTAGTTCTATTTAAAAACGGGAACACTTACAAACTTGAAAATTGGTATGTTTATAGTGCATAAGCTATAAAATAACAACAAATAATAAAATTTGGTCAAGCGCGTGTAGGACTCAAAAAATCTAGCACATTAACTTACTGAAATTTCAACTAATACAATTATGATTATGTGGTGGTACGGAACCCTCGGTGCGCGATTCCGACTCGCACTTGGCCGGTTTTTTTTTATTTGATTTTTCTGGAAGGAGACTCTCACTTGCATTTTGTGCCCCAGTAATTATTTCCTGCGGGGTTAAATTAAGTTCTTCTTCATTGCTTGAAACCATCGTAGTCACAAAAATCAAAGCAAATGAAAATACTTCTGAAAAATGGCGCGCGGAATTCTTGTTGCGCGCGCATTTCTTTTTTTCAAATGAGGAGCTGTGACGAAGCAGTGGCAATGCTCCCAAACAGCGTAGTCATTGAAAAAGCACAAAAACTTAAAATTTATTGCTTACAATACAACAGTTTGTTGCATGAGATTAGTTAAATTGTTGTCAAATTTAACTAATCTCATGCAACAAACTGTTTATATAATATATTTTCATCAACATTAGGTTTAAATTTACGAAAATGTTATAAATATTTTAGACATTAGAACTCCTTGCTCTTTGTTAATATAAAAAAAATAAAAATTATATAACTAGTGTTATAATATACATATAATGAGAAAAGCACGCGTTTTTAATAAGCTGGATTATGGACCTAAATACAGTGCAAATAGAGCTGTTTTATGAGCAAATGTGTTGAAAAATACATTAATAAACATATGATTATGTGCCTTTGTATAGGTAGATATAGAATTTTCCAAGCAGATATGAACATTACAAAATGAAGCCTCGAAAGTTGTCGTAGGTATTTCTGATTTCTAGGACCTCGCTGAGCATTAGGAGGTAAAAAAAATTATCTACACTCATTTCGTAATCTTTGAATTATGATTCAATGATCCTGACTTAGTTAAGTTTAATATAAGGAGAAGGTTAGAAACTAAATTAATGTTTTTAAATGCAAGGACTGCATTAGTGCACAAAAGCGTGTTCTGTAGGATTCCCCATATTTTTAATAAGTTACCTAAATCAATTAGAGAATGTAACAATATAAATACTTTTAAAAATAAATTGCGTGACATACTAGTAAAGAAATGTTATTATAAGCTTGAAGAATATTTAAATGATGATAAGATTGAATGATAAAGACATGAATTATTTAATTTCATATTTTATAATCACTGTATTGACATTTTTAATTATGACTTGTAGACATTAATTTTAGTAACTAAGGTATAACATTGTATTGTATGCCTGTATGGCGGGACATAGCTGAACATATTGTATTCTATTGCGACATCTTACATACCTGTGCTCCACAATAAATTTCATTTCATTTCATTTCATTTCATTTCATTTCATTTCATTTCATTTCATTTCATTTCATTTCATTTCATTTCATTTCATTTCATTTCATTTCATTTCATTTCATTTCATTTCATTTCATTTCATTTCATTTCATTTCATTTCATTTCATTTCATTTCATTTCATTTCATTTCATTTCATTTCATTTCATTTCATTTCATTTCATTTCATTTCATTTCATTTCATTTCATTTCATTTCATTTCATTTCATTTCATTTCATTTCATTTCATTTCATTTCATTTCATTTCATTTCATTTCATTTCATTTCATTTCATTTCATTTCATTTCATTTCATTTCATTTCATTTCATTTCATTTCATTTCATTTCATTTCATTTCATTTCATTTCATTTCATTTCATTTCATTTCATTTCATTTCATTTCATTTCATTTCATTTCATTTCATTTCATTTCATTTCATTTCATTTCATTTCATTTCATTTCATTTCATTTCATTTCATTTCATTTCATTTCATTTCATTTCATTTCATTTCATTTCATTTCATTTCATTTCATTTCATTTCATTTCATTTCATTTCATTTCATTTCATTTCATTTCATTTCATTTCATTTCATTTCATTTCATTTCATTTCATTTCATTTCATTTCATTTCATTTCATTTCATTTCATTTCATTTCATTTCATTTCATTTCATTTCATTTCATTTCATTTCATTTCATTTCATTTCATTTCATTTCATTTCATTTCATTTCATTTCATTTCATTTCATTTCATTTCATTTCATTTCATTTCATTTCATTTCATTTCATTTCATTTCATTTCATTTCATTTCATTTCATTTCATTTCATTTCATTTCATTTCATTTCATTTCATTTCATTTCATTTCATTTCATTTCATTTCATTTCATTTCATTTCATTTCATTTCATTTCATTTCATTTCATTTCATTTCATTTCATTTCATTTCATTTCATTTCATTTCATTTCATTTCATTTCATTTCATTTCATTTCATTTCATTTCATTTCATTTCATTTCATTTCATTTCATTTCATTTCATTTCATTTCATTTCATTTCATTTCATTTCATTTCATTTCATTTCATTTCATTTCATTTCATTTCATTTCATTTCATTTCATTTCATTTCATTTCATTTCATTTCATTTCATTTCATTTCATTTCATTTCATTTCATTTCATTTCATTTCATTTCATTTCATTTCATTTCATTTCATTTCATTTCATTTCATTTCATTTCATTTCATTTCATTTCATTTCATTTCATTTCATTTCATTTCATTTCATTTCATTTCATTTCATTTCATTTCATTTCATTTCATTTCATTTCATTTCATTTCATTTCATTTCATTTCATTTCATTTCATTTCATTTCATTTCATTTCATTTCATTTCATTTCATTTCATTTCATTTCATTTCATTTCATTTCATTTCATTTCATTTCATTTCATTTCATTTCATTTCATTTCATTTCATTTCATTTCATTTCATTTCATTTCATTTCATTTCATTTCATTTCATTTCATTTCATTTCATTTCATTTCATTTCATTTCATTTCATTTCATTTCATTTCATTTCATTTCATTTCATTTCATTTCATTTCATTTCATTTCATTTCATTTCATTTCATTTCATTTCATTTCATTTCATTTCATTTCATTTCATTTCATTTCATTTCATTTCATTTCATTTCATTTCATTTCATTTCATTTCATTTCATTTCATTTCATTTCATTTCATTTCATTTCATTTCATTTCATTTCATTTCATTTCATTTCATTTCATTTCATTTCATTTCATTTCATTTCATTTCATTTCATTTCAAAAGTTGATACATAAGGCTGAATATTACGCAGAGTAAGTATAAAAAATTAAAAAGTTACCATTACGTAACGATTTTTGTATGAAAATTTTGCAAAGGTGTTACGTAATTTAACTTTTATTTAACACTTGGATAAAATTCTTCTTGAATCTAAAATAATAATAATAATTCTTCTTAAAGAAGACTGAATATAAGGTCTTTTAGAGAGCCGGTTATAAATTTAACAGATTTTCTTAGTAGCTGTCAAATATCAGTAGCATATTTACGAAGTGTACCTTTTAAACAACCTATTAATTTGGAGCAGTTACAGTAACAGTTACTATAGTTACAATTATTTCATCTGTGGTGGAAAAGATGCGCGCGCAGCCTGGAATCATAGTAGGCCTTGGAGATACTCGTAGGTATTAGATTTGCCGCCATTTCTAAATATTTACCTTTTTCAAGTAATTCGCGCCTGTAAAAAATTATTGTAAAAGTAGAAACAGCGGTACAGGCAGGGCACATGCAGTGACACCTAGAGATTCTCTTGAAGTGGCTACTAAAATAACTTACGATCTTTTTCCATAGAAGTCCATAAAATTGAACTACAAAACCTACAGTGAATTGGGAAATAACGAAAATCAAAAAGAAAACCACGTCACTTTAAGAAAATGTTTTGCTTGTTTATTTCAAAAACCTAGCAGACAAATATAAGGCGGCTTCTTTACACACATAACAGTAAACAGTAACTGAAATATGTATAGGTACATAATGTAAGTTGCCTTTTTTGTTTACTTACCTTTGTTTAATTTATAAGTAAGTAACCATGGTTTAATTTATAAGTAAGTAAAGTAACCTACAATGGATTGGGAAAAAATGAAAATCGAAAAGAAAAACATGTCTTGTTAAGAAAATGTTCTGCTTGTATAATTCAAAGAAGACCTAGCGGATATATCAAGGCGGCTTCTTCAGACTCGTATCAGAACTGTAATATACATAATATAAGTTGCCTTTACTGTTTACTTACTTTTGTTTAATTTTTATAAGTAGTACCTACCTATTGCATGAGTGAAGATAAAGTAGTATACGCAACTGCATATAATATGGTATTAAAACACTCGTTTTATACTATTATCACACTCGGCTACGCCTCGTGTGATAAACCAAAACTCGTGTTTTAATAACCTGTTTTATATGACAGTTGCATAAACTACTATTATGTTATGAACGTTATGATATAATTAATCAAAACCTGATTGACGATAAAAAAAAATCCTTACAAAACTACAGAACCCTATACTGCGCATGGTACGACACGCACGTGGCCGGTTTTTTAAAGTTTTTATACATGAGTGCTTGCGATTTCGTCCGCGTGCATTTCTGTGGAATGAAAATTTCGAAATTTTTATTTGGCCTTAGCTTGCCTTTTTTACAAGTTTCTAGATCAAAGGGTTTGGGCTATGCGTTCATATAGGGTGTTTCCTAATCAACTTCGTTCGGATGAGAATGTTCCAACTTTTCCAAAGTAACACAACATTAATCAAAATTAAATCCCATAGAAACTGCATCAGCTGATAGCGCATTTTGTATGGGAGGTTAAATTTACAAAGTAGATAGGTGGGAGGGTAAATTGTTTTTATTTTTTATTTTGGACATAATGTTCCTAGGGTGCACCTCGACAGGTGGGCTAAGACGGCTTCGGATTGGGTACCAAAGAATAAATAAAAAGAAATTATATACCTATCCAACGACACCAACACGACTGGAAAGAGAAAGAAGAAGAAAAATAATTTTAAGCCCACTTTGCTTGTAAGGGAGGTACTCTAAAAAAAATTGTTCAATATATTATTTTACCACTTTGTCGGCATGGATGAAATGTGTATCCACACTTAATTACAGCGTCCCAGTACAAACGGTCTCCGAGCTAAGCCGTGGACAGACAGACGGACATAACGAAACTATAAGGGTAAATAAATAAAATACAGGGTGTAAGGGACATGTTTCCGAAAACTGAAAGGGCGTGATCAGTCAGTGAATAAAACTTTCAGGAAATGAAAAAATCGGCCTCTCCATTACTCCACACCGTCCAATCAAATTCTGAAAAAAAGAATTAAATTTTTGCTGTTCGTACATAGATGTAAGTAAATAAAAAATGTCAAGATGGCAATCGTAACAGCTTAAAGCCAATCGAAACCAAAAGTTAATCCCAAAACTCTTCACAATCCTTTACCATTTGAAAAGCATTTTGTACGGCAAATAAACATGAATACACAATCGCTATTCAATTTCCACAACCGCATACAAAGAGGCCGAAAGGTAAACAGCTCTTTCATAGTAAAAATGTTGTAGTAAATCTGGAGAAGTTGGGCCCAGACGTTTTCGTATGCACAGAGAGTGGAACGCTCAATCAGGTCTCAAAGAGTAGACGTGGATGCCGAAAGGCGGCTGGCGGTGTGTTTTGTTATGACACATTCCCTCTGTGGCGTTTTTCAAGTGTTTATATACAATGTGAATTTTCATTGGTATCGTTCACGAAGCCCAGTTATTCTAGTTATGAAAACAAACAACTTTCACGAAAAATAAAATTTTACTGGAAAAGAATGTAACCATTGACCAGTGACAGGGTATTATTTGAAGCCTTGACATGTTTACTATTATATATTCTGTGGCTTTGATCAAAGGAACACACATAAAATGGTTTTTCATTTGACTCTTTGTCTTGCAAATCTTGATTGGGACTGACTTTCTAGAAAGTTAATGATTTTTGATTGGAAGTAGAATTATACTCAAGTCAATTATATTCAAGCTTGTCACTCACTCACAAATCACTGTTTCGGAAGCAAAACCAATGAAAATTCACATTGTATAAATTCATACATTTTGAAGATAAAATAGTTATTGATAATGTGTATCAGTCAGTCGGTCATTCTGTAACAGTTTTTAGTTAGTCGGTTATGTACCTGATCAGGGTCTTTTGATTTGGGCACTTGTTTATACGCACAGCGACTGCGATCTGACCTCCTAGCCCAGAGAGAAGTAAATCAAACCCAATTATTTTATGTCATTATAGTAGTGAGAAAAATAGAAGAGACAAGAAAAAGTCCCACATATAGTTCACGAAACACCACTTCGCTTGTAAATCAATGTATGCGCAGTTTCTGAAGTCGAAAAGAGGTAGATGTAAAACCGATTACGAAGATCGCAATGAACATTTAGATCGAGACTGAAAAGGGCATATTATTGCCAAAACAATAAGGATAAAAAGTATAGTTCTCTTTTTACATTTACTACTGAGATTCAACTCCACATGATTGATTGAATCTTGTTTCATTTTCTGAAAGCAGGATAAAGGAAACTGTGTCGATAACGGAATGAACCCACGGCGGTAAGATCAAAGAACTCCCGCGACTCGTTACCTCCACAGGCTCTTCGTAGGCAGCAACATCGGCCGAAATAAACGCTTGTAGGCGAAAAACAACCGGCAAAACACCCTAGTTAGGCGCAGGTCTTGTTACCTAAATATAAGCTTTCGTGGGTAGTTTTGGGATTTAAGCACCGAGCAATGCGGTTGACCTGAATACATGTTGTACAACATAAATTGCGCATAATATTTACCTTTACACTTTTCAGGTTTTCCAAAGGCCTTTGGAAATAATAAATTTTGGAACTAAACAGGCCTGTGCTCATTTCAGATACCAAGACTCGTTTTAGTTGGTTGCGCAAGGGGAGTATTAACGTAAGTAGTTAGGCAGTTTTTAGGGTTCCGATACCAAAATGGTAAAAAAAAGGAACCCTTATGGTGCCGCTCTGTCTGTCTGTCTGTCTGTCTGTCCGTCTGTCTGTCACACCTCTATATCTCAGCAACCACTCATGCTATCGACCTGAAATTTGGAATAGTTTTAGAATATAGTTGCCCAACTTAATTGCACATGAAAATTTTTTGAAAAAAGTATGATTATTAATGTAAAGGGGGCCAAAATAGGGGGGGCCAAATTTCAAATTGTCGCTACTAGGTCGAGTGGGGTATCATATGAAAGGGCTTTACTTGTAAATTTTAAAATATATTTTTGTATTTTTTTAAGTTTCTTAGTTTTCAAGTTATGATGAAAAATGTCAAAAAAAATACCATTCCCCCCCCCTTATCTCCGAAGTTTGAGTAAGGGAAAATCTGAATTAATTACAGTTGACAGAGGTTTATGTAAACTTTACAGCAAAAATAAAACGATCTTTCTAAGTTGCACAGTTTTTCAGAAATCTGCAAAAAACCTTTACAAACAAATTTAGTTTTGCGGTCCTGAAAATGGACTTTATTGCTTCCAAAAATACTATAGGTATATCGGAACCCTCGGCGCGCGAGTCCGACTCGCACTTGACCGGTTTTTTTTTTAATGGTTTGTCTCGTATAGGACTGTTTTACGTTCTTTATTATAAGTTTTAACGCACGTGCATCGTGCATCTATACTTTTACGCCACGTATTAAAATCTTGAGAAATAAAACAAATAAATCATTTTAATTTGAAAAATATATACAAAAAACAGTTAGTTGCGAGTCGGACTCGCGCGCCGAGGGTTCCGATATATCTATATATCGTAGAGCGACTCTCATTTCGAATTTCCCGTGGTATTTTCAAAGACAAACGTTAGTGCCAGCAGCACCCATGCAGTAGCCCAAGCACGGCCAAGCTACGCCAAACGTCAAATTAGTACTGAATTTCCGTACCAGTGTAGATTGTCGATGTTGGACGATGATGTTGGCAATGATGGCTTCATTTTGATCGTGAGGTTGGTACAACTATTACGAATGGCGCCGCGTAAAGGGGCGTGGTTTGTGTCAGTTTAGCCAACACGTAGCAACGTGAAGACGAGGCCGCCATTTTCAACAGCTCATTCTTGTTCGAGATTTTACCACGTCAAGTTCTAAAGTGATAGTTGGCCGCGAGATGAAGCCTGCAGCCGCTGGCGGATAAGCCGTGGCAATTCTGCGGTGACAGGAGCGACCCTTTAACGACAGCTAAGTGTTTATGATCGTTTCTGCCCTAGACTGTGACATTTTAGGTTATGATACGCGAATACCTTTTGTGATAGTAAAACACGGTGCATTGTGAGTTTGCTGTAGTTGAACATGTGGATAGAATCTTATGAAAGACTCTATCTTTGGGGTTGACAGGATTGTGGCACTTAGTTAAAAAACAACAGGTGGGACGACGAAACCCGCATACCGCTGTGGTTACCGACGACGTGATAGAAGAGAATACCGTATGAGAGTTCAATGGCAAGTCAGGATGAATGATCGTTATGCAAGTAACTCACACTCGAATGAATTAGGCGATTGTCGAAGATGTTATCGATGTCCACTACCAATAGTCGGCCAATATCGTGTTCTCTGCTATTTCTGACATCTATCCCTTGCCCACATAGTGCCATCCCTCTTCGCCCGAGTTCGTGTCTTCAACATATAGTATTTTTAGAAGCTAGAAAGTACATTTTTAGGACCGCAAAACTAAATTTGTTTCTATTTGTTTTTTTTTTCAAAAAATGGCTTGCTGGCTAAACCGTTGTTATTGGATAATTTAAAAAATTTACAGTAGCAGTATATGATGAAATTAAAAGTAAAAACTATCACAGCTAAGAAGGCTGCACAGGTTAATGAGCTATAGCCGAATAACTGAAAATAATAAAAAAGTAACAGTAATCAGGCGCTAGGACCTCGCTGAGCATGAGGAGGTAGAAAGTTTTCGTTATAAACGTAATGAAATTATTAATCAAAGCCTGCTTTACGATAAAAAAAATCGTAAAAAAAACTATGGAACCATATACTGCGTATGGCCCGACACACACTTGTCCGGTTTTTTTTACCATTTTGTTTCTGAACCTTAAAAATGGGTTCTCGGACGGTAAGAGAAAAATAATTTATACAAGGTGTAACAGAAAGGGTATATCAACCCTGAAGGATGTGATTCTGCCCATGAAACTGAACAACTTTCCCTAGGGAACGTAGGTCGAAATACGAAAAAAAAAATTGACCTCCCATACAAAATGCGCGATCAGCTGATTCAGTTTCTATGGGAGATCAAAATTTTTTTTTAGTATTTCGACCTATGTTCCTTAGGGAAAGTTGTTCAGTTTCATGGGCAGAATCACATCCTTCAGGGTTGATATACCCTTTCTGTTACACCTAGTATATAAAAATGTTCACGGTAAGTACTTTTACTTACTAAATTATCAAAGAGTTTCAAGTAACATTAAAGTTGAAAGAATTTCCGATACGTGTACCTTCTCAAAACGAGAACTGCTCTTGAGTATACACTCAGCAATTCATAGAAGCGAAAAATTTCCAGCGACAAACATTAAAATGTATGTTCTTTTGGAAATAAAACTAGTCCACTTTAAAAATACTGTTTGAAGTAGATCGTACTGAATTATGAGGGTAGTAATTCCAGGTTTAATGTTTTGTAGTTTGTAAGGGCTCCCGCACACGACCGAGAATCGGTGGGCGATTATCGGCCAGGACAAGGACGGAAGATTCAGGTGATAACACGTCAGAGCGGGATGCCGACAAAAAATCGGTCACCGATTCTCGGTCGTGTGCGGGATCCCTAATAGCTTGTTTTTAGCCGTGACAGCAGGACGGATTAATGCCTGCAAGCAGCATAGAGTGGTTCGTGAGAGCAAGATGGAGCGAGGAGCAAAAGTGGGATGAAGCGATGAGCGAGAGCTGGATGCGTAAGGGCAGGATAGAGCGATACAATTCGAGTCCCGGTTGCTCCTATAATCCCACACATCGTTTCGTCCTGCTCTTTTTAGGGTTCCCTACCTCAAAATAAAAAAAACGGAACCCTTACAGGATCACTTTGTTGTCCGTCTGTCTGTCTGTCAAGACCCTTTTTCTCACGAACGAGAAGAGGTATCAGGTTGAAATTGATAAAGAATATTAAGATCCATAAACCACACAAGAGCTAAATATTTAAATTTTTTACAACGACGCAATCAAAAGATATGGCTTTTTTATGTCCTCATCTCCATACATTTATGCAAAAAAGCAAAACCATAGGGTACTTCCCGTTGACCTAAAATTATGCAAGATAATTTGGCAAGAAGCTAGGTCTCACAGTACAAATAAAGGGAAAAGTCTAAAATCATTAAATATTTCAATTTTTCTCGCAACTAATAGTAACCAATTAAAGTGAGCTCCCGTTTCAAGAACTGTTTTATAAAAGAGGGGTCAAGTTGGATGGTCGCGGAGTTTTTAAAATCAAAGAGCAAAAGCTTTTAGTATATCATATGGTAGATAGGTACGGAATCCTTAGGGCGCGAGTCCGACTCGCACTTGGCCGGTTTTTTAATGTTACAAGTGAGCAAACGAGCAGGTGGGCCACCTGATAGTAAGTGGTCAACACCGCTCATAACACCTACTGTCTTATTAATGGCATATTTTGACACTAATAAGACAGCTAAGCGCGTTGCTCACTTTGAGAACTAAGTTGATATGTCCCATGTTCTGGTAATTTTGCTGGCTCCCTTGCCCTTCAAATGGAAACACAGCAGTGCATACACTGCTGCTTCACGGCAGAAAAAAGCAAGGGGGTGGTACTTACCCAGACGGACTTTCCACAAAAACCCTACCACCTTCTGGGGTGGTAGGGCTTTTAGGTACAGGTAAGCTTTATCGTTTACAAGCAAAAGTTTTCCAATCCTGATTTGAATTAGCACTAACGATCACAGATGTGTATTAAATATACGTCACAGATGAATAACCTATGTAACTACTCGTAATATTTTTTCAGTTATGGTGCGTCCATCGTCCCTGCATTATAATTATTTTGTTTCCTGCACCCAAAGGTTGCTGGAAGAAATAGATTTTTACCAATAAAGCCGCCTATTGTGCTCCTTATTTCATGTTTGTGTATTTTGTACTTTTTTTTCTGTGTGCAATAAAGAGTATTGTACTAAAACTAGGAGTTTTAATATAATTACACTAGTCAAAACAAACACCCAGTTGTATTCAATGAGATTTTCTTCTTGACACTTAATAGTAGTTTGTGGAATGTGACTATTATTATTTCCATAATGAAAAAATATTTTAAGTCTCATTTTATTTTAAGCAGACCCCAGACTAAAGTCATGTAAAAAATTTGAGCATTGTGTTTCATTTAGATGGAAAGTCAAGACTACGAATTTTTTTCAGTTAAGTTGACTTTACATCTGCTTTTTTCCTTTTCCAGCCTTTTTCATATCTAGCTGCGCTTTCGTATTGTTAAAATAATAATATTTTATATCATGCATGACAGGTATCTGTCGGTACAAGCTCAACGGGGATTTAATATTTGCTCGCTTTGGCTGCGATTGCTAGCCGTACAGAGTACCGGCGGCTCTCGGCGGCACATGAAATTCAGGATATTTTCCGTGAATTTCCGCAAAAATGTCGAATTGGTCTTTTGTTTTAACGATACGAGTATTGTTAAGTAGCGACGAACATTTTGGAGTTAAATAAGTAATTTAATGAATCCTACTAATATTATAAACGCGACAGTTTGTAAGTATGGATGTTGGTTACTCTTTCACGTAAAAACTAATGAATGGATTTTAATAAAACTTTACAATAACATAGCTTATACATCAGAATAACACATAGGTTACAACTTATAAACCTGCGCAGACGAAGTCGCGGGCACCAGCTAGTATTTTATAATTAACAGATTAGTATATTTTTTTCCTTTGTTCGAACGATTGCCAACACATTAATATGCAGCTACTTATATCAAAAGCAATCGGCTAAAGCTTTCAGAAAAAACAATGTTATTATATCCGTCAAAATAAACCTTGGTTTTAGTGTCATAGCTGCAAAATAGATTGGTAAGCGTTGGAATAAACGAAAAAAAATGGATCATAGTTAAAATGGTGTATTTTCATCGACAATTGCCGAAATAATGTAGCTTGATTAGAATGACAGCAGTGTGAGAGCAGGACGTGGCGATGCGTAAGATATTGGAGTGACAGGGACACGTATCGCTCCGTGCTGTTGTCATGCACTGAGCTCTATTCTGCGGTCGTTAGTAAGGTTGCTAAACACCATGATAAAATTTCCCACAGGCTTACCACGGGCCACGGACCCTAGCAACCAACAAAATCTATCATCCCGCCGCCCCTACCTCATCGCCCACAGTCAGAAAGCCAAACGTTGCATGGTGGAAGGTTCTCCTAAGACACAGGTTTTATGCTCTAGTGTGAGAGGCCTGGTTCTTTGTAAATATTGTTATTTGTGTTACATGTTTGTGATAAAAGAAATTTAATTTAATAATTTTGAAAGTCCGGAGAAAAGCCGAAAAAGTAAAATTACGGACATTTATTAATTCTCAAAATAAAATAGAACTTCCCACGTTTAACCCATGTTTTACAAGTAGAGCGGCAATGGAAATATTTTTTATATTTAGTCATATCACAAGAGAAGAATATTGGATATTTTTTCAACACCCAAGGCAAACCCAGAGGATCAATTCATAAGAGCGTGATTTGTTCTTCAATTTGAAGAGAAACCTGTGATTTTGAGTTGTTTTGGTGATATTTTATCACGCTCTTATGAATTGATCCTCTGGGTTTGCCCTGGGTGTTGAAAAAATATCCAATATTAGTTAAATGTAAAATAGTTTCTGATAGTTAGTTTTCATTTTTACCTTTCACGTTGTACTGGGCTTCTTTTATTTTTTGAATTCCCAAAAAGCACTCATATATTCAAGAATTGTACTCATTCTAGAATCTTGTAACACAGAGTGACAGCGCGAAGCTTGGCTCAGACTAGGTCTAGCTTCAAAGGGAAAAGGGCTCAAAACATCCATCCATTACTGAAGGGACCAGCTTGTTTCGTCTAATGAAACCAGCGCACATTTCACTTTAATACCACAGTTTTAGGGTTCCGTCCTCGGCTTTCAAATGCTAATAGATATGACATTTGAAAATCATGACCTGAAAGTTTTCAGTAATATAAAGACATTTGCTAATCATTACCTCAAAGTTAAAGTTAGTTAAGTCATGTAAAGATGTTACTTTTAGTAGTGGTAGGACAAGGAGCTCCCTCCAGAACTACAACAAAAACACTTGATACAATATTGACCGCAGTATGTAAGATAGTATGATACACAAAAGGACGCAGCTGCCCATCCTCCGGTTCATAAACCCTTAGCCGCCTCTTACGACACCCACGAGGAGAGATGGGTTGGTACTATTCGTTGCCGGCACCACACGGGTTAATAATCTAGTCAAATGAAATGTGATTAAAAGATCTCTTTATTGAACGTTGTAATAGATTTTATTTATACAAAATGATATGATTTTTATAAATCAGTACGAGTATAGTATGTATGAAAGAACTGATAAAAGCATCTATGAAAGGACTGATGAAAGTACAGGAAGCAAGGGAAGTATGTCAAGATCGTAGCAGGTGGAGGACTGTGGTCTCTGCCTACCCCGACGGGAAATAGGCGTGATGTTATGTATGTATCAAGAATTATACCGTCATATTTTATGCCTCTTGCATAATTTATATTGTAATGACTATCTTAACATTAAATTCGTCACTAAATTTAAAATTACGCTCTGAACGTAAAAGGCTTAGCTTTCTTAAATTAAGAAGTATTTAATTTTTTATTTAAGAAATATGCAATATCCGTATTCGGTACCTAAGTAGCAACATCGTAAAAGTTTGTACGAGTTGCTCATCACACAGTGCCTGCCAACTTAGCCGAGATTACTAATTAGTTAGTTGTTAGTCTCCTTAGCTGTAAGGTAATCTAGAAGTTTGCAGACAAATTTGGTTCTGCTCACACGTTGTATAACCTACTGTTTCCTTTGAAATCAAAATATCCTCTCTGTCCTCTGTTTACAATAGGGTCCATAATGTCTGTACCTTTGATTATTTTTCATCTGTTAGCTAACCATTGTGAAAAGCAAATAAAAAAAGGACGGTTGCACTCCGGGAGTGCCGGCAGAAGTGAAAAAATGCATTTTTGAATATTATGCTTTTTGTAAGGGTCAATCGCGCCATTGCTCGCGTACTTCTTTGATGTCACTGAATAAAAACCCGTATTGTAATAACTATACGGTTGGCAGTTGACGCTTTCTCGATCAGGCTACGGATCTGACGCGAGATATGACGCGACATCTGACGAGAGTTTAACATTTTTTAACCATCTAAAAAGTGCCTAGCGCCGCTAAAGAAGTTTTCGCTTCAAAAATATTTGCCATTATCACATATTAAATTACCTATTAGTTGCTTTCGTTTAAGTTATGTATGTCCGGCTTATGGTTTTCTGTGATTTATTCTGAGAGGATATTCTGATTTATTGCATGTAAGGAACCCAATAAGAAAATGTATATATTTCTTGATTCGTTTTGACTGTCTTGTTGCGCTATGCGAAGTTAAAAGAAAGAGGTATTCTAGTACCGACCGACTCTACCGACTCATCTAACACTTTCACCCAACATAGCGTCGTAATTCATTGCGCGGGCTGAATACTTGGACAAAAGTCATTGTTTTTTAGGCCCGTATTGATAACTACCCAACCCGTGGCGCCAACCCGTCTGCCAAGCGTGGCGACTATGGTAAAACCCCCTAAAAATCAACATGAATCACAATAATATGCTCCGGCCCCTAGTCCCCGGCGGCACCGCTATTCCTGGCTCTGGTAGCAGCCATGGTAACGGTAGGGCAGGAGGTGCTAAGAATCCCCGGCAGGTGCCTAGCTACAAAAACGACGACCTCTGGCCCTGGCAACATATAACACACGCACATTGCGGACCGCCGAGAAGGTTGCTGAACTCGAAGAGGAAATGAGCAGGTTACACTGGGACGTCTTGGGTCTATCTGAAGTCCGAAGAGAGGGGGAGGACTCGATAACCCTAAAATCAGGAAACTTGCTCTATTTCCGGGAGGGCGACCAACTGTCCCAGGGAGGTGTCGGGTTTTTGGTCCACAAGTCTCTCGTGAACAACGTGGTCATGATCGAGAGTGTGTCGTCGCGGGTAGAGTACCTTATACTCAGAATCACCAAAAGGTATTCGCTGAAGGTCATACAGGTATACGCCCCCACATCGACACACTCTAATGAGTCGAGGCTATGTATGAGGATATATCTGAAGCCATACATACGCCTAAGACCCACTATACCGTTGTCATGGGCGACTTCAACGCGAAATTGGGCAAGCGAGGCGATGGTGAGCTAAGGGTGGGGCAATTTGGTGTTGGATATCGGAATTCCAGAGGTCACATGTTAGCTGACTTTTTGGAGAAGGAAGGACTCATGATGAATTCCTTCTTCAAAAAGTCGGAAAACCGAAAATGGACCTGGATCAGTCCCGATGGTGCTACAAAAAATGAGATTGACTTTATCATGTCGACGTAGAAGCAAATATTCAATGATGTCTCTGTGATCAATGCGGTTAAAACCGGAAGCGATCACCGGTTGGTAAGAGGCACATTGAATATCAACGTAAAGCTGGAAAGAACTCGACTGATGAAGTCTACGCTCCGACCAGCACCCACCAATATCCAAAACCCCGACGGCTTTCAGCTCGAACTGCTAAACCGCTTTGAATGCCTCGGTGAATGCGTAGATGTGGACGACTACAATAACGGGTTTGTGGAAACTGTTCAAATAATTGGGTCCAAACACTTCAGACCCCAACGTACTAAAAGAACCAAAAAGATCTCTGACCATACCCTGAAGCTAATGGAAGAAAGACGCGAAATGGTTCTGCAGTCTTCGGAAGATGCTGTAACGATCATATTCGTCACAGTTTTAGGAATTTCATAATAAACGTATAAAATGGTATAAATTTACTAAGTTAAAACAAATAAGACCCTATAATATTTCACCACTATTCAATTTACAACAGGTACGGTCAACGACAGGTAAAGCTTGACACTCGCAGTTTGTCTTTAGCTCTTGCGGAGATTGAAATAGTTATGGTACGAAATCCAACGTGTCAAGCTGAACGTCCCCTTGACTGTACATCTAAATAGACTTCCCGCTTACAAAATAGCATTGCGCTCGTAGTGGACTGTAATGCCTTGTAATTAGATTCATTTTGGTAAAAAGTCGCAGTGGACGTATTATTGTAAAAACAATACTTCTTAGAAATTTAAGAAAAAAAAGGCATAGCGAGGCGGTGACGTAACACACTGCACTTCACTGCAGCCAAATTGCACATGTGGTAATTTTTACTGTTTTGATTTAAGGTTCATTTTAGGAGAGACGCAGCAGGTATAAAATTGTAAGGAACAAACACAGGATTTTGAATGAGAGAGAGAGGCAGGAGAGGGGCAGTCAGCGCTAGGCTTTAGAATAGGGATTACGTACACAAATTATTATTATTTTTTTTCGGCGGCCGCCTGATTATAGTACTTTAGTGGTTAAAATTATGGTTTGATTTAGAGACGGCGCCTGACTTTACGTACGATAGGATATAGAATAAGAGCTTAAAAAAAAGTACTTAGCGACTGCGGTTCAGTAGGCTAGATATTAATTTAGGTACCTAATGCGCATTAGTGTTAAATGTTAGACGTGGAGGTTTACTGATTAAAGAAGTGTCAGGCGTTTTGCATTAGGGAATTCTAACTTATTTTTTTTAGCAAGTGTAAAATTGTGTAAAGTAATTTATAATTATATTTCAATTTAGTGCAGTGAACGTGCTACAGGTATTGTACGAGAGGGCTTCGTGTTTGTGTCTTTCCCGTCGGGAATTTATGGCTTCGTTGTTGGTGAGTTTATTTCAGATTTCCTACTATTCATTTTAGAAGTGCTTGCTAGGTCTCTTGAAATGATAGGTCATCTGAGATGGTGCTGGGGTGATCAACGACAAGTTTTCTGAGTTAAATCTAGGTGCAGTTGAATCCTGTGTTTTATGGAGACAGCGTGAGAATTAGGTTGGGTTCATTTGATGCTAGGTTATTAGGGCACTTAGGTGGTGATGGATGTATAACGCTAAAATGTGATGTAGGTATTCTAATGTTATATCGATGAATACACAATAAAATTAATCGGTATAACACATGCAATTATAAGACAATATTATTTTAGTAAATTGTTTTTATCTAATGTTCCACGAATATAGTACTGGTTAGATTTCCTAAGTCGCCTAGCCTGTATTATAGAGGGACAATATTTAGCACTCTTACACGTTAAAATTGAGTGTCGAATTTTGTTTCGTTTGGATCAAATGGATATAAAGCAATTTACTTATTGTAGATAAATAGGCAGGAGGAGATTGATGTTATTTTGAGATGATCAGAATAATGTGTGTGATGGTTTGCAAGGTAACCTATTTTAACTTTGGGCGTAGGATTGTTCTAAGGATTTGATGGGTAGCAGAGGTGCTAGGAATTGGAAGGGAGCCTCTGAGAATCTAAATCTATAGGAAACCTAATTCTAGACTTTCAAGTCTTCATCCAAACCCTATCCCTGGTTTTGAGTCACTTTCATTCCAGCAACGCGAGACGAAGAGACCACGTGCTTAATTTAATTTTACTTCCCACTATAAGGTCTAGATCTAGGAAACCTAGGTCACCTAGAAATTGAAAGTGACGCGCGATCGAGACGAATGTGTAGCGCTCGGTTTGACATCACACACAAGCTAGCGGGCTGAAGTGGTATGTTTTATTTTAAATAATTTTATTATATTATAATTATTTTCACTTTTTATTTCAGTTTCTTCTATATTACCACAAATCAACTTATTTTTCTGTAATAAATCTAATTACCAATCCACAATGTACGGGTCTTTTTAGATGTTGAAGTTAGACGATCACGCATTCATGGCCAAAATTATTACAGAATTAAAATAAATAAATTCCTAGTCACAATATCCATTTAGGTAGGTTACGTGTTGTTACATTGGTGCCTCGTGACGCAGAATTGTGTTCTTAAAGGGCGGATCTTGATTGATTTGAACACACAATAAAAGAACCTGTTTTATTACGTGTAGATATGACTTAGCATAGCATAGGTCATTTATTAGGATGACTAGAATTTTTTATGTGTTTTTCACTTTTTGAGACGATACATAGAGTACAGCATTACAAACAAATATAATGTATGACTAGTTTGTATTTTTTTGTTTTATGAATTTAATGTGATGGCATAAAGAGTTTTATAAACAGATATACTTAAGGTACGCAAATACCTACTTTTGACCAGCAGTGGGACACAAAATAGGCTAGGAATAAGAATTGAAAAAAAAGGTGGGTATGGTGGTCATTTATCATCTTGAAACATGACTGTTATGATGATATATCTGTGACAATATTGTACACAAATACATAGATAAATTACGTTAGACATTTCATATTGTGTAATTTGATCCTTAACTTGAAACAATAAATTGATAAATAACACCAGACAAAAAAAAATGATTTTCTTAATCCCATAAATGTTTGCTTTGCCAAGTATCGAACCCGCAACTCAACATAGCGCGCGCAGAAGACAGGGTCGCTACCGGCCACGTCACATGCCCTTCGAAATGGGATGCATTTTTTTTTGGTTTCGACAAAGTAAGAGTGATTTCGTTTGCCAAGTTTATGTTTACTTTATCGTTTTTGTATCGAACGTTATATTCTAATGATTTAATAGGTATAAAAATAGAAAACCTTTGACATCTAAGTTTTAATAATTTAAGTACGTTTGAGAATACTTAACAAAAAGTTTAGTGCAATGGATGCTTGAGATTAAAGGTGGTAGAGCTTTTGTGTAGTGTCCGTCTGGGGAAGTACCACCACCTTGCCTTTTTCTGCCGTAAAGCGTCAGTGCTTGCACTACTTTGTTTCAGTTTGAAGGGCAAAAGAGTTAGTCAAATTACTGGCACATGAGACAAACCAACTTAGTTCTTAGGGTGAGCAACGCGTTTTGCTGTATTGTTAGTGTCATTTATACTACTAATAAGACAGTAGGCACTATTGGCGCTGGTTACTACTTACCATCAGGTAGCTCGCGAGATCGCTTGGACACTTGTTACATAAAAAAATATTTTTGGACGTTAATGTCTTGTGAATTACAATAATTATGCAGGAACGGTATAAAAAATTGTGGATTGGTAGTTATATTTATTACAACTCCAGGTAGCGGTAACATATCTATTGATAAAAGTAATAAACACAGCTGGAAGTAGGTGGTAACAAAATCAGTATAAACTGAACTTGCTCAGCACTACAAACGCTCGAAACCAGAGATTCGCTCAGGGTCGGAGTTTGCCACTGATATGCGGTCGGCTGTACTTAGTACAAACATGCGAGTATTTAGTACTCTTTGTAAGATTGATATTATAGGTATTTTAGTAAGCAGATAGATTTTTAGAGAAAAAAAATGTTGGGTAGATATTCTCATTAAATTTAATGTTTTTAATAAGATGTTAAAAAATAGGACTGCCTCAATGAAAGTGTATAAAACAATCTGAATTCAAGGATATTTAGGTAATAAACAGAGTAAAATTACATGAGTTTTAAAAATGAATAGAAGCATTATTTTTTAAAAGGCATCTATATTTGTAGCAGGTCATATCAGTCAAACAATGAAAAACAAACGGACCCTTGGGTTCTACAGTTTTATGGCACAGTTTAACTTTCTATTATTTCGTACCATGGGCAGGTCAGTATTTTTTTGGTAACACATGTTTGTGCGTCGCAAGAGTCAGTGGTTTTCAACTTAAGGACTAGAAATTAATTAGGAAGATGTCAATATTAATAAATCGTGCTTTCTGTGCCTTAAAATAATCTTTTATTAATCCTGATAGCAACTGTGAAAAAATCACGACGATAGCACTTAAACTGATTTTTTTATGAATTATTCAATTTGAGAGTTCCTAAAACTGTTTGCCCGGGCGCGCGTAATCACTCTGACGTCACATCGCCGGACGGCCGGTTCGTTGTTAGCCATTACCTAGCGCGCGGCATATGAAGCGCGGATCGTGATCTTTATTTTTGCATTTTTATGGTAACTCTTGCATTTTGTGCGTTCGTATTCTAGGCCTAGTGATAGAGTGATAAAATGGAGACAGGATTTTCACGCGGACAATCAAATAATCTGCCGAAAGTTGACCTTCTTATGGTTGCGGATTATTTTACAAATCACGCCAAGTACATCAGTGCCGAAATCCAAGGACAAAAACTAGCGAAGTAAGTACAATTTGTAATTTAGTAGGTATCTATCTCTACCTACCGTCTAAGCAATATGGTTCGGGTTGTTATAATAATATAAACATAGAATAAAATCAAATATTTCTAAGTAGTAGTGTTTGGTACAGGTACCTACTACGGACCTCATTACGTTTTTTGACGACTAACGATTTGTATTCAAAGGCCTTTGTAGGCCCAGGTGGTTATCAGATTGCAAGCTTAATGTTTATGATTATTGTTGCAATACAAACAAATTCGTCTGGTACTAGTGCTGTCTGCTATTGATTGCAGTCTTTTATCGACAAAATAAGTTTCGTTTAATATTTAAGTGGGTATCTATTAAGTGGGTTTTAAATATTTTTGACAAACATAAACGTTTAACTGTAGTCACTACAGTTTAATGAAAACCCACGAATCTTAACACAATAAGATATATTGTTTTTAACTTTTCCATGATATTTAATAGTAAGTTAATCAAATATTGTAATAAGTTTTTAGTTTCTTTAACTTTATTTTTCAATTTTACTTTTAAACAGGTCGGGACGCGATAGTTATGGAGATGACGCGATTGGCTATGTGCAAGTGAAGAGAGAACATGTGAAATGTACAGTTAAAGCAAGAATCATACCCGAGCACAAGGTCCGAGCCACGGCATATCACTGTACTTGTTTGTGATGAAAATGCAAAAAAAATTGTAAGTTTGGAATGTGAAGGTTGTGCGGCAAGCAGAGGTGGATGCAAACATACTATGGCGTTAGTCATGTGGTTACATAGACGTAGTGAGGAACCTGCTTGCACAGAAATAGTATGTTATTGGATGAAACCAAAACTGTCGCAAGTTGGGTCCCAGTTGAAATTTATAAAAGCCAAAGATATAGGCAAAAGAAGAAGAACCCTTTCAACAGCGTCTTCAACGTCTAATGGAACTCCAAACAGTAGATTTCTACAGTCTGTAATAGAAAAATCGATGGAGCTGGGAACAGATTCCCAAATCATGACTTGTGACAATATTGTACACAAATACATAGATAAATTTCGCCCTATTGAAGATATACACAAAATATCAATGCACCAGCTAGTTATTCAGTTTAGAAAAGAAAATGGCGTCAAGGATGCCGACAAATTTATTCTATTTTGCAAACAAAATATGGGATCCCAGCAATGCAATGCAATCGAGAAAGCAACTCGATCACAAGCCAAGTGTCGACTCTGGTATGAGATGAGGTATGCACGAATCACCGCTTCAAAAGCTCATGAGTCTGCTCAATGTAGCACACCTGATGGAGTTTTGGTGGAATATCTATTAGGTGCCTATAAATTTAAAGAGACTTTCGCAGTTAAAAGAGGGAAACTTTTGGAAGATTCCGTCTGTAAGGAGATCTCTGTTATCAAAAATATTAAGTTCACAAAAGTGGGTCTAATATTGTCCAAAGATTTTCCAATCTTAGGTGCTTCTCCAGATGGTATCGCCGAAGAATGCATACTAGAAATAAAGTTCCCAGTGTCAAATAAAAATTTTAAGAACTATGTTAAGGACGGTGTAGTAGCACGAAAATATTATGCACAAATGCAAATGCAAATGTTTTTTACTAAGAAAGAGAAATGTATCTTTTGTATAGCACACGAAGATTTTGAGACTACAAAGAAAATTGAGATTCATGAAGTGACGTATGATAAGGATTATTGTGAGGACTTGATGAAAAAATGTGAATATTTCTGGAAGGAAAATATATTTAAAGAACTATTTTAATCAAATGTCGTGCTAACTTCAACAATTCAAGATAAAACTAATTATATTTTTACCTAATATTATACCTTGTACATAATGAAGTTTTCATCATGGTACAATAATAAAATAATTATGCTTTCAACCAATAAACTGCGTCATTTGCATTATATTTTTATTCCATCGGCATGATCCAAGAAACATCATTATCAGTCTCAAGAAACAGCTTTTCTAAACTAATTTGCTTTGTAAGTTGACTAAACCACAACATATTATAACGACATCATCTAACATATCAATAATTTTCGTGTCAACACATGCATGAGGTGAAGTCAGTTTAAACTCCCTTATACGACCAATCGACCGTTCAACATGTATACGTAGAGCCGCAATCCGTTTCGTTTCCATGACTTCCTCTTTCGTACTTGCTTTAGAAGTGCTGACACTTGGAGGTCTTACTAGGTGGCAACCATGCATTTCGACATCCGCTGCAATATTTTTAAAACCTCTATCTGCCATGATTGCACTTTGTTTTGGCATCAGCTTTAAAATATTGCAATCTCCAAAAATGTCTGTATCAGTCGCCCTACCACCATATCCCTCAGATACAAAGTTAATCGTTCCGTCTGGCGTTATGGATATCAAATATTTTATAGTATTGCAGCCTTTGTATTGTGACCATGTTAAGGCTTGATGTAGCGCGTTCGAGGGCTTTTCTATTCTGATTTCGAAGCAGTCTATAATGCTTACTGTATTGTCGTATCTCCTTCGAAATGGTATAGGCAGTTTTTCTTTGACTTCTTCTTTTCTTGGGAAATAAATTAGTTGCTTTAAGCAATTGGCTAGTAAGACAACTGTTTTTTGAAAAATCCTACTTATATTTTTGGTCTCAAAATCTATTTCTAAACGATGATAAGGATCATTAAATTTAATTTTCTTTATCGTGATTAGTATATTTACTAACGGACACTTTATATTTTCTTCCAACAATTTAATAACGAAATATGATTGCCTTGGTATGCCTAAATATAATTTTGAATGGTTTTCTATCTTTAAAATAGTGCCTTTCAGATGATCCAAGTTTCCTTCAAAGCTTTCTATGGAAACACTGTATGAAGATGACGAATCTGAATAGTCGCTATTATACTTTTCATCAGTGTCAAAACTCTCTTGCAAACTTTTGGAGAATAATTCAACGTTATTCTTTTGTTTTGCTGTCTGAGTTTGGACGTCTTTTTTTTGCAGCTCTACTTGGATCCTTTTGTTCTTTGTTTTCTTTTCTTCGGTTTTTGGTAAATCTATCTTAACAGTATTGTCGCTTGGAAGTGGATTAGTAGGCACATCTTCATACACGGGCATATCAGCACAAGAAACGAATTCAGTCTCCTGCTGAGCTACCGATGGCCGCACTTCTTTTGTAAGCAACGTTTCGAAAAACTCTATTTTCTGTCTCTTTTCGAATCCAGGCCGGGTGACTGTGGATGTCCTTTTCCTGTTTTGACACTCAAATTTTGTCGGTACTACAACTTGTTTCAATTTCAAAGTTCCGCCGCACAATTTCCATTTGACATAGTTTTCCGTGTCTAATTCAATCTGCAATAACATTTATTCGTATATATCAGGTATATATGGTTAAATTTGACAAAAGGTGTTTTAAAAATATTATGAAGTATGTATTTTTTCTTGCGATTTCATTATGAAAGCCAGTAAAACAAACTAGGAATATCTTGAAGGCCTTGGAGCTAAATTGGGTGTAGGTACTTTATTGTGTGTTTGACGTCGAAACTTTTAAACAATATGTTAAATTCTTTTGTTTAACTAATTTAATCGACTCACATTGAATAATGAGAATAAATAAATGTTATCGATAAAATCTTTAAATGTGAACAACACTATTTTCCATACAAAAACACACACAACACAAGTACCTATTTTCTTGTTAAATATCTACCTATTATAAGGAGTTTACAAAATATCTGACACGGCTGCAATGGGTCATAGTATTTCAAACAACTTTTCCTAAGGAACATAAAATAATTGACCCCCATACAAATGACTGAACTGATGCAGTTTCCATGGCAGGGTGAAATTTTTTTCGTATTTCGACCCATGTTTCTTTGGGAAGATTGTTTACGTTCTATAATAATTAAATCAAGTATAAAGCATAAGTAACTTACATCAAAATGATCTTCGCAACAGTGTCTACTCGTTTTGGTAGATAATGCTTCCTCCCTTTTCATTAGGTTACACCACTTGTTTCTCACTTTTTTGTCATTTGGAACATGAAAAAAGTATTTTTCCGGAGTGCTAACTGTTGTATTAGTACACAAAGGTACTATACAATATCTATACGGTTTTTGTTTTTCCATATTTACCAAATATTTACGAAATTAAGTAAAGTAACATAAGAACAATGCATCGAATACCGCGATAGTGTTTATATCCTCTTTGACCGCGATTGACTGCGCGCAAACGAGCAATGGCATCTGGACGAGCGATGTGACGTCACGCGCTGAACGGTCAAGCGCTACTTCGTTTTTAGAACTCGCAACTTTAAAAATTTGTAAAAAAATGCGCTTATAAGATATCGGAAAAATTCTTTCACATACTTTATTTAGATTTTAAGTTTGATTTTTCTAGATAATAAAATAGTCACACTCATCTTGTCAATTAGGGCGTCTTAGTGTGTAAAGCAGTATTCTGAGAACAAAGAACTATTCGGTACTTAAGTTATTGAAACTCACATTATTTTAGAAAAATAAAAGTGTTTAATAATATAGAACTTTTACATCAAACTTGGGATTTGAGCTTGCAATATTAAAAAAATGTTAAAAATGTGAGTTTCAAATCTAGTCACATGAGCATAGTTTTGATGAATGACAGTTTTTTTTTACAACTTGGAGAACTTTAATTTACAGACTTACAGACTACAGACTTTTGATTTACGGTAATGAATGCTTTAAGAACAGCAATTTGTCAAAATTAACTAATCAAGAGTTTAAAAAAATGCTTTGACATATCGACTTAATCAGTAACCAATTCAAAATGTTAATTTTCATTCATTAAAGATCTGAACTTTGTTTCTTAAACGAGATTTTATAAGACCAAGGTTGAGAACCTCTGAAAACAAAGACCTCTGTTTCAAAACAAAACGCCTAAAGGAACTTATTATTATTTCCGGCTTAAGTTTTCTGATACTGTACCTAAGCTGTCGATAACTCAAGTGCGTCAATAGTTCCCATGAAAGGCAATCCACTTGAGTTCAAAAATTTTCAAGAAATATTTTTGTAGTAATAAATTTTGTCGTACCCAAACAAAAGTGGCAATTTGTTAAGATGTTAATAGCTTGCAAGCGATGATGTGACGAGAGAGTGGTCATTCGGTTCGACAAACCTGGTACGACATAAAAAGCTTAGGTAGTCGGCCAAGTGTGAAACTCACGCTTTGACAGGGTTCTGTACTTTTAAATTTTAGTAATGAGTTTGATTGACGATTATTCGTCAAAGTATATTCGTAGTTTGTTTACTTTTGTGTTAAAGACTTATAAGCCTAATTATTAGGTGATGTATTTAAATCTTCAGTGAGTAGGTATGACCTGTAGAAATATATACAAATGTCATAATAGTAGAGAGAATGGGTTTTGGGGTATTGTGGGAGTTGAATTAATATTTTTTTTTATAACTATGGATTTTTTCGTATGAATAAGTATTCGTTCCTAATTACAACTTGTCAAATTAATATGCAAAGTACAACAAAAAATATTTAGTACGATACACGCGCGCGAACCAGCCTATCATAAAGTAATCACAGTCGTAAGGGTTTTCTATCTTCAAGTTTGAGGGACAGAACCCTAAAATGTTGTGTAAAATGTTAAGTTCTGTTAAATCTAAAAACCTAATGTAGCTTTCTTTGTTAGAAAATTAATTATTTTGAGATAGCATTTTACAGTTTGAATACAAAGTTTTATGCAGTTTGAAGAATACAATTAAGTGCAGTTGAGCGATCAAAAGAACTCTTTTTATTTGAAATAAGTTGAAATGACAGTAGGTTTATCATAAACAAATGGATTAGATTCGTAGGGGCGAAATTAATTAATTTGAAACCTTTTTTATTTCAATGTGGGTTTCTTCTGCCTGTTGAAAAAAATATAGCTCATGTTATTTGTACCTAATAGTTTTATGACGTCGCTTTTATTTTAAACAGATAAATAAGATTTATAGGGGCGAAATTACTTAATCTCGGTATGAGCTTTATACCTGTTGCTTGTTGAGTTTCAATTTTTTTTTACTTTGAGTCAAAAATTAAGTTAAAAATTATGGGCGAAAAAATGTTACCTATATGTTTAGCAGTGGACTTTAATGGGTTGTGTTCATCATCATCATTATCATCATCATATCATACGGGTTTCAAGGTCGATGACCAACCTCACAAATCCTGGTGTCAGAGTTGTAGAGCCGCCAAAAGCCTTTGACATGGCTCATTAACGACTACATCCGTAGATAGTAGTCAGGACCAAAAACATAACGCGCCTTCTGAAGCACGGAATCATCTTGCTTTTCGGAAAACCAGATTATTAATTCATTAATGTTTTAACCAAACTGGAGAGGTTGCTCAATGGGATTTTGTTTAACTGTGTCCTTACCTGGAAACTAACCCGGAACCACGGATCGGGTGCCGAGCACTCTAGCCACTAGTCCACGGAGTCTATTGTTAGTTAAATAGTTAACATGTGTCAGAGTCAGAAGTTTTTCAAGCCAGTAAATAGTTTTAAGGGCATTGCTTAACGTTTAGTTGCGAAAATCAGCCCATCGCACAATTTTATTATAAAGATATTTGATATAGTTAAATGACTACTGGCAGGAAATCAAGCTCGTTTGAACGACTTAACATGCCTTACGAAGCAGAGAAACCGCTCTTTTCTTACTGCTATGCCTTATCTACTTAGGTTTTCACCACAGTCGATGTTCTTTTGTTATTGTGATTAGGAAAGAATCATTATCATAATATTTCGCCCGGTTAAACGTTCATTGCAGACCTTCACTAAAAACGCTTGGTACTAAAAGGGGATTTACCAACGCACTTGTAAGCGTTGCGGCTGGAGACTAGAGTTGTTGGTGACCGCAGTTGGGATGAGACGATATACAGAAAAATGTTGCTGCCCATTTTCCGGTTCATGATCCCTTAGTCGCCTCTTATGACACCTTCGGGTAGAGTCAGATTGGTACTATTCTTTGCCGGTGCCACACGGACAAGGAAATAATAGTTACAGTTAATTTCAAAATATTTATTTGATTGTTACTATCAAGAAAAATGTAGAATATCAGTACACAGATACTCAGACTTCAAATCATTAGTTACATTCTGACATCGATTTCGATCAAGTATCGAACCCGAAACTTTCTGCACGATAAGCAAGTGCACTACCACTGAGCCATTCAACAATCAGAATTGGGTCTTAACTTTATGCGACTATTCCAATAGGACACAAACACATTCCTATCAGAGATAAAGTCGAAATAAGATTGTATTTAGTGTGTATTGAAGTTATACTAGAAGTGCATTATTAGGTATAATTATGTAAAGTATGCATATTTCTTGAATTCTTAGGGGCGTTTTGCATAAAACAACATCCTAACATGCAAAAACTACTGAACTGAATATCTGAAGGTAAGTCTGTCTTGTCTAGGTTTATTGCAAGAAGGGTTGAATGATGTGGGAAGACATTACTCTTATAAGAAGTACGAGTATGAAAGATTTTTCAAAGCTAGAGGCATAAGGTAAATGAAGGTTTATTGACAGCAGTGGTAAATGATGTGGGAAGACAACATTAGCAGGAGTGCTAGTACTTGTGTAAGATAATTTAAAACGTTTAGTGTAAGGGGTACGACATCAATAATAATAATAAAAAACTACTATTGTGATCTTGATATTGACAAGCACAAATTTAGTTTTCCTATTGTTATTTCCTCATTGTCTTCTGCTATTTATGGAAAATATCAATCCAACTCGGAAATAAAGGGGCGATGTAACGATCATATTCGTCACAGTTTTAGGAATTTCATAATAAACGTATAAAATGGTATAGATTTACTAAGTTAAAACAAATAAGACCCTATAATATTTCACCACTATTCAATTTACAACAGGTACGGTCAACGACAGGTAAAGCTTGACACTCGCAGTTTGTCTTTAGCTCTTGCGGAGATTGAAATAGTTATGGTACGAAATCCAACGTGTCAAGCTGAACGTCCCCTTGACTGTACATCTAAATAGACTTCCCGCTTACAAAATAGCATTGCGCTCGTAGTGGACTGTAATGCCTTGTAATTAGATTCATTTTGGTAAAAAGTCGCAGTGGACGTATTATTGTAAAAACAATACTTCTTAGAAATTTAAGAAAAAAAAGGCATAGCGAGGCGGTGACGTAACACACTGCACTTCACTGCAGCCAAATTGCACATGTGGTAATTTTTACTGTTTTGATTTAAGGTTCATTTTAGGAGAGACGCAGCAGGTATAAAATTGTAAGGAACAAACACAGGATTTTGAATGAGAGAGAGAGGCAGGAGAGGGGCAGTCAGCGCTAGGCTTTAGAATAGGGATTACGTACACAAATTATTATATTTTTTTTTCGGCGGCCGCCTGATTATAGTACTTTAGTGGTTAAAATTATGGTTTGATTTAGAGACGGCGGCGCCTGACTTTACGTACGATAGGATATAGAATAAGAGCTTAAAAAAAAGTACTTAGCGACTGCGGTTCAGTAGGCTAGATATTAATTTAGGTACCTAATGCGCATTAGTGTTAAATGTTAGACGTGGAGGTTTACTGATTAAAGAAGTGTCAGGCGTTTTGCATTAGGGAATTCTAACTTATTTTTTTTAGCAAGTGTTAAATTGTGTAAAGTAATTTATAATTATATTTCAATTTAGTGCAGTGAACGTGCTACAGGTATTGTACGAGAGGGCTTCGTGTTTGTGTCTTTCCCGTCGGGAATTTATGGCTTCGTTGTTGGTGAGTTTATTTCAGATTTCCTACTATTCATTTTAGAAGTGCTTGCTAGGTCTCTTGAAATGATAGGTCATCTGAGATGGTGCTGGGGTGATCAACGACAAGTTTTCTGAGTTAAATCTAGGTGCAGTTGAATCCTGTGTTTTATGGAGACAGCGTGAGAATTAGGTTGGGTTCATTTGATGCTAGGTTATTAGGGCACTTAGGTGGTGATGGATGTATAACGCTAAAATGTGATGTAGGTATTCTAATGTTATATCGATGAATACACAATAAAATTAATCGGTATAACACATGCAATTATAAGACAATATTATTTTAGTAAATTGTTTTTATCTAATGTTCCACGAATATAGTACTGGTTAGATTTCCTAAGTCGCCTAGCCTGTATTATAGAGGGACAATATTTAGCACTCTTACACGTTAAAATTGAGTGTCGAATTTTGTTTCGTTTGGATCAAATGGATATAAAGCAATTTACTTATTGTAGATAAATAGGCAGGAGGAGATGGATGTTATTTTGAGATGATCAGAATAATGTGTGTGATGGTTTGCAAGGTAACCTATTTTAACTTTGGGCGTAGGATTGTTCTAAGGATTTGATGGGTAGCAGAGGTGCTAGGAATTGGAAGGGAGCCTCTGAGAATCTAAATCTATAGGAAACCTAATTCTAGACTTTCAAGTCTTCATCCAAACCCTATCCCTGGTTTTGAGTCACTTTCATTCCAGCAACGCGAGACGAAGAGACCACGTGCTTAATTTAATTTTACTTCCCACTATAAGGTCTAGATCTAGGAAACCTAGGTCACCTAGAAATTGAAAGTGACGCGCGATCGAGACGAATCTGTAGCGCTCGGTTTGACATCACACACAAGCTAGCGGGCTGAAGTGGTATGTTTTATTTTAAATAATTTTATTATATTATAATTATTTTCACTTTCTATTTCAGTTTCTTCTATATTACCACAAATCAACTTATTTTTCTGTAATAAATCTAATTACCAATCCACAATGTACGGGTCTTTTTAGATGTTGAAGTTAGACGATCACGCATTCATGGCCAAAATTATTACAGAATTAAAATAAATAAATTCCTAGTCACAATATCCATTTAGGTAGGTTACGTGTTGTTACAATGCTTCTCAATATCGGCGGCTCAATAAACAGATCTCTGACTTGCGACCTTCGGCTATTTAATACTAACCATATTAAAGAAGCGATTGAGCGGAACAAAGGCTCCAAAGTGTTTGCAAGAGATCTGTCTATTGGGCAGAGCCAGTTGACGAGGCTGAAGACCGAGGATGGCAGAACCGTATCGTCCAAGCCTGAGCTACTGAGGGAAGTCGAGAAGTTCTATGGGCAGTTATACACGTCAACCGGCCTACCCGTTAGCAGTCTGGCCAACGATCCAAGAGCTAGACTTGCCCGACACCATACCGAAGATATCCCGGACGTCAGCTTGTACGAGATTAGAATGGCTCTCAGACAGCTTAGAAACAACAAGGCACCCGGGCACGATGGAATTACGGCTGAGCTTCTGAAAGCAGGCGGAAGGCCAGTGCTAAAAGCTCTTCAGAAGCTGTTTAATTCTGTCATACTCGAAGGGAAAACGCCACAAGCATAGCACAGAAGTGTGGTGGTGCTCTTCTTCAAAAAGATTGATAAGACCCTTCTGAAGAATTACAGACCCATCTCACTTCTGAGCCATGTCTATAAGCTGTTCTCGAGAGTCATTACGAACCGTCTCGCGCGCAGGCTCGACGACTTCCAGCCTCCCGAACAAGCCGGATTCCGTAAAGGCTTTTGTACCATAGACCACATACATACGCAACGGCAAGTTATACAGAAAACCGATGAGTATAACCAGCCCCTTTGCCTAGCTTTTGTGGACTATGAGAAGGCCTTCGATTCGATCGAGATGTGGGCCGTGCTACGATCTCTCCAGAGGTACCTAGTCGACTATCGGTACATTGAAGTGTTGAAGGATCTGTACAAAAACGCCACTTTGTCAGTTCGTCTTCAGGACTAGGACTCGAAACCTATCCAATTGCAGCGAGGAGTGAGAAAGGGGGAAGACGTCATATCTCCTAAACTGTTCACCGCTGCATTGGAAGACGTCTTCAAACTCTTGGACTGGAAAGGACTTGGCATCAACATCAATGGCGAGTACATGACCCACCTTCGATTTGCTGACGATATTGTCATAATGGTTGAGACCCTGGAAGACCTCGGCACGATGCTCAATAACCTCAGTAGAGTTTCACAACAAGTAGGTCTTAAAATGAACATGGATAAGACGAAAATTATGTCTAACGCCCTTGTTGTACACACTCCACTCAAAGTTGGAGACTCTACGTTCAAAGTTGTCGATGAATACGTATACCTGGGACAAACAGTCCAGCTGGGTAAATCCAACTTAGAGAAAGAGGTTAATCGTCGAATCCGACTCGGATGGGCAGCGTTCGGGAAGCTCCGCAACATCTTCACGTCCAAAATACCGCAGTGTCTCCAGACGAAAGTCTTTGACCAGTGTGTGTTGCCAGTAATGACATATGGCACCGAGACGTGACCGCTCACGATGGGCCTTATCAGGAAGCTCAAAGTCACCCAAAGGGCTATGGAAAGGGCTATGCTCGGAGTCTCTCTGCGCGATCGAATCAAAAATGAGGAGATCCGCAGAAGAACTAAAGTATCTGACATAGCCCTGAGAATCGCTAAACTAAAGTGGCAGTGGGCAGGGCACATCGCAAGAAGAACCGATGGCCAATGGGGCGTAAGGGTTCTAGAGTGGCGACCACGTACCGGAAGACGAAGCGTTGGCAGGCCCCCCACAAGGTGGACCGACGATCTGGTCAAGGTCGCGGGAAGCCGCTGGATGCGAGCAACGCAGGACCGGTCGTCATGGAGATCTTTAGGGGAGGCCTATGTCCAGCAGTGGACGTCTTTCGGCTGATATGATGATGATGATATGATGATTGATAAATCCCTCTCAAAATCTTCCCCAAGGCCATGTCAGCCGACTTAATTATCAAGATGCAATTAGCATCTCAAGATCCTGCTAATTAATAAACTACTATCCAAATATCAATCTCAAGTGTCCGTCTTTGAGTCAAACGTCAAAAGAGCAAAAATAATTTATGTCTGCGTTTTGAGTTAAGTTTCGTTTATAAATTAGTGAGTGTGTTTTTAACACTCAAGTGATAATTGCTCCGATGACAGCTACTCAATTTCTGTTTATTAATTAATGCAACACCTCAAGATGCCTATTAAGGACAATCTCACACTTAAGCGGGATTTATCAATTCGACCGGTGCGGTTCAGGTAAATTTTTAAGATGACAACTTTAGTTGGAAGAAACATCAAATCATTATAATAGCTATCTAATATCCACTGTCCATACAATTTGTCTTAACAAATATAGAACGGTCGAAAGGTTTCATTTTCCACACTCCTGTTTAGGGTTCTGTAGTCATATATACATTTCGTTCACGGCGATAAACTGGTAAAATAAAATTTTGAAGAAAATAATTATTTAGGATACCTCCTCGTCGTCGCTTTTGTTTGGGGTGTCGTTAGAGGGGTCTTTTAAAAATAATGTAAGTCTATGTAGATTATTTTTCGATTTAGGGATCCGTTTGCGAAATATTTAGCTTGAAAGCGCAATTTTTCGTTGGAGTTGAGTATCCCACCCCTGCCAGCTAAACAGTTGTTATTGGAAATGTGAAAAAAAAATCACATTAGTAGTTATATGATTTTAATAAAATGGAAAACATATTAATGAGGTATAGCCGAAAAACTGAAAAAGAAAAATAGCAATCAGGCGCTAGTACCTTGTTTAGCGTCAGGAGGTGAAAAGTTTATGTTATGAATGTTATGAAATACTTAATCACAACCTGCTTTTCGATAAAAGGTCCTAAAAACTACGGAACTCTATACTGCGCATGGCCCAACACGCACTTGGCCGGTTTTTTTACGAAAAAATAATCAATTCCACTGGACATGTTCAAAAACCTACGTCTCGATAACTTTGACGCGTTTCCTTTTAGTGATGGCATCTTACTCGTATCATGGTTCCGATCTGAGGCCAGTCCAGTGAAAAGCTCACTATTCAGTTAATAGGTTCTAAACATACATGAATGTGAAAGCTCGTGAAAGCGATGCGTATGGAAAACTGTTTTCAGATAAATAGATAAAGTTTATTGTCACACACAGAATACATCAACAATTTTAACAAATGAGAGTCTTAAATCTAGAATGACAAAGGTGGTTTGACAGACAACCTTTTCATTGCAAGAAAACTGTAGTAGCATGAAGGAAAAAAAATTACGCGAGGTAGTGTGTCAATATATACAGCGTGAATTTTCATTGGTTTTGCTCCCAAAGCCCAGTGATTCTACTCATGATAACAAGCAACTTTCGCAAAGAAAAAAATGTTTTACTCGATCGGTCTGACTGGTCACGTGATGGACTGGTCACGTGATCGACTCATTTTGTATGGGAAGGCGAAATTTCTTATCGAGTAAAAAAAAATATCTTCGGGAAAGTTGCTTGTTTTTATTAGTAGAATCACTGGGCTTCGGGAGCAAAACCATTAAAAAATCACGCTGTATAACGAACGAACAAACGTTTCAGAACGAAACTTTACATACCGACAAAAACTGAAGGGTCGCTGTTTGGCTTAAGCCGCTGTCACACCTTCCTTAATTCAGAAACTAATTCAGCAAATATTGCTCGTTGAAGTAAGTATATTATAATTAACATAAATACCCGCCCGCCTTTGTAAATGTCCTATTATTTGTACCTTCCTGTTTGTAGTTGTGCAATAAAGAACATATAGCCAAGCCTCCCAGAAGTCCTTGAATTTAGGATGGTGTGATTATGGCTTTAGTACTAGCTCTGTTGGATTATGTTCTGTATCATTCACCGCCCTACCCTTACACCGCTTTTTACGGAGTCGGCTTCCTAAATAACGGGATTTAACGAAGGCACTACGTTTCTACACAAGATTGAAACTACACAGAGACCTATATTATGAAATGTATAACAAATCCAGTACGGGAAAAACCAGCGCTATCCTAAAAACCCTAGAAAAAGGACGTGCAGCTTACGTTCATTCAGAGGCAATGCCACAGATTAGATAATTAGTACGGTCAACCGCTTGTCGGTAGAAACTTTTTCAACTCTATTACCACGACATAAGGTCCAAAAGTGTTTCTACCGATGTGCGGCCGTGTGTACAATGCACACAAATGCCGAATAACTGGCTATTTTGATATAACTCACGTAATAATTCTTTCGAAAACCTGACCTGGTTCCTTATGATCACGGTACCATGTAAAATCATTGTACCTTTTGATTTTTGTAATTTTTAGGATTCCGTATTCAAAGGGTGAAAAACGGAACCCTTTTAATATGCCTCCGATGTTTGTCTGTCTGCCCGCCTGTCTGTCTTTTTAGCGGGCTGTTTTTCATGAACCGTAATGGGTACACAGCTGAATTTTTCACAAATTATGGATTTCTGTTGCCGGTATAACAACAAATACTAAAATATAAAAAAAAAAAATAATTTAAGGGGGGCTTCCCTACTTAAAACGTGTTTTTAAGGCTCGATTTTTGTTTTAGCTATAGCGTAAAAACGGGAATAGTTACAAAAGTGAAAATTTGTATGTTTGTAGAATAACAATAAACAACAAATACTGGTCGAGTGCGTGTTGAACTAACGCGAATTGAATACACTTCTGCGTGACTGAGCGTTTAATAGTTGTACGGAACCGTCGTACGTTTTTTACATCAGTCAAAAGACGTATCTTGCTGGACAAAGGGCTACACAAATACCAGTCCGGATTGAATTATCGTAGAGAGATAAGAATATAGAGCGCTAAATATCTTCCGTTTCACTCGCACGAGACAAGAAAAAAAAGGACGGGTTGCACTCCGGGAGTGCCGGCAGAAGTGAAAACTTAAACATCAACGTTGTGCATTTTTGAATATTTTGAAATCGTTAGGGAATAATTTCGGACGAATTGTTTTATTTTTTACATTTACTTATTTTTTTATCAGTATAAAAGTACTTCAACTTCAACTTTTAATAAGATGGCAATCGGCCGTTTCAAGATACAGCCATTACTGCCAATGTCTAGTTGACAAGAGCACAAACATTAGATTGATCAGTTTTATGTTTTATGAAATAGGCCAAAACATCATCAATTTGTCATACAATATTCATGTATTGCGCTATCGTAGACAAACATGACAATTTATATTACACAGACAATCTTCGTCAGATCTGACGCGCCGCTAAAGAAGTTTTCACTTCAAAACTTTAACATCTGACGCGAGATCTGACGCGAAATCTGACGTGAGTATAACATTTTTTACCTTAGATTATGAAAAACGGCAGGTTACTGTTTTTTACCCATCTAAAAAAGTGCCAAGCGCCGCTAAAGAAGTTTTCATTTCAAAAATTGCTGATATGCTTGAGACCAAAAAGAGGCAGAACTTGACATTGGGCTGCATTTTTCACAAAACGATTACAACTATAAAAAAAACTCCTTGTAGTAAGGGTGATGAAGGACAAATTTCTATATGATTTGCTCACGTCTGCCTCTTTGACTGATCATAAGGAGCATCATCTAAATGATACAAAAAATATTGGCGGACATCCACACCCCTGCGTTTTTGAGGAATTAAGTTTTAACTATTTATAAATTTGACATTATAACGTATACCTGGCAGACTATGACTATCTGATTAAATACAATATATAAATCCCCAGAAAAATGGTCTGCCACCATAAAAGCCCTGCGTCGTAAAGTTACCAAGCTTCAAAATGCTAAAATTCACTTCTTCGTCCCGTGATAATGCAGAGCCCTGCATGTCTGCCTCTTCCATTTTCTACATCTTCAGAAGTATTTTAAACAGGAGCCACAAAGGCAGACAAAAAAACATTGTTTAGTATCTTATTTTTTTTTTTTTTGCTGTAACTCAAAAACGCAGCGACGCACAGAAAACTTGTTAGGACCATCTCGATTCGTATTGAGCTGATCTATCATCCCTATTAATATGAATCATGAGCAAATCATAAACCCAAATTGCAGCCAGCACCCTAACTATTGTATAAAGACAACATGTATGTTTTTTATAAAACTTACATCGAATAGAATTCAATTCGTTTCTGCAACCTAAGTTAAACAACCTTGAATTCAGGATTAATGCTACCTTTAAAAGCGAAAAAGGTTAATTTTAAGTAATCCACCGAGTAATCTAATTAAGTAATTTCTAAGTAATGAAATTGCCTCAAGTTTGAAAGACCGAATGAAATAATTCGAATACAAAATAAAAGAAGAAACTTTTTGTGAGTATTTGTAAAGTGAACTTAGGATTAAAATGGTAAGAAATTGGTTGGATAATTTTCGGGTGACTTTTTCTAGAGATACCAATATATTTAGTTACAAATAAATGCTTACATAATAATATCGATTTCATCATTAATAAATTAATTATTAATTTAAGTGTTATCTATAAAGGGTGTAATGGAACAACTTTCCGCGAATAAAACTTTCAGGAAATGAAAAGAAAAATCGGCCTCTCCATACAAAATTGCAAATTTGATTGGACAGTTTGTATGAAGAAGCCGAATTTTTTTTTCATTTCCTTTAAGTTTTATTCGCTGAAAGTTGTTCAGTTACATTGACTGATCATGCCCTTTCAGTATTCGGAAGGCTGTCCCTTACACCATGTATGTCATATTCGCTTAAATGTTAGAAGACGCTAAATCTATGAAGTGTTTTTGAAGTTTTATCTGTTTCATTGTTCATCATACATAATGATACCCTAAAAAAGCACTAAACAAATTCAAACACGCTTTTCAGGTTTTTTATACATATAACCCCGTATATCCGCAACAGTATTTAAGTAACGTCCTTAGAATTCGTTTGTTCGTTCTCTACCAGCGCTTGAACAAAAAAAAGAAAAACTAATTAATCCGCCCTTTCATTCGATTCTTTCGTCAGCTGGAAAATTACGAAGACAATACAAAGGCCTTTCCGTTTCTGTTCACGAGGTCTACTCTCAACTGGCCAAACGACCGAACGATCAAATACACTTATACTGCGTACAAAAAAAAATTGTCCGTGACCGTTAATGCGCAGAAGTCAAAAAATGAGTCGCGGGGGTGAGCGCGGCTCCCCCAGTGGGCGAGCAAATCGTTCATTGCCTCTCTGCCTGTCACCCATGCGCGAAAAATTACAGTCATGGACAAACTTGTTCTGAACGCGCTGTACCATAATAATATGTTTGTTGATAACTTTAAGGCGCTGAATATAACTCCGTAAAAACAAACCAAAAAGAATTTTAGAGCAACGGATAGTTAGATGATTTGCTAAAGATGTCTTGCAAGGCATATTTTGAATAGTACGCACGACATCAAGCAAGTAGAATCAAAACCAGCATAAGCTAAACCAGCGATACGCTACTAATTTCCGAAACCAGAGACCCACTCAAGGTCAAGCGTTTCCACCGACGAGCAGCCATGTGCACCGCACGAATAAAATTTTCTGCCCAGACACGAATATTTGAACAGAAAACTATACAATATCGAAAACGAATATATTGCTTTTGACTTACTATTTTAAACTGTAAAGCAATGAACAAAGAGAAGTAAAGTTGAATTTCCCGAAGATTCAGTGGTATCGTATCCACCGAGCAGAAGAGATAATATAGTCAAGTTATGCCAGGCTTACCCTACTCCAGAAGACTACAGGCTCCGTCCACTGAAATTTACAGAATATTTTAGATTTACAGCATTCGAAGACGGTGGAAGATCACAGGAGCAATAAGGTCCCATAGGGTCGAAATGCTCTGAGGTCCACTAAGGAACTCAGCCCCACGTTATAAGATAAGATATGTCACTAATAAGACAGCAGGCTCCATGGGCGGTGGTGACCACTTTCCATCAGGTGGCCCAACTGCTTGTTTGCTCACTTGTCACATAACTCTTAAATCTGCCAACCAGTTAGTCCATCACAATACCATGACCTTCCGTTTTTTGTATAAAAAGTGAACTACAACACACACCAAGTCACCAACACACACTAACACATTCAGTACACATACACTTCACTCCTGCAAACACGTTCTTTTAGTTACACATTAGAGGGATGTAATATTTTTTGGGTATAATATGTACTTTTTTCACAATAAACGTCAACTAAGCCGTAACCGTACATCATCCGCGTGTCAGTGCAAACAATTTGATCTTTGCCTCTAACACAACTTAATTTTATCCTAAGCGTTATCACTTAGGTACACGCGGCAGTTTTTACTTAAATGTAAAGGTGAGCTAGGATAACCTATTATTAGCTTAAGTCTTATTTACCACTTTTGTTACTCTGTAATAGTTAATAAGCCGTTGGTTATCTAAAACAAAAAAAACCGGCCAAGTGCGAGTTGGACTCGCGCACTGAGGGTTCCGTACAACCACATAAACATAATTGTATTAGTTGAAATTTCAGTAAGTTAATGTGCTAGATTTTTTTAGTCCGACACGCGCTTGACCAAATTTTATTATTTGTTGTTATTTTATAGCTTATGCACTATAAACATACCAATTTTCAAGTTTATAAGTGTTCCCGTTTTTAAATAGAACTAAAACAAAAATCGCCTCAGCGACCATCCAACTTGACCCCTCTCTTATATGAATGTTCTTGAAACGGGAGCTCACCACAATTGGTTATCATTAGTTGTGAGAAAAGTTGTAATATTTAATGATTTCAGACTTTTCCCATTATTTGTACTGTGAGACCTAGCTTCTTGCCAAATTTCATAATTTTAGGTCAACGGGAAGTATCCTGTAGGTTTTGCATTTTTTAATAAATGTGGTTCATGGATCCTAATATATGGTGTTAATTTCAACCTGATACCTTTACCCGTTCGTGAGATAAAGGGGTCTTGACAGACAGACAGACAGACAGACAGACAGACAGACAGACAGACGGACAACAAAGTGATCCTATAAGGGTTCCGTTTTTTTCTTTTGAGGTACGGAACCCTAAAAAATAGCTACACCTACGCGATTTTATTACCCGACTACGGGAGCCGAGAGCATGTGCTCAGGCCAGCTAGCTGTAAATAATAATCGTATCGATCTGATATGGGAGGTTGAGAGTACACCACCAGGCTCTAATTACCTTATTTACTTATCCTTTTCCCCACTGTCGTTTCCCTTGTTTTGCTTTCATAAGTGTCATTAGCGTCGTTTTATGTGTGCGAATGGCGCATGCCTGTCGTAAATAGAAATTGGGGCTCCGGGTCTGCGGGTGGTTTAGTCGTTTTGTGTAGTACGTAGTTTGAGTTTAGAATTGCTAGTTCATTTTTAGTAGGCTGTTTGTTTTAAGATGAAACTGAGCTAATATAATATCATAGAGTAATATAAAACTGGCGTAAATAATATAGTAGAGTTCACGGAAGAGTAAACAAACATTTCATTTAATTTGTGTGCAATAAAGAGTTTCTATCTATCTATCTATTTCACAGAAAAGAAAAGATTTATACTCACAGGACGTACATGTTTGGAACTACAATACACACAGTCTTACGTGAACTCCGGTATAGGTATTTTAGTATTGTTGATCAATGGCTATCTTCCTACTGTATAATGATTAACTCTCCTATTTTATCGATCGAATAAAGTGTGACATAAGTGGTGACATAACCAGATATTTCAATTTAAGTCCATTTATTTATGTATTGAGTTTATTAGTACTATGAGTTTTTGTTACTTCATAATAAAAAATATTTTTATTGGCTTTCCGGATTTTCGATAAGTTTTGTATTTAGCGAGTAATATTTTTTTAACTGATGGGGGCGCTAGTGGACGGGAGGTAGCCTCTTAACATGCGGACGAATTTGCCGGCAAAAGCTAGTTTTCTAAAATATGTTTTGACCGTTGGTTCCCGTGGCACAACATAGACCCTGAAACTTTCGGTATTTATGATTTATACCAATTAGTGGTCCCAATACGCTTGGTATCAAATGTTAACAACACAAAGGAGTTAGCTTTATTGTCTTAACACATAAATATTTACGGTATACCTATTATCATGTATGTACAATAGTGGTTATAATTGCCTGTGTACCCTTGGGTATAGTTAACGCAATAATACATATTGTATTAACTAACAAGTTTTGTCGTGACGGTAATGTTTGTCTCCGTTATTTTGTTTGAAGTCACTGTTCACATACGCCGCACGATAGCGATTTAATCACTTGCTTGTATCTTGCATGTATCCTGCATAGAAACAACCAAAACTGTGTCCACGTACACACGGCCGCACGTCAGTAGAAACACTTTTGGACCTTACGGCCTGGTAATAGAGTTGAAAAAGTTTCTACCGACGTGCGGTTGACCGTACGCCGCACGACATCACCTAGCGACATTAATCACTCAAGCGATATTATTCACTTGCTTGCAACTGCGGATGCATTTCTGCTATTGACCTATAAGGATGAAAAAAAATCGACTTATGCCACGTTTTCCGAAAATTTCATATAACCCGAATCTATTCAAGTCGCGAGTGAATAGGCTACTTCTGGGCAAGCTAGTCCCATCGTCGACCTCATCTCTATCCTCAAGACTATATCGAGGTCAAGAGTAAGCCCATTGACAATAAAAAAGAAAAAAAAATAACGTGACCCGGAGTCCATAGATAGTCACTGTTTTATCGCTTGCATGTAGATTTCGTGGACAGATCTTATTTCTGTTTTAAATACAAACGATATTTGTAGCTTACATGCATTCGACAAACAAGGCCGCTATGGACAATGACCCTTACTTGCGCATTCCTCTTGTTAAAGTTTTGAAAAATCCTGCAAAACATTTATGGCACGGAAAAACAGTGAAAAATATAGGCGCATCTAACTGAGGGTTGCAGCTTTAAGTGAGCAAAAAATTTACGAATAGCTTTATCTTTCACTTTATTTTCTATAGTAGCACAACTTCGCCTTAGTGTAACTCAGCCATTTACTTTCATGAAAGTATGCTGGAGAGCCGTTTTTCGTCGAGAATTCTTAAAAGTCGTAGTTTAATTACTTGTTTTTTAAGCGTTCCAAAAACTGAACCCACATGGGGCGACTTCGTATGTCTGTCTGTCACACCTGTATATCTCAGCGACCACTCATGCATAACATGATTGTCCAACTTAATTGCTAATGACAGAAGTGAAGGAGTTTGTGTATCTGGGTTCTAAGTTTACGAGAGATGGAAAGTATAGTGGGTAGACAGGAAAGTGTAAAAATCAAAATTTAACTCTCCCAGTATTTTAATTATAAAAAATAGTTAATTACTACTTACATGTCGTAAAGTGTTTGCATTAGCACTAATTGACTGTAAACTTTCTATTTCTTAATATCTTCACACTTGCCACATCACTATAACACCACCATGGACAGCACTGCAAAACTCGCCCAGAGCATGGAAGAGCTCTCCGCCTGGTTTGAGTCCCGCATGTCGGAGTTTGAACAGACCCAGCAGCAGGCCGCTTCAGCAGGTACACCAACAGTGAAGAACTTATCTGCGGACTACATAACCTTCAAAGGGCTCGTTTGGAAAGCACTCGAGATGCTCAAGGCACAACTGGCCCTTGTAGTCAGCGGGCTGGACAGGGTGGAGACACATTCGCGTCGGAAAGTCCTTTTGCTTCATGGTGTTGCTGAGGAGGACGCAGAAGATCTTCCTACAAAGGTTCGCAGAATGATAGCGGGGCAAATGAAGTTGTCAACCATAAGTGCTGATGCCTTTGAAGCTTGCCATCGCCTAGGGGCCAAAAAAGAAAAGGCTCGCCCCATATTGGTCCGCTTTGTGGTTATGAAAGATCGGATGGCAGTGTGGAATGCCAAAACAGCACTTAAGGGCTCAAAAGTCTCAGTCTCAGAGTTTCTAACCAAGACACGACAGGAGGTCTTTGTCGCGGCTAGAAAATTCTATGGGATGAAGAATTGTTGGTCCTCGGATGGCGCGATAGTGATTCTTCTGCCAGATAAGCTCAGGAGGAAGGTAACAACCATGCCCGAGCTGATGGAGCTGACTGCGAAGTTCCCGCCGAGTAAAAAATAGGCTGATCTTTTCTCTGATATAGTACGTAAGGAATTTAATGTTCATATCTCATCAGTGTTTTTTCAACATTTCTGTAGTTATTCTATAGCAGTTGTATAGGTTCCTTTTTACCAACTTGCAACCATTCATCCACACATAGGAACATAGAAATGTATAGCACACATAATGCCAGTCACGTAAAGTAAAATATTTCAATATTCAGGGTAGAATAATATCTTTTGTAACAAGAAATTTCTTCACTTCACTTTTTTATTTTTGTCACTTTTTGAGATTCAAGGTTGTTTTTGTTTAGTTAAGTGACGTGAATGTTTTCGTTCTGAAACTTCTTGACAGCTGTTTTTTTTTTTTTTAAATGGCTCGGATACAAGTATTTTAGTCAGTATGTTATGTATTATTTTCCTGTGATTATTTTCACTGTGCTGTTTATTAGATAGTGTGGCGTTTGGTTGTAGTGTGTTTGATAGTGTGTTATAATTGTATTTTGTCGTGACCAGTCAATTTGTGCTAGTGTTTAGAAAGAAGCCAGTTAGTAATTTAGTACTTGTATTATTTTATTTATTTATTGTATTATTTTAGATATATTTATAATATGTTAGATGATAATTTTTTCTCTTGCTCGTCTTCAGATGATTTTGAAAGTGCTGAAAGTGACAGTTCCACTCTTATAGACTCAGAGCCACTGAATGAAAAACTTCTTTCTACATTTAAACATAGTTCGCCATTCCTATCCCTGGTACACATTAATGCACAGAGCATACCGGCTCACTATTCTGATCTTCTCACATCTTTTAGCACCAGCGTGGTTGATGCCATCCTAGTTTCTGAGACGTGGCTTAAGCCCTCTCTTCCCTCAACTTCTTGTTCTCTGCCAGGCTATCGGCTTTTCCGTAATGATCGCGTGGGTGCGGGTGGTGGCGGAGTAGGTATTTACCTGCGAAGTGACATCCCGGCCACCGTTATCAGTACCTCTCCCTCGCAATATTCTGGTTCTCTCGAACATCTCTTCCTAGAAGTCGTTCTACATCATAAGAAAATTATGCTTGGCGTGGTGTATAGCCCTAATGATAAAGTTGACTATTTTAGTTCTTTTGAAACAACACTTGAGCATTATAGCTCTCTTTATGAGCACTTTATCATTATGGGTGACCTCAACACTTGCATCTTGAAGGACGACCATAGGTCACGTAAACTGCTGTCACTCTCTACATCTCTTAATTTACAAATCCTCCCGTTGTCACCGACACATTATTTCCCTAATTGTAGACCTTCCTTGATCGACTTAATTATTACTTCCAAACCCGAATCCGTCATTTCACATGGGCAAATGACAGCTCCCTTCTCTTACCACGATCTAATTTTTCTTGCCTATAAAGTGCGTCCTCCTAAAATCAAAAGTAAAATCATTCTCCAGCGTAATTTTCGCAACATGGACCTGGATCGCTTAAGAGAGGATGCTGAGAATATTGACTGGTCCCCGGTTTTGATGGCCGATAATGTGGATGCCAAAGTAGCTGCCTTTAGAGTAATTCTCACAAAACTTTTTGATTGTCATGCACCGGTGCGTCCTGTGCGTGTAAAGCATGCTCCTGCTCCCTGGCTGACGCCAATGATTAAGAGAGTCATGGCTAAAAGGGATAGGGCTAAAAGCCGATGTAAAAAAGACCCGACCGATGATAACCTATCTGCGTACAAAAAGCTTCGTAACATCTGCAACAGGATGTGTAGGGATGCTAAGCGCCGCTATATTCATTCTACACTTGAAAACCTCTCTCAGGCTCTCACCTGGAGATTCTTAAAGTCACTTGGGGTAGGCAAGGCCATGGATACTTGTAAAAGTACCATGGATGTCAATGATTTAAATATACATTTTTCTACTCCCCCCGTAATCCTTAGTGACAATACTAAATTCTCTTCTCTCTCTTACCTTTCGAATCTTATTCTACCTGACTGTACTCCATTTTCGTTTCAACCGGTCACTGGGGACGACGTCAAGAAGAGTATCCTTTCAATTTCCACTAAGGCAGTGGGTAGCGATGACCTGAGTCTCGACATGCTTAAACCTATACTGGAAGCTATTACACCTCCTATCACACACATTATAAATTTTTCTCTGGAGGCTAATGTCTTCCCTTCCACTTGGAAAAAGGCTTTTGTTATCCCACTGCCTAAAGTTTCTACCCCAACATCCCTGTCTCAATATCGTCCCATTTCCATCCTACCGGTACTTTCGAAAGTTCTCGAAAGTGTCGTTCATAAGCAACTTTACTCCTATCTCATATACAACAATCTCCTCTGTCCTTTTCAGTCCGGTTTCCGTCCTTCTCATAGCACGGTTAGTGCGTTGCTGAATGTTACGGAGGACATCCGTTACGGTATGGACAATACTAAATTTACCATTATGACTCTTCTGGACTTCAGCAACGCATTTAACTCTGTTGATTTTGATATCCTACTCGGTTCCCTCCGCTCTCTTAACGTTGCTCCTCCAGTGGTCGAGTGGTTCCGTTCCTATCTTCATGGACGCCAGCAATGTGTCAGGACCGATGACTTGTCCTCGGACTGGTTGGACCTAATCGCTGGCGTACCACAAGGCGGTGTACTCTCTCCTTTATTATTTTCAATTTTTATAAACAATATTTCTCATGTTATCTCTTCTCCCTTCCACCTGTATGCAGATGACTTACAAATTTATAGACATTTCTCTTTATCTGAAGTTACCGAAGCTGTGAGTGCAGTGAACTCTGATCTTGCTGCTGTTCAGCAATGGGCAGAAAATTTCGGGCTTCTTGTAAACCCAACTAAATCTCAAGCTATAATAGTTGGTAGCAGCAGACTAAGGGGTAGGTTAGGGGACTTAGCGTTGCCCAAAATATTTTACAACGGAGTCTGTATTCCCTACACGGACAAAGCAAAGAACCTAGGGATTATTATAGACCGTGACCTGTCATGGTCAGCGCAAGTTAGTGAGGTGAGTAGGCGCATGCACTACTCTTTTCACTCCCTTAAGCGACTCCAGTACTTCCTTCCCTTTCAGACTAAAATCTTGCTTGCACAATCTCTTCTCCTTCCTATTCTTGACTACGCTGATGTATGCTACTTGGATGTGACTGAAGAATTGCTGAACAAACTTGAGCGCCTACAAAATCTGGCTATTCGTTTCATCTTTGGTCTTCGCAAATATGATCATATCTCCGAATTTCGCGCTCAATTAAAATGGCTACCTATCCGACTTCGTCGTAATGTGCACATCCTTTCTACCTTATATAAGATCCTGAATGACCCTGCCACCCCTGACTACCTTCGCTCCCGCTTCCAACTTTTACCTCCTGATCCCCGCTCTAGGCGCGACTGCATCACTGCGATGTTGGAGTGTCCTAGAGCGAACACCAAATTCTTTTTCAACTCCTTCTCTTCCCAAGCTGTGCGACTATGGAACAAACTTCCCAAGGCTATACAAAGCAGTCCTTCAATAACATCGTTTAAGATGCGAGTAAAAGAGCACTACTTATCGCAACCATTATAATATTATTTTTAGTTTATGTAAGTATTTATGTATGTATTTTAAAAGTTTGTTTATCCTTCTTTATATATGACTTATTGTTTATATTGTAATTTTAAGTATATTAGTGTGTAGTGTAAGTAGGTATTTTTTTTCTCCATATTTTATGCTAGTTTGCTATTTATTAAAAACATATGTTTTCTTTTTTAATTCTTATTTCACACTTCTAAATGCACATTCCTGTGCCCCTTTTCATGTCATTCTTTCACACCAGCTAGGTTGGCTGGAAGAGATCTCTTATAGAGATAAGCTCACCTTTGTAAACAAATTTTATGTTGACCACAATTTTATGTAATTTGTGCACAATAAAGAATATATAAAGTGTGAAAGTGATATCGAAAGAAGAGTGAATGCTGGAAACATGGTGAATGGTGCTCTGCATGCTTTTATGAAGAGTCAGAAGGTGTCTCACAAGGCTCGTCTGGCTGTTCAAAGAGGCGTTTTGTTACCAACACTGATGTACGGCAATGAAAGCTGGGTATGGCAGAAAAAGCATGAAAGTAGAATTAATGCAGTAGAAATGAGAGCGTTGAGGAGTATGATTGGTGTAAAATTGAGTGACAGGATTAGAAATAGTGTGATAAGAGAACGTTGTGGCGTAAAAGAAGACGTAGTGGCTAAAATTGAGAAAGGGATGCTGAGATGGTTTGGTCATGTAGAGAGGATGAATGAAGGAAGATTGACGAAAGAGATCTACAAGGCGAGAGTTAATGGAAACGTTGGAAGGGGAAGGCCTCGGCGAACGTCATCATAACATCCCATGAAACGTCAACTACAGGACAGGGAGCTCCCTCCAGAATTCTAGCTTTTGCTGGAAAAATGTGGAGGGGATGTACCATAGTCACCTCGCTTGTTAGCGTTACGGCTGGCACCATGGACCGCGGTTGTAGGTGACCGCAGTAAATAAGATATAAAGGAGGATGCTGCTGCCCATCCTCCAGTTTATAACCCTTAGTCGCCTCTTACGACACGGACGGTACTATTCTTTGCCGGCACCACACGGGACAATCTTAGGCGAACGTACCAGGACCAAATTCAGGACGTTCTGAATAAAGGCCAGGTTAAAAGTACCCTAAACCAACGAGCATGTATGAAAAGATTGATGAAAGTTCAGGAAGCAAGGGAATTAAGTATGTCAAGATCGTAGCAGGTGGAGAACTGTGGTCTCTGCCTACCCCGACGGGAACAAGGCGTGATGTTATGTATGTATGTACAGAATTAAAACAAACATATTATTATTATTATATTGTACATTATTATTATTGTACAACAATAGTCGATTAGTAGCCAAGGACTGTAAGGCATCAATTGCAGCCCGAGATATTTAGGCGCACGAGCGCAGCGAGGGCGCCTATAGTTTGAGAGTGCAATTGATGCTTACATCCGAGCTAACTACTCTGCTTTACATCTTGATTGTGAGGTAAGTAGGTCCTTATTACCACCAAATTGTAGTGACCAATTAGCGCTCTAGGGTAATAATGTAGCTAGAAAAGCCCGGGCGGTAAGTAATAAAAAAAAACACTTCACTCTTTCAAAATTTAATTACTTACCGCCCTAGGGCTTTTCTAGGTACATTATTACCCTAGAGCGCTAATTGGTCACCTAAAAGCCCCATTTGGGGGTAATAAGGACCTACTTACCGAATATGAGAGATGTAAAGATATTATTATTATTGTAAAGAGGGCCCAAACAGGGGGATTTTTTTTAAATGGACGTTACTAGGCCGAGTGGGGTATCATACTAAGGGCTTTACTTGTACACTCAACAGCACATCAGTAGAAACACTTTTGGACCTTATGGCGTGGTAATAGAGTTGAAAAAGTTTCTACCGACAAGCGGTTGACCGTACATCCCAAAATAGATTTTCGTATTTTTTCAAGACTTTTAGTTTTCAAGTCATAATGAAAAGTTCTTAAAAAAATACCATTCCCTCTGAAGTTTTCGAAAAGAAAAATCTGAATTAATTACAGTCGATAGAAAATTATGTAAGTATTACAGGAAAAATAAAACGATCTTTATGAGTTGCACAGTTTTGTAGAAATCTGCAAAAATCTTTACAAACTAATTTAGTTTTGCGGTCCTAAAAATAGACTTATTGCTTCCAATTTTTTTTTTATTTAGCCCGAAAAGGAGTACATTTGGCAACTAGGTAGGCAATTAGCTCGTGTGGTGCAGGCAAAGAATATACCTACCCATCCCTACCTGTGGGCGTCGTTTGAGGTGACTACGGGATTATGAACTGGATGGTTGTCCTTGGTCATCTTACATACTGCCAACAACCGCGGCAGATAGTACCAGCCCGCAACGCTTTCAAGCGTGATGACTATGGTACTTCTCTTTTTCGGGAGCCCTCGAGATGTAACCACCTTTTACGACACCTCACGAGAAAAGACGGGGTTGTAGCTGGCACCACACAGGATGATTATGTGATTGTTTTGTATGTGTGTTTGACACTTAATTCGGTGTGTTGTATTTGATGTAACTTGGGTTGGCTGGAAGAAATCTCTTGTAGAGATAAGCCCACCTTTGTAAATGTGTTCTTGTTTGTAAAGAATATACTATATTTAGGGATAGATGTACATCAAAACTACCGGTCCAAAACAAATACACAGTGCTTCAAACGAAGGCATTCGGTACTGCACCGTAAACAAACTGGACCTCGATGTTTGAAACGCTAGTAATATCGCATACGTCAGAAGATAACAGACTGCATCATATCGTTAATGCTTAAAATTCAGTAGTATGGTTCACATCGAAACGAAAAATCTATATTTCTAGATTACATTACATTACACATTCATGGCGCTTGCAAACATTACGTTTACCGAATATACAGAAAAGGTATTTTAGATCCCAAGCCACTACTACCTAAAATCAATTTGCACAACTTTCCTAAAGGGAGATGAGTCGAAAAACTTAATGTTATTTGAGCGTCTTACATATTAAGACCACAACACAATAACCGGTGCAAGATTTGAGTTGAAAAGCAAAAAAAAATTCTTATTTCGACTCACGTTTCTTACGAAATATTATTGTCTACTAGTTGAACAAAAGCACCAATTTTCAGGTATTGGCATCGCACTCGACTTTACAGCTTTAAAGTATGCGACATTTCTGTACCGAACGAGTCGAACATTGGCCGCCGATCGTCCGACCACCAGCTGTGCCATCGCAAGGACAACATTATGGAGTTGGCATTTAATTTGCCGTTCGCTCTGCAGATCTCTATTTGCACATCGTTTGACTCTACCGATTGCCTGTCTGCACTTTAAATTAATCCTTTCATCAGTAGTTATGATCGGTTCTACAATATTGCATCAGCTTTACTTACTGGTTTGTATTTAGACATAATAAAAACACTACTTACGATTGAATTCCGTCACTAATTTTAAAAGGTCGCCTGTGTCGCTGAGGCTAATGTTCTCTACCCGCAGCAGGTGTTTTAAAACGCGACGCCAACCGCAACGCTAACAACCGTGGTGACTATGGTAGAATACTTCCCCTCCAAAATATAGCCCGCCATTTTACTGTGAACTTTTGGAGGAAGCTCCAGCAGTTGATTTTTAATAGGATGTTACGATGGAAATATGGAAGGTGCCCACTGAACAACTATAACAACATTTTTTTTTGCTTCTCTATATGTAGGTAAACTATACGGTCACCCGTGTAGTGCCGGCAAATAATTGTACCAACTCATCTCTAACCACGGGTGTCGTAGCAGGCGACTAAGCGTTCATAAACCTGAGGATGGGCAGCAGTATCATTATGTGTATCGTACCATCTTACATACTGCGGTCACCACCAACAGCAGTCGCCAATCGCAATGCTTACAAGCGTGGTGACTATGGTAAATCCCCTGCCAATATACTTACTTAGCTTTTTTGTTGGAGTTCTAAAGGGAGCTCCCCTCTCCTCCAGTGGAAGTTTTGTGGGATGTTCTGATGACATAAGGTCCCAATGAAGTAGTGATCATAATTATAGCATGTTAGTTAGACCATGAAACTGAACAACTTTCCCCGAGGAACATTTGATTGCAGAGCAAAAAAAATCACTCCTCACTAAACAAAAATTGTAGGTTACAAGTTGATCAGCTTATAAGAGAGTTTTTCAGAGATATACCGTATTTCGTCCCCACCAACATGACGCAAGGCAGTTGCGCTAAACAAAGTTTTTTGACCACGCAGTACTAATGAAATCTACAAATAGTTATCCAAAGAACCTCCCCACAAGACGATCCTGTCACGCAAATTAGCACTAACAAATCTTTGAAAAAGATATCAAACTTTTGACAAACTTGGGGTCACGGGTTGAATTCCAAGTTAATTAACTAATGCTGACTGGATCTGGGGTTGAAATCTTCTCAAAGTTGGATTTGAGTTAATATTGGTTTTAAGGGTACAGTGGTTGAATCATCCTGTGCAAAGCGGAACTAAACTTTATTTTAAGAGGGTTAATAGAAAGACAAAAAAGACGGGTTGCACTCAGGGAGTGTCGGCAGAAGTGAAAACTTGCATTTTGAATATTATGCTTTTTGTAAGGGTCAATCGCGCCATTGCTCGCGTACCTACTTCTTTGATGTCATTAAATAAAAACCCGTCTTGTAATGACAATACGGTTGACAGTTATTGTAACGCTTTTTCGATCAGGCTACGGATCTGACGCAACATCTGACGCGAGTTTAAAAATTTTTAGTACAACGGATGCCGGGACTGCACTTTTAAAATACATCTTTTGCGCGTGGGAAAAATCTGAAGATGCTATTGGTATCTTCTGTGATCTATCCAAGGCATTTGATTGCGTAGATCATAGCACATTGTTGCTAAAACTTGAACATTACGGTGTTAAGAATAATTCACTTAAACTACTTAGGTCATATTTGGAAAACAGGATTCAAAAGGTACAAGTAAACAGGACGAAATCACTGGGATCTGTTGTCAAAATTGGCGTACCTCAAGGGTCCATATTAGGGCCATTTTTATTCCTTATTTATATTAATGACCTTCCTTCTGTGGTGAAGAATCTGTCAAAGATTGTGTTATTTGCTGATGATACTTCATTAATATTCAATGTAAGTAGGAAATCACAAAATTATAACGAAGTCAACGATGCACTTGGACAGATTCATGCATGGTTTACTGTTAACAATCTAGTCCTAAACGCCAAAAAAACTAAATGTATTAAATTTGCACTACCAAATGTAAGGTCTACTTCACATAACATAGTATTGAATAATGAGCCATTAGATTTTGTAAATAGTACAGTTTTCTTAGGGTTAACACTAGACTCTAAACTTCAATGGGGCCCTCATATAACGGCTCTTTCTGGTCGATTGAGCTCGGCTGCATATGCTGTTAGAAAAATCAGACAACTTACTGATGTAGCTACTGCAAGGCTGGTTTACTTTAGCTACTTCCATAGCATTATGTCTTATGGCATACTGCTTTGGGGCCGAGCAGCTGATATACATTCAATATTCGTTTTACAAAAGAGGGCTATAAGAGCAATTTATTGCCTGAAGACTCGTGATTCCCTGAGAGAACTGTTCAAGGAAATCAACATTATGACAGTGCCATGCCAGTATATCTATGAAAATATAATGTATGCTAGAAAGAACATTCATCAATTACCAAAAATTTGTGACAGGCATAATTTTAATACTAGAAATAAGCATAAAATTGATCAACCATATACTAGATTAACTAAAGTCAATACATCTTTCGTTGGTCTGTGTATACGATACTACAACAAAATACCTGACAATATAGTGCAATTACCTGAGAGAAAGTTTAAAGAATGTGTAAAGCAAACGTTATGTAAAAAAGCTTACTATAGATTGGATGACTATATGAATGACAAAGAGGTATGGTGCTCTGATATTCCAGCAAAACACAAGAAACACATTGTAAAAAGCCGACTCTTAAAGTAGGCCGTGCTGCAGTGGTTTCTTGCCGTTTCTTTTACGCTGCCATAGCACGATCCGAAACGGCGTAGACTCGCTCTATTTGCATTGTATTCTGCATGACATTCAATAAGTATTCTGTAAAGAATCTACATTGAATAAAATTATCTGAATCTGAATCTGAATCTTACCCATCTAAAAAAGTGCCAAGCGCCCCGCTAAAGAAGTTTTCACTTCAAAAATAAACTAAAAACACAAATTACAGTTTCAACATTCGCTAGAAACTTACTTATTTGTATCTGATACAAGACTTGTAATTTTTGTATTAAATAAAAAGTAAGTACCAAAGTTTGAGAGAAAAGTATTTTCTTTTATGTTTCAAAAATATCAAAAATGTAAAACGATCACATCAATAATATTGTTTTGTCTAAAACATCGTAATTTTTTAGATATTTTAATAAGTTTGGTATCCGTTTCTTTAGCGTTCGGTTGCCGAAATAAATAAGCTGGCTAGGGCCGCACTACCGTTAGTCTCAGTTGATCCATAGTTGATCCTCTATCTAATAAGTCAAGTCAAAGGAACTTAGCATTGTTGGTCAACATGGCTGATCGTAGAATTTAACCAGCCTCCGTAATCCAGTGGTTACAGCGTTTGACTCTCGATCCAGAGGTTCTGGAGTCGAATACCGAGGGAAACACTCTCAGACAAAAATCGCTTGGTTAAACTTTCCGGTTTGATTAAGACTTTGTAGAATGAAAACAATTTGAATTCGTTAATGAGCAATGTCAGAGCCCATTGTCAGCTCAAGAACTCTGATACCGGGGTTTGTGAAATAGGTGTTTGAAATTACAACCCACACTAACACCTAGCTGAATCAAAGACTAATTCGGCATACATTGCTGGGAGGCTTGGTTATGTTAATTGCAACATCCTTACTTCAACGAGCAATATATGCTGAATTAGTCTTTGAATTCAGCTAGGTGTGATCACTCCTTAAATGAGCCTACACAATAAAAACAAGATTAAAAATCTTATGAATTTATCAGGTCCAGACCTTAGAACTTGTGTATGATTTATAGAACTAATCCTCAAAGGCTGCTGGTGACCTGTGACCTCGCATACGCAGCGTCAATCCCTTGGGATCCTTTTGCAATCACTCCTGTTAGGTTTTTTTACACCCATCTTTATCTGGCTGTCCGGTAGTAAAACGAAATCTCGAGACTGTTGGGATAAACAAACTTTTTCAGAAATGAATAAAAATAATTGGCTTTATGGAATTCCCTAAAAATAGGTTAAAAGTAAGTCGATTTGGCGTAATCTGGCCAGTTACTAGTATAATTTGTAATTTCATCAGATTATTGAATCTCTGTGATGTCTCATTATCTCCGCCATCCCCCTTCTACCATCGGGAATCCAGATGCACCGCAGGGTGTTATCCATACTTAGTTGATATTCCACACATTTGCACAAAGCGCTTTGAAACATCTTTTATAATGTGCATGTCTAAGGATTGGAATTCTCTGCCTGCGTCTGTGTTTCCGAGTTCCAAATCTTCAGTTGATTCCAAATCTATAGTTAAGTCGCGAGTGAATAGGCTTTTTCTGGGCAAGCTCGTTCCATCGTCAACCTCATCTCTCTCCTCAGGGCTAGATCGGGGTCAAGATTAAGCCCATAGACAGAAAAAAAATATTGTAACTAGACTCAACAGCTGGCATATACTACGTAGCGCTCTAGTTGGCTGTGACCAACCAAAATATAGTACACCAAACAGCACGTCGGTAGAAACACTTTGGACTTTATGGTAAGATAATAGAGTTGCAAATGTTTCCACTGACGTGCAGTTGACCGTACGCGCCTGCTCGGGGGTGCAGGCGAAATGTATGGTGCGTCATACATTTTGCCCGTACTTCCGAACTGTCGCGTAGGTACAACATTTAAGCGGAAATGCAATTACATGTAAAACTTAGTGTGGTCAATGTTTTTCTAACATTCCATATTATTTTTACGTTGTTTTTATTTTATTTTATTTATTAGGGCTAACAAACAGTGAGCACAATTGGAACTTATCACTAATTTTATATACATCGTACAAGTAGCAGGAAAGCTGTGGAGAGCAGCAAGACAAAGGACATTGTGGTCTAAAATGGAAGAGGCTTTTACCGCAAGAAGCGGTCCTTACACAGAAAACTAACACAACTAATTATAGATTAAGAACACACTAAAAAATACTAACCAATACTTAAGTCATATCATGTAAGTACCTTAAATTATTGTGTAAGGAAAAATAAAAGCTTTTTTATTTTTTTATAGCTGACCCGGCGAACTTTGTTCCGCCTTACAGGCAATAAATAAGCAGATTTATTTTTTTATTACGTACAATTTTTATTCCCTGTCCCTGCCCCTACGCCTACGCCTACCCCTACCCCTGCCCCTACCCCTGCACCTACCCCTGCCCCTGCCCCTATCCCTGCCCCTACCCCTGCCCCTACCCCTACCCTTACCCCTGCCCCTGCCCCTTCCCTACCCCTACCATCCTTTGTCCTTCTCCTGGTTCTAAGCTACCTCCCCACCAATTTTCAACCAAATTGGTTCAGCCGTTCTTGAGTTATAAATAGTGTAAGTAACACGACTTTGTCAGCCATTCTCCTACCCCTACCCCTATCATCCTATATCCTTCTCCTGGTTCTAAGCTACCTCCCCATCAATTTTCAACCTAATTGGTTCAATTGTTCTTGAGTTATACCGTTCTTCTACCCCTTCCCCTACCATCCTATGTCCTTCTCCTGGTCCTAAGCTACCTCCCCACCAATTTTCAATCAAATCGGTTCAGCCGTTCTTGAGTTATAAATAGTGTAAATAACACGACTTTGTCAGCCATTCTCCTACCCCTACTCCTATCATCCTATATCCTTCTCCTGGTTCTAAGCTACCTCCCCATCAATTTTCAACCAAATTGGTTCAGTTGTTCTTGAGTTATACCGTTCTTCTACCCCTTCCCCTACCATCCTATGTCCTTCTCCTGGTCCTAAGCTACCTCCCCACCAATTTTCAATCAAATCGGTTTTGCCGTTCTTGAGTTATAAATAGTGTAACTAACACGACTTTCTTTTTATATAGGTAGATATGCGTTTTCCCGTGGGAATGAAGTGTTTTTCCGCGGTAAAAAGTAGCCTATGTGTTATTCCAGGACCTAACCTATATATGTGCCAAGTTTCATTAAAATCCATTCAGTAGTTTTTGCGTGAAAGAGTAACAAACATCCATCCATCCACACTTACAAACTTTCGCGTTTATAATATTAGTAGGATTTTATTATAATTGGTGATTGTGTCACCAACATCGTTTCAACAACATTTTCTAATATTTCAATTTGTAAAATGTATGCCTTGTTGTAAGACAAACTAGGAGTTTCCTAAAAACGCCTTCAAGTTTTGCTGGAATGGTTTTACTACTTAGCAGTAGGATTTTATAAACATTTTTTTTTTGCCCTTTACAAACAATATAAAAACATTACCCTACATGAAGACAATAGAAAGTTACCAAATGTTCTCCATAAAGCAACAAGGTTCCGTTGGTGTGGATTAAAGAAATTGGGCGAAGCATGGAGGTCCAATAACTTTGGTGTATATGCAACTTCGCGCGCGGTGCCAACAACAAAATCAGAAACATGTGATTGCAATTTGTTTTATTATCATCATCATCATATTAGCTGAAAGACGTCCTCGACGACATTGGCCTCCTCTAAAGATCTCCATGACGACAGGTCCTGCGCTGCTGTTCGCATCCAGCGGCTTCCCGCGACATTGACGAGATCGTCGGTCCACCGCCAACCTCTACCCTGTTTTATACTCTTCAAGTTAAGCGTAAACGATTTATTTATGTTCTGATATTTCATCTTACTTCGTAAGCATTTTATCAAAAAGCAAAAAGAAGCTATCGAGTATCAATCTGACGTGATAAAACGTATCGCCAACATTAAGTAGACCTGTGGAAGCATCAATCACATATTACACGTACTGAATCGATCTCGTAGCTGCTTAAAAAGGTGTTTCTCTCTAAAAGCTAAGCTGGCTTGACTTTGATAAATTATTTTCTCTCGATTCTTTTGCACTGTCGCGTGTTATGTTACAGGTATTTTATTAGAGCCAGTGTGACTTATTTGTCACATTATAAACGATTGAGAACGTCGTATAAAGGGTTAAGTCCTCAATCACTAGACGATGTAAAAAGGGCGTCAATTCCAAAGGTCAAGATATCTTTGATGAATTTTTTTAATCGATCGATTTTTATTTGATCGTCGATTCGGTTGATAAAAAAGTTTACATTACTTTTGATTGCCAACATGAAAAGTTTTACATTTTAGGCAATGATGAGTGTTTTTCATTTAGAAAGAAAAAATACATTAGATTGTATTTTCAATTATTTTATATTTAAATAAATAAAAAAGAGATAAATTAAACAAAATTATATATGGGATATTTGCAATATCAATATAATAAAAAAAGAGACCATTATTGGCATCGTGAACAATAAAGGTTGCTCACTGGCGAAACAGAAAAAGGTCATATATATGTTCCATAAGCTGATAAAATTTTACAGCTTCAACATTTGATAAGTTTAATAACATAACTCACCTACGTTTTTTAGCTTCCAAAGAGGGTGTAAGTGCACGACGGCCATTTTAAAGCTCACAAAATTAAGTGCCGCTTTGTGAGAGCTCGTATTAAACCGCCTTCAAAGACCCAGTTGCATTCTCCTCTTTTTTTCTCAAATTGTATTTTCTAAAAGCTTTTAGAGGAACTGCTGCACGTTCAATTAAAACTCATTCTTTTGGTTCGACTTTTAAAAAAGCAAGTTGATTGCACATCCCAGTATTGCCGAATTATTTTTAGCAATAAACATGGAGGCCACGTATAAGGCTACCAGAAAAATCCATTTCAGTTTTGTTCGCTGATTTTATTATCGTTGTCACAAATTGTTTGTTTTAGTGAATATTGCTTGTTATGTTAAATCTTCATCATATTGTATTGGTCGATGATCAACCTTACAAAACCAGGTGCGCTACGAGTATTACGATAGCGGAAATGTGTCTGCCATATGCGAACCCCCGTAATATACTCGTACACCTTGTGTCAGAGTTATCGACCCTCCAAAGACCTATATGGCTCATTAAAGAGTTATTGACAGCCTCTGCGGTCTAGTGGCTAGAACGCTCGGCTCTCGATCTGGAGTCGGAGGTTCTGGGTTCTAATCCCGGTGGGGACACTGTCAAACAAAAATACCTTTGTGCGAGTTCCCAAGTTTGATTAAGACATTACAGTGTGAATCATCTGATTGTCCGAAAACTTAGATGAGATTCCGTGCTTCGAAAAGCACGTTAAGCCGTTGGTCCCGATTAATGTCTACGGATGTAGTCGTTAATGAGCTATTTTAAAGGCCTTTGACTGCTCAACAACTCTGACACCAGGGTTTGTGACGTCGGTCATCGATCTTGCAACCCACAAGATATGGTGATGTTGATGAACGTCTACTTCCGCAGCTTTTAGCAACAATCAACGGCTTATCATGCCTTCGAGAACCACAGAGGCTACTAATCTGCTGGAAACTGGGTAAGTAAATTTTTGTTGATATAGTACGGTCAACCGATTGTCGGTAGAAACTTTTTTAACTCTATTACCACGCCATAAGGTCCAAAAGTGTTTCTACTGATGTGCGGCCGTGTGTACCCATAAATATTTATTTATCAAAAAACCGGCCAAGTGTGAGTCGGACTCGCACACTGAGGGTTCCGTACCACTAAGGTAAAAATACTGTCTTAGTCATGGACGCAGTCGCGCTGAAGTGTATTAAATCCCTCCGGACCCACCATACCCCTGAGCCATACCCCTGGGGGTAGGGTAGGAAATGCTCTTGGGCCTGATGAGGAAGCTCAAAGTCACCCAATGGACTATTTATAGGGCTGTGCTCGGGGTCTCTATGCGAGATCAAATCAAACATGAGGAGATCCACAGATGTGTAACCGACATAGCCAAATCGCTAATCCCCCTTTTTTCACCTCCATCGCATTTTTTAACTTCATATCCACAGCTCATGCACTTAGGTGCAAGCCAGACACAACGGGCGCGGCGCGCTTCGGGTGCGCCCGAGGCGCGCTTCGAGCGCCCCCGTGGTACACTTTTCGGCTGGACGACGCAATCGATGGCAGTGGACTGTGCTGTGCGCCGGTGGTGCATCGACAGTGCGCCTTAGGCATGCCGTCTCGTCGCCTGTTCAAATCACATGCATACAAAATGTAGGAGAACGACGCGGTGCAAGCCAGACAGAAGAGGTGCGCTGAAGGCGTGCCGTGCGGCGCACCTCTTCTGTCTGGCCTGCGCCTTGGCCTGCGCCGCACAGCATAGTCCGCCGCCATCGATTGTGTCGTCCAGCCGAAAAGTGTACCACGGGGGCGCTCGAAGCGCACCTCGGGCGCACCCGAAGCGCGCCTCGGGCGCACCCGAAGCGCGCCGCGCCCGTTCTGTCTGGCTTGCACCTTAGCTCACAATGCTCACACCCAAAGATTTCGGACTTCCTTGCTCTCATACCTCTTTCCCTCTCTTTCTTTTTATTGTCAAAAAGTGTCAATAAAATGTAAACGCTGACCCAAACGACACTTTGGTAATGCCAACATAAAATCCCTTATTATAAACAGCTTTATATGAAAATTGCTGAGATATTTTCGTTTACAGTGTACAAACAACTTTTAATTTGAGCGTACAACCGTTTCATCCTTCTATTTACATTCGTACCGCCATGCTTGTTTACTTAGGACGCTTCTTGTCAGGAATGTCATTTCTTTACTGAAATTCAAAGCAAGAATCACAATTATTGGACAAGCTTTAGCAGGTCATCTTCGTCATTATCTTCTGGTACCATTGACTGTCCTGAGTTACTCTTCAATATTAATTTTACTGTGCCTCGTAAATATCGGCGTACTGTCCCTTTGGTCTTGCCATTTGCTAGAACCAACTATAGGCAAAATAGTTTTATCTATCGAGCTAGCAAGCAATTTAATATTGCAACTCAAAGTTACGACCTTGATATATTTAATACTAGTATCCCAGTGGCAAGAAGGCTACTCAGTAAACCCTTCTTTATTGATACCAGCGAGTGATAGCGACATCTTTCTTGTGTAGGTGTGTTTAATATTCTAAGATTTTCTTGTGTCTATTCTCGTTTCTCGTTTGTAAGTTTTCTAAATTGTAACGACAAAAAAGATATTATTGTGTTTGTCTCTGAACAATTTTTTGTCATATTAGGTTTCTAAATTGCTCAATTTGATTATCTATTAAGTTTTCTATATGTGTAGATCTGTTAATAGCTATTAGTCTTTTAATTTCATTACCTAATATTTGTTATTTCAAGCTGATGATCAACCGAATAAAATAAAATAAATAAATAAAATAACTGTAGCCAGGCCATAGAAAAATTATACACTACGTTTAATTTTCTTTGAGCTAGGCTCTATGCCATCATAACATCCCATGAAAAGTCGACTACAGGACAGAGAGCTCCCTCCAGAATTCTAGCTTTTGCTGGAAAAATGTGGAGGGGAAGTACCACAGAAAAATAAAGGTACTTAGAAGGAGGATTATAGAAATAATTCGTCACTAGGTGGTGTAGGCGTTTTTCTATGGATTTGACAGGTTATTTTGAATGTTTTCTATGGATCATCGATGATGGGGTTGTGACATGTTGGCAGATGTCATCCCCTACTAAAATAAATTAGCAAGGTATCTATTCCGAGCGAAGCAAGGAGGTCCGAAATCTTTGGGAAGTACCACAGTCACCTAGCTTGTCAGCTTTGCGGCTGGTACTATGGACCGCGGTTGTAGGTGACCGCAGTAAATAAGATGGTATAATACACAGGAGGATGCTGCTGTATATCCCTTAGTCGCCTCTTACGACACCCCCGGGTATGTATGGGATGGTACTATTCTTTGTCGGCATTACACGGGACTTTGCCGGCATCACACGGGACTCTATGTATCCTTATTCTAATTCTAACAAAGTTGACTACCTTAGAGCGGAGTGGGGTTCCAACCTAGGAGATTCGATAAGAGCTCTGGTTTTTTTTATAATAACTATAGTACCTAGTACTACTTCTAGTACCTAGAGTAAAAGTTATTTTGTTTTACACTTACTAAATCTGTTGAAGTGCAATAAAATGTAAAGCATTGAACGAGGTTAGCAAATAGCTTTTGGATAGAAAGTAAAACCAAGATATTTTGTTGCTCTGTTAAAGTTTCAGAGCAACAAAATGCTCTGTTAAAGTTTCACTAACCTAGTTTTTAACTTTCTTGAGCTTTTCATTCGTGAATTTAATTTCTGACAAAAACACTTATTTCAAACATATTAAGGTTTAGAGATGCACTGCAAATATCAAATTTGCGGTGATCATGACTGCACCATTGTTGTTGTTTAAATAAAAGGCATTTTCCGAAAAATTTAAACTAAGAAAATTAACATCCACGTTTCGTTCAAATAATAGACAATATTAAATTTAATAAAAGTTCATTATGAAGTATTCAACTAAGTGTTCTACTTATAATTTCAAGTTTTGCTATGAAACCGACTCAGCAATCGCAAAACAAAAAAACCTGCTGTTTCAACTGTGCCAACATGCTATTTTTTATTTTTAGGTTTCAGTACCAAAAAAGTGAAAAACGGTACACATTTGAATATGTCTCCGATGTCTGTCTGTCGGTCAGCGGGCTTTATTTCATGAACCTTAATAGGTAGACAGTTGAAATTTGCACAGATATTATTATTTATTATTTCTATTGCCGCTATAACAACAAATAATAAATATAAATTAAAAAAATTAAGAGGGGCGTCGCTATTAACGTACACTAAAAACATGTTTTAGGCAATTTTAGCTCGATTTTTTATTTTAGCTCTATCGTAAAAACGGGAAAGCTGAAAAGCATGAAATTTGGTATGTTTATAGTTCTATATAATTAAAATCCATGCATAAGCTATATAATTAAAATGAATAATAAAAGATGGTCAAGTGTGTGTCGTACTCGTGCGCATTTAATACACTTCTGCGTGACTGCGCGTTCATAACTAAGAGACCCTGTCCAGAAAGGGCGAATTCACCGCGAATTGTTACGCGCGAGTTTCTACGCGCGTCGGCGAGGTACTGGGCGTCAATACATCGCGTCCACAAGCATCGCGCGAATTTTCTAGGCTCGCGCGAGTCGAGATACTATGAGCGCCTTGTTGCGTCCAGTTGAACGCGCGAAACTCGCGCGAGTAAATCGCGGCGAATTCGCCCTTTCCGGACAGGGTCTAAGACAGTATTTTACCTTACGGACGGAATCCCCGTGTCCGACTCGCACTCGCACTAGGCCGTTTTTTTTTTTGAATTCCATACCTGGTCCTGTATTTTATTACGTAGCCTAGACGAAGCTTTTTTGGCCGTAAACTTACGAGAAAAATTGGGTGAGTCAAGGAATACGAAAATAAAACAAATTGTTTCAGAAAAAAATGTACTAGGAGCTGTTAAATAGGAAAAGGTGTCCAAATTCAAGAGCAGAATCACACTAATTTTGAATGGTGAAAAACAGTAACTTACAAACTTACTTACAAAGTATGTTATTCAGAACACAAATCTCAACAGTTTTTGCTCAATGCTTTTGTTATACTTTAATTAAAACCTAAAGCTTAAGATTTGAATATGAATAGCGCTAGAAAAACTGCCAAAAAAGATATGAAACTGCGACTCTGAAAAAATTAAAAGTACGTAATATCATGGTGCTTATCCCTCGCCGGCACTCTTTCGGCGGAAAATTGTCTCCACGGAACGACGTTTATACCCGCACAAAAGACAATTCTGCGGGCCCCGGGGATTGCTGATATTTTAATCATCTTGCTGTTCTTTAGGGAAGCTTACTTCCAACAAATAAATTTGGCTTGAAATTGAAGACGCGTATCCACTATACTTCTTAGCATTGGGTTTTTTTTGACACATTTTTTCTCACATGACGCCATTTTGTTATTTCCTGTCATTGGCTTTGTTTTCACCACAGACCTAGCAAAAGCGCGCTAACGCTTACTATATCTATGGTTTTCACATACGTTAGTACTCGTATTATATAGTCTAAGGTTTTCACCTAATTGAGCTTCTTAATTTGTTTCGAAGCTGTTGGTCTTCCGAAAATTAAATAAATAAAATAAAAAATACGAAGAATTTAGTTGGTATCTGTCCACTATATTAGACAAACTTTGCTAAGGTCCTATACTATTAAACAAGCAATATCGATACTATCTTTTTTGTATTGTTTAACTTTTATAGCACGAAATTTAAATACAGCTTATCTTCGCAACCAAAAATAGTAATAGATCCGTTTTGCTTTCTAATAATTTAAATAGTGCTATATAATCACATTTTTGGCAAATCCAACATAAATGTTTACAAAATCATTGTAAACCAGCGATTACAAAAAACTTTTTTTAAATTTAGTATGGCATTTTTGTGAATATATATAAGAATCACTTACATTTAAAAAGGTTGAGTTTAGCTCAGTTTATTGCTATTATTTTACCTCGACTTTATTGGCCCTTATATGTAAAAATAAGTGGAGATTTTATATTTTGAAATAAATTGATATTTTTAAATATATTTATGGTGGATTTTGATGCCTATATGTAAAGTATACGTTTATCTATGATATAAAGTATATAATTGTCTATTACTATTTTTGCCTTAGCTGTTATTCGAAAAAAATATTCCGCTTTAAATTTTAGGTGGATTCGTAAATATTGCGTCTTAACATCATATTTAAATACGATATACACAAAAAAGTAGCTATTAGCATTTAATGTTTTGCAAAACCGTATTTTTACTGGACTATAGAGAGTATTCTCAAAAAGGGTTATAATATCTTATTTCTGATTTCGCGTAAGGTAAAGGCACCAGTCTTGAACATGGGAGCAGTAATGAACACTAGCAAATAAAAATCTACCAAATAAGTAATACCTTGATGCATTTTTAATTGGCAACACTAATTCATAAACTATAGACTTTTATCTGTCAAATGAGTGCAGTTTGACGTTTGTCTACTCTGTTTCTTCGTAATGGTGGACGTCGCAAGAACATATTACCTTTCGTCGCTCATTTTCTTAAGAAAAACGTTAGTGAGGTAAGCATAATGTTACGTTTGTTATTAAAAAAATGTGTTTTTCAGAACAGTCCTTGTTTCAACTGCTTTTTAAATACATTTGTCTTCTATTTTGTCGTTAATTTGGAACTATTTTCATTGAAACTTAACCTCAAAATAGTAGTGTTCATAACTGGATCTTGAATCTTACATAAATCCAATTATGAACATTTGTGTTCATAATTGGTTTTTGGCCACAATCGGCTATTCTTATGTGAATTGAATACTTTTTACATTTTAAAATAGATTGGTCTTTGTAAAATTACCGTAAGACACTCTGTTCCAGTTATGCACACAGGTGTTCATTATTGGGGTGTTCATTTTGGGTTACATTCAGTATTTTCTCGCTCATTACAGTAATGGCTCCGATAAAAGATTACACGCCAGAACAAATGGGCCGTGCTTTAGAGGCGGTTCGACGAGGAGAACCAGTGGCGACAGCGGCCAAAAAATATGGTGTGCCCCGGTGTACATTAAGAAATAAATTCATAGGGAAAAGCCCTGTAGTATGCACAATGGGACCTGCCACAGTTCTTCCAAACACAGAAGAAAAAATATTGGTGGATTGGATTATAGCAATGTCGGAGCGACATTGTCCGGTAGGAAAAGACCAGCTCCTTGACAGTGTTCAAAAAATTGTTAACGAAGGCAAGAGAGCAACACCATTTACCGACAATCGCCCTGGGAAGAAATGGTTCAATGCTTTTCTTGAGCGTCACCCGGAACTGACACTAAGAGTATCTCAAAACCTAACGAAATCGAGAGACAGTGTTACAGAAGAGCAGATCAGGACCTGGTTTTCAGATCTTCAGAAATATTTTGAAGATAACAATCTAGCAGATGCTTTAAAAGATCCACAGAGGGTTTTTAACACGGACGAAAGTGCCTTTTTTCTTAATCCCAAAAATGACCGCGTATTAGTCAAACGAGGGGAAAAGAACGTATACATACGATCTGGTAATGAAAAAGAGAATCTGACGATTTTGATTACGGCGAACGCTGCTGGTCAGCTTCCACCACCTATGATGGTTAGTTAGTTAGTTAGTTAGTGGGCTCCTGTTTCCGCAATTAAACTCTGATTTGGTCCTTTTTGCGTACAGGTTAGTCTGGTTAATTAAGCCAGCCCAGCTCCTTCCAGAAGCTCAGAAGTCTCCTGGGACATTCGCAGGCTTCGCGGAGCGACCTCGTGTTGTTGAGGATTTTAGCCCGTTGGTCGGCCAACGCAACGCACTCCAGGATCACGTGATTGACCGTCTCTTCCGCGTCAAGGCAGCCCCTACATAGTGGGCTATCGGTAACGCCGATTGTGAATAGGTGTTTGTTGAGCGAGATATGTCCTGTAATAGTGCTCACAACTATTCGGAGGTTTGTTCGATTGAGGCTGAGAAGTCGGTGGGTAAGCTTAGGTGAATTAGTGGATAGCACCTCCTTTGACTGTCTGCAGCTCGTTAGGCTAGCCCAGCGGGCATTGTGTTGGTTCTGGGTAAAGCCGTGAAGCCATGTGCGGATTTGACTGAAGGGCAGTGGTAATAGTGGAACAGGACCTGCCACTGGTGTTTGTGAACCACGCCTTGCCAATTCATCCGCGGCATCGTTGCCCAGTGATCCGCTGTGTCCCTTGATCCATTGCAGGATTACCCTGTTGTTTGAAGCAATGCGCTCCAGTGCAAGGTGACACTCGTAGATAAGCCCTGAGGTAAATACATTACTCTGCAGTGCCATTAGTACGGCCATGCTGTCGGAAAGGATTCTTATACAAAAGCCTTCTACCTTCCTTCGCATTACCGCGGTGGCGGCCTCCTTGATAGCTACACATTCACATTGGAATATGGAGCTGTGTGTGCCTAAGGCCAGTGATATTTTTATGTTGAGGTCGAGTGAAAAAGCCCCGGCGCCTGTTCCTGAGTCCATTTTGGATCCGTCAGTATATATTCTGACCTCATGGGAACCGGATTGGTCTTTACCTGACTCTGATAGTTGTATGTGGTAATTCCTGTTAAAGTTATATGTTTTGGGGATCCTGTCGCACGGGGCCTCGCATAAGGGGTACTGTTTCCGAACAGTGTCCCAGAGCGTGGCAATAGGTCCATTGTGGTTAACCCATTCGCCTAAAAGCTTTAGGCGTAGGGCCGACATTATTGCCTCCTGTTGTATATACAGGTCTAAAGGCGGGAGCCCAAGAATGACTTCTAGGGCTGCTGTCGGGGTGGTGCGCATGCAGCCCGACATGGCTGAGCAAGCCAGGCGTTGGAATCGCTGCAGCTTCGTTATTGTGGTGGTAAGCTCTGTCCTGGGCCACCAGGCTATAGCACCATATGATACAACAGGTCTGATAACAGATGTGTAGAGCCATCGACAGATTTTCGGGGATAAGCCCCAGGATCTGCCTATGAGTCTTTTACATTGCCAGAAGGTGATACATGCTTTTTCTAGCTTGTGGTCGACATGTTTGTTCCAGAGCAACTTGCTGTCAAGTATTACACCCAGGTACTTGACTTCGTTGGTCAGGGACAATTCAGTGTTAAAAAGTTTAGGAAGCCTGAGCCTGCCTAGACTACGTTTATTGGTGAAGAGAATTATCTCCGTCTTTGACGGGTTCACCGATAGTTTGTGCTTTGAGCACCAGTCTTCGACGACCTTAAAAGCGGACCTCATGAGGCTGCATAGCACATTTTCAAAGGGTCCTCCTATGAGAATGGCAAGGTCGTCAGCATAGCCTACTGTATAATACCCTCTTTGATTGAGGTCAGCGATTAGTTCGTTGACGACAACGTTCCAGAGTAGAGGCGAGAGTACTCCCCCCTGTGGGCAGCCCTTCGCCACCACTACTCTCGTTGTGGTATTTACAGTGAATTGGATCGCTCTGTATCTTAGCATGTTGTCTATCCACCCGGCAATAGTGGTATCGACTCCATGCTTGTTAAGCGCTTGGCTAATGCTGTTAAAATTGGTTTTATCAAAGGCTCCTTCTACATCTATGAAGGCGCCTAGTGTTGATTGTTTACTTGATAGACTCCTGCTTATGCGTGATGTCACGCAGTGTAAGGCGGACTCTGTTGATTTGCCTGAACTATAGGCATGTTGGTTAGCATGAAGTGGGCTACACGAAAGGGAGTTCGTTCTTATGTCCCTATCACACAATCTCTCCAGTGCCTTCAAGAGGAACGAGGTGAGACTGATCGGTCTAAAGGATTTTGGTTGTGTGTAGTCACTTTTGCCGGGCTTGGGGATAAATACTACCTTTACTTCTCTCCATTGTAGTGGCACGTATCGAAAGGCCAGGCAGCTCCTGTATATTGCAGTGAGGTGACCGGCCAGGAGCTTCGCGTCGCACCACTTCAGCAGGCCCGGAAATATGCCATCTAGGCCCGCCGATTTAAACGGGAGGAAGCTGTTGATTGCCCAGATTACCTTTTCGTCGTCTACTACTCTGTGGGCCGTGGTCCAGTCCAATTGATCATCCCGGTACTGCCGCACCGGCGATTCCCATATTTGGTTGTCTTCGATGCGGCAGTCAGGGAAGTGAGTCTGTAGGAGGAGTTCGCAGGTCTCAGCATCGGTTCTGGTGTAGGTACCATCTGGTTTTTTCAGGCAGCCTAGGTTGCGCTCAGGTTCACTGGCTAGAATATTTTTTACCTTAGCGGCCTGATTGGTAGATTCAATGTTGGTGCAGAAACGTCTCCAGCACTCGCTCCTTCTGGCTCGGATGCGCTTCTTATAGTTGTATTGTGCCTGTTTGTAACTTACCCAATCGAATGGGTTATGATGGTTCATTATCACCTATGATGGTTTTCACGTATGAACGTGTACCCGGATACATAGCAAACAGCGTTCCTGAAGACTGGGGCATAGGCTTATCGGAATCTGGTTGGATGTGTGGGAGAACGTTTTTCGAATATATGACTAATGTATTCCATCCGTGGCTGCTTTCAAGTGGTATACAATTGCCAATAATATTTTTCTTAGATGGTCATGCATCTCACCTAACTCTACACCTGGCTGAATTTTGTGCAAGCAACCAAATAGAGCTCATAGCTCTATACCCCAATAGCACCCATTTATTACAGCCTATGGACGTCGCCGTATTCAGACCCTTAAAAGTTTTTTACAAAAAGAACATAAGGAAGTGGAAGAGCGAGCACCTTGGTCACGAGGTTAAGAAAGAAAATTTAGGTCCAATTCTTGAAGCTAGTTTGAGAGAAGTTTCGAGCGACTGTATTAAAAATGGTTTCAGAGCCGGAGGTTTGCACCCATTTGGACCTGACTATGTAGACTTTTCAAAACTAAGTAAGAAAAATAGAACCGAAAATAACCCAGAGGCTAGTATTTCGTCTACTGACATTGAAGATAACAACTTTCTGAAAAAGCTAGAGACAGAGGTGGTGAACATTTACAATCCACAAAAACTTCATTTGTTTAAGGAATGTTTCTATAAACACAGAGATGACTTACAAGATCAATTGCCTAATGAAGATCTCTCACTTTATATTCTTTGGGCAAAATATAAACACAAATGTCATATTGTAGGAAACACAACAGCTACAACTGAAAAAAATACTGCTACTATCACATCATTATCAGCCACAATTAATCATACCTCACAAAATCTCAATAACATTTCAGCGCCGGCACTCATTGATCAACCTTTGCTTTCACAAAACAAAATAAATGTAACAGATGATGACTCCGAACCCATTCTGGCTCAGTTTGATGGACACCTAGAAATGGAAAGTAATAAGGATATAACAAATTGTACTCCTACTAAAACTGCCCCTTCTTCATCATCTTTTGCCAATTATATGCTCAAGACTAGTAACACAGAAATACCTTCTCCCTTTAAAAAGCTTTATTTTAGCCTGAGCCGGAAAAGAAGAAACGAAGACTTACAAAAGAAAAAATTCCATCAGCCATTACAAGCAAAGCGTGGAGAGAATATAGTGAAAAAAAAACAATTACAAAAAAAAGTCAAAGAAGATGAAAAAGAAAAAAGAAAATTAGAACGAGAGCAAAAAAAACGATTACGAGAAGAGAACACAAAAAACAAAAAGACACAAAAAAAGAAGGGATGCAGTAGTGCAAACAATCTCAAAAAGGCACAGAATAAAAAGAGGAAACGACCAAAAGAATCTTCATCATCAGATGATGCAACAAATAGTGACGTAACGTACGTAGAAACTGGTGAAAGTGAATGTTCAGATATGGAAATAGAATATCTAGAAGAAGAAGATAATGATATAGATATTACAGAAAAAAGGAAAGTAACAGAAAAAGACGAAATAAATATTAAAAATTTAGATTTATTACCAGCAAATAACCATAATACGCGTCCGTCGAGTAGCATCAAAATTGTGAGTGATGTCTCATTAAACATAGTATTAGATGACAGAAGTGGAAAATGCATAGCAGTGCAAGACTCAAAGAAGAAAGCAACAAAACCTGCAAATACAATATCCGATGAATGTGATACAGGAGATCAGGAACAGATAATAAAAAACAGAGAAAGGCAGGAACAGGCATGGATAACAAGAAGAACAGAAGCAAGAGAGCAGAAGCAATCACAATGGAGAAATGGAGGAGGACAGAAGCAAACAACAGAAATAAATATAAAAAGGGAACTAGGACTGGCAAAAGAGGAGAAAGAAGAAGGAAATCAGGCAGAGACAATAGAAATGAGAGGCAAGCAAGAACATATAACAAAGGAGAGAGAAGTTACACAGAAATATACAACAGAAAAGATAGAGAAAGGAGAAACTATAACTGAAAGAAAAGAAGTAGAAGAACAGAAACAGATAACAGAAGGAAGAGAAAATAATCAGATCAAAAAGGAAAAAAAAGAAGGAAAACAGGAATATTTTACAGAAAAAAAAAGAAAAAGAAGAACATTTTGTAGAAAAAAGAAAAGTTGGAGGACATATACCAAAGAAGAGAGAAGAAGAAGAAAATAAACAAGATACGACAGAAAGGAGAGGGAAAGAAAAACAGATAACAGATGGAGAGCGAAGACAGACGACAAATGAGACAGTAGAAAATCAGGAAAATACGACAAAAAAAGAACAGATAACAGAAAAAAGAGAAGATGGAAACCATAGACAGATGCCTGATAAGAAAGTAAAAGAACAGGAAGATACAACAAAAGAAAGAGAATATGGAGAACAGAGACAGATGACTGATGAGAAAGTAAAAGAACAAGAAGATACAACAAAAGAACGAGAATATGGAGAACAGAGACAGATGACTGATGAGAAAGTAAAAGAACAGGAAGATACAACAAAAGAAAGAGAATATGGAGAACAGAGACAGATGACTGATGAGAAAGTAAAAGAACAGGAGGATACAACAAAAGAAAGAGAATATGGAGAACAGAGACGGATGACTGATGAGAAAGTAAAAGAACAGGAAGATACAACAAAAGAACGAGAATATGGAGAACAGAGACAGATGACTGATGAGAAAGTAAAAGAACAGGAAGATACAACAAAAGAAAGATAATATGGAGAACAGAGACAGATGACTGATGAGAAAGTAAAAGAACAGGAAGATACAACAAAAGAACGAGAATATGGAGAACAGAGACAGATGACTGATGAGAAAGTAAAAGAACAGGAAGATACAACACAAGAAAGAGAATATGGAGAACAGAGACAGATGACTGATGAGAAAGTAAAAGAACAGGAAGATACAACAAAAGAACGAGAATATGGAGAAAAGAGACAGAAGACTAATGATATAAAAGAACAACAACAAGATACTAAAGAAAAAAGAGAACAGGAACAGATAACAAAAGGGGGGAAAGAAGAACAGAAACAAAAAGCGAATAAAAGAGAAATAGAGTTAGATGAAGATATTATGGAAGACTTTTTGATTAATAATGGTGTCCTTGTTCGTTACTACCAACGCAAACACTGGAAATATTATATAGGATTTATTCAAAATTTAGTAACTGAAGATGATAAAATGTTTTATAGCGTTAAATTTCTTAAAAGTGTAAAGAAACCAGAACTGAAATTCGTTTTATCAAAAAAGCTTGATCACGATATCGTGCCTAGAGACTCTATTGTTAAAAAAGTAAAATTATGCCAGTATTCTTTACCATCAAATGAGTACTATTTGTGTGATGACATTGACAAAAACTATTTTTAAGTAACTAACTGAAGTAAGTAATACGATTTGAAATATTTTAAGAAAGATCTCATGTAAACAATAGACTGATTTCATTGTTAAGGAAACAATTTTTAATAAATAATTATGTAAAAACATTTACCTGTGTTTCTTCTTGTTTATCTAAAATTTAACACTTAGCTACTTGTACGTCATAATCATAACGTACGAGTTACTGAAGAACGTATATTCAGGTTTGACTGTTCACCTTTGGGTGTTCATAACTGGAGATGTGTTCATTGTTGGATGTTCATTACTGAAGTTTTGGCTGTTCATCACTAGATCACCTGACTAGGTTACGTTTTCTTATTTTTTTATTTATTTTAAATGAAGATATAATATTTTTATACAATGAGACATTAGTGCTATGAATTAATTTACAAATTGGAATAAAATGGAACTTAAAATATTGATTACCTCTAAGATGCGAGAGTATTTATGAAAAACTCTTTCTTATAGTGTGCATGACTGGTGCCATTACCTTAGCAGTATCTAGTCTCGTACGTTACATACACTACAAGTGGCTGTATCAGTGTACAGTAGTAATAACAGGGTCAACTGCAAATTTATGCAGATTGAGTTCGTTTCATAGCTCTGTGCGTTGCTCTGTACGGCGGGTAGCGAGATAACGATAGATTTATGGCAAGACTTTATTACGATCTAGATCTATGACGTCACGCCCGATAGTTTCGTAATGGCTTTAATGTGATTGTAAAAGAGTTAGAAAACATAAATGTATGATTTTGCATCGCCATTTCAAACAGCTTTTCCCACGGAACGTAGCTCGAAATACGAGAAAGTTTATTGACCATCCTTTGCAAAGAAAGTGACTGACACATTAGCATTGAGAAGATGTATGTATTTAATATATTTTTTAAATAAGATAATTACTTCATTTATTCGTAACAGAATACATATAATATGTCAAACCTAAAAAACATGAGTAATAAAATAAATTAGGTCAAAAATCCACTCGTGGCTTCGTCCCTCCGTCAAAAAGTCCCCCCTGGATGTTCCTGGTGCAAAGGTGCCCAATACGCTAGCAGCGTTCCCTAGCTGAATAGCGATGGTCAACCTTTGCATCAGAAAGCCCCTGAACGAGGATCTCCACCCTTCTCTCTTATGCGACGACCAATTTCTCGCACAAAGTCCATGCCCTCTGACCCCCAGCATCCCATTGCTTCCACAGCCACCGGCACAAACAAATAGGACTGCTCCAGAAGGGAGTACTTAGCGTGCTTCATTCTCGCCACTATCTCAGCAGCAGCACATTTTTTTTCTAATTTCGACTAATTTTTCCTGGGAAAAGTTGAAATAGAATTGTTCAAGAACAGATTCATATTAATAAGACTCTAAGTACAGCGACACACCTGCGAAATCCGCGTGGGAACGATCCGCGACGGAACTTTCCATCAAGCTATGCTACCCGTCTACAGATGGCGCTGTAGGTTGTAGTTTAAAACACGCTATTTTAAATAAAAGTTAAAAACATGGGGAAAACGAATTTCCCCAGACATCTACAAAGTAGAAAATCGCAAAATTTCACAACCACAGGCAGGATTCACATCATCGAACAACACATCGAACATCGGGCAGGACCACAGTAGCCTAGTTGGTAAAGCGTCTGCGGTACTTACGCAGAAGACGCAGGTTCGAATCCTGCCTGTGGTTGTGAAATTTTGCGATTTTCTACTTTGCAGATTCATCCGAACACAGGAAGTGTTGAAATAAAAATCATTTTCCCAGACATGTGACCTAGCTAGATCGATTTTCGCTCCCGAAAACTCGCTATGAAATCGTTAGAGCCGTTTTCGACAAACTAATTACAAATATAGTATAATACAAATATTGCTCGTTTAATCGCATTTTGTTAAGTTTTTAAGTATTTCTCATCTGTCTGAATCTGAATTAATAATTAATAATCGATATCTTATTACTTACTTTATAACAAACTCCGTGGTCTAGTGGTTACAGGTTTTGGGTTTGATTCCTGATGGGGACACTGTCAAAGAAAATTCATTTGGTGGGACCTACCCTACCCTGCAATGCTTAACACTGATTGTCCGAAAAGTAAGATGATTTAGTGCTTCGGAAGGCACGTTAAGTTGGTCTTGGTTGCTATGTGATAATTATGCTGCAATGTCTCAATAATACCGTAAATACTCACTATAGTTGCTCAGGACTTGACTTCTGTACTATTCTAAGCTATATTTAAGTAAGGATAATTTATGTAAGATCGAAAATACTACCGTTCGCTATTGATATGATTATAGATAATTATGGAACTCTAGGTCTATTAGGTGCTAAGTTTTTTAAGCTATAATTGTTAATGACTGTTTGTTTCCTTAAATAAAAAAAAATGTCCTAACCAAACTGGGAAAATCACACAAATTTATATTTACGAGTATATGACAGTCTCCCAACCGGGTATCGAAACCAGAACCTCCGGATCAAGAACCGAGCGTTGTTACTACTAGATCACGAAGGCTGCAAAGAGCAAAGAAAATAAGTACCAACTGCAAACTTAAGTGTGTAATTCTATACAAGTAATATGAAAATACCTGTGGAAAATACAAACTTACCTATGCTAGATTTTTTATAAATGTTCAAATAAAATATACAGGCAGGTAGATAACCAAATCAGAATCCAAATTTATAGAACATTAAAATAAGCTCAATGAAACCTATTTAAAGTGCATTACATGTTTATATGTTGGTGGTAACGGAACACTCCTTAAATGTATAAATTTCCACAGACCAATGGATACTGCTGCAAGATACCTTGCATGGAGACTCTATGTCATGCAAAGTTTCATCAAGATCGTTTGAACCGTTTTTGCACAAATTTAAATTTTCAATTTTCGTTGTATGATAGCTTTACCCTCAAAATGAGAGCTAGCAATAGCAAGAAACGATGGAAGAAAAGGTGGATTTGCAAAATGCTCTTAATATTAAAATATGATGTCAATCGGACTATTTGTTTTGCCGTCAGGCCAAAGCGTGTCGGACCGACCGACCGACTGACTAACCCACCGACCGTCCGACGAACGGTCATTTTTAGGAAACTTGTAAAATATGAAAAACATTTTAAAGAAAATTTTAAAAACTTTTTTTTGCGATCACAATACCTTTCTTGCTCCGCTCGAAAGTAAAAATGATGACTCAAGGTGTATTAATTCACAAAATATGCGACAAACAGAAAGTCGGTCAAGAAATCGTAAGAAAAAGTTAATTGCCATAAAATTCACATGAAACTTTTTACGTCGAAAGAAAGTAAATAACGCGAAAAAGATATTTTGAGGAAAAACGCTTGGTTTCGCTCAAAGAGTCGTCTGCTCTGTTAATTGCCCGATGAAGATTCTCAGTGTCTTCATTTCCTTTATTAAATTGTTTTAATTAAAACACGGTAAATTTAATTTTTTTTTGGAAAATTATCGTTTTCAACACTTAGAAGGCAGGTTAGGCCAGGATCGCGGTTATTATAGATACCTTTTGTTGTGGGACCATTTAAAGATGATTGGTGGCTTGAAAACCTAAAATCAACATGAAAACTGGCCACTAGCCTACTTGATTTAAAAACAAATTAAATTTAAAGTAATTCAGTTTCACCTTTCAATGTAATTCGTTTTAATAGATAGGAACTGACTCAATAAAATAGATCAAACAATAAGTGACGAAAAGCGTTCGTTCACTTAGAAAAAAGTTGTTGTTACTAATCCTCCCAAGAGATTAGAGCTGGCAACACTCTTTTAAAGAATTGTCTTAACGGGACAACGTTTATTCTCGGTACAAAAGGCAATCCAGCGGTGCCCCGAGGGATTGTGGCACAGAATAAATCTGAAGAAATGGAGAACTGGCTACTTGTACATACGTTTTCCTAATTCCTTATTTTTCCCCGATCTATCACAATTCATACGATGAAGTCCTCTAGGCCCCACTGGAACAGATGAAAGGTACTTTCAATCCATCAATCGGAAACGTTTTATCATAGCGCCATCACCGAAAGTTCCTTTAAAAAGTAAATTCTGTACAAATTAAAAATAAATTCAATGACACATTGGTCTTAAAACCGTTCTTATTTTAATAGCTGTATAACCTTATTTCGCGCTGCGTTGTCATGCTTGACCTGCTCTTGACTGTATGATATTTTTAAGACCATCAGCTGAAAGACATCAACTGCAGAAAAAATCTTCTCCAAAATTTCGTGAGGACTCGGTCCAGTGTTGCCCGTATCCAACGACCCAAATCGTCAGATTTCCTTGCGGGAGCTTCTCACGCTACATATCCTGGTTCGTGTTAGTTATTTTAAAGATAACCACTATTCACGTAACTAGAATTTATTTCAATGAAACTATTGTCAAGATTTTCAAAATTGGGGTAGCAGTACTTTAAATCTTAAGTTGAAACATCTATCCGACTGGGTGAGACTAGGAGACCTATAGCACAGGGTCTACCTAGTTTAGGCTCCTGCCTCTCACAAGTTTCAGATTTTATTATAAGAATTACAAGATTATATGTACTTAAATAAATAATAAAATAAATAAAATAAAAAACGTATTTATTTCCTCACACAAACAAATTAAGACTATAATGGTATCAATAACCTAAATTAAAAGAAAAACATGATTATCTTTGTGAAGGCTGGCCCCTAAACTAGGTAAACCTGTACTATAGGTAACAAACCTGTTACTTAGCTGTTAAATATCTGAAAAATCTGTAGTGAGAGAAAATAAACACATTTTATTTATATTTTGTATACGCTTGTTATAGTTAAAATTGAAGTAGTAATTAATAAATGTGACTCTAAATTTTTACCCGACTACAGCAAAAAAGGAGGGATATGATATTGGCCAGTATGTATGAATGTTTATCTGTTCCCTCATAACTTCTTAAATTACTTATTGTAATTGTACAAATGAGGTATAGCGTTTTATTATCCGCTGTTTATAGAACACAAGACGACACATTAAATTGAATGTGGCGCCCTCTAGAGAAGATTAAGTCATGCAGGTAAACAAAATGTTTCAATGATACCGTGTTGGGTATCAAATGAAAGGGCTTAATGAGCACATAATTTTTTTTTTCTTCATTATTTATAACCTAAAATAATTTTAATAAAACATTTCTGAACGACACTATGAATGAATATTTATTAAATATCATATAATAGTTTATACATAACAATTTCAGATGACAATATTTTCTTGTTTCACACTTTTTAGAGCCAGATTTGCCAGTAGTCGGGTTCTAGTTTTTAGAAAAAAAAATTAAGAACTGTAACATATAAACTTAAAAAGTAAAGTAAATCTACTATCTAATCGGCTTTTTGTTTCGACTATATGACTTTTTATTCTGTGGATTGTGATATTTCAGTCATCTCTCCATTTCTCCCAGTTTGCTCCCAACGGTCGGTTACGAATAATAACTTTTGCAACTGTATAAACGGGTTTCAAGATACCAAATTATGTGTATTTCTTTCCTTTTTCCCCAACTTTGTAAAGTTTAATTTTCCTTCGCGGCTTTTGATACAGGATTTTTTTTGTAAAGGTATAAAATTAAACTGTTGGTTAATTTTTAAAGATGTAAACGTCTTGGATACGTAATATTTATAACTTATATTAATCTTCTTTTTATTAAATTAGGTTTTAACGGTTACTTGCAAAGCTGAATTATTGCAATTTCACGACACTTTTCTGTTCTTTTAGCTATTTACGGTTCCCAAAGGGGGCCCAAATTTTTAATTGTCGCTAATAGGTACATGCTAAAATAATTTTTGTAATTTTTTTAGTAATCAAGACATGATGAAAAATAACAAAAAAAAATACTATCTCCGAAGTTTGTGAAAGGAAAAATCTGAATTAATTACAGTCTATAGAAGTTTATATAAATATTACAGCAAAATAAAACGATCTTTCTAATTTGCACAGTTTTTTAGAAATCTGCAATAAACATTAAAAAATAAATTTAGTTTTGTGTTCTAAAAATGGATTTTATTGCTTCCGAAAATACTAAAAGTATATCAGAACCCTCAGCGCGCGAATCTGACTCGCACTTGACCGGTTTGTTTCAACTCAAACTCAAAATAGTTTATTCATTGTTGGATATTAAAATGTCTTAATGACATCAGCTAAACTACATCGCTTCACAAACAAATTGGCGCCATGAAGGAAAAAAAAATCTTTACTACTCTCAGTTATGATGAAAAATTACAAAAATTACCCCCCCCCCCCCCCCCTTTTTCCAAAATGTACAGGATTTAAAGAATTAATTACAGGAGATAGAGGTTTATATAAATATTAGATCAAAAGCAAAACGATTTCTCGAAACAAGTAAAAGCACATTTTTCTTCGGCAAACATTTTCTTCTTATCATGAGTAGCATCACTGGACTTCAGGAGCTAAACCAATGAAAATTCTCGCTGTCTTGCTGCATCGTAACTTACAAGCAACTTAACACTGTTCAACATAGAGTGGCGACTTGAAAGGGTTATAAGTATATGTTAGTCATTAGAGCCGGCTAAATTAAGTGCCGCTTTGTGAGAGCTCGTATTAAACCGCCTGCAAAGACTCGCTTGCATTCCCCTGCATTTATTTTTCAATTTTATTTTGTAAAAGCTTTTAGAACTGCGTTTGAAATTAAATTTTTCTTTTGGCAAAGAGAAAAAGAAGTTGACGTATTTTAACCCTTTAGACGCATAACACCACATTTTGACCTATATTCGTTTGGAAAAGTTGTTAAGTTTCATGGGCAGATTCACATCCTTAAGGCTTGTTACACCTCTTCTGTTACACCTTGTATGAATAAAGTATAGGCACAGCATTTTTAGGGTTCCGTACCCAAAGGGTGCCAACGGGACCCTATTACTAAACCTACGTCGTTATTCTGACTGTTTAAGGTGATCTGTGACGGCCAGCTTAGCCCCGAAGGCAACTAGATGGAGCCACTGCTGCAAATATAAGGTTTTATTTTTTAATTGAATAAGTACCAACCGTATATGTGCAAAAAGTTGATTCGCGTAAATATCATCGGGCAACTTCAACGCCTAACAACAATTTCGATAAGAAAAATATCTCCATATGTCCACTAAAGTCAAATACTCTCGTCAGTCCGTGTTTACATGAGTACAATCACTCACACATGCACACAAAGCACAAACGTACAGTTTTGACCGCACGCCCACAATCATAATATTGAACCAAAAATTGCTAACAAAAATAGTACTTCCAGTACTTTAACTGTATTTTTGTATTTATTAGCGAAAAATTTAACTAAAAATAGCAGTATTCGTTCGTATTTCAACACAATTTAATGTCCCGCGTAAGAATGCAAGTCATTTGAATTTTTGTATGGAAAATGGATCACCTTAAGTTAAAAATAATAATCCACATACAAGAAATGTTCTTTTTTATTTTAGGTCTATCGTAAAAACTGGAACACTTACAAATAGTACATAAGCTAAAAAATAACAGCAAATAATGAAAACTGGTCAAGTGCGAGTCGGAGTTGAGCAAATGCGCGACAACGCGTCCCTAATATAACGGTATCGTGTTACCATAGTGGTAAAGAACCCTCAGTGCGTGAGTCCGACTTGCACATGGACGGTTTTTTACTTTGCGCAAAACAGCAGCACTGTTAGTTGGTGCCTATGAATCAACTATTTTAGTGTAATAATAGTTATTCCGATAGTAACCTGTTTACAATACCTACCACCCATAGTGGCAGATGAAATAGCAAAACAATTTTCACTCCAATGACAAAACACATAAATTTTCGTTTTAATACGTTTAAGCGTTATTTCGTTTATGCAAAACAGTGTGTTAATGCAATTCTAAAGAAGAATGACTTTTCCCGTTGTGTAAATTGTCCTTAAATAAGAATTATTGCAAATATATTCAGTGACTTAGGGGTTAATTGGTCCAATATACAACTCATCCTCGCGGCTGAGAAGACGCATTCTATATAAAAAAAAAACAAATTTTAATCAATCTCATTCTATAAAAAAAAACGGTCAAGTGCGAGTCAGACTCGCGCGCCGAGGGTTCCGATATACCTATAGTATTTTTGGAAGCAATAAAGTTCATTTTTAGGATCGCTAAACTAAATTTGTTTATAAGGCTTTTTGCAGATTTCAAAAAAACTGTGCAACTTAGAAAGATCTTTTTATTTTTGCTGTAATAAATACATATACTTCTATCGACTATAATTAATTTAGATTTTTTTCATTCACAAACTTCGGAGATAAGGGGTTATTTTTTAAAAAATACAAAAATATATATAAGAATGTACAAGTAAAACCCCTTTATATGATACCCCACTCAACTTAGTAACAACAATTTGAAATTTTGCCCCCCCCTATTTGGGCCGCCTTTACATTAATAGTTATATTTATTTTTTTAAATCTTTCAACTGCAATTCAGTTGGGCAACCGTATTCTAAAACTATTCCAAATTTTAGGTCGATAGCATGAATGGTTGCTGAGATATACATGTGTGACAGACAGACAGATGGACAGACAAAGTCGCACCATAAGGGTTCCTTTTTTTACCATTTTGGTATCGGAACCCTAAAAACAAGTCTACTTTATTATGAAATTATGTATCAGGAGAATTTTATATATCCATATAACTAAATCGTTAAATGTAAGTAATGGTATAATTTATAGCTTAGTTTGTACCCCATCTGGTTGGAAATAAATGTTTTTATCTGAGGAGTGATTGTATTAGCAAATTGACACTTCAAGCCTCCTGATTTAAAAGCACTACTACTTACTGGCACGATCACCATCATCATAACGGTTGAAAGATATTCACTGCTGGATAAAGACCCTTTAAATAAATAATGTGTCTGAAACTCTTGATTAAAGTTTCGGATTTCCTACCTAACCTACCGAGTTGACCCTTTAATGTTTAAGTAAAAATAAGGGTCAACTCACCCTGGCGGATGAAAATCCTTCGGTTGAATAGACTACTACGTCTATTCATGGGCGGTCTTCAGTTCGGGTGTAAATCTTAAGCTTGTTGTTGACTATCTACCCTCGAGCTAGTGAATATTAAACGACACATTACAAGGGACGAACTTTACCCGCACATCCTTTCAAAGTTTAATTATAATTCATTATGACTTTGTTTAAATTAGCACATATTTGAAGAGCAAAGACGTAATTTAGAACAGGTGAATTTTAGCTAATGATAGAAAATAGTTTTAATCCCGATTTAAGAAGCTCTGACTGACATGCTCCTAATGAAAATGGTCAACCAAAATACTTTTTTACTTAAGAATAAAATCTCTACGATTGCATTATGATGGTACGATACGTTGCGTCATTCCAGCAACACAATCGGGAGATCGCGTTTCACTACTGGTCACAAATCTGCTGGTCGCGCTACCACTCCCAGTGAAATATAGCCCTTTCTACTGTGGCCGCAGGGTGTAGCGACTCTGGTGTCTAGTTACGGACACTAGTAGCGCAACCAGTCGCGCCACTAGTCGCGCCACCAGTCGCGCCACCATGGTGTCCCAGTGAAATACCGGCCTAAGGCTTTTTTTATGTAACTAGCTGTTGCCCGCGGCTTCGCTCGCGTGGATATCATATTTAGGTTGTTACCGGTTTTCCGAAGCAATGAGAAATTTTCCCGTCATTTCGGGGTAATTTTAAACTAAGGAAAAACAGGACTAACCCTGCGCAAATCAATGAGTATAATTCAAGATCCAGATGAATTTTATATAATATACAGACGTTACTCATAAGTTACTCAGAACAGAGGAACTTAGCAGCAGTATCCTAACAAATGTAAAGAGAGAGATGAGAGACACCTTTATGTAATATTTCAAAACAGAGCCAATTCGCAGAAAAAATTGAGAAAAATTAAAACCCTCTCCCTCCCTCTCCCCCCTTCCTCTCCCCCTCCCCCTCCCTCTGTCTCTCCCCCTCCCCCTCCTCCCTCTCCCCCTTCCCCTCCTTCTCCCTCTACTTTACCTGTACCTGTACCAGTACCTCTACCTCTCTACGTCTCTACGTCTCTACGTCTCTACGTCTCTACCTCTCTACCTCTCTACGTCTCTACGTCTCTACGTCTCTTCGTCTCTACGTCTCTACGTCTCTACCTCTCTACCTCTCTACCTCTCTACCTCTCCCTATCCCTAACGCCGCCTATTTAACCGCTATCCCTAACATAGAAACGACACCCATATTTATTTTTAGACATTTCAAACCTATCGCACCCCAACCCCATCCCCAGGGGATGATGGTATTTCACGTCCACCACGTTGGATTTCAAAAGTGATGTAGTTTTCGTAATCAGCGACCCGATAAACCATTCAAACGACACCCATATTCACATTTCAACCCTATCGCACCCCAACCCCATCCCAAGAGAATGATAGTATTTTACGTCCACCACGTTGGATTTCAAAATTGTTGTAGTTTTCGTAATCAGCGACCCGATAAACCGTACAAACGATACCCATATTGGTTTTTAGACTTTTTCACCCCATTTCCCTTTTTAAGGGGTTAAATTTGGGGTGGAATTTCAATAACAGTGATGAACGTTGCATAGAATTACATCATTAATGCCTAAATAATAAATTATGTGGATTTTACTTTAAAAATAAAGAATTTTCAACTTCATCCCCCTTTTCACCCTTAAGGGTGTCGAATTTTCAAAAACCCTGAGACACATAAATATTAATTTTTAGTCTTCAGCCTGAATACAAATTTTGAAGATCCTAACTTCAAAACTGACGGACTATCATACAAATTTTCATCCCCTATTTTACCCCCTTAGGGGTGGAGTTTTGTAAAACCCTTTCTTAGTGCTCCCTTAGGCCTTATAAGGAACCTACATGCCAAATTTGGAATCTCTAGACACAGCGTTTTGGGCTGTGCGTTGATATGTCAGTCAGTCAGTCAGTCTTCTTCTTTTATATATATAGACAAGTGAGCAAAGAAGCAGGTGGGCCACCTGATGGTAAGTGACCACCACCGCTCATAGCACCTATGTTCTTATTAATATATTAATTTGACACTAATAAGACAGAAAAGCGCGTTTTCCACCCTGAGAACTAAAATGGTGTGTAAAACATGTGCCGGTAATATTACTGCCACTCGCATACCCTTCAAACTGAAACGCTGCAGCTTTACGGCAGAATTAGGCAAGGGGGTGTTACTGCCTCAGATAGACTTTGCACAAAAGCCTTAACACCAGCAAGGGCTGCGTCTTTTCCTTGTTATTCTCCGATTCAAGGTCCCTTGACAACAACCTGATATAAAAATTAATAATCATAGATGCAATGTAAAATGCTGCGATACAAAATAATTTCACTCCGAATTATTTCGTAGCATATGCTTTTCTTTTTTTTATACTTTATTCTTGATGTATTATAATAGGTTTTACATATCTATCTAAACTGGAAAACCAAATCCTTCTTCAAGATTAATTGTGTCTGCTAAGTTTTAAATTGGTTACAGAAATTATTCATAAACTTCTGTACCGTGACGTTGATGGGTCCTAATGAAGGTGAATATAATTTTGATTAATAGCACTGGAAAATAATATTAAAAATGTCGATGTCATTAAACCTCGGTTCATATTTTTTTATATAATTTTTGGTAAACTACTTTCCGAAACTGGGTTTGTGATCATCAATGTACAAAAAAAAATGGTGAACAGCGGGTCTGTCTCGCGCACCAAGCTGATGCAAATAATAATATATATACAAAAACTTAATTATTAAACTCATTCCCATTTTAACCCTCTTTAATGATGAATTAGTAAAACAATGAAACAGTTATTACTTATTACGTATAAACAGCTGCCTAAACACCAATTTTCATATTTATTACTTCTGTAAAATTTATTACTAATGACGAATTTCCATAAAAAAAACTTATTAATCACTACACCTTGTCAGGTGAATTGATGATTTCGGCGAAATGGCAGGAAAACTGTAAACTGTCGGCAAACTGTAAAATGGCGCCAGCAGATTGTAAACAGGTTTATCTCGTTAGGTTAGGTTCGGTAAAGCCAATCTAACCTATCAAGAGCATGCTTGCCGCGGTAGCGGCCGGCGAGTGCCAGAAACGAATTACGCGCCGTTTTGTGAAATGCCGCGGCATTATGTAAAATGACGAATTAAAAATTTCTCGGCATTTTGTAGGATGCCAAGGCATTTTATAAAACGACGAATTATACTATTTGCCAGCGACAAATAAACCGTTAATGAATTTTAACAGAATACCGGTAGACCATAATTACTTTCCAGATTATTTTCAAGCTTATATAAGTTTTATGATTTTTCGGGTTATAGCAAAGAAATGGCGGACTGTCACAACCAAAGATTTCGGACCTCCATGATTCAAATGTCAAATCCATAGAACGACGCCTTCACTAACTTGTGAAGAATTATTTCCTTAATCCTCCTTCTAATTACCTTTATTTTTCTGTGGTCACAACAAAAAGTCTGCCGTCTGCTGTGGCCTCGGGCTGTGCCTTTTAGTTTCATCATAAAATCCAATGAAACGTCCACTACTCCAAAACGGACAGGGAGCTCCCTCCAGAATTCTAGCTTTTGCTGGAAAAATGTAGAGGGGAAGTACCATAGTCACCTCGCTGGTTAGCGTTACGGCTGGCACCATTGACCGCGGTTGTAGGTGATCGCAGTAAGTAAGATGTAAGATACAAAGGAGGATGCTGCTGCCCATCCTCCAGTTTATAACCCTTAGTCGTCTCTTACGACACCCACGGGTATGTATTGGTTGGTACTATTCTTTGCCGGCACCACACGAGACACGGGGCCTTTTAGTTTACCAATGCCATATCTGGCTAATTTTCGCTGGTGTCCTACTTGTATTTTTAAACATATTTTGTTACCCTTTTGTATTCTTAAACATATTTTCTTATTTCTCGCTTACCCAAGTGGGTACTCTTGAGTAAAATGTTATTCTTCTAGATCCACCGGCTTGAGCTGTGAGTGTTCTATCAGTCAGTTACGAGATTTATTATGTAGAGAATTTAACTTATCGAATTTATCTTACTTTCTTGTCTATGTAAGTAATGAACGGTTATTTCTACAAAAACAATCAACCTTTACAACTTCAGGACTTAGAAACGAATATATTTACTTTGAAATTATTATATAAAGCGTCTCACTAAGACAAGTAAAAGTTTATGTTTTAATCTAAATATATAAAAGAGCATGTCCTGACTGACTGATTCATCAACGCCGAGCCGTAACCGCTATAGATACAGATCTGAAATTTTGTACACAGGTTCTATGCATATAAAAACCACCCACTAAGAAATAATTTTGGAAAATTCATCTCCCAAGGGGGTGAAATAAGGGATGAAAGTTTGTATGAAAGTCCTTTGTTTCTTGAGCTAGATTCACACAAATTTGAATTTAAGCTTCTGGTAAAAAATAAAAAAATACGTGTTTAAGCATTTTTTTAAAATCACCCTTCAAGGGAGTGAAAAAGGGGATATTTTTTTTCCGTATGTTGGTCTATAAGTCTTTCAGTTTTAAAGGTAGAATTATAGAAATTTGTATTTAAGCTTTTGGTAAAAAAAAAAAATACGCGTTTTAGAATTTTCTAAAAGTCATCCCCTAAGGGGGTGAAATAAGGGATCAAAGTCCGTCAGTTTTAAAGTTAGGATCTTGGGCCTCAGGGTTTTTGAAAATTTTACATCATAATCGTAAGTGGTGAAAAGGGGGATGAAGTTGAAACTCCTTCATTTCAAAGTAATATCCACCAAATTTATTATTTAGGCATTAGGGTTGTAATTCTGTGGAACATATCTGTCATTGAAAGATCGTAGCAGGTGGAGAACTGTGGTCTCTGCCTACCCCGACGGGAACAAGGCGTGATGTTATGTATGTATGAAATTCCACCCAAAATTCAACCCCTTAAAGAGGGAAATGGGGTGAAAATGTCTAAAAACCAATATGGGTATCATTTGTACGGTTTATCGGGTCGCTGATTACGAAAACTAAAACAATTTTGAAATCCAATGTGGTGGACGTGAAATAACCATCATCCCCCGGGGATGGAGTTGGGGTGCGATAGGGTTGATATGTCTAAAAATCAATGTGGGTGTCGTTTGTATGGTTTATCGGATCGCTGATTACGAAAACTACAACAATTTTGAAATCTAAGGTGGTGGACGTGAAATACCATCATCCCCTGGGGATGGGGTTGGGGTGCGATAGGGTTAAAATGTCTAAATATCAATATGGGTGTCGTTTCTATGTTTATATAAGGAGAGGGATAGCGGTTAAGAAGGCGTAAAGGATAGGGATAGGAGCAGGGGTAGGGTTAGGGGCAGGGATAGGGAGAGGGAGAGGGAGAAGGAGTGGGATGGAGGTACAAAGAGAGGGAGTGGAAGAGGGTGAGGGAGAGGGAGGGGGAGGGGAGGGGGAGAGGGAGAGACTGCACATTGTCTGATTATCACGCGGGCGAAGCCGCGGGCACAGCTAGTAATAATATAAATTGAAAAAGATAAAAACAGATAAAACAAGTTATTTAGGTAATTTTGATTGTTTTTCTTATTTATCTGCTTTCCAAGTTTTACAAAGTTTTTTATTTTGTAAAGCTTCTTTTAAAATTGCTGGGAAAATACGCTGTCTCCGTTTTTTAGCATTATTTGAAAATGGCTTGTCTCAGAAACCCTAGAACGCCATCTGTTATTGAGCTATGGTTAAAATTAAACAGAGCAAAGCTCGATCGCCCAGTTACTTTTATATTCATAATAAGTAAAAGCGTTCTCGAAAACAGCGTTGAAAATTAGGATTAAATTTACAGAAATCGATCTAGTTAGTTACCTAGCAAGGTGTATATCTCAGAAAATTCACAGATCGGTCGCTCAGGTATACTGGGTTATTTTTGGGCCCCTTGTAAAACCTACCTACCTACCTACCTGTTTTACCTATGAAATTGCCGTTTTGTATAGCGAATTTTAGGTAAACTTAATTTTCAGTACTAACATTTTTGCATTTTTTTTATAAATTAAATATCCAACTTTTATTTTAGCATGATTGGGAAGACATTAAGCTAACAGAAGCTTAAATTTAATTTTCGAAAAATATTATCTGTAAAAAAGTATCAAACAAAAAAAAAACAGATCTAATGATGAAATATCAAATTAAAAATAAAAACTTTATTTTGTGCGTAAATTGATAACCTTGAAGTCAACTTTTAAATGTTAGACATATGAAAAAAATTGCTTTAGAATTATAGGAATAATGTTTTCATTAATCTGTAAGAAAATTTCGGCAATTTCATAGGCATTATTTAAGTACCTTTATATCACTGAGAACATAAAACAGAACAATTTTCCTACAGAGATTAGATCGAAAACCACAGTAAAGAGATGGGCTTATCAGCAGTATGGAAGCTTCATACAAACGTCCAAAATGGCGCACTCACACAACAGACGCACGTTTCTACAGGCCGCTAAGCAAAGTTCGCCCTGAATTCAATCGCGGTTGTCGCGTGAAGGGAAGCGGTGGTTGTCCCAATTCTAGTGCAAGGTTTACAGAATGGCAAAACAAAAGATCTGATTTTCTTTGTAATGGTTGTGAAAATTTGGCAAAGGGTAAAAATATCCCATTAAAAAATAAAGTAGGACAATAACTTTTATTGTTTTAATGACTTATCAAGAAATAATAACTTGGCTTAGATGTTAAATTTTCACAGTGTATCTGCAGTCCAATTTTCTATTATTTCATCGGTCATAATGATAATTGAAAACTGTGGTTCAAATGTGAAACACAAAATGTGACATATTTAAATCACGGCATGGGCTGAGAATCCTTTCCACTGTAAACTAAACTATGGTGTCACCTGACTTATAATGTTCTAGTCACCTATAATAGCGCGAGTCCTGACCTCACTTCCGCCGAAACTAGAATCCGACTTTGGTTAAAGATTATATAGTAATGTTTGGTCTTTGGAGTTTTGTTTGCAATAAAGAGTTTCTATCTAAAAGAAAGGGATGCTGAGGTGGTTTGAAACGTTGGAAGGGGAAGGCCTCGGCGAACGTACCAAGACCAAATTCGGGACGTTCTGAATAAAGGCAAGGTTAAAAGTACCCTAAACCGACGAGCATGTATGAAAGGATTGATGAAAGTATGTTAAGATCGTTGCAGGTGGAGAACTGTGGTCTCTGCCTACGGAAACAAGGCGTGATATTATGTATGTATAAATGTATGTATCTATCTATCTATCTCTATCTTGTACCGTTTTAGTTCGCACAAGTCTGCGCTTACTCCATTAGCCCACTGGTACTCGGGCTGCCAACCGGACGTCGTTGTGTTGGTCGAGCCTCAAAGGATCTCTTCAAGTAGCGCTCCTCGCCTATCCTGATTAGGATTAAAAAGGTAATAATTTGTTGCTCAAAAATCCTTTATCTACTAAAGTTGTTCATTGTTGTTGTAATATCGATCACTGCTATTACTTGGTTTAAATTTTCAATGTTTAGTTTTTGTAACTACTTCTTTATTTTTTCTTTTATGTTTTTCTTGTTTTACCTTTCAAACTTGTAAGTACCACAAACGGAAACTAACTTTGTGCCATAAGAAGAGGGCTCCAGTTTCTCAAAAACATTTCTTAGCACATAATTTTTATTTTTTTATATCACATATCCCTGAATTTTAAAATGTTTGTGAGAGAAAATAAAGATTTTAGTTTTATTTTTTTATCTTTTATTGTTGTTTAATCTGGATACAAAGTGTGCAATGAAATACGTAAGCACGTGTTATTATTACTTTCTAGGAGAAAAGGAATGTGGATGAAATCACAAAATTCTTATTCAAAATGGTATCAGCTGCGCAAAATTTCCCTCTTTGAGATCAAAGGCGGATCCGATTTCCAGTATAACAAAGTAATAACATATATCTATAGTCAAGTTTTTCCAGCACTTTGATCTTGACACCGCCCTTATTAGTATTACGTATCGGTATCGCTGATTTTCTCTCTGGATGTACGCCACTGTCAAATTTATACGTAGTATGAATATTTTGCAGAAAAAAAATAATAATAACATTATTAACAAGCTTTTGCCGCGACTTTGTTTGCATAGACTGTTTTTTTATGTGATGCTTGCACAACCCATTAGTAAACAATCGGATAAACTGCGAATTGCCGAAATCGTCTTTCTGTAAAGTTGACATAAAAAGTCAGCTAGAGGCCTAAAGGAAGCCTAAAGGAGTTTCAACTTTAAAGACGCTCAATGCAACTGGCTTGACCAAAGATCTTCTTTTTTAGTCAGGGTTACCTAAAACACCATTGTATTGACATGCCCACTTTATGATTTTATAATCTGTTGTGTTGACAAAAATAGAAGAGCTTTTGCTGTTTTTTTTTTGTACCTTCAGTGACATGTTGTCGAATTTTCTTCCCGTGTCGTCGCGGGACAAATACATCTCTATTTCGTGGAAACCCTCTCGGGCCTGCGTGTGATTGACATTATCATTTAAAAGTTTCCTGCGTGAGCTAATGTTTGGCAAGCTATCAATCACATGGAAAACGGCAGGAAAGATATTTTGTATAGAAGGAGAAAACTAGGATCTTTACGACGACTATAAGAAATAACGGATTTTGCAAAGTAAAAGGGACACTTATAAGGGATAGATTTCCAAAAACTGAAAGGACAGGATCAGTCAATGAAATGAAACAGCTTTCAGTAAAGGAAACTTTCAGAAAATAAAAAAAAGATCGGTCTGGATACACAATTTTGTCAGGAGATGCTGATTTTTTTGCAGTGCCTGAATGTTTCGTTTAATGAAAGCTGTTCAGTCTCGTTGACTCTCGCCCCTTCATTTTTCGGAAAGCTGTCCCTAACACCCTGTATCTTTATAAATCTCTTGGAAACTAAAACCATGCATTTAGACCATTAAATTGAACAAATTTCCGCAAAGAATTCAAGTCGTCATGCGAATATTTTTTTTAAAATCCAATTTTCAATTTCAGGATGCGATATGGATTATGAAAATACTCACTCCCTACCCGTGAATGGCGGCCCGATAGAAGCGTACCTAAACATATATTGACGTGGGTTATCGCATGGGTGCTTTCAAAAACCAATCAATTCAATTTCCCCTGTGACACTGTATAATGACTTATCTGTTATTCCACTTCGGTGGGTATCTGCGGGTTCCGGATTTATGAATAAATCATGATTCAAAACAAATGCGTATGTGATGTATAAAACAACGTTCGGGCAATCAATCGAAAATATTCAGAACTAGCTGTTGCCCGCGACTTCCTATGGTATTCAGAAAAAAGTGGTGACAGACAGATAGATTGACAAACAGGCGACAGATTTATTTTCGCATCTACAAGGTGTAATAGAAATGGTATATCTGTCGCAGGCAAATCGTATAATTAGCTGATTACAAATGGCGGGCAAACTGTAAACGGTCGGCAAATTGTAAAACGGCGCCGACAGATTGTGAAAGCGTTTAGACCACTGGCGCATTTTAGCTTCGTCGGTTTTTGTAGGTTATCTTGCGAGCAAAACGCACGAGCCGAGCGACCGAAGCGAGCGTTCCGCGGTAGCGGCCGGTGAGTGCCAGAAACGAATTACGCGCCCTTTCGTGAAATGCCGCGGCATTATGTAAAATAACTAATTAAAAATTTGTCGGCATTTTGTAGAATGCCAAGGCATAATGTAAATTGACGAGTTATACAATTTGCCTGCGTCATACCAACCCTCAAGGAGACCCTGCCCATGAAACTGAATAACTTTCCCCAAGAAACACAGTTCGAAATACGAAAAAAAAAGTTTTGAGCTTCCATATGAAATGCGCTAGCAGCTGATTCAGCTTCTATAGGAAGTCAAAAAATTTTTTCAAGTTCCTATGGGAAGTCGATGTGGTGTAACCACCAAAATAAATCTGATTACAATCATAGATTTATATGTCAATTATCTTCTATCACTATTATTTTGCTGTCCTTTTGAGGTCATTAAGTGGGTCTAAGGAGTGCCTTCATTTTAAGTAAAACATGACTTTAGCGATGGACCGACGGGAGTGGTTGCAATAGCACAAAAGGTAAACATATCGTAGCTACCGATTAGGCTAGCACCCAACAAGTCAACTCTTATAGTAGTTTATGCAACTGTCATATAAAACAGGTTATTAAAACATGAGTTTGGGTTTATCACACGAGGCGTAGCCGAGTGTGATAATAGCATCAAACGAGTGTTTTAATACCATATTATATGCAGTTGCGTATACTACTTTATCTTCACTCATGCAATAGGTAGGTACTTACTGATAAAAATTAAACAAAAGTAAGTAAACAACAAAGGTAACTTATATTATGTATATTACAATTCTGATATGTCTGAAGAAGCCGTCTTAATATATCCGCTAGGTCTCCTTTGAAATATACAAGCAGAACATTTTCTTAACAAGACATGGTTTTCTTTTCGATTTTCATTCTTTCCCAATTAATTGTAGGTTATGTCGTAAAATGTCCTAGACTAATATGGGAGAAGATCATAAGTTATTGAGTATCTTCTGGTGTAACTGCAGTATCCTGACTGCACCACTTTTTCTACTTTTTCAATAAACATTCACATTACTTTAACGGGCACAAAATACTTGAAAAGGGTAAATATTTGAAAATGGCGGCAAATTTAATATCTATTTCCAAGTCCTTCTAATTTCAGGCTGCGCGCGCATATTTTCCACTACAGATAAAATAATTGTAACTATAGTAACTGTTACTGTAACTGCTCCAAAATAATAGGTTTCTTATAAGGTACACTTTGTAAAATGCTACTGATATTTGACAGCTACTAAGAAAAACTGTTACATTTATAACCGGCTCTCTAAAAGACCTTATATTTAGTCTTCTTTAAAAAGGTTTAGGTTCAAGAATAATTTTATCCAAGTGTTATGTTATGATTAAAAAGTTAAATTACGTAACACCTTTGCAAAATTTTCATACAAAAATCGTTACGTAATGGTAACTTTTTAAATTTTTATGCGTACTCTGCGTAATATTCAGCCTTATGTACCAACTTTTTGAATCATAATTCAAAGATTACGACATGAGTGTAGATAAAGATGTTTAAAAGGCCATTTTCCATAAACTAAAGTCTTTGTTTCACTCAAACACAGTTATTAATATTTGGGTAAATTAATATAAAACGTTTAATCGAAATTACGATAAAGAAACAATCGGAAAGTTAAACTTAGGAGATTGTAGCTGCTTTTTAAGAAAGCAGATAAAGGTTTTAGATAATCTGCTAAGAGTTTGTGAATGTTTAATGAATGTTTATTTATTTACTCTGTTTTATACATAATGTTTATCCAAGGTGGTGATTGGTCAAAATTGTAGGCGCCGTAAAAGGTGACCAAGGGATTTGAACTATAGCGCACGAGTCTCCGTGTGAGAGTCCGACTGGCACTTGACCTTTTTATTAAATATCTTACTTTATGTATCCTGTGCAACTTTCAAATAAAATAAAATTTTACCGTCATTTAAATACTAGTGCAATTGCGCCTATCCTTGCATCAGCTGATGCAGTAAGGTCGGCAATGGTTGCACTCGCCCTGGCTTCTCGCCAGCTGATTTCAGAGGGTACACCACTATTCCATTACCCTAATACGCATTAGGCCGAGCTAATGATTTTGCATCGCATATTTTACTCGTAAAGCCTGCTTTTTAAAGTGCTATTTCCGATAGTCGTTTCTTTGAAATGTCTTCATTCTCTTAAATCACAAGCTCAATAAAAATATTTTAAAATACAACATTTAAAATAGCAAATACTTTTTAGTCACCATATCAGAAGAACACAGTTTATTAAATAATGTAACATGAATAAAAACTACAGGGTGTAAATAAAATACAATGATCCTTCTAAGGGGTGATAATACATTACTAATAGAATTTAAAAAATATATTTAAAAAAAATATTTTGTTTTTTATTTTATTATGGGTGATCATAAAGTTTGATTTTCCTTCGAAATACATTACTGTAATTTAATGAAATGAATAGGTATTTACTTGTATAGATAATTCAGTTCATTTTTCTACAACGTGTTCCAAAAAAGATATAATAACACTGAAGGATCTAACGCTCATTTAACTAAACTACTTTTCCCACTTTTCCGAAGAAATTTTAAATTCCTGAAAAAAATCAACTACCTATAGAATTCTTTCATTGGAAGATCAACTTTTTTGCTATTTACGTATTTTCATAGGTAAGTACCTGGGCGACCGAGCTATGCTCTGTATGATTATAATATCATCGGGTGAGCAAGCTATGCTACTCAACAACAGATGGCGCTGCGAGTTTTTTAAACGCACTAAAACGCGCTAAGAAATATTAAAAAAACCGGTCAAGTGCGAGTCGGACTCGCGCGCCGAGGGTTCCGATATACCTATAGTATTTTTGGAAGCAATAAAGTCCATTTTCAGGACCGCAAAACTAAATTTGTTTGTAAAGGTTTTTTGCAGATTTCTGAAAAACTGTGCAACTTAGAAAGATCGTTTTATTTTTGCTGTAAAGTTTACATAAACCTCTGTCAACTGTAATTAATTCAGATTTTCCCTTACTCAAACTTCGGAGATAAGGGGGGGGGAATGGTATTTTTTTGACATTTTTCATCATAACTTGAAAACTAAGAAACTTAAAAAAATACAAAAATATATTTTAAAATGTACAAGTAAAGCCCTTTCATATGATACCCCACTCGACCTAGTAGCGACAATTTGAAATTTGGCCCCCCCTATTTTGGCCCCCTTTACATTAATAATCATACTTTTTTCAAAAAATTTTCATGTGCAATTAAGTTGGGCAACTATATTCTAAAACTATTCCAAATTTCAGCTCGATAGCGTAAGTGGTTGCTGAGATATAGAGGTGTGACAGACAGACGGACAGACAGACAGAGCGGCACCATAAGGGTTCCTTTTTTTTACCATTTTGGTATCGGAACCCTAAAAAATTATCTATTAACATTTTTTTCCGAAATCCCATATTTTTTTAATGTTTGGACGGCAAAATAAATAAATAAATGAAGTAAATTTAGGTGGATTCCATTAAAAAGCTTTACACAGAAATATAATCTATCGATCTGAAAAAGAATCACGGCTATTATCAATTATTTCCGTTTCGCCATACAATCTCTCGTAATTTTACTGGAGTAGGGAGAATTGAAAGTAAGTTTGTTAGTGGCCTTGATTCTTCACGAGTAACACTTTCGACAAGCCAAGAGGTTTTGCAAAGGTTCTAAATGAATAAATACAGTTTTATAGCTCTCTTTTATTACAACAGTATATCATCAGAACATAAAAAAAATATAAAACAAAAATAACATCCAATGAAACGTCCACAAACAGCAGGAGAGCAGAGAAGCTTTAAAATCAATTTTTTACGTTTTTTCCAAAGCTTACAAACACATTTTGCAGCTATGACACTAAAACCATAGCATATTTGACAGAAAGAATAACATTGTTTTACAAACTTGTTTTTTCTGACAGCTTTAGATTATTGCTTTTGAAAATGTGTTGTTATTGGTAAGCCTTGAATAAACAAAAATATGGATTATACAAAATACAAGTTTACTAGTCACTTGGTACAATTTACTCGTAGTATGAGTTGCCATGGCTGTATTTGTATGGTTTGTTTTGTGTATGGTTGTATTTGTAGCTTGTAAAACTTTGAACCCCTTGTCCATCTGTGGACGTTTATTCTTAGTATTAGGATGTAATGATGCTGAGGATGGAAGCTTCGAGAAACAAGGACCAGATTTTGATAGCAATGAAATAAATGGTTCGTCGCATTTTCCTATGATCGTACATAATAGAGAAAGGTAAAAAATAGGACAAAATAATTTGTTTTTTTAATTGTTGCCTAAGATTAGTACTAACCCATCTCTTGGGTGTCGTAAGAGGCGATTAAGGGTTAATGAACCAAAGGATAGGCAGCGGCATCCTAATGTATGTCGTATCATTTGCCAGCCGTAACGCTAACAAGCGTGGTGACAATGATACTTCCCCTCTACATAAGCTGAAATTTTGGAGGGAGTTCCCTGTCCTGTAGTGGACATATCATGGGATGTCATGATTAATTTAAATAAGCATTTTTAAAAACGTCACTAAAATCTAGAATGAGCTTCTTAAATAGAAACAATTTTTTGTAAACAGCTTATTACCCCTATTTCTCTTTTCCCCATCTTCTAAATTTATCTCTATCTTAAAGCAATTTATATCCAGGTAAATAATTGCAGTTTAATGCAATTATGTCCCACAAACTTCCATCCGTCCAGTACAAAATTCAAAGGCAAGTTTATTAATGAAGTGGAATTAAAACCCCATCTCGGAGAAAATTAAACCGCGAATAGCTAATGGATCTTAACTTGATTCCAAAACGGTAACTTCGCCCAAAGCAACTCGTTGGCTTCAACAAGATTCAGACAACTTTGGAAAAGTAGCGTCTGAGTTGGAATTGAAATGTAAGGGGGAGAGAGACAAGGTTATTCAGCTCCTTAACGCTATTATAAAATCTTTCCGGCTCGACTTTTAATATTTGATGTGGTTTATCTTTCACTTTCTAACAAAAATAAGCACATAAAAGATATCTTCCGTTTATTCTTTGGATTAAAGCTGTTAACCGGATTTTGAATATGTTAAAGTCAGATTTAGATTTCAAAATGTTTTCCGATAAGAATACGTGGAAAAAATAATTCTTAAAAAACCGGTTAAGCGTGAGTTGGACTCGAGCGTCGAGGGTTCCCACATACCTTTGGTATTTTTGGAACAATAAAGTCTTTTTTTAGGACTGCTTAACTAAGTTTGTTTGTGATGTGAACTGTACTACCAACTTAGAGAGATCGTTTTATTTTTCCTGTAATATTTTTCTCTGTTGACTTGATCTTTCGCAAACTTTGGAGATATGGGATTTTTTTCGACATTTTTCACCACAACATGAAAACCAGTGTTGAAAAAAAAATATAAATATCTATTTTGGAATGTACAATTAAAGCCCTTTCAAATGATTACGACAAGTAAAATTTTTTTTGGCCCCCTCTACAACAGTAATATTTTTTTTTACTGAGGCAATCATATTCTACAACTGTTCCGAATTACAAGTCGACTGCATGAGTGGTTGCTGACTTAAACAATTGTGACAGACAGACAGACGAAGTTGCATCATAAGGGTTCCGTTTTTATCATTTTGGTTCGGAACCCTAAAAACACATTCCTACTTATAATTTATACTTACAAATAATATATATTCTGTCGGAAACTCTCATACACAAAAGAAACACATTGTATTAATTTGTTTCCGGAATTTCTTATTGTCTCAAGAATACATTGTGGTGTTAGGATGATGTCTGGTTTGGAAATGATACTTTGTCATTAGTAGGAATGCTTCCGGCTTACCTAACAAAAGAAAGGAAAATGTGGCAAATTAATGTTTAGCATTTGGGCGACAGCAGGAGTTGCAAAAACAACCTTATTTTTTATCACTGCGGATATTTTAAGAGGTGGTTCTGTTCATGAAACTGAATAACTTTACCCATGGAACAGAGGTCGCAATACGAAAAAAAAAATCGACTTCCCATACAAACTGCATCAACAGCAGTCATTACGTAAGGGTTGTATTAAGTAGGACCTCTCAAAGTTAAATAAATACTACATATCTTACTACTGCTACGGTAGTCATTACTCTTTTTAAATTTAAACTTAGTATGTATTACTTATAGTTTACTTCTCTGTAACTTTTAACTTGCATGCTTAATTTTGTAACGGATTATGTTTTTCATACGTTTTGCCTAATTAAATAATTTTTTTTTTTTTTTTATTTGCAATCAACAAACATCGGTAATGTTTTACAGCAACAGTACGAGTATACAGTTTGCCTAAAAATATAACAATTTTTGTGCCAACTGACATCTAAGCTAGGGAAACCTGTGTTTTAGATGTCAGCATTCCTTGCAATGACTACATCGAGAGACAAACAGGGATTGCATATTATAAAATCATAGTGTTGTACTCGTACAATCAACGACAGGTCAAGTCGGACACTCGCAGCGACAATTTTGTTGTAAATTTAAATAGGTTTTTAAAATTTAGTCTTAGAATCAATTTAACAATGACGAGTTCTTTCGTTGTTTTGTTTGTAACGGTGTAGCTAATCATTAGTGTGCATGCAGAGTTTAACTCTTTAATATGTACCTATTAATAACACTCTTTTTCATTATGTATGTAATAGTGTAAGCAACTGTTGGTAGACCTTAATAAATAAAAATAAAATAAACAACTGAAGACAAACAAGTAGACAGTATATAATAGGGTGTCATTGGTATCCTTCAAGTACAGAAAGAACCCTAAAACCCTAAACACTACTTGCAAATTAATAAACAGTAAATCTGGAAAATCTGATAAAAATACACCTTTACAATGAGATAAAATGTTTTCTCAACGTCACCTCAAATTACGCTCTTCATGGATTATAAGAGGGTTGGTAACACACGTTCGTAAAGTGACATGGCAGGGAGAGTGTTATCATTGTGTCTGGTGGCAACACTCTCAACAGTTAGGCAGCTTCCGGCGGAATGTCACGTGACAGGCTTTCCTGAGATAAACCACATGCCAACCTCACGCACTGCCGAGATATAACGGGTGTTTTGGATGTAAAACTGTGATAATATTCCTAAGAAATCTATTAAAATAATAATCCCCTAGGTTAGTTAGTCGACTCTGAACAACCATTATTGGTTCAGATTTAAAACATTACGGTAAGATATTTACGAATAAAGATTTTCAAAGTATGGTCCTAAAGTTTAGCATAACCAATATAGGTGTGTATATAAATAAATATAGGTAGAAAGTAATTAAATATATTATTTTGCAAATTAATCACAATCAACAAAGTATTATGTATGACTAATCGTTTAAGTATTTATTACCAAAGAATCTTGACTAAAAAAAGGCTGTAGTAGCACTTGTATTGTAAGGTTTTTAGTTAAGATTTGAAAGTTGTAAGTGGCGCAATCTGTAACGACTTAGGCAAGGTGTTGCCAATCAAATGAAGCTTTTGTGCAACATTGTAGTTTTTGAAGCTCGCAAACAATATCTATAACTGGTTAAATCGAGTTCCCGATTTCATAGAACCCGAATCTATTCAAGTCGCGAGTAATAGGCTTCTTCTGGGTAAGCTCGTTCCATCGTTGACCTCATCTCTGCCGCCAGGGCTAGATCGAAGTAAAGAGTAAGGCTATCAACCATAAAAAGAAAGCTAGGGCAATAATAAATATTCCAGAGAATCTGAGTAAATGTATTCGGGTTTTTCCGACTATGAAGTAGACCTAAAACATGAATTTGTAACAATCCAGCAGCAATGCAGTCATTATTATACAGCGTGAATTTTTATTCGTTTTATTCCCTTTTTCCGATTAATTTTTTTTTTTCTTCGGGAAAATTGTTTGTTTTCATGAGTACAATCACTGGGCTTGGGGATTAAAACGAATAAAAATTCACGCTGTATATTTATGATTTGTTTATAAACACTGTCTTTATTATAAACACGACATGATTTTCCAACGCTCCAAATCCTGAGCAAAAAATATCATGTCGGTTAATATTTATTCGTAATTTTTCTACTTCCAAGTTAAAAAAAATTTCGAGATACGAACGAGATAGTGTTTTTTGGACTTTCTACTTGGAAAAGTAAACCGATTTCCTGTTTAAGCTTCCGTACCTAAAGGGTGATAAAAAACGGGACCCTATTGATATGCCTCCTTTGTTTGTCTGTCTGTCAGCGGGACTGTATCTCATGAACCGTAATAGCTAGAAGTTTGAAATTTTCACAAATTGTGTAATAATAAAAACAACAAATAATAAAAACAAGAAATAAAGGGAGTCGAGTATCGTTGTTAAGAGCACGTTGAGTAAATAAATACAGTATTTTTTGTTTGAAGAAATCTTAAAAACCAAGGAATAAGATGCCATGAACAGTAATAGGTAGGCAGTTGAAGTTTTCACAGATTATGTATTTCTGTTGCTGCTATACCAAAATTACTAAAAATATAAAATTAAGAGAGACCCCTACTACTAACGCGTTTTAAGGCGATTTTTCCTCGATTTTTCGTTTTATCGCCATCGTAAAAACGGGAACATTTACAAGCATTTATAAAATTACAACAAATAATAAAAACTGATCAAGTGCAAGTCGGACGCAAAAAATTAGCACAGTAAGTTACTGAAATTTTAACTAATACAATTAATATTATGTGATGGTACGGAACCCTCAGTGCGCGAGTCCGACTCGAACTTGACCTTTTTTTAAAAATAGGTAACAAATGGAACTTCAGCTTTATTAACTATGAACCCTTTTGCGAAAGCTCATTTTTCATATTTAAATTTGTCTCATATTTCAAAAAGCACAGGATGAGGCTATGTATACCTACTTATATCTAGCTAGATAGCTATTTATCGGGATATCAGTTACCTGCTCGATGCGAATTTAGCATAGCAATATTTTTTATCGCATTTTACGATCCAATATTTCTCCTGACTGAGTTTCACGTATCTATATTATTTAGATAGGTGGGTACTCAAATGAAACGTACTGGGAACTGAAATAAAATGTTGGTACATTTGTATGTACAGTCAATAAGAGGTCAAGCTTTGCGACTCTAGCACGTAGAGAGTTTGAAATAAGAACGGTACAAAGTATAATTGTGTCAAGCTTTACATGCTCTTAACTGTTCATTTTTATTAGGGTTGCGTAACCAAAGGGTGAAAAACGGGACCCTTTAATATGCCTCCGATGTCTGTCTGTCTGTCTGTCAGAGGGCTGTATCTCATAAACGGCAATAGGTACACAGTTGAAATTTACACAGATTATGTATGTATTTAGGTTGCTGCTATAACAAAAAATACTTACTGAAAATTATAAAAAAAAAATTGCTCGATTTTTTTGTTTTAGCTCTTTCGTAAAAACGGGAACAATTACAACTCTTACAAACCTGAAAATTGTTATGTTTATAGTGCACTAGCGGCCCGCCCCGGCTTCCCACGGGTACAAAAATCCATTCAAAATACCTTATTTTGAAAATCTACTTTTTGCTATAAATAGCTGGTTACTGTGGGTTATTCTTAAAAGATAGACAAATACTACTGTGGACTTTTCTTTAGAGCTCTTAGAGAGCAACAATTCTTTCGTACATAACTTTCATATAAATGAAACCATTTACGCAGCGCACGCCCAGAAAGCTCTCAAGAAGCACATTTTTTTCCGACTCGATCAACTAACATCATCACAGTTCAGTTAATTTTCACTCAATATTTATGAATTATAGGTTTAAACCTTCCTATTGAATTATTCTATCTATTAGTGAAAACTGGATTGAAATCAATAAAGTAGTTCCTGAGTTTAGCGATCACAGACAGACATGATGGATGGATGACGACAGAAAAACGTTTCGGGGGACTTTCTTTTATAATATGTAGTGATGATGTAGTGATAAGCTATAGAATAACAACAAATAATTAAAAAAATAATAATAATAATAATCAAATGCGTGTCGGACTCGCGTGCTTAATACTCTTCTGCGTGACTGCGTGTCCATAACTAGGACGGTATATGACCTTAGAGGTAGGAACGGAACCCTTGGTGTGCGAGTCAGACTCGCACTCGGCCGGTTTTTGAAAACAGACGGATTTGAACGGGAGAAGACAATATATTTCGATGATAATAAATAGTTGCAGATCCTACAACACCACATTCCTTTGAAAACACTTTGATTTGATACTTACTTATCATTTATCTTGTAACGTGAGGACCATACACATCGATCGAAGTCGATAGCATGAGCGGTTGCTGAGATATACTGGTGTGACAGACAGACAGATAGACAAAGTCGCACCATAAGGGTTCCTTTTTTTACCATTGGTATCGATACCCTAAAAACGGATGAAACAAATTTTCCCAGACATGAGACCTAGCTAGATCGATTTATCGCCCCCGATAACTTTATAGAGTCGTTTTCGAGAATATAAATATTGCTCGTTTGATACTATAGGATAACTCCTACGGATATTATCCTACGGAGGAAACTGTTTTATCTCAAAACTTGAACATGTAAATACAATAATAATAACGTTATAACATGTTGCTACCCTACATAATACGAGTAGCTGTGGGTACAACGAAGTTGATCGACTTTACCGAGCCAATATTATGTAAGTAACTCCAGGCGTACTCATTTCCACCATACGTTTCATCATTGAACGAACGGCAGTATGCGTAAATTTGTTACGACAGAACTCCCAAGCGCTTTCCATATACACTATGTACGACAAAAACGTTTCCGACTAAAAATATTTAAAAATAGGACCATAATAAAATAGTGAACATAATTTAAGGATGTTACTGAACAACTTTTCCTAAGAAACATACATCAAAATACGAAAAAAAATGTTTGACCTTCCATAAAAAATGCGCTATCTGCTAACGCAGTCTTAAATTCTTTTTTGTATTTCCACCTAAGTCTCTTGGGAAAAATTTTAGTAACGTCCTAAAATTATGTTCGCTATTTCAGTAGGACCTTATAGTGGCTTCAGTAACTATTTCGTAAGTATTGAATGTACAAGGTCGTGAGCGTAGTAATTCCAAAGTTATTACCAAAACAAAACGTTTGCGTAAAACGTTTTGTTACAACCTAACATAATGTTTCAGGGAAACGTTTTTGTTTTGGTAATATCGTTAACATTACCACGACCACTCCCCAAGTTGTGACATAAAAGGTAAGCATGTGAATATACCTACTGATAAAACTGAACAACGATATGTTTATGAGTGTTACATTCATTCAATATAGTGTTACCTACCCTATTTGTAACATCAGTAGAATTTATTATGTTTACTTTATTATTTTCAATTAAATTCAGTACATTATTCTTTTAGTATGAAGGCCGTGAGGAGATCTTCACACAAAATTAGTAAAATTTAATATAGCTAATACACGGAATTCTAGGCATCAATTTCGTGTTGCGGTTTTAATTTTGGGTTTTCGCGAGTTAATTAAACACGTGTCATATACGCTCGTATATTTGACATATATAACTTATAGAGTAACAAAATTAGCTCAAGGCTTTTAATTTTGTTAAGTCTTCGGGTAATGGTTACGATTTATTAACAAAACTGATTACAAAATTTTAAATTTAAGTTTTCCTAAGTTTCTTGAGGATACCAATGATAAAGGATAACAACCCTTTTACTTTGCATGCGTAACAATGTTATATCAGGGGAGCTATTACGTTAGCCGGAACCTGTCTGCCATAAACGAACTGCCTTTGCAGCACGAATTCCCGCGCGAAGCACTTTTATAATAAATAAAATAAATAAATAAATTAGTTATTGTACAAAAATAAAGTAGATACAATGCCTTATGCAAACAGGTATTAAAAACTTGTACAAAAATGTCTATCAGATCCCTAAACTAAGTTAAAATCCTGTGTTTTAGGGACTTTGATGTTCCTCCGCAAACGGATTGAGGTACTTCTATTACAGTGATGCATGTATCATCTTAATAAAAGAAAGAATATAAAATAATTTTCGAAACTGAGTAGCATCAAGAAACAACAATGATAAAGCTATATTACATCTATGTTATGGACTGCAAACATCTATGTAAAGAAACAAAGGTCAGTGTTTAGAGCAATATGCGGTTGGGTGCACCTAAATATACAGCCTAATATTTAAGGCAAATACCCAGAGCGTAAAAAATATCAAAAATATAATGAAAACATTTGGCACAACAATAAAGATTTAAAAGAAAGAATATAAAAGAGATAAAAAAAGCAGTTTTTCTGTCTCATCGTATGACAATTATAAACGTACACTCGTACTTCGGAGAGTGTGCCCAAGAGCTCCATGAGCTTATTCCGCCATCCCCCTTCACGAAGCGCTTTGAAACATCCTTTATAATGCGCATAGCTAAGGAGTGGAATTCTCTGCCTGCGTCTGTGTTCCCGAGCTCTTATAACCCGAATCTATTTAAGTCGCGAGTGAATAGGCTTCTTCTGGGCAAGCTCGTTCCATCGTCGACTTCATCTCTGTCCTTAAGGCTAGATCGAGGTCAAGAGTAAGCCCATACATAGTAAAAAAAACATAATTTCATACTGACTACAAAAACGTGGTGAAATAGCTCAATTCGTGTCTGTTCTCGAGGTCTAAAGCAAACCCGTTACTAATAAATTAAAAATCGAAAATCAAAGATCAAAAATTTACAAAAGGACTACCTACCATACGCCGCAGACACACCACATATAACAACCACATATTTTTACAATCATTCCACAAGACTTGATTTATCCATTACCTTCGGAAAAGATCTCGACACAAGTAGTGAACCAAGGAATTTGAAGGAACAAGTTGGTCTAATGTAGAGCATAGTTGGGGTAAACCGCCGTTACACTTTACACACCGCAGGAATTTAACCGCTTAACCTAATACGTCGTCAACGACAACCGAGATAGGCTTGTCTCAGGATAAGTATTTAAATATACATGGCTTTCAAACGCAAAAGGGATGGATGCACTTTCAGCCTTTTTGATTCGCCTCAAAGTTCATACCTCCATAATACGCCCGACGCCATATATAATAGTTACAATTTATTAAAAAACTGTGAAAATTAATTTGAGAAAAAAAGAAAAGAAAAAAGATTAAAAAAATCAGACCAAGTGCGAGTCGGACTCGTGCACTGAGGGTTCCGTACCACCACATAATCATAATTGTATTAGTTGAAATTTCAGTAAGTTAATGTGCAAGATTTTTTTGAGTCCGACACGCGCTTGAGCAAATTTTATTATTTGTTGTTATTTTATAGCTTATGCATTATAAACATACCAATTTTCAAGTTTGTAAATGTTCCCGTTTTTAAAATAGAACTAAAACAAAAATCACCTCCGCGACCATCGAACTTGATCCCTCTCTTATATAAATGTTCTTGAAACGGGAGCTCACCACAATTGGTTACCATTAGTTGTTTAATGATTTCAGACTTTTCCCATTATTTGTACTGTGAGACCTAGCTTCTTGCCAAATTTCATAATTTTAGGTCAACGGGAAGTACCCTGTAGATTTTGCTTTTTTGCATAAATGTATGGAGATGAGGACATAAAATGCAATATCTTTTGATTGCGTCGTTGTAAAAAATTAAAATTTTCAGATCTTGTGTGGTTTATAGATCCTAATATATGGTATTAATTTCAACCTGATACCTTTACCCGTTCGTGAGATAAAGGGTCTTGACAGACAGACAGACGGACAACAAAGTGATCCTATAAGGGTTCCGTTTTTTTCTTTTGAGGTACGGAACCCTAAAAAAACATGGCAACATGCGCCGCGCGTATAAAAAACATGGCAACATACGTTCGTCAAACCCCAACACAACTATGGTGATATGGTTCAGTCCTACATTACCCCCAGGGGTATGGCCCAGTCCGGAGTGAAGTCGCCAACATAGCCCGTTGACAGAAAGTTGCCAACAAATATAGGCAGTTCGGTAATTTTGTTGTATATTCTTCTTATGCCTCACTGAATTTTTTTTACCTATCCGTTACGTCATCATGATCGACAGTGGAATCATGGCGGAATATTTCAGTAAAACGCCTCTCTGTATTCAACAGCCATTAATTTGGACGCAGTGAATGAACAAAATGCCGAACAAACGTTACATCTCGCTCGTCCACCGAAAATGCAAATGGATGCTCACGTCCTGTGTTAATTTATTTTGTCTTTGTTATTTTAACGATGGAGTCACTTGGGTTTCCAAAACAAATATTGATGTACTTTTCAGTAAAAACGAAACGAGAAACGCCAAAATGTAAAGCTTATCAAGAGGAAAGACTTGTTTCAATATTGTTTTATCCTTTGCGACTGTTGCGTGGCAAATATTTTATTTTTTCATATACTTGGGTAAATCAAAATTTTTGGTTTATAATTACTGCGACGTTCACTGTGTTAGGAAACAATATTTTTCATATTTTGTTTCAGGTCCCGGTTAAACATGACCGCAAAGTAGGACTTTCCTAGTGTGATTATCTGACTCAATAGATGATACGTAGATTTTTTACAACTGTAAGGACATGATTATTTAACGAAATAGAACAATAAGAAATGACAAAAAATGCCGCTCCTTACAAAATTATAAACTATAAGTATAAACGGCATTGTATAGTATCAATGTAGAACGAGTAGTTTTTTTTGTTCGTTTCCGGAGACTTGCTTCTTGGAAGTAGTTGTTCAGTTTCATCTGATCATACCCTTTCAGTTTTTGGCTTTGTTCCTAGAAATATAATCGTTGACTATACTCCCACATATATAATTTTTTATTTCAGCTTAGTTTTTTGTTATTTTTTCAGTGGTAATGCCGTTTATTTTTTTCTAATTTTTCACAGTCTAGGTGCCCTTATTGATAAGGCACGTACTTTCTTGCCAAAGTTTGTAAGTATGGATGGATGGATGTATGTTTGTTACTCTTTCACGTAAAAACTACTCAATGTATTTGAATAAAACTTGGCACACATATAGGTTAGGTCCTGGAATAACACATAGGCTACTTTTTACCGCGGGAAAACACTTCATTCCCACGGGAAAACGCATTTAATGCGGGTAAAACCGCAGATTCTGCGCAGACGAAGTCGCGGGCACCAGTTAGTTGAGTTATAATCACATAAAGGAACATATTAGGGGCTTCTCTGTTAACGACAAGTGTGAGTGCGGCGTTCTGCGATCCATGTCACACTTGCTGTCGTGACCTATTTCTCCAGCTTCCTGCACTTGGAGAGACCTTTTTGAATGCAACCAAAAGTCTATTGATGTGGCCACGTTTTGGACTAAGATTTTGTAGTTACTTTTTGCTTTTGACTCCAAAATAAAAATCAAGAAGATATTAAATACGTCAATTGGAATTATGAGATTGGTGTCGTTTTGTGTAGGGACAGATTTTTTTTATTTTGTTGTATGTTCAGCGGATATCCTTCGACATGATGGTCGAAGACTTTTTCCAGCCAGACATTGACTACGAAGACACTTTTTAGGGTTCCGTACCTCAAAATAAAAAACGGAACCCTTATAGGATCACTTTGTTGTCCGTCTGTCTGTCAAGACCCTTTTTCTCACGAACGAGAAGAGGTATCAGGTTGAAATTGATAACGAATATTAAGGTCAGTAAACCACACAAGATCTGAAAATTTAAATTTTTTACAAGAACGCAATCAAAAGATATGGCTTTTTATGTCCTCATCTCCATACATTTATGCAAAAAGGCAAAACCTACAGGGTACTTCCCGTTAACCTAAAATTATGAAATTTGGCACGAAGCTAGGCCTTACAGTACAAAAAAAATCAGTCTTTAAAATCATTAAATATTTAAATTTTTCTCACAACTAATAGTAACCAATTAAGGTGAGCTCCCGTTTTAAGAACTTTTGTATAAAAAAGGGGTCAAGTTGGATGGTCGTGGAGTTTTTAAAATCAAAGAGCAAAAACTTTTAGTATGAGTATATCATATGGTAGATAGGTACGGAACCCTTAGGGCGCGAGTCCGACTCGCACTTGGCCGGTTTTTTTTGTCAAAACTCTTTTATGTGGTGGTGAAACAGAAAGGTACTCCATCCATTCAGTACAGACTTGTTATTTATTTTAGGAACTGTGGGGTAAAGGACTTCGGGGGTGTTATGATAATAAATTCAACAACTGCACATTTTATTAATTCGTCTTTTGACCACAAATATTAAGGAGAATAGAGCTCGCACGTTGAACACTCAAAACTACTTTGTAAGGTGACTGACGAGTTGCAAAGTATCAGAACTTGGCAATACACTTAAGAGGCTGGAAGTTGGAACCGTTTGACCTCGTGAAAGCTTCGAACTGAGCGCTGCGCCGCCAACATCGACCTGAAAAACCTTAGACGGCGGGTAATAAGTACGTGTGCCGCTAAATAAGAAAAGTTGAATTTTAATAGATACAGCACAGAAATTATCACACTAAAAGGGAACCTCGCTTTAGAATTCACAGCCAAAAGAGTGGTATGTTTTTGAGTTTGATAAACTAAGTGTAAGGTAGAATTGGGCAAAATAAGGCTACTACCGATTTTCTGATTCAAGACCTCTTAGTTGGATATTGGATAGTAAGTATCTACTATTTTGTGCAATAAAGAATATATATACTGTTACTATTGTTAGGTGGCATACGGCCAAAATTATTGCATATACTAAGAATTTCAAAAGTTGGTGGTAGGCTATCTGCGGGACACAATTTTAGCACTGATTAACCGTCTTCTATATTATTGTAGGAACAAATGACAACTTGAGTAGAAATTATTACCGATCTTATTCAGCCGTTTCATCTGTTATTTTTTTCGTTTGGTCCATAAAATTATAATACACTATGTTTGGTCCTTTAATTTTTTTTTACTAAACTGTGCTACAATGGCACATTGTTCGTCGATTTCTATATCTTGCATGGACCGTCTTGCTGTCATACTGCTTATCTATAAAACGAGACAGCTCAGGAGTGCCGGTTAAATGTGATTAGAGCGTTTGGCACTCGATCCGGAGGTTCTGGTTTCGATTCCAATTGGGGACACTGTCAAACAAAAATCACTTCTTCCAAATTCATAACTTCCCCGATTGGGCTAGGACATTACAGAACGAAACGTCAACTGATTATCTGAAATGTAAGATGATTTCATGCTTCGGAAGGCACGTTAAGCTACGGAAGTATAGTCATTAATGAGCCATGTCAGAGGCTTCCGACGGCTCAACAACTCTGACACCAGGGTTTGTGAGGTCAATTATTGATCTTGTTTTCTCATCACAGTTTCTCTCTTAACTGTATCTCTCACTTTCTTACTTTCAAAGCTTCTAGCGGTATCAGTCTGTGCCTCCAAATAACGTGATGTGTGGCGGAGTCTGCCCTCCCCCATTCGCCGGATAAGTTTGTACCTAGCTTTAAAGTTAATTAAGTGTCTCTCTTGACTTCCCTGTTCTGTACGATATGTGCCGCGGTAGGATGAAATAGATCGGCAACTCCGCATCCTCCCCCGTCTTCGACAAGTTGCTTCTAAGTTTAAGTAGTTTCGGGCGGTCGTGTAAGCAGTTTGGTTGACGTTTTCTAAATTAAATTTTGGGGTTGTTTGAGTGGCATTTCCTCGCAGATTTTAAATCAACCGTTTTCTCATGCTTAGGAAGGCACGTTTTTTAAACTGTTGGTGCCAGCTCGCTCCGGTCTAGTTGGTTTGTCGGTCATTCAGCCAAGTGGAGGCCCTATGGTGGCTTCATAGCTCTGCAGTCAGGAGAAATTATGAAAGCATAGTAAAGATTGATTAGCAGAGATTAGATGGTAGTCATTCTGAGTAAAAATCAGTGCTCTTGTCAAATATCATAGGTTAGGTAGCTGACTTAGTAAAAAGGAATCTGCCTAGTGCAATGATGATAGAATTTCATCCCTTAATTGGGTAAAAGGAATATATTTCCCTCCCAGCAGTTTACATTTTGCGGACCTCGGTGAAAAATAAAATATGAATAAATAGAGCTCCCACTTCGCCTTACTTTATGTGGGAAATATGTTCCTTTTGTCCATTCCGGACAGTAAGTTTGCGTAAACGTCTGCCCAATTCAACAAGTACGTAGTTCTTGAAAAAACTTGTATTAGAAATATGATATACCAAACTAAACTTAAAGCCTTTTTTTGGCATAAAAAGTGTGAAAATGAAAGACAAAGTAAATAAGGGTGAGGTAGAGGTGAAAACCGTCGGACAAGCCACACAGAAATCATTCAAGTTAACGGCATACAGCGATCTGCACTTTAGCCGCTCGTGACCTCTGCTGCCGCCATTTTTCCTCGACGCGACAGCTCTAGGCCTCCTCGACAAAAAAGCGAAACGCGCTCCCGTTTTCACATCAGGAATAACACGAGGAATACTCGACATTCTCGTCTTTTTACAAAACAATGAACATTTTGGCTTGCTGTCGGGAAAATTCTTTAATGCGAATGGCAATCCAACAATATTTCTGAATAATTGAATGTTTTTCTCATTGGAAATAAAGAATAAATGAGATCAGGTTGTGTAGAGAAACGAATTTTTGTTTTTTACTTTGCTTAGTTGCATCTTTAGTAATTATTATCCTAAAAGAGGTACAAAAGGACTTTCTAAATAAAGGCCAGGTTATAAGTACCCTAAAACGACGAGCATCTATGAAAGGATTGATGAAAGTACAGGAAGCGAGGGAAGTATGTCAAGATCGTAGCAGGTGGAGGACTGTGGTGTATGTTAGAGGTAGGAAACACATAATTCAATATTATTTACATCTATTTGACTTAAGAAATACAATCTTATTCTTTGCATGTCGATGGCAATCTTCATATATTGTTGGCCCAAAATTAGACCACATGTGTTCACGTAGCCACATTTTATATAGCGTCCATTAATTCTTGAGAGACAATGAAAATTACTCTTTTAAAAAGAGTCATAAAAACATATTTCAAATTGTAGCACTAAAAAACACTAGTGCGATATTTAATGACTTTTATCTGATATTGAGCAGACACACAGACGGTAAAAAGCGCGGGTAGATAAGGATTTATGCTGCAATAAAGCGACTGTTGGACGAGGTCCAGCGCTGAATCTATTTTCACACACAGCCGCCTGGATCTACTGGAGAATGTGCAAAATCTAGGAAAGAAAACTAAAACCTGACCCATGTGGTTAAAGATTAGTACCGATCTATTTTATCCAAAGGGTATCGTAGTAAGAGGTGGTGTTGTAGTGAATTCCTTATTGTCAATTGTGCTAAGTAAGCTCAGGTTCGTCTTATGCCATTGAAGTAAATTTATTAAAAGATTCCATGGTCTTCCTTTAATCTAAGATACCAAGTTTTGTAAGAAGATTTGATTGTTATATATTATTGACTCTATCGATTAATACAACAAAAGTAACCGGTGTTTTTTTGCACTAGTATCAGTTTAATTTCTGGGTGCAAGCCACTGAAAGGATATTTCCATAAGTCTTCGAAAGTTTTACTTAATAATAATATTATATTAAAACGCCGTTCTGTAGGAATTAATTTATTTTTTGGATTACAGCTTTAGACGTCCCGCTGCTCACCAACCGTAATAAAGGTTGTAAGGTCTGAAATTAATTAAATTATTATAGTAGTATATACTGACCCTAATTATATTACTTTTGTTAAAACTATTAGAAAAAAAATATTTGGCCTAGAAAAATTACAAATTTGGATTAAAATAACGAATGTTCTTTCAACTTATTAATTAGGGAACAGTATCGTCGCGTTCTATTTATGCGGCTTGGAGACAGTCGTTTAGTTTAAACTAGACACATGTTGATACATTGAATATATTTTTTGGCGAAGCATATTATTTGCTTAATTTGCTGTCTCATGTAATAAACTCTGTCAAAAAACGTTGGAACTAGAAGAAATGGAATAGCAACGCATAGATTTAGTATGACAGGTGATCTTACAGCTACCAGCATCGAGTTGGTGCCAAGAGTTGGTGCAATAATCGTAGCTGTAGGCGACCAAGCGTTGTTTTTTTATAATCTTAACCAAAACCTAATTACAGGTGGCGCTGTAAGGTTTTCTGAAACGTGCTATTTTCAACAAATTCTCGAAAAAAGAAAACCGCGACAATAACATTTCTAAATATTGTTCATTTAATAGTAAAGGATTGAGGTTTTTTCAATTACCAGCCAGCAAGTGAGAGGTTAGGTGTCCACGGGTAATCTTCACGTCTGGATGATTTCCTACAAAAAGAAGGAAAAATAAATAAAAAGAAATGAAAAAGTTAACGGGTAAAAGAAAGAACTTTTTGATGATATAGCAGAACTTTTTATGTAACCTAATGTAACTAAACAACTTTCTCCAATTATTCACATTGAAACGAGCGTAGAGAAAATTCGTCATAGTTTTGGGAAGGTTTTAGGGTTCCGTACCTCTATAGAAAAAAAAACGGAACCTTTATAGACCACTTTGTTGCCCATCTGTTTCTCTGCCAAGACCCTTCATCTCACAAAAGGGTATTGAAATTGATACCAAATATTAAAATCTGCAATCAAAAGATACGGCCATGTATGTCCCCAACTCCATACATTTATGAACCAAACCAAAACCTATAGGGTACTTCCCGTTAACATAGAATCATGAAATTCAGAAAAAAACTAGGTCTCATAGAACAAGCAAAGGCAAAAGTCTCAAATATTTAAATATTACAACTTTTCTCACACCTAGCTATAAATAATTAAGATGAGCTCCCGTTTCAAGAACATTCATATTAAAGAGGGGTCAGGTGTGAGTGAACGCAGTTTTTAAAATCAAAAGGCAAAAGCTGTAGTACATCATATGATGGACAGGTACGGAACCCTTAGTGCGCGAGTCCGACTCGTACATGATCGGTTTTTTAATTGATAATGAGAAATCCAGGACCTGGCTATGCTTCTGTAGGTAATTTCGCGTACAGAGAACTGATTTCTCAGGAAATATTGTTCGTTACTTCAATTAAGCCTCTCTAGGCCGGGATGACTCAGGTGATCTATCTGTCGCAGGCAAATTGTAAAGTTCGTCAATTTATATTAAGCCTTGGCATTCTACTAAATGCCAAAAAAAATTAATTCGTCAATTTACATAATGCCGCGCCATTTCACAAAACGGTGCGTAAGCGTAACTCGTTTCTGGCACCCGCCGAGCGCTGGCGCATCACGCTCGCTTCGGTAGCTCGGCTCGTGCGTTCTGTTCGAAAGATAACCTAACCCAACCTAACCGATCCCTGCTCGGGATCGGATAGATTGGGTTTACCGTGGCTAACTAACCTAAAATGCACCAGTGATCTAAACCCGTTTACAATTGTAACGTTATCAACGTTTTTCCTGTGAAAAGTTGATTAGTTTCATTAGCTACTTACTACTGTGGATTTCGACTTTTCTGATTGATTTTCACGACGCGGCGTATTTTAGATCTTGCCCCTCTCAACAACTGCGCTTTACAAGGACAGTCTTCGTTGTCTGCACTATTAACATATTATTGAAAAATCTGGTACAAATTATACAAATTGAACTTCATCAAACACCCACTCAATATTCACCTCCTAAAATTTCGCTACTGATATGGCCTTACACAGACCCTCGTTAGTACAGGTGGAGAAACACACTGGACAAGAGAGCAAATGTGCAATGTTTTCACATGGAGCTCCACAGTCACAGTGCTTCAGAAACTCGTCTGTGAAGCCCCACCTCACCATAAAGACTGCGAGCAGATTTATGCCACTTGGTATGAATGTTGATCAGATATGACTGCTACCGTGCCCCTAGAGAGGTGGTAACCTGTTTTGTCGACTTGCTACTCGCATTGTTAGGGTGGGTAAGGGGACCAAAACATCAAGCTCAACTTACGTCGTCTAGCTGTCTGTCTGTCTGTCGTTATGGTGTTAATTTCCGAAGTTAGTAGCTGTTTGAAAATTTCACAGAGTAAGTATATGTGATTTTACATTTATTTAACGGAGGTTTTTAGACGATAGAACCAAAACAAAGAAGCTTCCTTTACGGGACACTTCTTATTTTAAGGAGTTTCGTTTGTGTTAACGAAATATGTAGGTATACAAAATTTAATGAGACGGCTTCGGTATAGTAAAAGGGTGCCCTTGGGATACCATACGAGTAATAGGCTGATGAAGGTTAGATTTGTGTATATGGCCCCTAAAAGATGGTCAAAAAACTAGGGGCCCGGTTGCGGGCTATAAGAACCCTCTTTTCAATTTTCAATAGATTTGCTCTTGACCTTGACCTCGTACTGAGGTCGTCGATGGAACGAGCTTGTCCAAAAAAATCTGTTGATTCGCGACCTTATTTGATTCGGATTATATGAACTCACAATCGCTTATAGCGACAAGGCCACCTTTGCTCACATTAGATTTAAGTTTTTTGTACAACTTGTTCTAATTTTGATATGTGCTCATTAGAGCACCTAACGTATCTATCTATCTATGAAGGAATGGGTCTGACTAACATTTTTACCAAGTGGCATTCTACATTCTACCTACATCAACTTGCAAGGTCAAAATTCTTAACTATTATGACTATTATTGGAAAAGAAGATTCATTGCTCTGTTGCTGTATGTAAGACAAACAAACATTCTTTTTAATGAATAATCAGCTGGACGACGAACTGTCCACGAAATCTTCATATATTCTTCATTACGTATATTTAAGGAGGGTGGTCATTTTTATTACGATTTATGTTCGATAAGATGAAGAAGGTTCAACTTCCCTTAGTCGCCTTTAACGATACAACCAAAGAGATTTTATATTAAAAAATCCGAGTTTTAGGCGAGTTTTGCTTGATTTTTGTTTCAGCTCTATCGTAAAAACCGGTACACTTAGAGTCGTGAAAATTAAACAAAAAAGTAATAAAAACTGGTCAAGTGCATGTTAGAGTCACGCCAAATTAATACACTTCTGCGTGACTCCGCGTCCATAACTGAGACGGTATTTTTAACTTAGTGGTACGAAACCCTCGGTGCGCGAGTCCGACTCGCACTTGGCCGATTTTTTTCACTAGTCTTAGTCTTATATGAGATTTAGGGTGGTATTAATACTCAAGTATGAGATTGCTCTCAAGATGAACTTTACACATCTTTTTTATACATCTATCTATTCATTATACATCTTGAGTGCAAATCTCACGCTTGAGAGGGTTTTTTGAATATGACCCTAAGTCGGCCTACTAGTGTCAAGCATGACCTGCTCCTGACTGTTCGTACGAGAAATAAATAATATGGAAATGAAGATTAACATGTAACTTACGGTTTCATATTTCTCTTTGTATTCTGAAATTTGACGAAATCGTTTGCTTTCATGTCAGTATAAGGTCCTATCTCATGAAAATTCTTGAGATAAGGCTGTTTATTGTATTCAATGATGTCCTGTAAGTTCAATCTGAATTGCTTTAACCTTTTGTTTTCCTCGCCAATACTCGAATAACTTCTACGATATTTTTTCTTAAAGTTTTCGAATAATTTGTTAATATCTTTCAACTGATAGTTTGGGTTGTTATTAGCTTCCGTTAAATCCAAAAATATTAAAATTGACGCATAAATCAATCCAAAGTACAGTAACCTCATAGTGCTAACTCGAGATATACTTAGTTCAAGAACTTAGACGTACGAACAACATAGACTTCGAACATAGACGTATTACGAGTAATGTTTTTTGTATTAATTTTTTTATTACAAAAGCAGATTAAAGTCGTGATTGTAATTGAGCAAATGCTAATTAAGACATTATTAATTAGCGATTTTCTTTCATGAGATTTTGGTTGATGTTGTAACAGGGTTATAATTACAAATTTTAATTAAATCTTCGTATTTACTTCGTAATAGGCATTATCGATTTATTGTAATACCAGGTGCCCGTGACTTTGTCCGCGTGGGATTCAGTTTTATTACAAAAACAGATGATTCTCCATAAGAATTTTAAACCCCCGTTTATAAATTCGTTCTTAGCGGATGCCTACGTTATAAAACCTACCTCTCTCTGTGCCAAACATTCTGTGGTTTGGCTATGCGTAGATTGATCAGTCAGTCAGTCACGGCTTCCTTTTATATACCTACTAGCTTGTGCCCGCGACTTCGTCTGCGCAGGTTTATAAATTGTAGCCTATGTGTTATTCTGATGTATAAGCTATATTATTATAAAGTTTCATTAAAATACATTTAGTAGTTTTTACGTGAAAGAGTAACAAACGTCCATATTTACAAACTTTTGCGTTTATAATATTAGTAGGATAGGATATACAAGATGTAAGAAACAGGTTGGCAAACACTGAAAGGGCATGATCAGTCCAAAAACTGAATATATTTCTTTTTTAAATTTGAAAATAATAAAAAGCTATCCCGTTGTTTGGTAAGGTTTCTTGTAGAAAGTTGTTCAGTTTCATCTACTGATATTTCCTTTCAGTTTTTACCTGTCCCTTCTAGGTGTATAGTTAGTATTTATAACACATTATTATTAGTATTTATATCACATTTATCTATCATATATTTGCATGCTTATATGAACTTTACTATAAGTAAATAATATGTTTTCTGTAAATGGGGACAAGGTTCAAAATTAATTATACAAACATTTCAGTCCTAGCATATACATTTTGTAGAAGGCTCCCTGAAATAATTACAATAAATTTAATGAAATTAAATTTAACGTTATCATAACTGTCTGGCAAAATAATACTCTGTCCAGCCTTTTCAAAATTTAATAATCTCCGCATCTGAACCCACATATATTAATATTAAATCTCTTTCTAATAGGGATACTAGTAAATCGTACAAACGAAGAAGATAACAGTGTTGCTAGTGCGAAGCTTTTAGGCCACTTCCGGATCTTTTTCGGTTTTAGCCAATACTACGCTTAAACAGACCGATAAGAAGTAAATTCTAGTTAATAGAATCATCCGGTACATTGCGTAAGTCCCGAAAATATGTAGCAAAAAACCAGCCCAAAAATACGTAGCCAACTCCGTGTGGATGATATGCATTCACTGTTCAACGCTCGCCCGCTTGAAAATGGAATTCCCAGGCAACGGCAACCTACCAATCAAACCACTCTACATATTTTGTTTTATCTCTACACGAATCATCATTAGGAAAATATTCTATCTACCAGTACCACACACTAAGTAGTGTTAGATAGATACGCCCTTATGGTTTTATGGAACAAATAGAGGACGAGTAAATGAACGTTTTCCATTAAAAACTAAAAAAAAATTCAATCCTAGGTTGGCTGGAATGGCTTTCTAGATTTTATATAATTCCTCATTTTTAGTTAAAAAATAACAATTATAATAGAAAGTAGTACAAAAGTACAACCAAACACGTGCAAGGATGTCATTCCCTCCACTTCCTCAATCTCACTAGCACTATTCGATTAAAGCTCAAGTCACACAGAGGCGGTATGATTGCGAAAGCGGTCCGGGGGCGGTTTGGCGGGAACAAACAACCGCGCCGCGACCGCTTTTCAATGTGACAGGGTTCATAAGAACTCATACTTTACAAAAAATACCGGCCCCGGAACGCTTCCGCTACCGCCTCTGTGTGACGCGGGCTTAAATTTACTTTAATATGACATGGAGACTTGTAAAAGCGGGCCGGCATTGCATAAGACGAAGTCGCATACTTTTATCTATTCAATGACTACTCCCTTGGTGTTGCATGCAGGTTTCCATGGACAGCAGTGACACTTATACCATCAGTTGCGCTATCTCAGTTGTAGAATAAAAAACTGGTCAAGTGCGAATCGGACTCGCGTGCCGAGGGTTGTGATATTTTAGAAGTAATAAATTCCATTTTTAGGACCTCAAAACTAATGTTGTTTCTAAAGGTTTTTTGAAAATTTCTAAAAGCTTTGCTACTTAGAGAGATCCTTGTATTTTTGCAGTAATATTTACATAAACTCCTATCGACAACATTTAATCCGGATTTTTCTTTTTAAAAACTTCGGAGATAAGGGGGGGAATCGTATTTTTTAGACATTTTTCATCATAACTTGAAAACTTAGAATCGTATTAAATTTAAAATACTTGTTTTAGAATATCCAAGTAAAGCCCTTTTATATTATTTCCCATTTGACCTTGTAACGACGATTTAGACCCCCCCTCCTCCTATTTGTGCTCCCTTTACAATAATAATATTAATATAAATATATATATATTTTCAATTGCAATGAAGTTGGGCAATCATATTCCAAAACTGTTCCAAATAAGTCGATAGCAAGAATGGTTGTTGAGATATACAGGTGTGTCAGACAGACAGATGAAATCGCACTATTAGGGTTCCATTTTTACCATTTTAGTTCGGAATCATTCAAAGTAAGAATCATATGTTGATATCAGTTACCTAGATAATTAAATTTGTAATCAGTTTTTTATACATTATTTATTTAGCAACATTTTTCAATACAACTGATTGTCAAACTTTATGGGAATTTTGATATTTTATAAAATTTATTTACAAGCCTGGCAACACAAGATAAGTGTTATTTATGTGTAATGATATCGACTCCCGCCCTCGTATCAGTGTGTCGGCCGATAGGAGGAGATAGAGGAGAGTTATACCGGTTTACAATTTGTACTCCAATTCAAGTGATAATGTCGGCAACATAATATATTGTTAAATTCAAGTGGATTTATTGCTTATTGGTTTTCTAATATAAACACATGTAAAGCCTTTTAAGGGCTTATTTTTATAAATCTTTTGTAATACTACCTACTACTATTAGTTCTCAAGCCCATGTCCATCACTTTACTGTCTTATTTTTGGCATACTTTGACACTTAACAACAAAGCGCTTTGCCTACCCTGAAACCTGAGATGTCAGAACATAAATCCACTATAACGAATAAATTAATAAATAACTTTTTATTGCACACTCAAAAAGGACTAAAATTACAAACTACGAGTTTACAATATGTGGGCAAAAGGCGGCCTCATTACTAGAAGTTATTTATTCCAGACAACCTTTTAAATAGTAACACCGTAGTGTAAACACTGTTGCTTTACAGCTTAAATTACAAGGAGGTGATGATTTCCGAAACGGTTGCTTAAGAACCAACTATATCTTCGAGACCCAGTTTCATATTTTTAGAAAGTAGTGATTTTTTGTGCTCGGTCCTGTATTAATAATCATACATTCAGGTAAAGACCACAGCCATCATAATCGGAAAGAAAGAGCAACTACCGCCGAGCTACGAGCACAACTTCTATACAGGGTTTCTGGGACCACTGAGAAACTAATCAATTATTCCTAAAGAGCACACACAGGTCGAAAAAATTCTGTATGGACGATGAAAGTTTTTTCGACATATATTCCTTAGCGAAAGTCGTTTACTTTCATGGTCTGAATGCACAGTTTCAACTATCACAGCGGTTATCCTAATACTCAGTACAGCTATGTAGAAAAGAAAAGCTAATTGCATACTTACTTACGCCCTTTCGTCACTAAACGCTGCTAGCTAGGTCAAGTGGCTCGGCTAGTGATTCAGATGCCACATACGTTCTCAATGAGGTTTTTTCCCTCATTGAGAACGTATGTGGTATTTTTCGTTACCTTCACGCAGGTCATTTATTAGTTTCTCAGAGTGACTCGCCAAAGGTTAAGTTATATTGGATTGGGTTTTTAGGGTTCAGTATCTCAAAGGACAAAATAACGGAATCCTTATAGGATCTCTTTGTTATCATTCTGTCTTTCAAGACCCTTTTTCTCCCGAACAGGAAGAGAAATCAAGTTGAAATAAATTTCGAATGGACCCTTGAAGCTAAGGAAATTCAAAGCTCCTACGACAACACAATCAAAGGCCATGTATGTCTCTATCTCCATACATCTTTAAACCAAAATCCATAGGGTACTTACTATTCGTAGACCTATAACAGTTAGTGCGGTCAGTTAGCTGTTTCACGTTTAGACACGCCTTACAATTTCACCAAATTTTTTCCAGGTACTAGTTAGGTACATGGCTCTCAATTTTTGATAGGAGCCAATTCTTGAATTTTCTATGGAAATTTTTTGAAATCCAATTCGAATCCTATTTTTCGGAGCCAATTCTTGAATTTCAAAAAATTACAATAGAAAATTCAAAAATTGAGAGCTATGCCTAACTAGTACCTGAAAAAAAATTGGTGCAATTTGTTAAATTTGGCGATATAAGACTACAAGAGACAGGACTAAGTATACGATTAGTTTTTAAATCAAAGGACAAAAGCTTGAAGAATAAGATAAGGCGGTTGAGTACAGAACCCCAAGGCCGCGAGTTCGACTAATATATACTTTTTTTGTAAATATTAATTTTACAGGACACGTGCTTGAACAGTTTTTTTTCTGTTTTGTTTTTGTATATTTTTTTTTAATAGCTTATGCACTAAAAACATACCATATTTCACGCCTTTCGGATTAACAGTAACTAACGTGTTATAAGTTTGCGAAGCTAATAACACCTCTACATTTTACTTTTACTAAATGAATAAAATACTGCTTCCATCTAAAAGAGAAAACTGAAAATTTTTAACAAAGAAATATAAATTTTGTTTGCATTTTTTTACGATTTTTGTATCAAAAAGATCGTAAAAAAACCGGTGAAGTGCAAGTCGGACTCGCGCCGAGAGTTCCGATATACTCGTACCTATAGTATTTTTAGAAGCAATAAAGTCCATTTTTAGGACCACAAAACCAAATTTCTTTGTAAAGGTTTTTTTTGTAATTTTTTTTGTAAAGGTTTCTTTCAGTTTCTAAAACACTGAGTGAGACAGTTTCGATCCTTTTATATTTCCTGTAATATACATAAACTTTTACTGACTATAATTAATTCAAATTTTTCCATTCGCCGGGGGAGGGGGGGGGATGGTTTTTCTACATTTTTCATCATAACTAAGAGCTGTTAAAAATACAAAAATATATTTTGGTATGGAATGTTATGGCCCCATTTCCAACAATAATAATAGTACATTAAGATGCGAGTGCGCTGTTTTGGATATTACGGCCGAGGCTCAGAAATTGCAGCCCGAGCCGCAGGGGAGGGCGTAATGGAGCCGAGGGTGTAATCACCAAAACACACAAGCTTCTTACGACGTTTTTTAACACATTTGCGATTAAAAACAAACAAAATTTGCTTACCTTTTCTACTGATGGAAAATTCTTTTTACTTTTTCCTTACATTTCTTCGTTCACCCGATCGATACTCCATACTTGTGTTTTGTGACTAAGTATTTTCGACATTTTTAGGGTTCCGTACCTCAAAATAAAGAAACGGACCACTTTTAGGATCACTTTGTTGTTGTCTGTCTGTCTGTCGGTCAAGACCCTTTTTCTCACGGTCGCGGAGTTTTTAAAGTCAAAGAGCAAAAGCTTTTATTATATCATATGGTAGATAGGTACGGAACCCTTTGGGCACGAGTCCGACTCGCACTTGCCCGTTTTTTTTTTACTTGTAGAAGTTAATACTTTTAAAAATAATATAATAAACACAACAAATGCATAGGTACATGTAAAAATGGCGCGCGTATCACTTTTTCGGAAGCCCATTATACATGGGCGCGCAGGAGGCAATGACTAAACTGTACTACTAGCTGTTTTATGAGCAAATGTGTTGACAAAATATATTTTTAAATCTTTCGTTTGCAATATTTGGGCAAGATATTATAAAACTATTCCAAATTTCAAGTCGATAGCGTAAGTAGCTGCTGAGATAAACAGGAGAGACGGACAGACAAACGAAGTTGCACCATAAGGGTTCCGTTTTTATAAATTTGTTTTGGAACCCTAATAAACGAAACCCTATATTTCCGATCTACAAAGAACACTCGTGTATTGTTGTTTTTTAATTTCACTGCCAAAACCAGGGTCGTTTGTTATTGTAAAGGGAAAATTCTAATCCTTTGACGAGAAATAAGCTTTGTAAAGTTTCTCTGAAAGAGTTTTTTGGAAAACACAACAACATTCCCGTGTGTACTTACTTATGATCCATTTTTAGGGTTTTTAGGCGTGATGTTATGTATGTATGTTTAGGGTTCCGTACCTCAAAAGGCGAAAACGGAACCCTTATAGGATCACTTAGTTGTCCGTCTGTCTGTATGTCAAGACCCTTTTTCTCAGGAACGGGTGGAGGTATCAAGCTGAAAGTCTCAAGTTAAATACTCAAGTCTACTATCCCTTGAAGCTGTGAAAAAATCAAACTTCTAAGCCAACGCAATCAAAAGATACATCCGTTTATGCTGCAAATTTTCGACACTCGTATGGGAATCAAAACCTACAGGGTATTTACCGTGAACCGTGAATCTTGAAATTTGGTGCAAAGCAACGTCTTATGGCACAGATAAAGGGAAAATTGCGAAAAGCATAAATTTTGAGTAACATCATATAATGTTTTTTTTTATAATTTTAAACTTACTATCATGAACGCGTTGAGGTATTAAATTAAAATTTATATCAAATACTCAGGTCTATAATACATTTAATCTGTAACAAAATCAAACTTCTATGTCAACGCAATCAAAAGAAATAGCAATTTAAGCCGCATATTTTGAAACTCGTAACTACTTGCAAGGGAATCATAACCTATAGGATACTTCTAGTCCACCTAGAATCTTGAAATTTGGCACGAAGCAACGTTTTATAGCACACATCATAATATCCCATGAAACGTCCTCTACAGGACAGGAAGCTCCCTCCAGAATTCTAGCTTTTGCTGGAAAAAATGTGGAGGGGAAGTACCATAGTCACCTCGCTTGTTAGCGTTACGGCTGGCACCATGGACCGCGGTTGTAGGTGACCGCAGTAAGTAAGATGTAAGATACAAAAGAGGATGCTGCTGCCCATCCTCCAGTTAACCCTTAGTCGCCTCTTACGACACCCACGGGTATGTACGGCTTGGTATTATTCTTTGCCGGTACCACACGTGACTTTCACGGGATACTTCCAGTCCACCTAGAATCTTGAAATTTGGCACGAAGCAACGTTTTATAGCACACATAAAGGGAAAATTCCGAAAACCTTAAATTTTTAGGTTTTTTCACTTTATACGGCTGACCAGATCTTTTTATGAATCAGCATGATAAAATAATATTTCAGATGTTATTTCACTCAGTTTTTACACATGGCGATATATGAGTAAGAAACCCCAGTTAACAGCACGTGTCCTGTCAATTCTATGAACTTAGCTCTATAAATTTAAGAGCTTCTTGTCTCATAATTTATGTAGGTAGTGAACTCGCCCGGCGCCGAACAAACTTATTCATGTTCCTGATGTTAATCGCTTTGCACGGAGTAGACTTCGAAACAATAAAGGATATATTGTATGAATGTATTTACTTTACTCTTGTTCACAGAATCGAATATCGTAAGACAATGTTTAGTATACAGGGTATACCAACCTTGAAGAATGTGAATCTACTTATGAAATTGAACAACTTTCCCTAAGGAACATTGGCCGAAAAACGAAAAAAAAAAATTATTCCCATAGAAACTGAATGACTTGTATTGGAGGTAAAAAAAATTATTCGTATTTCTACCTATGTTCCTCAGGAAAGATTGTTTAGTTTCATGGGCAGAATGACAATATTTAGGGCTGATAATATGTGCCCTCTGTATTAGAACTTGTATATACACCGGAAAATTAAAACCGTAAGTTGATCAATTTTCTAATTAGTTGATAAACTTTCGAAAAATCAAAACTGGTAGTTGAAATATAAATAATATACGCAATAAATTTGACCTAGTAGCAGATGGTCCAAAACGCAGATGGTCCAATTCAGCTAATTTATCATCTTTCGCTGCCTGGCGGTAAGTTGATAAATTACTAGGAATTTGATCAACTTACCATTCTTATCATTTTCCGGTGACATACACATAAGTATCACTTTTCATAATATGTTTGTTGAAGAGTTCTTCAATCGTTATTTGTTACTAACACGTATTTTTTTTGCTTTTTAGGCAAGTATGTGATTATCTAGTAGTTAGTTGCTTTACAGGGAGGTAGCTAGCTTCTAGAGAATAAAGATTCGTTTGGTGACTAGATGACTATTAAAAATTATAGTTTCAAGAATTCGCAAACCCTTGTTTTTTTGTTGAAATTATCGCACTTTGCTCCTTAGCGCTGACGCAAAACAAGAATCCTGAATTGTGACCTTAGTTTTGTCAACTGTACATGAAATAAAAACCAGTCAAGTGCGAATCGGACTCACACGCTGAGGGTTCCGATAAACTTAGTATTTTTTGAAGCAATAAAGTCCATTTTTAAGACCGCAAACCTAATTTTGTTAGGGAGATCTTCTATCTTCTTTTGTCTTCTAACTTTTTTTTTTATTTTTCGTTTGGCAAACTTTGAATATAAGGGTTTGAGGATAATTTGGTATTTTTTTGGTATTTTTTCATTAATAATTAAAAACAAAAAAAAAATACACAAATATAAAATCTATTTACGACAATATAAAATTTCGCCCCGTTTTTCGATTACCAATCAATATTATTCTTTAGTAAAAGGTGTACACAGAGTAAACAAATGCGCCAATCTTTTAGCAGTATTGCTTAGCTCTATCGTAGAGCAATGTTATACTGCCACTTAAAGCTATTTATATTCAGTAGGTACAACTTATACGTTAGTATAACTATGTATCTATTCAGTGGTACTACTTATTATTCTCTTATAACATCTACAATCTTTAAGCTTTAATAATCTTTGGCTAAACTAAATGACGAAAACCGCTTGCTTCCGGCCACCAGGTCAGAATACTTTGTGAAACTCTACACTAATTTGCAAGAGAAACCCAAATAGGAACCTTGAAACTTGGCCTATAAATAGAGATATATTATAGAAAACATAAAAAAATCTAACATAAATAACGTAGCTAACATTCTTTTTATCTTAAATTATCCCTTATGGCAGAATGGAACATAGTCAAAGCCTATCAAAAAATAAAAAATAAAAAGTGTCACCTTTCTTAGTGACCTGACAGCTATTTTTAGGGTTCCGATACCAAAATAGTAAAAAAAGGACCCCTAATGGTGCGACTTTGTCTGTCTGTCTGTCTGTCGCACCTGTATATCTCAGCAACCACTCATGCTATCGACTTGGAATAGTTTTAGAATATGGTTGTCCAACTTAATTTCACATGAGAGAATTAAAAAAGAGTTAAGATTATTAATGTAAAGGGGGCCCAAAAAGGGGGGCAAACTTTCAAATTGATCCTAGGTCGAGTGGGGTATCATATGAAAGGGCTTTACATGCACATTCTAAAATACAAGGTTATTTTTTTGGACCTGATTTCCTTTTACCTGCTTATTAGTGAGTTCAAAAGCAACAACTTTTGTTCTACGACTTTACTAACAACGCACAAAAAAATTTCGACTCTCCATACTAAGGTGGTCACGTGACCGACCCATTTTGTATGGGAAGTTGAAAATTTTTCGTGCGTTGTTAGCAAAGTCGTAGAACAAAAGTTGTTGCTTTTGACCTCACTAATAAGTGGTCAAAAGGAAATTAGGTCCAAAAAAATAACCTAGTACTCGTATATTTTTTTTTTACGACTCTTAGTGGTTAAGTTATGAAGTAAAATGTCAAAAAAAACCATTCCCCTCCTAAAACATTTAGTTTTAAGGTCCTAAAAATGGACTTCATTGCTTCCAAAAATACTAAAGGCACATCAGAACCCTCAGCACGCCAGTCCGACTCGCACTTGACCGGTTTTTTAATTCTGTGATAGGCTACGACTAAATTCCATTCTGCCGCATCGGGAATCGATATGTTACGAAAAAAAAAATTTATGCATTATTTAAAAATTTTATATTTTATAATAACTTAACTAACTAACTTAACTACCTCTATTTATAGGCCAACTTGCAAGGTGCCTTACATTTGAGTTTCTGTTGCGAATTATGTATATATAATAGATAGGGTAAAACCTTAGCCTAGAGCGGATAGCTATGCCAACATAACGTGTGTGGGAGATTCATTGCGGAGATCGGACACGAAGATAAGAAAGGTAAGCGGGAAGATCGTTAGCTTGTTCTTATTACAAATTCCGTACGGACAGCGATAGGTAGGGTTAGTATATTTATAGCCTAAAGAAATAAACTGGCCTGTCTGTTTTCCAGAAGGTTAACAAATAGGCGTGTGGCTGAAGCCGCTAATTCAAAGACTAATTTGGCATAAATTGCTGGGAGGCTTGGGTAAGTTAATTCCAATATCTTTATTTTCAACCAGCAATGTATGCCGAATTTGTCTGAGGAAGGTGTGATAGGGACTCAAAGCAGGAATATTAATGTACAGGGTTATTTTAGGACCCCCTGGCCCAAATTATTCTACTTCTTAGTCGTATCCTCATGACTGAGGGACGTGACAGTCGTGGGCTGCTACTTGTGCCACCACACTTCTCCAGATCGTCCTATCTTGAGCACGGTGGATGTTGGCCTGTAGTGTCGCTCCAGTAGCTTCTTTTATAGCGTCGGCCCATCGCATTGGCATACGTCCTCTGCTCCGTTTACCCTCCATTCGGCCAGAGATGATAAGCCTTTCCAGGTTATCTGAACCTCTTCTGACCGTGTGGCCGAAGAATTTTAGGACTCGTTGCTTACAGATGGTGGAGAGCCTGGTCTAAATTTTCAACTCCTTAAGGATAGATTCATTTGTGCGCCGCTCGGTCCAGGATATTCGGAGCATTCTGCGCCAGCACCCCATTTCGAATGCGTCTATCCTTCTTAAGGTTCGAGCTTTAAATGTCCAGGTTTCGGACGCGTATGTAAAGATGGAAAATATGAGTGTCCGCATTAGCCAAATTATTACTATTATCTATCTAAATATATAAAAGAGCTTGTCCTGACTGACTGACTGATTCATCAACGCCGAGCCGTAACCGCTATAGATACAGATCTGAAATTCTGTACACAGGTTCTATGCACCTCGAAACTTCCCACTAAGAAAGGATTTTGGAAAATTCATCTCCCAAGGGGGTGAAATAAGGGATGAAAGTTTGTATGAAAGTCTTTTGTTTCTTGAGCTAGATTCACACAAATTTGAATTTAAGCATCTGGTGAAAAATAAAGAAACACGTGTTTAAGCATATTTTTAAAAACCGGCCAAGTGCGAGTCGGACTCGCGCACTGAGGGTTCCGTACCACCACATAAACATAATTATTGTATTCGTTGAAATTTCAGTAAGTTAATGTGCTAGATTTTTTGAGTCCGACACGCGCTTGACCAAATTTTATTATTTGTTGTTATTTTATAGCTTATGCACTATAAACATACCAATTTTCAAGTTTGTAAGTGTTCCTGTTTTTAAATAGAACTAAAACAAAAATCGCCTCAGCGACCATCCAACTTGACCCCTCTCTTATATAAATGTTCTTGAAACGGGAGCTCACCACAATTGGTTACCATTAGTTGTGAGAAAAGTTGTAATATTTAATGATTTCAGACTTTTCCCATTATTTGTACTGTGAGACCTAGCTTCTTGCAAATTTCATAATTTTAGGTCAACGGGAAGTACCCTGTAGATTTTGCAATTTTTGAATAAATGTATGGAGATGAGGACATAAAATGCCATATCTTTTGATTGCGTCATTGTAAAAAATTGAAATTTTCAGATCTTGTGTGGTTCATGGATCCTAATTTGTGGTATTAATTTCAACCTGATACCTTTACCTGTTCGTGAGATAAAGGGTCTTGACAGACAGACAAACGGACAACAAAGTGATCCTATAAGGGTTCCGTTTTTTTTCTTTTGAGGTACGGAACCCTAAAAATCACCCTTCAAAGGGGTGAAAAAGGGAATGATTTTTTTTTCCGTATGTTGGTCTATAAGTCTTTCATTATTAAAGGTAGAATTATAGAAATTTGGTTCTAAACTCTTGGTAAAAAATAAAAAGCACGTATTTTAGAATTTTTCAAAATCCATCCCCTAAGGGGGTGAAATAAGGAATGAAATATTGTATGAAAGTCCTTTGTTTCTTGAGTTAGATTCACACAAGTTTGACTTTAAGCTTTCAGTAAAAAATAAAGAAATACGTGTTTAAGCATTTCTTAAAACCACCCTTCAAGGGGGTAAAAAAGAGGATGATTTTTTCCGTATGTTGCTCTATAAGTCTTTCATTTTTAAAGGTACAATTATAGAAATTTGGTTCTGAGTTCTTGGTATAAAATAAAAAAGTACAAGTTTTAGAATTTTTCAAAATTCATCCCCTAAGGAGGTGAAATAAGGGATGAAAGTTTGTATGAAAATCCTACATTTTTGACATGCGGTACCTGAAAATTTGGATTTTAGTTATTAATGAGAAACAAAGAAACATGTATCTTACAATTTTGAGATATCACCCAAGGGGGTGAAATAAGAGATGAAAGTTCGTATGAAAATTCTACAGTTTTGACATGAGGTACTTGAATATTTGGATTTTAAGTAAAGAAACACGTGTTTCAGCAACTTTGAGATATCATCCCCCAAGGGGGTGAAATAAGGGATGAAAGTGCGTATGAAAAATCTATTAAAAATTTGGATTTAGGCTAATAAAAAGAAAGAAATAAACATGTGTTACAGCGTGTTTGAAAAATCATCCCCCAAGAGAGGGAGATCCCTCCCGGGGGAGAGGGAGAGGGTGAGGGAGAGAGGTGGAAGGAGGGGGAGGGGGAGAGGGAGAGACTGCACAATACTGCACATTGTCTGAATTCCACGCGAACGAAGCCGCGGGCACAGCTAGTCATTTACAAATCTGTAGTACTACTAGATTACATTCCAGTTACAGTAACTAGGTACTTATTTATAGTTGTTGAAAATTTATTACTAATTCTTCTTCAGTTAGTTATTGTCAGGTGTACATTGAGAGCTTCGAGCAAAACTGTACGTTACATCGTGGAACCTTAAACGCATCATATCCTCCTCCTCCTCCTCCTATTGACTCGACGCTTCTCTATGCTTTGAAAGGGTACCTACATGCAACCTACAAAGTTTGTCGTGTAGATAGGGCGAATCAATAGTTCCACGAAGGACCATTACCGTAAACCTGAATTCATTTTGGTTCTCCTGTATTCCAGGGAATTCATACAAAGTGTACCCAACAGAAACTTGCTTGGGTTTAAAAAGGAATAGAAACCCTTACGATGTAACTCAAAACAAAAAAAAATAAAACTTTGCCAAAGACATAATTATATGGATCAATGCGAGAAATTATTTTAGTCGTCCCAATACAAATTCTACTATTTTGCCGGCGCATAGTTTGTATGCGACCGCCAAAAAGAACTCATTTTTCGACCCAAGTTTATTTGGGAAGTTGTTCAGATTTGTGTTTTGAGTAGCGTACTAAAATTTGGCTTCGGATCCAATTATAACTCGGTATATTAGATACCTTGGCCGAAAATGTAAAGAAAGCCGTAAGAGTCCCTATATTGCCAAAGGTTAAGTCGGATGCTTAATTCATAACATCCCATGTAAAGTCCACTGCAGGACAGGAAGCTGCCTCCATAATACCAACAGAAACGCGTGATTAAATGCAGAGGGGAAGTACCATAGTCACCACGCTATTTACCGTTGCGGCTGGCACCATGGACCGCTGTTTTTGGTGACCGCAATATTATAGATGGAGCAATACACAGAGGGCGCTGCTGCCCATCCTCCGGTTAAAAATCCCTTCTTCTTCTTTCGTGTCGGCAAGAACACGGGCTAAATCTTATTTGCCCAGAAAGCGGCTACCGTCAAGTAAGTCCTCACGCGAGCAGGTGGTCGGGCACGCGGGACAATAAGTGAGGTGTGCCATGGTTTGCAGGAGTTCTCCACATTCACAGCTGGCGTCTGCGCTACTTAGGAACCCCCACTGGCACAGGCTAGTGGCGTGCACTCCATACATGCTAAAAAGCTCTGCATGCCCTGTCGTCCCAGACGAACAATACAAACGTGCCCCTAAAAGTAAATGATATGATAACTTTTTTACTATAATAACTCCCGTAAAATTAAAAATCCCCATCAAAATGTCTTTGAGTCGGCGTCTCGTATTACGCGCCATCTATTATACTTAGCGGTAAACACTCGCGTGTAGTACCGCAGCGCTCTGCAACTACGGCGTCCCGTGCGCAAAGGCAGTACTAAGCCCTGCTTATTTTTCATACAAAGCATCTCGTGAAGTCTCGTGTAGTACACAGCAAAAGTTTGTCTGTGTGCGTGAAAATGTATGCTTGTGTAGCGCATGCAGAAGCACAGCTTATAATGCGACACGACCGAAATGAGAAGCCGTCAAAGTATTGCATAGTTGTTGAATAGAGAGGGTCGACTTGTTTAGTCGGATTGACCATCATTGTGTTCCGAATGTAAAGTGAATATTTGAAACCGACATAGCAATTTTTACGACGAAGTTTTGTAGAACGAAAAAATGAGAAGAAAAATAAGCGCGTTGATTTGATAAAAAAAAGTTAAATCAGTAAAATTATTTTATTAATTAGCGGAAAGAAAAAAGCAAGTTATCATATCATATTTGGATATTATGGACCTGTTAGGGTCACGTTTTTATTTTTTATTTTATTTTCATTTAGTTTTAAAACAGTGAGAATTTCCCTGACAGCAGGATATCTTTATATTACATCCACAGCCTCCGTGGTCTAGTGGTTAGAGGGTTCGGCTCTCGATCCGGAGGTTCTGGGTTCGATTCCCAGTGGGGATACTGTCAAACAAAAATCTCTTTGTGCGACCTCCCCAGTTTGGTTAGGGCATTGCAGGATGAATCACCTGATTGCCCGAAAAGTTAGATGATTCCGTGCTTCGGAAGGCACGTAAAGCCGTTGGTCCCGACTACTATCTACGGATGTAGTCGTTAATGAGCCATGTCAGAGGCCTTTGGCGGCTCAACAACTCTGACACCAGGGTTTGTGAGGTCGGTCATCGACCTTGCAACCCACACGATATGATGATGATTGGTAAAAATTTTAGTGCATACCCTGTCTAAAAACTCTGTGCACGCCACTGGGCACAGGTTATCCTTGCTTCGGCCAACCTGGGTCCTCAGCCTATTTAGACTTCTCTAGGTTGGCCAAGGTTCCTTATACTCGTAGCCAGGAGGCAGGTTTAAGTCCCTTAGTCGCCTCTTACAAAACTCACGGGTACAGACGGATTGGTACTATTCTTGGTTAGTACCACACAAGCATTTTCGAGCCTAATTAAACAAACGAATGTGTCGGTAATAATCATAGTATTAATGTTCGAAACTTATAGTATTGCTTTATGAAGACATAGTTAGCAAGTTCATTACAGTTTCCATTGTTTCAGTGAACGAGTAAACAAATAGTAACTAAAGTTCAGTTACTGCTAGGCAAACTTTTAACTACGTCAACTTTACACTCCACCTCCACCAAATAGAAATATGTGAATGGTTTTGAGTTGAAAAGTGGTATTGAAAACATAATATTTCATATCAATAAAATTAGTCAAACTGGGGCTGTCACTGGTTGTCGTCATCTTACGATATTATGATTTCTACATTTGAAATTTGTAAAACCTTTATTGTTTATTTTATTTAATGTAACACACTGGCCTCAAAATAGCTTTATTTATTTTATTATTTTTATTTTATTTTAATGTTTTAGGAAAGCTCACAGCTCTAAAAATTGAAGAATTACATAAATAGGTAGTTAACTTGAGGCAAATTTTAAGCTTCCGCATTTGGAAACTAAATAACAACTCTTACTAAATAATGCACTTTAAGATTAATTTGTAAATGTACACTCGGGGAAGAAAAATGTTCGCCACCTTAAGATCGGTTTTAACTCGCACCAGTGCCAGAATCAATCATACCAACACCTTGGTACAAGAAACAGTACTGCCAATATTTAAATAAATGTAACGTTTGGTGCAAAATAAGGTATTGTCTGTTTTTCCCACTTTAGAGTTTTATATTTTATAGTTTTTATTAGAACGTAAAGCTCTTTAGAGATTTCACAAATTCCATTCCGTCAATGTGACAAATAACTCAATAATAAAGTGACAGACACTTCAATTTATGACATTGAAAGACACTACCCAAGCAGCATCACAAGCTGTATAACAGCTCTATTAAAGTTCGTTTATACTCTTAATGCAGTATTTCTTGGCCGCATAAAGGCTGTATAAGCGCTTATACAGCCCTTATACCCCTGAAATTGGCACAAATTATACAGCGTTTTGCGTTATATTAGCTGTACAGTAGCTGTATAAGCATAAAATAGGCTGCATAATAGCTGTTTTGCGGCTGCACTATGGTGTACGAGGAAACCAATACACTCGAATTACTACATTGTAACTCACTTGTTAAGCTTTACGTTGTAAAAAGTCTGTTGAACAGATTTACAAAAGAATTAAAACGAAACAGAAGATACAATTTATGATGGCGTTTTATTATTGATCAAATAAGTGACAATATTTATTATAAACGCTTTGTGTTTAAAGATTTGGAGATTCGATAGGCGCAGGATACTGCATTATCATGCAAAAATAAATTTATTGTGGACATATATATGTTTTTTGATAAAAAATAAACGCGCCAGCAAAATAACCAAGGAAGAGATATTAAATAAGGTAAGTAAATATGGTTTTTATAGGTTAGAATTTAAAAATGTTTGTATTAATGGTCGTAGAGCTTCATTGGTGCATAGTAGGTTATTGGACAAACTGAAAATATTGATAAACATAAAAACAGTAGTCTAATTTTTATGTACTCATGTTCGTAATCTTCAATTTGTAATTGATAAAATGGCGACAATTTGCTAAGCAGCCTAAATTCTATTTTGATGGTCTTATAGCATTAATAGCTGTACTATGTAGGTAATGGATACTAGTATTCAGCTTTTAGCGGTTGATGGGCTGTATAAACGAATAAATTTACTATTAATGTTGCATAGCAGTGTTTCGAACATAACCTGTAACTCTTTTAGGGATACGTAATATTAAGTGAAAAACCAAAATGCACTGAGAGATCACATCACGTTTTCGAAAATAAAGTTTTATAGTTATTTTTTAGAAATTTCAAAGAAATGATTGTAGATTTGCGTCCTAGAATTTGTAAAGAAATAAATAAAGTGATGCAGTCCAAAACATATGCAATTCATCAATTAACAACATTTCATTTTCCTTGAGGTACTAAACTGAGAAAACCATTTCGAGATCTAGGTGGCCTGATCACTTATACAGATTAAGGCTTTACTATAGGCGTCATTTATTTTTATTGCTGTTTATTACTCTCAAAGACAGAAATTAGACAGCTATCGTCTGTAAAAGGGTGAACAATCACACCATAAAAAGAAGCTGTAGAAGATAGTTTGCCTACTTCATAATACAGAAATAAGATTTGAGGACCACCATAATACAGCTCTAAGCTGTATTAAGTAAGTGACGGTATGCAAAATGCAGCTATTGTACAGCTTTAATACTAAAATGAGACTAAAGCGTTACAGGAAACTTAAAGCTGTACATGACAGTTATCATACACAGATTTAGAACTTTAAGCGTACTTTGACTCCTTAATACAGACTTAATACAGTTAGAGCTGAATAATTACTCCTAAACAGACATTATAACACTACAATGTGTTTTCAACGTTCTTATACAGCTGTAAAACAGCGTTAAGTGCTATATTGGCTGCTTTTTTAGGGTTCCGTACCTCGAAAGAAAAAAACGGAACCCTTATAGGATCACTTTGTTGTCCGTCTGTCAGTCTGTCTGTCTGTCTGTCTGTCAAGACCCTTTATATCACGAACGGGTAAAGGTATCAGGCTGAAATTAATACCATATATTAGGATCCATGAACCACACAAGATCTGAAAATTTGAATTTTTTACAATGACGCAATCAAAAGATATGGCATTTTATGTCCTCATCTCCATACATTTATTCAAAAATGAAAAACCTACAGGGTACTTCCCGTAGGCCTAAAATTATGAAATTTGGCAAGAAGCTAGGTCTCACAGTACAAATAATGGGAAAAGTCTGAAATCATTAAATATTACAACTTTTCTCACAACTAATGGTAACCAATTGTGGTGAGCTCCCATTTCAAGAACATTCATATAAGAGAGGGGTCAAGTTGGATGGTCGCTGAGGCGATTTTTGTTTTAGTTCTATTTAAAAACGGGAACACTTACAAACTTGAAAATTGGTATGTTTATAGTGCATAAGCTATAAAATAACAACAAATAATAAAATTTGGTCAAGCGCGTGTCGGACTCAAAAAATCTAGCACATTAACTTACTGAAATTTCAACGAATACAATTATGTTTATGTGGTGGTACGGAACCCTCAGTGCGCGAGTCCAACTCGCACTTGGCCGGTTTTTTAGGTGTTCATTACGCTTGGTTGCTGCTTGGATAAGGCCCGTATTGATAAATCCCTCTCAAAATCTTCCCCAAGATTATGTCAGCTGACTTAATTATCAAGATGCAATTAGCATCTCAAGATCTTGCTAATTAATAAACTGCTATCCAAATACCAATCTCAAGCGTCCATCTTTGAGTCAAACGTCAAAAGAGCAAAAAGAATTTATGTCTGCGTTTTGTTTTTGCTTCTAATAATGTTTCGTCGAAAATTTTTTCAAGCTCCATTTTCACGGCAAATAAAAGATTTTTTGCCAAGTTCACTTTCAGGTAGGCAATGGCCAAAGAATATACAGCCTGAACAAAATAATACTCAAGTCACTATTTGACAGCATCAACAATTTTGAGTTAAGTTTCGTTTATAAATTAGTGAGTGTGTTTTTAACACTCAAGTGATAATTGCTCCGATGACAGTTACTCAATTTCTGTTTATTAATTAATGCAACACCTCAAGATGCCCCTTAAGGACAATCTCACTCTTAAGCGGGATTTATCAATTCGACCCTGAGAATGACAATAGCTTTTTAATTGTCGTAACCAAAGAGATGAAGTCAAACCAACACGAAGGTTTTAATTTATCAAAATTTTTATATGATACAATCTTTTTGGACAGAGTCTGAATTAATTTGAACTTTATTTTCGAACAGTAAAGTATACTTTTGTATGCAATATTCGAATCTTTATCACAGTTTCAAAAGGTAATATGCGCTCGTGACGTTAAACGAATCAATTTGAAAACTGGCGAACATTTTTCTTCCCCGAGTGTACATTATTGTAAAAAAAACCGGCCAAGTGCGAGTCGGTCTCGCGCACTGAGGGTTCCGTACCACCACACAATCATAATTGTATTAGTCGAAATTTCAGTAAGTTACATTTTTGAGTCCGACACGCGCTTGACCAAGTTTTATTATTTGCTGTTATTTTATAGCTTATGCACAATACACATACCAATTTTCAAGTTTGTAAGTGTTCCCGTTTTTAAAATAGAACTAAAATAATCGCCTCCGTGACCATTCAACTTGACCCCTCTCTTATATGAATGTTCTTGAAACGGGAGCTCACCTCAATTGGTTACCATTAGTTGTGAGAAAAGTTGTAATATTTAATGATTTCAGACTTTTCCCTTTATTTGTACTGTGAGACCTAGCTTCTTATCAAATTTCATAATTTTAGGTCGACGGGAAGTGCCCTGTAGGTTTTGCTTTTTCATAAATGTATGGAGATGAGGACATAAAAAGCCATATCTTTTGATTGTGTCATTGTAAATAATTTAAATTTTCAGATCTTGTGTGGTTCATGGACCTTAATATATAGTATCAATTTCAACCTGATACCTCTACCCGTTCGTGAGATAAAGGGTCTTGACAGACAGACAGAAAGACAGACAGACAGACGGACAACAAAGTGATCCTATAAGGGTTCCGTTTTTTTCTTTTGAGGTATGGAACCCTACAAACTACTTGCTAACCCGAGTGACTCAAACTGCACTAAATATGTAGGTATAATATTTTACATAGATTTTATTCAACTCGTGAAAAGTGTCGTTGGTTATGTATGAACCTAACATTTGTTGTAAAATACCATTAAGTTACGCTTGTGTACATAACTGTTAACTTTTCCAAATAAATAAAAAATAGAATAAAAAAAAACACTATATTAATTAAGGTACAACATGGCATTACCTGCATACAGCCAGCTCAATCAATGCTCAAAAATCCTAAGTTGGAAGTTTTGATACAAGAAACGATTTAACAGAGTTAAGTCTAGAGTAGAATATGTCGATATTATTATCAATCATTTCGATAGATTTTAAGTCTGTCTCTCTGTCTTGTTTTGACTAAGCTATAATACACTGCTGAAACTCCAAAATCGTATATTTTTATGGGCCCATAACCTATTATAATTTAAGCAAAAACAGAGTTTTTTTATTACACAGTGGATGTATTTGCCTTTTACACAGCAGTTGATGACAGATAGACAGAGAAATGTCTACGTTGTACAGCCATGTCTCAGTTTCAAATGTGGAGATCCTATAGCCCTCCATCATGGAGAGTCGCGGTCAATTTTATGTGCAGTTAACTGGACGACAGAAACATTTGCAACTCTATTACCATGCCATAAAGTCCAAAGCGTTTAAGCGTTTCTACTTAAGTGCTGTTGGGTGTAAGTATAGGGTTTAAGGAAAAGTACTGTTATACTCTAAACCAGAAGCTGAACAATTTTCCCCAAGCACCATTGATCAATATACGATTTTTTTGCCCAGCACATTTATTGTATTTTTTTAATTTATTTTTTATTTTTTTTTATTTTGACAACAGACGGTTAACTTAAAAAAGTACATGTTTATATTGGTATGAATACAAGCTGCAAACCTAGAGTGTCAACTATTATTTTTATACACTAGTAAGGTGTCTTTAACATATTATAACATTGATCGGTCATTGCAATTAACAGTGCTGAAATCGCTCCAAACGGGCAGAGCGCGGCGTAGCCCAGAAAAAGAAGGAGTGTAACAATAACAATGAAAATTTTACGTAGCCACATATAAGAGTAAGTAAGTTAGTGAAGTTATTTGTTTCAACGGAAGTAGGATTTAAGGTGATATTTAGTACATTATTATTAGATATAAGTATGCGGCGACATTTAAATGTACTGGAAATAGTTTTTTCTTTTTTCGTTATTAGACCTATTTCCATGAGGAAAGTTGTTCAGTATCATAGGTAGAAAGTATATAGTTAAAATTTATGCGCTATTTTTCGGTACACCCTGTATTTAACGTCGTTAACAAGTTGATTGCATGACGGTTTAGGAGTTATTTGTATCTAGACAGCACCTAATGAAGTGTCGACAAACACCGCAAAGTGTAGGTTGTACATTGAGCGTTCAACTCCGCCATTAACATTGACAGATCACGAGTCAATTTCAGCAAAACAAACCGTTTGAATTACTCAGATTTCTAATCAAAACTAAATACAATTAAATTCCTTTGTACTTGTCTGCATGAAATTTTGAAAGGGCATTAAGAATATGCCAGATTTAAGTTCAAATATCAGAAAGATCTTACGGCATACGGCAAGGGCAAGGGACAGGTGAGAAGAAGGCACGGTGCCACTTCAAAACTTGTTCAAACAAAATGTGTGAAAATGACGCGTCATAAATTATACACAACTAGCGGCCCTCCTCGGCTTCGCACGGGTAATAATCTACGTAGAGTGGTGCCTTTTATTGCGATTTAAAAGTAAAAAAACAAATCTAAGAAATTGCAACACTTTCTAAGTAGGTATTTATAGAATTCAGAGCTTAGAATAAAATTACCTATCCAATATATCTACAACTAACTAAAACAAACTATGTACCTAAACAATAAAAAATAACCTTACGACTATAAAAAGAAACTATAGAAAGTTCGCTCCGGACGACAACCACAAAAGAATATAAGTACCCAAAATTTTAAAAATCAGGTTTCGGACCCGTAGGTGAGTATATGTGTTCTGTGTTTCGGACGACCAGCCGCAACGACTTGTGCCCTCCGAGTGTGCCCAATGAGTATATATATAATTAAGTGTGCCTTGCTCGCTGATATTAACTTCGGAAACTCTCGTCTAAGATCGGCTATCAACGGAAATGCGCATCGAGTGCGAAGCTTATTCTAGGACTTTAATTAGAGTGATTTTAATATTGTGATATCTTCCAAGATATTCTATGTTCATTACTTATTATTACTAACCTTTTAAATTAGATAACCTTTTAACCTTGAGGGCAAAAATACGTTCAAAAATTCCATATTTTGAAAATCTACTTTTTTGCTACAAATAGTTGGTTACTGTGGGTTACCCTTAAAAGATAGACAAATACTATCGTAGACTTTTCGTCATAACTCTTAGAGAGCAACAATTCTTTCATACATAACTTTTATGTAAATGAAACCATTTACGCAGCGCACGCCCAGAAAGCTCTCAAGAGGCACGTTTTTTTCCGACTCGATCGACAAACATCATCACAGTTCAGTTAATTTGCACTCAATATTTATAAATTATAGCCTCAAACCTTACTATTGAACGAATCTATCTATCAATGAAAACCGGATCGAAATCAATATAGTAGTTCCTGAGTTTAGCGATCACAGACAGACATGTTGGATGGATGGATGGATGACGACAGAAAAACGTTTCGGAGGACTTTCTTTTATAATATGTAGTGATACACAATTGAAGCGCGGGCATGCCGCTTCGCCGCCTGCTCCTTACTTACTACACTTACTCCTCTGGCGCAACGAATCAAATTAAATTTTGGCCTCTGATACGAGAATCCGCCACTGGTCCCGATCTTGTGCCACAGCCTGCCAGTCGTCAGCCTGTAGCTCGCGAAAGTCTGCACCAACTTTATCGGCCAATTGTTCCTCGGGCGGCCAACCGGACGGCGGCGTCCTATCGGTCGACCCTCATGGGCTTTCTTGACGTACCGGTCCATCCCTATCCTTTCTAGGTGGCCGAGCCAACGGAGTCTGTGCACTTCTTGTATGTAATGACGTGTCCGTGCCGTACCCTTCTTCCACGCCTGTGCCGTGTCTGCGCTTTTGTCGAACCTTACCCTTTGCCCTCTGTTTATTTTGCCTGTTACGTAAACTTGTCAAGGATAGTCACAAAATATTACTTCTTTTAAAATATGAGCATTATAATAGCACTCACTGAATTCCATATAAGTACAAGGGGTAAAAATATCGTCAGCACTATTTTAGCATGTTCCTAAGACCATGAAACTGATCATTTTTTTTTCTCAAAGAACATAGGTTGAGATATGACAAAAATTACCCCTCAATACGTTCTATCAGATTCTTCGAGGAAGTTTTTTTTTTATTTCGTGGTCTAAGCAACATGCTAAAATAGAGCTCATTTAAAAAAAACATAACAATTTGCCTGAAAACTAAAACTGAGGAGTCAGGCCATGAAACTGATGAGTTTTCTTCAGATTTTTTTTTTTCACAAAATGAAAAGAACAACATGAAACATTTTATTTCTAAAACAAGCTGGGCTACGTGTAATACGTGTACATAATAGCCTAAAATTCCATTCCACAATTTAGCTCAAAACTAAAAATAAATACGACGAGCTTTCGAGGATTACTCTTGTAAAATATATTATCCATTCACTGAACTTTTTATGAAAAAAAGCCAGAGGCATTACACGACGTAATTTAAAAATGACTAGACATTGATATGTCAATTTTTAAGCAGGTGGTCTACTCTCAACTTACGACGACTAAAACGATATCAATACCGTACTACTTCAAATGAGACAAAACTTTGTCCACTGTCAATTGCACAAAATTCTGATTCAATCGGTTAGAGTTCATCGCATGTGCGTCTACGCCCAAATTTCGTAGACTATTATCTGAGTTGGTTCCTGCGGTATTGGAGCGGTGTGGGAGACGTGGTTACATCATTTGTGTAAGCAATGCTGATGTACAGGCTGTCCCTGCCACTCTAGGGATCGCACCACCCCACCCGCACCGCGTAGCTACCTCAGGAACCAACTCAGTTATGCGCTATATCTGTGTAAAACGCTTACCAACATAATTATTTTTCCGCCATGACTGACACTAAAGGTATATTTGACGGAAAGAATAGCATTGTTTTACAACCTTTAAAAACAAAACCGATCGCTTTTGACATTACTGCAAAAAAACCGGCCAAAAGCGAGTCGGACTCGCGCACTGAGGGTTCCGTACAAACAAGTAAGTAAAAGTTATGGTATTTTTATTGCTAAAAAACTTTATTATGTGATGCAAGTACGAGTAACTAAAATATTTGAGTTGATTGAATGAAAGGTTAATTGCGGTTTACGATTTATGACAAAAAAAAACGATAAAACATTATAAAAAAAAAAACTACGGAACCCTATACTGCGCGTGTCCCGACGCGCACTTGGCCGGTTTTTTTTTCTATTTTTGTGTGAAGATCTTAATGCAGATCACAGAATACATCTACTTACCAAGTTTCAACAGTAAAGTTCTTGAAGTTTCGAAAAAAAGTGGCTGTGACATACGGATGGACGGACAGACAGATATGACGAATCTGTAAGGGTTCCGTTTTATGCACTTTGGCTACGGGACCCTAAAAATGGATCATAGTAAAAACATGTTTCCATCTTGAAGAATTCTTAGTTATAGTTTTCGGTTGCAGTAGATGGTTCTGCTAACCATACACAGATTAGAAGACGTTTGCAGCGGCTTTAGTTCCGATTTTATTCACCTGTCAACGGATCCTTCTCTCGATCCGGAGGTTCTGAATTCGATTCCCCGTGGGGACACTGTCAAACAAAAATCCCTTTGTGCGACCTTCCCAGTTTGGTTAGGACATTGCAGGATAAATCACTTGATTGTCCGAAAAGTTAGATGATTCCGTACTTCGGAAGGCACGTTAAGCTGTTGGTCCCGATCATCTACAGATGTAAGTAATAGTTAATGAGCCACGTCAGAGGCCTTTGGCGGCTCAACAACTCTGACTCCAGGGTTTGTGACGTCGGTCATCGACCTTCGCGGCCCACACGATATGATGATGATCACCCGACTTGACAAATCACCCAACCCATCAGTAAGCGAAGTTTTGGATCTAATTGCTTCGAAGAAGTACCATTTCCATGCCGTTTTTGTTGTTCAAAGTTTAAAGTCATATTTTATTCATATGAGAATTCTTCGATCACATTATAACACCACCTAAAGTTGATTGTCACTTGAAAAGCCAAAAAATATAATATGACTTTTATGAACTTGTTTTTCATAAAATAAGAATACTTTTTATGAAATGAGCCTTATACTCGTATTCATGATAGCATTTAGACATTTTGTAAGATGGCAAACAGACATGTATTTTGACCTTTTCATTATACGAGAAAGCTCATTGTTAATTCTCATTTTCTGAATCTGACACAATCGCAGAATGAAAACTAAAGGTATGGAATACGCACTAAAGGTTTTAATGGAGTAGAAGACCGATAAAAACTATAACCGAACTTGCACTCAGTCTAAAACTTTTTAACTATGTAGAGTAAAAATATTATATTAGCCTCGAAGCACACCTCGAACTTTTTAGCTTGGTAGAATCACTCAGTCTGGGGCTCAATAGACGTGAGACAAAGTCCTTGACAGTCCGCTAATGTGGCCAGTCCTGCAAAATTTTTCGATGAAATGTCATAATTTGATAATATTCGTTTACGTAGTTTTAAAGGAAAAAAGCTTGAATAGTTTTTTTCAATTCAAAGAATTTGTTAGTCCAGAAGGTGGTTTAAAAATGTAGTGCTATTTAAGAAAAATTATAAATTTGAATTTATTCTCATACTAGCTGTTGCCCGCGGCTTCGCTCGCGTGGATTTCGTATTTATTTTATTACCGGTTTTCCGAAGTAATGAGATATTTTCCCGTCATTTCGGGGTAATTTTAAACTAAGGAAAAACAGGACTAACCCTGCGCAAATCAATGAGTATAATTCAAGATCCAGTCCTCTCCCCCTCCCCCAGCCCCTCCTTCTCCCCCTCCCTCTCCCTCACCCCCTCCCCCTCCCTCTCTCCCTCCCTCTCCCCCTTCCCCTCCTTCTCCCTCTCCCTCTACTTTACCTGTACCTGTACCTCTCTACCTCTCTACGACTCTAGGTTTCTACCTCTCTATCTCTCTACCTCTATACCTCTCTACCTGTTCCTATCCCTGCCCCTATCCCTACCCCTAACGCCAATTTAACCGCTATTCCTAACATAGAAACGAAACCCATATTTATTTTTAGACATTTCAAACCTATCGCACCCCAACCCCATCCCCAGGGGATGATGGTATTTCACGTCCACCACGTTGAATTTCAAAGTTGTTGTAGCTTTCGTAATCAGCGACCCGATAAACCATACAAACGACACCCATATTGATTTAAGACATTTCAACCTTATTGCACCTCAACCCCATCCCTAGGGGATGATGGTATTTCACGTCCACCACGTTGGATTTTAAAATTTTTGTAGTTTTTGTAATCAGCGACCCGATAAACCATACAAACGACACCCATATTGATTTTTAGACATTCCAACCCTATCGCACCTCAACCCCATCCTCAGGGGATGATGATATTTCACGTTCACCACGTTGGATTTTAAAATTGTTGTTGCTTTCGTAATCAGCGACCCGATAAACCATACAAACGATACCCATATTGGTTTTTAGACTTTTTCACCCCATTTTCCTAATTTAGTGGATTTTACTTTGAAAATGAAGGATTTTCAACTTCATCCCCCTTTTCACCCCTTATGGTGTAGAACTTTCAAAAACCCTGAGACACGTAAAACTTAATTTTTAGTCGTCAACCTAAATACAAATTTTTAGGATCCTAACTTCAAAACTGACGGACTTTCATATAAACTTTCATTCCCTATTTTACCCCCTTAGGGGTGGAATTTTGTAAAACCCTTTCTTAGTGCACCCCTAGGCTTCATAAGGAACCTACATGCTAAATTTGGAATCTCTAGACCCAGCGGTTTGGGCTGTGCGTTGATATGTCAGTCAGTGAGTCAGTCAGTCAGTCAGTCACCTTCTTCTTTTATATATATAGATAAACGATAATATTCGCAACACCGGCCACACTGCACTGGCGGAATGTGGTGCACAAGTCTATATCCTAAACTGAATCGCATGATAGTACATTTTGTATGATAGTACAAAAATATTGTTTCGTAATGCGCCCTTATTTTTTGGGGAAACTAGTTCTCGTTCATTGTCTGAAGAGATTCCAATTTTTTTTTATGTGACAAGTGAGCAAACGAGCAGGTGGGCCACCTGATGGAAAGTGGTCACCACCGCCCATGGAGCCCGCTGTCTTATTATCGGGTGATGTCTTTTTATACTTTGTACAGTCGGTATTCTATGCTTATATCTATATTGTAACGACGCGACGGATTAATCCATCAAAGTGTCTGCCTGTCTGTCTAGTCTCGCTTCGTATGCACGGTTGGTTAAAAGGGCTCTTTACAAATTAGTATAATGTGCTTACATCGTTCATATATTTTCAATTGGGCGTATTTATAGTCTAGTCAAGTTTCAACTTGAATTTAGGTATATTACATTAAAAAAATAAAAATTATTGATTATTTATATTTCGTTGAATCTCTTTTAATGGTTTATGAAAGCGAGCAATTTGTAACAATCAGTGAAGATTATTTTATAGAAGTACAAAAATATAAGTTTTTTACCCAGGTTTCTTTAGTTACGAAGATATATGCCTGACAGAGATATCATCTGTGTGGTGCCGGCAAAGAATAGAACCAACACATCCCTACCCGTGGGTGTCATAAGCGGCGACTAAGGGCTTATGAACCGGAGGATGGGCACTAGTATCTATCTGTGTAACGTACCATCTTACATACTGCGGCCGCCATCAACTTCGGTTCATGCTGCAACGCTAACAAGCGTGGTGACTATGGACTATGGTACTTAAGCACTATTCCATATTATTCCAGCAAAAACTGGAATTTGGTAGGGACCTCCCTGTCCTGCATTGGACTTTTCATGGGATGTTATGATGATGATATGATGAATTTATGCCTTATGGCAGGAATCTAAAACGAAAACGAGTTGGCAACAATTCGTTATATAAAACACTTAGTAATAACTTACAACGTTGTAAGAAACCTTATTACATCAGCAGACACGATGTTGTATCAGAACACACTACACCTGGACTACGAAAGTGGTTATATTTCTTGTGAAGGTGACGGCTAAGTGCGTTTCACGAGGAGATTAGCAGTCTGCTTTGCCCGTAAGAGTATTGCTTTCGGAGCTCACGCCATACAAAATACAAAGTAATGGTTTTCTTTTTCTTTTTATTGACCTTTTTAGGGTTCCGATACCAAAATGGTAAAAAAAAGGAACCCTTATGGTGCCGCTCTGTCTGTCCGTCTGTCTGTCACACCTCTATATCTCAGCAACCACTTATGCTATCAACCTGAAATTTGGAATAGTTTTAGAATATAGTTGCCCAACTTAATTGCACAAGAAAAAATTTTGAAAAAAGTATGATTATTAATATAAAGGGGGCCAAAATAGGGGGGGCCAAATTTCAAATTGTCGCTACTAGGTCGAGTGGGGTATCATATGAAAGGGCTTTACTTGTACATTTTAAAATATATTTTTGTATTTTTTTAAATTTCTTAGTTTTAAAGTTATGATGAAAAATGTCAAGAAAAATACCATTCCCCCCCCCTTATCTCCGAAGTTTGAGTAAGGAAAAATCTGAATTAATTACAGTTGACAGAAGTTTATATAAACTTTACAGCAAAAATAAAACGATCTTTCTAAGTTGCACAGTTTTTCAGAAATCTGCAAAAAACCTTTACAAACAAATTTAGTTTTGCGGTCCTGAAAATGGACTTTATTGCTTCCAAAAATACTATAGGTATATCGGAACCCTCGGCGCGCGAGTCCGACTCGCACTTGACCGGTTTTTTATTTGAGAAGCTAGTTTTTACCCGACTACCGGCGGAGCCCAGAGGAGGGTATTGTATTTGACGCGTGTGTAAGTGTGTTTGTGGGTATGTTACCACCTACAGCCTCAATACCTCAACCGATCTGCACAAATTAGGTGTCAAAAGATTTGTATTGACACGGGAATTCGCACTGAATAGGTGACGTCATCATTAAGTGACCCCTCTTCAGAAGAGGGGCCAAAAAGAGGACACCAAAAATTTTTTTTTTTCTTACTGATTAGGGCTTGTGGGGTATCAAATGAAAGCAGACATTGCACGTATCTTAAATCTATTTCCAGAATTCTCCTAATTAGAACAGTTTCAGAAATATTCGTAAATAAGTACACAAGTCAAACAATTTCTTCATCTATCGCATAGTTAATAGATTGAAATCATCATAAAATTTCTGTACATTGATAGACAATTTACTTATAGATTGTATTCTAATGGAAAATATATATTTTGTAAGAAAATTTAAATTTTAACTTGTGCAAATATAGTTCTAAGTAGAAAAGAGAGATGGCGCTGGCAGTAGTGTAGATCGCGGTATCATTTTGTTGTTCACGATAGCATATAAGGCTTGTCATACAAAGCCATGCCTGCTCCCGGGATTGCTATTTAAGCTGTCCACGTCTACGATTCCTCGTCGAATCGTTAAGACTGTGGCCACCTTTCTTGAGAATAGACGCTTCCAAGTGGCAGTGGAAGGCGTCCTCTCCCAAGTCCGAAGGATTGATGCTGGGGTTCCCCAAGGCAGCTGTTTGTCTCCGGTTTGCTACGCTAGGTACACGGATGACATCCCCGTAGAGGGAGGGGCAAAGCTGGCGCTCTACGCCGATGACGCCGCATACTTCTCCACGTCTGAACTCGAAGCACGCTGCGAAGAAGATGCAGAGAACCTTAGACACCCTCCCAGCCTGGCTGACAAAATGGAGACTATCAGTGAATGTGGGGAAGACCCAAGCGATTATTGTGGGGCGTGGTCGGATCGATCCCCCGAAATTGACGCTGCATGGAGAAGAGATCGGGTGGTCCTTCCAGGCAAAATACCTGGGGGTGACCATAGACCGTCGACTCTTCATGGCACAGCACGTGAAGAACGTGATAGCGCATGCAGGAGCTGCCACTGCATTGTTGCGACCCGTTCTACGCTCAAAACTCCCGTTGCGCATGAAGCTCGGCGTATATAAGGCGTACGTTAGACCTCGGCTTACCTACGCCGCCCGTGCATGGTACGCTTTGGTCCCTGAGACCAACCGTCGAAGACTGCGGGCTCAGCAGTCTAAGGCGCTACGTACCATTGCAGACGCGCCGAGATTTGTCCGCAACGAAGTCATTCGGAGGGACCTGCGTATCGAGACTCTAGACGATTTTATTTCCAGACTCTCGACCAGGATGTTCGCGCGCGCTGATCGGTCAGACTTCCAGCATCTTCGGGATCTGGCCCCATACCACGCGCGCCCACCGGACTGGAAACCGTTTCCTCGCGAGCTTGCTACTGTGGAAGAGCTCGATGAGGAAACGTGAGTCATGGGACCCATTAAGACCGTCGGTTTGAGGGCATCCACCACTCTAGTGGATACGACCTTGCCGACGGCCAAACACACCCAGACTCCAAACCTAACACGACATCCATCGGCTGAGCCGCCCCAGAGGGCCTAGCTCGCCGTTATACCGGACAAAGACTCCATTCCGCCAGGCTGATGTCGCTCACTGGGCCTCCCTGAACAGGGTCTCACTCGGTGGGCTGACTCGCCGGCGGACCTGACCCCACCTGCGCCTCACGGAGGGGCAACCCCTGCCCACCGTGAGCCACACCCCAACGCCCCGCTCGTCTCAACGGGCGGCGACCGACACTGCGCCAAGGAGGGACACCTCGACGGCGCCTCCCCGACGTCCGCTGTTGCGGACATCGAGACGACAACCTGATTGATCCACGCCTACTTTCCTCAGCAAATGTGCTTTAGTTGTGAATAGGGTGAATAGGTAATATAAATAATAAAAAGTAATAGAATCAATTTTTTAGGTTGTTGGTGGCGAATCGATCTCGTACAAAAAGTATGGGTTTATCTGGGAAGTCTAAAAAGGCTCGCTCTATGACGAAAATGCAAAATTCTGCACCTCCTATTAATATAGTAAGGGTGATGAAGGACATATTTCTATATGATGATGATCCACTCCACACACCTGCGTTCTTGAGGAATTAAGTTTTAACTATTTTCAAATTACCCAACCCTAGAAAAATGGTCTGCCACCATAATAGCCCTGCGTCGTAAAGTTACAGCTCTACATCTTCAGAAGTATTTTAAACAGGAGCCACAAAGGCAGACCAAAAAAACATAATTTAGTATCCTATTTTTTTTTGCTTTAACTCAAAAACGCAGCGACGCACAGAAAAACTTGTTAGGACCAAATCGATTCGTTTTAAGCTGATCTATCATCCCTATTAATATGAATCATGAGCAAATCATATACCCAAATTGCAGCCAGCACCCTAACTAATAGACTTTAAGTTTAAGGGCACTGCATGTTATCCTACGTCATCGAGTACACGAAATTTGCAACTTAGTAGCGATAGTAGTGGCCTACTAGGTCCACAAAACGTTGGTCTGCCAATCCGCAACCTGGCAGGTTGCTGCCCAACGATCGTATGCGTGTGAACTACGTTGCGAAGAGAGCCCTTCTACAAGGGAAGCACGGCTTTCCGCAATGCGATCGCATGTGGCTGAAGTACGATCAGAAGAGAGCCCTTCTTCTAGAATAGAGGGCCTTTCTACTATTATATCGTGCCTATCGCAGGCGCGGGAAAATGAAACTGCTATATCATGAGAATTGCGCCTAGCAGCCAATAGAGAACAAAACTTCAGACAAAGAATGACACTTGCAAATAATTTTCAAGATAATATATCACATGTACCCGATAGAGTTTGTTATTGCTGCTGGAAATTTTGCTATCATAACCAAATCCGTTCACTTACAAAATCACCATATATGGTAGAAATGCCAGAAAATGCTACGAATAATTTTATTGCGTGCACCAAATGTGCAAATAAATTAATTAAAAACAGAACATCTCCTCCAGCGTACTGGAACAATATGGCAACAGGAAATTTACCACCAGAAATAAACGATCTGAACGGAATGGAAATACGCCTCATATCAAGAATAACACCATTTTTAAAAGTAGTTCGTTTAGGCGGTCGATATGGGGATTCAAAGGACAAGCAATTCTTTTTGCGCAAGCAGCTTAAGAGATTGCAGAACACCATTACCTGCTGATCAGTAGCAACACAATCAACTTCATTGACAGGGAATTCCATTTCTATACGTATAGGTACATAACAATTCTTATCATTCGCATTCAATGTACATACTTAACGCCTCTTCCAAAACTCTAACGCTCAATAGAACAACTGGTGAGTAAAAATTCACTACATTATAAATTGTTTTCATTCATTATCTAGTTCGTTATTTAATTCGGATTGCTCATAGATTTTTATGACAACGCAGTGGTATTGGTTATATTTCAACCAGTATAAAAGGCGTTTTATTATCATTCAGTTGGTGCAGCTCGGCGTTTTTAATATGATCGGATCAAACCCTCAAAAAATTGCACATGTATGTGGATGACCGTAATTAATTACTTAATAACATTCGGGCCAGAGTTACATAACATATTTATATAGTATCCACGAAGTATTGCTGGGCTTTTCGTTTTTTCAAACCTATCTGAAAACAAAATGTAAGTCTCACCTAGCCGTTGTTACCTGTTGAGCTTAATACAATACAATAATCTTTATTTGTGATAACAGGTACAAAATTTAAGGTGTTATAGTAATAAAATAAATTAAATACGAGACAGTTGCAACGTTACTATTAGTAAGTAATTGATAGCAAATTCACCTAGAAAGTTTTTGACGAAACCAATCGTAATTTATCGTTCAAGATATTAACTTTTGAAACAAAAACACGATAGATACAAAACTAGGTAGCATAAACCACACAACATCATTATGAACATATATAGCTGCTGAAATACGTTCACTGCTAGAAAACTAAAATAGTTGTAAGTGGTTAAGTCTAATATTTCTAAAAGAAAAAAATGTGAATGGATGAATAGTAAAATTAAGTACATGTGCAAAAAAAGAAATAACTTATATATTTATGGAAAAAAGACCCAACCAATTTAATAAATAGGATAATATACAACAGGTATCGTAAAAAACAAATAAATGTATAAAGTATGTTAAAAACAAATATTATAGAAATAAAATTACAGAAAATTTTAAGAATACTAGGAATGTATGGAAAATTATTAATAAACTATGCGGTAATTTGACTAAGTCGATAGAAGATGTTGTTTTAAAATCTTTTAATACAAATGAAAATGTACTTTCTAATAACTTCGCGCCAGAATTCCAACGTAATGTGGAGAGTATATCGGTGGCATGTAACATACCTACCCTGGCCTCGTCATCTCGTCAGGAGGAGCCCAGGGTGACCATGCGTATAGCTAAAATTACAAACATAAAAACATTTAAAATCTTAAAAAATCTTAACCAAAATAAAAGTCCGGGTTATGATGGTATTCGCGCTTCAGATCTGAAATACATTAACCAAAAAATAACACCTCTTATAACACACCTGATAAATACCTCATTAACCACTAAAGTATACCCAGATATATTAAAAATAGGAACTGTACGTCCCATACATAAGAAAGATAAAAAAGTGACTATAACAACTATAGACCCATTGCCATACTTTCGTGCCTTGACAAGGTGATTGAGCGGTACCTTAGTGACGAAATAAACCAATTCTTAGAAAAAAATGAAATAATTAACCAGAAGCAGTTCGGTTTTCAAAAAGGACGGAGTACCGCTCAACTACTATGTCAATTCACTAATGAATTAAATGGATATCTAAATGTAAAAATGCATGTATTTGTCATGTTCATCGATTTCAGCAAGGCGTTCGATACTCTGGTTTATGACAAGCTGTTTACAAAGCTTAGGCAAGCTGGTGTGCAGGGTCCTCTCCTGGAGTGGTTCGGGATTTATCATAACAGTAGATACACGACCGTAAAACTCGGTAACTCATACAGTGATATGATTTCTACTTCGAAAGGCACAGCCCAAGGTTCCATCCTTGGTCCAAGTGAGTATCTGCTTTATGTTAACGACATGTGTGACATTTTGGGGGGGGGGAGTCTGTATACCAGTTTGCTGATGACACTTGCCAAATAGTAGCTCATAAAGATCCAGAAACAGCCGTGAGTAAACTTCAGGGTATTTTCGACACGTTATGCAGATGGTCTCACGACTCTGGTCAAGTGATAATCGCTTCGAAAACCAAAGCTATGCATATTCACTCCTCTTATAACAAGACAGCCTACATGCCTGTAATCGTAGCTCATGATCATGATTGCCTGCATACTCGTGACACCAACCCATGCAGCTGTAACCACATCGAGTTTGTAACAGAGCACATGTATATAGGTCTTGTAATTGATAGCAAACTTAACTGGGTCCCTCATATTACGTATGTCTGTAACAAACTTAGAGCAATTCTAGGAAGAATTGCAATCCTAAAACACAAGCTACCTTACAACATATTAAGACTGTTGTATCTAGCCTTAGCTACTCAGTCATATACTATGGCCTGAGTAGCTACGGCAGAACATACAAAACCCATCTTTATAATATCTACAATCTCCAAATAAGACTGTTAAAAAACATTGTACCAAAAAATATTAAAACAAAGTATAATGACGATTATTCTAAATTATTTCAACATTGCAATGTTCTCCCTATCCAAAACATGATAAAATTATCAATATTAAAATAAGAATATTATAATGTTTCAAACCTACACAAAAAACAACGAAAAAATAATCTGAGAACACTAAAGGACACTAATATTTTTACACTTCCTAATTTTAACAACGTTTATGGCAAAAGAGTTTACGAATATATATTACCCAAAATTATAAATAATCTACCTACTAGGAGCAATACCTTCACACCCCGAAGTCAATACCAAATATCAAAAAAGTTCTTCTGTCCACAAGTAATCCCGATTTTGTAATTTACGCAATTGTCTTTATTTGCGTTTCAACGTACGGCCAGCAGCACATCAGTCTCGACAAATGTGTGCAGTTGACTGTACCTATATCTATAGTGTATATAACCGAACTCATAGATTGCGCATAAGCCCTTAAGGCTTAAGTAGTCTGTAATATAAATAAGAAATTCAAAACTTTGTAATGTAGATCTAAATAAATAAAAAAAATAATGTTTTGGCCCATCTTTTGGGCAGTCCACATATTTTTAACTTTAATATTTGATGTTATGATGATGAATTAACTATACTAAAATATATTGAAATAAAATCAATAAATAAAAAATTAAAAACCCGACTACGGCAATAAAATATGGTATATTGTTTTTTACATACAAGAGTTTGCACTAAAATATTTTATACCTACGCCGGGGTCGGAGCTCTCACTTAACTCAACAACAAAGATTTCTAAACAATTCTAAGTAATATCATGAAATAATTATAATATGATTGTAAATATGATATATAATTGTAATATGATGATATACCTACATTTGTGTATGTATGTATATCAGACTATTATGAACGATAATATTTATTCTAAAGAGAGCTCCGACCCCGGCGTAGGTATAAAATATTTTTGAGCGAAACTCTTGTATGTAAAAAGCAATATACCATATTTTATTGCCGTAGTCGGGTTTTCAATTTTTTATTTATTGATTTTTATTACAAAAAATGTGTTATTTATGAAAAATATTATACATTACAGCTGCAATGCAAACTGAAACCTACACTAGAATACCATAACATATAGCTTAACATCATTCGCCTACCAATTCATTAAATAAAAATAATTAAAAATCAGAGTTCAACAAATAATCCTGTAAATAGGCTAGATGCCGACTATAATCAGCCACCAACGATGCCTCGCTGTGATTCTTCGATGTCTAAGATCACAATACACTCAAAAAAGGTTCGTAGAGGACTTCGAAGTTTAGACGTGAACAAAGCTAGAAGGTCCTGATAGAAAACCAGCAAGAGTCTTGGAGGAACTGTGCGCTTGAGTTGTCTCCTTTGCTGAAACGTTTGAACCGCCTGCAAAACAAGAACGGTGCCAAAACCTAGGAAAGTTGCCAATGTACAGCCAGTACTCAAGAAGAGTAGTCGTGCTGACCCGGGCAACAATCGGCCTATTGCCATCACCTCATACTCTGCAAAGTTATAGAAAGGGTACTAAATGGAAAACTGCTGACATACCTAGAAACTAACGACCTACTCTGTGGTTGTCACTATGGCTTCTGCCGGGGACGATCAACTTGGAATCTTCTAGTGTCCGTTACGCATTGCTGGGACGACGCCATCGAGAAACACGTTGAAGCCCTTGCCGTATCACTTGACATCTCGAAGGCCTTTGACAGGGTATATACTAGTCTGCTGAGAAAACTTCCTGCTTACGACATTTCCGCTGATTTCTGCTCTTGGACTTCCTGAGTGAACGGTCGATCCGAGTAGTCCTTGATGGCTGCTCCTCAGACCTCATGGCTATAGATGCCGGGGTTCCTCAGGGGTCTGTACTCTCTGCGATACTTTTCCTACTACACATCAACGACCTCCTTAGTCCAAGTATTGTAGGGTACGCAGATGAGAGTACTGTCGTGGAGAGGTATTTATTTAGCGCAAAAGCCAGCGGTGACGAGATCAGTTCTTCGAAAGAGGTCATGGTGGACCGAAAAAACTCAACCTTAAATCTTTTCTCCAACTGGGGTGACAAAAATCTGGTGATTTCAACGCAACCAAAACACAAGCTTGTCTGTTCACTGCCAAAACAGTCCATTCAATCTGGCTCCTACTTTTCAAGGTACATCTGTATCGGTCACAGACCGCCTCGAGCTTCTTGGTATGAAGTTGTGTTGGCAAACCCGAACTTCAGCGCCAACATTGAGTCAAAAGCTCAGACTGCGGTCAAAGAGTTGTGTATCCTCAATAAAGTAAAGCGATATTTCACTCCTGGACAGTTGCTTGTTTTATACAAAGATGTGATAATACTGAAGGGTGTAAATCTGCCCGTGAAACTGAAAAACTTTTCCCTAAAAACATAGGTTGAAAAACCAAATTTGACCTCCCATACTAAATGCTTTATCAGCTGAAGCAGCATCTATCGGAGGTCAAAATTGATTTTGTTCTATGACTTATGTTTCAAGATTCGTTTTCTTGTTGGAGTCGAGTGTCCCCCCCCCCACCCTTGCGAGCTAAACGGTATTTACTGGAAATGTGACAAAATTTACAGTAGAAGTATATGATGAAATTGAAAAACCGCTATATTATTATGCATAATAAATTGAACAATGTGTAAAACATTTGAAATCATAGATTAATGGGTACTTAAGATAAACGGTTTAAAAGCAAAAAGCAGAGGTAACTTTGGATTTTATTTATGGCGTAAAAAATATATTTAATCGTGTTTCGGAGTCGGCCATATTCTTGTAAAGATGCTTAATTATCACATAACTTTTTTTCACTGCCATATATTCATCACCTTTCGAAAAAAACCTGCGCAAGTGAAGCGTATTTAGGTCTTATCAGCCCCTTAATCAAAACCTTCTTTGCGGTAAAAATAGTTAAAAAAAATACTGCGCGTGGCCCAACACGCATTGGGCCGGTACTTTTTTAAGAAATGTTCGTTTGTATCAAAGTTAGGTCTTCATCTTCAACAAATACCGATGTAGATTTACTAGAGAGCTGATTAATTTAAAAATATCAGAACCAGTTTTTTTTTTGTATGATGCAAGCTCTGGAAATGGCAGCCGTAACAATAATAATCGTAACCTCCTTTCTCGCCCTTATTATGTTTTTATTACGACTCTGCTCTAAGATAAGATTATTAATGCCGATAGTGCTAGTTACATATTACATTTATGCTTTCTATAGGCTATTACGAAAGTTAGTGGTTATTATGTTGAAATAAAACAGTTAAGAATTTGAACACTTTTTATGACTTATAGATAGATAGATAGATAAAACATTTATTCAGTGCCAACAAATACAGCAGAAGAGAAAAAACATTTCTAAATTAACTATAACCACAGATTACATAATTGCTATAACCACAGATTACATAAAGGTAAACTAATAAAAAACACAAAATAAATATAACTTTAAATAAATATAACTTGTTTAAGATTAAGACTTAATTGTTATTTTGATAAATAAATAATAATACTTAAAAAAAAAAAAAGCACTGAAATGGGCGACCAGCGCAGCGTAATGCTGCAGCTCAAGGCCACAGCTTATGATGATACACTCTTTGTTAAATGTAAGCAAAGTATAAATATCGCCCGAGTGGTCCCGGCAAAGAATAGAACAAACCCATCTCAACCCCTGGGTGTCAGAGGCGACTGGGATTTGAATCTAGAGGATAGGCAGCAACGCCCTTCAATGAATCATACCATCTTATATACTGCGGTCAATAGCAATTGCTGTCCAAAGCGTGGTGACTATGTTACTTTCCCTCCAAACTGTATCACGCATTTAAACTTGAAATATGAAGAGAGCCACCTGTATTGCAGTGGATGTTTCTTGGATATAGGTAAGTGTTAGCTAAGAAATAACTACTGATAGAAAAAAATTACCCTTCGATGAATCATACCATCTTACATACTGCGGTCAATAACAATCGCGGTCCAAAGCGTGACGACTATGGTACTTTCCCTCCAAATTATATCACAAACATTTCCTTGAAATCTGGGACGTCCTGCTGTAGATGTTTCTTGGATTTAGGTAAGTGCTATATCCAAGGAAATAACTACTGGTAGAAAGAAATGGAAGCGATAGACGTGTTGCACCGATCCCATATGAATTGTATTTTTTTTGTAATTACGCTTATTTTGTAATTACGCTTATTTCCAATCGGGGTTGTCAGAGACCATATTTCCCTCAATCTGGTACGATTTTGACATAATAATTTCGCCCGAATGCCACCACAACTATGGGCGAAACGAACGACGGAATGGATTCCATCTAACGCTGAGCGTCGTCGTGGTCGGCCATTAAAAAGATGTAATGACGAGAACGAACTTGCGCGAATAACTGGAAGGAGTTGGCCCAGGAAAGGGAAAAATGGAAACATGGGAGACAGGCCTTAGCCCTGCCGTGCTACTGGCTTCTAAAAATATTAATAATTTCTCTATTTCCAAGAAAGTTTTAATGTGAAAAGTTTAATTATTTCTAGCAAAACTCTTAACAAAGCCCTTAAAAAATCTTGAGGCTTTTAAAAACATTAACAAAAGGTAAGGGTGAGATTAGTGAGATAGGTTAGGTAAAGTTCTTTTCATAACGCTTTTGAAAAAACAATTCAGATGTTCAATACAATTCACTTACTTTGACCAGTGAATGGTTTTATACCAACCATGCAAAAATATTTCAGCTAAACTTATGATTTAGCTCTTAGAGAGAATCCATCGATTGCATCATCATTCATCGTTGATCTCTGTCCTGTAGTGGACGTTTCATGGGATGATTGTATCATCCCATGCAACGTCCACTACAGGACAGAGAGGTCCCTCCAGAATACCAACAAAAACGCGTGGTAGAGTTAGGAGGCGAAGTACCATTTCTACCCGTGGGTGTCGTCAAAGGCGATTAAGGGATTATAGGAGGATGAGCAGCCGAGTCCTTCTGTTTATCTAACCATTTGACATACTGCGGTCACCAACAACCACGGTCCATGGACCCAGCCGCAACACTGTAAAATTAATTTAAATTTATTATAAGAGGAGCTCGTAGTCGAGTGGCGACGTTTATCGTGGTCAGAACCTGGATGTGTGGTTTCTAGTATGCTTCTAGTAGTAAAGAACTCAATCGTTTTCCAAGATTATGATGATGGTTTGAACCTATTGTTTAATTTTGTTCAGTCGTTCCCCAAACACATTGTTAAGGTTGCAGTGAAGTAGTTCTATCTGTATCTCTTTATTGGATTAGTTTAGGTGAGATTTTTTTATTACACACGTTTCATGTAAGAAATGAGGAGGTACGCTTAGTGGGGTACTAATTATACCCAGTGGAGAAGAAGTACTAATTAAAAACAGCTACAATTTGTCATACGCCTCTCTTGCTACGACGTAGTAACCGTTGCTCGTAGCACCGAAATATTCGTAGCAACGAGCTACGTACGACGTAGGCATTGTAATTTTCTGGTTCTTTTCATCGGTCAATAGTCAGATTAATATCCTCAGGTATTGTTCCGAATACAGCTGACACAACTCAATAAAACTGTGCAATCCTATAGGTACAGAAAAAAACATGAATCGTATGAAACGGCGACAAAACGACATATTCATTCAGATTTAATGGCGTGGCGCCGAGTATCGCCGCCGCTGCGATAACAATCTTTTGTGTAAATATGCCTATTACTTTATGATTACGTCACGATGTGATTTTTATTTTGCATGGTTTTCTTGAGAACAATGGACGTTAATCACGTTTTGTACCGTTTTTACGAATAAAACTGTGTGTTGATCGCTAAAACTTGTAAACGGTGACACAGTTTATCTTAAAGTTCCTTGCAGTAAATTTTAATTCTTCCTATTTTTGTAGTCTTTTTTTTCTTTTCATTATTGATTTATAATTAATTTTTGTATTATTCCGGGAAAGAGGAGTGGAAATATGGGAGCAAGGTCTTTGCCTATTTACCCTAACAATATTTTTTGTAGTATAAGCATGTATATTTTGCTTTTTTCAGAGAATAATAATAATATTTTCCTTCTCTTATGACACATATACATAATAAATTTTACTAGAAAGAAGACAGAATTTGAAATTTTCGATTAGATTTTTCACAAAACAAGCAAATCCTAGAGTATTTATCAAATGGAGAGAAAATATAATAATATGGCAGCCTCAAAATATCCACGACTGCACAAAGCGACTTTAGATTATTTAATTTTTTGTAAAGGTACATATTTTTTTTTTAACAAAACTCTACAACTGACAAAAGGACAAAGAACATCTCCTTTCATAAATTGTGCCTATTATTCAAAATTGTTTATTCAAAGTTAATATTTCCTTATTTCCATTATTATAAAAGTTGCCTCCCAAACGATTATCAAATTATGGAGCGCGACATTCTTCGCAACAAAAGAAAATATGTTCCTTAAAATGCCAATTACGATAATAATTCTCAACGAAGAGTTCTTTCCCTCCATTAACTGACCAACTTTTTGGGGTTCCGTATCGGCAGGTCAAAACGAGACCCTATTTTGATTACGATCTGTTTGTCTGACTACCACATGCTGTATCTTTTTAACTTTAGCAAAACCAAAGTAAGCTATTTCAAGTAGGTAAAAGTATATAAAAAAAATCTGAATAAAGTAAAAGTCATGCTTACGTAAGGTTTCGTCACTATAATAATATGAACACGTACAAGTACAGTGGTTTTTATTTTCGGATGTGATTCAAGACAATTATTACTAAAAAACATACAGGAGATGATCTTCTTCTTCTCTTCTTCTTAGTCGTATCCTCATGACTGAGGAAAGTGACAATCGTGGGCTGCTACTTGTGCCACCACACCTCTCCAGATCGTCCTATCTTGAGCACGGTGAATGTTGGCCTGTAGTGTCGCTCCAGTAGCTTCTCCCAAGAAATGATACAAGATTTTAGTAAAATTTATGTATGTAGTGCAATGGAACAGAACCCTTACTTACAGAACTGCAGCTCCCACTTGGCCGGTTTTTTCACTTAAGCTGCAAAATTTGAATTTATAATGAAATCTATTTGGGCATCTACTTAGAAACTCGGAGTTATTGCCGCTGCAGACTTTTCTCCGCGATATTGATTTAATTTAACAAAATATTTGAATAATCTGCAAAATCTGTCTGTAGCTGATAGGTTTGGCTTTTCTTTGTTCAACTTCAGCAATTATAATTAAATTATAATTTAACAGTGAGAAAAAATATTTAAAATTTTATAAATAAATTGAAACATTTTTTTTTCAAACACCATTAAGGTAGTTATTAGCAAAGTCCTTGTCGATGACCTAAATATGTTACAACTAGTCTTTATTAGCGTTCCGTAGCCGAAGGGTTCAAACGGAGGCCTATTACTAAGCCTACGTCATCTGTCTGTCTCTTCGAAGGCTGTATCTTATTAACCGTAGCTATATGTTTGAAATTTTCACAGCATATGTGTTTATATGGAATTTTTAAGATTTTAGATAAAAAACAGTGACTGTCGAAAGACCAGTTAACAAATATAGTTCTAGTCAGTCGATTGCAATCCTCCCATAGAATAAAACCCATAAGAAAGTTGCCACTTACCAAGATTTGTGTTTGGGGGTTCGCCGAGTTGGCCGACTGTAGCAATGCGTCAGGTTTTCACGTTTTCACCGCACGAATACCACTGTCCACAATATATCTTCGAAATGGTACGTTTTTGTATAGATTCCACACGTTTAATACGCTAAAACCAGCACTAGAATGTCTTTCGGAAGCACGCAACTGGGTGCTTTTATCTTGATGATGGTCGAACCAAATCTGTCGTGGCGCCTCGGTTCGCCACCGCATTCCAGAGATTGAAGTCAGTGCTTCCCCCGTAGCGACATATAGGTTTTGTGGCTCCCAACTCATGAGAAATATTATATGAAAGGAGGCAATCGACTTTCATAAATTGACTATATTTACGAGTAAATTATAAGCAAAATATCTAAAACTAACGTAATACTTAACAGTGTTATGATAGTGGATTACCTAACAAATACTAAAAATAATGAAAAGAAAAAAATAAGGGTATGAAACGTGTTTTTTCCATGTACTTTTTTATTTAGCTCTATCGTAAAAACAGGAACACTTAAAAGCATGAAAATTGGTATGTTTATATTTATGGCATGCACTATGGTCTATGAATAACAATCGAGCGCATTTTATGCACTTAAGCGCTATTGCGCGCCCCTGACTGAGACAGTATTTTTAATTTAGTGGCACGAAACCCTCTGTTTGCAAGTCTGACTTGCACTTGGCCGGTTTTTTATATATAATGTGATTGTTTCATGATGTAATACCTCGAGTGTTCCATCATCACAATCAATTAAGATTACGTAGGTCCGAGTTTATTAATTAAGCTGGGGCTTGGATTATACTGTTGTTCTTTTACGAGTTTTATTATTTACGTTAATATTTTTATTGAATAATGAATATGTTTAAGTTATTCAACATCTTTCCGAAAATCTGGCAAAGTTGTGGAATCAGAAATCATCCAAACTTTTGCATATGATGCACTTATGTATAAGTAAAAATAGCCCAATAAGATGTAAACACCCACTGCAACAACGTTACGGTAATGTTATACAATAAAATGCTGATGCACTATTCTCACAGTGATTGGCTGTACATTTTCACAAATATGCAGTGATGGGATCAAAATGAGCTTCACTTTATTTTCGAAATCAAATAAAATTACGCATGTGAATAGTCAGATCGTAACATGAGATCCTTTTCTAACATGTTTAGAACCCGATGCTTCATTTTTAAATTAGAATAAATGGTGTAAGGGACGGTGTACCGAAAACTGAAAGGACGTGCTCAGTCAACGAAACTGAACAACGTTCCCAAAGAAACCTATGTTTGCTTGAAATGAAAAAAAAATTGACCTCTCCATACAAACTGTTCAACCAGAGTGAGCAATTTGTATGAAGAGGTCAACATTTTTTTTATTTCCCAACATATGTTTCTTTGGGAAAGTTGTTCAGTTTCGTTGACTGAGCATGACCTTTCAGTTTTCGGTACACCGTCCCTTACACCCTGTATAGGGTCGTAATAAACAAACAAACAAAACAAACAATAAACAAACACAAATTTGTATTTGTATTTTTTTTTTGTATTTAATAAAATAGTGAACTTAATTTTAGCATGTGAAGTATTTGGTCCATGAAACTAAATAACTTATCCCAAGAATTTTTTGACCTCCAATGCAAAATGCGCTATCAACTGATGCATCTCTATGGGGAGTTCATATTTTTTTCGTATTTCGTCCTCCGTCCATAGGGGTAAGTTGTTCATTTAATGCTAAAATTATGTTCACTATTTTAATAAGACCTTATACTGAAACATTATAATTTTATATGCGGTACACTGTCTTCCTAAGTCAATGGCTACACAATAATCTTAGTCTCGATGAAGCAAAACCCTAATTATGCATTTGGTAAGATAGCAGTAAGAATATGTCTCTTCTCTAAGTCATAATCATAACTTACAAGTTTAATGTAGCCGAATTAATTGCTTTCTTATATATTCATTGATGTGAAGCGTTCGGTGATTTTACGTTACAACAATGCACCTGTTCTTAGAAAGTTGCTTGAACAATCCAATAAAGTTAGCAAAGCTAGTTAGCGGTTCCAGACACCTAGCCCCATCTGTTGGCACCCCGCCAGCAACAGACGAACGGCAAGTGCGTGCTGCGGCTTTTATTAAACTCTACGCGTTTGCATAATCTAAGGTCTAGTTGATCTGAATCCTTAAACTAGGCTAAGTTCGTCTGCTGAATTTTTAATCCTATCTTGAACGTTATACAGTATGTTACACAACTCGTATTACTTTCGACACTAAAACATAATACAAAATGGTCAGTTGATTAGTTGTGAATTAAAGACAAATTATTGTAAATAGCTACGAACTACGAACTGTCAACTTAATGTTGCTACAACATACATTCTTAGATAATTATTTATTGTTATACTGTGTTAACAGATGTTACAGTTCAAGGTAGTACCAACAGTTTGCCCATTTCGGACGTACAATATTAATCTTACAAAATACTAAATTAGTTAGTATTTTGTAAGTTAAATTTACTAACATAGGTTTAGTCATTCATTACGTATTACATGCAAAATATTCGGTAAGACTGTAAAATCCCTTACTTATGAGCCACTTTTTAAGTTCATTTTTGAAGCTATTGCCATCTAATTGTTCTCCTTCTGAGTACTCTGAATCTTCAGAGCATCTCTTTATCGAGGTCCTACTAGGGTCTCTTAAAGTGCTTCTGGGTGTTTTTTACAGTCCTTCATTACGCATCGACTATTTCGCAAAATTCGAATCTTTGTTGGAGGTTCTGGTCCCCACGGTTGACCACACCATAATTATGGGTGATTTTAATACTTGTCTTCTTAGGAAAGACTCTCGTTCCTCTCGTCTGTGCTCAGCCGTGGAGTCCACGAACCTCAACATAATGCCTCTCTCACCTACACACCATTTTCCCGGCTGTCAGCCTTCCTTGCTTGATCTTATCATTGTCTCCTTCCCTAACCTCGTATCTACCCATGGACAATTTCCCGCAGAAGCCTTCTCCTATCACGACCTCGTTTTCCTCTCCTACAAAATCCGATGTCCCAAACCTAAACCTCGAGTGGTCATGCAGCGTAATTTCAATAACATTGACACTGTTTCTTTCATGAGCGACCTTAGCAGTATTGACTGGGATGCGGTGTTTGCAGCCCCGTCTATTGATCAAAAGATGGAAGTTTTTAACTCTCTCTTGATTCAGTTATTTGATATTCATGCTCCTCTTCGTCCTGTACGGCTCAAACATCTCCCCGCTCCTTGGCTTACGGATGGCATTAAAGCTCTCATGGCTAAGAGGAATGCTGCTAAGGTCAAGTTCAGGAAGGATCCTTCTGATGAAAATCGCAGTAGGTATAGGGAATTGCGCAACCGTTGCAGCAGAATGTGCAGGGATGCGCAGCGTCGTCACATACATTCCTCTGTTGAGAATGGCGATCCGGCGAAGGTTTGGTCTTTTTTAAATTCTCTCGGCATTGGTAAATCTAAGTTCTCACTGCAGCCTAATTTAGACCTTCTTTCGCTTAACCGCCATTTCACAACATCCACTCCTCTACCTGCAACATCCAAACTAACCACACTACAATCACTTTCCTCTATCCCTACTCCGCAATATGATCCCTTCAGCTTTAGATTGGTTACTGAGTGTGAAGTTGAAAAACACATCCTGGCTATCAAATCTAATGCCGAAGGTGTTGATGGGATAGGCCGCAGGATGATCTTACTGGGGCTTAAAATCCTTTTACCTATTCTCTGCCATATTTTCAACTTCTCGCTCAGTACTGGTACCTTCCCATGCTGCTGGCGTGAGGCAGCAGTAATTCCTATTCCTAAAATCACAAATCCTTCATTACCATCTCACTTTAGGCCTATTTCCATCCTTCCCTTCCTTTCCAAAGTCCTGGAACGCCTTGTTCAGCACCAACTTAGTGTATTTGTTAACAGCAACAATATCCTCAGCCCTTTTCAATCTGGTTTTCGCCCGGGACATAGCACCGTTACTGCTCTAGCTAAAGTTTCCGATGACATTCGCCTTGGTATGTCGAATCAACAGGTTACAGCAATTGTTCTCCTTGACTTCAGTAATGCTTTCAATACCGTTGATTTCGACATCCTTTTGGCTATGCTAAAATCTATCTCCGTCTCGGACTCGGCAGTTGAGTGGTTCCGCGGTTATCTATTCGGGCGCCGACAGCGCATCCGTGCTGATGACAAACTGTCGGAATGTTGTGACGTAGTTGCTGGTGTGCCTCAGGGTGGTGTCCTTTCCCCCCTCCTTTTTTCAATTTTCATCAATTTCCTAACTCCTCTCCTGTCCTGTCATTATCATCTGTATGCTGACGACCTGCAAATTTACTCACATGCTTCCATCGATGATATTGGTAATCTTGTTTCGAAACTCAATGACGACCTTGCGACTGTCCATCGTTGGAGTGTGTCCCATGGCCTTTTAGTTAACCCCAACAAGTCGAAGGTAATCATCATTGGAGGTTCTAAACAGATATCTAGGCTCAACTTTGATGACATTCCACCCGTCACCTTCCGTGACGTTGCACTGACTTACAGCCAGGTTGTTAAAAACCTCGGAGTCCTTTTCGATAGCACTCTTTCTTGGCGGCCACACGTCACGGAAACCAGTCGTAAAGTCTTTGCTGCTGCTGGGTCACTTCGAAGGTGGAAAAACTTGCTCCCCGTGAAGACTAAGGTTGAACTTGCGCAGTCCTTACTATTACCGATTCTTGATTATGCGGATGTCTGCCTCATTGATCTCAATGAGGATCTGCTAAGTAAGCTCCAACGCCTGCAAAATCTTTGCATAAGATTTATATTTGGGCTGCGTAAGTTTGACCATGTGTCTGAATATAGGAGCAAGTTAAAATGGCTTCCTATCAGGTTGCGCCGAGATGAGCATGTCCTTGTACTTCTCTACAACGTACTGCATGACCCTCGTACTCCCTCATACCTTAAAGAACGTTTCCGATACCTTGGTGTTGACCGCTCTCGTGATTTGCGATCCAAGACTGATAATGTGTTGGAAATACCCTTTACTCGGTCAGGCTACTACAAGGAATCTTTCACTTTAAAAGCTATCAGTCTCTGGAATGATCTGCCATCTGAGATTCGTCACTCCAAGTCACTACCTATTTTTAAATCTAAACTGCATAACTTCTTACTTAATAAAATTGTACCTTAGTTTGCAACTGAGTTTGTATATATTTATATGTTATCTATTTGTCTATATATTTTATATATATTTTAATATGTACTTACTTACTTACTCCTTTGGCGCAACGACCCAAAATGAGTCTTGGCCTCCGAAACGAGAATACGCCACTGGTCCCGGTCTTGTGCGGTGGTTCGCCAGTCGCCTGCCTGGAGCTCGCGCAGGTCTGAGCTCACTACGTCGATCCGCCGATATCTGGGGCGGCCAACCGGGCGTCGACCCGTCGGTTGACCCACGAAGGCTTTCTTGACGTGGCGGTCCTCCCCCATTCTTTCTAGGTGGCCGAGCCAGCGGAGTCTGTGAGCCTTCGTCTCTCCTATTATATTAGGGTCAGCCACAAGTTCTTGAATTTCCGCGTTCTTAAGAATCCTCCAGCTTCTGTCACTAATATTCCGTCGTTAAAATGTATTTTTATTTATTTATTTGTGTATATTTTGTTTTTATTGTAGTTGTATTTATATTAAATATTATCTATATATTGGCATTGGCACACTACTACAGTTACTATTTACATTCTCCTACAAGCAACTAAGGTTATCTGGAAGAGATCGCTTTAAGCGATAAGACCGCCTTTGTCCACCCTAGTTTTAAGAGTCTCCTGTGTATTGTTTTGTTTTTGTGTGACAATAAAGAATTTATCTATCTATCTATCTAATTGTTTTATTGAAATTGGTAAATGGTTAAAAATTTTAGTAAAAAAATACACGGGGCAGCTTATTCAGATTTAGCAAAATTTTTAAATTCTGCACATAATATGATTTTTTTTTTGTTCAAAGGAAACAAACAGTTTATGTTATTGATTAACAATAGGTAACTTAACTTAAGTAAATCTTAAACCTACAGTTTCCACAGATATTTAAACATGTAGTAAAAACTATAGCGTAATGCATAACTAACAACCTTATTATTAATAAGAAAGATTAATAAAAAACAGAAATTAATATTATTACGATATTGTGATATATAACAAATATAAATATAAAAAAAAAAACTACAAATTTTAAACATTCTATTTTGCAATACCTACCTTTGTTCTATTCAAGGAGCCATTCCTCAAATAGTAATATTTTTACCGTTTGCAGGACACTGATCCGTATTACGATAAAACACGGTGGTGTTGAACGTGAATGTTCCAAGAAATGTGTTTCACAGAAAATGCTATTGTTTCTGTTGGAAAAAAAATTGCGACTGGTACGCCTGGTATCAGTTTCACATGTCTCTTACGTAAAGACCTCGCACTTGTAACGTATTTTTAGGGTTCCGTACCTCAAAATAAAAAAACGGAACCCTTATAGGATCACTTTGTTGTCCGTCTGTCTGTCTGTCTGACAAGACCCTTTTTCTCACGAACGAGAAGAGGTATCAGGTTGAAATTGATAACGAATATTAAGGTCCATAAACCACACAAGATCTAAAAAATTCATTTTTTGATAAAGATATGGCTTTTATGTCCTCATCTCCATACATTATGCAAAAAAGCAAAACCTACAGGGTACTTCCCGTTGACCTAAAATTATGATATTTGGCAAGAAGCTAGGTCTCACAGAACAAATAAAGGGAAAAGTCAAAAATCATTAAATATTTCGATTTTTCTCACAACTAATAGTAACCAATTAAGGTGAGCTCCCGTTTCAAGAACTTTTCTATAAAAGAGGGGTCAAGTTGGATGGTCACGGAGTTTTTAAAATCAAAGAGCAAAAGCTTTTAGTATTTCATATGGTAGATAGGTACGGAACCCTTAGGGCGCGAGTCCGTCTCGCACTTGGCCGGTTTTTTTTTAATATACATCCTTCAAATAGTACTTAATTTATTTTTCATAGGATACTAACAAGATTTAAAAAATACATTAAAAAATGTAAACTTCAGTAAAAACAGTACATAAATGCAGTTGCCCATCTCTTTCAGAAAAAGGCTACACGTAAAGCCTTGTAAAGCTGTCGTGAACGCTCTGATAGTTCGGTACAGGATCGATAGAGGTCAGGATCATCGGCCCCAGTCGCTCACAAGCACCCAGCGAGTCAAATTACCTCCAACAACTTGTAATTACACTCCAACCCGTAATCTGCTAAATGAAGGCACTGCTAACTCTCTAACTAAACGCTCTTTTGAGACCAAACTTCCTTTTTCATTACAAAGTTTTCTCTGTTTATTTCAAAAGATCATATTTTAATTTTGTATGGTGGTCAAAATTATCTGAATTTGATCCTTTGAGGCGATTTGAATTTTATTATTTAAATTGGCACCCGGGGCGGGTTCTACAAAGGCAGACTTGGCGAAGTACTTGGAATGATAACCAAATTCGCAAGATTTAGTGACATAATAGATCCAAGGCTAAGCTTCTATGCGGTGGTCTGCGCAAAACCTGCTAGGATGAAGAACACGACTTGCCACAATTCGAGTAAATATAAGTAGTGGTGCAATCCGGTAGAATGTGTCGGAGACGCACAGTGGAGCCAAATATCAAACATATGTAGTTTTTAGGGTTCCGTACCTCAAAAGGAAAAAACCAAACCCTTATAGGATCACTTTGCTGTCCACCTGTCAGACAAGACCCTTTTTCTTCCAAACGGGTAGGTATAGGAATCAAGTTGAAATTTTATCAAGAATTAATATTAGATGACCTTTAAGTTGTGAAAATTCCAAGCTGTGACGACCAGAAAAACAAAACATACTGTCATTTATATCTCTATACAATTTAGAACTAAACCTATAGGGTACTTCCCGTTGTCCTAGAATAACGAAATTTGGCAAAAAGCTAGGTATCCAAGAACAAGCAAAGGAAGAAATCTAAATTTAATTAATATTACAACTTTTCTTTTAAGTTGCTCCCGTTTTAAGTTTTTTAATATAAAAGAGAAGTCAGGTTAGAGTGGATGCGGAGTTTTTAAAATCAATGGGCAAAAGCTTGAAGATGATATGGTAGATGGGTACGGAACCCTTAGGAAATGAGTCTGACTCGCACTTGGCCGGCTTTTTACTAGGTTGAAAGTTGTATCTTTTGAACCCAAGTAGTACTATAATCCGTTCCACATGTCCGTAAGGATTGAGGAGCCACTCTCGATTTCAAAGGGCAGTTTTTACCCTTATTTAGTAGCAAACCAGCTGATTTTGTAGAACAAATTCTGTAATTTGTAGTAAAATCTATAAAAAGTTACACTAATGTAAAGGTGGCTCCTCAATCTGAACGTCTGAATTGAGGAGCCACCTGTAACTCGTTAAGTAATAGATGTACATTTTTGAAAATTTTGTAGCATTTTGTAGTAATTGTAAATGGTACGAGTATGTAGAAATTAAGTGGCTCCATACGGACATCGTTCCACGAGTCAATGCAAAAGCTTACCAACACATTTTGCAGCCGTAGAACCCGACAAAGTACGACGAACCAGATGAACCAGAGTATATTTAACGGAAAAAATTACATTGTTTTACAAACTTGTTTTTTCTAACAGCTTTAGCTGATTACTATTGATCACGGAGCACAATAACCTTGATATAGCTGCAAAATGTGTTGGTAAGCTTTGTCATTGACTCGTGGAACAGACTATAGTTGAAAATTTTCCAAAATATGTGTTTTTGAGACAAACAAAACACGTTACAAAAACATGAGGGGGAGAGTCGCCAATTGTTTTCTTGTAAGAAAACTTAGACTTAGTATGAATTAGTTCACTAAAAATTCAATAAAATATCATGTCTTGACTGACTGACTAACTTACTGACTGACTGACGCTGACCCGTAACCATTTTAGCTACACGTTTGTAATTTTAAATGGAAATCATATTGCATACCGAAAACACCATCCAAGAAAGGATTTTCTAAAGGCATTTCCCAAGGGGGTAAATGAGGGCTAAACATTTTTATGATTTTTGTGCACATTTGAAAACCAAACTCAAAATGTAATTGTATCTCAATTCACCCCCTTGGGGGACAATTTTGGCTTAGTGCTTAAAAATCTATTTCTTTTTTCCTTACCAAAAGCTAAAACTTTCAAAAGCTCTCATCCCGTATTTTAACCCCTTGGGGGGATGAGTTTTAGGAAATCCTTTTTTAAATACATTTTATAATAACTACATTCTTGGTGAAACATCATTTTGAATATTGTGTACTTTCATTTATCTTTTTTATTTTAACTAAGGTTGTCTGGAAGAGATCGCTTTAAGCGATAAGACCGCCTTTGTCCACCCTAGTTTTAAGAGTCTCCTGTGTATTGTTTTGTTTTTGTGTGACAATAAAGAATTTATCTATCTATCTATCTATCTAATTGTTTTATTGAAATTGGTAAATGGTTAAAAATTTTAGTAAAAAAATACACGGGGCAGCTTATTCAGATTTAGCAAAATTTTTAAATTCTGCACATAATATGAATTTTTTTTTTTGTTCAAAGGAAACAAACAGTTTATGTTATTGATTAACAATAGGTAACTTAACTTAAGTAAATCTTAAACCTACAGTTTCCACAGATATTTAAACATGTAGTAAAAACTATAGCGTAATGCATAACTAACAACCTCATTATTAATAAGAAAGATTAATAAAAAACAGAAGTTAATATTATTACGATATTGTGATATATAACAAATATAAATATAAAAAAAAAACTACAAATTTTAAACATTCTATTTTGCAATACCTACCTTTGTTCTATTCAAGGAGCCATTCCTCAAATAGTAATATTTTTACCGTTTGCAGGACACTGATCCGTATTACGATAAAACACGGTGGTGTTGAACGTGAATGTTCCAAGAAATGTGTTTCACAGAAAATGCTATTGTTTCTGTTGGAAAAAAAATTGCGACTGGTACGCCTGGTATCAGTTTCACATGTCTCTTACGTAAAGACCTCGCACTTGTAACGTATTTTTAGGGTTCCGTACCTCAAAATAAAAAAACGGAACCCTTATAGGATCACTTTGTTGTCCGTCTGTCTGTCTGTCTGACAAGACCCTTTTTCTCACGAACGAGAAGAGGTATCAGGTTGAAATTGATAACGAATATTAAGGTCCATAAACCACACAAGATCTAAAAAATTCATTTTTTGATAAAGATATGGCTTTTATGTCCTCATCTCCATACATTATGCAAAAAAGCAAAACCTACAGGGTACTTCCCGTTGACCTAAAATTATGATATTTGGCAAGAAGCTAGGTCTCACAGAACAAATAAAGGGAAAAGTCAAAAATCATTAAATATTTCGATTTTTCTCACAACTAATAGTAACCAATTAAGGTGAGCTCCCGTTTCAAGAACTTTTCTATAAAAGAGGGGTCAAGTTGGATGGTCACGGAGTTTTTAAAATCAAAGAGCAAAAGCTTTTAGTATTTCATATGGTAGATAGGTACGGAACCCTTAGGGCGCGAGTCCGTCTCGCACTTGGCCGGTTTTTTTAAATATACATCCTTCATATAGTACTTAATTTATTTTTCATAGGATACTAACAAGATTTAAAAAATACATTAAAAAATGTAAACTTCAGTAAAAACAGTACATAAATGCAGTTGCCCATCTCTTTCAGAAAAAGGCTACACGTAAAGCCTTGTAAAGCTGTCGTGAACGCTCTGATAGTTCGGTACAGGATCGATAGAGGTCAGGATCATCGGCCCCAGTCGCTTACAAGCACCCAGCGAGTCAAATTACCTCCAACAACTTGTAATTACACTCCAACCCGTAATCTGCTAAATGAAGGCACTGCTAACTCTCTAACTAAACGCTCTTTTGAGACCAAACTTCCTTTTTCATTACAAAGTTTTCTCTGTTTATTTCAAAAGATCATATTTTAATTTTGTATGGTGGTCAAAATTATCTGAATTTAATCCTTTGAGGCGATTTGAATTTTATTATTTAAATTGGCACCCGGGGCGGGTTCTACAAAGGCAGACTTGGCGAAGTACTTGGAATGATTAACAAATTCGCAAGATTTAGTGACATAATAGATCCAAGGCTAAGCTTCTATGCGGTGGTCTGCGCAAAACCTGCTAGGATGAAGAACACGACTTGCCACAATTCGAGTAAATATAAGTAGTGGTGCAATCCGGTAGAATGTGTCGGAGACGCACAGTGGAGCCAAATATCAAACATATGTAGTTTTTAGGGTTCCGTACCTCAAAAGGAAAAAACCAAACCCTTATAGGATCACTTTGCTGTCCACCTGTCAGACAAGACCCTTTTTCTTCCAAACGGGTAGGTATAGGAATCAAGTTGAAATTTTATCAAGAATTAATATTAGATGACCCTTAAGTTGTGAAAATTCCAAGCTGTGACGACCAGAAAAACAAAACATACTGTCATTTATATCTCTATACAATTTAGAACTAAACCTATAGGGTACTTCCCGTTGTCCTAGAATAATGAAATTTGGCAAAAAGCTAGGTATCAAAGCACAAGCAAAGGAAAAAATCTAAATTTAATTAATATCACAACTTTTCTTTTAAGTTGCTCCCGTTTAAAGTTCATTAATATAAAAGACATCAATCAATGGGCAAAAGCTTGAAGGTGATATGGTATATGGGTACGGAACCCTTAGGAAGCGAGTCTGACTTGCACTTGGCCGGCTTTTTACTAGGTTGAAAGTTGTATCTTTTGAATCCAAGTAGTACTAGTTGAAAACTTTCCAAAATATGTGTTTTCGAGACAAATAATTCACGTTACAAAAACATGAGGGGGGAGAGTCGCCAAGTGTTTTCTTGTAAGAAAACTTAGACTTAGTATGAATTTATTCAATAAAATATCATGTCCTGACTGACTGACTAACCTACTGACTGACTGACGCAGACCTGTAACAGCTTTAGCTACACGTTTGTAATTATAAATGCTAAATATTGCATACCAGAAACACCATCCGTGAAAGGATTTTCTAAAAGGCATTTTCCAAGGGATGAATAAGGGATAGTTTTTATGATTTTTGTGCACCTTTGAGAACCAAAGATATCTCAAAAAGTAATTGATATCTCAATTCACCCCCTTGGTTTTTCTTTACTAAAAGCAAATTTTTTCAAAAGCTTTCAACCCGTTTTTCACCCCCTTGAAAATCCTTTTTTAAATACATTTTATAAAAAACTTCATTGAATTCTTTTGGAGAAATATTCTTTTGAATATTGTGTACTTTCATTTATATCTTTTTTATTTTTCATTAAATAAGCAAAAGCAATGGCTGGACGCAAAGAATATATAATTGTAATATCATTGGCTGGGCGTCGTGAGGGCTGACATAAGAATAATCCTACCATGGAAGACCGGACGAAGCGAAGAAGAATAAGCCAGGAAGCGTGGCATGGCATCAGCTGAGATAACGTAACACAAAAGAAGCTTGACAAAAGAAGAAGTAAAGCAGAAGCTGTCGTGTAATATGTTAAAAGATCATTTAAAAGAAATTAAACTCAGTCGATGCTTGTATCAATCATTATATTTTTGTACATATAAAACCACGATATAAACAATGGGTATAAAACACGGAGTAATTACTCCGTGGTATAAAAGATACATAAATGTTCGAAGTCATTATTTATCATGACATGTAACAGAGAAGAAGCAAATCACTGTCATCAAACTGTCATAATATAAGCTAGAAACTATGGCTAGAACGAATGAATAGATGAATCTCTAAAAAGTCTTAAAACAACACATAGTTCGATATTACAAACTAGAGTAACATAAATTAGCAAAAGTCTGATAACTTTGTGCTGTGTTATCTTTCGTAGCTCCACCAATTTATTATCATAAAGTTTTAGTTTACTTCAACCGCTCTGACCTTAGATGAAACTGTCAGTAACTATAGAGACTGTTTAATTTAATTAATCGTATGGCATAATAATTCAGTAACTAAAGAAACATTATAGTAATAAATCTACAAATCTAAATTAAGAGCTTTCAGCCATTTGATTGCGTCGTCATTAAGGGTGAACAGGTCTTCAGGTGGACCAGGATAACTATACAAAGGACACTCTGTAAGTATGTGCCACATCGATTGCTCATCGGCGCCGCAAAGACAAATGGGAGAGTCAATCCAACCGCAGCGGTGTTTGAAGGAGGCACACCGACCATGACCCGTGCGTAATCTATTGAGATTGCACCAATCTCGCCTTGCCAACTCGAAGCCCTTTATTTTGGTGCCAGGTATTATGTCACTCCCAAAACCTCCTGCCCGAGTCTCAGTCCAGGACTGTTTCCACTCTCGGCCACTGTTGAAATTGTTATCCAAGAGTGATGTTGCGATCTTGTAAGCTGGGGATCTGGATTTAAGGCGATACATTGTTGGCTCCAGAAGTTCAGAGTGGATAGGAAGGTTTGGATTCTGCCTAATTTTTGCAACCTCCCGTAGGAGCGACTCCTTTCGTCTCAGGTCTGGTGGAGAAATTTGACAGAGCACTGGCAGCCAGTAGCAAGGAGTGGAACCCAGGGTTCCGGAGACGCACCGCATGGCTTTGTTTAATTCAACATCCACCCTTCCAACATGAGCGCTGCCTAACCAAGCAGCGGCGCAGTACTCCGCCGCAGAATACACCAAAGATAGAGTTGTGGTGCGGAGCACATCACTGCTTGCTCCCCAACTGGTCCCAGCTAATTTCTGGATGACGTTATTCCGCGTTTGAAGTTTCCGTGCTGTTCCTGTTAGGTGTTCTTTAAATGTCAGTGAACGGTCTAGGGTCACGCCTAAATATTTAGGATTGAAGTTGTGTTTCAGGGTATTGTCGGCGAAAGAGACCTTCAATTCAAGCTTGGCCAGTTGGTTGTGGAGATGGAAACTGCATACTTCTGTTTTGCTTGCGCTAGGTATGAGGCGCCAAGTTTTGAAGTACCTCTCCAACGATTCCATGTCAGTAGTCAGGGTATGCTCGATAGACTTGAAATCTCTACTCTGTGTAACAAGGCAAATATCATCGGCGTAGATAAATTTCCTGGAGTGAGTAACTGGAATGTCGTGGATATATAGGTTGAATAGCGTAGGAGCCAAGACTGATCCCTGAGGAAGACCGTTACTCAGTGTCCTTCCATCGCTGACCTTGGATCCCAAATGAACGTTGAATCTGCGCTGAGATAACATATTAGACACCAGCTGGACGATTTGCATGTTGGGGACCACAGATAGAAGCTTGAAGAGCAGGCCTTCTCTCCATACGGTGTCATATGCGGCGGTAAGGTCCACAAAAACTGCACCAGATTTGAGCTCTTTTTGGAATCCTGTCTCTATGTGTGTGACCAACGCTAACACTTGATCGGCACAGTTCCGGCCTCTCCTAAAACCCGCCTGTTCCACCGGTATGACTTCTTCGATAATCGGAGCTATACGTGGCAATAGAACCCTTTCAAGTAGCTTGTAGCAATTACTTAAGAGGGCAATAGGGCGGTAGCTAGATGGGTCGTCGGCACTCTTACCTGGTTTTAGTAGCGCGATCACCTTAGACACTTTGAATTCCCGTGGAAGGGTGTTTGTTTCCAGGATGTTGGAGAAAAGGGTGGATAGCCATCTAACAGTATTTGGACCAAGCCTGACTAAGAACTCATTGTAAACTCCGTCAACTCCAGCTGCTTTGCCACTCTTGAGGCCTTTTATGGCGGCGCTGACTTCATCAACAGTAAAGGGTCTAGCCAGGTCTGGGTTAGACTTGAGGTTGGCTTTCAGTTCATGTAACTTCTTTTTTATTGTCTTCTGGTCTTGTTTGTTCCCTTTTACTCTGGATACTTCGACAATCCTGTTGGCAATTCGGTTTGGGTGAATTTCGGCATTCGAACGTGGGCTAGACTTTTTCCCAGTAAGTTTGTTGAGTACACTCCAAGCCTTGCGACTAGAGTGCTTGAAGTCCATTGATTGCACAGTTTTCTTCCATTTGCTTAAACGGTCAGCATCAAGGGAATGTAGCAGTTCCGCGCCCACTGCGCAATCTCCCGTTGCTTGGTACTCTTTATATAGCTGCTCGCTCTGTGCGTTCCAGCCCGGGACATACTCTTTCCTGTACCCTCTGCATACATGAGATTTAGCAACTTTCAGGACAAGGCCTACAAAGCGATGATAGTTAGCAGCTTTTGGGGGAATGAAACGGACACCTGCATCCACTTTTTCTGCAAACCCAGTCCAGTCCGCACGGCCAAAGTTCCATCGGGGAAGGGGCATAGAGTTGGTGAGTGGGATTTTCATCCCTACATCCAGTACCACCGGTCGGTGTTGGCTGTTAGGGAAGCTATTGAGCACGATTCGAGAGGTAGGTAATGCGTTGCCTGTTTCGTCCTTGGACACAAAAGTTAGATCTGGATTGTAGTCTTTTTTCCAGCGTGCCGAATGAAAAGTACCTTTGTCCTTCGCGTCGAACACCAAGTACAGGTTGGAAGATTCGGCCCACAGCGCCAACGTTAAGCCATTAACGTCATCTGCAGCGTAGCGCCATAACGTGTGATGGCTATTAAAATCTCCTGTGTAGACACAGGGATGTGCAAAGATGGGAGGGCCATTATTCGTCCAGGTAGCTGAAGGAGGTTTGTATATGTTGACCACTGTATAATCACCAACTCTGGCGACGATGACGAAGTTGTTCATTGAATTTTCCGAGTGTATGACACTAGTGCCGTCCAGGTTTGATCTGACGTAAGTGGCGATACCGTACTGTTTATGGTTAAGGGCTTTGAGAAGGTTAAAGCCTGGGATCAGACCCCTGTCTAGTATATCCTGATCATCCTTCGTGTGCGTTTCCTGTATGTTCAGAACGTCAATTTTGTGTTGTACAAGTAACTTAGAGAGATATTCACACTTAGATCTACTAATACCTTCTACATTAATTTGACAGATTCGGACTGATGGTCCAACATCTCTGGTCATAGAACGCTTGTAAGCGCATTCTGCGCAGCTTCCGGACATCGTAAATTCTTACTCTCAAATCTTTGAATATATTCTGTTTCTTTGTTAACATTTGCTGTGAGGCTCTTGAGATCGAGGTTGAGCAGTACAGCAGCCAAGTTTGGTTATTCTTTAGCACCACCCGGAGGACACGTGCAGGGTGACGGTGGGTAATCTTCCTGCGGACGCGAATAACCTTCGCCCCCTGGAGAGACTGTGAAGCCAATACAAAGATTCAGATAAATTATTTAGTTTCAATTCTGAAACTAAATAGTTTATCTGGGGGGTGATCGTGGTAATTTCAACGATATTACCAAAACAAAAACGTTTGCCTAAAACACTTAGTTAAGACTTAACATGACTTTTGAGGCAAACGTTTTTGTTTTGGAAATGTCGTTGAAATTACCACGATCACCCCCCAGATTTACATTTACGAGGAGTATATTTACATTTGATTGATCCATCATAACATTTTGCAGATGTGTCAAAAGCAATCGGCGCAAGCTGTCAGAAAAAACAAGTTTGTAAAACAATGTTATTATTTCCGTCAAATATACTTTGGTTTTAGTGTCATATCTGCAAAATAGATTGGTAAGCGTTGGATTAAACGAAAAAAAAAATATTTCACTCATTTATACAGTTGGCGAATATTGAAAGGGCATAATTAGTCAACGTAACTGAACAAGTTTCACTAAATAAAACTTTCAGAAAATGGAGAAAAAAAACTTGTGTAAGGGCGTATACGTCATATGCTCCATAGAAAGGAGCCTGCGCCGATCTACTTGCACTTTTTGGAACCGGAGTTGAAAAAAAACCGGCCAAGGGCGTGTCGGGCCCCGCGAAGTATAGGGTTCCGTAGTTTTTTACGATTTTTTATCGCAAAGCGGGTTTCGATTATATATTTCATAACGTTTATAACATAAACTTTTTACCTCATGATGCTCAGCGAGGTCCTAGCGCCTGATACAATTTTTTATTATTTCCAGTTTATTGGCTATAGGTTATTGGTTTATAGGCTATATCACATATGCTACTGCTGTAAATTTTTTCACAGTTCCAATAACAGGGACACTAGACTCCAACAAAAAAATGTGATTTCTAGCTAAATATTTCGCAGACGGATCCATCCCTTAATCGAAAAATTATCTATGTAATCTTACATTATTTTTAAAAGACCAAAAAAATCACCCCCACTTTACTTGTGGGAGGTACCCTAAAAAATATATTTTTAACACTTTATTCTACCACTTTGTCGACGTGGATAAAATGTATATCCGTACGAAATTTCAGGTTTCTAGTACTAAGGGCCTCTGAGCAGACGGACATGACGAAACTATAAGGGTTCCTTTTTGACTACGGAACCCTAAAAAGCCTTTCCGAGTTAATCAGGTCAAAGGACTTTTTCGTAAAATATCAAAACAACATTTACTTATAAAAAGAATCAACTACGATAAGTTCCAATTTATGAGACAACTTCATCTGCTCCGTCTAGTAGATTGTAGAACAAATTCTAAACCGGTATAAATCTAACCTTTAGGCTGAGTTACTGAAACAAGGGCGGGAGTTAATATCTTTACACATAAATAACTCATGTCTGACATATAATGGTAGGTAGCAAGCCGGTGTTAGAGATTTTCAACAATCTGTTTCTCTATTGGTGGAAACACCGACTCAATAGATCACAGAGCCATGAAGCTCGTTGATGATGAGATGTTGGTGTAAACCAAGTTTCACAGTCTTGCCCACCGTCACAATGTTACTATTCAATTCAATTCATTTATTTGCTTAAAACATAGTTTAAAAGATCTTAAAATAATATTTTCCGTCCTAAAATGTTCTACCACTAATTGGCATGCAAATTTCCAATAACTTAAACTAAAAAAAATATTATATCCTATTTCATTACAAAAAAAAATGATAATGAAATTATAAAAACTCATTACTAGCAATAATAAAAAATAAAAAACAACAAAACAATAATCAGAAATTAAGAAATTAAAATTACGCTTCTAAAAATTAAAAATTTGACTAGTCAAAAGTAAATGCACTAAATTAAAGATTGTAAATGACTAGCAATAAACAATAAAATAATTCATAACTAAATGATTATCTTATCAATTAAATTGTACATAAATATATTAGATCGTAGCAGGTGGAGAACTGTGGTCTCTGCCTACCCCGACGGGAACAAGGCGTGATGTTATGTATGTATGTAAATTATTAATTACAAAACCACAAAGCATGTCTGTTGATCTAATATAGATTATACTTGGAAAAGTGTGCCCAACAGCCATCCCCCTTCTACAATCGGGAGTCCAGACACACCACAGGATATCACCCACACTTGGTTGATAATCCACACATTTGCACTAAGCGCTCTGAAACATCTTTTATAATGCGCACAGCTAAGGTGTGGAATTCTCTGCTTGCGTCTGTGTTCCCGAGAGCATTTAATCCGAATCTATGCAACTCGGGAGTGTATAGGCTTTTTCTGAGCAAGCTCGTTCCATCTCTGACCCCATCTCTGTCTTGTGATAGATCAAGGTAAAGAAAAAAACATTGGCCATTAAAAAAAAAAACATTAAGAACAAGGAAACAAGCAATTACTGTAAAATCGGTCTTCCTCATAGAGTTTTACAAGTTATTATAAAAAAATATTTTTTTTGTAAACAATAAGAATTATGAAATTGCGCTTTTTGAGTACATTATACTGTCAAAAAATTACAATCTAATTTCACATAACTATAACAATTGAAACGGATACTTTACAGACAATGCGATTTTTGGATGGTGATAAGCAGCTGACCTTTGCAGCTGACTATCTGGCTTCTTTTGTTGGCATTCATCCATCATAGTAGGCACTCAAACGGAATTTACTTAGGCATTGGGCATTTCCTATGACATTTTTTAAAAGCCTCTAATGTGCATTTGAAAAATGTTCGGTTCGTTTAGAAGAGAAGTGTCAAAGGCGTAAACTCTAGGCGCAAACTAAGAGCACAAAATGTTAAAAGCGTACAATGACAAAAGAGCAAAATGTTAAGTTTCTTATGATTTTATTTAGACATCCCATCCTCTCCATCATCCCCATCCAGGCCTTTGCTATTATTTTATTTATTTATTTTTTAACATAATATGTTTTTATTTATTTGCCTGAATTTATTACTAGGCTCTGTGAAATAATCACTCAGCTTGGCAAAACATGTTTTTTGTTTTTGGTAAATTGAGGCGCGAATGTCGCGCTGAGGGTGTACCGGGCGACTTGTTTTCATTTGTCTGTGAGTGGAGTCATTACAGCATAGAGCGGAGTGCTGTACCCCATTATACCTTTAGGCGGACATTACTCTCCTCCCCCCAACCCCTCATACCCGCCGAAACCCACCCCGACCCCTTTAGGCTATATAGGAAACCAGGCTAAATATACTTTATTACCGACAAGGTACTTTTAAAAAGGTAGAGACGATAAATATGTCTCGTTTATGTTAAAAGTATTTCAGGGCGGAAATTAAGGCCTAGTTTCCAAATACAAGGTCTTAGGGGAAGCTAAGTGGTTACTTTGAAGAGTTAATTCAGGTTGTTTTTTGTACCTGACATCCATTTGCCCACTTAATAATAGGTCTTTACCTATGAAATTGCCGTTTTGTATGGCGAATTTTAGGTAAACTCAATTTTCAGTACTAAGATTTTTGCATTTTTCTTCGAAATTATAAATCCAATATTTTTTATTTTTTTAAGTATTATTGGGAAGACATTAAGTAGAAAGTATAGTAAATTAAATTTTCGAAAAATACTATCTGTAAAAAAATATAACAAATCTAATGATGAAATCGGACGACATTTAAGACGAACAATTTTCGAACCTTTAATTTTATATATCAAACTAAAAATAAAAACTTTATTTTATGCTTAAATTGATACTCGTAACCTTGAAGTCAACTTTCAAATATAAGACAAATGAAAAAAATTGCATTAGAATTATAGGAATTATGATCTCATTAATCTGTAAGAAAATTTCGGCAATTTCATAGGTAAAGACCTATTAGTAAGGTCAAAAGCAACAAATTTTGTTTTATGACTTTGCTTACAACTTGCTTGCAACACACAAAAAAAATTCAACTTTCCATACAAAGTAGCGTAGGCTATACCTACACTACATTGACCAACACATTTTTATATATGGAAAGTTGAAAATTTTTTGTGCGTTTAACAAAGTCGAAGAAAAATTATTAATTCATAAATAATTATTATCTTTGAAGATTTTATTATATTAACCTATAAAACAAAAACAACTTATAAAAATTCACAGTAAAATAGGGCCAAGAACGAACTAGAGTCCAAAAAATTTGCTAAAGTTTTTTATGACCTAGTACCCTAGTACTGAAGTTTAGTCCAAGAACCCTTTTACATAAGACTATTTACCCCGCGCATTATCGGGAACGATATAAACATTAGCAGCAGAGCTGTCGCGAGGCTACCGCCTTACAATCGCACGAGGTCAGCGCGGATTTACGCTACTTTGAGCAACTAACGCGTAGTCGCATCATGACTTGGCAGCGCTAGAATGGAACCACCGTAATGTGAAGGGGTCTGTGGCTGTAGGGTAACCTCCTAATGTGAAAGCGCTCTAACAGAAATACATTCCAACTTTGTTTTGTTTTAGGAAAGGTGATGTAAGCCATTAACCTTACAATCAACAGAAAAAAAAACAACTTTTTCAAACGTTTCTAGAAAAGAAATCGTCAGGTTTTGGACAATGTTTTTTTAATCCATTTATATAAGATCGTATTATTTTAGAGGTACCTATAACTTTACGGCTAACATCGGACCTGCCATTTAGTTGTTTACAGAGTAGAAAGGTGTGCAGCTGCTTGCTATACTATTATGCTAACGATAATGTGACGCAAACTTGAAGTTATATTGCAATCAACGACCTCGGGGTTGGTTCGGATATAATCGCGAGCTTCTTCGGTATAATCTAAGCACAAACCGATAATATCAAAATAAACTAAAGTGGGATATTTAACAATTCGTTATGAGATGGACTACTCCAAACTTTCTGCTAAAAATTCATAGTTATTATTCTATTGCTAAAAAAATATTCTTTATACTTCCGGATTCCCATAGAAAACTGCATCAGCTTTATAGCTTTTTGTGCCAAGTAAAGTTGTTCAGCTATAGTACAGTCAAGGACAGGTCAAGCTTTACTCTCGCAGCGCGACTCTAGTCTATACGTCTATTGATATAAGAACGATACATAGTCCAATGTGTCAAGCTTGATGTTCTCTTGACTGTACTGTAATTTGGTATAACAAGATTGTTTTTATTAAATCCACGGAAATTTCTTTCCATTTCAGTTTCTGTCAATTTTTTTTCTGTCCTCTAGTTGAGTTTGTAAAGCTGCACAGGTGCATTTCTCTTAAAAAGTAAACGAAACCAGAGGAACTGTGTGTTTTTGTCGGATAGAGTCGGGTTGCAAAGTTTTAATGCAGCTTGAGTACAGCAGGGCGGCAAAATGTCACATTGAGAAAGTTTTGCAGCTTTTAACCTTTGAAGCACAAAGATAAACTTTTAGGAATAAAAAATACTGGCAAAACGTAAAATCATGAAGTTTTATCTGCTGTAAGAAACTTTTCAATTTACAAAAATCTGTATTTGCTATAGACTATGTACATAAAGTGTAATAATAATTAAGATTAGAACAAGCGAATCCAGCCATTGTAAACAGCAGCACTATTATCTTATTCAACTCATAAGAGTCCTGGTGCTAGGCAAGGCTTCTCTCAATTCTTTCCTTGAATCGCGGGAAATCATCAGCATCATACCTGATTGAAAGTGACAGGTGACAGTAACAGTTGGCCCGTAGGAATATTAACGGACCCCTATAATGGTATTAGCGGGAGAGGCGGTGTCATTTCTCTAGTACCTACTATTACCTTCTTCTGTGACATAACCATAACCACGTAACATTTTCGCAGGCGATTCGTATAATTCGTCGTTTACAAAGGCCGACAAATTGTATTATAATCATCATATCAGCCGAAAGACGTCCACTGCTGGACATAGGCCTCCCCTTAAGATCTCCATGACGACCGGTCCTGCGCTGCTCGCATCCAGTGGCTTCTCGCGATCTTGACCAGATCGTCGGTCCACCTATCCAAATTGTATACGTTCGGCAAATTGCAAAACGTCGTAGGCAGGTTGTAAATGGGCTTATATCGCTAGAGCATTTTAGGTTTGTTAGACAAGGCAAACAAGGTTATCTTGTCACGACAACGTATGACGAAGCAAGCGTGCCGCGTCAGTAGACGGTGGATGCCAGAAATGAATTACTCTCCATTAGGTAATTTGTTAAGAGGCGAATTTTACAATTTGTAAAATACCTAGGCATTATGTAAAGAGACGAGTTACACATAATTCTGAAGGGGAGGCGACGCGCATAAAAGTTTTTTTACCTACCGAAAATACTACGCTAATATCCCACCTACTTTTTTTCAGCGCTCATAAATCTATGCGTACTATTTCCACTAAAATTCATATCTGCGCACCATAGTAACGTAGATTAGCTCTACAGTCGAGAATCCAGCCAAATAGTGTTAATTAAATCCCGTCTAAACTTCATGTCTCTGATCAGCAAACTGGCGGCGGCGGGTTGAGCCAAAAATCCTCACTAAATATTCCAATGTTCCTAGAACCGGGTGACGCGAGGTAATACTATAGTATTGCCAGAGTTGTGACTGTTAAAACTTTATTATAATTAGTAGAGCGGAGATCTAACGAAGATCCCACCGCAATAGGTTACCTTACGTCATAAACCTCCTTTTTGCCGTAGTCGGGTAAGAAGATCGGATCACTGTATTGTTCGTCTGTCTTTCAAGACGTTTTTTCTCACGAACGGAAAAAATTAGTACCAAGTAAAAATAAATATCAAAGGACCCTTTAAAAAGTGAAAAGTGAAGATTTTAAGCTTCCGGGCATTTACATCGCTTTCCACACATTCATGATCTAAACCAAAACCTACGGGGTACTTCCCATTGACCAAAAAACGTGAAAGAAATAAGAGCGGAGCAAGGAGTCCGAACTCTTTGATAAGTAAGGTCTCTTATAGCACAAGTAAACAAAGATTCACCAATTTAAAGAGAGCTTCCATTTAAAATGCATTAATTTTAGAGAGAGGTCCGTCAGGCTCGTGCCATTTGACGAAAGTGAACGTGTATTTCATGTTTACGTTCATTTTATTTCATAGACTGATTTTTTATTGTTACGTTACCTCCAGTTATAATACCAGGTACAACAGATCTATTGATGGAACCAGCCCAAAAAGAAAAGTTTCTAAAGGAAGACATAGTACGCGATCGATTGGAAATGCGGGCGAAACGTATGATATGCCATACGTTTCGCCTGCTTTCCTGAGCTGTCGCGTACCTTAAAATTTAAATATTGGGGGACATTTAATTTTCCAACGAGGTCATCTAATCACAAACTGATATACACACATAAATAGATAAGTAACACCCAGACACAGAACAAATACTTGTGTTTATCACACAAATCTTTGGTCTGGGCGGAAAACGAATCCGCGGCCCACGGCGTGATAGGCAGGCTCACTACCAACGACACCAACGGGCGGTGTCAACTTTACTTGAAATAAAACAAAAGGAAGTCGGTTTCATTTTTCACTCGACATTCTTAGATGTCTCTGAATCTCAGCCAATCTGTATCTTAATCTGCAGATTTAAAACATAGGTTGTTATACTCTTTCTGTTACAGCTTGTAGTTGCACTAGTTCAAGTACATATACGACACGACAACACATAAAACGATACCATAAAATACTTTCATACTATAAATTGTTAAGAATAACCGATAAAATCAGGAAAAGCGTAATTCTTACGCGATTACGGGGCCACTAAATCTTACGAACTCGTTAATCGAACTTTCCAAGTACTTCGCCGCGTCTGACGCCAACTGCCTTTGCCAGAACCCGCTCCGGGCACCAATTTAAATGATAAAATTCAGATCGCCTCAAAGGATGAAATTCAGATTATTTTGTCCAGCGACCAAACTAAATTAAAATATGATCTTTTGAAACATAAACTGAGATAACTTTGTAATGAAAAGGAAGTTAGTCTCAAAAGAGCGTTTAGTTAAAGAGTTAGCAGTGCCTTCATTTATTAGCAGATAATGGGATGGTAATTACAAGCACCTTATTAGAGGTGTAGTCCGTGTGGTACTGATTCCATTTCATTCCGTGGGTGTCGTTTAAGGCGACTAAGGGAGCTTATACCGGACAATGAATAGCAGCGTCCTTCTGCATGTCATACCACCACGTGGTCATCAACTACCAACTGTCAACTGTGTGTGTGTGTGTGTGAATTTTCCATATATCGATACGATACTGTTTCGATTCAGATTCAGATAATTTATTCACGAATAAAGGTTTTTACAATAGGGTCTTAAAATTTAGCATGCACTTAACTTTATTCTGCCAAGGCGTGTAAATATAGGTAGGTATTAATTAATTATATTATTTGGCAAATAGGAAATTTTACAAAATTAAAAATTTAAATATACAATTCATATTCATCATTACAAACAAAAAAAATTATAACAATAAAAAAAGAAATAATTTTATTAATAACACAGATTCCAAGTAAATAAATACAGTCGAATTCATAAGTTCAGTCACAATAGAGTAGAATATAGGTTGGATGAATTTTCAAACTGGCAGTCATTAGCACCAAACCAATATCCTACTCTATCGTCAAGGGAAGAAGTTTTGAATTAGCATGTTTCGCATAGTATCGTTTCGATATATCGGAAATTGAGAGTAGACCACAACCGACCTATGCCACTTTGGGTTCGTATTGGAACAAGTAACACCAAGAGGCACAACGCTAAGAGGCGTCAGTATAGGGACACTAAGCTCAAGCTGAGCTTGCACTCTTTAATGTAAGCTAAATAACATAATCCATTACAGTCACAACGCTAACTTCCTGCCCAGCAGCGGACTTTTTTATGGAATGACGAGTGTAGGAGGAAGTTTTATTGGCAGGATGATGACGAGCTGATGGGTGGATGAGAGATGACTCTGGCATCTACCAATTTTTTTACGTATTGCATCCGTTTGGTGCCGGCAAAGAATAGTACCATCCCATTCTACCCATGGGTGTCGTAAGAGGCGACTAAGGGCTTATGAACCGGAATATGGGCAGCAGCATCTTTCTGTGTATCGTACTATTTAACATACTGCGGTCACCAACAACAGTGGTCGCCAGCCGCAATGCTTACAAGCGTGGTGACTATGGTAGATACCCTCCAAAGTACCACGCGTTTTTGCTGGAGTTCTGGAGGGAGCTCCCTGTCCTGCAGTGGACGTTTCATGGGATGTTTTTATGCCTAAGGTAATTTAATACGTAAGAGATATTTACTGTGTTAATTTTTAACTTAAGTTTTGAGGTCAGCTGTCGGTACACTCTTTGCATTCGTTAACTCTTTTCGTAGGGATGAAATGCATTTTCTAGGTATTGGATAAACTAACGTTCGACAGCAATAGCCCTCCAAGGCTACAACATATCAGTGACTCGATATCATTAAAGTATTACGTATGGTTTTATTATCATAAGAGAAATGTCTATAGCATTTATACGATTATTTTATTACCACAACTCAAGATATATGCAATAAATATCATTCTTAATTTTTTTTTTTTATATAATCCTATTTAAACCGTTAACCATATCGTTTCATTAGTCGTTAAAGTACTGTTTCGTTGTCTATAACAGCAATCCCATATACATTTTAAAGCGTCTAGATATAAGTTCGGCTGCTTAAATCATACATGCTGGGTTCAAAAACATTTAAGCTCTTTGCACAATTTTTGTACCCAATTATGTATCAATCTATCTTATTCTAAGATCTATGTTCTTAGGAGCTAAATGCAACTACTTTCGTTCTACGACTTTTTGAAAAGTCGATCTTTTTTTACAGATAAGGAACGGGACTGTATTCTAAGACAAGAATCGCACGACAAACGATAAAACGGCGTTAATTTTTATATCACCTCGGATAAGAGGTGTTTTTGTTCATGAAACTGAACAACTTTTCCCACGGAACATAGGTCGAAATATAAAAAAAGGATGGGTTGCACTCCGGGAGTGCCGGCAGAAGTGAAAACTTGCATTTTTGAATATTATGCTTTTTGTAAGGGTCAATCGCGCCATTGCTTGTACGCTTTGATGTCACTTAATAAAACGTTTGAAAGTTGACGCTGTTTCGATCAGGCTACAGATCTGACGCGACATCTGACGCGAGTTTAACATTTTTTACCCAACTAAAAAAGTTTTGAATTTCAGTTCTAAGTATGGGGAACCCTAAAATTTATTGTTTCTTTTTCTATTTTTGTGTTAAAATCTTATTGCGTTTCACAGAATACATCTACTTACCAAGTTTCAACAGTATAGCTCTTACAGTTTCGGAAAAAAGTGGCTGTGACATACGGACGGACAGACAGACAGATATGACGAATCCATAAGGGTTCCGTTTTTTTCCATTTGACTACGGCACCCTAAAAATAAGAATTTAAACCGAGCAGGCAAGACCCCACGCCGAGTTCCCGCCAAAAAGTCAATCGCGCATATGTATGGGAAGTCTAATAGTTCTCAAGCCCATGTCCATCATTTTACTCTTTCGACTATCAGCAAATTACCTATCTAGATCGCTTGGGGCTCTTCTGCTGACGCCGAGACTATTGGTCATTTTGACCAAATCGGTCCGGTATAAGTTCTATGGATGCTCAAAGTCGGGATTTTTGAAGTTCGATATACTCTTTTTACTATCAGCAAATTTAATATCTTAATCGCTCGGGGCTCTCCTACTGACGGATAGTCTATATTGCATTTTGCTCAAATCGGTCCGGATAAGGTTCTATCGTTCTATGGACGCTCAAAGTCGGGACTTTTGAAAAACGATTTACTCTTTTTACTATCAGCAAATTTCATGTCTACATCGATGAGCGGTCTTACACTGATGACTAAACTGAAAACCATTTGGATCGAATCGGTCCGGATAAAATTTTATGATCACTTTAATAATGAAAAATTAAACTGCTAAATTAGAAATCGTCGCGTTCTTACCGCAATATTTGACAAATCAAAGAAATAATAGGTTGCAAAACTAATATTTAAACGATTTTTTAATAAAACCATTCTCAGATCTTAACTTATGATGATGGAGACGTACTGCCCGCATAAACGGTAAGAGCCATGAGTGTGCTGCTCTAACAAATTTTTCTCAAAATCTATGTCAAATTCATATGCGCAAAGAAAAAAAACAAAATGGCTGATTTCACATTGGTGACTATTACCAGTCCTGGATTTAATGGTTGGTACTATCACCAAATTTTATATCTAAATGACTTGGGGCTCTCCTGCTGACAAATAGTCTATATTGCATTTTGCTCAAATCGGTCCGCTAAGATTCTATGGACGCTCAGAGTCGGGACTTTTGAAAAAAGTTTTACTTTTTTTTTACTATCAGCAAATTACTTATCTAGATCACTTGGGGCTCTTCTACTGATGCCGAAATTATTGGTCACTTTGACTAAATCGGTCCGGTATAAGTTCTATGGATGCTCAAAGTCGGGGTTTTTGAAGTTTGATTTACTTTTTTACTATCAGGAAACTTTATATCTTAATCGCTTGGGGCTCTCCTACTGACGGCTAGTCTATATTGCATTTTGCTTAAATCGGTCCGGATAATGTTCTATGGACGCTCAAAGTCGGGACTTTTGAAAAACGATTTACTGTTTTTACTATCAGCAAATTTCAAGTCTACTTTGATGAGCGGTCTTAAACTGATGACTAAACTGAAAACCGTTTGGATCGAATTGGTCCGGATAAAATTTTATGACCACTTTAGTTACGAAAAATTAAACCGCTAAAGTAGATATCGTCAAGTTCTTACCGCATATTTCGACAAATCAAAGAAATAATAGGTCGCAAAACTAATATTTAAACCATTTTATGAATAAAACCATTCTAAGATCTTAACTTCTGATGATGGAGACGTACTGCTCGCATAAACGGTAAGAGCCATGGGTGTGCTGCTCTAACAAATTTTTCTCAAAATCTATGTCAAATTCATATGAGCAAAGAAAAAAAACAAAATAGCTAATTTCACATTGGTGACTATTACCAGTCCTGGATTTAATGGTTGGTACTATCACCAAATTTTATATCTAAATGACTTAGGGCTCTCCTGCTGACAAATAGTCTATATTGCATTTTGCTCAAATGGGTCCGGATAAGATTCTATGGACGCTCAAAGTCAGGACTTTTGAAAAAAGATTTACTTTTTTTTACTATCAGCAAATTACTTATCTAGATCACTTGGGGCTCTTCTACTGATGCCGAAACTATTGGTCACTTTGACTAAATAGGTCCGGTATAAGTTCTATGGATGCTCAAAGTCCTGGTTTTTGAATTTTTCTCAAATAAACTGGTCATAAAATTTTATCCGGACCGATTCGATCCAAATGGTTTTTAGTTTAATAATCAGTTTTAGATCTCTCATCAATGTAGACATGAAATTTGCTGATAGTAAAAAGAGTAAATTGTTTTTCAAAAGTCCCGACTTTGAGCGTCAATAGAACCTTATCCGGACCGATTTGAGCAAAATGGAAATACAATACAATACAATACAATTATTTATTGATAACAATAGTTACATGTCATAGAAGGTAGATAAAAAAGTATACCTGATATACAGTTTTAAGAATGTACAATATAAAAAAATAATCTATATGATTACATATCAATTTCAAATTAATTTAAATTACTACAGGTAGATCTAGAAAATCTTTAAAGCTGTAGAACTGGTAATTGGATAGCCATTTTTTTAGGTATTTTTTAAATAATGCGGTGGAAGCTGCATCTCTTATAGAGCGTGGTAGGCGATTGTATACGGGTGGACCTATTATGTACACGGACTTATCTGACCTAGCCAATTTGTGGAATGGTGTGACCAGCTGTTGCACTAACACATTGCTCCGCAGATTGTGCTTTTTATTTTCCTCCCTTCTTTCAAATAGGTCAAGATTCAGGTGAGTAAATAGGGCAATTTGGCATACGTACTCACAAGGCAAAGTGAGTACATTAAACGTTTTGAACAGAGGTGCACATGACTCGGAAGCTTCTTGGGGCTCTCCTGCTGACTATTTGTCAGCAGGAGAGCCCCAAGTCATATAGATATAAAATTTGTTGATAGTACCAACCATTAAATCCAGGACTGGTAATAGTAACCAATGTGAAATTAGCTAAATTGTTTTTTTCTTTGCTCATATGAATTTGACTTAGATTTTGAGCAAAATTTGTTAGAGCAGCACACTCATGGCTCTTACCGCTTATGCGAGCAGTACGTCTCCATCATCAGAAGTTAAGATCTTAGAATGGTTTTATTCATAAAATGGTTTAAATATTAGTTTTGCGACCTATTATTTCTTTGATTTGTCGAAATATGCGGTAAGAACTTGACGATTTCTACTTTAGCGGTTTAATTTTTCGTAACAAAAGTGGTCATAAAATTTTATCCGGACCGATTCGATCCAAATGGTTTTCAGTTTAGTCATCAGTTTAAGACCGCTCATCAATGTAGATATGAAATTTGCTGATAGTAAAAACAGTAAATCGTTTTTCAAAAGTCCCGACTTTGAGCGTCCATAGAACCTTATCCGGACCGATTTGAGCAAAATGCAATATAGACTATCCGTCAGTAGGAGAGCCCCAAGCGATTAAGATATAAATTTTTCTGATAGTAAAAAAAGTAAATCAAACTTCAAAAACCCCGACTTTGACCATCCATAGAACTTATACCGGACCGATTTAGTCAAAGTGACCAATAGTTTCGGCATCAGTAGAAGAGCCCCAAGTGATCTAGATAAGTAATTTGCTGATAGTAAAAAAAAGTAAATCTTTTTTCAAAAGTCCCGACTTTGAAAGTCCATAGAATCTTATCCGGACCGATTTGAGCAAGATGAAATACTTTCAGAGGCTAGTTCAAAAAAAAATCATAGATGGCGTTCTGTAATGTAAAAATATTTGACTGTATGGTTTTCATGTCTTTGCCTTATACGATTGTATAAAAAAATCTATCTATCAAATCTGTGGTCTGACGTCTGTCTGTTTCACAGTCTGTTTGCGGTTACGTACAAATTGTTGATTTGATTTCTGTTTACGTTTTTGGATGTTTTTTTCTACTTACTGGCCTGGACTCTGACACCGACAATCTGCTACATTTGAAGACTTGGCTACACCTACCGGACACCGATTATCTGCTGCGCGAGGACTTGGCTACGAATAACGGACACCGATTATCCGCTGCACTTGAGGACTTGGCTAGCTACAACCAGACACCGACTTTGATTGGCTCGCTACAATGAATAAAGATTACGGATCTTGGAAGCTAGCAGAACTACAAGCAGAGCTGCAAAGGCGCAATGCTAAACGAACTGGACGAAAGGCTACACTTGTTCAAAGGTTAGTAATTGAAAGTACAGTTGTTGTCGTTGTAGTAGATCGAATGGTCTTTGTAATATTTTAGTAAATGAAATATGTAATAGATTACTTTCATCTTTTCAGGCTTCAAGAATATGGAGATATTGTGAACAACCCTGATGTTACCTACAAAGTACAAACTCCTCATTCTGGTTTGTTCAAAGATCTCAATACAGACATGTCGATACCAGTTCTGGATCGCAATGATTTGGCCACATTCTGTTCTCTAAATGAACAGGAAGATATTGAACATGCGTCCAATATGTACAAAGATTTTTTTTTATTAACTTTCCGTGTGGCCTCCGAAGGAACTTATCACTTTGTTATGGCAAGTTGTGCTGCAGAGATGAAAAAAAATATTACTTACAACATAGTAATAAAATATGAGTCACACACTGTTATTGAAGCTCAGTGTGAGTGTGCAGCAGGTGTAGGGCCGCACGCCCAGTGCAAACATGTAATATCAGTGCTGTACGGGTTGATTGATTATACCGAAAACAAAAATGTAAATGTTCGTTCCAGTGCCACATCCGAATTACAGAAATTTCACCATCCCAAAAAGTTTTACAAGGGTGAACCAGTTAAAGCTGAAGACATTAAAATAAAGGAAAAAGATATAAATTTAAAAAAAATTGTGAATTTTGATCCGAGGCCTTCAGTTTCAGGAGATGCAAAATATATAGAAAGCTTTAAAAATCACTGCATTAAGAAGTTGCAGCTGCAGAGAAGTCTGCTCTAGAAAAAAGGCCTATGCCAATATTACAAATAATAAAACCCGCAGACAAAAGGGCTTTATATGCTGACCATGACTACATGGAAAAAACCATGGAAGAAAAATTTCTTCAGAATCTTCTGTTGACATCCGATGACATAAAAAACTTAGAAGAACAAACAAGAAAAAATAATAAAAAATGGAAGACAGAGAGAACAAAACGCCTGCATAGCTCAAATTTTGGAAGGATTTGTAAAGTGAAAAATGAAAATAAAAAAAAATTAGCTCAATCACTATTAAAAAATCTTGAATTAATAGCTCCCGCTATTCAGCATGGGAGAAAGTATGAAAAAAAAGCTCTGATTACTTTTACCCACAAGACAGGGCTAGAAGTAAAAGAATGCGGTATAATATTGTCAGATGAACAGTTTTTGGCATCCACACCTGATGGCCTAATTGATGATACTGCTGTTATAGAAGTTAAATGCCCGTTCACAGCAGCAAATAAAAAAATATCTGCAGAGACTATTAATTATATAGAACTGTGCGATAAAACTGGCCAGTGGGTACTTAAAAGGGACCATGAATATTTTTACCAAGTACAAGGTCAATTATTTCGCACAAAGAGAGTTAAATGTTATTTTTGTATATACACAATAATAGACTTTGTTATAATAGAAATAGATAGGGACGATTCTTTCATTAATCAGATGCATGAAACTCTTAAGAAGTTCTATGAAGAGTATTATAAAGAACAATTTTTAAATAGATATTTATATAAGTGAGTAATTAAAATAATCCAAAATTTTTATGCATTTTTATTCATAATATTTAATCTAAAATTAACCAACATTGCCACAATAAATACAATATCACTTGAAAGTAAAGTTTCTGTTTGATTCAGAGACTGTCTTAAGATTTTAAAAGTTTTTAACATGCCAATGATATGTTCTATATGAACTCTTTTACTCGCAACTTTTCTATCATTTTTAAGTGTCTCAGGATTAATCTGATTGCCTTTCTTGAAGAATGTTGGCATGTTTACTTTCACACCCTGTGACAAAAATATGTCCTGAACATTTAGTCCTTTATCTACCATGATCTCATCATTGTAGTCAAATTTGTTGAGTATTGAGCTCCTCTCTATCATTTGTCTGTCAGAAGCGGAACCACCATAGCATGGTGAAATATATGTTATGAGCCCACTTGGTGCCATGCCTATCAAAAATTTAATAGTATTTCTGTTTTTATAACTGGAAAATGTTACTTACTGAGCTGTTGGCAGGTGTGGTTTGTTGATGGGACATTCTGTGGCGTCTATAATCACTCTCGTGTGTGGATATTTGTCGTTAAAATCTAAAGGCATATAGTATGAAACTGCATCTCTATCAATCCACAAATTTATTGATCGCCATTGTAAAGCAATGAAGCGAATCCAAGTGATAAAAATATTTGTAACTTGCTTTATTGTAGTTTTGTAAATCATAGCTATGTCTTCAAACTCCCTATGCCTCCTTAGAATTAACAATGTTATACAAAACTGTTCTAAAGGATCAAGATGAACTGGTGGTTTTTCATAAAAATAATTGAGGTTGTTCACAGTATTTCCTAAACTATCAAATACAAACATTAATTTAGCGAATGATTCTAAGCCTGTGTAAAAATGCACTGCTTTAGCATTTTCTTTATAACTGTGAACACTATATGATGGAATTGTACTTTGTCCACAACTTTCACATACAGCTACGTTTTCTGTGTTGCATTCTTTTTTTATGTCAATTTCAGCATTGACACCATCATCTTCATCTGTAATACTGTCATCAACGTCTATGATTTCAATATTATTTCCGATTTCCATATCAGGATTTGCAAAGTGTTCATCACCAAAGTTCTTTTCTACACTCAATGGATCTATAGTGATTTCTTCCTCTTCAAAATATGGCAACTCTGGATGCTCCAGTACAAATGCGACAGGAATATCTAAAACAAATGCAACACATTGTTAATGGGTACTTTGTTAGGCTTAATAGGTAGTTTAAAAACTACCTTTAGGATTTGTAATATTGGTTGATTCAACAACCCAAACAAATAAAGGTATGTGTTGGATACTTACTTTGTTTGCTATATGTTTTTGATGTTGCTGAAGTATTTAATTGATTGAATATTTCATTATCTAATTCAATATCTGATGATGGTAATGAAGACTGAATTTCTCAGACTGATGTAGCGGAACTGGCTGAACCAAGCAGAGGATCTGTTGGGTCTTGGTTTTCTTTTTCGGATTCAGATGACTGTGATGGACTTTTTAAATTCTCAGTAGCTATAAAGCTTATTTCTTCACTTGCAGTTTCTGGACTCCATGGAAATATTGAAGGGACTGCTGTCCTCTTGAGAATTCTTCTTTTCATATCTTGAAACACAATTAAAAAAGAAATGAAATTTGCTATTCTTCATTAGTACCTATTATGAGTATTATGAATGCGAAATTTCATGCACGTATCATTCTTTTATTTAGCTTACATGTTGCTTGAAGTAAGTCGAATATGTTGTTGAAAACCCTGTTTTAATCAGTTTAGTAGTTTGAGAATTACTTGCACAACTGCATGAAACTTCGCATACCTTCTAAGTAAACCTTCTGCAATAAAACTAAACTTTTATGTTGCACGAAAGTAAGGCAAAGTTGTAATTGAAAACCCCATTTGAATCGGTTCAGTAGTTTGTGAGTTATTGTTGCACATGCAGTTTGATATTTTACATTAGTGTAGTTTCTGATTAAGTGAAACATAGCCTACATGTTGCTCGGAGCTAAGCTCAATCTACCTGCGAAAACAGCGAGAAAATCCGTTCAGTAGTTTTGGAGTTTATTGAATACATACAGACAGACAGACGAAAAAAATTAAAAATATTATTTTTGTTTTCTATTAGTCCTGTCTTATCGCCCACACTCTATTTTTGATAAATTCATCAAAAGCACATGATTTCTACTGTTTTATTATACAACGTGTAACGGAAAGGTCTGCCCATGAAACTGAACAACTTTAATGCTCAATATATATAATAAGTTTTATCAATTTTGCTCACAAAACCACCTGCTATCTTTTTACTACTAAGACAACTTCTTTTAAAAGAAATATTTTCTTTTCGGTGAGAAAACTCATTTAATTGACATTGGGTGACTACAAAGCAAACTAGTAATGCTTGTATTTTTCTATAGAATACAGAATCAAAACTCAACTATCTCAATTAGTGGGTACTACTGTTATGCATACTTACTTGTGGGGTCCAAGTGCATATCATAAAAAAATCGGTTTCCTTGAAGTGAACAACGCAAATGGCCCGCGTATCCTTCTTGATTTCTTGTCCCTCTAACCTCATAGCTTTCAGCCACATAGTTTTTTGCTTGAAGTTTTTGGGTAAACTATGAGATCCAGCATTTTTACAGCCCGGTACTAGACACGTTGCTTTTGGGCCTACCATAGTAGATGAGTCGGTGTCCTCCGGTTGTCGAAGCAAATTATTCCAGCACAGCAGATATTCGGTGTCCGGTCGATGCAGCCAAGTCTTTGTAGGTATAAAGCAGATTATATTAGAATTAAGTCCAAGTTGTAGAAATAAAACGTACAAGAAACGAAATTGATAAATATCACGCCCGTCAATTCTTCTTCTGCGTCTGTCACACACAACACAGATAAATATTCAGGCTGCGTTCCGTAACGTGAATAAATTACCCGACGTCGGGCGAAATTTACTCTTTGACGTTCCAAAACACTCCCGAGTGAAACCGACGGTAACCGAACAGTTTACTGAAGTGTTCAACAACCGGAGGGAGGGTAATTTTTACTGACAGAAGTTCACTTCACTTATTAAAATATATGGCAATCGGCCGTGTCTGGCGTTAATTATTACCCGACAGATGAGTGAATTGATATTGACAGTAGGAAATGTTGTGAAATTGCTAGCGACGGCGCCATAAAAACTTCAAAACAATGAAATCGTTATTGAATCGAAATTAAAGTTATTGCTGTTTAGCGGAATTTATATATGCTTCCATGCTCAATGCTTAATGCCTTTTGTTGAAAAGTTGAAAGTGAAAATAATGAATTAAAGAATATTATTTTTATTATTTCTTTTAGAGAAAATTCTTCGTCAATCCATAGTCTTTTGTAATCAGAGCGAGGACGAAGACTTCGAGGAGGATAAGATCCTGAAAGGGCTTTTTACTTGTACTAACTTGGCTCAGCCGGCGCCCTCAGTGTCAGGTGAATAGGCTTCTTCTGGGCAAGCTCGTTCCATCGTCGACCTCATCTAAGGTTTTAAAACCATGGTTTCTTTCTCTTTTCCTCCTGCATGTCAATGCTGCTGTGTTTCCTCTTTCTAAAGATCCGAATGAAGAAATTTTCGTTTTGGAACGCCACCCATATCCCATCAATGAATCTTATACAGTCAAATATTTTTACATTACAGAACGCCATCTATGATTTTTTTTTTAACTAGCCTCTGAAAGTATTTCATATAGACTATTTGTCAGCAGGAGAGCCCCAAGTCATTTACTGTCACAGTATTTTTAATTAAGTTTTTGTTATTATTATTCAGTAATATATAGTTTTTAAGTTACATTGGAAGGCCTAAATACTGAGTGCACTTTCGCCAACAAACTGATTTTCAGTTTGGCGAATATTTTTAAAGTTTATAAATGTAATATTTTATTTGATAAAAAAAAATTAAAAAAAAAAATTAGAAATAAAATTTAATGATAGCTCCAACTATTAAATCCAGGACTGGTAATAGTCACCAATGTGAAATCAGCCATTTTGTTTTTTTTCTTTGCGCATATGAATTTGACATAGATTTTGAGCAAAATTTTTTAGAGCAGCACACCCATGGCTGTTACCGTTTATGCGAGCAGGACGTCTCCATCATCAGAAGTTAAGATCTTAGAATGGTTTTATTCATTAAATGGTTTAAATATTAGTTTTGCGACCCATTATTTCTTTGATTTGTCGAAATATGCGGTAAGAACTTGTCGATTTATACTTTAGTGGTTTATTTTTAACCCCCGACGCAAAAACACAGGGGTGTTATAAGTTTAACGTGTCTGTCTGTGTATCTGTGTATCTGTGTATCGGTGTATCTGTGTATCTGTCTGTAGTATCGTAGCTCCCAAACGGATGAACCGATTTTCGTTTTGTTTTTTTTGTGTAATAGATAATTTTATCACGAGTGTTCTTAGCCATGTTTCATGGAAATCTGTTCAGCGGTTCGAGGATCATCAGCTCATTTCTAGTTGATGAGGGGATCTAACTAACTTTCTAATATCCGATCGATCAGCAATTTGGTACCATGTTACTTCAATAATATTGAAAGTATATGATAAGGTAACCATGACCTGATCAGCTGTTTGAAGATCATCAGCTCATTTCTAGTTGATGAGGGGATCTGACTAACTTTCTTATATCCTATCGATTAGAAATTTTGTACTATGTTACTTCAATAATATTGAAAGTATATGGTAAGGTAACCATGACCTGATCAGCCGTTTGAAGATCATCAGCTCATTAATAGTTGATGAGGGGATCTGACTACCTTCCATATGTATTCCTATCGATACGAAATTTGGTACCGTATCACTTCAATGATATTGAAAGTATATGGTAAGGTAACCATGACCTGATCGGCCGTTTGAAGATCATCAGCACTTTAATAATGATGAGGGGATCTGACTACCTTCCATATGTCCTATCGATTCGAAATTTGGTACCGTGTTACTTCAATGATATTGAAAGTATATGGTAAGGTAACCATGACCTGATCAGCCGTTTGAAGATCATCAGCTCATTTCTAGTTGATGAGGGGATCTGACTAACTTTCTTATATCCGATCGATTAGAAATTTGGTACTATGTTACTTCAATAATATTGAAAGTATATGGTAAGGTAACCATGACCTGATCGGCCGTTTGAAGATCATCAGCTCTTTAATAGTTGATGAGGGGATCTGACTACCTTCCATATGTATTCCTATCGATACGAAATTTGGTACCGTACTACTTCAATGATATTGAAAGTATATGGTAAGGTAACCATGACCTGATCAGCCGTTCGAAGATCATCAGCTCTTTAATAGTTGTTGAGGGGATCTGACTACCTTCCATATGTCCTATCGATTCCAAATTTGGTAGCGTATTACTTACATGATATTTTAAGAACATGGTAAGGTAACCAACCAAGACTTTAAATATGACATGTTAGGGTAAGGTTTAGATTTCGAAGATGGGTAATTAAATGGGATTAGTTAGGCTCAATTACCACTGCGACAGAGTCGAAGCGACGCAACGCGTCAATTTTTGAAGTGTAAATTTCTTTAGCAGCGCTTGGCATTTTTTTAGGTGGGGAAAAAATTTTAAATTCGCATCAGATGTCACCTCAGATCTCGGATGAAGTATAGAAATGGATTTGCAAATAATCATACCAAGTTAGAGCAGGCTCAAAATATACAAAAGTTCTCAATAGTTTTAAAAGTGATAAAGACCAAAACATCTTTTTTATCTCTGTCATATGTGCAGAACAGACTTGACGTACTGGTTTTTGATCATTATTTAAAAGCGAATCCTAAATGTATGAGATCTACATTTCGGATTACAGCTGTCAAAGTAAAAATCGCTATAACTTGAAAACTACTGACCCAGGACTACTCATGTGCTGAGATAAATGATAGGTCTCGATGTGATCTACATTTGGGATGACAGCTGTCAAACTAAATATCGCTATAACTTGAAAACTACTGACCCTAGACTATTCGTGTGCTGAGACAAATGATAGGTCTCGATGTGATCTACATTTTGGATGACAGCTGTCAAACTAAATATCGCTATAAATCGAAAACTACCGACCCTAAACTATTCGTGTGCTGAGCATCGATGTAGACATGAAATTTGCTGATAGTAAATACAGTAAAACGTTTTTTAAAAGTCCCGACTTTGAGCGTCAATAGAACCTTATCCGAACCGATTTGAGCAAAATGCAATATAGACTATTCGTCAGTAGAAGAGCCCTAAGCGATTAAAATATTAAATTTGCTGATAGTCCCAACATTCAAATCCAGGACTAGTAATAGTCACCAATGTGAAATCAGCCATTTTGTTTTTTTTCTTTGCGCATATGAATTTGATATAGATTTTGAGCAAAATTTGTTAGAGCAGCACACTCATGGCTCTTACCGTTTATGCGGGCGGTACGTCTCCATCATCAGAAGTTAAGATCTGAGAATGGTTTTATTAAAAAATCGTTTAAATATTAGTTTTGCAACCTATTATTTCTTTGATTTGTCAAATATTGCGGTAAGAACGCGACGATTTCTATTTTAGCAGTTCAATTTTTCATTATTAAAGTGGTCATAAAATTTTATCCGGACCGATTCGATCCAAATGGTTTTCAGTTTAGTCATCAGTGTAAGACCGCTCATCGATGTAGACATGAAATTTGCTGATAGTAAAAAGAGTAAATCGTTTTTCAAAAGTCCCGACTTTGAGCGTCCATAGAACCTTATCCGGACCGATTTGAGCAAAATGCAATATAGACTATCCGTCAGTAGGAGAGCCCCGAGCGATTAAGATATTAAATTTGCTGATAGTAAAAAGAGTAAATCGAACTTCAAAAATCCCGACTTTGAGCATCCATAGAACTTATACCGGACCGATTTGGTCAAAATGACCAATAGTCTCGGCGTCAGCAGAAGAGCCCCAAGCGATCTAGATAGGTAATTTGCTGATAGTCGAAAGAGTAAAATGATGGAAATGGGCTTGAGAACTATAAACAATTTTTTCGTATAATCAACCTATAGTTTTTGGAGAAAGTTGTTTAGTTTCTCATTCTGATTTAACGATTTTAGTTTCTTGAAAATATAGTTTTATAGAAAACAAATCCTTTGCAAAATAAAAGTAAAATCCTCGGCTGTTATGCTCCAGACATCTTGTGCCGGATATAAAAATCCCGTCGACGTAATAAAGTCATATTTAGCATATTTACATGGAAGACCGTTATCGCAGCGGCGCGGCGGCGACACGCGGCGCTTTGCCATCAAATCTGCATGAATTTTCAGTTGTTGCGTAAATTTTATTTTGAGACATTACTCCAAGGATTGTTATTTTGTGAAAAGAAATTCACGTTGAGCTTACTCGCCTATAAAATATGAATTTGGAATACTTAGTTATCTTGGACCCATGTCCTAGTTAAATCGGGCTCTGAGACTAGTGGATTTTTAGTATCACAAACGCTATAGAATAGAATAAAAATGTATGGGATTGACATTAGCTGTCACGCAACATTTTGTTAGCTGATGTTAATTACATTTTAATTCCATTCTACTGGCATTTGCGATAGTAGAAAACCGCTTGTCTCTAGGCCCTGAAGTCATGCCTGTAGTCAGATTTTTCAAGCCGCAAACGGACTATGAGTGATAATGTAATTTTTCATTTGTTTTAATTATGAAGCATTGTCATATAATTCTTCTATTGAAAACAAACAACAATATAAAAAAAGTTATATCCAATTTGTATGTTGTATGAGATTGGGAAGACGAAATAATATTTTTTGTTGGATTTGGGTTAACATATACGTTGTATGTATGTGTCGCAGGCAAATTGTAAAATTCGCTGCTTTAAATTTTAATTAACAAAGCTGCGTAAAAATGTACCATAAGTGATCTACACCCAATCACAACCTACTTTTACATTCTGGCTTATAAACAATATTTCTCCTTCTGCTCTAAACCTGTGACTATGATATATTCAGGAATGAAACCACTTCAAACAAGCAACAATTTTAGCCACTGACGATAGAGCAATGGTTGGAGAATTAGACAAATTATAGGTACCTATATTTTGACAAATCATCCGACCAATGTTACTCTTTGTAGTGAACAAAATTTTAAATTGATTACATCGAAGAATTTTTTGTATTGATGTCGTGATGTCGGGAATAGAGAGTGCAGAATCTTTTTCAACCAAACCACATAATTACGTTGCACGGCTGGCTACGTGTCGTGGCTCGTAGATTTTAAATCCTGTAGCTACGGGCTACGAGCGATGGTTGCTACGGCGTAGCAAGGAAGGCAAATAACGAAATGAAGCTGATTTTAGTTCTAAAAATACAGAAGTTTGATGTTAAATATTTATTTTATGCTCGCTCTTCCAACGACGTAGTTTTACAAACGATAAACCGTATTTTCTGTTGTAAAAGCTTGCGTTTCGCTTATATAACACTTCTGTACCTATTCTAAAAATATTTTTAAGAAAAGTAAAAATAAAGACTTTTAAGGGGTTTCCTTTCATAAATTTCTGAATTGTTTTAACTTTTCACGCTAATTTTGAATTTCCATTGTAAGGATTTATATCACGGTTTTCTTTTTCATTGCATCTATATGAGTTCGCAGTTCTTTTGCTTCAGGCGTAATTTTTTTTGCTTATAAGTAAAACGTTGTGGACTGATTGTATTCCAGCAATATTTTATGACGTCACAAGATATTATGTTGATCATTTAATTTTCTCATTAGCCACGTTGTTCAGTATTTTGTTCTGGTAAAATAAGTAACTTGTATTTTTGTTGCCGTATCCTCTTTGCTCTACGAAATTTTGAAATTCAAGAGATTATATTATACAGGGTGTTAATTTAATTGCGTGCCATAGCTTAAGGGGTGTTTCAGTTACGATAAAGGAACACAAAAAGAATAAAAAAATAAATCCTACAAAAAAAACTAAAACTGCATTGAAACTTAACTAACGCGGAGCACCGTCGCTAGCGCGCGAGTATCAGTGAATAAGGTAGGCACATCATCATCATATCAGCCGAAAGACGTCCACTGCTGGACATGGGCCTCCCCTAAAGATCTCCATGACGACTACATAACTGAAACTCTTTCGCGCGCTTTTGATAGCGCACCCATTCGCGCGGTGATTGCCCTCCGCTTTAGTTTAGTTTCAATGAAGTTTTAATTTTTTTTAGAGTAGGATTTTTTTAAATATTTTTTTTGAGTTTCTTTATCGTTACTGAACCACCCCTTAAGCTATGGCACGCAATCAAATTAACACCCTGTATATACCTATAATAGAACTGTAGGAGTTGACAGCGGTCGCCATGACCGAAAATGGTCGGATGATGATGATGATGACATTGAATACGATTATTTCAGTAAGTGATGAATTAAACTGGATATTTTTATCGATTCAGACCCCAAAACCGAAATTCAATTTGAGGCACGGTGTACCGGAAAGCAGACAACGACACTAAACAACTTTTCCAAAAAAACTTTTCCAAAATTACCTCTCCATACAAACTGTTCGATCCGAGTGAGCAATTTGTATGGAGAAGCAAAAATTTTTTGTCTTGCCCAAAAATGTTTATTTGGGAAATTAATTGTTTAGCTTCATTGACTGAACACGCCCTTTCAGTTTTCGGTACACCGTGCCTTACCGTGTGTATATTCATACCAAAGAACAACTATCCAGTACTACGAGTCTCTTAGCTAAAGGAGTGATCACACCTAGCTGAATTCAAAGACTAATTTGGCATACATTGCTGGGCTTGGTTATGTTAATTGCAATATCCTTACTTTAACGAGCAATGTATGACGAATTAGTCTTTGAATTCAGCTAGGTGTGATCACTCTTTAAGCCGAGGATAGACAGACCGCCAGACAGACGGACGGACAGCTGAACATGATGGAAATGTAAGGGTCCCTTATTTACTAAAGAACCCTTAAAACGCATACCAAATTCCCTAACCTTGCTTAACAAAGAAAGCCTCTTCTTGTTACCGTTTCCTTAGAAATCCTATTCCAAGAGAGAACTTTACCCAAGCAATTCTTCGTCAAAGGATTTGTGTAGGTATTTTCCTTAACAGACTTTGAAATGAAAAAGCAACAATAACGCATTCTTTAAAGATCAAGAGCTAGAATGTGAAAGGGCTTTTATATAACTTATTGCCTTTTAACTTTATTTGAGAGTTGAATTAACGTAATTTAAGGCTACTGCTACATATACTCATCTGCTGTGGCATCTTGGACACTGCTATGTTTATAAAATGTACCGCTTTAAAATTTTGCACATTTTTCTCTTCATAGTTTTTTTTATTATAACACTAAACAACTTTTCCTTAACAGTCTGAAAACTAGATTTTTCGGCCTTCTTATTGCACCATCATTCAGAGGGTTTTCTATGGTATTTGATATTTTTTTACAGTAGTAATAAAAATATATAGGCACGTAGAATTAATTTTCATATAATTTTGATATCAAAAATACGCTTAGTTCTTAATTAAGGGTTTTAAACAAAATTATTTTGGCGTTGAACATGTTTCCTAATTAGTCTTGACTCGTTTTATCCCTTTCTCCGTGAATAAGTAACTTAACGAAGAATCATAATTAAAAAGTAGGCGCTATCTAATCTCTTACCTGTTAATTAATTAACATTTTGATGAACATTGAAGATGAGGAAAACATTTTTCTCTTAAAATTAAAGTAGAATTTTCATAGCTCCCTTGGGGTTATTAATTTGATATTTTGACATTGATAGGCCTTTCGTTCATGTATTTATTAGAAAAATTTAGTGGCTCGTATTTATGTCATCGAAAAATGAAATTTGATCTATTTCCGTGTCAATTGACCAACTTTCTAAAAATAATGTACGTGTAGGAAATTCGTAGATCCATAGGTTTGATAGAAAAGACAAACACAACCTAACGGATGCTGAATGGGATCGTTTAGGTTATGTTAGGTTCCTTTTCGACCAATCGCACGAGCCGAGCGAGCGAAACGAGCGTGCGGCGGTAGCAGGCGAGAGCCAGAAGCGAATGCGGTATAGTTTTTTATTTTTCTAAAGTTGATCCATTTACTAGGAAACTGATCAACTTATCTTAGGCATAAGACTGCGTGCACTTGAAGGTCTGCACGCAGTATTAACAGAAAGAATAAAGTTTTCAATGGTATTCACGTGTTGTGGTGCTTTTTAGGGTTCCGTACCTCAAAGTAAAAAAACGGAACCCTTATAGGATCACTTTGTTGTCCGTCTGTCTGTTTGTCTGTCTGCCTGTCTGTCTGTCAAGACCCTTTTTCTCAAAAACGAGAAGAGGTATCAGATTGAAATTGATAGCGAATATTAAGGTTCATACACCACACAAGATCTGAAAATTTAAATTTTTTTCAACGACACAATCAAAAGATATGGCTTTTTATGTCCTCATCTCCATACATTTATGCAAAAAAGCAAAACCTACAGGGTACTTTCCGTAGACCTAAAATTATGAAATTTGGCAAGAAGCTAGGTCTCACATTACAAATAAAGGGAAAAATCTAAAATCATTAAATATTTCAATTTTCCTCACTACTAATAGTAACCAATTAAGGTGAGCTCCCGTTTCAAGAACTTTTCTATAAAAGAGGGGTCAAGTTGATGGTCGCGGAATGTTTCAAATCAAAGAGCAAAAGCTTTTAGTATATCATATGGTAGATAGGTACGGAACCCTTAGGGCGCGAGTCCGACTCGCACTTGGCCGATTTTTTTACACAATATATGGCTACGATACATAATTTGGATAGTATAGTAGATAGAATAAGGTAACTAGCGCTGAGAATTCAAAGCATGAGTCATGGAGGAGCGCGAGGCAGGTGGGGGAGTGTATGTGAATTGTTCATTGGCTCTCCACGTGTCATGCACCCATGCGCTGAATAATACCTTAATAGTAACCCCGCACACTCTTTGACGCGGTAGTAACGCAAATAATTCTGATAGCGTGAGAGCTTCGATTCGCTTTAAGGTGATCTGTGACGGCCAGCTTAGACCCGAACGCAACTAGATGGAGCCACTGCTGCAAATATAAGGTTTTATTTTTTTAATGCAATAAGTACCAACTATATATGTGCAAAAAGTTGATCAGCGTAAATTTCATGGTGCAACTTCAACGCCTAACACTAATTTCGATAAAAAAAATATCTTCATATGTCCAGTAAAGTCAATTACTCTCGTCAGTCCGTGATTTACATGAGTACGATCACTTACACATGCACACAAAGCACAATCGTACAGTTTTGACCGCACGCTCACAATCGTAATATTGAACCAAAAATTGCTAACAAAAACTACTACTTTCAGTACATTAGCTGAATTTTTGTATTAATCAGCGAAAAATTTAACTAAAAATAGCAGTATTTGTTCGTTTTTCAACAAAATTTTATGTCCCGCGTAAGAATGCAAGTCATTTGAATTTGTGTATGGTAAACGGATGTTCTATTCCCAGTAGTTCCATTGCTTGTTCCATTGATAGAACTAGTTGGAATTTTTTGTCCCAGTTGTTCCATTGATTTCAGATATTGGTATAATGGAACACCTTAAGCTGAGCCGTGCGAGGTAGCTAAGTTGGTGAGCGAGAAAATAATCAACGGGTGTCAAAGAGTCTCAAGATCGTAGCGTGAAAGTCTGTCGTCTCTGCCTATTGGAACGGGAAAGAGGCGTGACGCTTTGTATGCAAGACTGCTTCCATTTTCTTGTTTAAAAACTATCCCACTAGTTGAATTTTCCTCGTAAACAGCTTAGCTTGTTCTTGCAACTCCAGTGGAAACGCACTCTTATATTCATACCTGGTTCTCTATATTCCTTCGACAAAGAAAACGAAATCAATACGTTACTTCTTTGGAACGATCAAATTCAAAACTTAATTCATTGATAAAAAAGTTATAGATTTGAAAATAAGAATGTCAGTGAATGATGTTTTGAATTTGATAGTAGTATAGAATCGTTTATCGTTTTCGTTGGCGCATGCTTATAGACTATAAGGGCGCTGCATGTTATCCTACGTCATCTAGTACACGAAATTTGCAACTTTGTAGGGATAGTAGTGGCCTAGTAGGTCCACAAAAGTTGGTCTGCCAATCCGAATGCTGGCAGGTTTTGTACAGTTGGAGAGAAAAGTGGTTAAATGACAGATAACATAAATGAAATCTATTCATAGAAATAGAAGGTACCTATATAAGTAAAAAACAACAGGTCTGCCTTGCATCCTCTTGGCAGTTTCGCCAGTCCGACCAAATTTGTGGTCCAATTACATCCGACCACATTTGTGGTCCGACTAGTGAAACTGCCAAGAGGATGCAAGGCAGACCTGTTGTTTTTTACTCGTATAAGGTACCTTCTATTTCTACGAATAGATTTCATTCGTGTAATCTGTCATTTAACCACTTTTCTCTCCCACTGTACAAAACTTGCCAGGTTTCGGATTGGCATACCAACGTTTTGTGCACCTATTAGGCCACTACTATCGCTACAAAGTTGCAAATTTTGTGTACTAGATGACGTAGGATAACATGCAGTTCCCTTACGGTCTATTAGAGTAGACCTCCAGTAACTTGCACGATTTGCATGATTACATATCAACATGCGGTGCCGCCATTTTGTGAGAACATGTGCACCTTTACCTCAACTGAGCGCGGATAATCATTTTTTGTCGAAAGAATTTACCTTCTCTCTTGAACCGTATCCCTGTGGGAGATAACATAAATATTTTAGCATGAAAATAATGCTGCAAGCTCCACTGCACTTAGTAAATGAGGTAAGAACTTCCTACAGAAGAAATTAGTTCGAGAGAGGGCGGAAACGTTTGTCTTGTATAAGCAGATTTACTACCGTGTTTTCCTTGTAAGAAAATTTATTAAAAAGAAAATTACTAAGGAAATTAAGCGTCACGGAGATGTGTATTTTCAAGCGGTACTCATTAGAATTAATGTTTTAAAATACTTTGAAATGACGATTATTGAATGACGGTGTAATGTGATGTAACCGCGTCTGCAAAATCTGTGTAGAAGGTTATGTATATACTCGTACTAATCGTACAGAATAAATACCCCCCCGCTAATTTTAGTACCTCATCTCCTTGCGTCTCGCGTAGCCATTGCTGGAGTTACGTTCTCTAGGCCCGCGGATGAGATCCAACTGTGAGTCAGTCACATATAACAGGTAGTCATTACGCACGCGTTCTGATAGAGTGACCGATGTGTGGTAATCTATTTGTTAGTTAAAACAGCAGATGCCTTTTCCTTATTTCGATTGCTTTGACAACAACAAAGGAGCTACCATGCCGATTTTTTGCAAAGTAACTTAGCTAAACGCGAGTAAACTCTCTCAAGCACCAGACCAGCTCTAATGCCAGGCATAATCTCCAGATTACTAGCGATGTACTTAGGTCTTGGTACGCAAGGATTTTATTTTATATGTAAAAGACCCGAGGCATGGCAAACGGTTACGTGCCTATGTGAACATACTAACACGTCGTAGTGCATCACAGTGAGTTCTAACGCTCACGTTTAACCTCGGACATCCATTAACAAAGTAACTCATTTGTTCCATTCTTGTATTATTGTTCGACTTCTTTCAGATGCACTAATTTTGAATAGCCCATTTTTCGTTCGAGAATGAATCGAGTAACAAAAGTAGTGCATTGTCTCCGCTGGCAATAATGAAGACGTCGATGAGAACCGTTTAATTAACTTCAAAATGAGGCAGTCAGGCCGCACGCCCCAACTTGGGCCAAGGAGTTTGCAAGAAGAAATAATAATGAGCTCGCCGAGTCTCAACTTTTACTTCTTTTTGTCGATAGACTGACGGTTCTTAATTATGGGCTTCATGTCATATAAGATTTCAATAAAATAATGAAGTGTTCACGGTAGTACTCAAAAGAAAATGTTAGTTGTCACCACGCTTGTTAGCGTTGCGTCTGCTGGTACGCACGACAAAAAGCACGTGGAAACAAAACCAGTATAAGCTGAACCAGCAATATGCTTCTAACGCCTTTAACCACAGACCCGCTCAAAGTCAAAATGATTCCACCAACGTGTGGCCGTAGTACAATGGACCGAGCTGGTAGAAAGCTGTGTACAATACACAGAAAAACGCTGATGCCCATCCTCCGGTTCAAAATCCCTTAGTCGCCTTTTACGGCACCGACGGCTAGAGATGGGGCTCTACTTGGATCTTACGAGCATTGCAGAATTCAGTGTTTGCTTTCTTAATACCACTGTGGCTGCAATAAGAAGCAAATAAATATGTATGTCGTCAACGACGTGGCATTTATCAATAGCGTTGTCGATAAACGATGAAAATTATAACGAGGCCTGAAGACAAGTGGCTTTCTATTAGCGTAAACGCTAGTATGGGATATACATTAGCTGAAGATTATCTGTCACGCAACATTTCGTTTTCATGTCAATCCCGTAAATGATTATTCTATTCTACTAGCGCTTACGATTATAGAAAGCCGCTACGGCCCCAGTTCGTTTCGATACTGACTTATGGGTCGTGAAAGTTAAGCATCGCTATCAATGGTCCTGAATTAAGTATTTCTTTTCGCCTAAATTGTGCTCTATGTAAAATTTATATCCAAAAGATATATAGGGAGGTTTTTAATTAGTTTTTGATACAAAACTTATGAATGTACTCATGATACTGAACAACTATCCCCCAAGAAAATAGGTAGAAATACGAAAATCAAGTTTTGATCTCCCATAGAAACTGCATCAGCTGATAACGCATTTTGTATGGGAGGTAAAATTTGGTTTTTCGTATTTCGACCTATGTTCCTTGGGAAAAGTTGTTCAGTATCATGAGTACATGCATATCTTTTGCTATCAAGAACTAATTAAAAGTCACCCTATATTTCCAAACTGTAAACATATATATAAATAAATTCAGCACTACTCTTCCCTTTCAAGATTCCAAAACTAGATACCGCAACCTCACAGCAAATAGAAACTAAAACTACGTATCTCGCGGTTCGTCGTTTCGCCTACGAGATAACCTTTCGGCCCGTTTCCGAAGAACGTTTTACGAGGGTCCGACAAATCCCTGGACGATACGCGGTGGCCGGCGCGTTATTCCTGTCCTCCAACCCGCGTTTCAATTTACCCCTTCAATCATAGACTCAACAAAAACTGTCTACATAAGACATAGATATGGCATAACCTTTTCTTTCAACTTGTTTTTTTTTTTGTTGATAAACAAGTGGAAAGTCATTATTAAATAAGTTAATCCATTTCTGATTCAGATTCAGATAATTTATTCACGAATAAAGGTTTTTACAATAGGGTCTTAAAATTTAGCATGCACTTAACTTTAAATCTAAGTATTTTGTGCAGGATGGCCAATTATCTAAGATTATTTTATACAACATTTCAATGCCTCTATTTTGTATCGGCGCAATATTTGTCATTATTTTGGTAACAATGATTTTGTGTAAATATGGCAAATTTGGTATGGATCGTTTTTGGCTTAAGCAACGTGTTTGAAAATCTAAATGTTATATTGCGGGAATGGGAATGCTGGGAAAATTGAGACAAATTTTCGACAAAATCCATTTAACTTTAGCGACAAAAATGACACAACACGATCCACATCTTAAAGTCTTTTGAAATGAAATAATTGTTACCAGAAAACTGACACATATTGTGTCGCTATTAAATGAAGCCTAGAAAATGTTGTACTCTTAATTAGCCACCCTGTATATCAATTCCTTTCATAAACTCATTTAAGGGAAGGTTTTTTATGTAAATTAGTACTTCTACTTGATTTCTACTAACTATGAAATCAGCCAATTGTTTTTTTTCGTTTCTTTTTATTTATTTAATGTCTTTATGCCTTGTTTTCTTTTTAAACACAACCCCCTCCCTCACATGTCAAAATAAATAACTTAAAAAGGGTTCCATGTTGAAAGGAAGAAAACCTTATAACATGGAACCCTGAAACAGTAAAAAAATGGGCACATGTGCCCGGTTCCCGATCGAGACGTAGTAACGTGGAACATGTAAAAGCAATCAGTTATTATATTTTTAATTGTAAAATTATATTTTCATTCTTTTTTAATCGATTATTTTTTCGCAATAAAATTACATTCGTAGATAGGTGAAAGATGTGATTTTGTCCATGAAACTGAAAAACTTTCCCTAAGGAACCTAGGCCGAAACACAAAAAAAAACGGTCAAGTGCGAGCTGGACTCGTGCGCCCAGGGTTCTATATACCTATAGTATTTTTGGAAGCGATAAAGTTCATTTTTAGGACCGCAAAACTAAATTTGTTTGTAAAGGTTGCTTACAGATTACTAAAAAACTGTGCAACTTAGAAAGATCGTTTTATTTTTGCGGCAATATTTACATAAACTTCTATCGACTGTAATTAATTCAGATTTTTCCTTTCACAAACTTCGGAGATAAGGGGGGGGAACGGTATTTTATTTTGACATTTTTCACCATAACTTCAAAACTTAGAGTCTAAAATGTTCTATCCGCTGATTTTATTTCCTATGGGAGGTCAAAACTTCTTTTTCGTATTTTGTTTGACCTATGTTTCTTGGAGAAAGTTGTTCAGTTTTATGAGCAGAATTGTATCCTTCAGGGTTGATATACCTACCCTTTCTGTTACACCTTGTATAGTTAATGAATATTGAGTTATTTTGAAAAAATCTGAAAGCTATGTCTAGTCTCTTTCTTGTCTATTTCTATGTTTTAAACGATTTCGGCCCGAAATAATACCAAGTTTTGTTTTTCTCCGTCTGGCGACCTTCCCATCCTAGCGAACCACTTTTACAGAGCTTGTTTTGATACCCTAAAGTCAATTGCATTCAAGTCGATCAACTGACTAAAACTAAAACAATCTTGCGAATCGACGATTGTATTGGATTATGTTTGTTTTAATACAGTCAAAACAAACATAATCCAATACATCCAAGTTTAATACAGTAAATTAAACATCTGAATATTTTGTAGCATTACTTACTAGTAAAACCAATTCGAACAATTTTTTTTTTTTTTAATAGGTTAATAGAAAGAACAGTGAAACAATTTTGAAACAATAAAGCAAATTTAATTTATAAGCGTTTCATGCTTATTCAACTTACGGTATAAGCAAATGAGATCTGAAACAAAATACAAAAATAGTAATGTGATGTACCTACAAAACAGTGCGGCCGTATAATCTATTTAGGGTTCCGTACCCAAAGAGTGAAATACGGGACTCTATTAATATGCCTCCGATGTCTGTCTGTCAGCAGAATGTATCTCATGAACCGTAGTAGGTAGACAGTTGAAATTTTTACAGATTATGCATTTCTATTGCCGCTATAACAATAAATAATAAAAATAAAAAGAATTAAGGGGGCTTCCCTACTAAAACGTGTTTTAGGCGATTTTTACTAGATTTTTGTTTTAGCTCTATCATAAAAATCGGAACACTTACAAGCGTATAAATTGGTACATTTATAGTGCATAAGCTGTAGATTAACAACAAATAATAAAAATTGGTCAAATGCGTGTCCAACTTGCGCGAATTTAATACACTTCTGCGTGACTGCGCGTCCATAACTAAGACGGTTTTTTACCTTAGTGGTACAGAACCTTTTGGTGAGCAAGTCCGACTCGCACTAGGCCGGTTTTTTATTAATCTTCTTACCATAAGAAAGACTCCCAATTCAAAATGAAGGCTTTTCCTAAAGATCGTCTCAAAGAACGATAGTAACACGCGATAGGCACGTTCTGGCTACTTTTATCGTTCACGACTGACTTGAACCTCCAAACTAGATTTAAGTTGGAATGACCGCTTCAGTTACGTAAATGAATTTTTCACAAAGTTGTGTCTATCAACTTAATTGAATCGTGACTCTTTTTATCCAAAACTCGTTTACGTTTTAAATGTATTTATATTTAGCATGTTTAAGAATTAAAAATTTAAATATTTAATTTATCCATGCACAGAAAAGTAGTCAATTAATACTGTACCGTAGGAAAATAAGCTTATGAGGAGTTACGATTCATACATTCGTTGATCTATGTATTTTTTTTTGTAGCATTTATGTTTAAAATTAGGATTATAGCGTTATTTTTTTATCACCTCGGATATATTAGGAGGTGCTTTTGCCCATAAAACTGAACTTTTTTTCTCAAGGAAAATAAATACAAAAAAAAAATCTTCAACTTCCCATACAAACTGCATCAGCTGACAGCATATTTTGTATAGGAAGTCAAAATTTTAGGAAAAAGTTGTTTAGTTTCATAGGCAGAACCACCTCTTAAAATATCCGGGTGATAAAAAAATATGGCTGTATTAAACAATCAATGAACTTACCCTTGCCCATAATAATTTGCATGAATTCTGTTTCCTAACCCAGTGCAGCATTCCAAAAACTCTGGATATGTCAAATCCGTAAATTGCGTTATGCCGAAAACCACTGACGACTGCTCCAGGGCTGCTTTCTTATTCTGTGCGTTAATCATTTGCAGGTTTTGAACGAACACAGTAAAACGGTAGTTGTATTCATCTTCCGTTCGATATACTTTGTTAAAAGTTGTCATAAATTGACGAAACAAAAATGGCGCCTGAGCCACGTCATAATATGGCTTTGATGGTAATTGTGGTCGTGCTATTGGACTCCGATACTGGGGATACAATGGATACTGTGGCTTATTGTAAAACCCAGGAACGATATTCAAAATTAATAACATAATGGCGATAATGGAACTCATGTTTGCCAAAAGGACTAGCGTTTGGTCAGTTTGAGAATTTAAAACAAAGTGAAATTACCTTGTAATTGCTGCTGTGTCTACGTAGTAATTTTGCTGTTTTTATAATAAGGTACATTTTATTGCTATGTTTCTAAAACGCGTATTATGTACGTTTTCTTAGGTGTGAAATCACATTAAGCCAGTAAAAATGCAAGCGTAGTATGGTTGCAAGCAAATTGCAAGTTTCTGCTACTACTTGCGAATGCTACTATAGTTTGTATGGCCCTTTAAATTCGATTGTTTTGGGTTTTTGCATGACAATTGTCAAAAATTATAAATTAATTTATTTCATTCTATAGGTCTAATAGTAAAGGAATCTATGGGAGTAGGTAATGCTCAATTACCTTCAATTCTATAAACTTTTTTCAGTAATTAAATATTTAAAGAAAATATATTTCTAAGCAAATATGTATATTGTATGCTTTAAAATATTGTACTTAAACCTTATCTTACGAAATCTTTATTTTTCAATGCCTCTTTTGTCCACGCTTCTATTGAATCGGCTGAAAATAATAAATAAAATACGTCAATAATAAATGAATATACTTTTCACTTCTCATGCTCTGAAAGTGCTTATTTGTGCAGGATATAGGCTGCACAAAGTCAAATTTTGTGCACTAGGGCAAAAAAGTAATCTCGGTGGTGTACGCCCTGCGCGCGGGCCTGCGGCACCCCGTCCCACGCCGCGCGCGCGTCAACATATTCTTCACTAAAGCATAACCACTCATTCTTCAGTTACATTTAGAGAGTACTTTTACACTTTGTTTCCTCTCAATCAAAGTGAAAAGCAGAGTTTATAATTCGTCCACAAAACCATTTTATCCTCGACATTACTATCAGCCCTCGCCTTAAAAGTCTAGGAAGAATGGTTAGTTTTGTGCACTTGTTGTAAAATCTACTATTGCTGTTCATAGGTGCATCCACAGCGAAGTTACTGTTTGATAATATACATAGTAACTTTAGCGTGGATTTTTGTAGATGTAGGTATGGTAACACTGGGTTTGCGGGAGAAAAATGCCGAAAATCCACGTTTAAAAAGGTACACACGGCCGCAGGTCCATAGAAGCACTATGACCTTAAGTGTGGTCTCTGGTTTCGGGTGTTTCTAGCGTAGCGTTGGTTCAGCTTATACTGGTTTTGTTTCTACGTGCTTGCTTCCGTGCGTACATTAAAATTTTAAGTCAAATATTAATGTAAAATATGCAAATATTAATAAAACTAATAATTAAAAATAAAGAATGGTGAATTCTAATTCTAGTTCTAATGATGATTTATTGCTTCGCGCTTCGATCTACGACTAGGTAAAGAATAATTCGTGGAACGAGTGAACGTTTGTAATGTGTATCTTTTACTTATTTCTTTTAAAAACGCCTTAGTTGACGACAAATATTATATTTTTCTGCCAAATGGCGGTTTTAAAACTCTGGTTTCAAGGATCTGTTGTTGATACTTTAATTGCATGCCATATAGCTTGGGGGTGTTTGAGTAATGATAAAGAAACACAAAAATAAAAATCTTAATTAAAAAGACTTGTAAAAAGGAATTGTAAGATATTTTAAACATATTTTTCTGCGTTTCATTGTCGTTACTGAAACACCCCCGACACTATGGCATGCAATTAAAGTAACAGCCTGTATAAATTGGCATATCGACGACAGTTACAGAAAGGCGCTGCTGTCATATATTTTCCTTATTTTTCTTGTAAATTGTAAACTTTATCCACCTGCTAATGGACCCTTGTTGGTCTATACCAGGGTTTGTGGTGGATTTGAGAGGTCGGTCATCAATCTTGCAACCAACACTTACTTCAAAACTTGCAATCTTGCCCCCGAAGAAAAGTACCGACCCATGTCTACCCGTGGGTGACGTAAGAGGTGACTAAGGGTTAATGAACCAGAAGATGGGCAGCAGCATACTTCTGTGTATCGTATCATCTTACATTCTGCGGTCACCAACAACCGCGGTCCATGGTGCCAGCCGTGACGCTAATAAGCGTAGTGATTATGGTACTTCCCCTCCACATTGTTCCAGCAAAAGCTTGAATTTTGGAGGGAGTTCCCTGTACTGTAGTGGACGTTTCATGGGATGTCATGATGGGGTACTTACTTGTAGATCCCAAACCTTCAGTATATTACTTGAACTCTTCATCTGACATATCTGCAAATTCGTCTATAACGAACAACGCCGCAGGCCATTGCTCAGCGTTCATACGATTAATATATTTTAAACTTTTAACAAAATTATGATAATGCTTCAACATGTCAGCGTAGGTTTTATACTGACGCTTATAATCGGCAACGAATTTTTGAAAATAAAGAGGCGCCAAAGACAAGTCATAGTACGGTTTCTTAAACGGTTTTTTTGAATATGTTAGTGCGTCCGAAATACTATTTTTAATGGCAAAAGTCAGAAATAAAAATGCCCAAGCATTTGTCATGGTAGCTTAGTTGAAATTACAATTATACTTGTAGGAAGGAAGATTGCTTTTTGTCAAGAGTCATGCAAGTCAAATTAATTTTCACTAATCAAATGTAATTTAAGATTGACTGATGGAAGCATATTAACTATTTGCTGGGCTAAAATTTCCTTAATTGTAGTATTATACATTCCTTTCATTTATATCTGCTGTATACAGAGTCATTCACTTGTTTGACACGGGGGTCTTAGACAAGTAACTGTAGATCCCACCAAAAACATAAGTGTTAAAAAGGGGGCCAAGCTCCTATCGACTACCTGTTTGCCTAAAAAAGGGTTGAAATCCGATCCAATGCAAAGTTTAGATGCACTTTAATATCGATCATAATCGTCTTCATCAGCAGCCTGATGGCAAATGTTTACAGCCACTAGTAAACATTTGCCATTCGCAAGACTCGCCACCACATCCAGTCCTCTGCCTTCCGTACCAGCCACTATCCGCCACCTTATTCACGTCAACACGGTTCATCTGGCCGAAATTCACTTTACCATACACCCAACTTAAAATATGGTATAGCTGTGAAAATACGCAGGTACGTTGAAAATAATATCCAAAATGAAATACTTCTAAATTTGAACTTGGCAGGTTAATTTAAATTTCATGCTAAATTTCAGATTTTCAGGTCTAAGAGAAGTATTACCAACATTTTATACATAATTTTGACTAAAACCCGACTCGCACTTGACCAATTTCTAAGTTTTGAATTTTTCCATTACTTTTATCCTAACGACTACCTAAATGCCAAATTTCATAACCCTAGGACAATTGGAAGTGGCCTGGAGGTTTTGATTACCGGTCAGTGAGTCAGTCAGTCAGTCATTAAGTGTCAAAATTAGCTATTTTCACGGGGTCATAAATTCAGGATCTACTGTAGCTATATCTATGAAATTTGGCAAATTGCTTCAATATTAGTATATAATTATGTAGGTACAGTTTTATCTCTGTACTAGCAATAGGCACTGAGTTACAGGGGGTTCAAAAGTGGGTCGAAACGGTTCGTATAAATAGTGCACGGCATGCGCGTGGCCTGTTGCGGGAACTTGGCCTGCGCACTGCCGTGCGCTTAGATATCTATAGTATTAACGCTAGTCACTGATGTCCTAAATCTACGTTATGAAGCGCTTGTGGCCAAAATCACGGTCACGAAAGTTCAGCAACGTTGGCCGTGGTCAGAACCTGGATGGGTGACCACTAGAGGCACAGCAACGTTTCCGTGCTTCGGAAGGCCCGCTAAGCGGTTGGTCCGGGCTGCTGTCTATGATAGTAGTGGTTAAGCAAAGTCAGAGGCCATTTGGCGGCTTGATAACTCTGACAGCTAGGTTGGCCACTAACCTGGCAAAACCATATCTAGGATTGGGTCTGGTTTTTTCTCTGGGTAAAAAAATATTGATTATCTCCTAACTCTACGTTTGATTTTATACAGGGTGTTAAATAAATTTCACAAAACCTATCAGGTGGTAGCTCTCAAAAAAAAATTTTACACCTTTTGTTCGATGACTTTTATAAATTCGCAAAATAAAATGCCTTTTAATACAAATTGGCCTGGTCAGCTGATTGATTCCGATAAAAAAATATTTTGTATATGATATTTAGGCTTTCAAACAAAAAAGTTTCACTGAGATCGGTTCGGTAGTTTTATGTGATGCTATAACAATATGAATAAGCAATAACAGACAAAAAGTCTTAAAATTTGTGATTTTGATTCGGTTTTTTACAGGCTATCCCCCTTCAACCATCAGGAGTTCAGGCATACTGCAGGATCACCCACTGTTGGTTGATAGTTCGTACATTCGCACCAAGCACTTTAAAACATCTTTTATAATGCGCACAGCCAAGAAATGGAATTATCTGCCTGCGTCTGTGTTCCCGAGGTCATATAACCCGAACCTATGAAAGTCGCGAGTGAATAGGCTTCGCCTGGGCAAGCTCATTCCATCTTCAACCTCACCCATAGACCATAACAGTACATTAAGGTGCAAGTGCGCTAATTTGGTGATTGCAGTCGAGGCAGTTTTATGATTTGATTTCGTATTCTTCTTGTTTACAAATATATTTTTTCAACAAATTTGGTCATCATCATCATCATAACATCACATGAAAAGTCCACTACAGGAAAGGGAGCTCCCTCCAGAATTCTACCTTTTGCTGGAAAAATGTGGAGTGGAATTACCATAGTCATTTGCTCATAATAACTCCAAAATACAGTTTATAAAACTCGCGCACCATCATAAAAATAACGGTTATAGAAGAAATAATTCTTCACAAGTTAGGGATGTAATATAAAGTCACAACAAATTACATAATCCTATTATCTTTGTAAATACAATGACGGCGTGGTAGGGTTATTTTGAATATTCCATAATAATCGATGATGATGTGACAAACGAGATGTGACATGCTAGCAGATGTCAACGCATAATAAAATAAATTAGCACGGTATCTATTTCGAGCGAAGCAATGAAATCCGAACTCTTTGCGCGTGCCTTTTCATTATACTACCGCACTAGTATTATACTGTTGTTTTTTTTATCCCAACATCGAGGAAGGAGTTTTGTTCATGAATAAGTAAACTGTGCTCCAGAAAATGTGATAAACAAACTTTCGTTCTGTAATAGGACAAGCCTGCCGCTAATAAAAATAAAGTCCCAACCATATTTTTTTTTATCATTTCAATAGAAATTATAACTCTCTCGAAACATACGGAGACTTGCCCTGGTTCTGAGAAACAGAATAACACGCAAAAAGCGCGGATTGACTTTGCAAATGTTATAAAAAAAGGCGTAAGTGCCACTATCTTGTTTAGCAAAGCAGAGCCTTAGGTCTAAGACTTAAAGCGCATCTGTTTGCTCCTGTATAGGAACATTTAAACACACACACTAACAGTTTCAGGTCAGGCAGTTTTGGCGCGTAAATGCAGCGCATTTGGTTTTCGACCAATAAGAAAGCGCGCGTCTTGGCATGGAGGGCCAATGACGTTACGAATGGAACGGCGTCGCTCGCGCCAGCGGGGTTGGGGAAGAGTTGGACGGCCAAGAGAGGCATTCGGTTTGCGACCTCTCACGAGAGGTGTAGTGAGTGAAGTGCTTGTGATTGATGTGGAAAAAGGCACGATATAGAGCCAGTGTAATATAGAAAAAATAAGTTACCATCAAACAAATGTGGATTCGACTAGTTTGCAGATAAGCATAACAACATGTTCTTTTGTTAATTATAGATTTATTTTACCGTTTGCCATTTGAGATTAGATTGACTAGTATATTTTGCACCATTTGATATATATTGCAATGTCGAACATAGTGTCAACCGTAATCTGAGAGGGCAAACTTAAGGTGTTATTGTGGCCACAATAAAAGTAAGCGATAATTGTAATGATTTAATTGTACCTATATTTCATGTCACTGCCTATTGTCAATACCTATCTAAGGCATTTAATTGTTAGTTAGGGAAACGCCAAAGTGGTTTTACTTTCTTGTTCCTTTCCACTTCCTGCAATTTGGGCTTAATTTTGCGAACAAGATCCAACGAATATCGATATTATATTAAATTCAATTACTTGTAATTTTCCCGCCTTACTTTATCTATTCCTTAATACAATGATATATTGTATCGGATTCGTTGGTTTTGAGTAAATATAAACATGCAGGCGCTTTATGTGGTAAATAAAATACTTATCGTTTGTTACCACAAAACTCATTGTTTCTTTCAACATATTACCTACTCCCTAACTCGAAATAATTCGAGACCCTTCAGGTCCAAAAGTAAGCATCTACTCTTGCCATTAACTTAATAAGCCGAGCTATTCTAAAACTTTGCCATTTTATTAGTATCGCACAGCACAGTGCTTGGCTAGACAAAACTGTGAAGTATTATTTTATCAATCGGTCCAACAAAAGACGATCAACAAAATTTAAGACTAACAAATCGAGATAATACATTTCGATTTATACATGGGCTCGACTCCCATCACAGGGTCATAAGGCCGTGACCCTCACAGTTCCATATAAGTTATATAAATTCATCAACTAATTAAATATGAATATGTCGTTTAAGCATTTGAGCAACAAAATATCGTATCTTGTAAAATTATAATTTTAAAGTTCAAAAAACAGGCTGTTTGGAAGTTAAGTCAGTGTCTCTCCATAAGCATGCGCTAAGAAGAAAAGTAATACACGCGTCATTATTATTTATCATTAATTATTTTTATATAATGTCGACTTCTACTGTGCTTTTACACACTAAAAACAGTGACAAATATAATTTCAATTCAAAGCAACAAAAATCACTAAGATATTAAATACTGGCTTGGTGCATACTGAAATCGAAGGAAAAATACCCAGGGCCATTCCGCTGAAGGGTAAGGTAAACAAATTACTGTATTTTTATTCGAAAATGTGTTCAAAAACGTCGTAAGAATCACGTGCGCAGTAGTCCTGTCCTGACTCCATTGCCAAAATAGCGCACTTGCATCTTAATGTAAGTAAAAACAATTTTTTTGTATCTTGGTACAAAGGTCATAGAACGAAAGTTGTTTCTTGCTCTTATTAATAAGTGGGTTAAAGGATATCAGCTCAAATAAAAACATTGTACATAAACTAATTATTTTTGCTATGAGACCAAATATTCTACTCGATGAAAAACTTTACAACATAGGTATGTCGATCGCTTAACCTCTAAATGTGGGACGTTGCTTGTTTTCATTAACTCCTTGGGCAATAGGGTAAAACGTAAAAAACTCAGGCATATTAGTTGCCTCCACCAAGACCACCACAACCACACCGTACCGCTCGTCAAATAATTTTAAAATAAATATTAAAGTGACTTACTCAATACCAAGGAAGTTGGCTTGAGGGGATATTTCCCATGTGGTACCTTTTCATCTCTTCGTCTGATACATCAGCAAACTTATTAATACCATAAACCGCATTCGGATATTTTCTATTCATTTCGTTCATTGATTTTAAATTCTCGACAAAGGTATAGTAATGCCTCATTTTGTCCTCTTCATTTAAATATTGACGATTGTAATCCTTAATGAATTTCTCGAAGTAATAAGGAGCCAAAGACAGGTTATAATATGTTTTTTTTAGTGGGATTCCTCGACCGAAAACCGCTACTATAGCCAGAATAAATAATAAAAATATACAAACAGCCCTCATTGCTTCGTTTAACTTTACTAAACGTATATGAAGCAATAATCTGCTATGTTATCGGGTAAATGTTCACGCATTATAAGTACAAAATACAAACAAGATTAGTTTATGTCAATGTGATTTATATCCATGCAGGATAACCTTATTCTGTAAAAACCTAAATGTATAAAGTTTGCACAACCAAATGTAAGGGCAACTTTACATATCTAAGTATTGAATAATGAAACATTAAATTTTGTTAATAGTACCTACAGCTTTCATAAGGATTCATTTTATTTCTTGTGGGGACGCTGCGACGGACGCAGACGGGTGATCGGGTCACGATGATTGAGCCTTATCACCCTAAATTTGTTTTACAAAAGAGGGCTATAGGAGCAATGTATTGCCTTAAGACTCGTCTCCGTCTCACAACCTAACCAAACTCTTGGCCCTGGGTTTGAATTCTAGTCGAGGTAAACTGAAATTTTGTTGGTTTTACCTCGATAGCCAATAAAAATTTGACGAAAACAAGCAACGACCCTCAATATAAAATGTTTATGTGATAGACATAATGTTGCAAACGACGTAGATATTTCCTGTAATATTTTTTTCTTCGAGATAGGCTTGTTGAAGCAGTTGTGGCTGTGTGGTAGTTTCATTTTCTTTTTGATCAAGAAAGTTAAGCAACGTTGGCCAAGACCCAGATGGGTGATTGCTAGTGGCACAAAAACTAGAGCACTTCCGCGCTTCGGAAGGAACGATAAGCTATTGGTCCCCGTTACTGTCACTAATAGTTGTCGTTAAGCTAAAAAGTCAAAGGCCATTCGACGGGTTGAACACTTTGACCGTCAGGTTGACCACTAATCTGGTAAAATTGGGTCGTCTTGGTTGCGGAGGTCAAATGGTAGTCTCTCTGTGTGAACCTCCGTCAAATCCCCTAGGTGGCAGACTCCGTACAAAACGGAATCAGGCTAGGGCAAGGTTTGTTTCATTTGTAAAATATTTGGTCTCGGGAACAACAATAATAATGAAATATACAGGGTGTTTGGAAGCTGGGTGCAAAGCCGTAAAGGGGTGATAGCTGATACCATTCAAAGTTGTTTTTTCATTATTTTTTATTCACTTTACGTAAGGAATGTTCGTCCAGTCTCATGAGACATTTTTTTACATAGTGTCATCTGAAAAATATTCTTAAACCATTTGAAATATTAAAAAAAATATTATGATAAAAACCGATTTGTTTAAGGCATTTAAATAAAAAATAATCAAGCTTAATTTGTTCTAACCTTTCACTATTCTTGGTTAATGCCCTTTCTTTTGAGGTATAATAGACGCATAAGCATATATATGTCTCATCATCTTTTAAAATTAGGGCATATTTAAACCTCACAGAGGGATATAAGCTTAGATTATGAATATACGGCAGCTTTACCGCGATAAAAGTAATACTTTTAATCGACAAGTATAACTTTATTCAATAATTTCATTTCGTGTTTCAAATGAAGACCGCAAATTAATACCAAAATGGGCAAGTCCTCTCACTTCTGCACTCGTAATTCGCCTTTGCATCTCCTGCTTCATGACTTAAAAGGTTAATTACTGTGTGTTTGTATTTAAGTGGGATTGGGCTAGACATATAAGCCGAATGCATCCGCGACGGTGAGCGAGAATCGTCATCCAATGGATATGGCAGAATGGCCGTAGCCGCGGCTTAGGGTACATCTCGCCCCCTAAAAAACTCGCCCATGGGCGAGATGTACCTTTTGAAAAATTGCTAGGGCCTGACTCGCCCTAAAGCAAATTCGTGTTCGGGCCAGTTGTACCTTTCAAAAGGTCACTAGGGTACATTTCGCCCGAAACTATCTGAATGATTTTTTTAGGTAAAATGCAATGTATGTAGCCGCAGGGGTAGACCACGAAAAAGGTGGCGTGACGATTTAAACTCGCACCGTCGTAATTGGCCAGAATTCGCTATGGACCGCGACAGTTGGACGACCGGAGGGGAGGAATTTGCCCAGCAGTGAGACAGTATAGGCTAGCAAAAAAAAACGGTCAAGTGCGAGTCAGACTCGTGCGCCGAGGGTTCCGATGTACTTAATATATTTTTAGAAGCAATGAAGTCCATTTTAAGGACCGCAAAACTAAACTTGTTTGTAAAGGTTCTTGCGGATTTTCAAAAAACGGTGCTACTTAGAGAGATCGTTTCATTTAACTTGTACATACATACATCACATCACGCCTCTTTCCCGTCGGGGTAGGCAGAGACCACAGTCCTCCACCTGCTACGATCTTGACATACTTCCCTTGCTTCCTGTACTTTCATCAATCCTTTCATACATGCTCATCGGTTTAGGGTACTTTTAACCTGGCCTTTATTCAGAACGTCCTGAATTTGGTCCTGGTACGTTCGCCTAGGCCTTCCCCTTCCAACGTTTTCGTCAATATTCGTTCATTCATCCTCTCTACATGACCAAACCATCTCAGCATCCCTTTCTCGATTTTGGTCACTACGTCTTCTTTTACGCCACACCGTTCTCTTATCACACTATTTCTAATCCTGTCACTCAATTTAACACCAATCATACTCCTTAGCGATCTCATTTCCACTGCATTAATTCTACTTTCATGCTTCTTCTGCCATACCCAGCTTTCACTGCCATACATCAGTGTTGGTACCAAAATACCCCTATGAACAGCCAAACGAGCCTTGTGAGACACCTTCTGACTCCTCATAAAAGCGAGCAGGGCACCATTCACCATGTTTCCAGCATTCACTCTTCTTTCAATATCACTTTCACACTTTCCATCTCTCGTAAACTTTGAGCCCAGATACACAAACTCCTTCACTTGTTCGAATTGTTCACCACCTATTAATATAGTACACTCTGTCATACATTCTTCTCTTTCAAGTATCATTACTTTCGTCTTGCTTACATTTACTTTCATTCCTTTCCTGTCCAAAGCCACATTCATCATTGTTTCCATCTCCTGCAACTCGTCAATTTAACCTGTAATATTCACATAAACGTCTATCGACTATAATTAACTCAGATTTTTCCTTTAGCAAACTTCGGAGATAATTGGTGGAATGGTATTTTTGGAAACATTTTTCATCATAACTTGAAAACTAAGATTTAAAAAAAATTCAAATATATATTTTGAAATGTTTAAATAAAGCCCTTTTATATGATACCCCACTCGACCTAGTAACGACAATTTAAAATTTTGACCCCCCCCCATTCGGGCCCCCTTTACAATAATAATAATAATGTTTTTTTATTCTTTCATGTTCCATTAAGTTGAGCAACCATATTCTCAAACTATTCCAAACAAGTCGATAGCATGAGTGGTTGCTGAGATATACTCGTGTGACAGACGGACAGACAGACAAACAAAGTCGCACCATAAGGGTTCCTTTTTATTACCATTTTGATGGCGAACTCAGATTGACGGTCGAGAGTATTCTTAATGTCGCCCTCAACTCCGATCAGTGGTGCCAAGCTGCTTTGCCCATCCGATATGGTGGTTTGGGAGTGAGGTGTGCACGGGATGTCGGCCTGCCAGCCTTTTTGGCGTCTGCGCATGGGTTAACGGGTTTGGTCACTTCTATTTTGTCTTCCAATGGCGATCAGGTCAGTATCCCTTTTGCCGCGGATGCCTTAACGGCTTGGTCGGCCTGCAATTCGGGCGCCGTTGCTCCCAAGATTCCGCGTGTGCAGCGTTCCTGGGATGATATCGGTGCCAAACTAATTCTCGACCGTCTTGTGGAGGGGGCCTCAGGTGCTGACTTGGCTAGAATCAAGGCGGTGTCACAGTCAGAATCCGGAGCGTGGTTGCAGGCGCTGCCATCACCTCACCTGGGCACGTTACTCGACGATAACTCTTTGCGGGTGGCCGTTGCTCTCCGCCTGGGCTGCGATGTTTGTGAGCCACATAAATGCATCTGCGGTTCCATGGTGCAGGCCAACGGTCACCATGCTATGAGTTGCTGTCGCTGCTCAGGGAGGTTTCCGCGTCACCACGCTCTCAATTACATCGTCAGGAGGGCACTGATTTCCGCGAGCGTCCCATGTGTCCTAGAACCTCCTGGCCTTAGTCGAACAGACGGTAAAAGGCCAGATGGGTTGACGTTGGTTCCTTGGGCGAAGGGGCGTTGCCTCCTTTGGGACGCTACGTGTGTCAGCACCTTCGCTCCTAGCCACTTAAGCCGTACGTCGTCGTCAGCTGGTGCAGCCGCCGAATTAGCCGCTCAAAAGAAAATGGAGAAATATGCGGCCCTCTTGCCGCAATATATATTTGTGCCGCTGGCAGTGGAGACGACAGGGTGTTGGGGCTCCGACGCAAAATGTTTTGTCGCCGAGATCGGCCGGCGACTTCGTGAAAAAGGGGGCGACTCCCGCTCAGGATCGTTCCTGATGCAAAGGTTAGCCGTCGCCATTCAGCGCGGCAATGCAGCTAGTGTAATGGGCACCTTTGCACCGGGAACGATCAGGGGCGGGTTATTCGATTAAATTTTGGACAATTATTTTTTATGCTATTTGTAATTTTTGCTGTTAATATTAAGGATATTTTTATAAATAATAAATAAAAATTTTGGTATCGGAACCGTAAAAAAGTATTTTTTTAGGTACCGAGATTGGCACATAAAATTTTAATAAGAATGAATAAGAATAAATTTATTAATTCCACACAGAAATAATTTACAAAAGAGTGCACTAGAGGTTCCCAAACTAGGGCGCAGCCTGTCTCTTGGGCAAAAATTAGCTGTCAAAGTTTGTTAAATCGAATCTAGAGTCAATAGATCAATGACTGGCGTACGAGTATACGATACTATAGTTTGATATATGTGGTTCCCTGCTCAGTGATAACTTGTCTAGGGTCTTTGTGTGTGATAATATGTACTTACTTATCAACAACCCCCCGGTGTGATGCTGAAGCTCTTCTTCTGACATATCAGCAAAATCATTTATATCGAACACTGCATCCCAATTCTTGTTCATATAATTAATCTCTTCCAAACTTTTTACAAAATAATGATAATGGTACATCATATCGGCATAGTTTTTATACTGACGGTTGTAATCTTTAATGAATTTTTGGAAATATAAAGGTGCCAAAGACAGGTTATAGTACGGTTTATCAAGTTTTTTTTGCGAGTCTGAAATTGCACCTTTTATTGCGAAATTCAGAAATAAAAATGCCAAGGCAAACCTCATAGTAGCTTAGTTAAAATTACACAAAAACTTGTAGAAAAAGTCTGCTTTATGAAGAATTTGGTCATGCAAGTAAAATTGATTTAAACTTATCAAGATAAAGTACTCATTATATAAAACCAAATACACACACGATACACACGACCTCAGAACAAATTAACTTACTAATCTCAAAACACCTGGGGTTGCTAGCAGGTCCGAGAAGGTCAGCCATTTGGTGGTACGTGGTCACCACTGCCCATAACACCCACTGTCCTATTACTGACTCAATTTAACACTGACAAGACAGCTAAGCGTTGGCTAAGTGCCGGTGATTTTACTGGCTCCCTTACCCTTCGAACCGAAACATAGCAGTGAAAACACTGCTGCTGCTGCTTTACGGCAGAATTAGACAAGAAGGTCCCCTGACGGACTTGGTCAAAAGTCCTTTCACCTTATATTCCAACTGGACAGAAAAGTATCAATCGAAAAAAGAAGTGAAAAGTGTCAATCGGCATATGAGGATACGAAGACGACATGCCGAGATTGATTCTTTTGGAAGCCTGCCTGCTTGCACAAAGATAATTGTGTAGGTACCGTTAGTGTTGTTGACGAATGATTGTGGATGGAAAGTTTGAAAGCAGACAATTTGACTTCGGAACTTTATTTGAACTAGTAAGGAAACTAAAAATCCTGAACCAAGTTTTCCCTGGAATCATTACTTTGAAAAATCTTGAGAGGCCAAATTCTATGAGCATATATCAATTTCTTACTTTAACTTTAGATGCTCTTAATAAATTATTTTAAAACTGAGAAAAAAGATTTAAATCAAATAAAACTATTAAAAGGGTGTTTCAAAGATGTTTTATTACAGTAGCAGCTTTAATCCGCAAGTTTCCAACCAAAGAATTTCCAACTCTAGTCCCTGTTTCCAACCTAGTCAATTGACCTACTCTTCATGGAACGTCAAAACAGAAATCTTCCATAGATTTTATATGAAGTTTTTTAACACTATATTAATTATTAAAAATTTAAAAATACGTATGACATTTAAAATTACTTGGTTTTCATAAATTTTAAATGATTCTTTCTTAGACGCAAACAGGATTTCATTTTATTTTTGACCCAGGAAACTCGCGGTAGATGTTTAAATAAGACTTCCAGGAAGTCTTAAGAATTACCTGAAAAGAAAAAGCGTTTATATATTCGTACATTTATATGCACAAAAATAGTGTTTCACAGATTTGTGACATGTTTTAGCTCTATCGTAAAAACGAGAACACTCACAAGCGTGAAAATTAGTAAGTTTATTGTAAGTACATAAGCTATAAAATATATATTGTCCCGTGTGGTGCCGGCAAAGAATAGTACCAACCCATACATACCCGTGGGTGTCGTAAGAGGCGACTAAGGGTTAACTGGAGGATGGGCAGCAGCATCCTCCTTTGTATCTTACATCTTACTAACTGCGGTCACCTACAACCGCGGTCCTTAGTGCCAGCCGTAACGCTAACAAGCGAGGTGACTATGGTACTTCCCCTCCACATTTTTCCAGCAAAAGAGAATTCTGGAGGGAGTACCCTGTCCTGTAGTGGACGTTTCATGGGATGTTATGATGAAGCTATAAAATAACAACGAATAACAAAATTGGTCAAGTGCGTGTTGGACTTGACCAATTTGAAATGTATTAAAAACGCATTTAATACATTTCTACGTGACTGCGTGTCCATAACTATAAGGCGGTATTTTTATCTTAGTGGTACGGAACCCTATGTGCGCGGGTCCGACTCGTACTTGGCCAGTTTTTAAATATGTTCAATGTTTTGACAAAATTTACTTACGATTTTATAATAGTATATACGAGTACACTTACCAGCATAGAGAAATAGACACGAGGGTTACGGCCTAAGTCGTGGAGGTACTGCGCCCAGGTATTGTTTACTTTCTTCGTATGACAAATCAGAAAAAGGAGTGATACCGTAAACAGTAGTAGGATTTCTTTCATTCCAATAGTTACTTATTTTTAAGTTTTCGACAAAGTTCTGATAATGCTTTAACATGTCTGCTTCATTTTTGTAATGACGATTGTTCTCGGCAACGAATTTTTGGAAATATTGTGGTGCCAAAGACAAGTCATAATACTGATATTTTTTTCCACTGGAAATGACTACTGTATGGAGAATTAAAAACAATACACAAATAGCCCTCATTGCTGCTTTGTTTAACTTTACTAAACGTATGAAAAGTATATTGTGCTATTTATCAGCCAATGTATTCACGCATCATGCCTGAGTATTACGACATAATCAATGTTTAGTCATTCATCATATTTCTAATGGTGGAAAGGAAAAAATATTTCTAAACTAGCATTTTTCTCTGCGGCTTCGCATGCATAGAATTTACTTTCCCGTAGAAATTTTATGTAACGGGATGACTTCGCAAACATGCGAACGTTAACTTACCCCAAATCCGAATTTTTATGCATCCATACCACATTTCACCCCTTGGGGGCTGATTTATCAAAAATTCTAAACTTGTATTTCTTTTCTTCTTTTCATGAGCTCAATTCTAAATTTTTATGCATCTTATTTTGTCCAAACTGTAGAATTTGCAACTATCATCAATTCAATTCAATTCAATTATTTATTTATAAATATACATTTATACGTCATTAAAATATTACAGTAAAAAGGATTTCTGTAAATTGCTTACAATATTACATAAAGTAACTTAATAATATTATCAAAGTATGTCATTAACAATAGAGTACTAATGTACAGTCTTAAAACATTCCCTCTTATTTAAGCTGGGACAGTTTGTATCAAAAATTCATCCACAGAGTAAAAAGCTTCTGTGAGTAAGTAAGTTTTCAGTTTGTTTAAGAAACATGAGTCACTTTTTAAGGTTTTTATTTCAGCAGAAATTTTATTGTACACTTTAGGTCCTATGGTGTGTATACATTTGTTTGACTTGACTAGTCTCGTTGCAGGGGCTCGCAATTCATGACGTCTGCGCAAATTTCGCGAATTTACTACATCACCACGCGTCGAGAACTCACCTAAGTTCATCCTGACGTATTTAGCTACTTCATATATGTATACGCATGGTAGCGTCAATATTTTAAGTTTCCTAAATAAGTCCCTTGCTGGGTGATCCCAGACGGCGCCACTTAATATACGTACCGCGCGTTTCTGCTTACGAAATACTCTCTCCCGGTCGGCGGCGGTCGCCCACAGTATACAGCCATATGTAAGTATGGAGTGAAAGTACCCATAATAAGCTCTAAGCATATTCTCCTGACTGAGAGATGGCCGCAGCCGACCAAGAGCGAAGCACGCAGCTGATAGGCGAGCACATGTTATATCGATGTGAGTGGCCCATGTGAATCCAGAGTCGATGATTAACCCGAGATATTTCACCTGCTGGACCTGAGGGACTGCCTGACCCTTACACTGGACGTTCATGTCAATAGAGCTGTTTCTTTTTAATTTGAAATGTAAGATGTTAGTCTTTTCCACGTTTAATAGCAATCCATTAGCATCAAACCACTCAGATAACTGGGCCATTACAGAATTAAGTTTCAGTGATAGACTTTGTTGGTTATCGCTGGAAACGATCACGCAGCCATCATCAGCAAACATTACAAAATCTGCGTCTTTAGACGCGATGGTGAAATCATTCATTAGGATCAGAAAAAGGTTATTTCCCATTACTGATCCCTGGGGAACAGCACAGTCACTCAGGTCCATCAGTTCAGAGCGCTCACCGCGGATTGTGGTGAGTTGTTTGCGGGTTTTTAAGAAAGACTCAAACAGTGCGTACGTGTTTCCTGACACTCCATACCGGCGTAATTTGTTTAACAGGAGTGGATGACTGACGAGCTCGAAAGCGCGCGACAAATCACAGAATATAGCTGCAACCTGCCGCCCGCCCTCAAGATGGTCCATCACTCTCGATACGACATCTCGCGCTGCATCAATTGTAGACTTACCTGGTTGATACGCATATTGCTGACAGTTAAGAAACTCATTTCTATTGATATAAGACATTAATCTGTCACTGAGTAACTTCTCAAAGATTTTAGAGACGATTGGGATTAGAGAAATTGGTATTAAAAAAATACTTTCTTAGATTTTAAGTTACTACTTTTTCGGCGTGAATGAAATACATATCCATACTAAATTTCAAGTTTCTTATACGAAGGGTCTCTGAACTAAGCCGCGGAGAGACAGACAGACAGACGGACACGACGAAACTATAAGGGTTCCTTGTTGACTACGGAACCCTAAAAACTAGACTAGAAAAATCTCTCAAACGTTCGGTGCTATGCCCTGATGGTTCGGTGCAATACTCGTATTATAAAAACTGACATGAACTTTGAGGCGCTACAAGGTCAACAAAACTCTATACCTACCTGTTTCGTGGTCCCAAATCGTGTCAAAACTTGTGTTGTTGGAACTACTTTTCAATAAACCAATCTAAATGTATGCTGTCTTTGAAAAGGTGACCTCTTTGTACCAGAAAACTCAAGAATTTTACAACATAGGTCTTAGGTCCATTTGAACGCACGTTCGAACGCCGCGATTTATGTACAGTCCAGCGCACCTTAAGTACCGCCATAGTAGATAATACATACCTGTTTGATATGGTTTGTTTTTTTTTACTTTTCGTTTGTTTGTGTTTTTGTTAGGGTAAGTATCCAGGGTGTTAGGTTAGGATAAATACACAGAGTGTTAGGGTAAATATATAGGGTGTTAGATTAGAATCACTATATGTACAGGGTCTTAGGGTAAGTATACAGGGTGTTACTACGCAGGGTGTTAGGGTAAATATACAGGCTGTTAGGATAGGATAACTACACAGGGTGTTGGGTTCGGATAACTATACAGGGTGTTAGGTTAGGATCACTATACATACATATAATGATCCTAACCTAATAACCTGTTTACTTACCCTAAGGCCCTGTACATATAGTGATCCTAATCTAACACCCTGTATACTTACCCTAACACCCTGTATAGTTATCCTATCGTAACACCCTGTATAGTAATCCTAACCTAACAGCCTGTATACTTACCATAACACCCTGTATAGTTATCCTATCCTAACACCCTGTATACTTATTCTAACACCCTGTGTAGTAACACCCTGTATACTTACCCTAAGACCCCGTACATACTCACACACGCTCAAATTTTTGCTTAACATTTATATATGTTTAATAGAACCGCTTGTCTTTTTTTTCTCTGTATTTTGTGTGATTATTTGGTATCGGCTTTTGTTAATTAATTAATTTATCATTTATTTTTTGTTAATCATTTTATCATTTTTGACACCCTCGAGTATAAAATTGTTATTTATAAAGGTTCAAGAGGTCGAAATGAACATTGTCGAGCGTGTAGCTTTTTTTTCAAAACTAAATTTCCAAACGCTTCCAAAACTAAATTTGTCAGCTTCCATAAAACTTGTGCTTCCCGCCCAGATATACAAACACCGATAAAGGTACATTCATCGTGCAATTCTCTTCAATGTGCTTGTCCAACTATTGATAGAGTCTGCTCGATAAAATATCTAGGTGTTACTATAGATGAGCATCTAACATTTGAGGCTCATATTAACACTACAGCTCTAAGAGTTAGGAAGCTTATGCACGTGATGAAATCGTTACGGAGCGCCGCTGATAATCAAGTCTTGCGGCTTGTTTATACAGCTCTGGTAGAATCCATTCTCAGCTACTGTATTGCAGCGTGGGGTGGAGCTGCGGCCTCTTATATGTTGATCTTGGAGCGAGCTCAAAGAGCAGTGCTAAAAGTCATGTATGGGAGACCGTTTCGACACCCCACGGTCGAGCTTTACCAGGAGGCACAAGTCCTGAATGTCCGTCAACTGTACATCACAAAATTAGTGGAATACACCCATCGTAGTGTCTTAAACTCTAATCAATACTCTATGATGCTAAAACAAAGAGTTTTTAAACTTGGGTCGGTCTCTGTTAGATCTCGTTTTGCCCAACGTTTCTTTGAGTTCATGTCTGTTTTTGTTTATAATAAAGTTGCAAAATTATGCGAGGTTAAACATTGCACAGTCCCACAAGCAAAGAAGCTGGTAACCAAATATTTATTGACCCTTTCTTTCTCCCAAACAGAAAATATTATCAAGCCGTTGATCTAATCCCGTAGTGCCAGTATTTCGCTAACACACACACACATCACACTTATACTCACTCACTCACTCACACACATGTCATCTCATAGTATTTTTTGGTATTATTATTCTCTTTCTCTTTTTCTGTATTTTTATGCAATATAAATTATGTAATACTACAAGATCTGGAGCATCTAGGCTATTAAATTGTAAACTGTCTTTTTCGTTAAAGTTTGTTTTAGGCTGCCCACGATACAGGCTTGACCTAGTGTGGGAGTCAATGTTTTGCCTTATGGAAAGTTACCAATCTCATTGTTTTATTTTTAGATGCTATAAATTGTAACTTTATTTGATTAATAAACTATTTGTATTTTCAAAAATTTTATTACAGCCAATATTTTCAATGTACAGATTCGCCGAGCTTACGATTATGTATAAATAGATATTATTATTATCGAAGTTTTGCAGTACTGGATTGTCCCGGACTTTGTGTTCACGTAATGCTGAGCCCCAGCGAATAAATAAAACAGTTGTCAGGGACACTAATATTGGCAATTTACAATCACATTTTCTTCTACACAGAAATCCATAACATAATCGATTTACTTTAATCATCTTAATTCCATGGCTAACGCGTTAAGTTTCGCCTGTCATATATTTCCATTGAAAATATTCATAATTGATTACTTAGTAGTTTTTTTAAGTGTGTCGATTCATATTCGGAAAATTTATTCCTCAGAAGCACCGTGGGTTCACATGTGAACCCAGATCGCTTCCTTTCGTCAAGAAACGCGGGTTCACATCAGATTTTCGAATTTTGCCTTATTGCAGAAAAAATACGGTTTATTTTGGTTTGACATGTATAATGACTTTAGACCTTATAAAATTACCTTTCGAATGACATATAAACCATAGAGGTACAGTGGCTACGTTCGGAAATATCAGCGATTACTTCCCGCGCACTGAATACCCGACCAATGTAAGTAGGTCTATTGGCGGGAAAAAATTGCAAATTCGCAATGTCACTTTGTTTTTGCACGGTTGTTGCGAATTTTTGTATGGCAGAGCTAGACGGTTATTCTGCGGTGCTTAGTGGAGTGTTTTATTATATTTGGCGGGGTTATAGAGGTTGCAGATTATTTACAGAATACTTATTGAATGTCATGCAAAATACAATGCAAATAGAGCGAGTCTACACCGTTTCAGATTATGTGCAATGGCAAATTAAAAGAAACGGCAAGAAACCACTGCAGCACGGCCTACTTTAAGAGTCGGCTTTGTACAATCTGTTTCTTGTGTTTCGCTGGAATATTAGAGCACCATAGCTTTTTGTTATTGATATAGTCGTCTCATCTGTAGTAAGCTTTTTTACATAACGTTTAAACTTACTCTCAGGTAATTGCACTACATTTTCAGGTACTAGACAGACTTGGGAAGAAGGAAAATTGCATTAGGCAAAGGCGCACCCTGGAAATGTTACCTTATCATACCAAAAGGGGTTTGATATTTGTTAACCACATGGTTAAGCGAGAAAAGTAGTTCAAAAACTAAAACCTGACTACTGGAAAATCTCAATGAAACAATAAAATATTTTCATCTGAAATTGTTATGTAGAAACTATGGTTTTCAATAAATGTTCACAGAGATGTTCAGATCATAGCCGTGGTCATATTATTATGCCACTTTACCCTGAAGTGTGTGTTCGGTTTTTTTTAGACCACGGCTATTATCTGAAACTCACTATAAATATTTATTAATACCATATAATAAATTTGAACATAACAATTTTAGATGACAATATTTTCTTGTTGCATACTTTTTAGAGCAAGATTTTACAGTAGTTGGGTTTCCAATAGTTTTTGAAGTGATTTTTACTTTTGACTCGCCTTGTGAGCCATGCGTGGGCCGCAGGTATGAATCCTAGCAGCCTGACCCTGATGGGTAGAGCAATTTGTTTTTGTGATGAATGATGGATGAACACAAGTGTTTGTCGCGTATCTGGTTGTTATTTACTTATTCATGCATCAGTCTCTTATATACCTGGGTTTTGCCTAGTTTGGCATCCTGTAAATGTCTTCATATTTTTTTTTGGTAAGTCTTGTTATATAAAAAAAGAAACGGTCAAGTGCGAGTCGGACTCGCGCGCCGAGGGTTCCGATATACTTTTTGTATTTTTGGAAGCAATAAAGTCCATTTTTCGGACCAAAAAACTAAATTTGTTTGTAAAGGTTATTTGCAGATTTTTAAAAACTGTGCAACTTAGAAAGATCGTTTTATTTTTGCTGTAATGTTTACATAAACTTCTGTCAAATGTAATTAATTCAGATTTTTCCTTTCACAAACTTCGGAGATAAGGGGGAGACAGACGGACGGACAGACAGACAGATAAAGTCGCACCATAAGGGTTCTTTTTTACCATTTTGGTATCGGAACCCTAAACAGGACGGGTTGCACTCCGGGAGTGCCGGCAGAAGTGAAATCTTGCATTTTTGAATATTGTGCTTTTTGTAAGGGTCAATCGCGCCATTGCTCGCGTACTTCTTTGATGTCACTGAATAAAAACCCGTATTGTAATAACAATACCGTTAACAATTGACGCTTTTTCGATCAGGCTACGGATCTGACGCGACATCTGACGTGACATTAACATTTTTTACCCATCTAAAGACCAAGCCAAGCCAAGCGCCGCTAAAGAAGTTTTCACTTCAAAAATCTGATTTTCTTATTTATAATAAAAAAATCAATACTAGATTAAATTTCGAAGATAATGAAGACTCGAAGAAAAAAAGTGATATATTTATTTTGAATTGCTACTTACAACGTGATTACAATGTTTGTTAAAGTAAATTTAAACTTGCTTAAATCCTAAATTATAAATCCATTATTCCCAAGGTAACTAAATACTTTCAAATTCTCATCAGCCATCCAGTTTATTGGCATTGTACTTGTAAGGTCGAAGACCTAATCCCAGCTGAGCCCTGGGACGCCTCACATGTTCAGTATCAGAAAACCTGCTTATACTCAGCTTGGCATGGGGATTCAAAGCATTTTGTTCATTAATAATCTGCAAAGACTTCTTAAATGCTGCAAAACGAAGATTTCTCTCGCTTGCATTTTTATATTCTTTATGGTAATCTTGTATGAACTGCACAAACAACTCTTCGGCTTTATCTAAATTGTAGAATTGGGGCTGACTGGCCGCCGTTCCAACGATCACAATAAAAAAAATAAAACTTGCAATATCCATATTTCGAATAGAAAAGATGTGTTTCTGATAACTGTATTTATAGCTCTTGAAATAAAATATTGACGTGTGACCAATAATATTGGTTTTACATATTATAGAACGCTATATATATCATCTTTCACTTCCACGTATTTTATTATAATATGTGTTTGATTTATTTTTATTTGCTTAGACAGACGCTATAAAAGAAAAACATTGGGTCACGCAAGCGGGTACTTAATCAAATAATTTTGCGGCCCGCAAGCGCTATTTTGCTCAAACATTTCAGACATACTCGTACCTATTTGGCAGAAATCGCCTATAAACGAGACGAAATCTCCTGGCCTCTTTATATTTGCTTTCTTTTATACGTGCTCGTAAAACCTTTCTCTCGTTTTTTGGAAAACATATTTCATGCGATATGAAAGAACTCACAAGGTTTTAAAACAGCAAGTCTGTTGTTTACAAAAAATATTCGTGCGGCTGGCACCATGGAGCGCAGTAATGGTCACCGCAGTATGTAAAATAGTACGATACACATAAGGACGCTGCTGTCATCCACCACCGGTTCATAATACCTTATCCCATACCCAAAGTAGTAGTTAGGGTGCTGGCTGCCATTTGGGTATATGATTTGCTCATGATTCATATTAATAGAGATGATAGATCAGCTCAATACTAATCGATTTGGTACTCACAAGTTTTTCTGTGCGTCGCTGCGTTTTAGAGTTAACGCAAAAAAAAATAAGAAGTAAATAATACTAAATAATGTTTTTTTTGTCTGCCTTTGTGGCTGCTGTTTAAAATACTTCTGAAAATGTAGTAAATCGAAGAGGCAGACATACACGGCTCTGCATTATCACGGGACGGAAGTAGTGGTTTTTTGCATTTTGCAACTTTACAACGCTGGGCTATTATGGTGGCAGACCATTTTTCTGGGTTCCTTTGAGTACATTGTGTTTGATCGGAAAGTCATAGTCTGCTAGGTGTACATTAAATTTTCTAATTTCAAAATAGTTAAAACTTAATTCCTCTAAAACTCAGGGGCGTAATTGTCTGCCAATATTTTTTGTATCTTATAAAGGATGCTTCTTACGAGTATCATCAGTCAAAGAGGCAGACATGAGCAAATTTTCGTCAGCACCCTTACTATAGAGATCGCTTGATACTATTTTCCCGTCACCACACGATCGAATTACTTAGACGTATACTTACATTATAGATTGTTATCCTAATCTGAAATTATTAATGGTGTGTACTCAATAAACAATGTAAACGAGGTTTCGTTTGTGAGCTTAAATTCATAACGAAACGATTAAATCCACTCTAATCGAAATATAGATAGGTGCGCCTAAACAAATTGCTTTTGAATATTTGAATCCCGATATTCGCAAGCTCTGTGAATGTTATACAATTTCGAATGTGTGGTTTAGCTATAAATTTATAGCTCATGCTATGAAGCATGAGGGTTATTAGATATTTGGAATGTTTTACTAGATCCGTTTATGTAGGTTTTTACGAGCATTTTATGTAGGTTTTTGCACCGCTAATTGCACAAATCAAATTTTTTTTTAAAGCAAACATATTCTAATAGGTTTTTATTCATAAATAAAGCCGCCAATGTTAATCTTATGTCAACTTCCATACAAAAGAACATGCCCTGTTTGACTCTTATAGATTTAGAGCAAACAGCGCACTTTGCGCGCAAAAATCGTGTTACCTCTATACTACAATTGACAACAATAGATTTATTGACAAATAGATTAGACTATTCCCGTTACAACAATTTTGAGGTCCGCACACGGATCCGCAGGAGATCCGCAGGTATGTGTCAAAGTGGTATTCTGCCACCAAGTTATCACGGCGGTGAGACTACTGCGTGAACCGCTGAGCCGGCTATTTGTAATTTTTGTTTCTATGGGTTGACGTTTCAATTGATATTCCGTAACGCATTCCGCACTCACTCTCAAATTTTGCGTGCGTGATCGGATGCGTACGGGAAGTGAGGGTGGATTCGTTCGGGAGGTTTTGTATGAAAGTATATGGTGTCCATCTTATTTTTTAAGTTCCCTTTGTCGCCTTTGATTACACCCACAATAAAAATAAGGTGAGACTGATTATTCTAAGTTGGCACGAACTAGGCCCGTGAGCCCGGATTCTGGTAATGAATAGAAACATAATAATTGTATGCAAACTATATTGTGGTTCGATCAGTCTCGAACAGACACCGCAATGCCACTGAAGCACGTAATTGATGGAAGTCAATTAACAGATACTGATTACTGTACTACAAGGATCCTTGAGCCGTAACCATGGATAATTAAGCAAAAACAATTTATAATTTTACTACTCTCAAACTTCTATACAACTAAGGTACATATCCTTTATTACGCCGCGCTTAAAGTAAATCCCACGAAAGAATAATAACAAATACATTTTTATGGTTATTTTTTATCGCTACAAACACAAAACAACATAGATAAGTCGAAAAACGACAAAAAAATTTGGTTATCCCTATGTTCTTCCCATACAAACCTTGCGACGTTAAGAGGGTGTTGTACTAACTTCGTGCAATTCTGTTGTTGGAATAGAATGGGATGACCTGATTTTATTATTAATCGAGTTGTTTTGTTTTATGGTCTGAGTGCCAGTGTGGTGTCCAACCAACGCATCTTTACCCGTCGTAAGAGGCGACTAAGAGATTATGAGTCGTAGGTTGGGCAGTCCTTCTCTATATCATACCATCTTACATTACGTGGTGCCAGCCACAACTCTTGCAAGTGTGGTGACAGTGGTGCTTCCGCTCCACATTGTTTCATCAAAAGCTGGAAATCAGGAAGGAGCGCCCTGTGGACGTTTCATGGGAGGTTTTATTCTTTTTTTAGTCGACTTATGGGCAAAGCCCAAAAGGAAGGTTATTGTTTAACCTGTTAGGTAAGTATGTGTGTATGCATTTTCGTTTCTGTGTTCCCTCGTTACTACTAAACGGCTAAACCGATTTTGATGAATTATACTTCGGTTTTGTCTATGCGCGAGTGACACTGGTTATGAAAAATCAATATGGTGGACTTTTGTAGCTAAATTGAGCGTCTTGATTTTTTTTTCTCCTAAACCTATATAGTAGGGTATTAAAAAGAAGAGTTTAAGAAGCGATCTCAAAAATACATTGTATATGCTAAAACATTGGAGACAAGGACGAACAAAATTATACAAACCACCACAAAACAATGTCTTAAAAAAATCTTGCAGTTCCAAGAGCTAGTTTTTCTCTTTTCTTTTCTCTTTACTTTTCGGATTATTTGTTTTTCAATATTTTGTATTTTATGTGCAAAACGTGTGCCTCACGTAATCAAAAATAAATCTCTTCTTAACTGCTACATGATTGTTTAAAAACGGTTGACGCTTACGACGCTGGTATGAGTCCCGTCTCAAAATCACTACGGATCACGCTACGGCGTAGCAAATGTGTAGCACATGGCTACAGGACCTAAGAATTCCTGGAAAGATAATCATAGAAGCATGATAAGTGTACATACACATTGTATGTCCACTGCTGGACCGAGAACTCCTCGCAGTTCTATCAAATGAGTTCTTTATTGCCCGTCATTCATGACACATTGGGTTTTCCATGGTGCTTGTTATAACGTAAACACAGAAGTCGCACTGTTAGCTATATTTTTCTTTGACTGTTAGGGTGGTTTTCTACCAGAGCTGTGCGAGGGAGCTAAGCTGTGAGCTGGGAAAATTCCAACCTATAGGATTTCTCCATTTTTCTAGCTTGTCAAATGCGCTGTCAAATGAAGCAATCTTATTGGTTGTAATTTTTCAGCTCACAGCTTAGCCACAGTAAATATATAAGCTAAAGCAGTATGGAAACTCGGGCCTTTTTTTGAAAAAAGAACTATTCTGCGTCGGAGCGTCAGGGTTGTAACCTAGAATTTTTTGAAATAAGAATAGTATGATGAACTCAAATATTGGGTGCTTTATCAACTTTGTTTCTTTCAGCATGTTTTTGGACCGTAAAACTAAACAACGTTCCGTAAGAAGTCGAAATACGAAATAACATTCTGCGTCAGCCGATAGCGCGTTTAATATGGGGGGGGGGATTTTTTTTCGTCTTTCGACCTAGGTTCCTTTAAGGAAAGTTACACAGAAAATTAAATTTAGCAGACAGTCTTGCATAAAATGTTGTCAGAAGGTTAAATCACTTAGTCGCCTTTTATCACATAAGCTTAGATTAAGACACTTAGTCGCCTTTTATGACACAAGGGCAGATTAAGATACTTAGTCGCCTTTTATCGCACAAGGACAGGGACATACTTATAGGGACCCTATTATGTACCTATTTGTTTGTATTATGGTTTTGGCACCCACGACTTACTTCAGCGCGAAAACTGCTTATTTTCCTGTAGCGGTGTGTGCATGTGTGAGTGCGCCAGTTTTGGACGTTTGTTAGGAGTTTCCATACTGCTTTAGCTTATATATTTACTGTGGCTTAGCTCCCTTGCACAGGTGTGGTAGAAACCCACCCTTAAACTTTGTTTTGTCTCAATCTTTTACGATTGAGTATAAAATGATTATAAATGTACAAGAGAAGGCTAAGAGCTGAAAACCAGTGCTTCCAGTGTAGCCTGAGAGCAAAAACTGGTCTCATGCCTAAAACTATTTCCAAAATTTTATCGCTTTATATTATGTACATTCTTGTAAGCAATAAAGATTTGTGATTATGATTGTGAAATGTTTCGTAAAATATAGAATAATTTCAGGTACTTTTGGATAAAAAATAAATTGTATAAACATGTATAAAAAGCTGTGTCCATCTAAACAATGTATTGTAAATCTTGACCCGTTGTGGTGTGTAATAAAGTAGGTATATTTGTGATGTACTCGTAATTTAAGTATCCAGAATATTACCTATCTACTCGTAACAGTGTTGTATTTATGAGAAGTTTATGATCGGTCTTTTATGAGCTGACCAATAAAGTTGAAATGAATACGACATGTGTGCTTAGCGGACTAACATTGTTATAGCCTTTATTTTGACTTCTTGTTTTATCACTGGTTATTACTTTTAAAAAAATAACCATATGTGAGACAGACGCACGCACCGAGGGTTCCGTACCAGCACACATCATTGCCTTAATCTTATTCCGTTTCTGACCACTGGTTTTTACAGAGTCGGCTACCTTACCTAGGAGATTTGACGAGAGCACTGGTTTTTACACAGAGCGACAGACCCAATGCTAGATTAGGCATTGCCAAGTCAGTGGCCAACCTGGCTGTAAGAGTTTTCAAGCTGCCATTTGGCCTTTGACTTGGCTTAACAGCGTCGACTACTCGTTGCAAAGCCCGGGCTTTGCACGGGAGGTTCCTCTAACGTCCACAAAACAACGTATTAAAGTCGCGAGTGAATAAGCTCCTTTTAGGCAAGCTTTTTCCATCGTCTCAAGTCCTTTGTACTCAAGACTTGATAGAGGTCAAAAGCAAGCCCAAGAAAAGAAAACCGACCTCGTTCGGGATTGTTTTAACATTACCTAACGGAACTATGGACCTTCGAGTTAACAATTTTAGCTATTTTACAAATCTCGCGAGGTAGATTTTTAAACTGGCGATATACACTATCATACGGTGACATTATACTTACCATAAATAAACTGAAGTACTCGTAGTCGAGTGATAGCGGCTTTTTCGTTTCATTTACGAAAGTCGCAAAATAAGCATAAAAAATGTTTGTCTCTCCATACCAAATACCTCTATCTACTTGTCAATTTGTAGGGAGAAGCAAAAGTAGTTCAATTTCATGGGCAAAACAACAACCCGAAAGGTTGTTTTAACAAAAATGCTTGAGTATGTAAGGTACTACAAAACGAAAATATATCTCCTAGAAAAACATAAAACAAAATCTAGAAATACATTCCTCAAGACATACCCACTGTAATCTAAAGTAATAGCACTACAGATTCAATGGTTCGTCCCTAGGCAACACTGATATCTTAGCTTCACCAATAAGTAAATATTTTTCCTTAGAAAAGTTTTCCAATTGTACCTACATACGTGCTTTCAGTATGTATTGTTTATTAATAAAATACACATTATTTTTATGAATTGTTATATCGATGTACAAACCGCAACACCCTTAATTGATTGCCTGATTTTGAATCAGATGACATTGTTTAATGTTACCTATGTTTATTTATGTAGTTAAATCATTCAATCAACAGTAATTGAAAATCTTATTAGTGCGGTTAGTAGTGAGCCTCCCTTCCTAGAGCAATATAATACAGGCACTACCTTCTACGCATTGGGCCGCGGCGGGTTGGATCCTAAGACAAACATTTGTGTTAAGAACACAAGTGTTTGTTCTGTGGCAAAATGTTCTTCTTTCATTGTAGGATATTAAAAATCTCTTCATGACGTCAGTTACATTTACGTGCTTCACAAACAAAGAGGTGCCATGTGGAAAAAAAAGAAGCGATAATAAAAAACCTGGCAAGTGCCTGTCGGGCCACGCGCAGTATAGGGTTCCGTAGTTTTTTTTTATTTTTTTTTATTGCACGGAGGGTTTTGAGTAAGTATTTCATAACGTTTATAACATAAACTTTTTACCTCCTAATGCTCAGCGAAGTCCTAGCGCCTGATTGCTGTTTTTATTATTTTTCGTTTTTCGGCTATAGCTCATTAACCTGCTAAGCCTACTTAACTGTGATAGTTTTCCTTTTAATTTCATCATATATGCTACTATTGTAATATTTTTCATATTTCTAATAACAACCGTTTAGCCGGCAGGGGGGGGGGGACACTCGACTCCAACAATATATTTTTTAAATGTGACAAGTGAGCAAACGAGCAGGTGGGCCACCTGATGGAAAGTGGTCACCACCGCCCATGGATCCCGCTATCTTATTAGTGGCATAACTTGGCACTAATAAGACAGCAAAGCACGTTACCCACCCCGAGAACTTAGATGGTGTGTCTCGTGTGCCAGTAATTTCGCTAGCTCCCTCACCCTTCATACCGAAACACTGCTATTTCACGGCAGAAATAGGCAAGGGGGTGGTACTTCTCCAGACGGACTTTGCACAAAAGCCCTACCACCTTGAGAAATTGCGCTTTCAAGCTTAATATGTCGCAAAGGGATCCCTGAATAAAAAAAATATCGTAGCAAACACATATTATTTTTAAAAGACCTATCTAACGACACCCCACACTATGGGGTAGACAAGAAAAAAAAATCATCCCCACTTTACTTGTATGGGAGGTACCGTAAAAAAAAATCCAAATTTTATTCTACCACTTTGTTGGCGTGGATGAAATGTATATCCGTACAAAACTTCAGCTTTCTAGTACTAAGGGTCTCTGAGCTAAACCGCGGACAGACAGACAGACGGACATGACGAAACTATAAGGGTTCCTTTTTAACTACGGAACCCTAAAAACCCACATTCATATGTTTTTGTAGGTATGTATCAGTCTCTGATATTCATAGTGCTTTGCCTAGTTGGGAATCAGTTGACCTTGTGTAAAATGTCTCCCAATATTTAATTCATTCATTTAATTTTGTTTCTTAGATCTCTTTTCAGCAATTTTAATATAATGTTTCTCTGTTTTTCCTAAATGTATTAAGATTATTGCTGTCTGTACATAATAAGAAAGGCTTACATCCATCACCAAGAATACCTTTCTTATTTAGTAAATTAGCTGCTCCTCATATTTAAAGATTTGATCTGGGTTTATAAGTAAAAATTTAAATGGAATCCGAATACTGCCGAGCAACAATATGAGAACGTATCTCAGTCATCGATGAAATAAACAAGTCATTTCTAGACTCATTCGCACTGACGTAGGTTCAGATATTTCCCCCAAAAATGCTCGTGCGGAAACAAATGGGCACACATTGGCACTTAGTAATGAAGCCGCGAGGGAAATCTAACGCCTCACAAACGAATTAAATCTCAAGAAACAGCCCAATGACCTGAGAAAAATAAGCTCAGCATATGACCTTCGGTGTTATTACACCCACCACTCTAAACCATAGGAAAACCTGTATATCGTGCACAGGATAAATTTGGCTCTGTCGGTTATTTTCTGCGCATGGGTTGCCACCGGAAGCTGCTCAGTGGCAGGCAGTGTAGGAGACTCCTCATGGTGTTGAAGGTCGTATGGGTTCAGCGTGAACACAATTGTAATCGATGAGGTTTACTTAGTGCGATTTTATATTACACAATAGAAAATAAAATGGAAAGTGGTGGTCGCGCTGGCGTACGGGCACGTCCGCGCACGATAAGAGTTCAAGTGTCTTATTATAGTACTCTTTGAGGTAAACAAAGCTTTCACACGAGTAAAACCGAAAGAAAGAGATAGGAGACATTTGAAATAGGAATTTGGAATTTTCGCCAGGACGATAGAGACAGGATCACGAAAGGAGGCAGCATGCGAGGCATGCAGCCCCGCTCCGTGACAGCCAATAAACGATTCACTCGCCTCTCCACCTGCCGCGCCCACCCCCGCAAATCATTTTACGAGTTCTGCGCATCTACGTTCATAGCCAGAGTTATTTTGTACGACGTATAAGATTTTTACAAATACTCAATGTCGACGGAGGCACTCTTGGCCGAGTGGTAGTTGCTCTTTCTTCTCAAAAACTACATATTTTGGACATTTTGCCTCACTGTGCATCTCAGTCGCATCCTGCTGGGGAGCACCACTTCTAATATGTTACCTATCGGTATGTACTTGACTCTTGCCAAGTTTCATCCCAACAGGTTTAGGCGCAAGGTTCGCCTTGTTTGATTTTCTACTAATATTAAAAGATATTGGTGCTATTTGTTAGCATTTTCTTCGCTGTAGTGAAGTGAAAAATAGTGTTTCGCGTAGCAAAGTTTTTTGGCGTCTTGTGTCTTGAAAGTTTAGTAAGTAAGTAGAAAGAAGCGCAGCCAGGATTCTTCTTTTCTTTGATCCTAGAATCCTTGAGGTTCAATATAAGTCACTCGCGCCAAATACTATTTTTGCTGCTTTGCGTAAAAAAATAACTATTTGAATAATCTTGTGTAGTCTTTAGTTTTTCATTATTTGTTAGTTTTCACTACAACAATGAATAAAAATACAGCTTTTCGAAGTACGAATACTAAAAAACTCCTTCCAATGTCCTCAACCGCTTTTGTCTTTAAACGAAGTTTACCTTAACTTGGGGATCCAACATCCTAATTTACTTTTAACTAAGTTTCAAAGACTGTGCCGGGTTTAGTAATTGATTTTTGGTTGAGATATTTTGAGTGTATATTTTTCTGGTTGATTTTAGTACTTTCACTCATAAAACCAGGGGGTGATGGTGGTAGTTTGAATGACTTTATCAATCCAAAACTGTTGCCTAAAATGTTACTTTAAGTGTAGCAACACACTTGCGGATTTTTCCGATGCGAAGAGTTCCGCTCATTACGTATGCAACGCTTTTTAGCTTGCCTATGAAGCGGAATTTGTGCTGGTGTCTTACTTGACAGATTTTTCAGTCGCGGAGCTTTCCGCGTCGGAATTTCCGCAGGTGTGTCGCTACACTAGTGGCACAGAATAAAGTAATAGTACTATCATACAGAACGGACACCCTCCGCCCCCCTTGCAATCCACCAGCACACCAGCCCGCGAGATTCTCGTGGTCCTTCTGAAGGTCATTTGTACTGAATATGCGGGCCTACGCGACCAAATTTCAAATTCGCATTCGGTGTATGTAGTGTCCAGCCGGGCTAAGATGCGCACCGCGACTTGGTCGTGTCGCGTTTAACTGTCACTTTTTTTATGTATGGACCCGAGAAGACATAACCGGTTTAGTCTATGAAGACTCGCTAAGCCGCGGTGCGCATGCTCGACCTACAGGGTGTGCTACGGCGTAAGGTAATGTATTCAATGTTTTTTTTTTGGTGTAATATCATATTATTGGCTAGTTCGAGAAGTGAAACTCATATCACCTTCCTTAAATATATTTATTATTTACCGAGACACAGTATAACATTAAAGCACAATCTTACACGCTAAGAGCTATCGACCGACTGCCTTGCCTTTCACTTTACAATCATTATCTCTCCCTACCATCGACATGTAGCCAACTTCACATGTAGCTAACTTCGCATCGTGCTCGCTGACCTCCGATTGGCTGGACTCGGACGCTGCGCTACTAGCCAATGAGAAAGAGGAATGTAGTATTGTCCACAAAAACAACTTAAGTAACCATGCTATTGACTGCCAACACATCCAAGCACTTAACTAGTATTATAAACAACTATATCCAACTACAAATATTTACCATAAGTTTAGAAAAAGCCAACAATATCATATCAAATTGCAGCAATCGCCCCAACATCTTTGCAATCACTTTTTGTGCATCGTTCCGAAAAATATTGTGTGGTTTCTCACGTCTGTGGCTGCGTAGAATTTTTGGTAACGAAAGTAACTTAAGACCAGCATATGGATTTCTTGGGGGTGGTAATTTCAACGACATTACCAAAACAAAAACTTTTGCCCTAAAAGTTAGGTTAAGTCTTAACTAAGTGTTTTAGGCAAACGTTTTTATTTTGGTAATGTCGTTGAAATTACCACGATCACTCCCCTTGTCAAGCACTCTGGTCTAATTTCACAAGTCTGCATTCCGCCTTAGTGGAAATTTACCCTTACGGGTTTTATCTGAAATAGCTTCCAGTCATTACCCAGCTTAGGGTGACTGTTAACATTTTAAAGACCAGCCGCCAATAAAAAGAAATCGTGTCGTTCTGAGACCGCAGCCTGCGGGCTAATTGCTGGCTATTACTTCTGAATCGAATCCTAACTTCCCGCAAAGTTATACTCAACTTACTCAGGAAGTTATACTCCTAGTTTAACTTTTAATACATTTCCGGATTATAAATTCTCTTAAATCGTGCTATAACAATATGGTTTTAATCGCAAATCGTCTAAACGCAGTTCCTGTATTATAACCGCGTTCGATGCGTTCGATCTTAGTTAAGTCATAGTTTGTTGGCCACTGGAGATCACGGTAAAAATTACTATTTCAAATAGAACAATTTGAAAAAAGACCAAAGATAAGATAATAGTAAACCTAAGACTCATCCCTTAATTTAAGCAAATGTCGGTCTGAGGACTCACCACTAATTTTACATTCATTCTCTATCTACTAAGCAAAAATGTATGTGTTACATCAAATTATCGTTTACTATTAGAGTGCAATTATTTTAACGATAATTTACGTAATTTTTTATGAAATCTGATAAATTTGACCACTTATTAGCATCTTTCCTTATTCATTTTAACTTTAATTTCCATTGAACTTCGTTCAAACGTTACAGCAGCTTTTATCGTCCCAAATTAAGGACAATACCATTGTGTAGGGATTGCTTTGTAACGATAACATTAGGAGCTGGTTTGTGAGTCCCGCTTTAATCCGGCGATCAGTTCAGCGCTCGGTGGAATTGGAGCCAAGACAAATGTTCCCGACGCTATATCATTTTTCAAATGCGCGGGTACAGCGGAGTGTACCACATAGTGAAGTGGAAACTTCATAAATCTCAAAGTTTGCATCATAGTTTACTGTCAGAGTCGGTGGAGGTTTTCAAATTGTGAAATATTCACCGAGCTCGTTCGCCGTCTTAAAGACTTAAGTTTGTCTACAAATTGGAGATTCAGACGAGCATTTTTCTTTTAAGGCGAAATCGTGACTTTAGCCGTAATGTTTTTGCGGCGTTTTACTTGGGTCGTTTAGGTTTTTAGGGTTGGATCAGGCATTAGTCTTGATTTGGGCCACGTCGTCGGCTGCTCACGCACGGGACACCGCTAATAGTATACGGCAGGGTTTGCGGTAAACAAGACACATTGCCGCTACATCATATGGAATCTTACGACTTGCGAGGATAAAACTCATGTTGTGTAATGGACCGTATCCTTCACGAAGTATCCTGATAAGGTCGATTAGCTATTTAACGGAACACCGTACTCGTACACCGTTGGATACACCGTATTTTTTACTAAACAAATAACATAGGATGTTACCTCCTACAAAGTAAAACCTTTCCCAAAGAACATATAAAATATTATATTAACTGATGAAATATCTGTAGAAAGTCTAAATAACGGCATCAATAGTAATCACCTTGAAAGTTTATTGCAACTGGTTTTTGCAACTGGCTGATTTATTTAATTGTATTAAGAATCTGAATTTTATTTAACTTCTTTGATATCGTATTCCACCTGCCTAAAATATTATCCAATTTAATTGGTCCACCTCTGCCCTATTGAATTTTCCCTGCCAATATTGGTTTAAACAAAACGATCGGTTTCTTATGAAACAAAACCTTACTTATCTGACGGTCTAATCGCGAGAAGAGTCTTAAAATTGTTTGAGGATTTAGTTATAATATCAACGGTTAAGTACTTACTAAGTAAGTCTTACTTATTTAGTCTTACTTATTTATGCTGGCTTAGCGACCCGAAGAGAATCCTGGCCTCCGACACTATATAAACCGCCGTCCTTTGAAGCTCTCATATCCTTTTTCTAGACTTAGTCGATGCGGAACTTAATTAATACTAAAGAGGTTAAACGGGCCATCTACCAATCAGTCGTCGAAGATAATTTGACTACAAGATCCTTTCCTATCAACATGGCCGAGGCAGCGAAGTCGGGGACACTGACACTTACATTACTGTTATAAAATAAAATTCAAACATTATTTCAGTGATTAAGAATTTATTTAAATCTATAAAATACGTAACTTACTGGTAACTTTAATGATCACAGGCTCAAAATTACTATAAATCTTACATTAGTACTTAATTAGCTACAAATTCTAAGACATAAAAGCTAAATATAGGAAACTTAGTTCATCACAAAATTTCAATTATTTCTGCTGAATCAACGAAGACTAATTTGTTTATTTTCTATTATTTATTTCGCTTATCAACAATTAGAACTCTGATATCTTCATTAATTATGATTCATGAACTTTGTAAGTGTTTCATCAAAAATAAATTCTTGCGTGGTTGCTGTACATTTTATTGTTCTATGATCGTTCTACAACTTTTGTGAATTTGCAATTTTTTTCGCCTTTCTTTACAATGTGTCAAGCAGACTGGGATAATTTGTATGAAGAATCACAAAATAAAAGTCTTAAAATTATAATTGAAAGTTGTAGAACAAAAGTGATTAAGTTTCATGGGCAACGCAACGGCCTGAGAGGTTTATAGAAATGTGTTGTTAAAATTACAAACGTAGTTTTAATCATGTTTTTATAACCAAAATTCATTTTTTTTTTATCAACTAGGTCACTTTCAAACAAATGATTTATTATTAAGGTCATTTCCTTCCAAAATATGAGAGATACGTTAGAGAAATGTGATCAGAATGAAAGAGTTATCATGCTAGGTGATTTTAATGGATGGGTAGGAAGAAAGCGTGACGGTTATGAAAGAGTTGTTGGTAAGTTTGGTGATGAACGTGTGAATGATAATGGAATAAGTTTGCTTGAGATATGTTTGGAATGGAGTCTTTTTGTGGCAAACACTATGTTTGACCACAAAAGGATCCATATGTATACAAGAGAGGAGGGTGATGCGAGAAGTATGATCGATTTTGTAGTTGTGGATGAAAGATTGAGAAAAAGAGTTCTGGACGCTCGCGCATATCGTGGAGCCGCCATCGACACAGACCACCACCTGGTTGTGACCCGAATTGGTGGTCTATTTAACCGGTGGCGGCATAGACCACAAGAGCAGACGAGCGTTCTAGAACGTATCAAAGTAGAGAGATTGCAAGAGGAGGATGTCAGAAAAGAATACTTGAAAGACTTGAGTGAAAGATTTGAGAACCTGGATGAAGTAAATGATATTGAATGTTTGTGGAATGAATTTAAAGATGGAGTAGTAGGTATAGCTGTCAATGTTTGTGGGGTGTCAAAAAGGAAAAAGGGTGGAAAGAAGAAGAATATGTGGATGGATAAAAGTGTACAGGCAGCTGTTTGTGAGAAGAAGAAAGCATGGTCAGATTGGTTAGCAGTAAAAGCTAACCAAAGAATGCAGAGGGCAACAAGTGATGACGTAAGTGTAGCAAGAAAGGTATATAAAAGAGCGAAAGGTATTGTTAAGGAAGTTGTTGAGAGAAAGAAAGAGGAGTGTAAGGATGAGTTTGACAGAAGGCTTACTGAAGATTTCCAGTCCAACCAAAAGTTTTTCTGGAAATCCATACGGACAGCCCGAGGAAAGTTTGGAACATCGGAGCTGAGTAAAATCAGAAGCCAGGATGGAAGTATTATAAAAGGTGAAGAATGTGTTCTGAGGAGGTGGAAGGAATATTTTGAAAGTCTGTTTGAGAGAGAAAAAGCAGAGGCCAGCGAACCTAGGTCTTCTGTGGAAATGAATGAGAATGAAGAGGAGAATTGTGTAAGTGAGATAAGTATGGATGAGATTATGAAAGCGATGAAAAGTATGAAATCAGGTAAAGCAGCTGGGTATGATAGAGTGTCGGTCGAGATGTTGAAGGCTGGGCGAGGCATTGTGGCTAGTCAGTTGTACCGCCTTTTCAACTTGTGTTGGACGAACGGCCAAGTACCAGGTGACTGGTGCAAGGCTGTGATTGTGCCGCTGTACAAGGGAAAAGGGTCACAACAGGACTGCAAAAATTATCGCGGGATAAGCCTTCTCAGTGTCGTCGGCAAACTGTATGCAAAGGTTTTGATTGAAAAAGTGATGAAAGATACTGACGATAAAATATGGGATGTACAAGCGGGATTTAGAAAGGGAATGGGATGTACAGATCAGGTCTTTTCCTTGCGGTGCATAGCTGAAAAGTTTTTGGCTAAAAACCAAAAAGTCTACTGCGCGTTCGTGGATTTGGAAAAGGCCTATGACCGAGTGGTGAGGAATGAATTGTGGTCAGCATTGTCTATGTATGGGGTAAACGGTCATCTGATTCAAGCACTGAAATCTCTCTATGAGGATTCCAGTGCTTGTGTCAGAATAAACGGGGCGTACACTGAATGGTTTAGCATCGAAAAAGGTGTTAGGCAGGGATGTGTAGCGTCACCTTGGCTGTTTAACCTGTTCATGGATAATTGTTTGATTGATCTGAAAGAGAGTATGTGTGGACTGAGAATGAATGAGTTACTCATCAAATGTCTTCTCTACGCTGATGACCAAGTTGTACTTGCGTCATCTGCTGACGAGTTGCAGGAGATGGTAACAATAATGAATGTGGCTTTGGACAAGAAAGGAATGAAAGTAAATGTAAGCAAGACTAAAGTAATGGTACTTGAAAGAGAAGAATGTATGACAGAGTGTACTATATTAATAGATGGTGAACAAGTCGAACAAGTGAAGGAGTTTGTGTATCTGGGCTCAAAGTTTACGAGAGATGGAAAGTGTGAAAGTGATATTGAAAGAAGAGTGAATGCTGGAAACATGGTGAATGGTGCCCTGCACGCCTTTATGAAGAGTCAGAAGGTGTCTCACAAGGCTCGTTTGGCTGTTCATGGGGGAGTTTTGGTACCAACACTGATGTATGGCAGTGAAAGCTGGGTATGGCAGAAGAAGCATGAAAGTAGAATTAATGCAGTGGAAATGAGAGCGCTAAGGAGTATGATTGGTGTTAAATTGAGTGACAGGATAAGAAATAGTGTGATAAGAGAACGGTGTGGCGTAAAAGAAGACGTAGTGACCAAAATCGAGAAAGGGATGCTGACATGGTTTGGTCATGTAGAGAGGATGAATGAACGAAGATTGACGAAAGAGATCTACCAGGCGAGAGTGAATGGAAACGTTGGAAGGGGAAGGCCTAGGCGAACGTACCAGGACCAAATTCAGGACGTTCTGAATAAAGGCCAGGTTAAAAGTACCCTAAACCGACGAGCATGTATGAAAGGATTGATGAAAGTACAGGAAGCAAGGGAAGTATGTCAAGATCGTAGCAGGTGGAGGACTGTGGTCTCTGCCTACCCCAACGGGAAAGAGGCGTGATGTTATGTATGTATGTATGTATGTATTTCCTTCGTTAATCAGACTACAGTGTTCCTTACAGCTACCGTTGTTTGATCAAAAATTTATTTTTTAAAGTTGTGTGTCGCTCGTCGCAGCAGTTTCATCACGTGCAGAAAAACCTGTAATAAAACAAGTTTTTTAATACATTTCAAAATAAGTATAACTGTTCTCATGGGTACTTTCTAGCTGCTATACGGAGCAGAGCAACCGAATCTTGGCGAAAGTGACACGTAAATACCCACCACAGCCAGAAGTAAAGAATTAATCAATCATCATCCTAACAACCATGACGACCGGTCCAGCGCTGCCATGGATGTTATGACGAAGTGACATTTTATGTTAAAGAATTGATCGCTCTTCGAGCCTCTTTAATTATTTTTTTTAGTTTCTTTACTTATCCGACCTAGTTAAGTAATGCACTATTTAAAAGAAATCATAAATCTACAAAAAAACTTTTGCTTACTTTTCTAATAGAAAACAACATCACATGAAAAACAAATTAGTTATAAAACCGTTAAAAGTTAGTGTTTGACTGTTTATTTGTTGTTGAGCTTTTGAAAGTACATTTAAAGCTAACTTTTTGCTTTTATTCTGGTAAAAATGTTTGTACCATGTAATGGTTTGAACCTATTTACTTTTCGCTCTCTAAAATGCGTAAAAATTGCGAATGGCGCTCGCTCAATTACCGAAACCCGAAGTTTTCGTGCACACCCAATTCGGTCGGATTTTACGAGGGGTCGAGCTGAGTTCAATTTCGCCAGACTATCATACTATCAGCTAAACTTGTTGTGGATTCCATTCGGTTCGTGTAAACAAAAACAACGAAATGAATATTTAAACTGGACCGTTTTGTGCATCCAGGAATAACAACTCTAAAAGCCATTTTCTAAATCAGAATTATTGAAATTCGGAACTACGAAATTTTAATGAAGTATTTCGTGTGCCGCCGTGTGGCTCCCGAATATAATGTCACCAACCCATCTGTACCTGTGGGTGTCATAAGAGGTGGCTAAGGGGTTATGAACCGGTGGATGGTCACATACTGTGGTCACCAACAACCGCAGTCCATGGTGCCAGCTGCAACGCTAACGCGTGCGGCTTACGGTATAGAAGAAAGGCTCACCAGTCACCACCAAATACTCCAACAGGCCAGGCCAGCTTAGTCTAGACATACCTATTTATAAGCTTGTTGGGATTGCGTCTGACACAATGGATCGCTGTAGTGGGAAACCGCAGTATGGTCGAAGTTATGACACGCAAAAAGAAAATGCTGATCATCCTTCGGTTCAAGATACCGGTGTTTTATGGTACGAGTAACATACTCAAAGAAACGCAGTTGATTAGGATGCTCTCTATAGTGACTTTTAATTAGTTCTTGATAGCAAAAGGTATGCATGTACTCATGATACTGAACAACTTTTCCCAAGAAACATAGGTCGAAATACGAAAAACCAAATTTGACCTCCCATACAAAATGCGCTATCAGCTGTTGCAGTTTCTACGGGAGGTCAAAAATAAATTCGACCTATGTTCCTTGGGGAAAATTGTTCAGTATCATGGTCTGAGTAACATACTAAAATTATGTTCACTATTTCATTAGGACCTTATATATTGTATTTTCCACATCTACTCGTATCCAGTGAACGACTCTCCAGGCTATAATTGTTATTCAAAATTGAATTTTGCATAGTAAAACAGATAATTTAAATCATAACACTACGCAAACACAATTATATCAAGTTACGCAGATTCTAATTTTGTTTGGTTAGCCTATGTCATTATGTGCCTATTCTAGACTAAGCGATTGGCAACTTTACCTCATCGCATACCAAAAAGCGACCTATCTAGGCTGGTGCAAAATGAAAAGGTGAGACTAAAAAAACAGGGTTGTCTGGAAGCAACCTGGCACGTTTTGTAGAGTCAACGAAAAACTGTATTTTTTTTTTCTAATCGATTTCCAACTAAGTACACAAGTACCAAAACCATCAGGACTGCCTTGCCCAACCCTGGTACTTAGTGAGTTGGCATAACCAAAAAATTACATTGCAACTCCCTAAACTACCGGGTTTAGACAAGGCAACCCTGGTTAATTTGGTACGTACTAATCAGTACCTTTGCATGTACTATATGTTCCTACTTGGTACACGAATTGGTAAAAATATAAACAGTTTTTTGTTGACCGTACAAAACGTGTTTGCTTTTTTAAACTCACCTTTTCACTGTACAGTCAAGTGCATAAATATGTTTCCTGAAATAATTTGCAATTACATGTATTTATGTAAAGATTCACGAATTATGTCACACTTTTCTCATCGTTATTATGTCTTCGTTTTTGTTGCAAAAATATCTAAATAACTAAGTGAGCAATAATATGTCCATAAAAGGTTTGTATTGCTTGTTATAAAACAAATTGTCCTTTATAGTATACATATTATTGAACAGTTTCCGCAGACATATTTATATCAGTTAGATTGGATGCTTTAATAATAAACATTCAATGATACATACTTTTGAAACGATAGTTTAGATACATATTTATGCACTTGACTGTACATCAGCCTAGATAGGTTGCTTTTTTGTATGCGATGAGGTAAAGTTGCCAACTGCCAGCTCTCCGCCTATTATTTTGTACGCAAATTGAACAGTGGACGCTGACAAATAGCTGAGTAGCATGAACGAACAAGCTATTAAATGGCTTACATAGCGCTGGCAAAATGCCTGCAATAACCGAATAATAAAATTTAATTATTATATTTTCTTCCTTTGGAAGGTCCTAATCGCGGAAAATCTGTGTTACCTTATTAGTAAGCCATTTAATCAACAGCACAGATTAAATAACAGTAATGCCAACAGCAAATAGGAATCGATGGACGTAGAATATGTTTATAAAAAAAATGCTACAGTGTTGAGTGATTAATACAGGGTACCTAGACAAGGGGCTTTCTATAATAAAATCGTAAGCGCTAGTAGAACATGAGTTCATCTTAGTTTTAGGCTAAGCAACGTGCTGACTACCCTGAAAACTAGCGCGCTTTGCTGACTTATTATTGTAAAATTCTGCCAATAATAAGACAGTGGGTGCTACTCGTAATGTAGCAGGGGCATGCAGGTGGGCCACCCCCCCTTTTGCCCAGTTATGACAAAAAAAAAGAGCTTACCTGCCAAATACATTCCTAGTTGCTGAGTATCACAGAAGACGGGGTCTTGTACTATGCTGTTCACTTGATGTTGAATGTTGGGGCGAGCGTTGCACCATATTATGTGTCCGCTTGTAGACCATTCAGACACCATCATTTTTAGACTCTGCAATTTAACAAAGAAATACCTCTATTAAGAGAATCGTCTTGTTGGTTTAGCTTCTGAAATCAATATCTATACATACATTTCAATGCGTCAGACTCTAGCACTCATCGTGCCTTTGTTTTATTGTTTAAGTGTTGGGCATTATGTGAATGATATAATAGTTTGACAGATTTTCGAAACCTTTAGTGTAGGAGCATACTTGCGGTAGTTGCTTCAAGAATGTATAGCAGCCTTGTCTTTTAGTGATATTTATGCACAGAGTAGCACCGAAATTGCCTTTGATATACTGCATGACCACTTAACTTTGTTTTATGATCTCTGTTTTCCGATTATTGTCATAAAAAAAGTCAACAAACCTATTAAAAACAGAGGACTCACGAAAGGCATTCGTAGGTGCTGTATAATTAAAAGAAATCTTTATTTTAATTAATTACAGAATGGCGAATAGTGGCAAATCAAAACACAAATCATTGTATTATAGTTATGCGAAATTATTAAAAAAATGTGTATCGACTGCTCAAAAAATTTGTGCTACAAAATTTATAAACAATGCTGAAAATAAAGCTAGAGCTTCTTGGCAGATAATAAATTCAAATGTAAATGATGTAAATAAAAACACATATATAAAATCTATCACTTTACCTAATAGCAGCACGAACATTAATTGTCCTAAGGAGATATCCGAATTGTTTAACAATTTTTTTATAGAAATCACAGGTTCGTCATAACCAGTACTCTACAAAAACTTCCGTTGAAGCTAATAGACTCAGTAATACAATATTTTTAAATCCTGTTGATCCTACTGAAGTAAAAAAACTAATTAAATCACTACGTAACTCAAACTCTACTGGATATGATGGCCTTAACACACGAATATTGAAGGATTGCGCTGATTATTTGTCTAACCCACTTTGCCATATAATAAATCTATCTATTTCTGAAGGAATTTTTCCATCTCGTCTAAAATACTCCATAGTCAAGCCCATTTATAAGCGAGGGAGTACGATGGACATGAATAATTACAGGCCGATAACGTTAATACCTGTGCTGGCAAAAGTGTTCGAAAGAGTGATGCATTCTAGATTATATTCTTTCCTGACTTCTCATAATATCCTTAGCACTCAACAATTCGGGTTCAGAAAAAACAGCTCAACAACCTTAGCATGTTTTTCACTGATGAAGTTAGTGACTGAAAGCATGAATGAAGGTTCACGTGTTATATCAATATTCCTTGACCTTAGCAAGGCATTTGATTTCGTCTCGCATAAGATATTATTACAAAAATTAAATGACTGCGGAATACGAGGTACAGCAAATAATTGGATTGAAAACTACCTTCAGGGCAGACAACAGTGTGTAGAGATCACGAATATTAATAAAATTGGTAATAGGCATATGAAGCTGACACACAGGTCTTCTTTTCGACTAAATGCTTGCGGAGTACCCCAAGGTAGTGTCCTGGGCCCCTTGCTTTTTCTGCTCTACATAAATGATCTCCCTAGTGCAACTAACCATAATTGCATTCTATTTGCAGACGACACAACTCTTGTTGTTAAAGGTAGAAGCAAGTCCATCCTTGAGACTGAGGCAAACAAAACTCTGACCAATATCATGGATTGGTTAGGTAAAAATAATCTAAATACAAAAACTACTACTACTACTACTACTTCAAAGACAAAAATTATCGAGTTCCAAACATACAATAGTAAATCTTATAATCTGGACATAAAATGTAATAATTCAAATATTGACATAGTGAATGAAGCGACATTTTTGGGTTTAACAATTGATAAACATTGCAACTGGAAAGCACACATAAATTGTCTATGTACAAAGCTCGACAGATATGTGTATGTCTTAAACAGGCTAAGGCTTATAGCTTCGGAGGCTGCATCACTTACAGCCTACCATGGCTTGGTCTCATCTAGACTAAGGTATGGAATAATTTTATGGGGAAATTCGGTTGAGGCTATTCGGGCTTTTAGAGTGCAAAAAAAATGTCTGCGAGCAGTGTATGGAATGGGGTCTTTAGACAGCTGTAAACCTGTTTTTAAGAAAAAAAATATTCTCCTTCTTCCAAGCCTTTATATGTTTGAGGTGTGCGTATTTGTGCACAAACATTTATATTTATTCCAGAAATTTAAAGATGGGAATAATGTAAGATCGCAATACAAATATACTCTTTGCGTGCAAAAGCAAAAGCTAACGGTCTTTACACGAAATGTTTATTGTATGGCCGTAAAAATTTACAACCATCTGCCAGATATTTTTAAGCAACTGACTACTTTACTTTTTAAAAAAAAGGTACGGAATTTCTTTAGGGACAAATGTTATTATGACATCAATGAATATTTGAATGAGTCGATTATTGTGCTGTAAATTATTTTATTATTATCCTGAAATTCATTTTTATTGACATTATTCTAATATTATGACATGCATGTAATTATTATTCCATAATCCTAATCTAGTCTTGTTTTTATATTAGTATCTTAATCTAGTTATTGTAATTTAGTCCTAAATGTACCATATTTGCACGCCTTAGTCTATAGGTAGAGCATGCTGGAAACTATGTAATAAGACCCTCTTACCATGTTTCACGCAAATAAAGATATTTGATTTGATTTGATTTGTAATGTCGCGTCGGATGGAAAGATCCGCGACAAATCTTTTACCGGCATTTCCGCAGGTGTGTTCTTACACTAAGGGTTTCGAAAGTCCATCAAACTGTTATATCATTTACCTAATGCCCGTTTCCCAATTAACTTGGGGAAACGTCAGTTTATTATTGGTCAGTGTTTTAATCTGTGCTTGGGGATACATGTTGAACATAATAACAATGTATATTTTTAAAGGAAATGTAAAGTTTTGATACTTTACGTCTAATCGTTTTGCATTGCATATTTTTTGAAAGAGAGGTTTTGCGGTTTTATAGGCAGTTAATTAAGTTTATACGTGAACGTAAAGTGATCCCATTTTAAATACAAAAACTATAACCTAATAGGTATATTTCAGCTTAAGACTACTACTTTTGTTTGCCCACTGGGCCGAGTACTCCCATGTTTACTGTAAAGTCCCAACATAAAAAAGTTCTCAACACATAAGCCAGTCTACCAACCTGAGTAAAACAGCACAAAGTCATCTACATACACAACCATAATACTCTTGAAGTATAAAGTTAAGTCTCTTTAGTGTTAAGCAATAAAGTTTTAGAGTGGTGAAGACGGTCCGTCCCGTAGGGGGCTATAAAGTGAATTGTTTCGGTCTGGTTCGGACAACGCAGATAGATCACTCGCTAGCCAATTATAGAGATGGCCATTAAAGTTATATCACTATACCCAGATGGATTGCCGCAAGGACGTTATTGGAACACTCTAGATTATCAATTCCTCTGGAGTGGGCCTTTCAGCAAAATGGGTTTAGCTAGCGTCTTTTGATCTATCTTTTCCAGCTTGGTTTTCACTTTTCTTACATTAATATCACAGAATATATAATATGATAATATATAAATAAATATTGGGGGACAATTTACACGAAGCCATCCAAGTGATCCAAAACTAGGCAAAGCCTGTACTATGTATCATCATATCAGCGGAAAGACGTCCACTGCTGGACATAGGCCTACCCTAAAGACTTCCACGACGACCAGAGACTAATAAGATACATAAATAGATAAATAACCACCAGACACAGAACAAACGACGAAGACTTTTCTCAGTCCTATGATGTGGCCTGAAAACTCAGAGGCCCGACAATGGTTTCCAAGACCTGCCGGAGGTGCACGAGCCAGCCACTCCTCCGGCTACAGAAAGTAAGCAGCGTGGCGGCCCTTGTTGTACAGCAAAGAACGCAGGCAGCCCTAGCCCTTGCCCACACTCGACCGGTCCGGTAACAACGAACTATCAAACTGATATTAACAGATTCACGGTTGTACACCAAAATATAAATAGACTTAAAAACAAGACAAATAAACTCGAGTGTGAGCTCCAAATCAACAACCACTTTGACGTCCTCTGCTTATCCGAGCATTGGCTTTCATCAACGCAACTACCTACAGTCAACATAATGAACTTCAAGCTGAGTGCTAAGTACTGCAGGTCTACCCGTCAGGGTGGAGGTGTGTGTATTTACTCCAAGTCTTCACTCCTCACTATAGAACGCCCGGAAGTGACTGCATTGAGTGTAGAATTATCAATCGAACTGTGCGCTGCTGAATATGTAGGTAAAGGTGTGATCATAATATGTGTCTACAAACCACCTCCCCAATCAGGCGAGCCTAATAACTTTCAATTATTTCTATCCAAATTAGCCGCAGTCCTCAATCTGCCTATTGTCAAAAACTATAAAATTATATTAATAGGCGATTTTAATATTGACTTACTCACGAAAACAAATGAGAGTAAATCTCTGAATGACTTACTAAAGTCAGCAGGATTCAGGACCCTTGTATCATTTCCTACAAGAATTTGTAAGACGACAAAAACCTGTATAGATCACGCCTATACCAACATACCTAAATGTCAAATCACTAGTGTAAAGCCCTTTAACATGCACATCTCTGACCATTTAAGTATTGTTCTATCTGTTGCGATAAACAAAATACTTCAATGTAATAATATTATTTATAAACGATTATTCTCTGAGAATAATATTTATAATTTTAATTTAAGTTTATACAATTATGACTGGAATCAGCTAATGTGTAACACAATTTGTCCAAGTTTAATCGTAAATTTACTTTGTAACATAATAATACATTTTTATAATATACATTTTCCAATTCGTAAATATCCAATGAAATCTACATGTAAAGTTTGGGTTAGCAAATCCGTTAAAAGTATCCGAAACCAAATTCACCTGACTAAAACATCCTTATCAAGTGACCAATCTGCATCGCAACATGATGTCTTACTTTCTCTTGAAAATGCCTACATAAATGAGCTGAGTAAAACACGTAGGGAATTTATTGATAAAACAATTGCGAATAGCACAAATATTTCTCGTACGTCTTGGCGTATAATCGGGAACGAGACCGGCAGGAGTGACAACAAAAGCAGTGCGATCGACGTACTGATAAGCAAATCAGCTGGCCAGACCCACGAGCAGCGAGTCGCCTCAGCCGCCGATGCGCTAAACCGGTTTTATGTTGAGGCTAATAAGAGCGCCAATGCCACCATGGACACCGCCGCCGCACTATCGTACCTGAGTAAGTACGTAAACAAACACTTACAACTATTACATTTTGATCAGATCTCAAAACAACACATTGTAAAAACTATTCGTATAACTAAACGTAAAACATCTACAGACATAAATGACATGTCGACGCATTTACTTGACATTCTACCCGATTTTATCTTTGAAATTCTTTGTGAACTTTTCAACAGATGTGTCAGTAACGGTGTCTATCCTACGAGCCTAAAACAAGTCAAAGTTCAACCTGTCTATAAGGGGAAAGGTGATATGCACACTCTAAAAAATTTTAGACCAATATCACTTATACCTATATTCTCGAAGGTATTTGAACGAATACTTAGTGATAAATTAATGTTTCATTTTTATAGTAATAACTTGATGAATAGGCAGCAATACGCCTATCAACGAGGCCGGTCCACAGTGGATGCCGCGCGTGACGTCATCGCACGCGTAGTGAGTCATATTGAAGGCAGGCGTCAAGTTGCAGCAATATTCTGCGACCTCTCACGTGCCTTTGAACTCGTCAGTCATCCTCTTTTGCTTGCCAAGCTCGACCACTACGGTGTGACAGGGACTTCCTATAAAATCGTAGAATCCTTTCTCTGGGGTAGGGAACAGCTTACCTCAGTAAAAGGCACAAGGTCGAAAACGGCTCAACTCAGTGATTGTGCTGTGCCACAAGGCTCGATCATGGGCAATAACCTTTTTCTATTACTTATGAACGACTTTACCACCTCGTCAGCTGACGCCGAGTTCGTAATGTTTGCCGATGACGGTTGCGTAATCGTGGCAGCTGAAAATTATGAGCTTCTAAAACTGAAACTTACTAAAGTGATGGATGATATATCTCAATGGTTTGCAGCAAATGGTATGTTACTTAACGTAGACAAAACTAATATCATTCACTTTGGCCTACGCGGCAACAAAGTGAATGATCTTAGTATTACATGCAATGGTCAAAATGTCCCTCAGGTAAATGAGGTTAAGTACCTAGGAATAACAATAGACTCTGGTCTAAAATGGAGTTTACACATTGACGCGCTATGCTCCCGCTTGTCATCAGCCTGTTTTGCCTTAGGTCGCTTGCGTCCTAACATTAGTGACTCAAATCTCAGAAAAGCATATTATGGCTATTTTAACTCCCTGATGACTTACGGAATAGACCTGTGGGGAAACGCCGCAGATAGGGATAGAGTCTTCAGGCTACAGAAACGAGCTATCCGCATACTTTCAGGTGTGGCTTGGGATCACCCAGCGAGGGAACTATTCATCAAACATAAAATCTTAACATTACCCTGTGTCTACATACTAGAGATAGCTAAGTACATGCGTCGTAACATCCAACAGTTCCCTACGGTCGGTGATACCTCAAGCTATAACACGAGGCGGCATCACGATCTGCGCCTGCCCTCTTCTCGGCTTACTAAATCAATGAAATGCTTACATATAATGGGCCCTAAACTTTATAATAAAATCCCAAGTGAAATAAAAAACAGTAAGACCGATGTCTCGTTTGTTAATAAACTTAAAAGCATGCTAACGTTGGAAGCATACTACTCAATCCGCGAATTTGACTGTAAACCTGCGAATTTGCTAACCCAAACTCTAAAGGAAACTATGACAAATGTGGCAAATAATTTATAATTTTGAATGAAATTTAATAATATGTTGATTCCTATTATAATTTTTGATTTCTATTATAATTTTTGTATATAATTTGCTGACTTGTAAAATGTAATATTTTATCAATAAATGAATTGAATTGAAAAAACCCAAATGTTTGTCCTGGGCGGGCCATCAAACCCGCGGCATATGGCACTAACAATCGCGCCACAGACGTGTCTATGTTTGAGTAAATTTAATCTTATTCCGGAGGCTAAATGTAACTAAAGTACCTACGCAAAAGCTATACGTTTCGCCCGTACTCCTGAGTTGGCGCGAACCACAAACTTAACTTGGAACTTAGACTTATCGTCTTTATAACCAATCCATCAAAGTGAAAACAAACACCCGTGCTCAACTTTGTCACATGGGTATAACAAGTAATTTTTACGTTATAGTAGTGTAGTTTAAATTATAACACCTTGTGTACAGAAAAAAAATATATTTTGAACAAGTATGAAACAATTAAATCATAAATGTGTCAAAAATGTTAGGTACCATTTTGGAAATCCTGAACAAAAATATTTTCACCTAGCCAAACAAAACAACCCTGTAAACGCAATATTTTCCTTCACAAACTCGTTTAATAACAAAAACAGAATACATTACATAAAACACGTAACATAGAACGATGAAAATCTTTCGCGAAATTAAATGAAAACAATCGCGTGGACGTCACGTGCAAATACGAAAACTGTTTAACAGAAATCTGCTCCAAAAATGTGTATAATTTTAATGAAATTGTATTATTACGTTTGTATTTGGTTCAAATGCGGTCGCTATGCCGTCAGTGCATGTGATATGAAATGACCTTTCAATTGTGGTTTAGTTATTAAATTAAAGCCGCGGGGTTCAAACTACAATCTAAATAATTGTTTTTGAAACCATTCAAATTCAGCACGTATAAAATTTTATAGTTCTTCAATTGTATCAAAGTTCTATCTTGACTTTTGAATTTAATTAAATAAATAAATTCTATTTCACAACACAAGCCTCAATCTCATTACATTCTCAGTGAGATTCAATTTCGTTTCAAATTCATTCTACGAATAAACTAATTTGAGTTATAAAACTTAGTTCAGTATATTTTTTGCTTTTACATTTTTAATTAGCAGGTCTTTTGTGCATAGTTGTTTTCATCAAGGTGTTTTTTTTTGTGAAAAAAGTTACCTAAATAATTCTAAATTTTAACAGTTTTTTAAATAGTCTCTTTAAAATCCACGCCAATGGAAAAGCTAAAGTTGCTGATAATTTAAATTATGCATCAATATCAACAGTTAATCATCAATGCATCATTAGCATCAAAATATTCCAAACTTTACCTATTTTAATGATTTCATGAAAAAGATGTAAGTGTGAACATGTACACGAAATCACGAAATGTACAGTCAAGAGCATATCAATCTTGACACATTGGACTTTGTACAATTGTTATTTGAATAGCCGTACGAGCTAGAGTTGCACTGCGAGTGGTAAGCTTGAGTTAACAAACAGTAAATGTTATCGTCCGTAACCACATCGAGAAAACTAATTCTTCTTCTATTTGCGATATGTTTTTTTATTCATACGCTACTGCTACATCACTGCAATTAAACCCAAATCAATTCAATGCCCAATGACCTCAACAACAAATCAAAAGGCATTTTGTTAATCTGTGCAAAAAAATCATGTAACAATGATCGGAAAACGAGAAAACGTTTGACTATGCCATACAAAATCCTTTTGACGGTACAGCCTCGTCATTGTATGGGAATGCAAAAAAATATTTCGTTAAAACAAATCGCAATTTCATAGTGTGAGTAACATATCAAAACCTCATACATTCCTATAAAACCCTTATAAAAGTAAGCCAGTCAGTCATTCCATAAAATGAGCGCTAAATACGCGCGGGCGCGCTCGCTTCCGTCTCTTATCATATCATCTTACCTACTCAATTAATACGATTACTATAATCTGTACCTGTATAGTATGGGAGTAAATAGTCAGGAAGTGTATTAACCAGAAACTGTTAAAGTAAAGCGATTGCTTTCCTTATTGTTCCGAAATCCGAATGTTCCGACGGAGTTAAACTGTTAGGTACAAGTTTAATTAACTACTCCTACAAAATTTTGCTGATATTAGTTACATAATGAGATTCAAAAATTTATCAATTTACCAGGAATACAATTTTTTTGACATGAGATAGCGGCATTGATATAGACAATCAGTGATTTACGTATGTTAAGACAAATAATTTGAGTCCAAAAGAAATCCAGAAGTCCAAAAAAAGAGACAAGTACTTATTATAATAACAACTTTTTCAAAGAAATACGGTGTGAAATCTAGCTTTTTTTTCTTCCATACGTTACGTTATCTTTATCTTATCTTATAATATTATCTTGTCTTATAATATTTTGTCTTAATTGACGTCTAAGACATCCTGTATCTTCACAATACTCGTACAGCATGTTTGGTTGGTGTTGCTCCCGAAGCAAACCATTGCTTGTTATCATAGAAAATATCAGTCGAAAAATTATTTTTATTTCTCATACTAAAGTGGTCACGTGTTCCACACGTTTAGTAAAGAAAGTCGATCTTTTTTTTCAATAATTTTTTTCTTCAGCCTAGTTGCCTGGTTTCATTTGTAGAACCACTGGGCATCGGGAGCAAAACCGATAACATTTCAGGATTAATACAAAGTTTTTTTAGACTGACCTGTAAAAATGTGTAATCCAATCTGTACAATGCATCGCAGTATACAACTAGAATATTAGGTTTTCTTCTAGCATTATTTCTTGTATTTTGTACATTATTTGTAATTCCATTTACAGCATTCCCATTCCTTTCAGTACCATTCTGATCTTCAGTCCTATCTGGTATGACTGTCAGGGATTCCAGAACCAATCTGATTGGTTCGTTTGAATTTCGAAGGCTAACTAATTTTGATCGCACTCTTTCAGCGCCAGCGAAGTTGAGTCCCCCGACCGGGTGAATCGCGTAGTGGGGTGGTGTGCTTCCATCCTGTGGGAGAATTTTATGAAATTGGGATAATTTTGTTTATGTAGTCTTACGTCGTAGAGTCCGTACCGTAGCAAGCAACATACATTGTGAAGTCGCTACTTTATGGCAAATTCTACCTTAAAACTTTTAAGAAAATACTTTGTAATCTTCATATTTTGCACAAACTGTAAAATACAAAGCTACTTTTCGACCCAACTTCTTCAGGAAAGTTGTTCGGATTTGTGTTCTGTTCTGAACCTGAGCTAAGTAACTGAATTCAACAAGTGGTCTAAAAAGTATAATGAAAATAGTTCTACAATGAAAATTAAAATGGAAAAAAATATATATTTTTTCTTTACCATGTGCAATCAAAAGAGTAAACAGCCCATAAGGAAGGACGTGAATTGAACAGTTCAAATTTTCCTTCTTTTTGACCTTCCATATGAAAAATACCCATCCCATCCAACGCCAACCTATCTCTACCCGTGGGTGTCGTAAGGATGGATGGACGGGAGGATAGGCAGCAGTGTCTTTCTGAGTATCGTACCATCTTACATACTGCGGCCACCAACAACCGCGGTCCATGGTGGCAGCCGCTACGGTGACGAGCGTAGTGACTATGTTACTTCCTCTCCACATTGTTCTAGAAAAATCTGTAATTCTGGAGGGAGCTCCATGTCCTGCAGAGGACGTTTCATAAAATGTTATGATGATGATAAAATAAATATAGAATTATCAATAAAATTAAAGTTAGTCAAAAACTACTGTATAAATAATACAAGTTCCAAAGAGCTGTTCAATAAACTACAAGTAACAAAGATAGAGGGATTAAATGAATACAATTGAATATTGAAGTCTCCGTTAATATTGGCATTTATCCAATTTAGTAATGGATGTTAATCGGCTCGCTTAGCTAACACAATAGCCCTGGTCAGTTTAATACCAAATCTGATAACGAGAATTTCCATTTCAATTGAATGATTAAATTGGTACAGCAATACCAAAAACTAAGGGCGGTTACACTCTGCGACTAATTTGAAGAGTTATTATATTGGCAAAGGTTTCACTAGTAACGCCTACGCCAGCGCGGGTGGCGGAAGGGTCGCAGGGCAAGATCAAAGAGGTTTAAGTAGCAGCACTTCCTGCTAAGGAAAAGCGTAAGCCATAAGCAGTTCTTGCGAGGGACCTGCATACAAAAATGTATGAACTTTTATCAAAACCCAAAAACGTTATTTGTTTAAAAACGTTATTGTTTCTTTGAGAAATATATAACTCGGGACTAATTAATGTTATAACGAGGTTTTCAAGTAAAAATACAAACAATTTAAGAAAAAATGGTGTAAAAAATCACACATAAAATGGCTAAGTATTACTTATGAATCATTTACGTTTCCTTTCTTACTATTAATGATCAACACATACTCGTAACTAAAGTTTGGATGAAACATTATAAGATGAAACATTATATTTTTTAAAGATTTTATATTTGTAAAACGTAACAGTCTTTTGACCGACTAGTTATAGTCGACTAGGAGACGTTTTACGCTTCACTGCCTCATACAAACTATGTATATAACGGACTCTATATAATTTTTACTCTGTGATTGAGACGATCCAACGCTGAAAGGTGGGCGTGTGCTCAGACGCAAATGAGACGCAGATTACGCAGCGCAGAGCAATATTTATATCTTTCATTTTTCTTCGTATATAAGTGAGAAGGAAGATGCGTTCTCAACATACGCCCCCCTTAAAGATGGTCTCATCAATCACAAAAAGAGATTTCTCATCAATAACATAAGGTACACGTTGTTTCACTTCAGACCATTTTGTAAATAATTACCTCAGTTAATTATCGTCTCTCATTTTATTTACAACTGATAAGAAATATCCACTTCTTACATCAAAGTCGTCATTAGAGTCTGCTGGATTACGTGCCTACTACGTGGACCGAATCAACCGTCTCCTGGCCATTAATTGTATACGACGCACAGTGGCCCTGTCATTGATGCGCAGAAGAAAAAATGGCCCATTTTTGCACATTTTTGACTTATGCGCATCAATGACAGGGCCAAAGTTATTTTGTGCGACGTATATAAGTAATTAGTACACACCTCGGCCAGAAGTACAGAACCCTCAGGTCGTCTGTTTATCGCCTCTCATTTTCCATAAAGAGTTACTACAATGAATTGGTCGTGGAGCTGGCACTAGGATAATACCTTCTAACCGTGAGCTACCAAAATTATCATTCGTGCTGTTGCAAGCGTAACTGTGAACTCCACCCTTAATTGGTACAGCAATAACAGACTAATAATACGAGTATTACTGCTCCATCAATTTCAGACACCGCAATGATATTGAACCAAGTAATGAATGCAACTGTGGAACTATTTCGACAAGTGTTTCAGATTTAGAGCCAAATGAAGTGCCATGGGAAAGAAACTAAATTAGGGCCAACGTAAGAAGTCCGTTTTGACGTTTTTAGGGTTCCGTACCTCAAAAAAAAACGGAACCCTTATAGGATCACTTTGTTGTCCGTCTGTCTGTCTGTCTGTCAAGACCCTTTATCTCACGAACGGGTAAAGGTATCAGGTTGAAATTAATACCATATGTTAGGGTCCATGAACCACTCAAGATCTGAAAATTTAAATTTTTTACAACGACGCAATCAAAAGATATGGCATTTTATGTCCTCATCTCCATACATTTATGCAAAAATGCAAAACCTACAGGATACTTCCCGTTGACCTAAAATTATGAAATTTGGCAAGAAGCTAGGTCTCACAGTACAAATAATGGGAAAAGTCTGAAATCATTAAATATTACAACTTTTCTCACAACTAATGGTAACCAATTGTGGTGAGCTCCCGTTTCAAGAACATTCATATAAGAGAGGGGTCAAGTTGGATGGTCGCGGAGGTGATTTCTGTTTTAGTTCTATTTTAAAAACGGGAACACTTACAAACTTGAAAATTGGTATGTTTATAGTGCATAAGCTATAAAATAACAACAAATAATAAAATTTGGTCAAGCGCGTGTCGAACTCAAAAAATCTAGCACATTAACTTACTGAAATTTCAACTAATACAATTATGATTATGTGGTGGTACGGAACCCTCGGTGCGCGAGTCCGACTCGCACTTGGCCGGTTTTTTTTTATCACCAACACACAGAGATAAACAACTTGAACTTGAGATCATTTTGCTTTACAGGTCGTAATTTTTCATACGTTTGACAGTTGTCAAAATGGACCTATTACGATGACCTTTTGATAATTCAAAAAACTGGGAAAAACATAGGTTGCCACTTCTGAGTCAGCTGCAATTCTTGGGTTGCCATATGAAGAGAAGTCATCTTTTCAAACTGTTAGGGTGGAAATTGTATAAAAAACTGCATCACCGATACGAATAAAATCTGTACCAATCGTTCAGGGTTGACTGACTAAAAGAAACAGGTAAATGGATCAGTACAGAGCAAATACTACCTACGATCTAGAATCCGAGAGGCAAAACATACTTTAAACTTACACGGTATCCGATACGGAGGTGTAAGCAGCCCGTCTCTTATATGCGAGTGGCTAAGGTAACATGGACATTATATTATCCATAGAATACATTAAACTATCAGAATGATATAGCCCAAATATTTCGAACCTCCTTGCTTCGTTCGGAATAGAAACCGTGGTAATTTATTTCACTATGGGATGACATCTGCCAGCATCTAAGCGGCGACGGGACATATCAATGAGGCGCCGGTCGTGGGTGAGGTGAGGGTATGGCGTGGTTATGGCGTGCTTATGGCGCGTGTGCGGTGCCTCAAGATGGCGGCGGCAGTGGACGTATTTAGGGCATTCTAAATTTCGATTTTTGTAGTAATTAGTAAATGTAAATTTATACAATCGAAATCGTTAATGGTTAAATTTATTGAATACAATTTAATTATACAAGTTAATCGAAACCCGACCTTGTAACTAAATAATTATTTGCTATAAGTTCCCATGCTTGATCCTGCACACATCTTTTACTATAACCTGATCAATTGTAATCGTATATTACGGGATATTTTTATATTAACTCGCAAAACGCGATATTAAATTGCATATCGTCACGAATTTTGATAATACACGAAGTGACGGGCGGCGCGACCGTGCCATGCCCTCGCCTCGCCGTCGACCGACGACGCCACATTGATATGTCCCGCGCCTTACATCTCCTTTGCTATGCAATGTCATATCATCATCGACGACGCCTTCATTGCATTTACAAAGATAAAAGGATTGTGTAATTTGTTGTGACTTAAAATCACACATCCCTAACTTGTGACGAGTTAGTTTTTAGGGTTCCGATAACAACATGGTAAAAAAAGGAACCCTTATGGTGCGATTTTGTCTATCTGTCCGTCTGTCTGTCTGTCTGAAATTTGGAATAGTTTTACAATAGTGTTATCCAACTTAATAGCACATGAAAGAATAAATAAAAATGATGATTATTGATGTAAAGGGGGCCCAAATAGGAGGGGCAAAATTTCAAATTGTCGTTACCAGGTCGTGTGGGGTATCATATACGTGTACATTCTAAAATATATTTTAGTGTTTTTTTACGACTTTTAGTTTTCAAGTAATGATGAAAAATTACAAAAAAAAATACCATTCCCCCCTCCCCCCCCTTATCTCCGAAGTTTGTGAAAGGAAAAAATCTGAATTAATTACAGTCGATAGAAGTTTATGTAAATATTACAGCAAAAATAAAACGATCTTTCTAAGTTGTACGGTTTTTTAGAAATCCGCAAAAAACCTTTACAAACAAATTTAGTTTTGCGGTCCTAAAAATGGACTTTATTGCTTCCAAAAATACTATAGGTATATCGGAACCCTCGGCGCGCGAGTCCGACTCGCACTTAACCGGTTTTTTTTAATCCTACTTCTACCTATAACCTTTAGTATTCTGAGAAATAGCCCGGATACGTGCTATATGGTTTTTTCATCATACTCGTAACATAACATCCCATGAAAAAAAGAAAAGTCCTCTACAGGACAGGGAGCTCTCTCCAGAATTCTAGCTTTTGCTGAAAAATGTGGAGGGGAACACCTCGCTTGTTAGCGTTACGGCTGGCACCATGGACCGCGGTTGTACGAGTAGGTGACCACAGTAAGTAAGATGTAAGATACAGAGGAGGATGCTGCTGCCCATCCTCCAGTTAACCCTTAGTCGCCTCTTACGACACCCACGGGTATTTATGGGTTGGTACTATTCTTTGCCGGCACCACACAAAAAAAAGTGCAGAATTTGGGCGCTTATTTAACTAATATTATGTACAAATATCTATGTACTAGCGGTTCGCCCCGGCTTCGCACGGGTAGATATAGGTTCTTGTTGCATCGAGGGTTACTAAAGAAACCAGCCAAGCGCAAGTTGGACTCCCACCGAGGGTTCCGTACCACTAAGGTAAAAATACTGTCCTAGTTATGGGCAGTCATACCATCTTAGTCACGCAGAAGTGCATTAAATTCGCTCGAGCCGACACGCACTTCATCAAAACCATCATAACATCCCATAATACGTCCACTACAGGACAGGGAGCTCCCTCCAGAATTCGAGCCCTTGCTAGAAGAATGTGGAGGGGAAGTATCTTAGTCACCACGCTTGTTAGCATTAAGGCTGGCACCATGGACCGCGGTTGTTGGTGACCGCAGTATGTAAGATGGTGCGATACACGGAAAGATGTCGCTGCCCATCTTCCGGTTTGTAAACCCTTAGTCGCCTCTTACGACACCTACAGGTTGAGATGGGTTGGCACTATTCTTTGCCGCTACCACACGGAACGACACGTACTTGACCAGTCAAATTTTTCGTGTCTATTCTCTGTTGTAGATAAAACCATTACAGTCACTTAGGGCGCTGTTTCTTTAATTTCAATTTTGATAACGATTACACTCATGATAACTTTTGAATGGTATGTCCGATTTGAATAATTCAAAAAGTTATTTACAGGTACTGATATAGCCTTGAATACGAAATCATTTTTTTGGATAAGGATTAATAGGTACGAATAATGTGGCCTATATAGTTTGTACCGGCGTTACTATTACATATTTTAACATGAAAGAGTAGTTATTGTGACATAACTGTAATAGTTAGACATATGGTATCGCGGACTTTTTTGTAGATATTGATGGTTTCTATAATTCTGCAGTACATTACTTTGCTCTATTGTTAATAGTTTCGGCAGCGTACTCGATATAAGGATGCTATTTAGTATTTTTTTCACACCTTGGGTTACATTATCGAAGTTTTCATACGGAACCCTAACTTTTTTTAAATATTTTATAGCCTATGTTCATCCCGGATAATGCAGGTTTCTAATGGTGAAAGAATTTTTCAAATCGGTCCAGTAGTTTCGGAGCCTATTCATTACAAACATACAAAAATAGGTACAAATCTTTCCTCTTTATAATATTAGTGTAGATGTAGATAAAGAAACATGCAGTCGAAAAAGTAGCAGTAGGTACTTACATCAACGAGCTGAATATCAAGAGGTGGTCGGGAGTGGTAATACAACATCAATAAAACGTCTATGGCCACCCCGCATACCAAACCGATCTCGATGCCCACCGCTAAGCAGCAGATGAAAGTGCCCACCAGAGGGATGAGGTCTAACCCTGTTGGAAAAAAAAACGTTAATATAGGCTGTAAAAAATAAGTTTTCAGAAACTAAAAGAGAGTAAATGAAACTGAATTTTTTTTTTCAAATAAATATATAATCTAACCCAAAATGTATGTATGGAGAAGCAGATTGCTTTTTTAGGGTTCCGTACCCAAAGGGTAAAAAACGGGACCCTATTAATATGCCTCCGATATCTGTCTGTAGCAAATACAGTCATTTGAAATTTCACAGATTATGTATTTCTGTTGCCGCATAACAACAAAAAATAAAAATTAATATTTAAAATTAGGGGGGGCTACTACAAACGTATTTTTAGGCAATTTTTGCTCGATTTTTTGTTTTAGCTCTATCGTAAAAACGGGAACACTTACAAGCGTGAAAATTGATATACTAAAAAGTAGACTACTTTTTGAATTATTGAAATCAGACATTCCATTCAGACGATATTACTAATTTAAAAATGTAAATCTAAACAAAATACTACCTAATAGAATAATCTTAAGCATTTCTGGATAACCATCCCCCAAAACTATAACGGGTGTAAGGGTAACGGGTAACAGCTTTCCGAATACTGAAAGGGCAAGATCAGTCAACGTAACTGAACAAATTTCCGCGAATAAAACTTTCAGGAAATGAAAAAAAAAATCGGCCTCTCCATACAAAATTGCAAAATTGATTGGACAGTTTGTATGGAGAGGCCGAATTTTTTTTTTCATTTCCTGAAAGTTTTATTCGCTGAAAGTTGTTCAGTTACATTGACTGATCATGCCCTTTCAGTATTCGGAAAGCTGTCACTTACACCCTGTATAACAGGCGGGCAGCTAATATGTTAAAAAAAATCAAGTAAACCAAATCCTGTACATCCTAGCTTGTTTTGTTCTAGTCGGGTTTTTTGTTTTTAAATACTTTTTCTCGTATTTCAACCGATTTTCCTCAGGAAAAGTTATTCAGTTTCATAGGCAGATTCACATCCTTCAGGTTTGTTTCTGTCACACTTTATAAATTGCAAAATGTACATAAAGTAATATAGATAAGTACTATGTACGTATTTTGTTGTATGCATGGGTCGTGTAGGATGGGTAATTTTATGGCTGGCGCGATAAATTCGAAATGAGTGCAACGCTAGTGCTTCTAGGATTAGATTGCTTTCGGCATGTAAATCTGAATTTGATACGGTTAGGTAATATCAGGGATCAAAGCGAGAAGTTTTCTTTGCACGAAGTTGGTTTAATTTTCCGATGTCTGTAAATAAATTATTTAGCAGACTGCAGAGGATACACAGACTTAAAACCTTTAAAGACTCCGCAGACGAGTGTATAAATAGCCTGCCAGTGTAACAAAAGTTTTGTAAAATTTATAACATCTAGCTTAATATTGTTAGTTTTATACACTTCAAAGGAAATCAAATCAGCTTGAAAAGTTTTTCAGTCCCAAAGGTTGTTCAGTTTGATATTTATTTAATTAAAATGAAGTTCAATTTCACAAAGTTGGTACGTTAGAATTTTATTCTTATACAAACGATAATTTTCGCAACATCAGCCACATTAGTGGACGTTTTGCTTTCGTCTGCTGAGCCATACGTTGAGCGACTTATAGCAATGCGTCAAACCGCGCAAGTTTGCGCGCGAAATAGTGTTACTCTATGGTTGAGCCCCCAAGAGGCCAAGTGCCGCGTGCCACAAAGAGTGGACAAAACGCTTTATTCGAATCCCAGTTGTAATTGTGACTTTTTGTCTACTTATTTACAATTTACGTTCTGTGACGCATTGGTAGAGCTATATAGATGTTCGATCGTCGCAGCCGTTTAAATGATGGATTGTTCCTTATTTTGTCACAAAACAATAAACGGATAAACAGTATTTTTTTTTTTACTTAATTTTAGTATCATACAGTATTTCCTTTTCTTGTCACATTTATTTCTTCAGAAGTGATTCCGGAAAAATATTGTTTACGCATCGGTATAACCACGATCTCAGTTGGTGGCTAGGGATTAAATATTGAATTTGTAGCCATTTCTTCTGGGTTTTCAGAATCGAATTTCTGGTATATTTATCCTTAAGCTTCTTAAGAAAAACAGAATAATATTTATATGCCGTAAAAGTTTAGGGAAATATTCAGTTACAAATCGAGTAGGTAATTAAATAAAACATTTAAGATCAGAAGGCCATATATTTTTATACAAAAAATAAAATAACAAATCAGACAAAAATAAAAAATCTACCAAGAATTCAAAATCACTTGTTTTATTTTCAAATATGAAAAATAATATTCGTAAAATATTTAGCAGTATTTGACTGTATATATTAGGTAGTTACTTAATATTTTCGAAAAAAAATATTATTATTATCGTATTCAAGAATTGCGCTCCAGATGCGTGTATGAAACTGTAATAATTTTAGAGCAACGCGAAAAAACCGCGCAAAGTCTGGACTTGCACGGAATAATAGTGAATAATATCACCAAATCAACAGCCACACTAGAAAATTTCTGCATCGTGGATTCTGTAAACACAGTCACCTCGCACCACAAAGTAAAATAATAGAACAAGCTCACGCTATCTAACATCGTTCGTTATACGAATATCCACTCCGACCGGGATTCGAACCCAAAAACTTCGTTTTAGTAAGCATCTGCACTGCCATTGCGCCAGCCAAGTCATAAATTATTTGCCTTAATTGAGCGAGCAGTCCTCGCAATGATTTTCCTGAGTCCTCGTGCGGAAACAAATGGGCACACATTGGCACTGAGTAATGAAGCCGCGAGGGAAATCTAACGCCTCACAAACCCGCAACAAATTAAATCTCAAGAAAATGTGAGAACGGTGGCTAGCTTAGATTATGCTTCTTTTTCTTGCTAGATATTTCTGGGAACCTTTAGGTCAACATCAAGTCAAAGAGACTTCGCGTATGTTGTCACATACAACTAGATAGGGAAGATTTCCATCGGTAAGGAACATTTCCATCCCAGAAAAAAATCTAGAGGTGCCTATGTCTTCAAGTTCGTAGTCACTAATCTAAAATATATCTGCTCTATTGCCCATAGGTCTTTTAAGCGATGTAACCCACCTACCAGGTCACATCACATGTTTTCATATGGTACCATTTTTCCACGGTAAAGTTTACGGCTATGGTATTATTAATTCTGTGGCTATGGTGAAATATTTTGATCAACATTTTACAAAAGAAACTTACCGTAGAATAAAAATAAACGAATAAACAAAGGACTCGCTGAAGCCATTCTACTTTGATGATACATAGGTACAACTTCGTTTAGACGGGGTATAATAAACTCTTCAGAGGTTTATAACCGCCTTTTCTCCAGACCAAGTTCATACTAACTTCCAGGGGCGCCGCCTTTCAGAAAACCCCGTGGGAGCTCTCTCATGGCATGACTTGTTTTAGGGTGCATTTTGCCTGAGTCGGAGCCGAGACCATGCGTCCAAAGTAGACGCAGTAAGATTAGACACAAAAACTGTTTTATCTTTTCTTGAAGGTACCTAGAACTTTTCTTCGCTTTATACTACCGCTCTGCATCAGTGGTGGAAGATCTGATAACGCACGTACGTACCTATAGGTGTATGTAGGTAGGATATTTTTTTTGGAAAAGCATGATTACAGTGATGGTTTTAGCCCTATCGGCGCTGAATAAAGCAGAGCTTACGGCGCCTCATACATGAAGAAAAGACAGATTGGGGTGCCATTAATTTATAGTGCCCATGAAAACAAACATAAAAAGTCAGACATATAATATAGGAGCACCTACGCCACCGACGCCTTAAGATATGAAAAATACGGTCAAGTGCGAGTCGGACTCATGCGCCGAGGGTTCCGATATACCTATAGTATTTTTGGAAGCAATAAAGTCAATTTTCAGTACCGCAAAACTAAATTTGTTTGTAAAGGTTTTTTGCAGATTTCTGAAAAACTTTGCAACTTAGAAAGATCGTTTTATTTTTGCTGTAAAGTTTACATAAACTTCTGTCAACTGTAACTAATTCAGATTTTACCTTACTCAAACTTCGGAGATAAGGGGGGGGGGGATGACATTTTTTTTTTTACATTTGTCATCATAACTTGAAAACTACGAAACTTAAAAAAATATATTTTTTTTTAAATGTACAAGTAAAGCCCTTTCATATGATACCCCACTCGACTTAGTAGCGACAATTTGAAATTTGCCCCCCCCCCCCCCTATTTTGGCCCCCTTTACATTAATAATCATATTTTTTTCAAAATGTTTTCATGTGCAATTAAGTTGGGCAACTATATTCTAAAACTATTCCAAATTTCAGATCGATAGCATAAGTGGTTGCTGAGATATAGAGGTGTGACAGACAGACAGAAAGACAGACAGACACACTCAAAAAAATCATGGCTAATCAAGTTGAAATTTTGCTTGATTAAAAAAAATATGATCATATCATTCAAGAACATGTAAGAAATAACAAATGATAGTTTCTTGTCACAAACAAGCTAAAATGATTGAATTTCTATCAAGTTAACTTGTTCAAAACGAACACGCACTTTATTATTCGATAAAGGTAAATTGATCGATGAAACCAAACGCCCGCGTCGCGGCCTAAACGAACGTGTTCAGTCGTGTTCATTGCGTCCGTTTGTGTGGACACGTGTGAAAATTAAGAATGGTTTAAAATAACAGTGTTAACAATGTCACAGTTCTAAACAATTTTATTTCCTGGATTGATAAAGAAGAAGAAGGTCCATCTTCTTGCAGCGTGGCTTCATGGATTTTCATAGCTGAGACCTATTTTCAAACGTAAGTACCTAACCTTTGTTACCGACCGACGCATATTACAGAAAAGCAAATAAATAGGTATTCGCGATATTCAAGATCCTGTGGGAACTCTGTCCAGCTGTGGACGATCGTGTTGTTATCAAAGTTTCTACTATAGGATCATTGGTTGTTGTGATGACTCACAAAATAACGAAATTTATATAAATAAACAGCGGTAGACAAAATTGGTGTCAATGATCGAGTCGGAAATCACTCACTAATGCAATGTAAACTCACATTTCAATATATGTTTTATTTGACATTATAACATTTCAGTGATACAATTGCAACCTTCATCTATCCGTACTTATAAGTATTATAAATGTGAGTTGTTCCTATAAAATATGTTTATAATTTCAGATTTTACCGAAAATAATGAGCTGATCAACGTGATATGATTGCCTGCTCAGACTGCATCTTCAAGTTCCCAATGAAACGCTGCTCTTTCATCATTCAAAAGAAATAAGAAGAAAAATGTGGACGTCAACGAAAGCTGAAAGCCGCAAAGCTTTTGTAACTTACATTCAAACTACAGATTTTTAATACTTTGTATTTTTTACTGCTATTAAATATCTAACTGAAACTTTGTGCATTTTCTGTTGAAGGTACAGTGAGCATGGGAAATGAAGATGAAGAAATTGGCAATCTCATTCTTATCAGATCCCAATGGCTGATTTACCTAGACAAAGGCAAAATATTGGCGCCTCTGAGGGATGTAGATATAGGAAAGAAAGAGAAAGCTATTCAACATTTTCTTTTTTTCCTATAGCTGCATCCCTCAGAGCCGCCAAAATTTTGCCTGCATCTCCCATAAATCTGCCATAAATTTCCTATAAAGCACCTGCATAAAGCAAATAAGTACAATGTTTGGATGTAACATATCCTTTGTCAATTCAAATAAGATCACTTGATCACATTAAATAAATTAAATTTATTTTAACAATGTTAAATACTTAAATCATTCAAGTTACTTGTTATAAGTTATCATTTGTTTTATAAAACCCAACATGTTACAATATTACATCAACAAATCACTTGTTTCATATCATCATCTCTTACTACCGTGTACAAACCTGCATTTATCATAGTAATTATTAGACTTGATTAAAGTTAACAATTACTTCTTTGAATCTACTGAGACAAGTTGTTCTGATTTTTAATCAAGATACATTTATTGCCGCCATCATTTAACTTTATGTGCTCGTATATAAACAAGTTGCATGATTGCCATGATATTTTTTTTAATGAATGTTAACAAGTTTTTTTTTCAGTGCAGAGCGGCACCGTAAGGGTTTCTTTTTTTTACCATTTGGTATCGGAACCCTAAAAATGGCCAGCAGATGTGGAGTGGAGAGTCGTTATTCTCAATGAATTTTGCATGCACATTTACTTAGGTAATTTTGATGCCTACGCTTGTGGGTGCTCCAGCCCCTCAGCACCAACTTAGTCGGCACCCCTGGTAACTTTTGGATCGTACATACATACATACATACAAACATAACATAACATAACATCACGCCTCTTTCCCGTCGGGGTAGGCAGAGACCACAGTCCTCCACCTGCTACGATCTTGACATACTTCCCTTGCTTCCTGTACTTTCATCAATCCTTTCATACATGCTCGTCGGTTTAGGGTACTTTTAACCTGGCCTTTATTCAGAACGTCCTGAATTTGGTCCTGGTACGTTCGCCTAGGCCTTCCAGTTCCAACGTTTATATTCATTTTGGATCGTGTTTTAAAGAATATGTTTTTAAAGATTTCTTTGTTCTTGTTCAACTTCAGCAAAACGAAAACTCAACAAATACAATAAGTACAAACTTCTGACTGTACTTTTATTGCCCGGCTTTTTATGGTAACAAATGATAATCGGAAAACGTTCCGAATCCGAGAGGAGCGGTCACAATTTCGTTCATTATTGAAGAAATTGTTCCAAATCTGGCAGAGGCGGCTCTCCGCATACCAAATGGCGGCGATGGTTGAACGATAATAACTTCCCGCCGCGCCGCCGGGACTCGCTCTCTACACGAATAATTCAACAATACTCCACCGCCGAAATTATAACCAAACCCTCAAACAATTTAAAGATCCTCCCCGCGATTAAAACGCCAGATAAGGTTTTGTTTTATAGTTAAAAGATGAATACCAAATTTCCAAATGTTGATAACAAACAATATTGGCGGGGCAGATTCAATATGGCAAAGGTGTTTTGACTAAATTGGATAACACTTTAGGCAGCTGGAAAACGATATCGAGCGAAGTGCTCCTGGTTTAATACTAAGATAACAAACTAATTTTCCGCCGGCATTTTCTAAGTCATTGTATAAGGGCAGTGACTTTATTTTTCTCTGTTATCTGCATTTTTCTTTGAAAATGTAGAAACATGTGAAAGAGAATATCTCTTACACAGACCTATCGTAAAAAAACCCGGTCAAGTGCGAGTCGGACTCGCACGCTGAGGGTTCCGATATACCTATAGTATTTTTGGAAGCAATAAAATCCATTTTTAGAACAGCAGAACTAAATTGGCTTGTAAAGGTTTTTTGCAGATTTCTAAAAAAACTGTACAACTTAGAAAGATTGTTTTATTTTTGCTGTAATATTTACATTAACTCCTACCGACTGTAATTAATTCAGATTTTTCCTTTCACAAACGTCGAAAACGGTATTTTTTGAAAACTAAGAGTCGTAAAAAATACAAAAATATATTTTAAAATGTACAAGTAGGTAAAGCTTTACTTGTGAATTTTAAAATATATTTTTGTATTTCATATGATACCCCACTCGAGCTAGAAATGACAATTTGAAATTTTGTCCCCTCTATTAACTCTATTTACATTAATAATCATAATTTTATTTAAATTATTTTAAGTGTAATTAAGTTAAACATAATATAAAACTATTCCAAATTTCAAATCGATAGCATGAGTGATTGCTGAGATCATAGGCTGAGATATACAGGTGTGACAGACAGACAAAGTCGCACCATAAGGGTTTCTTTTTTTACCATTTTGGTATCAGAACCCCAAAGCCCTAAGCCTAAAGGACATCCTTTATATAGATCCTTTAGTTTTATGGGCATATTCATTCACATGAATATGCCCATAAAACTGAAAAACCTATCCCAAAGAAATACAATATGCAGGTCAAAATATAAAAAAGATTCTACTTCCCATAGAAACTGCATCTGCTGATAGCGCTTCTTGTATGAGAGGTCCAAATTTTTTTTTCGTATTTCGACATCTATTAGGAAAACTTGTACATCCTGCTCATGCCCTTTCTGTTACGCCTTGTAACTTTTAAAGTCATTCAAATAATTTTTCCTATTACACAAAATGCGCTATTTTTCTAGTTTCTCGGTAAATCATTTATTATTTTCGTCCTTCGTAAGAAAAAATAACTAAGAAGAAGATTCATATCCTTAAGGGTTGATAAACCTTCCCTTTTTGTCACAAGTAAGCACCGCGAATACGATAATGGCTTGGAAAAGATGAAGTAGAAGTACGAAGTCAGAAGAGCAATCAGTACTACTATACCTGCAGGAGGAATAAGAGGTAGGTATTATACTTACTGCTAGTAGCCCACAATCGTTTCAGAATGGCCACATCAACCATATGAAGCACTGCGCATACGATGACAGAAGCCAGGGCTGCGCGAGGGATGAAGTAGAAGTATGGGGTCAAAAGGGCCAGGGTCATCAGTACTATTATACCTGAGAACAACAGAGAACTTTGCAATAACTTTCATTCTTCCATGGCAACTCTTAAATGACATAAATATTTGAAAACTTTTCTAAAGCAGATTAAAGTGATAAGAAAACTAGGGTTGCTAAGAACAACTCAGAATTAAGTTATTTACTATCTTAATTACTTTCTGTTTGAATTTTAGGGTTTAAAAGCAACGATCTTAGTGCAAAATTTAATTAGGTATATTAAGAATAATTTAGTAAAACAAACACACAAATTGTTTGTGTTTGACTCAGGTAAGTATATTATCAAAGTACCTAAAGTGAAGAAACCTGAGCAAGCAATAAAAATAATACAAACACTTCTCTGAGTGTGGGGTCGTTTACATTCCATGACTTTTATTCCAGCAAGCCGACCGCGACCGCTCCAATACATTTGTAGCGGCGATGTGTCTTGCTTACCGCAGGCCCTGCCGTATATTATTAGCGGTGCCCCATCAGAAACCAACGACGACTTGGCCTAAATCAAGACTAATGCTTGATCCATCCCTAAGAACCTAAACGACCCACGTAACACGCTGCAAAAACATTACCACTAATGGCACGACTTCGCCCTTAAAAAAAAATACTCGTTTGAATCTTCATTGATTTGTAGATAAACTTCTCTCTGTGTTTTGCAAATTTAGGCGTGTTTTGAAACGATATAAGTAGGTCGTTATTCAAGAAATAAATATGAAAAAATATATGTTGATTATCCATGTTTAAGCTATAATTTGTACGTATATCTTTTCGACACAATTTAAAATTCCTTTTGAAAAAATAAATAAGCAAAGAGATTTTTCTTCCAAAATCACACTAAACTCGATATTTCTCATAGATGGATTTACAAAATTTTTGCAGGAAATTATTTTTTATAACTTCGATGTTAACCTGTACGTACCGTTTTGAAATCAGTCAATGTCTTGATACGTAAATCCTAATTTTTCTCATTCTGCACGACCAATTAGTCTGTACGACCATCGTAACAGCCACGTTGCAGAGCACTCTAATACGAACGTTATTGACGTGTACATGAGATCGACATTTGCATTGACGAGCATGTAGCTGCTAATTTTAGTGTGAGAAGCGTCTTAAGTCTTTAAAACAGTGAACGAGCGCAGTGAATATTTCACAATTTGAAAACCGCCACCGACTCTGACAGTAAACTATGATGCAAAATTTGAGATTTATGAAGTTTCCACTTTACTATGTGTGTACACTCCACAGTTCCCGCGTATTTGAAAAATTATATAGAGTCGGGAACATTTGTCTTGGCTCCAATTCCACCGAGCGCTGAACTGATCGCCGGATTAAAGCGGAACTCACAAACCAGCTCCTAATGTTATCGTTACAAAGCAATCCCTACACAATGGTATTGTCCTTAATTTGGGACGATAAAAGCTGCTGTAACGTTTGAACAAAGTTTAACGGAAATTAGGGTTGAGTTCAATAAGTAAGCGAATTACTTAACGAGTGTTTGAGATGCCATCAAACAAAACGAAACAGCCCTCAACAGAGACAAAGTGTCGTCCCGACAATTGTCCAAACATAATAACGTGAATTCTGACGATTTGTTACCGAGTGCCGTCCGCTTTTGTAATATTTTGAATGCTCCTGGAATTGTTTTGAACTTTCAACTCAGATCGGATAAAATTGTTCAAACTCCAATTTTGTGATTTGGCTTGGATGAAGCTCTGTGAAACTCGACTGTAATTGACTACCTATTTCCTAAAAACCCGCAGGGTTATTCTGGAATTCACCAAAAAGTTTTTTTTATACGAGAACTTTGATTCTACGTTATAGACCGTAAGGGCACTGCATGTTATCCTACGTCATCTAGTAGGTACACGAAATTTGCAACTTTGTAGCGATAGTAGTGGGCTAATAGGTCCACAAATCGTTGGTCTGCCAATCCGAAACCTGGCAGGTTTTGTACAGTTGGAGAGAAAAGTGGTTAAATGACAGATTACACGAATGAAATCTATTCGTAGAAATAGAAGGTACCTATACAAGTAAAAAACAACAGGTCTGCCTTGCATCCTCTTGGCGGTTTCGCTAGTTGGACCACGAATGTGGTCGGATGTGATTGGACCACAAATTTGGTCGGACTGGCGAAACTGCCAAGAGGATGCAAGGCAGACCTGTTGTTTTTTACTTATTTAGGTACCTTCTATTTCTACGAATAGATTTCATTCGTGTAATCTGTAATTTAACCACTTTTCTCTCCAACTGTACAAAACCTGCCAGGTTTCGGATTGACAGACCAACGATTTGTGGACCTATTAGCCCACTACTATCGCTACAAAGTTGCAAATTTCGTGTACTGGATGACGTAGGATAACATGCAGTGCCCTTACGGTCTATTAAAGAGAGCATCTACATTCAGTAGATAAATTAAATTGCATACCAATTAGTGAACAAAGTCACTAAATCCTGTTCAAATCACGTTGCAAACGCACAGCGCGACTGTTTTCAGGGTCACGACGTCAGTTTTAATTTGTTTTAAACTTCTACGGTGCTAATTCGAAGACTTTTACTAGCATAAAGCCCAGCTTGTAGCCTTTTGGGTGCTGACGCGTTGCTAACACAAGTTTGTGTTTAGTCTAGGCAACGAAGCGGATCGTTGTATGAAGACCCCCGCATTAAATCCTCAGTCGATAAAACTTTGCTGGAGTATTACACTATGTGAGACAAACCTTCTATAAAAAAATCCAAAAAAAAAAAACGGTACTTTTAATTTTTCCATACAAAAATTACAAAAAATGTATGAAAAAAGTAAAAGTACCGATTTTTTTTGGATTTTTTTATAGAAGGTTTGTCTCATATAGTTTTATACCCCAGCAAAGTTTCATCGACTGAGGATATAATGCGGGGGTCAACTGCTTCGTTGCCTACACTAGTTGTGCATTATGCTTTTTTTGTTCACAGAATAAAAGCAAAAGAAAATACCAATCTGAATGCAAGGGCTAAGTCCAACTACTTTCTGAGATACGACACCTTGAAAATGAAATGAAGGCTTACCAGTGTAAAATTCTGTGTCCTGATTCCTGACGCATAACTGACAGCACTCCGTGTAAAAGACTCACAGAATCAACAGCACGAATCACGTTCTAGCGCTACTAATCCTGAATCACGCAGCTTCGATCTTAATAATTTAAAGACTTACCAGTATCAAACACAGACTCCGAGTAGCACGAATCAGATTGTAAGCGCCCAGCGCTACTATTTCCTAAGTCATATGACTTTGTAACGGTTATTATGGTAAGTTACCTGTATAAAAGCCAGCACCTGGCGTCCTGACCCCTGACGCATCACTGACAGCACTCCGAGTGAAGGATCCATTCACAGGATAGGAGCGAAAGAAAGCACCAATCAGATTGCAAGCGCCCAGCGCTACTATTTCCTGAGTCGCGTCTAGGGTTTTACCTCGAGCTGTAAGTAAGAGTAAAATGGTTAAAAATATATGGAACAGAAACAACCTGCTTTGTATTGATTTTAAGCTTTGTATTGTTTTAACCAACGCAAGCAGTTCGGGAATAAATAAAATTGAATACAACATCGAAAAACTATTTAAGTAAACAAATATATTTAGGTTTATATTATTAGTAATGTTTCAGGGTTTTTAATGCTTTAGATCTTACATAGTTAAGTAAATAACATAAAGAAGGCCACCTATAAGACAGTAGTAATGGGTATGGGCGGTGGTGGCCACTTGCCATCAGCACAGAATAGGTAATAGTACTCCATCAGAAAGCTACGAGAGCGAGAAGCGAATTAACCTGTGGTAACTAAAGTAATAATGACATTTTACAAAGTCTTTTTAAGGTTGATTAGGTCGTTAAGCATTATTACATTGTAGTAACTTTACAACCAATGCTTACAAGTTTTAACAGCCCGCAATTTAGTTTTTACACACTAGGTATATAAAGATAGAGATATACTTGTTAAATGGAGAACGTTTTCTAACAAGATTTTAGGACTACTTTTATGATTTCAATTTATTTATATCATGGGATCAATTCTTGAATATAATTGAAATTGCAGATTAATAATAATAAATATCCACCCAAATGTTTTACATTTAGTATTTTCCTTCAAAAGCACGACGAGCAATCTAGAGCCTAGATGACCCAACTGTCACCTGCATTGAAGGTACTGTTGCCGATACTTGGATAGAACTGGAGGGTAAGCTTGGAGAGGACAGCCCTTCCTGTTAGGAAGTAGAAATTACACTTACCAAAAGCCTTAGCGACGGCAAGGCCGAAGGCACGACGACCAATCCCGAGCCAAGATGACCCAACGTGCTATCTGCATTGAAGGTGTACCCACGTAGAAATGTGGTATGGTAAAGCTGGGTTCGGGAGCCCTGGAGTTATATTTCCTGTTTTTATAATAGTTATTACACTTACTAAAAGCCTTAGCGATGGCATCGCTGGAAATGATCCCGACCAAAGGCACGGCGACCAATCCTGAGCCAAGGTGACCTAACATGTCACCTGCATTGAAGGTGATGTTGCCGACACTTGTGTAGAGCGGGGGTAAGGATGGAGTTGGGAGCCCTGGTGCTATATTTCCTGTTATTAGTAGTTATTACACTTACCAAAAGCCTTAGCGATCGCAACGTTGGATATGATCCCGACCAAAGGCACGACGACCAATCCCGAGCCAAGATGACCCAACATGTCACCTGCATTGAAAGTGCTGTTGCCGATACTTGTGAAGAACGGTGGTAAGGCTGGGGTGGGGAGCCCTGGTGTTATATTTCCTGTGGAAGGAAGGCAGTTTCCATATTAAAGGTAGCGTTTTTTAAAGTCTCTTCAACTCTTCAAACTCAAACTCTTCAACTTCAAAGGACTCGTTTCATATTACTATGTGACCCCGGCCATATCTTTGTACAGTTGTCAGTTGACTCTTAGATTATTAGAACTAATATATTTTCATTAACCGGCCATAATGGCAACACACAATATGGTGGGAAATGGCATTTGATGTGACCTTTGTGTGTAAAAACGCCAGCAATAAATATTCAAGATGTTTTCAGTTTTATTTTACTTAGTTGGACCGTGCCGTATCGCACGAATGAGTGGATTTTGATAATTTTTCTCGTTAAAACTAACGGATAAAGAACGAAAAGAGTTGACGGGTAAAACTAAGTATATGTTCGTCTTTTTTTCCAGCAGGTGAACATAGAGATGGCTGGAGATGAAACACCACCGCAAACATATGAAAAATGGTATATCACCCTTTAAGAATATGAATCTGCCAATGAAATAAAACTGAAAAACTTAACCAAGGAAAACAGTTCAAAATCTAAATGAAACAACTTCCTACAGCAACTTGATGGCGCAGTTTATATGGGAGATTCGAGAGATATACGTCGTACAAAATAACTCTGGATATGACCGTTAATGCGCAGAACTCAAAAAACTAGAACAAATTGGCAATAATCTGAAATAATAATATTGGCAATATCCTGAAATAAATATTTTTATTGTTTAAGTTTTAAGTGTTTCCGGTTACTCTCAGCAGTGTAGGTGTAATAGTTTATTGGCCTAAAAACTATGTAATAATAAACATTAACACTAAATATTAAGTTCATAGTTCAATGAAAAGTTAAAGAATTCTCCAAAACAAAATTTTGTAAAAAACCTACCAAGTGCGTGTCGGGCCACGCGCAGTAGAGGGTTCTGTAGTTTTTTAAGAATTTCAATCGCAAGGTAGGTTACGATTACGTATTTCATAACGTAAACTTTTTACCTCCTAATGCTTAGCGGGGTCCTAGCACCTGATTGCTATTTAATTTAAATTTTTATTATTTGCAGTTTTTCGACTATAGCTAAAGCCTACTTAGCTGTGATAGTTTTCCTTTTAATTTCACCATTTATGCTACTACTATGAATTTTGTCACATTTCCGTTAACAACCGTTTAGCTGGCAGGGGGGGAGGGGGGCACTCGACTCCAACAAAAAATTGCGCTATCAAGCTAAATATTTCGCAAAGGGAACCCTAAATCGAAAAACGATCTTTGCAGGCTCATATAATTTTTAAGACGTATCCAGCGACAATGAACACGATGGGTTAGACGAAAAAAAAAACATCACCCCCACTTTATTTGTAGGGGAAAAAAAAATTTTTTTTTTTTCAAGATTTTATGTTACCACTGTGTCGGCGAGGATGAAATGTATATCTGTACCATATTACAGCTTTCTAGTACTAAAGGTCTCTGAGCTAAGCCGCGGACAGACAGACAGACTGACTAACGAAACTATAAGGGTTCCTTGTTGACTACGGAACCCTTAACAGCAGGTGAAGAAAAGTTTATAGCAAGCCAATTTTGTAACAAATAATTACATATTGGAAGAAAATTAAAAAAAAATTGCGTTAATTTAAATCAACGCTTCATCTAAGCATTCGCATAGAATTTTCAGAAAGGGCGTTTATAAAAGGCGCAGCAAGGAATATAATACTTAAAAAAAAACAATTAAGTCTGCCATTTTTATTAACAATTCTCATAACTGTTATCTCTATTTCAATTAAAAGTTAATTTAGCTTAAACACTTAAGCGGTTTAGGGGTATTTCATAATTTCAGAGCCCTCGAATAAAACGATTTACAAAAAATATTTGGTATAGGTACTTTTAATCTTTTCATAAATGAGTACCTGGGCGACCGAGCTTCACTCTATAATAGCCGCCTCAACATTAAAATATCATCGGGTGAGCAAGTTATGCTACCCGCCAACAGATGGCGCTGTAGGTTTTTGTCTAAAAGGCAAATGCTTTAAAACACCGATAAAGCGAATTTTCTCAGACATGAGACCTAGCTAGATCGATTTTTCGCCCCTGTGATAAATTATGGTAAATTTCATCGAAATCGTTAGAGCCAGTTTCGAGAAACCGATTACAAATATATATATTTATAAATAGTTCCTGGGCGACCGAGCTATGCTCTGTATATGATTAAAATATCATCGGATGAGCAAGCTATGCTACTCAACAACAGATGGCGCTGTAAGTTTCTTGAACGCAACAAAACGCGCTAAGAAATATTAAAAAAGACGGTGAAAACGAATTTTCCCAGACATGAGACATAAAACCCCTGTATACTAAAAACCCCTGTATACTAAATTTCATCGAAATTGTTAGAGCCGTTTTCGAGAAACCGATTACAAATATATATATATATACAAATATTGCTCGTTTAATAAATAATAATTGCATTATAAATAATGCGGTTGAAAATAAGAATAGGTCAGTCGGGGCAAGTGCGCCGACGCCCAATAACTCGAAAACTATATTGAATATCATTTTACCATGTTGCTAAGACCATGAAACTGAACAACTTTTACAACATAGTACACAGGTAGGATTCGAACCTGCGTCTTCTCCGTCTTTGTAGATTTATCCGAACACAGGAAGTGTTAAAATAAAAAACATTTTGAACAACTTTTTCCCTTGAAACATGGGTAGGTACCAGACAAAATGGCTATCAACTGACGCAGTTTTTATGGAAAAAAATTTTTTTTTATTTCGACCTATGTTACTTGGGCAAAGTTGTTCACTTTCATGGCCTGAGTAACATGCTAATGTTCACTATTTCAATAGGACTTAATAGTCTAGGCAACGAAGCGTATCGTTGTATGGAGACCCCTGCATTAAATCCTCAGTCGATGAAACTTTGCTGGGGTATTACATTACATGAGACAAACCTTCTATAAAAAAATCCAAAAAACGGTACATAAAATTTTTCCATACAAAAATTACAAAAATGTATGAAACATTTTTTTGTAATATTTTATTGGATATTTTGAATTCACATTTAATTCATGATTCTTTATCATCCAGTCAAATAAAATCTGCCTGAGAAATTTATGTTGGGGTCAACAGAACTGCTTCGTTGCCGCGACACCGACCAAGGGTGTGAATCTGCCCATGAAACTGAACAACTTACCACTTCTTACTAAGGTACTACACGGACATACTCCACCTCCCATACGCCTCAAAAGCCGTCACAGTTTTATTAGAAACACCGTACCCCTCGAATCAGATCCATCAAAGGCTAGGAAAGAACTGTGGTCAAAAAGGTACCCCCCTGAAAGCCCATATATCCCCATTGCCGAAAAACTTACACCAGGACATGATCTTCCCTGGCCTATATGGAAGTCACTTAATAGACTGCGAGCGGGCGCTGGCAGGTGCGGAGAACTGAAGATGAGGTGGGGCTTCTCTGACAACGACAAGTGTGAATGCGGCATTTTGCAATCCATGACACACTTGCTTTCGTGCCCTACCTCCTCAGTTTCTTGCACCAAGGAGGACATTTTTGAAGGCAACCAAAGAGCTATTGCTGTAGCCACATTTTGGGCTAAGTTACTATAAAATCATTTGCCATTGATACGAAAAGAAGAAGAAGAAGACTAAGGTAACGATGACAGCATTCCTTGCAACTTCCACGTACCAGAAGCTCTTCTGGACGATGTGCGTAATTTGTCTACTTTAATTTATTTGTACAGTAAGCCGCACATCAGTCGCAACATTTTGACCTTGAACAGTTCTCTGGTTTCGGGGGCTTATAACGTAGCGCTGGTTCAACTTATACTGGTTTTGTTGCCACTTAGGTACTATTAATAAGACTCACCAGTTAATATAAGAGGGTCATTCTTGTCCTGATGTATAAAGAACGCCATAACAGCTGCCAAAAGGACGACAACAGCATTTCTTGCCACTCCCGCGAACCAGAAGCCCTTTTGGACGATCTGCGTCATTCGTCTACTCTTTTCGTCTTCTGGGTCTTTTAAATGAATGTCCTTCAAAGCCTGCAAATTCAAAATACTTTTTAAACACTTACTAAGTGTAGCGACAGACCGCGAATTTTTGTTAGTTGTTTGGTAGTGTTGTGACATTTTTTAAATAAAAACGAAGAAATAGATTATGTAAAAGAATTATGAATACATTATAATTATAATAAACTATTTAAATCTATTTTTTCGATTTTATTCACAATTTGCTCCGACGCGAAAATTCCGCGCTAGTGTGTCGACGGAATGATCCGTCGCTGAATTTCCGCAGGTGTCGCTACTCTTAGTTTATTATTGTATTATTTGTTTTTATTTATTGAAACACAAAAAGTCGTCACAAAATATAATTTAACTTGGACCTGATATGCGTATGCCCACCTTATTACAGAGGTCAAAAGCAACAACTTTTGTTCTACAACTTTCCTAACAACGCACGAAAAATTTTCAACTTCCCATACACAATGGGTCGGTCACGTGACCACTTTAGTATGGGGATTAATAAGGTGGACATACGTGGGACACTCAGAAATATTTGCGACACTAAAAAAAATTGTTCTACAGGTACATATATTTTTATTAAATCTTTTCAAAGTACTCTCCACCAGCCTCTATACAAAGATTCATGCGTCTGAACCAGTTTTCAAAACACTTTTTCCAGTCCGCCGTAGACACCTCGTTTACAGCCTGCTCGAACGCAGCCAGCGCATCTTCCGGCGACGAAAATTGTATCCCCTTGAGCTGATTTTTTATTTTTGGAAATAAAAAGAAGTCACACGGTGCTAGATCAGGGCTGTAAGGAGGGTGACCCAGGAGTTTGACTGGTGTGCTGTCCAGGAAGTCCCTCGTTTTGAGCGCGGTGTGTGCAGGCGCATTGTCGTGGTGGAGCAGTAGTCCGCGGAGCCCTGTGTTTGGTCGCTTGTTGCTCACAACAGAAAAAACTTCTGGTAAACATTTGGTAGTATACCATTCGGCGTTGATGCTTCTTTGATCTCGTAAGGGAATTGAGGCCAAGTGGCCAGTCAAATTAAAAAAGCTGGCGATCAAAATCTTCCCCCCGCTTCGAGATCGCTTCACTTTGGTAGGCGTTGGTTCATTTTAAAACACCCAAACTGTCGACTGGCGCTTGGTTTCTGGATCGTATTGATAAATCCAGGACTCATCACCTGTTACGATGTCGTAAACACGCCGAGACGAGCCTGCTTCAAATTTGTTCAGCATATCACGGCACCATTCCACCCGGGCCTGCTTCTGAGCGTCGGTGAGGTAGTGCGGCACCCAGCGCGATACTATCCTCCTCACGCGAAGATGCCCGTGTAGAATCTCGTGAACGCTTCCCGATCCAATCTTTAATATGTGCTGAATCTCCTGATATGTAATTCGCCTATTATCTTGGATTAAATTTTTCACTGCTAGCACGTTTTCTTCCGTAATAGCCGTCAAAGGGCGACCGCTTCTTTCTTCATCCCCCAAGGTTGGTCGACCGCGCCTAAATTCGTTATACCAACGATACACGGTTGCCTTGGAGGGGCCTTCATCCATAAATGCCATTTGAAGTCTATCGAACGATTCATCCGGTTTCAGGCGACACTTGAAATCGTAAAAAATCATAGCTCTAAAATGTTCCCGGCGCAGATCCATTTTTCAGTAAGACACGATACTTTGAATTGGCTCGCAAAAAATGTGGAGGGAAATTTTGAAAATGGAACACACATATTTTTACTTACAAGTAATCATATTTTCGAAAAAGATTCTGACCGGCCAGTCTCCCATATATAAAAACTATTTTTCGCAATACTTTCTGAGTGGCCTGGTACGCATATCAGGTCCAAAAAAATAACCTAGTAAGTACAGCCTTATTGGAATCCATGAGACTAGATTCATCTTCCAATCAAATATAGTCTCCTCCAAGCCTCAGGAAAGTTACACCTCCGAAGTACCTACACTCATTTGCATTGAGGATAATCGTCAATAGTAAAAAAATATAAGATACTTGTAATGGTGAATAAACAAAGTGTACAAATATTTCCTCATTCAAAAAAATTTACATTTTCCTTATTCTTGAAAATAGATATTAAGTAATTTATTCTTATAATTGTATATTCATATAATCATTCCATTGATATTTTAAATATTGTTGTGATTTTAATTTTATTTCTATTTCTTCATAATGTCTGTATTACGTTGTACGCCCGGAAAGGGCACACTGTTGTAACCAAAGATTTCGGACCTCCTTGCTTCGCTCGGAATAGATACCTTGCTAATTTATTTTAGTAGAGGATGACATCTGCCAACATGTCACAAACCCATCATCGATGATCCATAGAAAACATTCAAAATAACCTGTCAAATCCATAGAAAAACGCCTACACCACCTAGTGACGAATTATTTCTTTAATCCTCCTTCTAAGTACCTTTATTTTTCTGTGGTTGTAACTAAAACTGTTTTCTAAGACCTCATACTGTACAAAGTGAACAATAAAATTTATTCTATCCTATTCTATTCTATAGGTTGCGGCGTAGAAGTCCAAGGTGGTGACGGATGTGCAGAATTTAAAACATGAAGGAGGGAATGCCCGTCCGGAGCATGAATTACCTGAAACTTCAGCTAAGCCACGACACAGTTTCCAGAAAATAAGGTTCTTTGATAAATGTCTGCAAACCTCTCAGGTGGTAGCTCTACCTATGATCTGAACAACTTTCCCTAAGAAAAATAGGTCGAAATACAAAAAACATTTTTGGACCTCCCATACAAAATGTGCTATCACCTGATGCAGTTTCTATGGGAGTTTTCAACGTCCCATAGAAAAAGAAATTTCGACCCTAAGCTCCCTAAGGAAAGTTATTCAGATTCATGGGTAGAGCAACCACCTGTATACTTAGTAATCTAAGGACACAGTTCCACTATGGTTCCTTTCCTCATCCTATTATCCATTCTACAAGACCGGTTTTTACAGGGAAGTAAGTTAAGGTCGCCATGTTGCTTTACTTACATACTGTTTTCTCCTCTACCTACCATGTTTGAGAACTATAGTTAGTCGTAGTTTGACAATCAGGGAGTGTTTGCTTTACTCCGAAGTTCCGACCACTTGCAGCGTCCCGACGCAAGCTGCCTTGATTTATAGACTTCATTATGCTACCAACTGTTACAAACTGTTGTTGGCAATACGCGAGAAGATAAGCTAGAAATTGAGTTCTAAGTGCTAAGCGTTGATTGGATATTGCTTTTTTACACGGCTGCGTTAAGCCAAAAGTAAGTGTAATGTGTGAGGCAGTCTATGTGGGTATGTAAGCAAATATCGGATGTACCCACAGAACAACGATAGGGCCACTTCGCCTGCGCGCGCACCCCCCCATAGAAGCGAATATAGTAAAAAAATATGGTTCCTTATTGAAGAGTTATACTATCCAATTTTTGTAGGCGCTTATTTTGAATGCACATCATAAACACATTCGTTGCCATAGAGACGCTGTCACTGGTTTTTTGCATCTTACTCTCTCGCAATAATAGTACTATGTTTATCGCACTCAAATGACGCTAGTAGTGTGGGTGCGGAAAACGTGTTAGTTTTAGTAAATGGTGACACTGATTTGTATTGAATGACATAAAAAATTCGTCTCTAGATGTAGAGCAAGACGCATGCGCTTCAGAGCTCTGTGGATGTACCACTCTAGCACCTAAACTACTGGGTGGATTTAATAGTTATTTATTAGTCATTATTTTAATGTTAAGGATCTTGCGGTGGTTATAGGATATATCACAATTGTAAGGGTGCGTTACACTATAAAATAAAGTTGATAATATTATGCATGACTATCGTAGGTAGTTAATAAACTAATGGAGCGATTCCCATGAACAAGGTATTTTCTGAATTCGTGGTAACCACGTTAGTGACACACGGTATATAAAAAATATAAGGGTGCGTTATGACGCAACGCCGAAACGCGTGGAACGCCGAAAGTAGTCGACCATTATCAGAAAATGAGTTATCATTTGTATTGTGATGGCCAAAAGAGTATAGCTATGTAAAAAATATAAGGGTGCGTCATAGGGCAGGTTTCATTAAAAATGACAGATTATTTTTTTCTAAATGGGTTATAATTTCGAATCTCTATGAACGTAAGAGGAAAACACTTGATGAGTGAACAAATAAAGCCATGTAAAAAAGTTATAATGGTGCGTAATAACGCAAGATTATTTCTGCTAAATGGGGTATAACTTCGAATCATCATGACCGTAAGACAAAATACTACATCGAAATATTGAAATCGCATCAAAGTGCAGAAGGTATTAAACTAAAAACACAATACAATATTTAATAAACAACCTTAAAGCCCCAAAAAATATGTTAGTAAAAAATTAATAGTAGTAAATAAATGGAAGAATGACACTGCTAAACAATATTTTTGTCGCATTCGGAGGCCAATGAATAAGATGGATTTAACATTTTAGTCCCGTGTGGTGCCGGCAAAGAATAGTACCAACCCATACATACTCGTACCCGTGGGTGTCGTAAGAGTCGACTAAGGGTTAACTGGAGGATGGGCAGCAGCATCCTCCTTTGTATCTAACATCTTACTTACTGCGGTCACCTACAACCGCGGTCCATAGTGCCAGCCGTAACGCTAACAAGCGAGGTGACAATGGTGCTTCCCCTCCACATTTTTCCAGCAAAAGCTAGAATTCTGGAGGGAGCTCCCTGTCCTGTAGTGGACGTTCATGTGATGTTATGATGATGATGATGATGAACATTTTAGCAATCGATATCCCCGGTTACCTCGTTCAAGATCAAGCTATATCGTGCACTGGCCTCCGACTACTGCGACAAAAATATTGTTTGGTAGGGTCATTCGTCTGTTTATTTACTACTCTTACGTCAGCAGTCGTGTTTTAGTTTTTAACTTAATTTTTTATTATAGTCAATGTGCAAATCTTTAATATCAAGTTGTTTACGTAAAGGGGAAAAAAGCGGTTGCAGAGCAAAGGTGGTGCTACTTAAAAAAATATATTTATGGCATCACTAATACAAAACTTTTCATCACAAAACCTTTCACGGTAATATGGGGTAGTCCCATATTTTATAACCCCACATCATGGCTTAGTTATCATTAATAGCTTTAAATTGGTAAAGTGCTTAAAGTGGCCGTTACCAATACAAAATTAATGTTAGACACATGATATCGAAGACTTTTTTGTAGATATTGATGTCTTCTATAAAACTATAGTACAACACTTCGCTTTATTGTCAATAGTTTCCGCAGAGAACGTGATGTAAAGATTTTTTTTTGTCCTTTTTCACACCTTGGGTTACATTATCGACGTTTTCAGACGGATCTTTAACTTTTTTTTTTTAATATTCTATTTCCCATGTACATCAAGGTTAATGTAGGATTCGAATGCTGAAAGAATTTTTCAAATCGGTTCAGTAGTTTCAGAGCCTATTAAATGCAAACAAACAACAAAATACAAAACAAACAAACTAAAAATGAAATTTTTCCTCTTTATAATATTACATATTATTATAGTGTTGATGTGAATAGTGTAGATAAGCTTAGCTATGATGTGGTGGGTTTTAAGCTGACTATCCCATATTTTCGCAAAAATGAGCAATACTAATGAAAATATTTGTATTTGTGACTAGTAAATTTATTTAAAGCTTGACACTCGCTGTGTGATTTTGGCTCGCACAACATTATATGGAAAGACTTAAGTGATTTTCGAATCAACAAGCGACATACTGAAAAAAGTGTAACATAAGAGTACACAAGGGTTTATTTTTTCATTACTAATTTACAGAAACCATTTGGATAAGACACGTTTTATAGCGTTCTGCTAAGTGAATACAGTAAAAGACTGAAGTACACCTACAGGTCAAATGAACATTGTGGCAAAGTTGTCTCCAGTTTCCTTAGTTAGGTACAGTCAGGATCACGTCAGGCTTGACACATCGGACTTCATACCGCACTTATTTTAGTCAGCGTAGCGACAGAAATCGCACTTCGAGTACCTAGCTTGACCTACTAGTGACTGACAATCTTATGTATGAAAAAAGATTTCGTATATAAGGCCCTAATGTACTACCTTATTATTTTATTGTATGTATTTTGTTAGAGTTAATTTATAATTATAATTATTATCTGTTTACTTCAAATAGGAGCATGATTTGTAAATTAGAGCGTTCCACTCGCCATCAACCTACAGTAGTTTGGCGAGACTTTAATCTAATGTAATTATGATGAATAAAAATAGTAAAAATAATTTTTGTGTGTTACTTAGACTATGATACTGAACAATTTTCCCCAAGGGACATAGGTCAAAATACGTATTTAAATTGCATCAGCTGATAGCGCATTTTGTATGGGAGGGCGTTGGTTTTCGTACTTCGACCTAAGTTTCGTGGGAGAACTTGTTCAATTTCATGTACTAAATAACATGTTAAAATTATGTTCACTATTCCTATTTTTTATGTAGCATGTAGAGTGACCTACTGTTGGGCAAAAGCCTTCCCTCAATCTGTTCTGTCTCTGCACGTTCTCTAAAAAGTTGTTCAAATCGCGCCATCGTCTCCGAGGTCGGCCTAGTAATATGCGTGGATAAAAAAAAATTCTTGTGGTACAACTAGACGACTTGGTAGGATAAATTGTGGCTACTGAACCCGATACTGGTACCTAATGAAGATTCACAATGCAGTAGGTAAAAAAAAATTACAAGCAAAGCGATGCGGATATGACCCCTACTTCTAAAGCTTAGACCCCTACTTATAAAATTTAATCGCTCTAAGACCTGATCCAAAATAATTATGTGAAATAACAAAAAAAAAACCGGCCAAGTGCGAGTCGGACTCGCGCCCTAAGGGTACCGTACCTATCTACCATATAATATACTAAAAGCTTTAGCTCTTTGACTTTAAAAACTCCGCGACCATCCAACTTGAAGTTTTTAAAACGGGAGCTCACCTTAATTGGTTACTATTAGTTGTGAGAAAAAATTAAATATTTAATGATTTTAGACTTTTCCCTTCATTTTTGAGACCTAGCTGCGAAATTTCATAATTTTAGGTAAACGGGAAGAACCCTGTAGGTTTTGCATAAATGTATGGAGATGAGGACATAAAAAGCCATATCTTTTGATTGCGTCGTTGTAAAAAATTGAAATTTTCAGATCTTGTGTAGTTTATAGACCTTAATATTCGTTATCAATTTCAACCTAATACCTGCAACCGTTCGTAAGAAAAGTCGACGTACTAACAGACTTGCGTCTCATGGTGTTGAAATAATAGGGTAAATGTACCAGTTTTGGTTATGACCAAAACTTAAAATATTTAAAAAATTGATGTTGCCTTTTACGTTCAACGTGATATAGTTTAACGGGCATTTTTGTGCTGCATAACAATATTCATCATGCAGAAATAATATGAAATAATGAATCATTAATCAACTTTATTTCAAATATAGGATACTTCATGCAGCTACCTTAATTCATGGTAAATTTTCAAAATTATCTATTAACTAGGACAGTACGTTCAACTTTTTTAGATATTTATTATACATATAGAAGAAGATGCATAGAATAGCAACATCACTTGCATTAATATTTTTTTAAGGTACAGGTACAAACATAGAAACATACATACTACTTTTTATTTAAGGTGCACGTACAAACATAAAAAATATAAACTTACATACTTTTTTTATTTAAGGTATATTTACAAAGTTATTCTTCATCCATCAGAAGAAGAATCATAACTTATATATGATTCATTTTCATATAGGTAGTAAAAACATAAAAATAAACTGAACTCATAAAAATCACAGGTGATTAATGATTCATTATTTAATATCATTTCTACATGATAAATATTGTTATGCAGCATAAAAATGCCCGTTAAACTGTATCACGTTGAACGTAAAAGGCAACATCACTTTTTTCAATATTTGAAGAAATGACCAAAACTGGTACATTTACCCTATTATTTCAACCTATACATTGATATAAATTCAGAACAAGATGTTATTTTACTCTTGTCTGAAGTTCCGCCTTAACAAGTTCTATCGACATTTGTCCATAAGTTGAACGTCAAACTAATCACACACACGTCAAACAAATTTGTTCACAAAAAGCAAAAGCATCGGCCGGATATATGTCGCTATTGGTTGATGACTCGCCCAGTAAGCAAAGGCGCGCGATATTTAAATTGCAATTATGCTTATCTCAGCCATTTTTGAGGATTCCGGGACCCGGGACATACTCGTACACTCCTATTCCGGAACTATCTCGGTGAGTCTCGGCCATCTGGCAACCCTATCTTAGCTGGTTGTGGCATTAGAATTATGAGTCTCACATACCTAATTGGGCGACTCCAGCAATCAATTGCACAATCCCACCGATAAAACAGAGCAGTACGGCGAAGTCTGGATTAGTATCGACGGTGTAGGTGAACGTGAGAAGGGACAGTAGTGCGGTGGGTCCAATGTTGATTTGAGGACAGGTACCCATGATGGCGTATACGAAAATTATCTATTAACTAGGACAGTACGTTCAACTTTTTTAGATATTTATTATACATATAGAAGAAGATGCATAGAATAGCAACATCACTTGCATTAATATTTTTTTAAGGTACAGGTACAAACATAGAAACATACATACTACTTTTTATTTAAGGTGCACGTACAAACATAAAAAATATAAACTTACATACTTTTTTTATTTAAGGTATATTTACAAAGTTATTCTTCATGCATCAGAAGAAGAATCATAACTTATATATGATTCATTTTCATATAGGTAGTAAAAACATAAAAATAAACTGAACTCATAAAAATCACAGGTGATTAATGATTCATTATTTAATATCATTTCTACATGATAAATATTGTTATGCAGCATAAAAATGCCCGTTAAACTGTATCACGTTGAACGTAAAAGGCAACATCACTTTTTTCAATATTTGAAGAAATGACCAAAACTGGTACATTTACCCTATTATTTCAACCTATACGGGTTGTTATCTCCAAATGTGTCTCTTTCGATGAGTAAACGTTTCGATCTGCCACCTTATGATGTAATTTTCGATCAAAATAGCGACACGAAGATCTGATCTGATTCTGATCCGCCACTTTGTGAGATAGGGTTTCGTGCAACGGGAGCTTAGTCGTGGCTGACCAGAAAAACTGCCAAGCTGAAGGCAGGCAACCTATATATTCATGAACGGCACGTCTAGTGCAATCGATCTGCATAAGTTTCATCGTGCCACCTGATGAGGTAATTGACCCCATTTTTGGGGCTCACAAAACATGGCTGATCTTGAAACCTGCCAGGTTTTTGGCTGGCAACCTATGCGGGTTGTTATCTCCAAATGTGTCTCTTTCAATGAGTAAACGTTTTGATCTGCCACCTTATGATGTAATTTTCGATCAAAATAGCGATACGACGACGAAACAAATAAAAGTTCTTCCAGGATATGCGATGGCAACCTACTAAAATCCAGTGTTCCTAAGTAGTATCTATCACTACATTACATTTCTGCTCTGCCACCTTGTGAGGTAGGGTTTCATGCAACGGGAGCTTGGTCTATACATTTTTCTTATTACTTATGTGCTTTTGAAATCCCTAAGTGTAGTGATAATTAAGGGAAAGTTAAGCGTGTAACATTATTTCAAGAATGCATTCTGAGGCGCCAACATGGCGCAGGGCGCCGATATGATGGACGTGCACAATCTTGGAGGCAAGAGACCTCAAATCCGCCACTGAGTGCAGGCCCGGCTCGATTACTATGTTCAGCTGCGGACGTCGCGTCTTTCTGCTGCTATAGTGATCACGATGAGTTATTAACATATTATGTACGTCTACAAGATTGTATTATTAACCTGTTATGTATGGGTATATATATATAAGATTACGGACTTTTTGGCAGGAACTCGGCGTGGGCTCTTGCCTGCTCGGTTGAAATTCTTGTTGTTTGTGTATGTAGTGATTTTGTGGATACTCGTAATAAAGATAGTGTTTTATGCAGTAAATTTGCTACGGAGTGCACAGCTGATGAAGAAAGTTTTCAAGCGATCTCGTGTTTGGACCCAGTTTGTGTTGTCTCAAAAAGTCGTGGACATTTCCTTCGTAAAGTCCACTATCGCTTTACGGGGGGAGCAATGAACAATTTCCCCACTCGACACTGGCGGTTCGCCATATTTTTAACTTCTATAAAAGTGAAGAAATTACAAAAATTGAACAATGTTCTACAACACGACACTGGCAGAAATGTCCCCAAATATGGGTTGACGATTGCCAAATAAATAAAAAAAATATATAAGATTACATCGAATGAAAACGTACCTTCATTCCCATCAAGATGATACAGCAGACTAGGCTTAGTAGCGTATCGTGCATTCTCGTTTCACTTATATGGCTGAAGACTCCTTCCCATGTTGATAGGAAACTTTCCGAGCTAAACTTGAGTCCTAATAGCCCCTTCAGTTGAGAAGAGGCTATAGTTATCGCGGCAGCAGATGTAAATCCTGATACAACTGGCAATGAAACGAATTCCACGAGGAAACCTGAAACAGGAAAGAAGTCATGTTGATTTGAGGATTGTGGCCAGAAAGGCCCGTGTATTTCTGGCTAAGAATAGTACTAGCACATCTTTTCCCGTGGGTGTCTTAAAAGGTGACTAATAGATTTTTCAAGAACTAGGAGAAAGACATCAGCGTCCATCAGCGTATTTACTGCACCAACCATCGCGGTCTAATATGCAAGCCGCAAAGTATTGTGACTTGGGCACGTCCACTCCAAAACGTGTCATACCTACATTGGCACTGAGATATTCTGGAGAGAGCTTCCTATACAGCAGTAGATTATTTATAGATGTTATGATTTTGATGACGACTGGTCATTAATTCTAGATGACCTTAGCACGTTAACGATTTGTGCAACAGGGTCTAGCAATTAGCATATCCAAAGTAGGGACAACGTAAGAAGTCTATTATGATCCTTAACACCAACAAACAGAGTTTATTTTACTTTGCAGGTCATAATTTTTCATACGTTTGACAGCTGTCACAAAGGACCTATTACGATGGCCTTACTTTAAATCGGATACTTCAGCAAAAGCAACATAAGTAAGCACAACAGAGCAGTTCATAGAAGTCTATACATGGTGTTAATTTAATTGCGTGCCATAGCTTAGGGGGTGGTTCAGTAACAATAAAAAAATCCTGCTCAAAAAAAATTAAAAGTTAGTTTGTCAATGGATTGAAACTAATCTAACGCGGAGGGCAATGTCCCGGAGCACCGCGCTATCAAAAGCGCGCGAAAGAGTTTCAGTTATTGTATGTGCCTGTATGTGCCTACCTTATCCACTTATTCTCGCGCGCTGGTTCGATGATAGCGCGGTGCTCCGTCCGGGTCATTGCCTTCCACGTTAGTCAAGTTTCAATGGAGTTTTAGTTTTTTTTAGTAGGATTTTTTTTTGCCTATGGCACGCAATTCAATTAACACCATGAATATTGGCATAGATAGTAACGGCGTACCTATGTAAACTTGAGTTAAGTAGAGACTGACCAAGTTCCGAAACCCGGGTCACGTGGTATTACTCTACCGATTTGAGTACGCCAATGGCTGTCAGGATTCAATGCCAATGCAATAATACTACCTTGTAAATTAGCAACTGTTTACTTAATTGCATAGATAATTTGAGAATTTTTGTATGATGAGTTCTTACAGGATAATGTTGATTTCAGAACTGACCAGACGAGAAAGGCCGTTGATCCTAATCCTAGCTTGGACTTAATGCATTATTATACAACGGGCCTCACATACCCAACTACCCAACTCCTGCAATCAATTGCATGATTTCGGCAACAAAACAGAGCTATTGCTCTTCCATTGCCGTATTCGGCGAAATCTGGATAAGGGTTGAATTATTCGTGAATGCAATAGTGCGATGAAACCTGCAATGATTTCAGGAAGCATGTGCACAGGGGAAAGACCGATGATCTTAGCTTAGGGTTGCCAGATTTGCTGGGTCGAATACTGAGACCAAAAACAAGACCATTTATGAAGAAAGAATCACATCTTTATAAGTCTTAAAAATCAATTTTTTTTGGCCATAAGGGCCGCCTAACATTGATATAAATTCAGAGCAAGATGTTATTTTACTCTTGTCTGAAGTTCCGCCTTAACAAGTTCTATCGACATTTGTCCATAAGTTGAACGTCAAACTAATCACACACACGTCAAACAAATTTGTTCACAAAAAGCAAAAGCATCGGCCGGATATATGTCGCTATTGGTTGATGACTCGCCCAGTAAGCAAAGGCGCGCGATATTTAAATTGCAATTATGCTTATCTCAGCCATTTTTGAGGATTCCGGGACCCGGGACATACTCGTACACTCCTATTCCGGAACTATCTCGGTGAGTCTCGGCCATCTGGCAACCCTATCTTAGCTGGTTGTGGCATTAGAATTATGAGTCTCACATACCTAATTGGGCGACTCCAGCAATCAATTGCACAATCCCACCGATAAAACAGAGCAGTACGGCGAAGTCTGGATTAGTATCGACGGTGTAGGTGAACGTGAGTAGGGACAGTAGTGCGGTGGGGCCAATGTTGATTTGAGGACAGGTACCCATAATGGCGTATACAAAACCGCCGGCGAAGGATGCGTACAGGCCATACTGGAAAAGAAAATACAAATGTAAGATCTATTTTTTTTTTCGTTTATTTCAACGCTGACCAACACATTTTGCAGCTATGTCAAAAGCAATTGGTTAAAGCTGTCAGAAAAAAACGAGTTTGTAAAATAATGTTATTCTCTCCGTCAAACCTACTCTAGTTTTAGTGTCATGGCTGCAAAATGTGTCGGTAAGCGTTGGAATAACAAATAACGAAAAATAATCCTGGAAAACAGGATTCAAAAGGTACAAGTAAACAGGACGAAATCACTGGGATTTGTTGTCAAAATTGGCGTACCTCAAGGGACCATATTAGGGCCATTTTTATTCCTTATTTATATTAATGACCTTCCTTCTGTGGTGAAGAATCTGTCAAAGATTGTGTTATTTGCTGATGATACTTCATTAATATTCAATGTAAGTAGGAAATCACAAAATTATAACGAAGTCAATGATGCACTTGGACAGATTCATGCATGGTTTACTGTTAACAATCTAGTCCTAAACGCCAAAAAAACTAAATGTATAAAATTTGCACTACCAAATGTAAGGTCTACTTCACATAACATACTCGTAGTATTGAATAATGAACCATTAGATTTTGTAAATAGTACAGTTTTCTTAGGGTTAACACTAGACTCTAAACTTCAATGGGGCCCTCATATAACGACTCTTTCTGGTCGATTGAGCTCGGCTGCATATGCTGTTAGAAAAATCAGACAACTTACTGATGTAGCTACTGCAAGGCTGGTTTACTTTAGTTACTTCCATAGCATTATGTCTTATGGCATACTGCTTTGGGGCCGAGCAGCTGATATACATTCAATATTCGTTTTACAAAAGAGGGCTATAAGAGCAATTTATTGCCTGAAGACTCGTGATTCCTTGAGAGAACTGTTCAAGGAAATCAACATTATGACAGTGCCATGCCAGTATATCTATGAAAATATAATGTATGCTAGAAAGAACATTCATCAATTACCTAAAATTTGTGACAGGCATAATTTTAATACTAGAAATAAGCACAAAATTGATCAACCATATACTAGATTAACTAAAGTCAATACATCTTTCGTTGGTCTATGTATACGATACTACAACAAAATACCTGACAATATAGTGCAATTACCTGAGAAAAAGTTTAAAGAATTTGTAAAGCAAACGTTATGTAAAAAAGCTTACTATAGATTGGATGACTATATGAATGACAAAGAGGTGTGGTGCTCTGATATTCCAGGGAAACACAAGAAACATATTGTAAAAAGCCGACTCTTAAAGTAGGCCGTGCTGCAGTGGTTTCTTGCCGTTTCTTTTACGCTGCCATAACACGATCCGAAACGGCGTAGACTCGCTCTATTTGCATTGTATTCTGCATGACATTCAATAAGTATTCTGTAAAGAATCTACATTGAATAAAATTATCTGAATCTGAATCTGAATCTAATAATATAACTCCTGAGTCTTCATGATGTAAATGTCTTGTGTTGTAACCTTTGTATTACCGCAATAAAGACGTGTGCTTGTCTATTGGCTAGTTATAAAGTTAGAAAAAGCACGAAGACGCAGAAGCAGCTAAGCTACTTTTTCACCATAAACAATCATTCATGAAATTCCTGTTTTCATAATTAAGAACTAAGTACTAGTTTTCTAGCCTAGTACGTACAAGGACCTACCAGTAAACCTAATTGAAAAAACCGGCCAAGTGCGAGTCGGACTCACGCACTGAGGGTTCCGTACCACCACATAAACATAATTGTATTAGTTGAAATTTCAGTAAGTTAATGTGCTAGATTTTTTGAGTCCGGCACGCGCTTGACCAAATTTTATTATTTGTTGTTATTTTATAGCCTATGCCCTATAAACATACCAATTTTCAAGTTTGTAAGTGTTCCCGTTTTTAAATAGAACTAAAACAAAAATCACCTCAGCAACCATCCAACTTGACCCCTCTCTTATATGAATGTTCTTGAAACGGGAGCTCACCACAATTGGTTACCATTAGTTGTGAGAAAAGTTGTAATATTTAATGATTTCAGACTTTTACCATTATTTGTACTGTGAGACCTAGCTTCTTGCCAAATTTCATAATTTTTGGTCAACGGGAAGTACCCTGTAGGTTTTGCATTTTTGAATAAATGTATGGAGATAAGGACATAAAATGCCATATCTTTTGATTGCGTCGTTGTAAAAAATTTAAATTTTCAGATCTTGTGTGGTTCATGGATCCTAATATATGGTATTAATTTCAACCTGATACCTTTACCCGTTCGTGAGATAAAGGGTCTTGACAGACAGACAGACAGACAGACAGACGGACAACAAAGTGATCCTATAAGGGTTCCGTTTTTTTCTTTTGAGGTACGGAACCCTAAAAATGAAATTTTCAGATCTTGTGTGGTTCATGGATCCTAATATATGGTATTAATTTCAACCTGATACCTTTACCCGTTCGTGAGATAAAGGGTCTTGACAGACAGACAGACGGACAACAAAGTGATCCTATAAGGGTTCCGTTTTTTTCAACAAGTTTGTACAACAATGTTATTCTTTTCGTTAAATATACTTTGGTTTTATTGTCATGGCTGCAAAATGTGTCGGTAAGCGTTGGAATAACCAATACGAGTAACCAAAAATAATAATATAACTCTGAGTCTTGATGATGTAAATGTCTTGTGTTGTCGACCTTTCTATTAACGCAATAAGGACGTTTGCTTGTCTATTGGCTAGTTATAAAGTTAGAAAAAGCACAAAGACGCAGAAGCAGCTAAGCTAGTTTTTTACCATAAACAGTCATTCATAAAATTCCTGTTTTCATAATTAAGAACTAAGTACTAGTTTTCTAGCCTAGTACGTACAAGGACCTACCAGTAAACCTAAGACTGAAAGTATGAGAAAAAAGTCAGCATTTTTTCGATATTGGTTTTGGTCTAGAAGGCGTTGTTTCTAATCACGAGTAAAACAGTTAGTTCCAATATTTATAGTACAATCGGCTGCACGATAATGGTAACATTTTGAGCTTGAACTGGTCTGGTTTCGGGGGTTTGTAGCGTAGCGCTGGTTCGGATTATACTAAGCCTATAGACGAGTGGCTTGCAACATTTTGTCATCAAGGTGTTTTTTAATTAGACCCAAATATTGTTAGGGTTACCTCAAGCACCTAAATGAATACTATTGGTGTTATTTTTTTACATTTTTATTCGCTAGTTTTCGAGAAAAATCCTAAAAACAATACCGCTAAATATCGTAAAATGAACACTCCGTATCAGCACAGGCCGCAACACGAAGTCGTGAGCCAATCACGCGCTAGGCGAGTGCGTGGTTCGGGTGATTTCGGCTCGGTTTCGGCAAAGAGATTTGAACCTCGCTACGCTCGGTCATAGAGGGTTCCGAAAAGTGTTGGCTATAGCTTGACTTTTTACTCATGTTAAGAGTCATATTAGAAAAAAAGAGATAAACATGTTTATGATTATCTACTTTCAAACGTCGCTGTAACGCTTTTTGACCAGCTAGAGATGTGCAGGCACTCGATATGACGAGTGCGATAATGTAGTATTTCGACTTTTTTAAAACGAAAGTATTAACATTCACACATTAAATATTGACGAGGCTTTGAGCAGATGTTAGACGCTCATGATGAATTCAAAATTTTGTGACTTTTAAAAAAATCGTCTTGAATTCTAATGTTTTGTATGCTATTTATAATAATGATCTTTGAAGAGAAATCAAATGAATAGAACCAACATTTGTCGTTGCACTTATGTTTATAAAAGCGCACCCCGAACAATTCATACATCAAGCGCGAAACCACAAATCGTCAGAATTTGAAAATGACAGAGACTTACGCACGTCCACGCAGTACAATTACTAGGCTCGATCAAGCGCGAAACCACAAATCGTCAGAATTTGAAAATGACAGAGACTTACGCACGTCCACGCAGTACAACTAGGCTCGATAAAGAACCCGGCAATCGCGCGGGCGCGGGTCGTGTATGGTGAAGGAGTCTATTCCAAGGGGTGCGTAGAGTGTCTTTTTCGCATTTCTGTATTTATAGTTAATATTATAAAAAAAAAGGAATTTATCAGAAATGAATTAAGCTGCTTTATTTATTCTCTCATTTAATTCAAATGAAGAGTAAATGAATAAAATTACAGAACGTTACGAAGCATATTTAAAAAGTTATGAATCTACTAATAAAGTTACCTACTACCTAAAATAAAATTACAGAACGTTACGAAGTATATTTAAAAAGTTATGAATCTACTAATAAAGTTACCTACTACCTAATAATAACTCTTATTTTCGTCACCATTTTCACTCAAGTCTCTCTGCAAGTGTTGTTTATTTAGTAGTTTTATTGCCTAGTTGCAATGCCGCTGCTATGCAGTTCTACTTTATCTTTAAAACTTGAAGGGACCTGAAAATAAATAAATATTGACTACCGATGATATGGTACAGTCAAAAGTATGTCAAGCTTGACACATTGGACGGTGTACCGATCTTATTTCAATTCCTGTAGAAGCTAAAATCACGCTTGTAACACTCACGAGTTGTTTAGTGATAAAATAGCCTACAACAGATTAGCATGGTGTCAGGGCATGAAGACCCTATGTACCTATTGGTGATGCCAATCATTACTCCGAGTAAGATGTTTTTAAAATAAACATTATTGAACACCCTGTATTATACAAGTTTTGTCATTCGTTTATTTGACACAGAATTTGAAATAATGTCTTTTAAATCAATTAATTTAATAATAATAAAATCACACATTTCCTGAAATTTGCAAAGGTCAATACTTTTTTTCACGGAGACCGATTTTTTTTGGTGCCATAGCAAAAGACTTTAGTGATGATTAGGTCTATTATTTGACATAGGTTTCACTTATGTACAATACTTTTCAAATTTTTTGGCTAGAGGTCTAGGGAAGAGTCGCATTGTCTTTGGTGATAATGTTTATTATTAAATATATTTTACTAACAAATAGCAATATATTGATGAGTTAAACAACACAACGGAACCCTAAATCTACCAAGTCCGACACGCACTTGGCCAGTTTTTATATTACTCGGTAGATTAACATGAAGCGATATAACCATTTATCGATAACCACTATTTACATCTCTAATGGTGGATAATCACAAAGAGATTTTAACCTCGCTGCGCTCGGTCATAGAGGGATTTGAAGGCTTGTCAAGTGTTGCACTTTTGAAACGTCAAGTTGGAACCAGTTTTGTTTTGGTTCTTTTTACACTTCTGCTAATTTAAAAAGTTATCTGAATGTTCTCTTGACAACTAGTATGAAGTTGTCTTTACTTTCAGTCGTATAAGAAACTATTTGTTGTGATCATGTTGTGAGAGAAGCGGCTCTGTAGTTTTTATAATTTTACTGTTATTAAAATACTTATATGTAATCAAATAAGTGTTGTACACAAAAGCCTAAATGCTGAACAATACATAAATCGTACCGGCATGCGGACTTCATTCTTCTAAGAAACAGGACATCGAAGAATTCTTATGCTTTCATTTGTAAGTAATATTTAAAAGCTTATTTTTGCAAAAAAATGTGTAATACTCATTAAAGTGACAACAAATTATATTAAAGATTAGGTAAATAAATTTAAAAAAACCTTCCGCAAAGAAATATACTGCAAATTACAAGAAAAATTCAAGAATATCTACATAACGCGAATGATTTAGATTATCCACCATTAGAGATGTAAATAGTGGTTATCGATAATGTCTAAAAAGTTATCAAATTAAATCAGATGCTCACTTCATAATTCTAGTACGGTCTCTGTAAATGGTTATATCGCTACATGTTAATCTACCGAGTAATATAAAAACTGGCCAAGTGCGTGTCTTACTTGGCAGATTTAGGTTTCCGTTGTGTTGCCTAATTCATCAATATATTGCTATTTGTTAGTAAAATATATGTAATAATAAACATTATCACCAAAGACAATGCGACACTTCCCTAGACCTCTAGCCAAAAATTTGAAAAGTGTTGTACATAAGTGAAGCCTATGTCAAATAATTGACCTAATCATCACTAACGTATTTTACTATGGCACCAAAAAATCGGTCTCCGTGAAAAAAAGTAATGACGTTGCAAATTTCACGAAATGTGTGATTTTATTATTATTAAATTAATTGATTTAAAAGACATAATTTCAACTTCTGTGTCAAATAAACGAATGACAAAACATGTATAATACAGGGTGTTCAAATAATGTTTATTTTAAAAACATCTTACTCGGAGTAATGATTGGCATCACTAATAGGTACATAGGGTCTTCATGCCCTGACACCATGCTAATCTGTTGTGGGCTATTTTATCACTAAACGACTCGTGAGTGTTACAAGCGTGATTTTAGCTTCTACAGCAATTGAAATAAGATCGGTACACCGTCCAATGTGTCAAGCTTGACGTACTCCTGACTGTACCATATCATCGGTAGTCAATATTTATTTACTTTCAGGTCCCTTCAAGTTTTACAGATAAAGTAGACCTGCATAGCAGCGGCATTGCAACTAGGCAATAAAACTACTAAATAAACAACACTTGCAGAGTGACTTGAGTGAAAATGGTAACGAAAATAAGAGTTATTTTAGGTAGTAGGTAACTTTGTTAGTAGATTCATAACTTTTTAAATATACTTCGTAACGTTCTGTAATTTTATTTTAGTTAGTAGGTAACTTTATTAGTAGATTCATAACTTTTTAAATATACTTCGTAACGTTCTGTAATGTTATTCACTTACTCTTCATTTGAATTAAATGAGAGAATAAATAAGGCAGCTTAGTTCATTTCTGATGATTTTTTTTTTATAATATTGACTATAAATACAGAAATGCGAAAAATACACTCTACGCACCCCTTGGAATAGACTCCTTCACTATACGCGACCCGCGCCCGCACGATTTCCGGGTTCTTTATCGAGCCTAGTTGTACTGCGTGGACGTGCGTAAGTCTCTGTCATTTTCAAATTCTCACGATTTGTGGTTTCGCGCTTGATGTATGAATTGTTCGGGGTGCGCTTTTATAAACATAAGTGCAACGACAAATGTTGGTTCTATTCATTTGATTTATCTTCAAAGATCATTATTGTGAATAGCATACAAAACATTCGAATTCAAGACGATTTTGAAGTTAAATACTTAGGTAGAACTGACAATATCTGTGATCGAATTTATGTATTGAATATTTTATTCTACTTTTCCCGTGATAACGAAATTATTAATTATTTATTGACATCTAATATCTTTATAAACTATGAAAATGAAATTTTATTTTTTTCTTAATCTATTGCTCTGTGATATTTTATAACTACTACTAGACAAAACTTTAAAATCGCTTTTATATTTTATCTTTACAACTTGCACATTAGGCTTTTGAATTTTATTATTATTATTTTAAATGAAATTATGTTTGAATTGAATTTATTATTGCGTATTAAAATGTGTTTGATTAAAATTTTATATAATATTTAATAGTGTTAGGTTTAAACTAAAATTGTGATAAATGAAATAATGATAATATGTTAATTTTAAGCACCTAACTAATATTGCATAATGCCCAAACAGGGTTTCATGTAGAACTTTACACTAGCATTAAGACGCACTTGTACTCATGGAGGCAATTAATAATAAATGAAATGAAAATGAATTTTTTTTAAGTCACAAATATTTGAATTCATCATGAGCATCTTACATCTGCTCAAAGCCTCGTCAATATTTAATGTGGGTATGTTAATACTATCGTTTTAAAAAAGTCGAAATACTACATTATCGCACTCGTCATATCGAGTGCCTGCACATCTCTAGCTGGTCAAAAAGCGTTACAGCGACGTTTGAAAGTAGATAATCATAAACATGTTTATCTCTTTTTTTCTAATATGACTCTTAACATGAGTAAAAAGCCAAGCTATAGCCGACACTTTTCGGATCCCTCTATGACCGAGCGTAGCGAGGTTCAAATCTCTTTGGATAATCAAAATCATTCGCGTTATGTAGATATTCTTGAATTTTTCTTGTAATTTGCAGTATATTTCTTTGTGGAAGGTTTTTTTTAAATTGATTTACCTAATCTTTAATATATTTTGTTGTAATTTTAATGAGTATTACACATTTTTTTGCAAAAATAAGCTTTTAAATATTACTTACAAATGAAAGCATAAGAATTCTTCGATGTCCTGTTTCCTAGAAGAATGAGATCCGCATGCCGGTACGATTTATGTATTGTTCAGCATTTAGGCTTTTGTGTACAACACTTATTTGATTAGATATAAGTATTTTCATAACAGTAAAATTATAAAAACTACAGAGCCGGTTCGCTCACGACAACATCAAAACAAATAGTTTCATAGACGACTGAAAGTAAAGACAACGTCATACTAGTTGTCAAGAGAACAATCAGATAACTTTTTAAATTAGCAGAAGTGTAAAAAGAACCAAAACAAACCTGGTTCCAACTTGACGTTTCAAAAGTGCAACACTTGACAAGCCTTCAAATCCCTCTATGACCGAGCGTAGCGAGGTTCAAATCTCTTTGGGTTTCGGGCTCTTAGTACGGTCGATATCATTACTACAGGATGATTGCAAATAATAATTATTTTTTTTGTTTGTAAAGTATAAAAAAAACTAGCGGGAGGATTTTACTAAAACTTTGATAAACCTTTTTCTTTATCATAGTTACACCACCCCGAGAAATATTTGGGTCTAATTAAAAAACACCTTATATAGGGTCTATGGTAAATGTCTGCAAACCTCTGAGGTGGTTGCTCTACCTTTGAAACTGAACAAGTTTCCCAGTTTCCCTGAGGAACATAGTACGAAATACGAAAAAAAAAGGACGGGTTGCACTCCGGGGATGCAGGCAGAAGTGAAAACTAAAACATCAACGTTGTGCATTTTTGAATATATTGGAATGGTTAGGGAATAATTTCGCATGAATTGTTTTATTTATCAGTATAAAAGTAGGTACAATACATACAATATTAATTTATTGCGCTATCGTAGACAAACATGACAATTTATATTACATACTAGCTGTTGCCCGCGGCTTCGCTCGCGTGGATTTCGTATTTAGGTTGTTACCGGTTTTCCGAAGCAATGAGATATTTTAGTCCAGGAAAATTATTATTTATCCCATCATTTCGGGGTAATTTCAAACTAAGGAAAAACAGGACTAACGCTACGCAAATCAATGAGTATAATTCAAGATCCAGCTGAATTTTATATAATATACAGACGTTACTCATAAATTACTCAGAACAGAGGAACTTAGCAGCAGTATCCTAACAAATGTAAAGAGAGAGATGAGAGACACCTTTATGTCATATTTCAAAACAGAGCCAATTCGCAGAAGTAATTGAGAAAAACTGAAACCCTCTCCCTCTCTCTCCCTCTCCCCCCTTCTTCTCCCTCTCCCCCTCCCCCTCCCTCTGTCTCTCCCCCTCCCCCTCCTCCCTCTCCCACTGCCCCTCCTTATCCCCCTCCCTCTCCCTCTCTCTCACCCCCTCCCCCTTCCTCACTCCCTCCCTCTCCCCCTTCCCCTCCTTTTTCCTCTCCCTCTACCCGTACCTCTCTATCTCTCTTCCTCTCTACGTCTCTACCTCTCTACCTCTCTACCCCTCTACCCCTCTACCCCTCTACCCCTCTACCCCTCTACCCCTCTACCCCTCTCCCTCTCTACCTCTCTACCTCTCTACCTCTCTACCTCTCTACCTCTCTACCTCTCTACCTCTCTACCTCTCTACCTCTCTACCTCTCTACCCCTCTACCCCTCTACCTCTCTACCTCTCTACCTCTCTACCCTCTACCCCTCTACCCCTCTACCTCTCTACCTCTCTACCTCTCAACCCTTCTACCCCTCCACCCCTCTACCTCTCTACCTCTCTACATTTCTAACTCTCTACCTCTCTACCTCTCTACCTCTACCTATCCCTACCCCTATCCCTACCCCTAACGTTAATTTAACTGCTATCCCTAACATAGAAACGACTCCCATATTTATTTTTAGACATTTCAAACCTATCGCACCCCAACCCCATCCCCAGGGGATGATGGTATTTCACGTCCACCACGTTGGATTTCAAAGTAGTTGTAGCTTTCGTAATCAGCGACCCGATAAACCATACAAACGACACCCATATTGATTTTTAGACATTTCAATTCTATCGCACCCCAACTCTATCCCCAGAGGGATGATGGTATTTCACGTCCACCAAGTTGGATTTCAAAATTGTTGTAGTTTTCGTAATCAGCGACCCGATAAACCATACAAACGACACCCATATTCACATTTCAACCCTATCGCACCCCAACCCCATCCCAAGGGAATGATGGTATTTAACGTCCACCACGTTGGATTTCAAAATAGTTGTAGTTGTCGTAATCAGCGACCCGATAAACCATACAAACGATACCCATATTGGTTTTTAGACATTTTCACCCCATGTCTCTTTTTAGGGGTTGAATTTGGGGTGGAATTTCAATAACAGTGATGAACGTTGCATAGAATTACATTATTAATGCCTAAATAATAAATTATGTGGATTTTACTTTAAAAATAAAGAATTTTCAACTTCATCCCCCTTTTCACCCTTAAGGGTGTCGAATTTTCAAAAACCCTGAGACACGTATTTATTAATATTTAGTCGTCCGCCTAAATACAAATTTTGAAAATCCTAACTTCAAAACTGACGGGCTTTCATACAAACTTTCATCCCCTGTTTTACTCGTACCCCCTTAGGGGTGGAATTTTTTAAAACCCTTTCTTAGTGCACCCCTAGGTCTCATAAGGAACCTACATGCCAAATTTGGAATCTCTTGACCCAGCGGTTTGGACTGTGCGTTGATATGTCAGTCAGTCAGTCAGTCAGTCAGTCAGTCACCTTCTTCTTTTATATATATAGATAGACAATCTTCGTCAGATCTGACGCGCCGCTAAAGAAGTTTTCCCTTCAAAAATTTTAACAACCCATAGACAGCTATAGCGCATTTTGTATGGGATGTAATTTTTTTTTTCGTATATCTGTGTTACTATAGTACCTACTTATCTAGTCCCTGGTGTGTTACTTAGTTGTTCAGATTCATAGGTAGAGCAACTACCTGAGAGGTTATCAGACGTATATACTAAACACTATTCTACTAGCGCCTAGCGTTTACTAATAGAAAGCCACTAATAGTCTATGGCCACTGGTTTTGTTACCACTTGCAGTTGTGTACCTTAAATAGGTACGTATAACCAAGATGGCGCCACAACAATTGAATAACTTTAAACATAACATGAAGAGCAAACGGATGTTATTAATCACACGTACAAAAGAATACAGAGAACACAGTAAGTTAGAAGGTAATAACATCTCAACGCAAGTAATCTCAAGTACTATGAAATATGTACAGCCATTTACGAAAATCTGTACAAAGTCAAATGACAACAACTGTTTTACCAGTAAGTACAATAGCCTTCGTGGTCTACTATGGTGAGAGCATTCGGCTCTCGATTCGTAGGTACTGCGTACGATTCCCGGTAGTAGGAAAGTGTCAATCAAAAGTTACTTTGTAAGACTTCTCCAAATTGGTTAGGACGTTGCAGTATCAATCACCAGCAGCCGTACTCAGAAGTGAAACTAAGATAGTATCGCGCCGATAATTAGTGTATGGTTCAGCCTTTGACAAAGAAATTCCCATACAAAGTAAATTTCCGAACGTAATTGTTGTTTTCAATCTGATAATATCGGAGCTCCGATAAAACTTCGGAGTACGCACCCTGATTGTCCGAAAAATAAGATGATTTCGTGCTTCGGAAGGCAAGTCAAGTCAAACCCTCACGATATGATGATGTATACCTATGCAATGATCTCTTCAAAATGTTCTGCATGGATTTGCGCAAATGCCTGTACTTACTGCATTGTCAGGCCGAATTTGTGACGGTGCCAGCAAAATGAGCGCTGTAAAAAGTTTGTGCAATCCAAACTTCTCCCCGAGTGACAATAAACGGCAAATACTCGCATGTACTGCCAAACTGCAGTTCGTAGAGTCAAGTCTTCATTACATTTGCATATGAAAATGGAAATTTATTAATATTCCACGGTCGGTAAGTTGCTGTGTAGTGCTGGCTAAGATTCGGCATTGAATAAGCTTTTTTCTCGTCGTCGGTACGGTAAAAGGCGACTAAGGGAACGCAAACTAGAAGGAAGATGTAGTAAAGTCCCTCTGCACATTGTATGTATCACTAGCTAGTAGGCTACACATCGTCATCCCACTGGGACATTCCATAATAACCCATGAAACGTCCACTGCAGGACAGGGAGCTCCCTCAAAAATTCCAGATAAAAACGCGTAGTACTTTGGAGGGGAATTACCATAGTCTCCACGTGTCAAGCGTATGCTTTTTAGCGTTGCGGCTGGCGACTGCTGTTGTTGGTGACCGCAGTATGTAAGGTGGTACGATACACAGAAAGATGCTGCTGCCCATCTTCCGGCTTATAAACCCTTAGTCGAGACGTTCGCGGAACTGGACCTAATAGACCGAAAGGGTTACGACACCCACGGGTAGAGATGGGTTGGTACTATTCTTTGCCTGCACCCTCTGGGACATACCTCAAAGAAAATAAAATTTTCGTTGAAGAAATGAACGGTTTTGTACTCTATATTAGACAGTAAAAGAAGCCTTTACTGTACTCACCGAATATTTCGAAATAGAAACAAGGTAAAGCTGTTGCTTTCATAGCTCTCGACTATAAGCTGAAAATTGGACGATTCCATTTCGAACTGGATTTAACCGGAAGCCGAGTAGGGGCTTAAAACGTCTAGTGTCCGATTCGTGCCCGAAGTCCTATCAATGAATCGTTTTCCAGCACAAACCGAGATACAGGATTTGAGGTAACATAGCTAAGTATTCTGGTTTTATTTCTCAAGTTCAACTAAGTAAGTATAAAAGTAGGAGTTCACCGAAAAGATGTGTAGCTGAAAAAGCAAACTCTCTTTTCCAAGCAACCGTTTGGGAACTGAAAAGAAATAAATGGTACCGCAGCACTGCACTTACTTCTCGCGATATGCGAGAGTCATAGGGAGCAGTAGATAGTAGCAGGAACCAAAATCTCAACGTGCCTTCCGAAGAATGGAATCATCTAACTTTTCAGACAATCGCATGATTCATGCTACAATTTTCCAACCAAACTGGGGAAGTCATACAAAATGATATTTTCTCGTATTTGCTCGTAAACAGTGCTCTTATTTCAAAAAAGAAGGCGTTCATTCACCTCGTTCCGGTTCTCAATTCAACAACACGACATTCATGTAAGACACTACATCAATATACATTGTTGTAGTGTTATAGCCGTTATTATTTTTGCTTTAGGTCTTACAAGTACCCACTAACATAAATTTGGTCTTTCAACTACCCAATTTCTTTGGCTGTATAAGCATTTTTTTTTATATTCGAAAAAGAACAGAACGCGCGCTGCGTATTGGCGCGAAAGTAAGTAACGAACAACAAATCGCGTGATTCATGAAGAAAATGAGCTCATCGTCGGAAGAATTGATTTGACGGCTGCAGATATAGCGGAAGAAGCTAAACTACTAGCTGAACTTGTTACCAACGAAATCAAAAGAAAAATACGGAAGGGCGTACGACGATTTTTTTATGTGAAAACCGAAAGAAAGGCTAATTTATTCTCGGAAAATGTTGTTCTAGCATATTTCAATGATCTGAGTAAAACCAAAAAGCAATTTACACTGTGGTATGAATATTCAAAACTTAAAACTACTAAGAAGGTCTTCAGCCACTATTCTTGCTGATACAGGAGCAATTTTGACCACTTTAAGAGACCCGGGAGTGGACATCTGATAAATTAGCCGAGGGTTACATTGAAGAGTCGGTAGAAAACAAGGCTAAAATAACCGACCAAATAAATAAAGCAATATTAAAAACCTCGCCCTTTGCGCCTTGCCCATCAACTTCATCTGCACCAGATGATACAACGACTACCGCTTCCACTTCTTCAACGCTGAACGCAAGTCAAAGTATACAACAAGTACATCTACCTGGAAAAAGTGTTCAACTGTCATTAACAAATTGCACAAACTACAGTGTTGTTTTTAATATGAATTAATAAAGACTTGATTTATTCCTTTAACTTTGTTTCCTCACAAATAGGTGAAAAGCACTATACAAGTTGCTGCCGAATGGCAATATCGTTCATCTTCTCTTCTTCGTTCGGCACTCGGACGATAATTGCCTTATTTTCAGCCTTAACAGTAATGTACTTTTATTTGACAGTGGCGCCAGTAGAAATCGAACCCTGAACGAATCACGGAGGCTGCGGAGAGTAAATAGTACCAACTGCAAAATTAAGTTTGTAATTCCATACAAATAATAGTGAAATATAAACATACCTACACCTTCGTAAAAATTATCAAATGAAATATGCAGTCAGGTGGATATCCAATTCAGAATCAAAATTTTTGCACATTAAAAACATACGCTTCCTTATGATGTGGCATTTTAAATTAATTTTTTTTGTCTATGAAACGTCCTTAACCGTTAACAAAACCAAAGTAGAATTTGTGTAGAACTCTACCTACAATGCTGAAGGACGTGTCTGATTTAAAACGCTACGTAGATTTCTCGACCAGTTTCTTCCATTCTTGTCTGGTTCACAGCCAGTCGAAGGGCGTATTAGAGAGTTCCAACAATAGCTTTGATTTGGTTTGTTTTGCTCTTAGCGCGATCGGATTGAATAGGCAAAATAGTGCGCAATAATAATTTAAGGGTGAAGGGTCTAGTCTTACGTAATAACATCCACAGTAGAAAAGTACCTCCACGGAATACTACTCTCTAACCGACTGCTCTCTAACGGTCTCTCACCGAGTCTAACCGTGATCACAGCCGGTGCAACTCGGTCGTAACGTCGAGAAAACCAAAAAAAAAAGTACAATAAGTAAAATAAATAATCAATAAAAGTTTTATTTTCATATTAAATCCGATTGCCCTAAATAAAATAAACAACAGCTTTGATTTGGTCGTATAAGCGATGTGTTCTCTACGTCCTGTGCTAATCCTGGTCAATTCTAATTATTAGGTGCAAGCAGTATGCACCTGTGGCTCAAATCCGGTCACTGTCGCGCACGTAATGAACCGGCACAACAGTCAGTATGGGATATAATAAGATAATCTATTTGATTATAACGTCGGCTAAGATTAATGTCCACCAACAGGTTAGAGCGCTCGGCTCACGATCCGAAGGTTCTGGGTTCGATTCCCGGTGGGGACACTGTCACACAAAATCCCTTTGTGTGACCTCCCCAGTTTGGTTAGGTCATTGCAGGATGAATCACCTGATCGTCCGAAAAGTTAAATGATTCCGTGCTTCGGAAGGCACGTCAAGCCGTTGGTCCCGACTACTATCTACGGATGTAGTCGTTAATGAGCCTTGTCAGAGGCCTTCGGCGGCTCAACAACTCTCACACCAGATATAGCGAGTTTGGTCACCACATGATATGATGTCTGTCACTTTAGGATTAAGTGAAGTAAAAATCATGCATAACAAATAAAAATAACCCGTATCACACTTCGTCCGCGTGGAATTCGACTATAATTATTTTACACATACGAGGATGGTGGGCGAACTAATTGACCACACGTAAACAAGAGGTGTTTAATTTACAAAATATCCGTACTGTCTACCTGTCTGTTACGCTTTTACGACTAATCCGAAGAACCGATTTCGATGAAACTTGGTCAGAAGATAGTTTGAACCATGGGAAAAGTCATTAGCTACGGTTTTTTTTAACTCCACGCGGACGGAGCTATTCACAAATAAGTGCTTAAACATGTGTTCTGCAGCCTTATTCCATTTCTATAAATTTGTAGATCGATCTAACACTCATGAGAGTGTCTGCTTATCTCCGTGCGTAATTACTTTGTTTTTATGCCTCTTTGACTTACTTGTGGTTCAAATCCAGCCAACGACGCGTACGCTATCGACTGAGGTATGAGCGTGAGAGCTATAGTGACTCCAGCGATCAAGTCGCCGACAGCTGCGTCGATTGTGTACGTCCTCGACCATTGGAGAATCGGGAACAACCCGGATACCACATGCCTCGGGTCTGGTAACTTCATCTGGAGACAAAAAAGGAGATAAAAATTTCCTGAAAGTTTTATTCTCTAACATGTTGCTGAGTTTCAGTATTCGTAAAGCTGTCCCTTACACTTTGTATAAAATAATGCCACAGGTTAAAAAAATACGATAATGTGCGTTCACGTGCGTTTATGTCGAAAAACTTTATCGAAAGATTTTGGTATACAGTCGCATTCTAGATTAAAACGAAAAAAAGTGACCCCATATTCGTGTGTTCTAAATTTGGAATTTCAAAGTATAAGTTTCCTGAGCTAACAAAATAAAGCGGCTGAAAAATAAGATGCAGAAGCCTTTTTCATCTCACTAGACCAAAAAAGTTTGCTTTATAACTCGAAACCTGAGTGCAAAAGTCATTTTTGGCCGCTAGCGTTAGAAATAAGAATGTGATGATGAAATTAAGGTATAAATTACCGGCGCTATTCGTTATCATTTTCATCGCGGTAGTGAGATGAAAAATTTTGGGTTTCGCTCGGTAGCAAAGTTTATTTTGCGTCTCTTGCCTTGAATTGAAACGCTTGCATCGCTGTGGCTCAATCCTAGGATCCTTCGCTTGCTCGAGTTTCAATACAGGCCACACGCGCCAAATAACAATTTTGCTGTCTGGCATTACAAATAACTATTTTTATCGTCTAAAAAGTAGTAGCATCTAGCATTCATAATAAGCCTCATTTTCTACACAATGCCAATTCGATATAGATGTACCATATCAAACCACATGTAATAAATGTAACCAGTGAAATTAGCGCTTTTTTTTCTGAAAAACTCCCTATATCTACATACTCGTAGGTGACAAAAAACTTCCAACCAAAGAAAACATTGAAGAGGAAACGGGCAAAACGAGTGAACCGTATCACCGCAGTATGCAAGAACTCGTAAGTAATCTTCTACGGACGTGAGCTACGTCGGACCGTCCCGAGGGTACGTCTGCACTTGGTCTCCATACATCATGCACCTGCATAATGCGCCATATGTTCTCACTGGAAACTGTGCTGATATTTTAGATAAGTTATTATAGAGCAGTTTTATTCGTGGAGCTGCTGAGTATAGGTACACAAAGGATATAATGGTTTTGATTCGCAAGTTGTATTCCAATTAATCCGTTATTTGGATGACTTCTACCCGTACAAAATTATCGCGGCGGTATTTAGAGTCTTTTTAGGGTTCCGATACCAAAATGGTAAAAAAAAGGAACCCTTATGGTGCCGCTCTGTCTGTCTGTCTGTCATTCTGTCCGTCTGTCTGTCACACCTCTATATCTCAGCAACCACTTACGCTATCGAGCTGAAATTTGGAATAGTTTTAGAATATAGTTGCCTAACTTAATTGCACATGAAAATTTTTTGAAAAAAGTATGATTATTAATGTAAAGGGGGCCAAAATAGGGGGGGCCAAATTTCAAATTGTCGCTACTAGGTCGAGTGGGGTATCATATGAAAGGGCTTTACTTGTACATTTTAAAATATATTTTTGTATTTTTTTAAGTTTCTTAGTTTTCAAGTTATGATGAAAAATGTCAAAAAAAATAACATTCCCCCCCCCCCTTATCTCCGAAGTTTGAGTAAGGGAAAATCTGAATTAATTACAGTTGACAGAGGTTTATGTAAACTTTACAGCAAAAATAAAACGATCTTTCTAAGTTGCACAGTTTTTCAGAAATCTGCAAAAAACCTTTACAAACAAATTTAGTTTTGCGGTCCTGAAAATGGACTTTATTGCTTCCAAAAATACTATAGGTATATCGGAACCCTCGGCGCGCGAGTCCGACTCGCACTTGACCGGTTTTTTTTTTTTTCAATCATTGTGTGTCGTTATGCAAAGGATACCCCTTGATGGCCAACGCCGTAATGAAAAAGATGGCACGATTGGTGAGAAATTGCTCACGATCCCGTGAGGCCTTTCCCCAGCAGTGCTGAAGGGTGTAAAAAAGGTACAGATTTCTGGAATCTGCAAGGGCATGATCAGTCAACATACAAATTCAGCCACTCCGTACAAACTGTATAATCAAGTATGCAATTTTGTAAGGAGGCAGATTTCTGTACATTTCCTGACAGTTTTATGCACTGAAAGTGGTTCAGTTACGTTGACTGATCATGCCCTTTCAGTTGTTGGCAACCTATCCACTTGCAATACACTATTATTAAAAGTTTGAAAAATTTAAATACGCCTGTATGTTTTAGGGTTCCGTACCTCAAAAGGAAAAAAACGGAAGCCTTATAGGATCACTATGTTGTCCGTCTGTCTGTCTGTCAAGACTCTTTTTCTCTCGAACGAAATCAAATATTAGGGTCCAGAGAACCTTAAGCTGTAAAAATTCCAAGCATCTGTAACAATACAATCAAAAGATACAGCAATTGATATCTCCATCTCCACACATCTATGAACCAAACCAAAACCTATAGGGTATTTTCCGTTGATCTAGAAAAATGAAATTTGGCAAGAAGCTGCATGTACAAGCACAAGCAAAGAAAAAATCTGAAATCACTAAACATCACAACTTTTCACATAACTGTAACACCACAACACTACCCACCGTTACATACCACTAAGTTTCTGAAACACGCTATCGACTTGTTACACTTCTAGTATGAATGAAAATGCCTGTTATTTTAATGTTACAACTTACTCTTACAAGTAATCACGACTAATTAAAATAACATGAAGTCCCGTTTTAAGTACTTTCATAAAGGGTGTAAGGGACGGTGTACCGAAAACTGAAAGGGCGTGCTCAGTCAACGAAACTGAACAACTTTCCCTAAGAATCATATGGTGGGAAATTTAAAAAAAAATTGAATTCCCCATATAAATTGCCAACTCTGGTCGAACAATTTGTAAGGAGAAGTAATTTTTTTTTTCATTTCCCAACATATGTTTCTTTGGGAAAGTTGTTCAGTTTCGTTGACTGAGCACGCCCTTTCAGTTTTCGGTACCCCATCCCTTACACCCTGTATAAAAGAGAGGTCAGGTTAGACCGGACGAGGAGTTTTTAAAAACACCGGCCAAGTGCGAGTCAGACTCGCGCACCTAGGGTTCCGTACCACTAAAGTAAAAATACTCTTAGTTATGGACGCGCAGTCACGCAGAAGTGTACTAAATACGCGCGAGTCCGTCACGCACTTGACCAGTTTTTATTATTTGTTATTATTCTATAGCTTATGCACTATGAACACGCCATATTACACGCATTTGAGAATTCTCATTTTTCGATAGGTTTAAAACAAAAGTCGAGCAAAAATCGCGTAAAAAAACAAGTCTTTAGTAGGGAAGCCCCCTTTTATCATAATTTTTTTTTTATTTGTTGTTATAGCGGCAACAGGGAAATGATATGGTGGATGGGTAGGGAACCCATAGGGCACAAGTCCGACTCGCACTTGGCAGGTTTTATGATCAATACTACTGAGGCTCAAAATATTTAGTAAATCACCTACCAAAAATAACGATGTTAAGCAATTGCCGATAAAATTGTTAAATTTTACTTTTCAGAGACGAAACTAAGTATTTACTCTTAAATTCATACAAAATACCCCATCCTTCGAAATTCTATCTATGTGTCTGGATCATAACGTATTTTATCTGCTTGAATTGGCTGCGGATATAACTTTGAGAGGATAACACGGATCTTGTGCCAAAGCGAATCAAGCTTTTATTTCCTTCAAGTTTGGTACTTTATTGATCAAACTGGAGGAAATACATTTTTTTTATGTAATCAAAATTTAATTTGAAATTGACAGGGACAAATAAAGTTCAAATATTATTTTTGCATAGATTATGTATTTATACAAAGAAATTGGTAGACACAACAATCAAATGCTTCTAGAAAATTGGCTTTTAAGTTTAGATGTTTGATTTATACAACGTATAATTCTAAATACGCAAAACCTCTCGGTTGGTAGTTTGACCCATGTAACTGAACAACTTTAGTTCTATTTTATCTTTTATCTTGACATATAATTTTTATTTAATTATTCAATACTTTTCAGTATCGTTTATTTTATTAGTTAATTTGACATTTTATATTTATTTTGACATTGAATATTTTTATTATGACTATAAGATGATTTTGTATTTGCCGCCTTTTGACATGTTTGTATTTCTTTATTGATTATTTTTTGTTTTTATATTATTTGACGATCATATTATTCATTGACATCTGAACAATTTATGTAATTTTGAATTTGATAGTATGAAATAAATAAATCTAATCTAACCTAATCTATAACTTTTGGAAATAAAATTTTAATCTTCATACGAAATGAAAATCTGATATAAATTTTTAATTTCCAAAAGTAGCAGAACAACAACAACCAAGAACTTTCCGTATTAGGAAGTACACGTTGTTTAATCTATATCTCTCTATTGTGTCTTGTTTACTGCCCACTGCATATAAAAGGGTTATTTTAAGGCTTTTTTTTGTGCTTCTATAATACCTATGCTTACGAGTATGCTATGTGCTTGTATGATAGAAGAGTTAATTATGGTGTATTCCTCTTAGAGCACCCGCCCGAATAGCACCTGTACGAATAGCACCTGAAGTATTCCACTTAGAGCACCTACGGATAAGTAGCTGCTAGTGTTGTGGTGTGAGTCGAAATTTTGATTAAAAGTGATATCGATTAAAATGCTAATCAATCACCTCATACCCTAAAAATAATAATATATTTATTTTTTTTGGTGTGCTCGTCTTCTTCTCTCGAGTCGATTCTGGCGTAATATGTCTATATTTTATTGAAGACAGCACTACTAACGCACTCAGGTGGAGGGGCACGCTCGTGATAAACACATGAATTGATGAGAAAAAATTCATCTTTCGCCTGAAAAAGTAAACGACGTATTGTGTACCTTAGGTTTATTTTGTGCCAAAATATGCGTAATAAGTATCTTGCAAACAGCATTTATTATTAAATTTATCTTCTTATCACAAAAAGACCAAAAAAAATCTATGTTTTATTTATTTTTTCAATGTTAATTTTGATAGATAACTTTCATGTAAAACATCCTAAAAATCGACTCATACCCCAACACTAGTAGTGAAATATTGATATGTGCTCTAAGAGGAATAGTTCAGGAGCTATTCGCGCAGGTGCTATTCGGGCAGGTGCTCTAAGAGGAATACACCTTAATTACCATCGTCATCGGTCTTTATCTATGAAATTGCTGAAATTTTCTTACAGATTAATGAGATCATAATTCCTATAATCCTAATGCTTTTTTTTTTTTTTCATTTGTCTTATATTTAAAAGTTGACTTCAAGATTATCAATTTACGCATAAAATAAAGTTTTTATTTTTAGTTTGATATATAAAATTAAAGGTTCGAAAATTATTCGTCTTAAATGTCGTCCGATTTCATCATTAGATTTGTTATATTTTTTTACGGATAATATTTTTCGAAAATTGAATTTAAGCTTCTGTTAGCTTAATGTCTTCCCGATAATGCTTAAAAAAAATGGATTTATAATTCCTACGAAAAATGCAAAAATGTTAGTACTGAAAATTGAGTTTACCTAAAATTCGCCATACAAAACGGCAATTTCATAGGTAAAGACCTATTATTATCATCTCTACCAATCTGATCCCAAGTTGCCTCTAAGTTTCGAGGTTTTTTAACACTACTCCTGCACTGCTCAAAGATTAACAAAGATTAAAACGAGATCATGACTTGATGAAACCAGGGACTAGATAAGTACTATGATGAAGAAGCAATGCGTCGAAGTAATGAATGTAGCTAGAAATTAGAATGACAGCAGTGTGAGAGCAGGACTGAGCGACGCGGTACACATTGGAGCGACAGAGACAGATATGGATCCGATCTGCTCTCATGCATAGTTTTTCTAGGATATTATTTCGACTGCAAAAAAATGTTACCTTGGTTTGAATGGGAAAGCCAAAAGAAGAGCAATTTTTTGCTTACTAGTAGTGATAGTGACTGCGAAAGTCTCAAACAATATAAAGGCCTAATAAAATAGAGAAAATCCATAAAACTAAACAACTTTTCCCAAGGAACCGAGATAGAAACACGACAAAAAAATTCTACTTCCCATAGAGAATGCTTCTGCATTATAGCACACTAGCATAGCATATTTTGTATGATACCTATGTCAATTTTTATATCGACCTATGTTTTTTTGGAAATAATTGCTCAGTTCATGGTTTAAGGCTCATGTGGTATCATTCTTGGTAATTCATTTATCACTTTATGACGCCAGTTAAACTACATCGCTTCACAAACAAACTGGTGCTATGTGGGAAAAAAACTATGTATAAGGAAAAAATTTGCTTTAAAAAATTGTCATAAGCATTTTAATTTTTACTATGGTATGTTATAAAAGGAATGGTAGATTATTAGCATTCAACATTAGTAAAATCTATGGTAAAATCTTCACTGCCAACGATTTTATGCGAAGTAAATGTTGTTTGTATGCATGAACCAGATTTTAATGCAAAGAGGTAAGCAGGCGAAGTTTAAGCAGCAAACATTTAAAACTAACGGGCCTGTTCTAGTGTGACACAGTTCTTTTATAGTACGATTCGATTTGACTATTATTAATTAACCTTCCAAGGTTTCAGGTCTTAAATTAAATACCCAAAAATATCCTGATCTACTCCTAAAAAGTTCAAAATATGATTTTTATAGGAATCAAATAGTGACATATTCTTAACATTTATTATCATTTACAATCCAGGTATATGAAATCGATTGCAATCTTAACCCATTTTCCCTTAGGAAAGTTGTTTAGTTTCATAATCTGAATATTGGACTTTGTACCGTACTTATTTAAGCTACACTATGTTGTCAAGCTTGATTTGCTCTTGACTATACAAAAAGATAGCCCTATGCCTTTAACAATTGCTGTATTTTTGTCAAAATAAGTAAATAATGTGCGTCTGCATAATAATTCGTTTAAACTTTGAGTAGAATTTCATACACCTAGGTTTCATATAAAGAGTGTAAGGTACGGTGTACCAAAAACTGAAAAGGGCGTGCTCAGTCAACGAAACTGAACAACTTTCCCAAAGAAACATATGTTAGGAAATGAAAAATATTTTTGACTTCTCCATACAAACTGTTCGACCAGAGTGGGAAATTTGTATGGAGAGGTCAATTTTTTTTTAATTTCCCAACATATGTTTCTATGGGAAAGTTGTTCAGTTTCGTTGACTGAGCACGCCCTTTCAGTTTTCGGCACACCGTCCCTTACACCCTGTAAACATATCATCACGCCTCTTCGTTGCTGCCATTATGATTTCTGTTTGAAATATCGGGAGCTCATCAAAAATAAGAACCCGTCATACTGTTTTCATAATAGTGTTAGTGACAGCGAAACTCTCAAACAATATGATCTAGACAAACTTCCCTAGCTTCCTGTAATTTCTTAGTTAGCTATTAAGTATTTATATTTATATTGTTGGCACTCAAGGTCTGTATTTAGATATGAAATGTTAGTTTTAATAAAAGTTTTGTCTGTTTGTTGCCATAATAAAATAAATAAATAATTAATTTTATCGTACGGTGAAACTTTTTCAACTCTATTACCACGCTATAAGGTCCAAAAGTGTTTCTACCGATGTGCGGCCGTTTGTACATGCTCGCTTAATGCAGGATATTATGTAATTGATGCTACATGAGACAGAAGATGTGTTTCATTGCGGAACCAACCTAAACCAGCGCGCTATTTAACTGAGTTTAGTTTTATGAAAAAAAGTTAATGAACACGCTCTACATCTAGCCGAGGTCACAATGACATTTAATTTCAATTCACTCTTACCTTTTTATTACATGCAAAATTGGTTTCACATTTAATTAATAAGACTACGTTTTACTTTTTCATTCTATACTCTTATTTTTTTACTACCCCGGATATTTTAAGACGTGGATCTGTCCATGAAACTAAACAACTTTTCCCAAGGAACAAAGGTCAAGATACGAAAAAAAAAACCGGCCAAGTGCAAGTCGGACTCGCGCACTGAGGGTTCCGTACCACCACATAAACATAATTGTATTAGTTGAAATTTCAGTAAGTTAATGTGCTAGATTTTTTTAGTCCGACACGCGCTTGACCAAATTTTATTATTTGTTGTTATTTCATAGCTTATGCACTATAAACATACCAATTTTCAAGTTTGTAAGTGTTCCCGTTTTTAAATAGAACTAAAACAAAAATCGCCTCAGCGACCATCCAACTTGACCCCTCTCTTATATGAATGTTCTTGAAACGGGAGCTCACCACAATTGTTTACCATTAGTTGTGAGAAAAGTTGTAATATTTAATGATTTCAGACTTTTCCCATTATTTGTACTGTGAGACCTAGCTTCTTGCCAAATTTCATAATTTTAGGTCAACGGGAAGTACCCTGTAGGTTTTGCATTTTTGAATAAATGTATGGAGATGAGGACATAAAATGCCATATCTTTTGATTGCGTCGTTGTAAAAAATCGAAATTTTCAGATCTTGTGTGGTTCATGGATCCTAATATATGGTATTAATTTCAACCTGATACCTTTACCCGTTCGTGAGATAAAGGGTCTTGACAGACAGACAGACAGACAGACAGACGGACAACAAAGTGATCCTATAAGGGTTCCGTTTTTTTCTTTTGAGGTACGAAACCCTAAAAAACCGGTCAAGTGCGAGTCGGACTCGCGCGCCGAGGGTTCCGATATACCTATAGTATTTTTGGAAGCAATAAAGTCCATTTTTAGGACCGCAAAACTAAATTTGCTTGTAAAGGTTTTTTGCAAATTTCAAAAAAACTGTACAACTTAGAAAGATCGTTTTATTTTTGCTGTAATATTTACATAAACTTCTATTGACTGTAATTAATTCAGATTTTTCCTTTCACAAACTTCAGAGATATGGGGGGGGGAATGGTATTTTTTTTGTCGTTTTTCATCATAACTTGAAAACAAAAAGTCGTAAAAAAATACAAAATATATTTTAGAATGTACAAGTTAAGCCCTTTCATATGATACCCCACACAAACTGGTAACGACAATTTGAAATTTTGCCCCTCCTATTTGGGCCCATCAATAATCATAATTTTTATTTATTCTTTCATGTGCAATTAAGTTGGATAACGCTATTCTAAAACTATTCCAAATTTCAAGTCGATAGCATACGTGGTTGCTGAGATATAGAGGTGTGACAGACAGACGGACAGACAGACAGACAAAGTTGCACCATAAGGGTTCCTTTTTTACCATTTTGGTATCGGAGCCCTAAAAGTCGACTTCCCATACAAACTGCATCAGCAGCTGACAGCACAATTTGCATGGGAAATCGAAATTTTTTTTTTCGTATTTTTTAGTAATTTTTTCGACAACGTCCTTGGGAAAACTTTTTCAGTTTAATGAGCAGACCCACCTCATAAAAAAATAATGCTATATTTTCTATTTTTAACAGTTTGCTATGGACTTGTTTCAAAATTTTAGTTAGATTAACTAAACAAAGCAACAACTAAATCAAAACTCAAAATAATGGAAGAACAATATCAATCAAGGATGTTCCCACAGAAGTTAGTTCTGGGGCCCAATTCTTGAATATCACTGAGCTACTCGTATATACGGATCGCCCCGTGTGGTGCCGGCAAAAAATAGTACCAACCCGTGGGTGTCGTAAAAGGCGATTAAGGTTTAATGAGCCAGAGGATGGGCAGCAGCATCCTTCTATGTATCGTATGATCTTACATTCTGCGGTCACTAACAACCGCGGTCCATGATGCCAGCCGTAACGCTAACAAGCGTGGTGACTATGGTACTTACCCTCCACGTTGTTTCAACAAAAGCTGGAAGTTTGGTTTGGAGGGAGTTCCCTGTCCTGTAGTGGACGTTTCATGGGATGTCATGATGATAAACGGGATACTATTTAATGATTCTAAATTAAATCAAACCACACAATTATATATCATGTTACAGTTTAGCTGACGTCATTAAGAGATTTTAATATCCAACAATGAATAAACGATTTTGACTTTTTGACTTTGACTTTGAGTGCCCGTTCCTTCCCTTGCTTTTGTGTAGATAGTAATTTGTAGAAACAACAATGTGTAGGTACAGTCAAGAGCACATCAATCTTGACACATTGGACTTTGTACCGTTCTTATTTCGATAGACGTACGGGCTAGAGTCGCACTGCGAGTTTCATGCTTGACCGGTCCTCGACTGTACTTATTATTACGCTATTCTGTGATGTTATCCTATACTGTTAAATAAGCAGTTTCTCGAAGACGGCTCTAACGATTTCGATAAAATTTACTGTGAGGAGGTTTTCGAGGACGGAAAAACGTGATCTCCAAGAATTTGTTGAAAATAGCGCGTTTCACAAACCCCACAGCGCCATCTGTTAGTTGGCATTATTTAAAATCATACAGAGCAAATTACTTCAAACTTATAACTTATTGCGTGCCGTGATAAATTTATGAAAATATTCCTACAAACTTTCTACTTAAATTTTAAAAAATAACCCGGATTTCCCTATAATTATATTAAGGCAATTAAAAGACCATCATATCAAACTAGTTTGTTAATTCTTAAACGTGTGAATTGGTTACGTTCAATATTTTATTAGCTTATATAGCTATATTTTATTAGCTATTTCGCTTCTAAGTGGCTTCCTGGTACCTTGCATCACGAAACCCCTCGAAATAGGTATGGATGTAGCGTTATGATCTTGTTGCCTTGTAAAAAGTATTCTCATCATAACATCCCATAAAATTTCCACTACAGAACAGGGAGCTCCCTCCAGAATCCTAGCTTTTGCTGGAGAAATGTGGAGGGGAAGTACTTTAGTTACTTCCCTTGTCAGCGTTACGGCTGGCACCATGGACCGCGGTTGTAGGTGACCGCAGTAAGAAAGATAGTATGATATACAGGAGTATGCTGTTGCCCATCCTCCAGTTTATAACCCTTAGTCGCCTCTTACGACACCCACATGTATGAATGGGATGGTACTATTCTTTACCGGCACCACAAGGGAAAAGTTTTCTACTTCTCGTATTTCATCGTATCAGCCAAAAAATGGCTTAGTACTGGAGAATACTGTCTTCTATTGAGGGGTTCCGTCAGTCAGAACCACGCTCAAGAACTATGACCAGAGGAGGCACTGCACTGAGTGGCCAAACACTAATTAAGAAAACCTACATAACCTACCATGCTCAAGGACTATGACCAGAGGAGGCAGTGCACTGAGTGGCCAAACACTATTGGGCTTACTTATTGGATTTAATTAAGTGACCCCAAAGTGGGTCACCACCGGCCACTAATTGAGAAAACCTACATAACCTACCACGCTCAAGGACTAGACCAGAAAAGGCACTGCATTGTGTGGTCAAACACTATTGGGCTTACTCATTGGAAGAAATTAAGGGACCCCAAAGTTGGGTCACCATCCACTTGAGAAAACCTATACAACATAGATTTTTTCGACATGACCACCTGCAGAGGATGTGGTGAGGACAGCGAATATATGGAACACCTGTTTTATTTGTGCGCAAATAAGCTATATGGCTAACAAGCGTAATGACTTCGGGTCAGGCTTACCAGTCATCAGAAGACTACAACTCTTTCCACTGAAATCCATATCAAATCTCATAATGAGCAACTGTGAAGACGGCGTAAGGTCAGAGGAGCATTAAGGTAGGGAAACCACTAAAGATCCCTTAAGTTCGAAGTGCTCTGAGGTCCTCAGGAACTCAGCCCCACAAAATAAAATAAATAAAAATAAATATTCTGGGACATTTCACACAAGGTCATCTGATCCCAAACTAGGCAAAGCCTGTACTATGGGTACCAGAGACTGATATACATAAAACAAGATAGGCTCTCCGAAACGAAAAGAGACTTGGGGAAGCACTGAGAGTCGTCGCCAGAAATAATTGGCCGTTACTTTTGTGAATGAAACTGGACTTTCAACATCAGTGCCCTAGCCTTATTTTCTTTTTTCAGAGTCGGCTACCGTACCTAGGGGATTTGTCGAGGACACTGGTTTTTACACAGAGCGACTGCCATCTCCCCTCCACCTCCGCAACCAAAAGAGCAAACCATACTGAATCCTAGATAAGGCTTTGCTTGGTTAGCTAACTGGCAACTAACTAACTGACTACTTAACTTTCATGATCGGAGAGAAAGAACACCTCACTACTAGGTATACTACTTATTTTTAAGAAAAATAGTCTTTAAACTGGTATACGACGCACAAAATAACTGTTATTTTGTGTGTCGTATATTTCAATCATTAATGACACTTTCATTAAAGATTAAAGACATGCGATTTTAAAGAAAAATTATGTTCAACATCAAAAGAAAAGTTGAAACATTCGCCGTGACCAGAATCGATCGCATAGAATATAATGTTAGTTAATAAGTACGTACGTTGTATTGTATACTTTGTTTGTAAACAGTAGGACACGTAGAGTATACACATTTACCTAAAGGCGAGTTTATAAGTTTTATCTTGTAACAGGTAGGTACCAAGGTAACACAAGCAGCAGCGAACACCAAGTATCGGGATCAATGACAATTCTTAAGTACCTGATTACCCACTTACTAATGAAGGATGGTTACGAATATTGGTTATGAACTACTCGTGGTCACGAAAATTGGTTACGAACTTATTATTTATTCGTAGGTTACGAACAACTTTTACTATAGCACCAATAGGAAATCGAAAAAAAAATAACAGCTGCCTTACATAAACAGATGTTTTGTGATTTCAGAATAGGTCTTCTTTCTGTATTAGCATAACCTTAAGACCATCCTTTTTTACCCGACTGCCCCAAAACAGGAGGGTTATGTATTTCGATTGTATGTATGTATGTTTATATGTCGATTTCTTTGTCGCGCTCTGCAGCCTAAACGGCTTGATAGATTTCAACATGTGAGGTGTCGTTAGATTTATATTAATTGTGGGAGTGTAATACATAGGGTATAAAAAAACTTTCATTTATAAAACAAAAGAGTACTTTATAAAAAAACATATTTTAAAAAACAAAATACCAGATTATTTAGAAAAATATGAACTGAAAAGAGAAAAAACAAGTTCTGAAAATTTCATGAGGTGTTGCATGGGGGCCCTGCAACACCTCATGAAACATTTAGAACTAGTTTTTTTTCTCTTTTCAGTTCATATTTCTACACAGTCGGGTATTTTGTTTTTGAAATATGTTTTTTACCAGTCTACAATATTGGGACAAGATTGACAAGACTCACTCCAAACGCACTTATCGGCGCAGGAGGCCATAATATCATAATTACAAGGATTATAGTGGGTTCAGGTATAAACAAACAGGATCTAAATATTGTCACGTCACGTTCCGAGCTTCGGGCTTGTGGTGAGCCACCCGGACTCTTCCGGCCCAGTCTGACTATGGATAGTTATTACAGTTTACACTTAGGTTGTACGTCCTGTGCTTAAGTAACTTTAGTCATTATTATTTCAGGAATCATTAAGATAAATTGTCAAATGCAAAAGCACGATCACCATCATCTACCAAGATGACTTGTTGTGACGTCCTTTCACCTTGACGCTTCATCAGATCGACAGCTATCTAAATACTTAGCTGCCAGTCTATTCCTGAAGCAAGGAGACCTCACTCGGCGATACTAAGAAGGTGCTGCTAGTAATATGCCTACACGGCCATTCTGACAAGCGCACGACCTCGTGCGTCAATCGGATCCATTAACAATATCCTAAAACAAATAAAAAAAACAAGATCACCAAGCAATCCGCTCGTCTATCCTGACAATCAACATCATCATCACACACAAAACTGAAACCACTCATTGTGAAGTTACTCTGAAGGCATGTGCCCCTTCAACCCAACTCTGAAAGCATGTACCCTTTCGACCATCTCACTATGGACCGGATGACATCTTTCCCACATAAATCACGGACAGGACCAGTGTGTCCGTCGACCATCCCTAATGGGCACGGTGACCAGATCCACCACTGTCCTTCCAACCATCAACAAAGCCTGGCCCGGACCAGTGTGTCCCTTCGACCAGCCCCGATGGGCATGGACCGGATCCGCCACTGTCCGACCAGCTTCGCAAACACAGATTGGGCCAATGCGAACCTTCAACCACCCAACCAAGTCGGGCTGGCCCGTACGACATTGCCCTCTCTATCAACTCCACAAACATAGATTGGACCAATGCGAACCTTCAACCACCCAACGAATCGGGCTGGCCCGTACGACATTGTCCTTTCTATCAGCTCAACAGTAATCGCCCTACAACCACCCAAACCAACTGAGTAACTTCAAATCATATTATCAACATAGCAATTTCAAATTATGTGCGTCACAATATCATACTATCTCACAATAAGGAACATGCTCACCAGATATTATCCATAAGGTAGGTATCAACAACATAATTCTGTCTATGTACAGACAGTCCACATTATTCAAAATTCCCATATATTCCATTTCTGCTGTTCAATATTGCTAAGAATATGGCTCTGGCTTGTTGATTTTCATCATCAATCACAATGTATCAAAATCAGTACACTGTCTATCTCTTTTCGTCCTCCATGCCTCTTCCCATTTTAATTTGGAATCGACCCCCTGAATATATTTTCAACCGTTGGCTCTGTCGTTATAATCGACCACAATATTTTTTGTAAGACCTTGCATTTTCATCCACCAAATAGCTCTTTGGCATCCCAGGGGTTATTTAGATTTGTTTCCCATTGTCAATATTTAGCACAGACTCAAAGTGGTGCTCTTCTTCTCAGCGCATCGCATAATCCGTACCACCGGAGCTGACTTTATTGAAGTTTGTCTAGAATAGGCGATACTTTGAAACTGCCACTAACATGTACGTTCCTGAGTCTATCCAATTAAGTGCCACCAGCCCATCAAAACATTCTCATCTTGGTTACATGGATTTTGGTTACATAGTTTTATTAAGTATCCAGCATTCGTCCTTGTAGAGAATTGCGGGTCTACTACAGGTTTTCAATCAATTAATCAAATCGTTTATTTGCTAGTAGAACATCTTTCAATTTGAACACATCCTCTAGATCAACGCTGTGTCCCCATAAATAGCAGACCATAGCTAAGGACTGACGACAGACCTGATATCCATGATATGCGGTTACTGTAGCATCTTTTGATATTGTTTGGGAAACTCTCATTGACACAAATACGAATCTATGAGTCTTTTACACACTGAGTTGACACGAAATTTCTAATTAAGATGCTCATTATCATTGAGACCCAAAAATGTTGCTTCTCCACTATTTTGTAAACTTGTATTTAGTGCTCTTGGTTTCAACTGGCATCCTACAGTCACAGAGCATGCCTAACAGCGATCACCATTTCAACCAGTCAGCATTAGCTGTGTGATCAAATTATTTTGTTTCGTTTCATTTCATTGCATTTTGTTTTTATTTAATCGGTATTCATTCAGATTTCGTTATTTCCATTTTAATTTTACAGACATCTGGTTAATCTGGTTAATGTTGTATAAAATCACCGTAGGAACACATCGTCGCTACCGTACGTAACTTTGATTCCATTCTACAAAGTCGAAAATTACATAATTTCACAACCACAAGCAAGTATTGTCTTCTTCGTATGTACCGTAAGCGCCTTTAACATCCTTTTTTTTTTAAAAATTCATCAACGCCTTTCTAATTTACGATACTTTTGCAAATTACGCTTTTTGTAACATTACGACATATCAGGTATTAAAACTCATTAAACTTGATTCTTTTTTATCATAAAATGTATGTACAGCACCTAATTTTCTTGATTGTACTTGTTGCTCAACAATTTCTCGGCACGACTGTACTTTTACGCAGATCCATGAAACTGAAATGCTTGCACACATGATTAAAATCTTGAGCTGTATATCTTTATCCCGCTTCTGATATCGGCGCAGGAGGCCATAATATCATAATTACAAGGATTATAGTGGGTTCAGGTATAAACAAACAGGATCTAAATATTGTCACGTCACGTTCCGAGCTTCGGGCTTGTGGTGAGCCACCCGGACTCTTCCGGCCCAGTCTGACTATGGATAGTTATTACAGTTTACACTTAGGTTGTACGTCCTGTGCTTAAGTAACTTTAGTCATTATTATTTCAGGAATCATTAAGATAAATTGTCAAATGCAAAAGCACGATCACCATCATCTACCAAGATGACTTGTTGTGACGTCCTTTCACCTTGACGCTTCATCAGATCGACAGCTATCTAAATACTTAGCTGCCAGTCTATTCCTGAAGCAAGGAGACCTCACTCGGCGATACTAAGAAGGTGCTGCTAGTAATATGCCTACACACTTATTAGTGTAACGTGATCTAATTTAGATAACCGTTTATTTTTTTTGCCCGACAGCCCCAAAAAGGGTATAATATTTTGTTTTGTATTTATGTAACTATGTTTATTTATATGTCACGCTCTGTAGCCTAAACGGTTTGATAGATTTTAATGTATGAGGTGTCGTAAGAGTAGTTTCCCACGTGTGTGAAAACTATACAAGAAGAATAATTCATAACTGATTGGATAAATATAAGTTCTACGCTCTATAAAATAATCTTTTATTAGCGATTACGTCTGACGTAAGAATTAAAAAGTTTTAAGTAAGTATTAGGTAACCAATATTTTTCCTACAACTTACATCATAAGTCATAATAATAAAAAAACCGGCCAAGTGCGAATTGGACTCACGCAACGAGGGTTACGACGTACCTATAGTATTTTTATAAGCAATAGAGTCCTTTTTTAGTACCAAAAACTAAGTTTGTTTGTAAAGGTTGTTTTGCAGTTTTCTAAAAAAATGTGCTACTTCGAGAGATCGTTATATTTTTGCTGTAATATTTACATAAATTTCTATCGACTATAATATATTCAAATTTTTATATACAGAAATTAGGAGATAAGGGGGTGGTATTTTTTTTATAAATTTTTCATCATAACTTGAAATCGTAGTCGGATCGCACGCAGGTGGACCACGAGCAAAAGATATAGCCATTTATGTCCCCGTCTCCATAGACATCTCCATACATTTAAGACTAAACCAAAACCTATTGGGTATTTCCCGTTAACCTAAAATCATGAAATTTGACAAAAGCTAGGTCTCATAGCACATCGAAATTCATTTATTATTTTATTACCTTTCACAACCAATGAAGGTGAGCTCCCGTTTTAAGTACATTCGTATTAAAGAGGGGTCAGGTTTAAGTGGTCGCGGAGTCTCCTTAGTACGCGAATCCGGCTCGCACTTGGCCGGGTTTTTCCATGATTTGAGTTTATTATTTAGATTAAAAAAAAGCCCAGCGTCATTCTTTAACTGACCACAATCGATTAGGTACTTAGGATAAGGAAGTAAATTGCTGTCTAATTATGAGAAATACTTTACAAAAAAACTTACTGTAAATCCCCGCTGAGGTCGGTAAAAACCACTAACAACTCATAAAGTACACAGCATTTTATCACAGTATCACAAATTATTTGAGGTAACACAATAATAATAAATTTTACTTAAATTTTTTTTCTAAAATTTTCTTCCATTTTTAATTTGGAGTTTGCAGGTAAACGCGCGATTTACATTTACATTTCCCGCGTGTTTACTTTTCTGCACCGCGCATGCGCGAATATTTTTTTTTACCTGCGCGTCGGGCAGAGGCAAAATGCCAACTGCCTTCTGCCTACTCGTTCAGTTGGATAGTTCATCTCGCAATACAGTTAATTTTCCTGTCACGGACTTGAACTTGATTTTATAAATGACGATCGAATCAGATAACTTTTTGACGCAAAACAAAAGGCAATTTTTAAAGAGATTTTTAATTCGCATTTATATAGGGTGTAAGTAGGGTGTACCGAAAACTGAAAAGGCTTGCTCAGTACACTAAAACTGAACAATATAGGGTGACTTTTAATTGGTTCTTGATAGTCTGCAAAAGATATGCATGTACTCATGATACTGAACAACTTTTCCCAAGGAACATAGGTCGAAATACGAAAAGCCAAATTTGACCTCCCATACAAAATGCGTTATCAGCTGATGCATAGGTCGACATACGAAAAACCAAATTTGACCTCCCATACAAAATGCGCTATCAGCTGATGCAGTTTCTATGTGAGGTCAATACTTGATTTTCGTATTTCGACCTATGTTCCTTGGGGAAAGTTGTTCAATATCAAGAATACATACATCATACCTTTTTCTATCAAGAACTAATTAAAAGTCACCCTATATAAAAAATCGAGCTCTTCATACGAAATTACCGCTTCGTTCAGGCGGCTTGTATCAAGCAAGTATTTTTATCTTATAGAAAGTTGTACTGTTTTGTGTATTGAGTAAGCCCTTTCAGTTTTCGGTACACGATCCCTTACAGCCTGTACTAAGGTAGAGTATGATGTCTCAAATATTTAAGTGTTCCCATGTTAGTCTACTTTACAGCAATTTTAACGCAAGTCGAATAGTTGCACAATTTCTAATATCTAAGACAATAGCCGGTAGTGTCGTAAGAACTTACCTGGTGGACAATGCTTATAAAAAAAGAAATATTTCGTCATTCTTCAGGATTTGACCAAGATTTGAACTGACCCTTCCACTGAACTCTAAACATTTAGTTTAAAAATCTCTTTATGGTTCGGGAGCAAAAATTTTGGAAACCAACGACCAGGTTTTTCTTACGCCATTGCTGGGAATCAATGGTTAAATATCAGTGGGTGATATAATATCACATTTGAAACTTTATAAATTCTGATCCACCACATAAACTGTTGAAAATTAGGTAAAAAATAATATGAAAACTTACAATTATAGTCTTATTTGTATTTACCGAATATGAATCTTCACTTTTGAAAAGAAAAGTCTGTGATTTTGATTATTTTATATGATAACCAAGAATTGGTTCCCTGCTCGGGACGTAGGGGTCACCCATCCGGGTTCTGGTTATTTATTATACGGCCTATCCGCTTGTTTACGCACTTGTGACGTAAAACTAACATCATCATCATATCAGTCCAAAGATGTCCACTGCTGAACATAGGCCTCCCCTAGCAGCGCAGGACCGGATGTCATGGAGATCTTTAGGGGAGGCCTAAAACTAACATAAAATTATCCAAATAGACCTACCTTCAACATATTCTGTGTTTCACCGCACAGTAGCTACAAAATTGTCCACAGATATAATCACGTGGTCGTGATTATTGCCCTGACTGTAGTTAACGTAATCTTAGCAGTTAATATGACTTCCTCACGAAGTGTGAAGTACTTTTATTAGTGGACCTGTATTAACATAACATTGTTGACAGTGTAAACTTTTATTCGTCATCGTTGTCGAATTTCCGTTGGCCGCCTTTTTTGTAAGAACCTTCTTAAAATTCTATCTTTGGTTCAAATATCCTATACAAGGTGTGACAAATGGTCCTAGGGAATATTTTTCGTATTTCGACCTAAGGTTCCCATTTTGTTACATCATCATGACGTATCCCATGAAATGTCCACTGCAGGACAGGGAGCTCCCTCGGAAATGCAGAAATAACTTTAGAGGGGATTACTATTGTCACCACACTTTGTGGCCGGCGACCGCTATTGTTGGTAACCGCAGTATGATGTACAGTCAAGAGCACATCAAGCTTGACACATTGGACTTTGTGCCGTTCTTATTTCACTAGAGGTACGGGCGAGAGTCGCACTGCGAGTGTCAAGCTTGACCTGTCGTTGACTGTACAATACACAGAAAGATGCTGCTGCCCATCCTCTGGTTCATAAACCGTTAGTGTTTTTTTTTATGGAAATACCTACAGGGTTATTTTATGTCATCTATCTAATCAATGGGGGGTCAGTGGAAACATTTGCAACTATATAACCATGTTATAAAGTCTAAAGCAATTCTACTGATGTGCTATTGGGTGTCATCTCTGTCTTCAAGACTAGATCGAGGTCAAGAGTAAGCCCATTGACGATTAAAAAAAAAACCTAGGTCTACTATGATGTTATCGTTTCATCAATGAAGTTGGTATATAATAACCAAGTTCAGCCTAGATTTGCAATAAAAAGTTGAATTTCATCATTTTTCTAAGCCATAAGCATAATTTGTAGAGCGATATAAATATCGATTAGCTGTGATAAATAGTTACGTATGTTTGTGTTCATCGCAACGTTGGCCTAACTAAAACTGTGGATTCAATACACCGAAATACGAAAATAAAAACCGGTCAAGTACTTTATATAGATATACCTACCTATAGTATTTTTGGTCTATCAACCTCATGGAGTGCTCCATGGTCAACCTGTATATCAACCACTCATACTAGACTTGAAATTTTTTATAGTTTTAGAATATGATTGCCCAACTTTATAGAAAATGAAAGAATTATAAAAATATTACTATTAAAAGGGGTGCATATGGAAGGGCTTCACTAGTACATTCCAAATATATTTTTTATTTTTACGACTCTTCGTTTTCAAGTATAAAAAAAGAATTCCCCATTATCTCCGAAATTTATAAAAAAAAATCTAAATTAATTATGGTCGACAGACGTTTATATAAATATTACAGAAAATAAAACGATCTCTCTATGTAGCACCGATTTTCAGAAATCTGCAAAAGAACCTTTACAAACAAATTTTGTTTTACGGTCCTAAAATGAGACTTAATTGCTTCTAAAAATACTATAGGTAATATCTAAAATACGTGCGAGTGCGATTCGCGCTTAACAGGTTTTTTGTTTTTCGTATTTCGACCTATATGGATCAGAATCCGCCCCTGCGAACACCCTGTATACTTATTTGAAATAGAATAGTATTTTATTAACCGACTTCAAAAAAACGGAGGAAGTACTCTGTTCGACTGTATGTTTTTTTTTGGGGTAATTACCAAACGTCATTACAGTCAAGTGAACACCAAGCTTGACACTTGAAGCGTGAATCTAGCAAATAGAACGTTAAAAATTTGAACGGTACAAACACGAATGTGTCAATCTTGATGTGCTCTTTACTGCGCAATGTGTGTCTATTTTACATAATTATCGTCGCCTGATGTGCTCACTACACACACTGCTAAGCGCGCCTCGTCAAAACGATAAGTCGTTGAATCGGGCTTGAGAGACATAAATTTGCCTTTTTGTACCTATTTTTTATTTACATTCAAATATACCTACCTCTTATTTCTCAAAAAAGGAAGCTACTCACCAATTTAAAACTAATAAACGCTCCAACAATTACCTGAAAGCATGCATCATTAAAACTTTCTTCTCAATTTAATTCCCGCTCCATTTGGGGCCGAAAAGTACAAAAAAGTTTTCCTATTTACACTTCTCTTAAACGGAATGAAAGAGACTTGCGATCCGCAAGCTGGGCAGAATCCACAATGAGCTACACAATGGATCACCCGGATATTGCCTGTCAACTGCCTACCACTTACTTACACTGCTATGGATACTAGGTCATGGGCATTATATTCTGAACGTGATGTTTTTCTATTGTTTGATAAAAGTTTGTTGCCTTTTTCTTGTTTAAGACTTTTGGAATTTCGTAAATATAAATAACTTCTTAAATGACCTACACTTATATAAATTACTTTATACGTAACGGGATTATCATTTTTATGAATAATGTTAAAAACTGTTTTGTAAATTACCAACATTCTAATAAAAGGCGCTACCCTTAGTCAGAAGCTCCATAAACAATCTCCGAAACAAGTCCTTGCAAGCCCTAAAGCATTTTCAAGCCCTTGAAGTCCGTAGATATTTTCTCGTATCGCTGCCAGTATCATGAAATTTCTTGAAGCAATAGCTATGAATATTTTAAGAATAAAGTAAAATAAGATGGCAGATTATTTATTTATGAATCGGTATCGAGATGTTCGAAATATCCAGACCGACAAAAATAAGTGATCCGAGAAGCGAGGACAATCCTAGAGGGAAAGGTCATCCCAAACGTGTAGTGAATTCAGAATGTAATCGATACGTTGTGTAGCGGACCAAATAGAAATATAATAAATAAAATCTATCTGTGTTTTACTTGCCTCTACATTATTAAATGTGATTGCAAATCATACTGAATACTTAGTTGTGTAAGTTCTTTGAAAATATGTAAAACTAGTCATGTCGAAATAATTTTAACATCATTAGGAAAAGGAAAAACTATAGAAGGTGTAATAAAAGAGTAAGTATACCAACTTTGAAGGATCTGAATCTGCCATGAAACTGAACTACTTTCCCTAATCGAAATAGGAAAAAAAAATTGATCTCCCATAGAAACTGAATTAGCTGATAGCGCATATTGTAATTGCTATTTTTTTTTCGTATTATAACTATGTTTCTTAGAGAAAGTTGTTCAGTATCATGGGTAGAAACACATTCAGGGTTGATATACCCTTTTAATCCCATCTATTCGAAAATCGCTGAACTGTTCGTCAATAAAGGCGAACAAAATAGCTGTTTTCTTTCTGCAAGAGAATTTCGTAGCGGGTAAAAATGGGATTTAAAATTAGAATTTGAATTTAGGTCCACCATAGGGATATTTTAGGTCAACCATAGAACTCGAACCAATATATTGTATGAAAAATGATACTGGCTGGTTGTACAATTAAAATTATTATGAATATATCGGCGCAGGAGGCCATAATATCATAATCCCAAGTCTCACAAGGATATAGTGGGTTTAGGTAGAATTAACCAGGATCGAATTATTGTCACATCACGTTTCGTGCTCCGGGCTTATGATGAGGCACCCGGACCCTTCTGTTCCAGTCTGACCCTGGGTAGCTATTACAGTTGACTCCATGTTTGCACATCCTGTGCTGTGATACCACTAATTGTTAGTTCAGGAGTTGTTATTATGATTCGTTTTGGATCCAGGACGATCGCAACCCTCCACCAAGATGGTTTGTTGTGACGTCCTTTCACCTTGACGCTTCATAAGATCGACAGCTAACTAGATACTCAGCTGCCAGTCTATTCCTGAAGCAAGGAGGCCTCACTCGGTGTCGCTAAGAAGGTGCTGCTAGTATGTGCCTACACGGCCGTCCTGACAACACGACCGTCCTCGGGCGTTAATCCATTAACAATGTCCTAAAACAAATAAAAACAAGATCACCAAGCAATCCGCTCGTCTATCCTGACAATCAAGATCATCATCACACACAAAACTGAAACTACTCATTGTGAAGTTACTCTGAAGGCATATATGTGCCCCTTCAACCCAACTCTGAAAGCATGTACCCTTTCGACCATCTCACTATGGACCGGATGACATCTTTCCCACATAAATCACGGACAGGACCAGTGTGTCCGTTCGACCATCCCTAATGGGCACGGTGACCAGATCCACCACTGTCCTTCCAACCATCAACAAAGCCTGGCCCGGACCAGTGTGTCCCTTCGACCAGCCCCGATAGGCATGGACCGGATCCGCCACTGTCCGACCAGCTTCGCAAACACAGATTGGGCCAATGCGAACCTTCAACCACCCAACCAAGTCGGGCTGGCCCGTACGACATTGCCCTCTCTATCAACTCCACAAACATAGATTGGACCAATGCGAACCTTCAACCACCCAACGAATCGGGCTGGCCCGTACGACATTGTCCTTTCTATCAGCTCAACAGTAATCACCCTACAACCACCCAAACCAACTGAGTAACTTCAAATCATATTATCAACATAGCAATTTCAAATTACGTGCGTCACAATATCATACTATCTCACAATAAGGAACATGCTCACCAGATATCCATAAGGTAGGTATCAACAACATAATTCTGTCTATGTACAGACAGTCCACATTATTCGAAATTCCCATATATTCCATTTCTGCTGTTCGATATTGCTAAGAATATGGCTCTGGCTTGTTGATTTTCATCATTAATCACAATGTATCAAAATCAGTACACTGTCTATCTCTTTTCTTCCTCCATGCCTCTTCCCATTTTAATTTGGAATCGACCCCCTGAATATATTTTCAACCGTTGGCTCTGTCGTTATAATCGACCACAATATTTTTTGTAAGACCTTGCATTTTCATCCACCAAATAGCTCTTTGGCATCCCAGGGGTTATTTAGATTTGTTTCCCATTGTCAATATTTAGCACAGACTCAAAGTGGTGCTCTTCTTCTCAGCGCATCGCATAATCCGTACCACCGGAGCTGACTTTATTGAAGTTTGTCTAGAATAGGCGATACTTTGAAACTGCCACTAACATGTACGTTCCTGAGTCTATCCAATTAAGTGCCACCGGCCCATCAAAATATTCTCATCTTGGTTACATGGATTTTGGTTACATAGTTTTATTAAGTATCCAGCATTCGTCCTTGTAGAGCATTGCGGGTCTACCACAGGTTTTCAATCAATTAATCAAATCGTTTATTTGCTAGTAGAACATCTTTCAATTTGAACACATCCTCTAGATCAACGCTGTGTCCCCATAAATAGCAGACCATAGCTAAGGACTGACGACAGACCTGATATCCATGATATGCGGTTACTGTAGCATCTTTTGATATTGTTTGGGAAACTCTCATTGACACAAATACGAATCTATGAGTCTTTTACACACTGAGTTGACACGAAATTTCTAATTAAGATGCTCATTATCATTGAGACTCAAAAATGTTGCTTCTCCACTATTTTGTAAACTTGTATTTAGTGCTCTTGGTTTCAACTGGCATCCTACTGTCACAGAGCATGCCTAACAGCGATCACCATTTCAACCAGTCAGCATTAGCTGTGTGATCAAATTATTTTGTTTCATTTCATTTCATTTCATTGCATTTTGTTTTTATTTAATCGGTATTCATTCAGATTTCGTTTATTTCCATTTTAATTTTACAGACATCTGGTTAATCTGGTTAATGTTGTATAAAAACACCGTAGGAACACATCGTCGCTACCGTACGTAACTTTGATTCCATTCTACAAAGTCGAAAATTACATAATTTCACAACCACAAGTAAGTCTTGTCTTCTTCGTATGTACCGTAAGCGCCTTTAACATCCTTTTTTTAAAAATTCATCAACGCCTTTCTAATTTACGATACTTTTGCAAATTACGCTTTTTGTCACCATCTAAGCGCATATAATTTTGAACATTACGACATATCAGGTATTAAAACTCATTAAACTTGATTCCTTTTTATCATAAAATGTATGTACAGCACCTATTTTTCTTGATTGTACTTGTTGCTCAACAATTTCTCGGCACGACTGTACTTTTAGATCCGTGAAACTGAAATGCTTGCACACATGATTAAAATATTGAGCTGTGTCTCGTTATCCCACTTCTGATATCGGCGCAGGAGGCCATAATATCATAATCCCAAGTCTCACAAGGATATAGTGGGTTTAGGTAGAATTAACCAGGATCGAATTATTGTCACATCACGTTTCGTGCTCCGGGCTTATGATGAGGCACCCGGACCCTTCTGTTCCAGTCTGACCCTGGGTAGCTATTACAGTTGACTCCATGTTTGCACATCCTGTGCTGTGATACCACTAATTGTTAGTTCAGGAGTTGTTATTATGATTCGTTTTGGATCCAGGACGATCGCAACCCTCCACCAAGATGGTTTGTTGTGACGTCCTTTCACCTTGACGCTTCATAAGATCGACAGCTAACTAGATACTCAGCTGCCAGTCTATTCCTGAAGCAAGGAGGCCTCACTCGGTGTCGCTAAGAAGGTGCTGCTAGTATGTGCCTACAAATATAAAAAAAGAAATATACTTGAAATGTAAACAAGACTACCAACCAAAGAGGTTCTGTTCCTAGTCGATACAAAAATGTCAATAAAATTTTCAGTGGTTACAAATAATACTTAATATGATTTTTAATATTGTTTCATCAAGTAATAATATTGTAATGGTATTTTTTGTTTAAAATTAATGACGAGTGTGACTTAATGAGCCTCTTATTCTTTTCTCTTAGAGGGAGATGAAAAGTAGAGTGTATTACGCGGCAGCAAAAATATTTTTACCTTGGGCGACCTATTGAATCCCTCGCTACGTTCAGGATTCTACTTTAGAATCCCTCGCCATGCTCGGGATTCTACTCAAGAATCCTTCACTTCGCTCTGGATTCAAAATAGCGCCCTCGCCTTAAAAATATTATTTTACAGCCTTGTGATACAATCTACTATTCTGTTACACCTTGTATGCGTGAGAGCAGGTCGGATCGATACGTGTCTTTTTTTTTATTGTCTGTCGCTCCAATGCTGCTCTCACAAAATTCAAGCAATGTATTGCCCACATATGGCAAAGTTTATGTTATGACTAATCCTGGTCATACCTACTGAACCATAATTTACTATTTTTTTAAACTTCGTAATTTATTTTTCAACACATTTGCTCATAAAAAAGCTCTATTTGCACTGAATTAAGGTCCATAATCCAGCTTATTAAACACGCGTACTTTTTTCATTATATTACCGCACTAGTGTTTTATTTTTGTGTTTTTTTTTAATATCGGCAAGGAGCAAGGAGTTTTTATGCTTATTACGATAGTAACATTTTCATGAAATTCAGCTGTATTCGAGAAAATATGATAAATAAATATTCAATATATGAAATGATTCATATTAACTAATCAACCATAAATTTCTCATATACGTAAAAAAATATTAAATTTTTGATAATTTATTTCAAGGTTCAAGGATTAGGCTGTTTGGCAGTTTAGTCTGTGCCTCACAAATACGCCTATAATCTTTGCCCGCTGAAAAAGAAGTAATGCGCGCCATATTAACAAATATTTATGGTGTTTATTATTATTGTAATTATTTCCAAATAAAAAAACTGTAAAGAATGTAGTTCCTAAACCGTCTAAAATACTTAGACACGAAATGCAAGTTTGAAGGTTGTAAAAATCAAAGGAAAACACCAACATATGCAGCCTACAACATGTTCCTGTGGACGTGCGGTGGTCATAAGGTTAGCAAATTTTAAAATTTTAACTCGCAAATGTGTTGAAAGACATCGTAAGACGCATTGTCATTACACTCTCTGCTTCATTACGCCCTCGCCTGTAGCTCGGGCTGCAATTCCTGTGACTCGAGTGTAATGAGCAAAGTAGCGCACTTGCATCTTAAAGTACCTACCATTTTCATTATTGTAACTTTGTCGACGTGACAAATATGTACCGTACCCAGTTACAGCTTTCTAGTACTAAGGGTCTCTGAGCCAAGCTACGGACAGGCAGACGGACATGACAAAATTTTTACTATACTTAGTTCTTGGTCGACTACGGAACCCTAAAAACCAAAATAGATTGCTTGAAATGTGTCTGATTATGATAAAACAGTAGCTTTTTATTAGCAGCTTTTAAACTTCGATCATGATGAACAGACACAAACAGACGAACAAGGGTAGAACTTATGACACTCCTCGTTCATTCAAAATGGTAAAAAAAGGAACCCTTATGGTGCGACTTTGTCTGTCAAGCAACCACTCATGCTATCGACTTGAAATTTGGAATAGTTTTAGAATATACTCTTAGTTGCCCAACTTAATTGCACATGAAAGAATTTGGAAAAATTATGATTATTAATTATAAATTGTCGCTACTAGATTAAGTGGGTACTTTACTTGTACATTTTAAAATATCTTTTTGTATATTTTTAGGTCTCTTAGTTTTCAAGTAATGATGAAAAATTACAAAAAAAATACCATTCCCCCCCCCCTTATCACCGAAGTTTGTGAAAGGAAAAATCGGAATTAATTACAGTTGACATATATTTATGTAAACATTACAGCAAAAATAAAACGATCTTTCTAAGTTGCACAGTTTTTTAGAAATCTGCAAATAACTTTTACAAACAAATTTAGTTTTGGGGTCCTAAAAATGGACTGTATTGCTTTCAAAAATACAATAAGTATATTGGAACCCTCGGCGCGCGAGTCCGACTCGCACTTGACCGGTCTTTTTTGTTTTAATTTGCAAAAGTCGTAACACAGAGCGTTCAGTTAAATGGGTGAAACTTCCACCCGAGAAGTTTTGCATTGGTAAACACCTTATATCATATTCCTACCTAGTGCAGTTAAGAGCAAGACAAACTTGACACAAAGAACTTCGTACGGTCAAGAGCAGATCAAGCTTAACAGCGAAGCGCGAATTAAGCTCCTACGGCTATTGAAATAAGAATGGTTTAAATTCCAATGTTTCAAGCTTGACGTGCTCTTGATTGTACCGTTCGTATTTCAACTACAGTAGGAGCTATAGTCGCGCTGCAAATGTCAAGTTTGAACTGCTCTTAACCGTATATAGAACGTAAATATGACCCTGAAATACCTACGGTAAACTTCACGGTAAATAGTATACATTAAAAGTATGGTCTTATTTACCGTAGCGGAACGGACCGTGATCCAACCATTGTTTATTGTTTGCAAATCAATAGGTACGCTTACAAAAAGCGCGGTAAAAACTGTGACAAAACTAATTGATTAGTTACCGAGTACGATGATTGTAAATAGGAATTATAATATTACTAGCGGCCCGCCCCGGTTTTGCACGGGAAGCTCAAGTTTGAGTTCATACAAAATGCAAAAATCCCGTAGAAATAAGCAGTTTATTTTTTCTAATTTTGTAAAATTTCCGAAAAACTTTTCCAATTTTTCTTTTCATACAAACATTTTTAAAATTTAGAACACAACAAAAAAAGAATCAGCCAAATTGGTCGTGCCGTTCTCAAGTGATGCTCCGCCCGTCATACATGTGATTTATTTATCTAAAGCCACGATCACCCCTAGCTGAATTCAAAGACTAATTCGGAATACATTGCTCGTTGAAGTAAGGATATTGCAATTAACATAACCAAGCCTCCCAGCAATGTATGCCGAATTAGACTTTGAATTCAGCTAGGTGTGATCGTCTATATTGCGGCATATATCGTCATTAACTTTATGTTGAGAGTTTGCTTACTAGTAGGAGTATCAGTAGAAACACTTTTGGACCTTATGGCGTGGTAATAGAGTTGAAAAAGTTTCTACCGACAAGCGGTTGAACGTACCTAGTTACTTTCAGAGTCAACTCCTCCTTAGATCAGCCTTCTATTTATTCAGGTAGAGTCGCTTTGGAGCGCGACTCTATGTTCCACGGTGATTAAATGACAAAATGTCATCCTTACGTACGCTGTTTCGCATACAACTCCTAACATCGCGTCTCTAAACACAGGTAATGTTGCTCGCATATTTATGCGAATATAAACCTTAATGTAAGCTCGTAAGAAGGGAATTACTCGTTTAAGCTGTCTCATAGACGCTCATACTCAGTATTAATGTTATTTAGACTGAAGCTCTCTCACCATACGAAGAGATAATATTGTAATCCAGTTCTATTCCATTTTCCTGCCACAATTTTCCATCCTGCCTTAGGGCTCCCGCACACGACCGAGAATCGGTGGGCGATTATCGGCCAGGACAAGGACGGAAGATTCAGGTGATAACACGTCAGAGCGGGATGCCGACAAATAAAAACCGGCCAAGTGCGAGTCGGACTCGCGCACTGAGGGTTCCGTACCACCACATAAACATAATTGTATTAGTTGAAATTTCAGTAAGTTAATGTGCTAGATTTTTTGAGTCCGACACGCGCTTGACCAAATTTTATTATTAGTTGTTATTTTATAGCTTATGCACTATAAACATACCAATTTTCAAGTTTGTAAATGTTCCCGTTTTTAAAATAGAACTAAAACAAAAATCGCCTCAGCGACCATCCAACTTGACCCCTCTCTTATATGAAAGTTCTTGAAACGGGAGCTCACCACAATTGGTTACCATTAGTTGGGAGAAAAGTTGAAATATTTAATGATTTCAGACTTTTCTCATTATTTGTACTGTGAGGGCTAGCTTCTTGCCAAATTTCATAATTTTAGGTCAACGGGAAGTACCCTGTAGGTTTTGCATTTTTGAATAAATGTATGGAGATGAGGACATAAAATGCCATATCTTTTGATTGCGTTGTTGTAAAAAATTGAAATTTTCAGATCTTGTGTGGTTCATGGATCCTAATATATGGTATTAGTTTCAACCTGATACATTTACCCGTTCGTGAGATAAAGGGTCTTGACAGACAGACAGACAGACGGACAACAAAGTGATCCTATAAGGGTTCCGTTTTTTTCTTTTGAGGTACGGAACCCTAAAAATCGGTCACCGATTCTCGGTCGTGTGCGGAATCCCTTAATATTTCCCCTACACCGCCCCTGTATTCAACCATACAACCCTATGTAACCTCTCTCACCATGCAAAGAGATCATCATCATCATAACATCCTACAAATCGTCCACTGCAGGACTTCTCCAGCAAAAACGCGTGGTACATTGGAGGGGATTTACCATAGTCACCACGCTGTAAGCGTTGCAACTGGTGACCGCTGTTGTTGGTGACCGCATTATGTAAGATGGTACGATACACAGAAAGATGCTGCTGCCCATCCTCGACACCCACGGCTAGTAATTGGTTGGTACTATTCTTTGCCGGCACCACTCGGGTCATACAAAGAGATAGCAGTCTAAAAACACTACGAATAGTCTTTCAAATAGTCCTCGCCTAAATATCTTTCGGGTCATTTGATTTACTTTCACCACACCACATTATGAAAATAAATATCTAGTACAGTCAAGCCAGGTCAAGCTTGATACTTGCAGTGCGACTTTGGCTCGTACGGCGGTTGAAATAAGAAACGCCAAAATGTCAAGCTTGACGTGCTCTCGACTACACCCTGAACCTAAGTAGGTTTCACCTCATTAGTCCTCAGATGATTAGCAATTTTTTTTAATACTGTCTGCAACACGTCAGTGGTAGTTAGTGTCTACTATTCGTCAATGTTTCTATGGTTTGGCCCACAGAGCAGAAACGTTCGGCCTGAGGCATAGGGCTGGTTCTGCTTATACTGGTTTTCTAACCAGACTTATCTGTGGCCGTGTGTACACACCTAAACAAGGAAAAAGTTTAACAAAACAGCATCCTAATTTTTCAATATTCTTGATGAATGCGCCTAAAAGGCAGCTAAAGACTACTTTGAAGCATAATATAAATGTACATGCAAGTTCAGTGATTCTACAACGAAACTGAGATGTCAGTCAAGAGCGCGACTAGCTTGTAGGGCGCTTGAAATAAGAACAGTATTAAGTCTTATATGTTAATCTTGACTTTTAACTGTACAACGTTTAATGGGCTTTTACGGCTGACTTTAAAGGTACTGTAACGTAACGATTATGAAGTGAAATAAAACCAAATGTCCTTGAAAGGTTTATATAAGCTTTATTCTTCATTATACTTATTAAAAAATTAAGTTATTTCTGGGTTTATAACCTTATATTTAAATTGGCACGACATAAGGCACAAACATATTAATAATCAGTTCTTAATAAGGTGCTGTTATATATTGACAAATCGACAACAACTTTACAAAAATGGCCCCCAACCAATATACATTTGACTCAGATTGTGGATACTTGTCGCTTCGACGATCAGATGCTCCACTTGGCCTTCAGGAGAGAGGGAGAGAGAAAGATGCTTGTTCTTCGTTTTTACCTAAAATAAAGATAACATAATAAATCAAACATATGCACTACAGTCCAAATAATGTGACTTGATTAGGATTAGAGTGACAGCAGTGTGAAAGCAGGACGGAGCGATGCGGAAGATATTTGAGCGACAAGGACACATATAGCTTCGTCTTGCTCTCAAGCATAGCTCTAGGACTCAATTCTTGAAAATCACCGGGTGATAAAATATCACTTTTGAGACTTTGAAAATTCATATTTGCCCTGATAAACTGTTAAAAGGTAAATCAGAATACATAAAATTACCAATCAATGACTGCTTTATATTTTACGAATATCAATCTTCACTTTTGAGAATTAAATCTGTGATTTTGAATTTTTTGAGTGATATTTTATCACCCGGTGATATTCAAGAATTGAGTCCCTGTACTGCTGCCATTCTAATCGGCTACATTATTTAGACTGTAAAATCAAATAAGTACAACCGTTGACAGGAAAAGGTGGTGTTAACGGGGCTGGTAAAGGCCCATATGACATGTCGCTGAATGATTTTTAACTATACTCCTTAACACTGGGTCAAGTTGTAGTGTAGGCCAAAGGTGCATCGAAATAGCGTCCATGGAACTAATACCATAGATTTATAACTTCGCGCGCGGCGCTTTTAACCAGATTGCGCTCTTCCAAAAATTTGCGAGCAGAGTAGGACGTAAGAAGAGATGAAGCTGTCCCTTTCTAATAGATTTTGCATGACATTTTGTTTATGTTGCCATGACAACATCAACAAAATGTCATGCAAAATCTTTGTTAAAAATCATTTTACCAAAGAGTTTTTAGTCCAGATAAATCAAAAGAAAATGATTTTCTGCATTTATAAATATTTAATGAAAACTGAGAGAGAAGTTTATACTTTGCACGTTGAAAATTATTTAAATAAGTATTTAAAAATACGTATAAATAAAAATTTGTGGATATAAAACTTAACTTTTTGCACGGAAATTGTGCAAACTTCATTAGTATGGCAACAATTAGAAAGGGACGAAGTACATCGACTATGATGTCTTGCTCTGCTCGTTTTGCCTCTGTACAAATTGTTAGGAGTCCTCAATCATGGTAAATGTAAGATCATTGACTAATACCTAATAATAAATATTGCCATGTGTGAAAATGATAATATGCGCCAAATTAGTTTATGGGACGCTATTTAAAATTGGCACGCAAATTATCTGTCATTTGTTTAAAAAAACCGATCTGTGTACGGCTCGCCTCAGCCACCTTAGTCAGTAAATTGTTAGTCATTAAACCGGCACCATACGCAAAGACGTGTTTTTTTTTTAACGATCTCCCGGGTACCCGCACGCACCACATGGCGACCCTGCCAATGCAAGTAATGCCTTATACGGACAGCGCTGTGCAATCGCTGTGTATTCCAGAAATATGTCAGATTTTTACGAATAAAATTTGGCGAAAGGGTCAAAAAGATCTAAGTTTTTTACATTTGTGCCATATTATATGATGCTAAATAATCATCCAAGCTCTCTGATAACCCTAAAAGAAAGTCGACGCGAGCACCTGACATCACCTCACTTCCCCCAACAAAACACACTGGACACTCCATTGATTGATTAAAAAAATCTACTACAATAAATTCGAAGATTCTGCCAATACCGTAAATCTAAGTACCGGCCGTTACTTAACAGGCGGGGAGAGTCCAATGTATCCATACACCTTATACTGTAAGCTCGTACTACTAAGTAACTCCATAGGATCTAACGGGCAGATTTTGCTGAACTATATTAATCTGGTTTCTCGTTAGTCGCGTGATCCGTCTGTTAAACTAAACATTCCATATCGATTTAGTAATTTTCTATGAAACGTTTTCAATAACAGTTCTGAGAAAGTTTCATGAATAAAAAATCATACTTTATTTAACAAACGAATTGGTCTTTCTGTACCTATATCACTGCTACAGAGCACTAAAATCTGGCTGATAACACTAGAACTTTATGCAAATGTTTGACACTTTGAAAAATGCATACTAATTATCACCAATTGTTATAAAACACTCACTAATCCATTAAGCCGTTGCTTGATATGTTGTAAATGTTGCAGAGCCTGTTCATTCGTTCTCTCGCCGCAGTCTATAGGGCGAGCGCGACCCCACGATACCAGGGGATCATAAACGAAAGGACCTATGACTGACATCAACGCCGCAGTCTGGGCACGAAGAGCTCGCATTACTGCTTCGCAGCATTTCCTGTTGGCAAGTATAAGTATGAGTAAAATAAAGGGAAGCTTGAAAGTGGATTTTGAAAAGATGATATCATGAGAAAGAAACAAGTGAACGTTGAGACGGCTGATCGAGAGAAATGGAAGCGAAGTCTTCTACCGTTTAGCCCAAAATAAATTCGGCATGCGGGCGTCATGGCCGGCTCAATCCTACTTGAGATAAGCCTAGATAAGCGGTTTTTTGAGCTACATCAGTGATCTGGGTCTGAACTCAGTTAATTAGCCAGATCACGAGTAAGCTTCGCTCAATTCCCCGTTGACAAGCTTTGACTTTGGACTCCTGCCGGCGTAGCACGCTGCCCCAGAAAAAATATATCTCGAAGAAATGTCACTTTATTTGAGGAATGATGTCATCTAATCTATCACATCTAAACGCGAAGAAATGTCAGTGGAAGAAAATGTTTAGCAAACCCACAAATAACGTTTTTGATATTTTGGACAGAGATAGCTTTATACACCAATACATGTAGCCGTCCTTGTCTTCCAAAATGTGTTGCACTGCTCAGCTGTCAAAAAAAAAGTGACCATGCTTAAAGTCAGTAAATTGGCAACACTGGTTCTTTAATCTATGGGCCTAATAAACTGACAACTGCAGCTATTCGCCGGATATTCGTAAAAGACGAAGGTTATAGTGGAAAGTGTCAGTGGAAGGTTTGGCTTCACCAACAACGGAAAAAAGAGGCCGGGTATGATGTGACGGCATTACTTGGGTAAAACTGTAATAATTTAAGACCAATTTACAAATTACCTGAACATCCCTTCGTGTTTCAACGGCCCCATAGCTGACTCCATATTATGCGTTAATCGAAACGGCACCCTCTCAGGCCACTCGAATGCCTCGCCCTTGTTGAATAAGCAGTTAAAGTCAACGTGTACTGTGTCACCGTTCGTGGAGTCGAAAGAAATATTCTCGCCGTGTCTGTCACCTAGACCTAGAAAACATTTTAGAGATTAGGGTCGCGTTGCAAAACAGTGAGAAATTACCCTGTCAGCAGGATAGCTTTATTACGACGTCCGTATTATGTGGTAGACAGACTGCTGTCAAAGGTAATTATTGCCCGTTACGAAACGAAAAGAAGGGACAATATTCATTGTGAAACGAGAATTAACAACAGGCTACATTCGGTACTGTTAGGAGCACGACACAAATCAGTTTTGCAAAAATCCGTAGTATCAAAAATCCGCACTGTATTGATATTGACCATAGAGTATAATTGTATTCTTTAAGCGCCATAGGTCGCGGGTACCATCCCCACCCAAAACAATGTACTCTGGATATTCTGTAGCTGGGTGTTATTTATCTATTTCATTTTGATAACGCTGTCTTAACCTTGTTTGGGATCAGAATCTATTCAAGTCGCGAGTGAATAGGCTTCTTCTGGGCAAGCTCGCTCCATCGTAGACCTCATCTCTGTCTTCAAGACTAGATCGAGGTCAAGAGTAAGCCCATTTTCAATAAAAAAAAGATGAATTTTGTGATAAGTGCCTGAAATATTTGAAATTTTATGATAAATTGTTTAAGATTCGTTCAGCACAAGTAGGCATAAATAAATAAATTTCCACTGCAGTGATGTTACAAACAAATCTAAACTTGTCATGATAAAATTCACAAGCATGTGTAAAATGTTCACTTCAAGAATAACACAAAATTGATGTTATTATTCGTCATCAATGTCAATCATGTTTATCAACATACAAGTAAGTTAGCAATTCAGTGGTATTCCCATGAGAGTGGTATGTTTGTTTAAACCATGCAAGGCTGTGAGAAAATTGGTCCTAATCACGATACGTCAACGAATATTGCGTACAAAATGTACTTCGAAAAATTATTTCCTGGGTATCAGTTCATAAATATCAGAGTGATTTATGAGATTTACAAAATCAGAATAAGCCCAATAAACTGTTAAAAGATAAATCATAGTATAATTCTGTACTTTTTAAAAGAATCGGAAGTAACGGAAGGGTATGATAATACTCAAGGGTGTGAATCTGTCAATGAAACTGAACAACTTCTCCCAAGGAACATAAGTCGAAATACGAAAACCCAAATTTGACCTCCCATACAAAATGCGCTATCGGCTGATGCAGTTTCTATGGGCGGTCAAAAAAAGATTTTCGTCTATTGTTCTTTGGGAAAAGTTGTTCAGTGTCATGGGCAGATTCACACCATTCCGTCACATGTTGAATTTTTGGGTGATATTTTACCATCCAGTGACATTCAAGAATTGATCATCTGGTTTGAGAATGAAATGGAAGTGATAACCAAAGTTGGTATAGTAAAACAAAGAAGTGTCTTAAGTAACTTTTCATGGTACGTACGTCATAAAACAACTTGGCCTTCCCATACAAAATCCTCTATTTCAGGTGTAACGTTTAATTATAGTCTGACCGCAACCGCTGTACCGCGCCTTAGGTATGCGAGCGGCGAGACGGGGGGGCCATCGCTCGTCCCCGCTCCCGGCGGCAACTAGTTCTTGCTCTTTCCTTCCCACTCCCCCACCTCTCCGCGCATACCTAAGGCGCGATTCAGGGGTTGCGGTCAGACTATATAAGGTCCTAATAAAATAGTGAACATAATTTTAGTATGTTACTCAGATCATGAAACTGAACAACTTTCCCCAAGGAACATAGGTCGAAATACGAAAATCAATTTTTGACCTCCCATAGAAACTGTAACAGCTGATAGCGCATTTTGTATGGGAGGTCAAATTTGGTTTTTCGTATTTCGACCTATGTTCCTTGGGGAAAGTTGTTCAGTTTCATGGTCTGAGTAACATACTTAAATTATGTTCACTATTTCATTAGGACCTTATATATTGGAAATCCAGAAAAAATCTATATTTTTATGTCTGATTATACAGGGTGTTAATTTGACTGCGTGCCATAGCTCAGGGGCGGGATAAGTGTCAGTAACTGAACAACTTTTTCCAAGGAACATAGGTCGAAATACGAAAATCAATTTTTGACCTCCGAGAGAAACTGCATTAGCTGATAGCGCATTTTGTATGGGAGGTAAAATTTGGTTTTTCGTATTTCGACCTATGTTCCTTAGGAAAAGTTGTTCAGTTACTGATACTGATCGCGCCCCTGATCTATGGCACGCTATCAAATTAACACCCTGTATAGTCTGAGTAACATACAAGTAACATATAAAAAATTATGGATGATAGATTATTGAACCTAAATAATTTACGCAGTAACGAATGGCTTTACAGTTGTTATCTGAAACGCTCTACGTGCTTCAATCAGGCTACAGCTATCAACTATCAAGCTTGATATGCTCGTGAATGTACCTCAATAGAAAATAGTCGCCCGCCAAATAAAAGCCTAACGTTTTATGTAAAACTGAAATTACCGGGAAACAGGTAGACATTACAGAAATTACGTTCAAGTGATAAATTGACGTGCACGATCTCGTTACAAAGGGTATAAAACATTATATAGCGAATTCGTGACTTATCCACTTATGCGCGTTAGACTGCTTCTCAACAATGGATAATAATCACTAATATCGTTGACTGATATAATAATGGTCAATGGAAATGTCTATAATACCACAGCATAAAATGTTTCAAATTACCATCACCATACAACATGACATTCACGGCGCTCCCTTCAGAAGTGCACATCAAAAAATGCGTGGTATAGTGGTATATTTTGGAGAGGAAGTATCAAAGGCACTACGCTTGTTAGCGTTGCGGCTGTCACCATGGACCGCGGTTGGTGGTGACTGCAGTTCGTAAGATGGTACGATACGCAGAGGGACGCTGCTGTCCATCCTCCAATTCCAAATTCCTTAGTCGCCTTTTAAGATACCCAGAGATGCAGTGATAGGTGCACACGGCCGCACGTCGTCGGTGGTAACACTTTGACCTTGAGCGGGTCTCTGGTTTCGGGCGTTTGTAGCGTAGCGGTGGTTCAGCTTATACTGGTTCTTTTCCACTTGCTTGCTGCCGTGCGTACTTGCCTAAGTGGCAAAAGGTTTTTCAGTACACTGAAAGTAGCGGTGTGTAGACCGCAGCGGAAAGGTAGTAGCTACAGTCGAACTCATGTAGCTTGATTAAATGTAAGAGCAGGACGGAGCGATGCGCTACACATTGGAGCGACAGAGATAAGTATCGATCCAACTGCTCTCACGCGTAGTTTTTTCTGTTGTCATTCTAATTAAGCCATATTATATCGACTGTAAGAAGATTCTGACCACAGTCCATTTATCTTGCTTGGATTTCAAATCGAAAAGAAAGAGCAACGAACACTTGGCCACGAGCGTTTCATAGACTGAATTTTCATTTACAAAAAGGCGTAGAATAATCAAGAGAAATGAACATCTAAATGCTACATGCTCACCTAAAATGTATCCAACCATTGACATGACAGCTGTCGTCCTTATGTATGCAGATCTTGCTTGATACCTACGGAAAAGAATAGGTACAATATTATAAAATGTTGCTGCAAATCTGTAAAAAACTAACATACATACATATACATAACCCAATTGTACGAGTCGGACCCGCAGATTCTATACTTGACCAGCTGTGCCCGCGTCTTCGCCCGCGTGGAATTCAGACAATGTGCAGTATTGTGCAGTCTCTCTACCTCCCCATCCCTCTCCCCCTCAGATTCAGATTATTTATTCAATGTAGATTCTTTACAGAATACTTACTGAATGTCATGCAGAATACAATGCAAATAGAGCGAGTCTACGCCGTTTCGGATCGTGCTATGGCAGCGTAAAAGAAACGCCTAGAAACCACTGCAGCACGGCCTACTTTAAGAGTCGGCTTTTTACAATGTGTTTCTTGTGTTTCGCTCGAAAATCAGAGCACCATACCTCTTTGTCATTCATATAGTCATCTAATCTATACAGATCTACAGTTGGGTAAGAACGTGGTTTAAAGTAACTGATTTTGAGGATCAGCCTATGGGCACGCTCCAGTACTAACAGCTTAGACTTAGCTGCACCACCCCAGGACGATATGCAGTAACTGAGAATTGATTGAGCCATGGAATAATAAACCATTTTAATTACATCTTCATCTGCTACATATCTCATTGTCCTAAACAGAAATATTAACTTACGTACCTTTCCAGTTAAATTATTTATATGTATATCGAATGAAAGTTACTCCTAGATATTTTATAGATTTGGTCTCTTTTATAATCGGGCAATTGCAATTTACAACAGGAGGAAAAGAGCAACCATAAGCACGGAGGGTATTTGTTTCGATCCCTGGATTTCTAATAGAGAAAAGTACGTAATTTGTTTTTTCTGTACTTAGCGTTAACGAGTAAGCTGCTAACCAATGGCATACAATATCAAACCCTTTCTGAGCAGTTTGAAACACTTCCTCCCAAGAGTCTTTATTTTTTATCAGAAGTTTAAATTCGAATTTGTGTGAATCTAGCTCAAGAAACAAAAGACTTTCATACAAACTTTCATCCCTTATTTCACCCCCTTGGGAGATGAATTTTCCAAAATCCTTTCTTAGTGGGTACTTTTGACGTGCATGGAACCTGTGTACAAAATTTGATGGTTGATGAATCAGTCAGTCAGGACAAGCTGTTTTATATAAATATATGTGAACTCATTCTATATTGGATAGTAGATTTGAAAATGGTATTGGTTTTTTTCATAAATATATGGATATAAGAACATGATTGGCCGTTTTATTTTATTATGTTGATTTAGGTTAGGAGCCGACGACCCGTACAATATGGAAAGTCTATAGCAGTGGTTCTTAACCGTTCATCCGGCACCTTTGAAAAGTTGATAATGAAAGGATTGTAAATCAGTTTTAGAATACTTTTGTCTTCGCAGTCAGGAAAATAGCGATTGAATTCACTTTTTAAGTTTTTCAAATGGAGTATCATGTTATTCTGCATTTCCCCTTTAATCTCGGCATTCTGCCCGTCAATAATTTTATTGAACGTATCAAATGTAGAGAAGTTTTTCTATCGACCTTGCTAATATTGGGTGGCTCCGCGGACCACATGGGATGCTTCCAGGGACCGCCAGTGGTCCGCGGACCACCGGTTAAGAACCACTGAACCAATTAATCTTGTACAGAAATTAAAGTACCAAGTACTTTTGAGTGCATTACAAAATAAAATGTGAATTTACATTGGTTTCACTCCCGAAACCCAGTCATTCTACTCATGATAACAAGCAATACACCAGCGAAAAAAACCGGCTAAGTGCGAGTCGGACTCGCGCACCGAGGGTTCCGTACAAACCTGTAGGTGTATAAGTAAAAGTTATGGTATTTTTATTGTTATTTTTTTTATTATGTGATGTAACTAAAAATTTTAGGTTTTCGGAATGTTTCCTTAAGTGTTGTATTAAACGTTGCTTCTTGCGAAATTTCAAGATTCTAGGTCAAGTGGAAGAATCCTTTAGGTTTTGATTCCCTTGCGAGTAGTTGCGAGTTCAAAATATGCGGCTTAAATTGCTGTTTCTTTTGATTGCGTTGACATAGAAGTTTGATTTTGTTACAGCTTAAAGGTATTATAGACCTGAGTATTTGATATAAATTTCAATTTAATACCTCTATGTGTTCATGAGGAAAAGGGTAGTAAGTTTAAAATTATTAAAAATATTTTGATTATACAGGGTGTTAATGTAATTGCGTGCCATAGCTTAAGGGGTGGTTCAGTAACGATAATGGAACTCAAAAAAAATATTTTAAAAAATCCTACTTAAAAAAAATTTAAACTTCATTGAAACTAAACTAACGCGGAGAGCAATGACCTTGAGCACCGCGCTATCAAAAGCGCGCAAAGGAGTTTCAGTTATGTATGTGCCTACGTTATCCACTGATACTGCGTACCACTGGTGCTCCGTCCGGGTCATATTGGCCTCCGCGTTAGTTAAGTTTCAATGGAGTTTTAGTTTTTTAGGGTTCCGTACCTCAAAAGAAAAAAACGGAACCCTTATAGGATCACTTTGTTGTCCGTCTGTCTGTCTGTCTGTCTGTCTGTCTGTCTGTCTGTCTGTCTGTCAAGACCCTTTATCTCACGAACGGGTTAAGGTATCAGGTTGAAATTAATACCATATATTAGGATCCATGAACCACACAAGATCTGAAAATTTCAATTTTTTACAACGACGCAATCAAAAGATATGGCATTTTATGTCCTCATCTCCATACATTTATTCAAAAATGAAAAACCTACAGGGTACTTCCCGTTGACCTAAAATTATGAAATTTGGCAAGAAGCTAGGTCTCACAGTACAAATAATGGGAAAAGTCTGAAATCATTAAATATTACAACTTTTCTCACAACTAATGGTAACCAATTGTGGTGAGCTCCCGTTTCAAGAACATTCATATAAGAGAGGGGTCAAGTTGGATGGTTGCTGAGGCGATTTTTGTTTTAGTTCTATTTAAAAACGGGAACACTTACAAACTTGAAAATTGGTATGTTTATAGGGCATAGGCTATAAAATAACAACAAATAATAAAATTTGATCAAGCGCGTGTCGGACTCAAAAAATCTAGCACATTAACTTACTGAAATTTCAACTTATACAATTATGTTTATGTGGTGGTACGGAACCCTCAGTGCGCGAGTCCGACTCGCACTTGGCCGGTTTTTTTTTAAGTAGGATTTATTTTTGTATTTTTTTTGTGTTCCTTTATCGTTACTGAAACACCCCCTAAGCTATGGCACGCAATTAAATTAACACCCTGTATAATGTAACTAAAATGTATGCTTTCCGAAATTTTTCCTTTATCTGTGCTATAAGACGTTGCTTCGTACCAAATTTCAAGAATCTGAGTTTAGGGGAAGTACCCTGTAGGTTTTGATTCCCTTGCGAGTGTCGAACATTTGCGGCATAAACGGCTGTATCTTTTGATTGCGTAGGCTTAGAAGTTTGATTTTTTCACAGCTCCACGGGACAGTCGACCTGAGTATTTGATATGAATTTCAGCTTGATACCTCCACGCGTCCCTAAGAAAAAGGGTCTTGACAGACAGACAGACAGTGAAACAGACGGACAACAAAGTGATCCTATAAAGGTTCCGTTTTTTCCTTTTGAGGTACGGAACCCTAAAAAAATATACGTTATTTTGTTTTCGTTGTACCATAACAAATGGGTCTACCACTTTAGTATAAAAAAATAAATACGTAATTTTGTTTTCGTCTTACCATAACAAATGGGTTTAGTATGGATATCGAAATATTTTTTTTTAGTAAAGCTTTTTTTTCCTTTGGGAAAGTTTCTTGTTTTCATGAGTAGAATCACTGGGCTTCGGGAGCGAAACCAATGAACATTCACGCTACACAACGTATAACGGAAGAAGTGTGAGAATCTGCCCATGACACTCAACAATTTTTCCTAAGGAACAAAGGTCGAAATACGAAAAACCAAATTGGACCTCCAAGGTCAAAAATTGATTTTCGTATTTCGATTCGGCCTATGTTTCTTGGGAAAAATTGTTCAGTTTCAAGAGCAGATTGACACCCTTTTCCGTTACAAGTGGTATACGGTTATTCCACTCTACGATAGGACACACAAAACATTAGATACAGACGTTAAAGAAACATTAAGTAACACATGTATTATTCAAATCACGCGCGTGCTAATTCGACTTGAAGAGCTAAAATTCAAGAAATTATCACGGTCATTTCAATTAGTATGAAGCATTGCTTCGACTAAAAAACTAATTCATTATTTTAACAAAACAATACACTGAATTTAAATAAAGTCGAGGCTTAATCTGGGAGTCCACACACATTCCACGACTTACGGTATTTCGCAAAGTAAATTCCACGAAATTCATACGTCATACATATTTCATTTGCAGAGTCATAGAAGTTCAGTAACTGCATTTATCCTCCATTTTAAGGTCCCATAACTGCATCAGATGTGAGCGTATTTTGTACAACTTTGTTTATTTCAGCCTACGTTCCTTGGAAACAGTTATCTAGTTTCATGGCCATATTAATACTTCAAGTTTTCAGATTTGTTACATTGTCTGTTCGAATACCTCATATGCTATCTTGTCAGCTTTCAATTACCTCAACTTACCTTTCGTAAAGGCTCACTTTGACGTGTCTTGGAAGACAGCCGAATGTTTGGTAAGCTGCTGTTTTTTTATATAAATTTCGTGTGTTTTGCCGTGTTCCCAAGATTTCGCCCCGCTATGATTTCGCCCGTTACCTAGGGATTTCGCCCGTTACCTAGGGATTCCTTCAACCTCGAATTTCAACCAAATCTTACTAGGATTCACTAGCCTGACAGATTCGACTGAGTAGATAACACGCCTAAATCACTCTTAAAAGAGAGGTGGGTGGGTGGGGAAGCAGCTCTTTTTCACAAATTTTCCAACCAATTTTGTGCAAATGGAGCTGACTGAGAAGACTTTAATTTAAGGTTGCTTTTCATAAATTTAGCACGGCAAAAGCTTACCAACACATTTTGCAGCTATATCAAGGCTATTGTGCTCCATGATTAATAGTAATCAGCTAAAGCTGTCAGAAAAAACAAGTTTGTAAAATTTATTTTTTCGGTCAAATAATATACTCTGGTTTGTCTGGTTCGTGGTAGTTTGTCTGGTTCTTTGACTGCAAAAAAATTTTGGTACTTATATGATTCACCAGCCTAACAAAAAAAAAAGCTTTATGAGCTCAGTCATCGACCTTGCAACTAACACGATATGATGATGTTGATGACTAGCGTAATGAATATGTCTGAAAAGACAGGCGGGTGTTTGGGAAGCAGCTATTTTTCACGAACGATCACATCTTACTTTAATTCATTATCCTAATGGATCTGTCTCAGAAGACTCGCCTAACTAAACCACTCTTGAAAGACAGACAGGTGTTTGGGAAGAAGCTGTTTTTCACCAACAACCACATATTACTATTAATTCACTAACCTAATCAATCTGCCTGACAAGACTCGCCGAAACCACTCTTGAAAGACAGGCGGGTGTTTGGAAACAGCTATTTGTCACAAACAATCACATCTTACTCTGCATCTATCTGACAAAACTCGTTTAAACCACTCATGAAAGAGAGGTGAGTAGTTGTCAAGCAACTGTTTCTCACGAATTTCAACCATAGCTTACTGTGATTCATTACTGTTTTTCACAAATTTCAACCATACCTTACTCTGACTCATTAGACTAATAGATCTGACTGAGAATAGTCGTCCAAATCACTCTTGAAAGACAGTGGGTGTTAAGAAGTAGCAGTTTTTTATAAATTTAAACCACATCTTTCTAAGATTCACAAGCCTAATGGATCTGACTGAGAAGACTCGCCTAAACCACTCTTGAAAGACAGGCGGGTGTTTCGGAAGTGTTTCATTAATTTCAATCATATCTTATTCGCTGCTTAGAACAATGATTCACTAGCTGTATGAATCTATCTGAGTGTTGTCGAGTTGTCCTAACCACTCATGGAAGACAGGAGAGTACTTCGGCAGCAACTCGTATCCTTACACTCTTCGATTCAAGTTGAACCTCATTACATTAGCTACTTAGAAGGCGCATGATGCGAGCAGCGCAGGACCGGTCGTCATGGAGATCTTTAGGGGAGGCCTATGTCCAGCAGTGGACGTCATTCGGTTGATATGATGACATTAGCTACTTGAAACACTTGTGTCCGTGGAAAAGACTCGTCTAAACGAATCTTGGAAGACAGGCGGGTGTTTTGGCAGAAAATGTTCTACAGACACTCTTCGCTTCTATTTAATCGGGTCTTATGAGCTAGATACACCTAATTATGACTCGCCATCCAATAGAAGATTTTCCTAAACCCCTCTTGGATGACAGGCAGGTCAGCAGCAACTGTTCTTAATACACTCTCTCCCCGCTTCTTTTAAACCGGAACTTGCTAGATACTTTGGATACTAGTTATGATTATGACTCACCATCCATAAGGGTCTGAGAAGACTCGTCTAAACCACTCTTGGAAGACAGGCGGGTGTTTTGGCAACAACTGTTCTTCATATACTCTTCGCTTCTTTTCCACAGGGTCTTTGTTTGCACACATCATCTCTTTTAGTTCTCGGTTGCTTGTGTGTATTCCTAAAAAGGCAAGTAAAATATATTATTAAAGTTCAATCACAAAGCTCAAACATAAGCATGGTTTGATAATTATTAACCTAACAAATTATTATTATTTTATTTCAGGCAAATCCTAGAAGCAGCCTTTGTGGCAGTTTATATCGGAATTTTTGATTCTGTACCTGGGTGTTTTTTCGTGTATTTATCAGGGTGTCCACAGCTAATGCCTAAAAAATTTCCCTGACTTTTCCCTGATTTTCCCAGACCATTTTCAAAAATTTCCCTGACCAATTTTAATCATTTTAAAGAAAAATAAAGTATAAATGAATATATTTTCGAAAAAATGTTAAGACCAAAAACAATGTCATAATGTAGGTCACTCTTTGGAGAAAAAAAAAACCGGCCAAGTGCGAGTCGGACTCGCGCACTGAGGGTTCCGTACCACCACATAAACATAATTGTATTAGTTGAAATTTCAGTAAGTTAATGTGCTAGATTTTTTGAGTCCGACACGCGCTTGACCAAATTTTATTATTTTTTGTTATTTTATAGCTTATGCACTATAAACATACCAATTTTCAAGTTTGTAAGTGTTCCCGTTTTTAAATAGAACTAAAACAAAAATCGCCTCAACGACCATCCCGCTTGACCCCTCTCTTATATGAATGTTGTTGAAACGGGAGCTCACCACAATTGGTTACCATTAGTTGTGAGAAAAGTTGTAATTTTTAATGATTTCAGACTTTTCCTATTATTTGTACTGTGAGACCTAGCTTCTTGCCAAATTTCAAAATTTTAGGTCAACGGGAAGTACCCTGTAGGTTTTGCATTTTTGAATAAATGTATGGAGATGAGGACATAAAATGCCATATCTTTTGATTGTGTCGTTGTAAAAAATTGAAATTTTCAGATCTTGTGTGGTTCATAGTAAAGTAAAGTAAAAAGGTATTTATTCATGGATCCTAATATATGGTATTAATTTCAACCTGATACCTTTACCCGTTCGTAAGATAAAGGGTCTTGACAGACAGACAGACGGAGAACAAAGTGATCCTATAAGGGTTCCGTTTTTAGGGTTCCGTACCTCAAAAGAAAAAAACGGAACCCTTATAGGATCACTTTGTTGTCCGTCTGTCTGTCTGTCTGTCTGTCTGTCAAGACCCTTTATCTCACGAACGGGTAAAGGTATCAGATTGAAATTGATACCATATATTAGGATCCACGAACTACACAAGATCTGAAAATTTAAATTTTTTACAACGACGCAATCAAAAGATATGGCATTTTATGTCCTCATCTCCATACATTTATTCAAAAATGAAAAACCTACAGGGTACTTCCCGTTGACCTAAAATTATGAAATTTGGCAAGAAGCTAGGTCTCACAGTACAAATAATGGGAAAAGTCTGAAATCATTAAATATTACAACTTTTCTCACAACTAATGGTAACCAATTGTGGTGAGCTCCCGTTTCAAGAACATTCATATAAGAGAGGGGTCAAGTTGGATGGTTGCTGAGGCGATTTTTGTTTTAGTTCTATTTAAAAACGGGAACACTTACAAACTTGACAATTGGTATGTTTATAGGGCATAGGCTATAAAATAACAACAAATAATAAAATTTGGTCAAGTGCGTGTCGGACTCAAAAAATCTAGCACATTAACTTACTGAAATTTCAACTAATACAATTATGTTTATGTGGTCGTACGGAACCCTCAGTGCGCGAGTCCGACTCGCACTTGGCCGGTTTTTTTTTTCTTTTGAGGTACGGAACCCTAAAAAATGCCTGAAAAATAATGCTTCACCAGTCTGGATTAAAGGGCTGATAAGAGCTAAATACGCTTCACTAGAGCAGGTTTTTAACGAAAAGTGATGTATATATGGCCGTTGAAAAAAAAAATGTGATAATTAAGCATCTTTACTCGTGCAATAATATGGCCGACTCAGAAACGCGATTAAATATATTTTGTACGCCATAAAAAAAAACAACCTCTACCCCTCTTTACCTCTGATTTTTGCTTTTAAACCGTTTTTCTTACGAGTAAGTACCCATTAATTTATGCGTAATATTACAGCTGTTTAATAATTAATATTATGGGTACAGATTTTGAGAATAATGCAGAAATGAGCGAAAAACGTAAAACAGCGCAAATCCGCTCCGTTCTAGCACGCGCATTATGCCCTTCATTAGAAAGGGAGGTAATTCAGCTCTTATCAGCCCCTAAAAGCTTTTTCTGAAGAGGAACACCATCTTTCTGCTGCCCTTGATCAGCTCCATACATATTATGAGTCCAATTCTTTGCGACCTAACCCAAACAAGACCGAGTCCTGTGCATTCCACCTCCGAAACCGAGACAGTGGTAAAAAACTGTGTATTACTTGGCGTGGGGTGGAAATTGCCCATAACCACAATCCCAAATACCTGGGTATTACTCTGGACAGGTCTTTAACATTCAAAGCTAACTGTCAAAATTTGAAAAGCAAAGTTAGCGCCCGAAATAATATCATCCGCCGTCTTACAACCACCCGTTGGGGAGCAGTGCCTCATGTCCTCCGTACTAGTAGCCTCGCGCTATGCTACTCAGCAGGTGAGCACGCATGCGCCGTGTGGGGGCGATCGGCTCATTCGAGGGATGTGGACACTGCTCTCAACGAAACCTGCCGAATAGTTACGGGCACCCTGAAGCCAACACCGCTGGGCCACATATACTCCTTTGCTGGAATAGCTCCTCCGGACGTCAGGCGTCGGGTAGCCTGTGCTATTGAGAAGCAAAAACAGGAATTAGACAGCAGACACCTACTTTACGGCCATAACCCACCACCCTCACGCCTTAAGAGCCGTCACAGTTTTATCAAAGACACCATGCCGCTCGATTTAGATCCATCCAAGGCTAGGGTAGAACTGTGGTCAATAAGGTACCCTCCTGACAACATTCATATCCCAACTGCCGAAAAGCTGCCACCAGCTCACGACCTCCCTCGGTCCATATAGAAGTCACTAAACAGACTGCGGTCGGGCGTTGGCAGGTGCGGGGAACTCATGAAGAGGTGGGGCTTCTCTGATAACGACAAGTGTGAATGCGGTATTTTGCAAACCATGACACACTTGCTGTCGTGCCCTACTTCTCCAGTTTCCTGCACTCGGAGGGACCTTTTTGAAGGCAACCAAAAAAAAGGCTATTGATGTGGCTACTTTTTGGACTAAGCGTTTATAGTCAGTTTTGCCATTGACTCGAAAAGAAGAAGAAGATCAGCCCCTTAAGAGTCCGACTAGAGCATGAATTACAGGAGTAAATAAAAGATTTCACTGAACCAAAACTATTGAAATTTATAAAAATAAAAAGGAGTAATCTAATTATTGTGACCACAAATTATGCTTTTTTTTTTTTTTTTATACAAGAGGGAGGCAGACGAGCAGGCGGGTCACCTGATGGTAAGTGATCACCGACGCCCATAGACACCTGCAACACCAGGGGGATCACAGGTGCGCTGCCGGCCTTTGAGATATTTGTAGGCTCGTTTCTTGAAGGCTGCCTTGTTGTACCCGTTCGCCTTATTGTAGGTCTGCCTTATATTGTATGCCTTATTGTAGGTCACTCGGAACTTGGAAAAAAATGCTTCAATAGTCTGGATTAAGAGTCAGACTAGACTCTAGTCACTAGAGAATGATTTATCCCTTATTTTACAATCACTGGGACATTTTGGAAAGCAAACTGTAAATTCTTAATTTTTCCCTGACTTTCCAGGAGGCTCCTCGATTTCACTGACTTTCCCTGACCACCTTGAGCTTCCCTGACTTTTCCCTGACTTTCCCTGATTTTCAAGAATGTGGACACCCTGTTTATGTATACCCAGCACCCATTACTGCGAATATAGGTTGGCAAAAACTGAAAGTGCATGGTTAGTCGATGAATGAATGAATAATTTATTTCAGAACAAATTTTTCCATAACTAATAATGAAACTGAACAACTTTTTGGAAGAAACATGATCATCAGAAATTAAAAAATAGACGCGTTTTCCCCCCGAAGGGTAGAAAACGCATATTTAGGTTTCAGCCGTTCGGCTTGACCCACCGGTTGAGATTACACTTCGTATTCTGTCAATCTGTACTGTGAAGTTAGCTAGTTTATCCATACTCATGTCGTGGTTCCAATGTCAAGAGCAGCAACTTCACTCTGGACTAGTGTGATGGGCAGCGCCGGCTGGCGGAGTTCCTCAGTACCTAGATAAAAAGCCGGCAAGGGCTTAAAAGGTGGTGGGTCAAGCCGAACGGCTGAAACCTAAATATGCGTTTTCTACCCTTCGGGGGGAAAACGCGTCTATTTAGGTGTTCGAGCCTAAAGGCTTGACCCACCGGTTGAGACGTGTTTACTATCTGCCGGCGCTGAACAACCGTACTGTGATTTAGTTTTTACAGGGACTTACTACCTAATATGTTTCAAATTAGAGTTATGTTTTTAATAAAACGGAATTTATGTTAAATTTTTATGATTATTATTGAGTAGGAACAAATAACCGTCTTCTTAGTAAGTTATTAAAGAATTAACAACTGTTATTTCAATGAGTATTGTTTTCAACAAACGACATAGTTGTGAAATATAATTTAACAATTTTATAACAGAGTGAATGTTTTAGGCAACAGAAACAAAATTAGCTTATATTAAATGGGTGTAAAATCATTAGAAATGCTCACAGTGTTTTGTGAGTCATGCGGGTTGATCTCCCGAAAATAGTGTTTGAAAAAAGTACTTCCTCTTTGCCAGTTCCCTTTTCTTAAGACTTCTTCTAGATCCATCCTCTGCTCTACCAAGTTGTGTGATGCCACTGCTGATCGGCAGCTACCCGGGGTCGCAATGATCTTTGCTTCCGTAAACAAAGTTCGAATCCAGCCCGCAATGGTAGCCCGGGAAGCCTGTTTAACTTTACCTCGAGTGGTAATAAATAGGCTTGTAATATTTCCTCTTCTTATTTCAGTAACCTGAATGAGGCGTCTGATCCAGTGCAACAAATTAAGGTTCTTTTGTGGATTTTCTTTAAACTCCCAGCCTGATTGTGTGTAAGTAGACGAGTCGGTCTTACTACCATATTTAGGCCAAAAAATTATTGACCTTCCCTTATCTTCAAAGAATCGTTGATTGATGTCCAATAGGGTTAGGTCGTGGATCCTGCGCCCTGTAGCTAAAAGTAGTAAGGCAGCCACTTGACGAGATACTTGAAAATAACTGTCTTCATTAATGGTATTAGTTTTCATCCATTCTATTAAATGTGAAACATTCCAAATAGGTGGTCGTTTTTTAACTGGTGCTGTTTTAGCGGCAATCCCTTTTATCACATGCTTCACTAGGGCGTGAGATGATAGCGAATCTCCTATTTCTGGACCCGCGAAGGTACAAACCACAGACTTATGAACCAAAATAGTGCTTAGCGATAGATTACCTTCAGTAAATAAATGACAAAGGAAGCTTGCTACATCTCTTGGTGTCGGTCTATTTGGTTGTATTTTGTTCAATGAGGCCCACTTTAACCACCTGTTCCACGCGGGGCGATATGTCTTCAGGGTAGATGTTCGCCACGACGCTTGCAGTATTTGAAAATGTGATTCAGGCCAACCCTCTAGTGCTTCGCTCCAGCCCGAACTTTCCAGACCTCCAATATCATATTGTCTACTTCGGGTGGTGGTCTGTTCGTCTTGAGGTCTATTAAATGCTTCCGTAGATTGTGAATCCGGAAGGGGTTGGTCAAGGCTTTCCTTTTGAGTTCTGGTCTCCAATGAGCTTTCTCCCACATTGGGGTCACTATAAGATAATGCCCCGAGCTGAGTTCTAAATGGCGAAGGACTCTGGGGATCAAGGCTGGTGGTGGGAATATCCATCCAAGGGTGAAGTGCCATGGGCGACTGAAAGCATCGATGAACAAACTCTGACGGTCGTTCAAGTCCTCGCTCACATAGGGGTGTATCACGGCAGATCTGTTCGACGCGAAAAGGTCTACGTGAGGTGTACCCCACAACATGAAGATTTCTTTTCGAATTTGTGGTAGAAGATGCCATTCCGGTAGGGCGTTTCCCCTTGACAGACTGTCGGCGAGACCGTTGAATTTTCCGGGCAAGTATCTGCCTGTCAGTTGTATGTTCCATGTTTTGATGAGGCGTAGGATCTTCGCTGTCGTTGATAGCAGTATCATTGAGCGCGTCCTTGTTTACGTAGGCTATCGCCGTCCTGTTGTCCGACTGGAACATCACAGACTTTCCTTTTAACTTTGCAGCGTTCAGTTCTAAGACTTTGTAAAGAGTCCATAATTCTTTGGTATTGCTGTGCCAGTTTTGTTGTTGTTTGGTCCAAAGTCCACAAAATCTCTGGCTGTTCAAAATAGCTCCCCAGCCGTGGTCTGCCGCGTCCGTGGTGATAAAAATTGAGGGTGTTTGATGATGTATCGGGGATGTCTCTTGCAAATGCTTTTGCCACCATACCAGTTCCTGCAGTACTACACTTGGTATGTGAAATTTTCGATTCCTTCTCGATTCGGGAAGTCGATTGGCGAATCGTTGTATGAATCGACAATGGAGACGGCCCATAGGGACAACTTCGGAAGCAAAATTTAGCTTTCCGAGTAGGATTTTGGCATCCATCCAACTCCATAAAAAAACGTTTTTATGTATTTTTGGTAGTGGGTCACTTTGGGTGTTGGGAGCCGTTTTTCGTTGGTTTCCGAGTTCCATAACACTCCCAAGTATTCGATCTCTCTCATTGGGGTTGTATTTGATTTTTGACGATTGATGCACCAGCCCAGCTTTTCTAACAGCTTCAGCGCAAACTCTCCTTGTTGTTGTAAGATTTGCGGGTTCTGGTGCATAATTAAGAAGTCGTCTAAGTAAACTACAGTTTTGATATTTTCGTGTCTTAGATATTGTGCAACCCAATTTGTAATCTTTGCGAAGATCGAAGGAGCGCTGGCCAGGCCGAACGGTAGGCAGGTCATGTGATAAAATTGCTTTTTGTGTAACAGTGACAGGAATCTTTGATGAGTTTCGATGATAGGAATGTGATAATATGCTTGGGATATATCTATTTTTATCATGTAATCTTGTCTTTGCAAAAATTGGGGAATGTCGCGAGTGTTGATTAGACGAAATGTTGGTGTTGCTACATAGTAATTCAGGCGTTTCAGATTGAAGATGGGTCTGTTGGACCCGTCTGGTTTCTTTCTGAGAAACATCGGCGAAACAAATCCTTTTGTAAACACTTTCTTCCTTATGGCACCGGACGAAGTTAGAGTCGCGATTTGTTCGTCCATTTCTTCGCTTTCTTTGCAAGCGATGCCCTGGAACTGTTTCAGCGAAAGATTTGTTAGTGGAGGTTTTTTGATGAATGGTATTTTGTAGCCTGTTAATACTGATAAGATTGTTGTAGGTGCTCCTAATTCTTTCCACGTCTGAACTTTTGTATGTAGTTGGCCTGCTTGAAAATAGTCAAAATCTTTTTGTTTCTCTCTGCTTTCCTTTGGTTTGAAACTTTTGATTGTTGTCTTTCTGTTTATTGAACCTTGGTTTATCTTGCTTGTAGTTGTAATCTTTTCGTCGGAATGAATTTGTGTCCTTTCTAATCGTCGATGTTGTTGTTGTTCTCTTCTTAGAGGTTTTCTTATGTTTTGGTGGAAATATTTTATGAGGGCCCCCTTGGTCTTTAACGACTTCTGCAAGTTTTGCTTCCGAGAATAAGTGAGTGTCGGAAGGAGGTATATCGTGCAGAATCTCATTTAGTACTTTATTTGGTGCTTTATACAATTCACGCCTTTGCTGTATTACTTCGGCTCTTTTACCACATGTGAATTGTAGTATTCCGTCTGAAACTTTCTTAAAATTTGAGTCCGAAGAAAGCAATTTTTTGTTCAATTGGTCTTGTATCTCCGGAGCCAAGTTTTGACAAGCCTCTTTGAATGCGTCTCTTTGTTGTAGAAGGCCATGACAAATGCCCGCCAAGGTACTATCAATCTTTTCCAATATGGTTACACTATGCCAGAAAGGTGTGGCCAAAGCCAGTTGAGGGTTAACTTTTAGAGCTGTGAAGACTGGTGTAGCCTGAAAGTTTTTCTGGACGTCTTTATATTTAATATTTTTCCAATTACTTGTTCCCAAACGCTGACAGTGAGACCCCTGCTTTACTAGCTTTGGGTCTGCGTTAGAGATTTTCGCATCCGACTCTATAACATTCGGTGTAAAGTCAATACAGGTTCCAGGATTGTTTTGTAATTCGGAAAGCTTTCTCTGCGCTTCCGCAATTTTTTGTCTAAGTTCTTCGGTTTCATCTTTATTCGAGCGATTTTCCGAATTTATTAATTGCCAAATATTGTTGAATTCTTCACTTTTGTTTTCCTCGTCCTGTGAAGTGCTATCAGCAAATGATTGGTTGAGGTCTTGGCTGTTTCGTGTATCATCTTCATTATCATTTTGGGATAACTGAGCTTTAATTTCTTCTATAGAATCTTCATGTTTTTTGGATAAGTTCAGTATAGAGTTGAACATGAATTCTTGCATCTCAATTAACTTATCTAAGCGATCATCATCACGTTTCTTTTTTGCAGGAGGTTCGTCATTTGAGCTTGTTCTGGCACGCTTGGAAGCAGGAGTGCTCGATCTTCTAGCTAAGCCTTGGTCAGTTAAGGTTCCCTGAGAATCTTCCTTAAGAGTAGCTGTTGACGCTTTCCTTGATAAGATGCGTGGTTTCAAGTGGCGTACCACGTCCATAAAATTGTTGTATGATTGAGGATCTTCATGAATTTTAGCCATTATATCGTGTGGAGAGAATAACAGCGTTCTACCGAAGGGCCAGTTAAGCAAGCGTCTGCGTATCTCACGAAAAGCTCTTTCGGAGGCTTGAGCGGCAGTTGGATTCCAAGCTCGGACGAGTTCTACTGACGGCAGAGCGAATCGAATTTTCTTCTCTAGATCAGGGTCTATCGATTCTCCAAACAAGTCGGCATAAGGTAAGTCCTTGATGATCCATGATTGCCAGTCTGGTGTATAATGTTCGTGAACTAATTCTATAACATTTGCGTAGAACTCGTTGTCCGAAGGTGGCGGCCGTTGGGCCAGTTCGCCCATCGTCGTAAACGACATGGCTCTGTAAATAAAACCAATGCCTTAAGATATAGCTTTTAGGTTAAAAAAATAAATTAGCGTCGTTTCATTTAGACGACGTTTCGTTTAAACGACATGCTTGTCGTACGGCTTACTACTAATCTGCTATTAAAAATGTTGTCGTTTGAATTTCGAATACGACTATGACTCTTTAGTGAAGCGACATGCTACGCAACAGTTTTGTCGTTTGAATTCAATACGACTTTGGCGAAGCGCCATGCTACGCAACAGTTTATGGTACTACCCACTATATCGTGGTGATATTGTCGTATCAGTATACGACAGTGCATCGGCGGCCGAAGGGCGCGTCGTGCAACAGTTTTTAGTACTACCCACTACATCGTGGTGATATTGTCGTATCGCTTATACGACAACGCATCGGCGGCCGAAGGGCGCGTCGTGCATTAAAATTTTGAGGGTGAGATGCCCTGTGAAACGACGACCTGTTAGGTCACGTCGTCGTATGAAAATAAATTGAAATTTGCACTTACGTTTTTCCGTAAAGTGCACGCGTGTTACTTCCACAGAATACAAAAGCGTACTGAGGAACTCCGCCAGCCGGCGCTGCCCATCACACTAGTCCAGAGTGAAGTTGCTGCTCTTGACATTGGAACCACGACATGAGTATGGATAAACTAGCTAACTTCACAGTACAGATTGACAGAATACGAAGTGTAATCTCAACCGGTGGGTCAAGCCTTTAGGCTCGAACACCTAAATAAATAAGCCGCTCCATACCAAATTTTATTGTACTGTTTGTACAGGGAGGCTGATTTTTTGACGTTTCCGTGATATGATTCTTAGTAGAGTTTTTGCCAACCTATCCTGTACACACTGCATAAAGGCCGATAGACTTCCACTGCTAAACAAAGGCTTTTGATTTTCAATAATACTTCAATCGTTTAGACAGCAACGCTTTACTGATCTTCGACTGTCTGAACAGCGATTTCACCGTCACAATTCGTGGGAAAGTATTGAGTATTGAAATACCTTTTATGACGCCATAGACACTATTGACAACAAAATCCCCAAATTACGTACCTTTCTGCTTATAAATATGCACCAAAATCGGCCTTAAACCGACAAGATTCGGCACCCATTCGATCAAACCGCATTCTTCATTCAGCGGCAGTACACTATAAGTCCTTATATACAGCCTTCGTCGGCGGGTCTCAGGCGCATCTTGTAAGAACCTGTTGACGACGCCATTGAACTCCATCAGGCGATAGTCTTTGCGCAGGTCATCGCGTGGTTTCAACATTATTATGTAGGATTTTCCGTCGGAACCTATACGGAACAATAGAAATTCGGTCTTTAATGTAGGAAATGTTCAAGGTTTCATTTTTGAAGGGTAGAAATTATTTAAATTTCAAAAATTTTTACAATTCTGTTAATCACTTAGAAAAACATATTGGCAGGAATTTCAAGTTCAATAAGCAACAAATCTTAAGAAATACGGCTGTATCTTATCTTATTACGTGGGGCTGAGATCCTTGTTGGACCTCAGAGCACTTCGACCCTATGGGATCTTTTGTGCTTCCCCTGCCTTATTGCTCCTGTGATCTTCCGCTGTCTCCGAATATGCTCGTTATGAGCTTCGATGTAGATTTCAGCGGAAGGAGCCTGTAGTCTTCTGGTGTCGGATAAGCCTGACCCAGAATCTTCATTCGCTTGTTAGCCAAAGCGTCGCATGTGCACATAAGGTGCTCCATGCGTTCGCTTTCTTCACCACATGCTCTGCAGGTAGTTGTATCCGACAGACCCATTTTGTGTAGATGCTCTCTAGTACGGCTGTACGGCTGTAGCTTATCAGGCATTTTAACTGAACTTTATTGATTGCCTTGTGTGACGTGGTATACGGCGTGCAAAATAGCTCTGTCTGTGACCGTTAATGCGCATAAGTCAAAAAATGAGTCGCGGGAGTGAGCGCGGCATGTAGGGGAGGCGAGCGAGTCGTTCATTGGCTCTCCGCCTCTCACCCAGAAAATAACCGTCATAGACAGACTTGTCCTGAACGGGCTGTATGTATGTATCCTGTCAGCGTAACCTTTCTTGATTCGTCGTTTTTACTTTCTTTTGTGGTAACGGACCAGCAGGCAGAGTGAACTCTCTATTCCAACTTTAGACTTAACCTCACTTTACAGGACTTTCGGCACTTATAGTGTAGGCAACGAAGCTGTTGACCCCAACATAAATTTCTCAGGCAGATTTTATTTTTTAATTAAATGTAAATTCAAAATATCCAAAAAAAAATTACAAAAAAATTTTTTCTTACATTTTTGTAATTTTAGTATGGAAAAATTAAAAGTACCGATTTCTTTTGGATTTTTTTATAGAAGGGTTGTCTCATGTAGTGTAATAAATACCCCAGCAAAGTTTCATCAGCTGAGGATTTAATGCGGGGGTCTTTACAATACAATACAATACAATAACTTTATTGGTAACGAAATGGTTACAGGTCACATTTTTATAGAATTATATAGTAATTATTTTAACAAAAGTGTTAAATATAACTAATTAATTACGTAATAAAAAAATCCTTTACACAGTAAAACTGTGATTGCGCTAACCATTTTTTTATTCTAATTTTAAACGACATGATGGTAGCTGCATCTCTGACGTTTTGTGGTAACTTATTGTACACCGACGGCCCAAACACATACACAGACTGCTCTGATCTGTGGAGCTTATGGAACGGTGTCACGAGCTGGTCCCCGTCGGCGTTACTACGCAGGTTGTGTGTGGAGTTCACACCTTTGCGATCAAAATTGTTTAAATTAATATAAACGAAAAGAGCTACTAGGTAGATATATTCGCAAGGCATGGGTAAAATATTAAACTCTGTGAAAAACGGCCTGCATGATTCGTCAGATGGTATCCCTGCCATGGCACGTATAGCCCGTTTTTGTAGTACAAACGCCCGCTGGACGTCGGCCGCTCCACCCCATAACTCCAGTCCATAGGTCAAAGTCGAGTGTACGGTAGCGTAATAGCACGTTCTGACTGTCTCTTTGTGCGCCGTGCTAGCGAGGCGTCGCAAGGCGAAGCAGGTGCGACCGAGTTTTAAGCAAACCTGGTCAATATGGGTCTCCCAAGACAGTGCGCCATCCAAATGAAAACCTAGTAGCTTGGTCGAGCACACTTGTTGGAGTCGGGTGCCGCCAATACTGACCGCGAACGGACTTGGCGTTTTGCCGTTCAGGTTAAATGTCATGAAGCATGTCTTTTCGCGGTTTAGGGCCAAGCCGTTAGACTTGAACCACCCATCGAGGCGTTGGACAGTTTCATTTAGTTTCGTTTCCAGGTTCTGCACACTGTTGCCTGTTACTACCGCGGCCACGTCGTCAGCGTACATATATATTTCAGTGCCATCTACTGAGCGTGGCAGATCATTAAGCAATATGCTAAACAAGGTGTTTGATAGGCATGAGCCTTGCGGCACTCCTATATTGTTGGTCATTTCAGCAGATGTGGTTTTACTTCGCTCTGCAACAACTGCTTGCTTCCTCTCGGACATAAAGGAAACAAGCAGTCGCAGGGGTGGGCCCCGTATCCCATAGTGGGAAAGTTTGTCTGCGATGAGTGAGTGGTTGGCGGTGTCGAACGCGCGCGAGAGGTCACAGCATACCAGAGCGACATGCTGACCAGCCTCGCGCGCGCTCAGCACGCGCCACACCACCTCGCGCACCAGGTCCGTCGTGGAGCGGCCGCGTCGGTAGGCGTATTGCCTCTCGGACATCGTATCCCTCTCGGACATAAAAGATAGGAGCCTTTTGTTAAGTCCAACCTCAAAGATTTTACTGATGACAGGGACTAGTGATATGGGGCGGTAAGATTTGAGCTCAGACTTCTTACCTTTTCCTTTATAAATTGGGCATATTTTCACCCTTTTAAGTGGCGCAGGGTACACTCCGATACGGATGCATAAGTTAAACAGGCACGAAATAACATATGCAAGTGCCTTATTGGACGATTTCAAGAGGCTGGCTGACAAACCGTAGAGATCAGTACTTCTTTTAGGTGCTATTGACACCTGAACAACTTTCACTATTTCATCAGGCGTAAAATGCGTGAGGCGGAGCGTGACGTCACTAGCTGGCGCGCTGCCACCTAGTGCATGAGCAGCGCTGAGCATGTTAGCAGACGGCGCACCGCACTTCGCCGCTGCCGTCACAAACTCTAGATTCATGGAATCGACGAGCATCTGCTTAGACCTATAAGGTAGTCCGTCGTTGTTACGCACGATGTCAGTAAAGTCCAGGCGTTCACGATTATTGCGGCCTAATTCGCTATTAATAATTCCCCACATACATTTACCTTTATTTGTATGGTTGCGTATCAATTGGGAATAATAATTGGTACGCTTTTGTCTTAATAAGTTATCGTACTTACGAGAGTATTCGTCAGAGATCTTATTCAAAATGTCATTATCTTGTATATTTAATTGAAGGCTAAAAATGTCAAATAATAAGAATTTAAAATTAATTATTTCATCATCGATCCATTTGCTACAATTTAGGTGATTATTTGGTCTCATTTTGTTTGGAAAACAACAATCAAATTTATTTACTAATATGTTAATAATTTTTTCAGCCAATAAATTGCAGTCGTCGTTACATTCTAATATAATACTTTCCCAATCTACCGATTCCAGTGCAGTCTGGAAACTGGTTCTGTTCGCGGCACTATAGGACCGACGGACCGTATGGGCTGGCCCGCGCGGCCGCCGGCCCGATAGCTGCACGCGCTGAGCGTTGTGGTCGCTGAGGTTGGTAACTACCTCGCTGACAGACGCCAGGCGGTCGGAGGGTAGGTTGGTGTACGCATGATCCAATAGAGTGCCTGATTCAGGCCTAGTTACAAAATCTATTAATTGAATATAATTGTGAGCTAACAAAATATCTACTAATTGTTTCTTTTGTGAGGTATTATCCAAGTAATTGATGTTAATATCACCCATAATAATTGCGTTCATTGCCTCATCGTTTATTTTACCCAATAACTTTTCAAATAATTTTAGGTAGTCGGCATCACTGGTCTGATTCGAGTGATATACGCCGACGAGAAGCAGGTCGTGGTCTATTAATTGTACCGCGCAAATATCAAAAATCTGCTCCACGGACAGATTGCAGTAGTCCTGCCTATTTACAACTTGGATACCGTTTCGAACGAAGATACAGCTACCACCATGTGCTACATGTGTCCTACAACTACTAGAAATTAAGTCGTAATTATTTAGGGTCACTGAGTCTAATTGACAGCTTCGTAACCAGTGCTCTGTTATAATTAACAAATCGCAAGCCAGTTCTTTCGCTAAGAGCACTTCAATCTTCTTCGTTTTATTATTTATGCCCCTCGCGTTTTGGTGGCAGACAGTGAGTTTAATATTATTATTTGGATTCGCTGTTGCCGCCACCGCTGGCGCGGTATTCGCGGGCAGCGTCAGAGGGCGCGCGGGGAGGGAAAGCGGCTGGCAGGCCGGAGCGCGCTGACTGCCGGCCGCCGCGTTGAAACCACTTGCTCACTTCCACTGCTTGTGGCCAATTTTGAGGGGACATAAAAAAATCGGACTTACTCTGTGGCACTGTTATCATAAAAGATGAGTAGTGGTCATGTTTTAATTTTAATTTATGTACACCATATTGACTACCGGGGTTTTTTTTTAACATAAATGATTTAATCGAATCCTCACTGGTGTCTGGCTTGAAACGACAGGCGTGAAATTTGAACACTCGTTCTATGGATTGCAACTCATTGTCTGTAGGATCTGTCCCGGTTATCACTATGCGTGATTGTCGCTTACGATTATGATTTTTTCGCTTCACCTCTTGCCATGGAGTGTCATCTTTGTTGTCACTGCAGTCCTGATTTTCAACGACGGGAGGAACGCTGAAAGTATGGTCATCCTTATGTTGTACATCGTGCATCAATGCAGGCACCACGGCCGGCACAGTAGTCGAGGAGAAAGTGCATACCTCCGGTGTCGGTCGGACAGTAATTGGACGTGCAGCTTGCACGAGTCCGGAACGAGCGACTGGGATGGCTGCTCCGGCGACTGGCTGTGGCAGCGAGCTTCTCCTACCTCCGTCCTTTGGAACCGGTCTTGACGACCGCTCGGTACTGGTAATGCTCAATTCCGCAGGATTTTTTTCTCTAATTCTTAACTGTTCCGCTGAATTAGGTCGTAATTCCTCTGCTGCGTTAACTTGCGGTTTCGAAACACACGAATAACAAACGACATTTTGCTGTTTTTCTAATTTCGATATTTTTGCTTCTAACTTGCTGAATTCCGCCAGGAAACGCTCCAATTTTGCTTCAATAGGCGACAGGAACTTCTTGATCGCCTTTTCCAATGCTTCAATTGTGGATTTTGACATGTTTATCACTTTAAACCGAACAAATAGACGGAGCTCGGTGTGTTGCGTGTCGCGGTCCCCCCGCTCTTTATACAACGATCCGCTTCGTTGCCTAGACTATTACTTTACAAATACCTTTCTTGGTTTCTTCTGGAAGGCACAATACTGATATGAACTTGCAATCCCCGCGATGTAACCGTTATTCTCTCTACTCCAGTTTTCTGACCGGTAACACCACTTCAGATCTTTCGAAATACTACACTAACCTTCACCTAATACTATACTAACCTTTCAAAGTAACTTTTCTTGGTTTCTGCAAAGAAGGCAGAATACTGATATGCTCTTCTATTCCCGCGATATACACCTGTGGATCAGCAGGCATTTCTATTCTCTCAACCCCAGCCGCCTTAGCTGGTAACACCACCTTGCAGAACTCTTGGAAAGGCATCATGATGTGACTGAAGCTATCGCTGGCTAGTAGTCGGGGTAATGTACGGACTAAGGCGGAAACTGTTGTTGTCTGAAAAGAGTACACTCAATAGTATTCATGAATTTGTATTGGTTTCGCTCCCGAAGCCCAGAAAAAAATTTTTTACTCGTTAATTTTTTTTCGCCTCTCCATAGTAATTTTGTCACGTGATCGTCTCATTTTGTATAGGAAGTCGAAAAAAATTTTTTTTTCATGAGTAGAATCACTGAGCTTCGGGAGCGAGACAAATACAAATTCACGCTGTAGAACTGTGACAAAAGTGTCTGTATGGTAGAATATTAACAAAATTACGACTTTGTACCACGTGCACGTGATTGGAAATACCGCTTTTTGGATTTTTATCTGTTTCTCTAAACGAGCATAAAAAAACTTCTGTAGCGCTCTTCTGAACCTTTCTGAACTTAACCTTCAATTATGGGAGCCGATTACCGCGAAGCAAAAAGGAGGGTTATGAGTGAGGGCAAAAATATTGTCCGAAAAACTGATTAATTAAAGTCGAAATAATGTAGTTTGATTAGAATCACAGCAGGTAAGAGATATGTGTAAGAGCAGGACGGAACGATACGAATCTCTGTCGCTCCAGTATCTTAAACATCGCTTCGTCCTGCTCTCACACTGCTGTCATTCTAATTGAAGTACATTATTTCACCTACAGATACTTACCGATCCACTGCCCGCTATAGGTTTATTACACAGTTCAATCAACTTCTCAGCCAGCTGTGTAAAATCGCACACGAGTTTCAACATCTGCGGCTCTTTCAACCTCGGGTCAGCAAACACGTCGTTACACCGTTTGTTGCGTTGCGGGTAGCTGGATTTTATCACCATCATCATCATCCATAACGTGTGTTGCGGGTACGCGAGGATCAACTTCACTATTATTGCTTTTAGTTGGAGGTACACCTAGAATATAATAATAGAAGTAATAATACATTCACAGAGTCATCTGATCCCACACGAGGACGAATGACTGATATACATACATACATAAATAACCAAAGATTTCGGACCTCCTTGCTTCGCTCGGAATAGATACCTTGCTAATTTATTTTAGTAGGGGATGACATGTGCCAACATTTCACAACCCTATCATCGATGATCCATAGGAAATATTCAAAATAACCCGTCAAATCCATAGAACAACGCCTACACCACCTAGTGACGAATTATTTCTTTAATCCTCCTTCTAAGTACCTTTATTTTTCTGTGTAAATAACACTCAGACACAGAACAAACACTCGTGTTAATCACACAAATGGGCGGGAATCGAACCCGCACCCCGCGGCGAGGAAGGCAGGCTTACTACCAACCACGCCAACGGGCCATTCGAAAATATAAATGTTGATTTTTTGTAAACCTTACATTGTATTAAGTATACGGTGTCATTTTTGGATCCCTAGTATGTTACTTTAAACAAACTGAACAACTTAACCTTAGAAACATGGATTAAAAATTGAGATTTTTCGATATTAACAATGGAATAGTATGGTCCGACAAAAATTATGCCACGTTTTTCGATCAAGGTTTCTTTGAAAATGTTATTCACAATGAACTTTTTAAAGTTATTTATACGGCGTACAAAATAAATCTGGCTGTGACCGCAAAAGTCAAAAGAGGCGAGCGAAGAATTGGCTTCGAGCAAAGATTTGGCTCTCCGCCTGTCACCCATGCGCAGAAAATAACCGTCATAGCCAAACTTATCCTGAACGCGCTATACTGTATTATTACCTAATCTAACGCTTTAGTTTCTCACCTCTTTTACAGGATGGCAGATCCTCGATACGATTTGCGAGAAGGCAGTCAAATAGAGGTACAGAGGCAGTCGTTCAGAATACGTCTTTATTACTTCCGTCATCTGAGCCAATACTGAGTGCACACTTGTGTCCGTCGAGGTCACTTCCACGTCGAGCCTTCAAATTATAATAATATTCTGAAGTGAATCATGATAACATACCATGAAACGTCTACTGCAGGACAAGGAATACCCGCCAAAACGCATGGTACAATTTGGAAGGGAAGTGAATAATCCCTCCTATACAGGGTGTAACAAAAAGGGCATACGAACTCTGAAGGATGTGAATCTGCCCATGAAACTGAACAACTTTCTCTAAGAAACATAGGTCGAAATAAGAAACATATTTTTTTTGACCTATAAAAAAAATCAGTTCAAAAACTAGAACCCGACTACTGGCAAATCTTGCTCTAAAAAGTATGAAACAAGAAAATATTGTCATCGGAAATTGTTATGTACAAACTATGGTATTTAATAAATATTCATAGCGATGTTCAGATAATAGCCGTGGTCAAATTGTTATGCCTCTATGCCCTGAAGTTTATGATCGCTTTTTTCGGATAGGTGGCATAACATGACCACGGCTATTATCTGAACATCTATTATCTGAACATCGCTATGAATATTTATTAAATACCATAGTTTGTACATAACAATTTCCGATGACAATATTTTCTTGTTTCATACTTTTTAGAGCAAGATTTGCCAGTAGTCGGGTTCTAGTTTTTAAACTGATTTTTTATTTCAATTATTTTGGGGTTGTAAATACATAAAAAAGCTAACAACATATATATTTTTGAAATGTGCTCGTTAAGCCCTTTCATTTGATACCCAACACGGTACGGTAATTTTTTTTTTTTATTAGTCCTTGACTTAATCTGCTCTAGAAGGCGCCACATACAATTAAACGAAATTTCTTGTATCCTATAACCAGCGGATAATTAAGACGCTTCTAACGACACCTCATTTGTCAAAATATGAGAAGTAGTTTAGAAGTTATGATGGAACAGATGAACATACATACATATATACATACATTCATACCGGTCAAAATCATAACCCTCCTTTTTGCCGTAGTCGGGTAAAAACTTAATATATATATAGGATCATTTTGTATGGGAGGTAAAAATTTCTTTTTTCATATTTTGACCTATGTTGGTTAGGGAAAGTTGTTCAGTTTTATGGGCAGAATCTCATTCTTCAGGGTTGGTATACCCTTTCTGTTACACCTTGTATAAATCAGGTACCATCCAAACAGCTTTGTTTGTTCATTTCATAGTTCTTTTCCCATGGTGTTCGGTGTAATTCTTTTTACAAGATCAATTTCATCTCATCTCTGTCTTCAAGACTAGATCGAGGTCAAGAGTAAGCCCATTGACAATAAAAAAAAAATCTTACTAGATCAATTTAATTTTTACAAGATCAATTTAATTCTTTTTAATCCCGAGGCTCTAAACTACCCCGAAAAAAAAATACTGGAAAAACCTATTGGACTTTTTACGCAAAATTTGTCGGTCATCAGACCACTTCGGCAATAAAATAGTAGTACCATCATACAGAACTGACATTCTGCGCCCCCCCCACGCAATCCACCCCGCACCCCCGCGCGCACCCGCCCGAGAGATTCTCGTGGTCCTTCTGAGGGTCTTTTGTACTGAATATACTACCTTCCAATTTAAAATTCGCTCAATGTATGTAGTGTTGGCAGGCCCCCCACAAGGTGGACCGACGATCTGGTGGCGGTCGCGGGAAGCCGCTGGATGCGAGCAGCGCAGGACCGCGAGTCATGGGGATCTTTGGGGGAGGCCTATGTCCAGCAGTGGACGCGTTTCGGCTGATATGATGATGATGTAGTGTTCGGGTGTGACTTCATTATAGGAAGTCGAACAGAGTATTTGTTTTTTCTTGAAAGGTCAGGGCTTCAGGATTGAAACGAATGACAATTCACCAAATCTTCTACTTACAATTACAACTAACACATCACGGGACCCATAAAAAAGAAACATCAGCTGATTTGTACGTCTTGGATGATTAAGCTATTAGAATCTACGAAACAGCAATATCTTTTTACGTTTTAATATTTAATCTAACGTTTTTTACGTTTTAATTTTGTTTTCTAAACTTAACTTTTAATATATGCACGATTTTTTAAAGTGCAATACTTATTGAGCAGTGCAGTGGTTCACTGCCATGTCCAAGGCCTTGCCGACTCAACAATTCTGACACCAGGCTTTGTGAGGTCGGTCATCGACCTTGCAACCCACACGGTATGAAGATTGTTCAATTTTATAATAAGAGTGTTCATGCAGAAATAATGCTTTGTATTCATACCATTAGTCATGGTTTGCATAAAATATTTGCTTTAAAAAGTCGTTCAAATATAATACTATACCGTATTGTTAATATAATTCATTCGTTATTTGTACAAAATGTAAGTCACTCACTTCAAATATAAGATAATCGGACTTTATCGGACGGATGTCAGCTTAATTGATAACAAATCCAAATATATTTTTTTAAGTAATCAAACATGAACAGCCTCAAATTTTTCTCAGCGGATATTTAACCGGAAATAATCTTATTTTCTGAATCACAAAGACATCTTATTCAATTAGTCAACTAAGTCCGGGTCTCGATAAGAGTTTGCAAATAAAGAGTTAATTTCTATTTACTAAGTTGATCCAATGTTGTATCAGGACAGATTATTTTAATACAGATTACGTATACATCGTGTAACGGAACGGTATGTTAATACTGAAGGGTGTGAATCTGCCCGGCAGATTCACACCCTTTAGTATTATCCCGTGGTCCCGTGTGTACCAACCCATACATACCCGTGGGTGTCGTAAGAGGCGACTAAGGGTTAACTGGAGGATGGGCAGCAGCATCCTCCTGTGTCTTACATCTTACTTACTGCGGTCACCTACAACCGCGGTCCATGGTGCCAGCCGTAACGCTAACAAGCGAGGTGACTATGGTACGAGTATTTCCCCTCCACATTTTTCCAGCAAAAGCTAGAATTCTGGAGGGAGCTCCCTGTCCTGTAGTGGACGTTTCATGGGATGTTATGATGATGATGATGAGTATTATCACACCTTTCCTTTACACGCTGTATAAAGTCCAGTATATTCTCACCATATAGACAACATCCTGGGCATGCTCTGGTACAGGTATTTGTGTCCGCACTGAAGCGCTTTGCCGTAACTATTGAGCGCATAAAGTCGACGTGACCACGCCGCGTTCGAGTTGTCGCCAGAACTTACTTTCTCGTAGTACGCTCCCAGACATACCTGTGGAAAAGATGTTGGCGTTATATTGGCTAAAAATAAGTCTTATTTTGGAATAAGGCTTCTTTGCACAGCAGGAGCATGTATAAGTTCACAAGTCACGTGGTACGAGTATATACCGTTTTAGTAAAATGTCCTTGGAGGAGGGCTGTACAGTACTTGACATGTTTGTGGGATAATTTGATGTTTATTTTGGAAGAGGATTGCAGTCGGATATAAAGCAAAATAGACTTATGAACGCAGCACATATTTTGGTTTAGGAGAATGACGCGAAAAAATCATTTCGATGATCGAAGAAAATATGTCGATAAAAAAAATGAAAGGGTAGTATTTTTGGCCTTTACTACGCATGTTAGAAAATGCTCTATTGCTTCTAATTCATCCTTCACAGCATCATCATATCACCCGAAAGACGTCCACAGCAGGACATAGGCTTCACCTAAAGATCTCCACTACGACCGGTCCTGCGCTGCCCGCATCCAGCGGTACATTGCGTATTGTAAAATAGTCTACTGTTTTAGTATACAACAGTTCAATACAAAAATATGTCGAAGAAACCCATATCAGGAACTTACCAAACTCTTTTCCCACTGTTTAAAAACTTCAACCGACTCCTTATAATACCCAATGTTGACATCAACATCCACATTGGTTGTCTCATCGTTGTATTTAGCAATCAACAGCTTCGCTTTGGCACATATTTTCCTGCAAATCCCAAAACACAGCATTCTTAACAATTCTTAAAAACTTGGATTCTACGCAAAATTTATCGATGTGTCAATGTAGATATAAGGCAGTTAAAAATGTTAGAATGCGGTCCTTATCACAAAAATAACGCTTGCCATAAAAACCTTGTGTCCAGGAAGAAAAAGTATCCGTTATGCGGAAATAGAACCTGCGGTGAGAGCGCAGGCGGCAGGGTCACTAACAACCTTACCAACAGGGCACTTAAAGCTGGGTGGTCACTCTCAACTTTCGATATATCTATACAATACTGTTCAAAACATTCGAAAATAAAACTTCGGTAATTAACAATAGAGGAGAATATTGATTGGATGACAATCACTGCTAATTTGACACTTCATCCAACCAATATTCTTGTCTTTTGTCAGTGTACCGTTTTAATTTGACTGTATCGAAGTAGTATCGTATCGATATATTGAAAATTGAGAGTAGACCCTCAGTTTTTTACGTGGATACTTCTATATTTTCATTTGTAATAGGGGTAGTTTCGTGAACAGGAGCTTATGCACTAACGCCATCTGTCCGTAAATAAGTGATCGAAGTCGGTTAGTACCAGATCTACTATATCAGCAATTCGCTAGCGCGTGGGCTTGGGTTGACACGATCTATGCAATAAGTTTCACGTGGTGATGAGTAAAATAAACAACGTTCATCACAGATTAAATAATAGTAAACTAAATTTTACAGATCCGTCACTCCCAAGTTTCACGTGGTGATGAGTAAAATAAACAACGTTTCATCACAGATTAAATAATAGTAAACTAAATTTTACAGATCCGTAGTGACGGAGTGGGAGTTGGGAGTGCCCAGGCGGGGTGCCAACAAATTTCAACCTTACGCTCTAAGCATAAAGTCGATACTTGCACTGTACCGCTTAGGACACGTTTTTAAATCGCGGGTGATCGCGGACAGGTGGGCTAAGGCGATGATTTTGTCACTTTATGAGATACTGAGCGAGATGCAAGTAGGAATGTAATATTGTTTATCTACACTCATGTCGTAATCTTTGAATTATGATTCAAAAAGTTGGTACATAAGGCTGAATAATACGCAGAGTATGCATAAAAAATTAAAAAGTTACCATTACGTAACGATTTTTGTATGAAAATTTTGCAAAGGTGTTACGTAATTTAACTTTTTAATCATAACATAACACTTGGATAAAATTCTTCTTGAACCTAAACCTTTTTAAAGAAGACTGAATATAAGGTCTTTTAGAGAGACGGTTATAAATGTAACAGTTTTTCTTAGTAGCTGTCAAATATTAGTAGCATATTTACAGTGTGCCTTATAAACAACCTATTATTTTGGAGCAGTTACAGTAACAGTTACTATAGTTACAATAATTTTATCTGTAGTGGAAAATATGCGCGCGCAGCCTGAAATTAGAAGGAAATAGATATGCCGCCATTTTCAAATATTTACCTTTTTCAAGTTTTTTGTGCCCGTGAAAGTAATGTGAAAGTTTATTGAAAAAGAAGATAAAGTGGTGCAGTCAGGATACTGCAGTTAAACCAGAAGATACTCAATAACTTATGATCTTCTCCCATATTAGTCTAGGACATTTTATGACATAACCTACAATGAATTGGGAAAGAATGAAAATCGAAAAGAAAACCATGTCTTGTTAAGAAAATGTTCTGCTTGTATATTTCAAAGAAGATCTAGCGGATATATTAAGGCGGCTTCTTCAGACTCATATCAGAACTGTAATATACATAATATAAGTTACCATTGTTGTTTACTTACTTTTGTTTAATTTTTATCATTTTTATTATAAGTAAAGAAACCTATTGCATGAGTGAAGATAAAGTAGTATACGCAACTGCATATAATATGGTATTAAAACACTCGTTTGATGCTATTATCACATTCGGCTACGCCTCATGTGATAAACCCAAACTCGTGTTTTAATAACCTGTTTTATATGACAGTTGCATAAACTACTATAAATCAAACGTGCAAATGCTTACTTGCTTATTTTGCCGTCATAGGGTTAAGATGACATAAAGAAAAGTAAAATCGACTGCATACCCAGTCGACTTCTAGCGCCGCGTTGCATACCTAGAGTGCGGAGTGTCACAGGCCTGGTTTTGTGTAACGAATACAAAATATTTGAATTTTTTATTCATAGACGAATCCACACACGTAGAACTTACGGCAGAATCAAGAATACAGTCAACCAGGGCCTAGAGACAAGCGGCTTCCTACAATCGCAAACGTTAGTAGAATAGAATGAAAATGTATATGGGACGAAATTACATTACATTAGCTAACGAAATGTTGCATGACAGCTTATGTCAATCCCAAACATAATTTTTATTCTATTCTATAGCGTTTGCGATAGTAGAAAGCCACTTGTCTCAGGGCCCAGGGATTTGTCCTACCTCTGTTCCTGCGTCAGGGTATCTATCGTCGGGTAGTTCTCTTCCAGCCCTCTCCGTAAAGTTGTAAAGGCATGTTCGTGCTGCCCTCGAGCCCAGTACATTTTGGCTTTCTCTATGAATAACTTCTCTGGTTGATACTCTTCGGCGTTTAGTATGTACATGTAGGACTGTCAAAAATATATATATTTTGTGAAAGTCGATTCCCAATCACAGACAAGATTCGATGGACGGGATTCAAACCTGCGTCTTATGGCAAGACCGCTGTAGCCTAGTTGGTTAAAGCTTCTCCGGTACTCACGAAGAAGATGCAGGTTTGAATCCGCAGTTGAAAATTGCGAATGTGTTATTTTATTTCTTGACAAATCGTAGAATTACGAACACAAAAGTGTGCTTGTTTTCTTTTTGTGCTTTGTAGTTCTGATTTTCCTTTCTGACTTGTGTTTTATCAGGGCGGAATGCCGAAGTCACAGCTCGTCAAATAAAGTATTTTACGTTTACTGAGCAAAAAAGCAGTTGGGCCTCTCTATTTCAAAAGCGCGTTGCTGACTATGAAAACTAAAGACGAAAAGTCACCGGTATCTTCACCGACTCCTAGCAGTCGGCAGGTCTATTCCCAGAAGAACTTTTCACGGAGCTTTTAAAGTTCAAAAGCATATTTTTTAAAGAAATTACCTGTTGGAAAATACCAGCTTTTCTAGCATGTTTAGCGCTTTGCAGCCACAGGTCTCCAATACACGCTTTTAAGCTGTTTGCAGTTACCGAATGTGTAGGTTCTAACAGTTCCTGAAAACAATAATAGAATGTTCTCATGTGTCAGGGGTTTCACTAAGCCTTTATTTTGCTGAGTAAGCTTTGAAACTTAGGTCAAAGTGAGAAAGTTGACATTTAGTGCAGGTGTCGCCAAACATTCAAGAAAATTAAAATAAACAGAAGCAGATGTTTGTGCCACCTAGCGATTATAAAAAGGGCATTGCATATTGCAGCTGGGACTTTATGCAAAAACATTTTCCGAAGGAAGAACTTTTGACATTATACCGGTAGTACAAACATAAAAGTTTCTTCACACTCTCTCGTATTCGGCAAGTCTCGTGTACTTTCGTGGAGAATGTAAAAGCGTCCTTTAAGAGCTTCAGTAACATTTTTTTACTAGCCTTTACTGTCCCACTGCTGTCCAAAGGCCTTCCCCGTACGTTTCAATTCAGTAACAACACAATACTTATTTTGATACCTGTGTCTGTTGCAATAGGATTCTTCTCAATCGTAGCAAAGGTTCAATGGTGCGAACATCCCACTGCACGACTGACAATCTTCGGCGCCACTCGCTTAGCAACTGATTCAATATTTCAGAACTCTGTCTGTCCCCATCGCTCAAATCCTTTAACCTACAAGATACAATTAAAAAGTGTTATCTTTCTTCAGAATAATAATTTGATTTTAATCACATTTATCGGCACCAAACACCGATTCTAAATCTACGTAATTAAAATTTTAAAATATCAAAACGAGGTCCATTGAAGCTGCGAGTTCTTAGAAAATGTCAGGGACTTTTTTATTGTATAAGTACGTAGAATCTTTTTGACACTCTAACAAGAAAACAAATGATTCATAACCTACTTTTTCACAGCCTCCTGCGCATGTCCGCCTCAGCTATATGCAATCCTAGCACACCCTCTACGCAACGCGTTTTCTCCTCTCGCTTCTCCGTCCATTTGTGCCAACAGTTTACTGGCCGCGTCATTACAAGACAAGAGGACGACAACACTTTTTTGAAGAAGAAGTATAGTCGAAATAATGTAGCTAGATTAGAAAACAGCAGTGTAACAGCATGACAGAGCGATGCGTAAGATATTAGAGCGACAGTCCTGCTGTCATTCTAACCAAAGTACATTATTTCGATTTTTATTATTTTAAACCTACTTCTTCACAGCTTCCTGCGCGTGTCCAGCCTCAGCTATAATATGCAGCCCTAGTACACTCTGGTACCCTCCGCGCAACGCGTTTTCTCCCCTCGCTTCTCCGTCCATTTGAGCCAACAGTTTACTGGCCGCGTCGTTACAAGAGTTAGAGAACGCTTCTTGGTCTTGGCCGCGGTACGCGAGGAGAATTCGCCCCATTAGTAAGCCCCAGTTTTCTCGACACGGTGGCTGAAAGGAATTAATATTAAGAGGATATGTGGAAAGACAAATATTTGACAGTGTGCGCAGTCTTTTCGCTTGAAAGAAAGGGATAAAGTACGCAATCCGTAACGCATTAGATTGCGACAGATATACTGTACGTGTTACCAAAACTAAATGACGTAAGCGCCTGATACAAAATATCGACTTTATGTAAAAACTAAGATATAAAATAAAATTTTAGGTTAGGCATATGATAGAAACTACGAATACCTTTCTGTATACTTAATTTCACTACTTAAAACACCTCAGATTTTACAAGAGGAAATAATGAAAATTGAGGAGGCAACTTAGGATTATTATTTAGTCGAGTCGATTTTCACTAATCGTGTTTTGGTCTTAGCGATATTATCACTTGAATGGTCAAGAAACACATACCTGAAAATCACGGCTAGATACTGAGTAAGTAAAAAGATATTTCTTCTTCAAAATACGTCTTCAAAATACCCAATAAAAATAACATATCGTCTTAATTGCAAGAACAGAAAAAGCAAGCTTGCAAACGCACTGCACTAAGCTTGTGTTTTTTTTAAGGATACATGTTAGAAGATGCGAAAAACTGCACCACGTAAAAAGTGTGAAAGTTCGAGGAAAAGCTTTCTATTTAAAAGTAGGGATTTAACTTTTAACTACTATTATGTTTCAAAAATAGTGTTTTTTTCTTACAACAGGTTTCCTGGCTAACTCCTCGAGCTGGTCGAACCTGCCCAGTCTCCAGAGCGGCTCAGCTGCGAGCTCCATGAGACTGTCTTCGGGACCTTGCTCGCTGAGCAGCCGGTACGCTGTGAACGGCTGGTCCAACCCTAGGTAGCAGTCTATCATACCCTAGAAAATAAAGAAGCATTTATGGCAATTGAAAAAAATTATTGACCTCTTCATACAAACTGCTCACTTTGATCGAACAGTTTATAGTGAAAGGTCAAAAATTATTTTTGTTTCCCAAAAATGGTTGTTTGGGAAAGTTGTTCATGATTTGAAGGATACGGAAAGTTCAAGGTAAATTTTATTTGTGTACTTAAAAAAGAACATTTATCGAATAATACAAAACATATTAGGTCCATTCGAAAGCTAAAAAGAGAACAAGTAAAGAAAGCACTTACTAATGATATTATTAATTTTTTGACTTATATGGATTGTGAAATCACATTATTTACAATAAAAAAAACTAAGAGAGAATAATTCATTGTTGTTCTTTAACAAGCTAGCAGATAAATAGTTATTGCTATCTCTATCTAACCTGCAGGCTGTGCCTATCAAGCTGTCCTTCTTGCGCGAGTCGTTCATAGCACAGCGCGGCATCTTGTAGTCGACCCGTTACTACTTGAGCGAGAATCAACTCTTTCAGTGACGGCTCCGATCTTTTTATCGATAAAATACCTGGCAAGTAAAAAAGATATACATCTTTAAGATACGTAAGAGAAGATAATTTGTACGTGAATGTTTTCCAAGTTAGCACAGAATGTTAGATTGAATAAAGAAAACAAATATGCTAACAAAACAACTTGAGATATTTGCTGAAGTACTTTTGATGTCTTATGAGTCATCATAATCAACATTATTTCTTGTGGTTTAATAAAAATAAATAGGATTGCCCATGTCAATCCCATACATTTTCATTATAATAGGTCTTTACCTATGAAATTGCCGAAATTTTCTTACAGATTAATGAGATCATAATTCCTATAACTCTAATACAATTTTTTTCATTTGTCTTATATTCGAAAGTTGACTTCAAGGTTATCAATTTATGCATAAAATAAAGTTTTTATTTTTAGTTTGATATATAAAATTAAAGGTTCGAAAATTGTTCGTCTTAAATGTCGTCCGATTTCATCATTAAATTTGGTATATTTTTTTACAGATAATATTTTTCGAAAATTAAATTTAAGCTTCTGTTAGCTTAATGTCTTCCCAATAATGCTTAAAAAAAATTAAAAAATTGGATTTATAATTCCCAAGAAAAATGCAAAAATGTTAGTACTGAAAATTGAGTTTACCTAAAATTCGCCATACAAAACGGCAATTACATAGTGAAAACTTAGTCCAGCTTGGTAGATGAACAATGTAGCTAGGGGCTCATAATTAACAATCCAAAATAGAACACAGAAACATATTTAATTACTTTTGAACAGTTTTACAACATAAAACCTAAGCCGACAACTTTTTCCCACCGCAAAATCGTTTTACAAAAGCATATATTCAACTGTCAGACCACAAGTGTTACCAGCCTTCGATCAACAAAAACATCTACTACATAATATTTGCTTTCATTAGGTAAAGACCTAATATTCTACTAGCGTTTGCGATTGTAGAAAGCCGCTTGTCTCTAGGACTGGTGTCAGAGTTGCTGCGTCGCTAAATGTCTCTGTATGATATGGCTCTTTTACGATACTTAGATAGTAGCCGGGACCAACGACTAACGATCAAAGTGCCTTCCGAAGCACGGAATCATCTTACTTTTCGAGTAATCGGATGATTCAGGAAAACTCATATTTATGTTTAACAGTAACCCCACCGGAAATTGAACGCAACGCTCCAATCGCTAGATAAAACTTCTATTGCTGCTCGCTCCCCCATAATTTTGACGGCGGCATATTTTGGGGGAATGTAGTATAATCACCATGCTTGTGAGCATTGCGTCTTTCACAGGTACATCTAAATAATATTAGTTACGATAAAAATACGTCCATTGCATGATCTATTACACATAGTTTTGTCGAAAAAGACATTTGTTGTTTAGCAATATTTGACTATTATCCACATTAACAAGTTTCTAATATGTAAATAAGCGACCTACCAGCGACCGAGTCCGGTTCATCCAATAACGCATATATCTCAGCTAACAGCGGCAACTGTTCTTGCATTCGGTCTTTGTGCTCGTCCATATACAGTTCCAAATATTGCAAAGCACGCTCCAACTCTCCGCACGCGAAGTTACCGCGAGCTATTGTTAGCTTGTCAAATCTGTCCATGAATTGCGCTATTGCCCTGAAAGTAAATATTGGATTAAGTGACAGAAAAGCCTTTTAAAAGCTGTGTCATGACAGTAAATAATCTAGGATTAATTAGTTAATAGAATCAGGCGTTACTTTACGGAAGTCAATTTCAACAAGTTATGGTAAATAAATATGTAGCATCCTCCGCAACAAACAATGATGAATCTATGTTCTCACTGTGCACCGCCCGCCCGCCCGCAAATAAACGCGCGTGCGCAGGTAACTGCAACACAACAACCACCCCACACGTGTTTCGCATCCACACGAGGCATCCTCAAGAGATATTAGACCGAAAGTGCCGAACACCGATTCAACCGAGTCGGAAGTAGCTACATATTAATTTACCATAACTTGTCTAGGTTTAATTATTAAAAACCTGAGAAAATATTTTTTATTTCTCTGTGAATAATAAGAGTGCAGCAGATGGCAGTCAGCTATCTACAAAAACGTGACATGGTTGAATTCTTAAATATATTGGAAATCGCTGATTGGAAACGACTGGCGCACTTAAACTATATCGATTGAAGCAGTGCTCGAACTGTTCTGTTCTTGCCTTCCACTAAGCCTTCTCTAGTGTTTGCCATTGCCAAGATTTGCAAAACCGACTTGTTTATCCCGGCATCCGAATCTAACGACGCCTTCGTCGTAACGGTCTTGGCCAGAAACAACTTACTTGTAGTTCTCATTTTCCATCGGGCGTTGTTTTATATTGCACCATTCTAGGAGCCATCTGTTCAGAAAATCGAACAACGTGTAGATTGTTTTGCTGCATTTACTCTGAAAACAAACATCAAAATTGACCGTCTCACTGTAATAAGGTTACACGGAAGATCGAATGAAAACTTGAGAATTTAAACGTGAGAATCTATCCATCTCTCTCTTATCTATGTACTGTACGTACTATATCTTTTTTTTTTTTTTTAAACAACCTTAAGTCCCTTTCTTACCTGATTCCCTTCTTCGGCTTGAACGGAACTTATACTTGGGGTCATTCTTATATGGCGCAGCATTTTGTACTTAGTCCGTTCTAATGCCACCACGTTTTCTTGATCTAAGTTTTCAAGGCCTGATAAAAACAAAAAGACAGAATTTATTGAGATAGTACATGGGTGGGACGATCATCATCATCACTCATCAAGAAGCCGATCTTTATGACTAAAATTGCTTCATCATACATACATCTACACATAACATTATGCCTCTTTCCCGTCTAGATATGCAGAAACCACAGCCCTCCACCATCTACGATTTTGACATACTTTCCTCGCTTCGTATACTTTCATCAAACCGCTTTCATACATGCTCGTCGGTTTAGAGTAGGTACTTTTATGCTTCTTCATAAAACATGGCTGCCGAAGTTATTTCAAAATATTGTACAGAAACATGATAGAAACTTACCAATAACAGCCAAGATTTCTTCTTCGATATACTGTTGATTGTTCTTAGCCATGACCGCATGCAGCAAAACGTAGGGTAGGAACAAAAACAACGTTCTGACATCACGCCGCATGCTTGGATGGACTGTGCGTAGTAACTCCCTCACGCTTTCGCAATCTATCACAGGAATAAGTTGACCCGCCCAACTACAAAAGGTTAAATTCCGAAGTAGTGGATGAAAGTCAAGCTCAGGGGCGGGTTCAGTACCAGTAAGTGAACAACTTAAATTAAAAAAACTTATTTCAACTTCCCATAGAAACTTAGGAAAAGTTGATCAGTTACTGATACTGAACCCGCCTAAACATAAAACGAAAAACTAAATTTTGCCTTTTAAATGGAAAGGGTGTAAAGGGTTTTGTCTCTTTTGAAGTCTCGCTATAGTCAGTGCACCTTCACCATCTCAGCTAGAGGCAGCTCTGAATCTTACTGTGCAACAGCTCAACCTGTGGTTCTGTTCGAATGGCTTGGCACTTAACAGAGAAAAAACCTGCTTCTTACAGTTTAGGTTAAATGGTCATCGCCAACAACAGTTGCACGTTAACGCAGGCGCCACAGTCCTCGAATAAGTAACCTCGACCCGACTGCTAGGCTTTCACTTAGACAGCTCGCTGTCATGGGGCTCCCACATCGATGGGATCTGCGCCCGTCTCGGTCGAGCTTGCTTTGCACTGCGCCGCCTCGCTAAAACGGTGAATATCGGCGTGGTTATGTCATGCTATTACGCCACAGTACACTCGCTTCTGCTGTACGGTACCGAGCTATGGGCACGCGCCGCCGATTGGAATCGTGTCTTCGTTATGCAGAAGCGAGCAGTGCGGGCGATGGCGGGCATACCAGACGACGAATCTGCGCGCGAACACTTCGCAAAGTTTAAAATACTGCCACTACCCTGCCTCTTTTTACTTCAAGTAGCCCTTTTTGTGCATGAGCACTTAGATGATTTTCAGCGGAAGGGTGTCAATGTCAACATTAACCTCCGCAGTAATAAATACAAAAACCGGCTTATCTCAGACCCGCATAAATTGTGTAAGTCAGAACGCTCCGTGTACGTAATAGGTCCTGAGGTGTACAATCGTTTACCAGACCTAATACGAGATGCACCTTCCACTCAAAGTTTTAAAAACGAAATGAAGCTTTGGCTTGAGGAAAAATTATTTTATGATTATAATACCTTTTTTAAATTACCTATGCAAATATAAATATTTTTTATTGTATACAATTTAGACGTGTAACAATGTTACCAATGAATTATTTCATTTTCATTTCATTTCGAAGAAACATAAGTTAGGAAATGAAAAAAAAAAATTTACCTCTCCATACAAACTGTTCGACCAGAGTGAGCAATTTGTATGGAGAGGTCAATTTTTTTCTCATTTCTTAACATATGTTTTAGAAAGTTGTTCAGTTTAGTTGACTGAGCCCGCCCTTTCAGTTTTCGGTACACCGTCCCTTACACCCTGTATATCCACGTGACCATCTTATGTTCGTACGAGTTCAAAATTTTTCATCAATCCTTGTTCAATTCTAACTTACTTGTGAGCCCACTCTAAGAATGTAGTCGCATACTGTGAGCCAAACAGCGGGTGAGCTTTTTTCGGTTGTGACGGGTATGCCAAGGTATATCTGCGAACATAAACATCCATGTCTGAAAAAATACCATCATGACCAACTGTGACTTACCGCATGTCAATACTCTCCGAATACGATAATTACAGTCCGCGCGACGAGTTTAGGCCGTTGGGCGGAGTGGAGGGGGTATGCGCAGTTGCAATATTTGTAAGAAAAATACTACTGCGCATACGAGGGCCAAACCGAAAAGATCGGGAATAGAATACTCAGGAATAAATTAGATTAAAACCTTTTTGGTTTATGACATGTAGTATTATTTCAACCACAATTCCATTTTTGAATTTTAAAAAAAGTAAAAAAGAAAAGAGTAGTAGCCATTTGAATTTGACAAGTCAGTGGGGAAAATGGAGCTTACGCGGGAACATTTCCGTGCCATAATTTTTCACAACTTTCGTCGAGGTTTATCTCAAGAACAATGTCTCGCCGAGCTTGTTTCTATTTATGAACTTGAAGCACCCAGTAAAACGACTATATATCGTTGGTATTCTGAGTTTCGTCGTGGACGTTCCTCTCTCACGACAGTTCCTTCTACTGGTCGACCAAAAACAGCGGTAACACAAGATAACATCGATGCTCTGCGCCAATTAATAAAAGAAGATAGACATGTGACATACGAGCAGATTCGGGCTTCTCTCAGCATTGGTATGACAGCGATTCAAACTATTTTACATGATGAACTGGGTGTCAAGAAGTTAGTTTCCCGCTGGGTGCCCCATCGTTTGACCGAGGAACAAAAGTCGGCTCGTGTTAATTGGTGTCGGTCTACTCTGCAACGGTTCAATAGAGGGAGCTCAAATATATAGTTTACAATATCGTCTCTGGTGATGAATCGTGGATTTATTCATATGAGCCCGAAAGAAAACATCAATCGGCTGTTTGGGTCTTCGAAGGCGAGGTCAAGCCAACAAAAGTTGTCCGCTCTCGTAGCGTGTCGAAAAAAATGGTCGCTTTGTTTGTATCGAAAACTGGTCATGTGGCTACGATTCCTTTACAAGAACGCAGAACGGTTACTGCTGATTGGTACACAATAGTTTGTTTGCCGGAAGTCATAAGAGAACTTCGTAAAATTAATCCGGATCGTCGCATCATTCTTCACCAGGATAATGCGAGCTCACATACCGCTCGCAAAACGATCGCGTTTTTAAATTAGGAAAACGTGGAGTTAATGGACCATCCACCGTATAGCCCTGACTTGAGCCCCAATGATTATTTTACATTCCCAAGAATTAAAGATATGCTACGTGGTCAACGATTTCAAGGCCCAGAAGAGGCAGTCGAAGCTTACAAATCGGCCGTTTCGACTATATCCACTTCAGACTGGAATTACTGTTATAATAATTGGTTTGATAGAATGCAAAAGTGCATCGATTGTCACGGAGAATACTTCGAAAAACAATGAAAGTAAATATTGTTTTATTATTTTTGTACTTTTTTCTATTCCCGATCATTTCGGTGTGGCCCTCGTACCCCCTCCACTCCTGCCCAGCGGCCTACACTCGTCGCGCGGGGTGTTTCATCATCCACGCTGATGTCCAACATTATTAGCCTGATTCCATTTTTATAGCTAATTCCAACGCTTACCAACACATTTTGCAGCTATGTCAAAAGCGATCAGCTAAAGCTGTCAGAAAAAACCGGCCAAGTGCGAGTCGGACTCGCGCACCAAGGGTTCCGTACCACCACATAATCATAATTGTATTAGTTAAAATTTCAGTAAGTTAATGTGCTAGATTTTTTGAGTCGGACACGCGCTTGACCAAATTTAATTATTTGTTGTTATTTTAGAGCTTATGCACTATAAACATACCAATTTTCAAGTTTGTAAGTGTTCACGTTTTTAAAATAGAACTAAAACAAAAATCGCCTCCGCGACCTTCCAACTTGACTCCTCTCTTATATGAATGTTCTTGAAACGGGAGCTCACCACAATTGATTACCATTAGTTGTGAGAAAAGTTGTAATATTTAGTGATTTCAGACTTTTCCCTTTATTTGTACTGTGAGACCTCGCTTCTAGCCAAATTTCATAATTTTAGGTCAACGGGAAGTACCCTGTAGGTTTTGCTTTACTACATAAATGAGGACATAAAAAGCCATATCTTTTGATTGTGCCGTTGTAAAAATTGAAATTTTCAGATCTTGTGTGGTTTATGGACCTTGATATTTGTTATCAATTTCAACCCGATACCTTTAGCCGTTCGTGAGTAAAAGGGTCTTGACAGACAGACGGACAACAAAGTGATCCTATAAGGGTTCCGTTTTTTTATTTTGAAGTACGGATCCCTAAAAACAAGTTTGTAAAACAATGTTATACTTTCCGTCAAATCTACTCTGGTTTTAGTGTCATGGCTGCAAAATGTGTTGGTAAGCGTTGGAATAACCGAACAAAATAGAGCTAACTATCTCTCTACTACTGTCGGCACGGAACCCAACGCCGGGTCAAGGCTGGTTTTCCACCAGTGATATGCGAGTGAGCAAAGCTATGTGCTGGGAAAATTCTAACCAATAGGATTGCGCCATTTTCCTAGCTTGTCAAATAAAGCAATCTTATTGGCCGTTTTTCCTGTTCACAGCTTAGCTCCCCTCGCACAGCACTGGTGGAAATTCACCATAAGGTAGGTTCAATCTCAAACTTACGATGTAATAGCTGACCAAAGGACAACCGGCCAACCAGCTAACTACCGCCCGGACCTTGTGAGACCCGACTAAAAAAGAAATCTTTTATTTCAGGCGGTTTTCAACCCATATAAGCATACAACCACTGATCATTCCACTACAAAAATACCGACTATGATACTGACGTTCTACACAGACACTTCACTACTACACTTTCCAATCACACGTCATCTCAGATAACCACATCTTAATGACACGATCGCATAGAGCAAAAATAACGCAAGACACAAGAATCCGAAATAGAAAACGGAAAAATCTGTTATTAAGTATAGCGTGTGCAGGATAAGTTTGGCTGTGACGGTTATTTCCGGCGCAATGAACGATTCACTCGCCTCCCCCACCTACCGCGCTCACCCCCGCAACTCATTTTTTGACTTCTGCGCATTAACGGTCATAGCCAGAGTTATTTTGTACACCGTAAACTATACAATCATAACCAACCGTTATATTTGAAATATGAGCATCGATTGCTATTCGTCTATAATAAGTAGAAAATGCATGCACGGAATGTGAAATGGCCGAGTGGTAGTAACTCTCCGATCACGAACCCAGATGATTCACCGCTACTGGTACACGGCCGCTCATCAGTAGAAACACTTTTGGACCTTATGGCGTGGTAATAGAGTTGAAAAAGTTTCTACCGACAAGCGGTTGACCGTACAACAAAACAACAGAGCATTTTATATGTTTCAGAAAACACGATAGGCCGTCGGTCCCGGCTACTGTCAATGATAGCAGTTGTCAAGCCAAGTGAGAAGCCATTTGGCGGTTAGAAACTCTTGACAGCCACGTTGGCCAATACCCTAGCAAAGCCTATTCTAGGATTGGGTCTGGTGTGCCCTCTGGGTTGCGGAGGTCAGATGGCAGTCGCTCTGTGTAAAAACGAGTGCTCTCGTCAAATACCCTAAGTAGCCGACTCCGTAAAAAAAATATTATAAAAATATTTATAAAAAAAGGCTAGTAGGCAATGATGATTTAATGTTGTCTTACCTGGAACTCAGTAAAGGAAACATAATCTGGTGCATATGCTCAGGAAAGCTGTCCCATACGTCCTTCTTACTGCCAGACGGTGATATGTCGTAGATCTTTAATATTTCTTGTATTGTTAATGCGTAGCAGTCCATGTTCTATAACCGAACAAATTTTTTAAGTGTTTATTTTCCAAGGACGAATATTTGCCCGTTGTATGGACTATGGAGTGAACGAGGTGTGTGTGGCCCTACAGCCGAAATATCATATCAGCCGAAACGCGTCCACTGCTGGACATAGGCCTCCCCCAAAGATCTCCATGACTCGCGGTCCTGCGCTGCTCGCATCCAGCGGCTTCCCGCGACCGCCACCAGATCGTCGGTCCACCTTGTGGGGGGCCTGCCAACGCTTCGTCATCGTCTTCCGGTATGTGGTCGCCACTCTAGAACCCTTACGCCTCATCGGTCATCGGTTCGTCTCGCGATGTGCCCTGCCCACTGCCATTTCAGTTTACCGATTCTCAGGGCTATGTCACTTACTTTAGTTCTTCTGCGGATCTCCTCATTTCTGATTCGATCCCACAGAGAGACTCCGATCATAGTCCTTTCCATAGCCCTTTGTGTGGTCGAAACAATGTAGCTTAATTAGGCAGACGCAGTTCGACAGCAGCACGGAACGATGCGTAAAATACTGGAGCGACAGAGACACGTATGTCCTGTTTTCATTCCAATCGAGCTACATTATTCACACTGTATCGAGTTGTACTAGCGTAATAGCAACAAAACAGTTATCGGCTAAAATCATCAAAACATCCTGTGAAAAGTCCACTGCTGGACAGGGAGCTCCCCTGAAAATGAAAAATTCGTGGTATATTTCGAAGGGGAAGTACCATTACATTAGTCACCATGCTCTTACAGCTTGCAGCTGACACCATAGATCGCGGTTTTTGGCAAGTTTTAGTGACCACCTCAGAGGTGACCACAGTATAACAACAACAATGGTAGAGCAACGCGCAGCAGGAAGCTGCTGCCCATCCTGAAATTCCCTTAGTCGCCTTTTACGACACTCATGTGTTGTCATGACAGATATTCTGATCTCCAATATTATAATATTTAAGTCACCAGTGTTTACTAACTTTTCATAGCTTTACGATATTGTTCATAAATGGTTGTTGTATTGACTCCTTTGTACGAACTGTCAGAGCGCGGCGGCTTTTCGACCAATCCCAGCGTTTTATGGAAAGGGTAATATTGTGGTGGGAGAGGTCTCTTGAACGTTCGAGCCAGCCTCGCTCAGGCAGTCGTATTTTGTTCTTCAAACTGAGAGATTCTACCTTTAAAGGAGTAATCACGTATTGTGTAAAATTATGAAGACTCTTCTTCATATGTATGGTATTGTGTTAATGTACCCATTTTAACACTGTGTAAAGTGAATAACTTATTACAAAACGTAAGTAGACTTCGAGTGTTTTATTTAACATATTTCTCAACTCCCTCTCATTTGTTAACACATGGGTAGAGATGGGTTGCTACTAATCTAAAGCGGCACCGCACGGCAAAAAAGAACGATCGGTCGGTATGTATTGTCCCGGCAAGTAGGCGACTTTCTTCAAACAACATCGTTACAAAGACTAAAAATACACCATCTTACCATAGTATCCTTCTCGTACTGAAACGCCCTGGTGAGCTCAACAAGCGCAGTGGCAGCGAAACAATCGTCGCCTATAGAAAAAGCGAAGGGGGATCGGTCCGGCTGTACGTATTGTCTCGGTAGATGACCCGCTTCTATTGCACCGAGTTGTCCTAAGCACGCACCGCTCGCTGCGCTCACTTGGGGGTCAGAATCTTTGCAACCTGTGATCGAAGATTTCTACTTGAAGCCAAAGCGTTAAACGGTCAAATTATTCTAAACAGCAACAGACAGAGATCACTTTTACACAATAAGTAATTTTCAGAGGAACAAATAAATTACTTTTAACTAGAAGTACGATTAAGTGCCTGATTGATTTGTTGTCATAAATAATAAAAAATAAAAAAAATAAACAAAGAAATTGTGAGATAAACGCAATGTCACTTCTAGCACAGAATAAAGCGCGTTCAGGACAAGTCTGTCTATGACGGTTATTTTCTCCGCATGAGTGACAGGCGGAGAGCCAATGAACGATTCGTTCGCCATTTTTTGACTTCTGCGCATTAACGGTCACAGACGGAGTTATTTCGCACGCCGTATACTATCATACAGAACGGACCCTCCCCGCCCCCCTTGCAACCCCCCCGGCTCCCCGGCCGCGCCCCCCGCGCGCTGCTCCTGCGGTAAGTAGAACTTAATATGCAGGCCTAACCCTTCTTTCAATTTCAAATTCGCGCTCGTTGTATGTAGTGTCCGGTTGTGCTTCTAGTTACATTTACGACTAAATGCCTGATTTGTTGCTATACAAAATTAATATTTCTTTCCAATCTCAAAGGAACAAAGAATGAGTTAGATGGAGGCAGTCGTAGTTCCAGTTAGATTTACTATAGATTGCATCTATTGTCGCACATAGATAATCACTAATCAGTTACTACGGAGTGCAAAATCCCTGAAACTTATAGCCCAATATCATCAGAAACAGAGGCGGCTCGTGACATTTTTTTTGGGTGTGCACAAGAAAATTAAATACTTAAAGAAATATTTTTTTATGGCTTTATTGTTACCTACATATTATGCGCGCCAGCGCCAGCTCCAAATACCAGACACGGGAAACAAAACAATTTATTAACAACCGCACATCCAAGGTGTTTTTAAATATTGTTCTGGTTTGAAAACACGATTAAAAGTTAATTTTTTGTACTACATTTTTGAACTAGCGCGATTTCAGGTCGTGGCAGCACCTTTTTATTGAGTTCAAGTCGTATTTGTAATAGTAGTTTATGCAACTGTCATATAAAACAGGTTATTAAAACACGAGTTTGGGTTTATCACACGAGGCGTAGCCGAGTGTGATAATAGCATCAAACGAGTGTTTTAATACCATATTATATGCAGTTGCGTATACTACTTTATCTTCACTCATGCAATAGGTATAAAAATACTTACTATATACTATATATAAAAATACTTACTTATAAAAATTTAACAAAAGTAAGTAAACAACAAAGGTAACTTATATAATGTATATTACAGTTCTGATATGAGTCTGAAGAAGCCGCCTTAATATATCCGCTAGGTTTTCTTTGAAATATACAAGCAGAACATATTCTTAACAAAACATGGTTTTATTTTCGATTTTCATTCTTTCCCAATTCATTGTAGGTTATGTCATAAAATGTCCTAGACTAATATGGGAGAAGATCATAATTTATTGAGTATCTTCTGGTGTAACTGCAGTATCCTGACGGCACCACTTTATCTACTTTTTCAATAAACTTTCACATTACTTTCACGGGCACAAAATACTTGAAAAAGGAAAATATTTGAAAATGGCGGCAAATCTAATATCTATTTCCAAGTCCTTCTAATTTCAGGCTGCGCGCGCATATTTTCCACTACAGATAAAATAATTGTAACTATAGTAACTGTTACTGTAACTGCTCCAAAATAATAGGTTGTTTGTAAGGTACACTTTGTAAATATGCTACTGATATTTGACAGCTACAAAGAAAAACTGTTACATTTATAACCGGCTCTCTAAAAGACCTTATATTCAGTCTTCTTTAAAAAGGTTTAGGGTCAAGAAGAATTTTATCCAATTGTTATGTTATGATTAAAAGTTAAATTACGTAACACCTTTGCAAAATTTTCATACAAAAATCGTTACGTAATGGTAACTTTTTAATTTTTTATGCATACTCTGCGTAATATTCAGCCTTATGTACCAAGTTTTTGAATCATAATTCAAAGATTACGACACGAGTGTAGATAAAGTCTTTTTCGCATTTTATTATGTAAACGACACTGTATTCGTCCATTTTTACAGTAATTAAGCACGTACACTATTAAAAACAATTATTTCTAAATTTTCAAGCAAAATTGCGAACAGTAACTGAAAGCTGTATACGAAAAAAGTTTGTTTACGTATGATCGGCAACAGCGCCTTGTCACCGAACTGCATGCGCATCGCGACCTGGAAACGTAGCATTGAGCAGCGCTCCTGATGAGGCTAATTTCTCATAGAAAATCTTTTGTTTCACGCGCTCGAGCGTGTTGATGTTTCTCTTTCACACTCATTGAATTCTGTATAAGGAATTGTACTGAAGATTTTTTCATAGGAGCACAATCGCTGGCGCGCCACTTGGTACAACTTGACTACTTATTTGTTGCGTAATTATTTCTTAGGCTATTATAAATGTATACAACGTATAGGGTTATGAAAATAGGTATGTAATCGTATGTAGGTAATGTAACTTAACTAGGTAGGTTTGAGTTTTGTGAAAGAGGGAGTGCACTGCACCAGTGCTCTTTAGGACGAGCCGCCTCTGATCAGAAACATAAAATAGTAGAATTCCGATAACAAGAATAATAAGTAAGTACATTCCGTACTAATTTGAAGGGCTTATTATTACATAGACTATGGATGGATATTAAGCAGTTGAGATTTCCTAACAATCCCAGTATGGATAAAAACTTACCAATCAATAGAGAATCAATTAGTTCCACTATAACAGGATCTATGGTCTTTCCGGCAAAAATTGCTTTATGGATCTCAGTTCTGTTTATTTTCAGCAGCATGTCCAAATGAGAGAATGCGTAAGCTCTGATCGTTGGAATATCCTGGTTTAAATGCTGCAAGTACCACTTTATTTTATCCAGAAATCCTTCAGGTTGCGTTCTTTTGACGTGTCTTTTAATGACCATTTTAATTTTCTCCGATATCTTCGAATCTCGCAAGAAAAATAAGTCCGATATGTGCGAACTTAGTAAGTTTTCATTGCTCAAGACGAGATAGTAAAAGATCTTGTTGATTTCTTGAGGAGCATGCTCGAATTGTTGAAGTAGTGACACGGCCAAGTTAGATAGCAATGAGCCTAAGGAAATGCTGTCTATGTTGTGTATGAATGCACCCCAAGCTTCTGCTAATATCTTCGGGAATTCCTTAGCCAGTGGCAAAGCAGATCTCAAAGTCGCCAAGACTTTAAACCTCAATGGCGTAAGATACTTCACTCCCATCAACTGCATTATATCAGGAAAACTTTTCAAGGCTTTTCGTTTGACGGACAAAGCGACTTTCGCATTTACCAGTTTGTGATCAAAATATGCCAACACTCCTAAGAATTTCGGGTTCAAAAAGTCTGCTATCTGCGAAGTACTCATACTCATGCTTCCGGTTGGAGTTGATACGTCTGGATCATGACACGCCAAGTATCTACACGCGTCTAGAACTCTCTCCGGATTGCAACAATATTGAAGAAGGAATTCCGTCAAAATCACTCGAAAATGTTTCTTGATTAAATTCAATATGGATGTCTTTGTCAGTCTTTCAATGATATTGTAGCATTGCTTTGCTACGTCTTTTGATTCGGTCATATAAATGTGAACGTAAATGTGAGGGAACCTTTCTGTTAGAAAATCTGATACTGAACATTGGACTAGAGAAGCGATCTCTTCAATCATCCAAGGCACTTCTTTTATTGTAACTGAATATGGTATCAGATAGGGCAGGAAATGATGGACGTCTTTGGAAATGAAATCTCTATATCCAACAAACCCAAACGCTCTGACGACTTTCAGCAAGGCAATCGCAAATTCTTTCCCGCTATAAAGACTGCACTCAACAAAGAGTCTGCAGTAGTCTTTCTTGTATCTGTGGTAGACTTGGTTAGGTGTATAACCGTGATTTTCGCAAATATCTCTCAAGTAAACGACAGCTTTAGGTCCAAGGGAACATTGCGGGTGCATGATGAAATATACCAACAGTTTCGTAACTGGTAGAAGGACCTTTTCATTGTTGAACAGGCCAAAATCTTTAATATTGTCCAAGGTGGTAGTTTGAAGATTACGGTCATTCTTCTCCAAACTCTCTTTTGTCAAATTAACGAGCAAATCCACGCAAATGTTGAATGCTGTCTCATTATGAGCTGTCAGTTCGGGATCTTGATCGATCTGAAAAAATGCACACAATACAAATAATATTGAATATAGCACTAGTATTTGGACGTTATTAAGAAGTGGACTTACCTGACTGTCCACATAAGGTTGGAGAGCTTTCAGAATATGCGTCGTATTCTTTTCATTTACAATATCCATTGAAACGCCATAGTCAAAAACATAATAATGACGACACAGTCGGGCAAGTATATTCCAGTATTCAGTATTTTCAACATCCACATATTGCTTTATATTCAAGAACTTTGAAAATAAGTTTTTTAAACCATTGACTGTTGTCTGATTGGTCAGGTTGGCTGAATTTGATTCTGTACGAATTTCTATACTCTTTTGTTTTAATTTTTCAGTTCCTTTGTCATTTTGATTGTTGTGGCAACTAGGACATACTATGCATACGGCAATAGCAGCGTTTTCAAATATAGGATGCCCTATTTTATTTTCTTGCGTGGTTAACACTGCATTATAGGGGCCTAAGGACATGCAGGCAAGAGCTGGTAAGATTTTGGTAATAGCCAACTGGACATCTGAATCTTTGGTCATAAAACCTGGCATAAGGATTTCTCCAATAATTTTGCTTGGTGTATAAATGTTGCAAACATTGAGTAAAGCAACCAAGGGGACTACCTAGGACATAAAAAAAGAAAATAAAAGCTGACAAGTTTACAGAAAATGTGCACCATAACCAAACATAAAAGGTCTATTATTTCATCTGTGACAAGATGTAAGAAAACCGGCCAAGTTCGAGTCGGACTAAGGTAAAAATACGGTCTTAGTTATGGACACGCAGTCACACAGAATTAAAAGCGAGCGAGTCCAACACGCACTTGACCAGTATTTATTATAATAATATGTTGTTATTCTATAGCTTATGCAATATAAACATACCAATTTTCATGTTTGTAAGCGTTCCTGTTTTTACGATAGAGAAAACAAATATCGAGCAAAAATCGCCTAAAAACACGTTTTGGGGAGCCCCCTTAATTTTTATTTTTAGTATTTATTGTTAAAGCGGCAACAGAAATACATAGTCTGCAACTGTCTACCTATTACGGTTCATGAGATACAGGCAGACAGACATCGGAGGCATATTAATATGGTCCCATTTTTCACCCTTTGGATATGTAACCCTAAAAAGGGTTTTATAACCTGTTTTTACTTTGGTTGATGTGTGTAGTGAAAGATTGTCTTCATAATTTTCCAGATTTCAAGTTTTTTGGGTATCCTTTCATACCCTTTTTGCTACATACTGCAACAAAAGATAGATAGGTAAGTACTCACTTCTTTATAAAATGTGGTTGATTTATCACAAAAAATTGCTTTCATTGTGTCCTTTAGTATCCTTTCACATGATTTATTCAGAATAAGCTGGAGAGTTAGTATGTATTTCAGCATTAGCGATTTAATTCGTATATTATAACCATAATGACGTTCTCCCAAAGTTAACATTCCTACAACTCCAGTAAAGTTACGTTCAGTGAGTTTTTTACAAAGAATATTAAATACCAGTATTAAATCAGCAATTTTTGTAAACCTGTCTTCTTCCAAAATAACATATGAAATTTGACAAATTAAACCCGCAAATTCCCTTTCATATCTCCCCTTAGGACTTTCACTCTCAGGAATTAAATTAATATTCTCCTTCAGAAAGGATTGACTTTGAAATTGTACTTTTAGAAGAATCACTAATGCAGACCAATATCTTTTTATATTGTAATTAAAGATGCAGACATCGTGTTCCCATTTATCAAAGTCTTTAATTGACATTATTATATATAAAATTTGATTATAATGCCAGTTTTCTTGCAATTTCAGTTCTGCATTAGTATCTTTACTGTTTTGTATGATGTCTAGAATATTAAGGCAATAGCATTCTGTGACCATTTCTATTTCACTTGCGTCCATATTTTGAGCACTTATTAAATGTTTTGGAAATTCTATCTTGTTACTCATTGATAAGCAGTATAATTTTAGATCTTTACTGAAGAATGTATTGGTTTTAGAGCTCAGAACTGCTATACAAATAGTCAATAACTCATCCTTGTGGTGTGTTTCTATATATTGTCTTGTGTTCTTCATCAAACTCAACAGTATTTTGTTAAAATTGTCCAAATAAAGTGAGTCTACTTCACCTTTATTGAAATAAACCTCAACAGCTTTCACTAATGCTTCAACACATTGCAATAATTCTTTAAAAATGTCTGGGAATGTTTCGCAAAAGTCGAAAATCGACACTTTGTTATTATTTTCAATAAAACTTGTGAAGAATCTTAATGAAATCAGTTTAAGATCAGCACCATAGTTTTCTAGCATGCAAAGGATGTGCTTGAAACATTTTGTCATTTCTGGTTGGTTACGATCAGTGTTAAGAGAATTCAGAGGTAAACTTTCAGAGACAAGTTTTAGTGTCAAATCAATCAGAGTTTTGCAAGTGTTCAAATCTTTAACTAGAACAAAAATTGGTTCCAAGTTCAGCTCCACTTTGGGAACTTGGATTTGTTCTGAAGTGAAGTTCTCAAGCTTCAATTCTAATTGGTGATCATTCGAGCTCTCTTTATAATAGTTGATCAATTTTGTTAATACTGAAATGTACTCGCAATGTATTTCTTCATAGAATGATGCTCCATTCATGCATAAAACATTTAAGATTTTCAACTGTGCATCTTTACTAGCAATGTGTATCCTGAAACGCAATAAAGGTATATTTTAAACAAACAGAATTAAATAACTCTTACTCCTTTAACATCCACAGTTGGGCAAAGACCTGTCACTAGAACTTTAACAACAGTGTGGTATGTTTTGGAGATGATGAACCAAAGTGACCACAGTTTTGAGGATTACTGCTAGTCACCAGCAACTGGCCTAAAGTTTGGAAGTAAGCACCAATTACGCAAGTGGTCAGGGGCCAAAGTCAAACACCCACAAAAAGAAAGCACTGAAAATAAGGCTAGCTTGAATCTCGAGAGCAGTGAAGATTCGAAAGTAGAATTCTGATAGGAGCGAGGGATACAAGGATACAAGGCCTCAGTCAACGCTTTTTTTTTCACATGTTAGGTACACTACCATACTGCAAGAAAATAGTACACAGAAGCTCTTTGACATCAAAAGTTGAGCTTTATTTTGTACAACCAGCTCATACCTATTTTTAACATATTTTATTTATTTGGACTTTCAGTGAAAACATGAGTGTTTCTTTTTCACTGAGGCAGAGTTGCTCGAAGTGGAGATTAAAGAAAAAAGGAGAAAAATCCAATCCATTTCAGGCTCTGATTTAATTGTGTCTAAATCTGTATGTTTCATTCCAACGCAATGGAAATGCATACAAAAATAAGTTAAATATTAAATAAGTAGCATGAGTACTAACAAGGTTTTCTTAGGCAGGCGTTGCTCCAATTTAGTTGTATAATTATTAATGTACGTATTGTATGTGTAATTTATTTTTTGTAATCATTATGTAGAAGTATAGTGTGCTGGAAGAAAACTCAGTTTTGAGTTAAGCTCGCCTTTGTTATATGTTTTCACTTGTACTTGTCTTGTAAATGTTTTCGTCTAAATTAAAAAATAAAGAAAGTATGTACCTAGGTATAAATATTATAAGCATGATTTTCTCTTCTTTTTCTAATAAATGGTGTGCACCACCCACATCTACTATTTCTGTTCTGCGTTTAGGTTGGCCGGTAGATAATACTGCCTGGCGTTAGGCCCGCCCTTTGTACATTTGTGCAAATAAACTAAATAAATAAAAAAAAATACACTTACTTGTGTAACTCCTTCACTGACCATACATAAAACAGTCTTCCTAGTAACCACGTATTAAAGGCTTTATAATAATTCTCTGGGTACTTAGAAGAACCTGGCCTAGGCACTAAGACTTCAGAAAAATCACTGCAAGCAAGTAAACAAAAGTTATTATTTTTAGGTTATGTTTACGAAATTTATTAGCACACATTTTTAAAATTATTTCCATAAATTTTTTACTATTATTGTTGTAAAATCTAAAGTAATCTTATCCGGTTACTACAGTTATAGTATATGTAAATTCATACCCAGAAAGCTTCAGAATTGATGTCAACAATCGCTCCAAACCATCTTCGGCATGTTCCAAGTTGTTAAAAAGCACCATAGTCGGCGCATTGAACATTTGCCAAACGGGAAAAGGTCCTTCATTATTTTCCTCATCCATTTTCCATTTAATACAAATAAAAAAATAAAATACCCGAATTATTCAGTTGTCGAGAAGGGACCTGTCATGTCAAACAAACAAAATATTTTTCGACTCTGTACATAAACTTACTAATCTGGGATTTTTCGCGCCGCACATCAGTGTTCCCAACGCCTTTTCTTCAAATGCCGTGTTTGGTAGGAGAAATTCTGCCGCCATAAGGAAAAAAGACGTATAACGCTTTCAAGGCTTTGACGTTTATTTTCTGCGCGTAAGTGACAGGCGAAGAGGCAATAAACGATTCGCTCGCCTCCCTCCACATGCCACGCTCATCCCCGCGACTCATTTTTCGACTTTTGCGCATTAAAGCCCGCGTCACACAGAGGCGGTAGCGGAAGCGTTCCGGGGCCGGTATTTTTTGTAAAGTATGAGTTCATATGCACCCTGTCACATTGAAAAGCGGTCGCGGCGCGGTATTTTGTTCCCGCCAAACCGCCCCGGACTGCTTTCGCAATCATACCGCCTCTGTGTGACTTGAGCTTAACGTGAGTTTTTGACACAGCCCGACTTATTTCGTGCGCTGTATGTAATTTGACAAATACACAAAATGCAGTTAATGGAGCTTCAATCATGTATTCATCAACGTTCATTAATGTTTGGTTCATTTACAGAAATGATATAAATGTTTGGTTTTAAAGTAAAAATGACCAACAAAATATGTCTGTACCGTTGCAGATGTTAGTTGTTAAGCTCTTTATTTGGCTCGCCAACGCACACACCATCTTGCACATCCTACTCGCTGTACGGTCGGTTGCAGACTGCGTATGCACGCTCGAGACATAGGCTATACACTACATCCCTTCCTTATTTTAATTAGATTTTTTATATCGTTCATAAATAACCTAATTAAAATTATAAAATACATTTGAATCGGAAATTATCAAATCATAATACGCTTCTAGCGGTACCTTCTACAAAATAGTTTTTCATCTTTTCCTTAGTTACTCCTCCTCTCCCCTACTGTTGCAAATGTTATCTTCTTCCAAATTATTCTTTTTGTCTAACACTTCCCAGTTTCTTCTTATCTGCCCCGTCTCCTTGTTCTGGACTTACAACAACCATTGACCAATGAAGCCTGCCTACAGCAGTCAATCCAGAAACTCCAGGAGGACCTTATTTTTAAGCCCTGTGTTACTTTAAAGCCTTGAGAGGAAGACAAGAGTGAGAAAAACCGCTACCCGTCTTTCCTCTACCTTTTTTCTTAATATTTTTATTTCACACTACTAGTTTCCATAGGTTTGCAGGTGATAAACAAAGAAAAATACAAAGACTATTCAAATTAAATTAAGGTTTTAAATTTTACAACTAATCCAGAACAATAACAAGTTCTTCAGCTATTTATTATAGGTATATAATTTCTTTTTTTTTTTTTTTTTTCGTATGGTTTGCAGGGTCAACGAATTCTTGGTGTTCTAATTACACCTATTAAAATTATGATCTATACCCAGACATACAAAACGCACTCTTCAAAGTACATATTTATATGTGTGGTGATGATACAAACTGGCTGTTTCAACCCAGGAACTCCTCGGAAAGTCGATCTATCAATTCGGCTCATTACTCTGCACGTACCTGCTGAACTCCAACCCACCACGCCTGGATCGAGCGTCCAACACATCTTCCAAGACTATTATGATAAGAATAAGTATTTTAAACTACTTATTATCGTTCTATATTATTTCTGTAAGCACGGTGGCAATTATGACATCAATCATTTATAATAAAGATAGGCGGGTGAATGATTTCTGTTTACCATGGTGTTTCTCCCATATAAAAAGGAAACTAAAGTTCTCCTGATCGCAATAAAGTGCTTTGTCACAATTTGACATAAATTAATAAGATAGCGATATCAAATGAAGTTATTTTTCAATCTAATTCAACTACTGGTACCTTTAATCTAAATGTAGAATCTCACCAGAATTAAACTTAAAATGTTTGTCGGAAACTATTTTTTATGTTACTGATCAATTTTCAAACCTTAGTGTCAAATTTAAGGAATTATTATTATTGTTTATTTTTAAGACTTCTTTCAGTTGTATCAATTTTGTAAATGAATTATTTATACATTTGCCGCTGCACAAAAGAACAGCACCCCTTTTTTAATAACACGTTTTTTTTTCTAATCTATTAAAACCTTTGCTCACAAATTTCTAGTGGAATTGCTGCTTGTCCACTTTGTTGATTTTATTATCTTACCTGTACCGTACGGTCCGACAAATCAACAAATCAATCGACAAATCAACTTTTTCATTAAATTTTTAATTCATTGGGACACATTATTCAGACAGAACTATTCATTTATTCAAGCAAATATACCTAATTACCTTTTCGTAAGTCCATAGGTAGCTTTATTTCTACAACGCTTTTAAAGAGTATTTTGTTGCTTTACGGGAAAGTTACATAAGAAAACCTAAATTAAAACTGCTTTTCAATAGTTATCTGAGAGGCTTATTTACCACAAAGATCCTACTAGGTGACCGGATTATTATTCCAATTTCTGTAGCCTTTCACGGGAACCAAGCTATTTCCAACCAAAGTATATTTGAGTATGCACTAATTTTAAATAGGTACCTATTAAGAATGATAGGTTAGATTTTTTTTATCGTTGTAAATGGACAAACCCATGACAAACCACATAATTTATTTCAAACATTGTAAAATTATTTACTTAATTATCTTTAAAATCGATTGCTTCTTGAGCTTGATTTATTTATTGATTAACGCGACAAGAAGAAGAAATAATCCTTGATCCCAATGTCTTGATTTAGGCACTTGAAATAGGTTGGTACTCGTAGGTATTATTTGTGGTTGTCTTGGCCCATAGAAGAGAATCAATATAACTTTACGATGTATTAAGTACACATATTGTCTATGTACCGGTCCTTCCAATTTTAAGTGAAATCGTTCAGTACAATATACTAGCTACACGCCGATGTACCTATGAGTAGTTGTTGGTACTTCACTGTCATTCATACTGAGCAGCAGCGATCCCTTTATAACACAGCGGAACGAACGTCGCCACTGTGAGTACACAAGTTTTTTTTTTTTTTTTTTTGTGGCATCGTTGTTCAAGGTACGAATGTTAAACATAATGAAATAGGGACATGATCATTAAATAAACCCTTCCAGAATAATTTAACTTTTCGTGGGTATGTATTCATTAAAGTAGGAAATGTACAGTAATGGGTACTCTCGCTACAAGTGCCAAAACTTACCTGCTCCCTAACTACACCAGTGGTATTGAAAACTGTAAGATAGGTATCAAACTATTTAAAATTAACACTGTAGGTAGGTACTTTTTATCAAACCTTTTCCAAACACTCAGCATGTTTAAACTGAATTTAGGGACAAAATAAAATTGTCACTATATGTCCTTATAAAGATAACTTGACTGTCAAACAATGTGTGTGAATCTGAAATCCATTTGTTACTTCTTTTCAACTAAACAAGGAAGCATTTTGTTATTTATAATTCACACTAATCGGTTCCCGAATCGTATCATATCATTTTCCATTATCCACCCGGACTTTCCTTCACTCTTTAATACCATGGCTCAAAACAATACCTGTCATTCGCCCACGCATATAACCTTTCTGAAAATATATGAGAAATATTTTAAGACGCGAGCTAGATTTAAAACCGCACCTTTGGAACGGACCAAGCATGAATTGTATTTACATACAACAAACATCAGAAGCAGCACGAATCCAATGCACAGACCACTGTGCTATCGCGTCTAGACTCCCTTACTCTCTTTATATATTTTTTTTATGCGTGGCTATTCTTTGAGTTTCATAATACTATTTATGCAACAAATAAAATATGAACATACGATTTACTATAATTTTTATTTATACACATTTTTTCCATACGTATACATATTAAACAAAAGGAAATGAAAGCTGATTCAGTTTACAGAATTGTTAAATAATTATGTAGGTATTGTTCATGTTACCTGCATAAACATGTATAGAATGGTAATTCTATGGTTTGGTTTACTGATGAGGAGTAAGCCGTTCCAACCATTGGAGCCGATCAATTAAATAATTCAGTTGGAATTCATAACTGCTCCAATTATGCCTCATTTTATAAATGACATAATGCAATCTAATGCCCAGTTAGTAACTGCTCATATTTTAAATTATTAAAAGACAATATGCAATTTAATGGCCAGTATGTAGCTGCTCGTATGTATCTCATCACTGATAAAACTATTAGCCATTATGCAATTAAATGACCAGTTTGTAACCGCTTATAACATATCACATTATTAACAAGACAATATTCAATTTAATGCTCAGTTTGTAACTGCTTGTTTGTCAGATTATTGAAAGGACAATATGAAATTTAATGCCCAGTATATAACTGCTTATATGTTAAATAATTAAAAGACAATTTGCAATATAATGCCCAGTATATAACTGTTTACATGTCAAATTATTAAAAGACAATATGCAATTTAATGCCCAGTATGTAGCTGCTGGTATGTATCTCATTATTGGCACAATTATTAGCCAATATGCAATTAAATGCCAAGTTTGTAACCGTTCATAACATATCACATCATTAAAAGACAATATGCAATTTAATGCCCAGTATGTAGCTGCTGGTATGTATCTCATTATTGGCACAATTATTAGCCAATATGCAATTAAATGCCAAGTTTGTAACCGTTCATAACATATCACATCATTAACAAGACAATATTCAATTTAATGCTCAGTTTGTAACTGCTTGTTTATCAGATTATTGAAAAGAAAATATGCAATTAAAAGCCCAGTGTATAACTGCTTATATATCGAATTATTAAAAGACAATATGCAATTTAATGCCCAGTATATAACTGCTTACATATCAAATTATTAAAGATAGTATGCAATTTAATGCCCAGTATATAACTGCCAATATGCCAAATTATTAAAAGACAATATGAAATTTAATGCCCAGTATATAACTGCCAATACGTGTAATATGCAATTAAATGCCCAGTATATAACTGCCAATACGTGTAACATGCAATTTAATGCTCAGTATATAGCTGCCAATACGTGTAATATGCAATTTAATGCCCAGTGGATAACTGCCAATACGTGTAATATGCAATTTAATGCCCAGTATTTAACTTCCAATACTTGTAATATGCAATTTAATGCCCAGTATATAACTGCCAATACGTGTAATATGCAATTTAATGCCCAGTATATAACTGCCAATACGTGTAATATGCAATTTAATGCCCAGTATATAACTGCCAATACGTGTAACATGCAATTTAATGCCCAGTATATAACTGCCAATATATGTAATATGCAATTTAATGCCCAGTATATAACTGCCAATATATGTAATATGCAATTTAATGCCCAGTATATAACTGCCAATATGTGTAATAAGCAATTTAATGCCCAGTATACAACTGCCAATACGTGTTATATGCAATTTAATGCCCAGTATTTAACTGCCAATACGTGTAATATGCAATTTAATGCCCAGTATTTAACTTCCAATACTTGTAATATGCAATTTAATGCCCAGTATGTAACTGCCAATATGTGTAATATGCAATTTAATGCCCAGTATATAACTGCCAATACGTGTAATATGCAATTTAATGCCCAGTATATAACTGCCAATACGTGTAATATGCAATTTAATGCCCAGTATATAACTGCCAATACGTGTAACATGCAATTTAATGCCCAGTATATAACTGCCAATATATGTAATATGCAATTTAATGCCCAGTATATAACTGCCAATATGTGTAATATGCAATTTAATGCCCAGTATACAACTGCCAATACGTGTTATATGCAATTTAATGCCCAGTATATAACTGCCAATACGTGTAATATGCAATTTAATGCCCAGTATATAACTGCCAATACGTGTAATATGCAATTTAATGCCCAGTATATAACTGCCAATACGTGTAACATGCAATTTAATGTCCAGTATATAACTGCCAATATATGTAATATGCAATTTAATGCCCAGTATATAACTGCCAATATGTGTAATATGCAATTTAATGCCCAGTATACAACTGCCAATACGTGTTATATGCAATTTAATGCCCAGTATATAACTGCCAATATGTGTAATATGCAATTTAATGCCCAGTATACAACTGCCAATACGTGTTATATGCAATTTAATGCCCAGTATATAACTGTCAATATGCGTAATATGCAATTTAATGCCCAGTTTATAACTGCTTGTTTGTCAAGATATTAAAAGACAATATGCAATTTAATGCCCAGTAGGTATATAACTGCCAATATATCAAATTATTTCATCATAATCCAAAGTAACGACCACTACAGGACGCTGAGTTCCCTCCAAAATTCTAGCTTTTTCTGTAAAAAGTGAGGAGGGGAACCTCGCCTGTCAGCGCTACGGCTAACACCATGGAACCCGGATGTAGGTGATCGCAGTATGTAATATGGTATGGCACACAGGAGGATAACCCATCAATACGATTCAAAATTTATTGATAAATAAAAATTGGCATGTCAGTTACCTCCTCCCGTTTATGAGCCATAGTCGCCTATTACGACACCCACGAGTATGTATGGGTTTGTACCATTCTTTGCCGGCACTACACGGGATATAAAATAATTAGGATCATTAAAACTGACTCGTGGCTGGTTCGTTGGATCCAAGGTAAATAAATTATTCTATAAATAGTAGTAAAAACAGCACAAATAACCTGCGCTGAGTTAGCATCCAGCTAGTTAGTTTTTTGGGTACTATAATCCTTTTGAACCTACGCAATAAACTCAACGAGTACGTTCCAGATAGTAAGTATTCGGGACGAATATTTAAACGGAAAGCAGTCCAAGTAATATTAAATGGATAGTGGTATCAAAACCTATGGTAAATATGTATCAAAGTATTAGTATCTACTGTACTGGTAACCCCGCAATATGCCGCACGTCGTCGGTGGGTTAATTATGGGGGGTCAGCCCTTTTAATAGTAAAGTAAATAAATTTGTGTAGGTAGTTCATTGTTATATTCATCAAAAGTTTTTCTCGCCGTGTCAAGTTGTCAACGACCGACCGAACCACTGTTCGGCGGAACCTACAGGCACCCTATAGGTTATTTTCAAGTTTCCTTAAAACCTTAAATCCTTTTTATTTCGATTGGCTTGACGCAACTACCTACATATTGACTTCTATCCGTTCCGATTTCTTTGGTTGAATTACTCAAACCACAGCCAAGGAAAACTTTAAATATGATGCAAAATCTGGATGGGCTGATACGCATCCTTTGTCCGTTCAAACAGGTTCACACCTGTTCTATTTATAGCCGGCCGACAATAACTATGTTTGTTTACATCAAGCCAAAAATTTGTTTAACAACTATTTGGTGAAATTAAGTAATTCCTTTCCTTTTTTTCTGTTTCAAATATTTTATAAGCAAGTACTCACTTTTAATCCTCGTCGTCAACTGTACCGTTGCAGATGTTAGTTGTTAAGCTCTTTATTTGGCTCGCCAACGCACACACCATCTTGCACATCCTACTCGCTGTACGGTCGGTTGCAGACTGCGTATGCACGCTCGAGACATAGGCTATACACTACAATGTCTTTCATAATAAGTTTCATTAAATACGCCTTTGCAAATACAAAACATCAAGGTGTTGCAGTGCGCTTACATGTTTTGTTCTTACGGATAAACTGAAATCTTCTTTAAAAACTGTGAAAATTGAGCAGAAGCGCCTTTTTGTTCTTAGTCCTAAGGTATAATGATTGCGGTTTCTAGGGAAAAGCAGTTTACAACTGCCTGTAGCAAAAAAATATAAAAATAAAATAAGATGTTTGTTAATAATTTATACAGAATACCTAGTCCAAAGTCAAAAACTCACATTCAAAAGATTCCTCGTTCATACACATGGCGCGTATTTTCGGTTTCCAAACCAAAATGGCAGAAACGGAACCCTTATGGTGCGACTTCGTCTGTCTGTCACACCTCATTATCTCAGCAACCACTCATGCCATCGACTTGAAATTTGGAATAGTTTAAGAAAGATAAAAAATAAATATTATTATTAATATTGTAAAGGGGGCCCAAAATTTTGAATTGTTGTAACTAGGTCGAGTATTTTTTTTTATTGTCAAAGGGGTTACTCTTCACCTCGAACTAGTCGAGAGGACAGATATGAGGTCGACGATGGGACGAGGTTGCCCAGAAGAAGCCTTACGAAGAAGAAGATTTACTTGCGATCTAAATAGATTCGGGTTATATGAACACGATAACACAGACGCAGGCAGAGAATTCCACTTTTTGGTCGTGCGCATTATAAAAGATGTTTTAAAGCGCTGTGTGAGTCTAAGGCTGTGTGTGAATGTGTGGGATATTCACACATTCGCACCAACTATATTCGCACCAACCAAGTATGGGTGATATCCTGCGGTGGGTCTGGACTCCCGATGGTAAAAGAGGGATGGTGGAATGAGCTCATGGAGCTCTATGTAGCTCTATTCATCATATGAAAGGGCTTTCTTTTATACGACTCTTAGTTTTCACGTTGATGTTCAGTGATGAAAAATGTCTGAAAAAATACCATAACCCCTCCCTTATCTCTGAAATTTGGAGTAGAAGTTTGTGTAAATATTACAGCAACAATAAGACGATCTCTGTAGTAGCAGAGTTTTTTAGAAATCTGCAAAAAACCTTTACGAACAAATTTAGTTTTGTGGTCTTATTAATGGACTTTGCTTCTAAGCTGGATTTATTCACTGGTATCCTTTATTTATAGATCTTTCTCTTAATCCTTTACAGGTCTTTCTCTTAACCCTTGATTTTCCTGGACTCACACTTGACCGGTCTTTTTGTAGTTTAGAGTTGTCTTATGGCAGAGGGATTAGAAAAAATACTTTTAGGCTCATTTCATACCGCGACCTTTTGCATCGATACAGTCGCGATGCAAACGCGTTGCAGCATTGATACAGGCGCGGACTGCAACAATCCTTGCAATACAAAAGCAATGCTGCATCGGTCGATACAGCGTTGCCAGTACGTTTTACCGCAATCAAGTGAAAACAGAACCTGTAAGCTGCCCAGCACTACGCTACAAACGCCCAAAACTAGAGACCCATTCCAGGCCAAGGTGTTACTACCGAGTACTGACGAGTGCTCGTGTGTACGTTACTTTTGTAAGTTGAGTCGAGCTGTTATCCTCATCCTTATCTAGCTGATGAGGTTGACGATGATGAGGTTGATAATGATGAGATTGATGATAATGATGTTGACGATGATGAGGTTGATGTGGTTAATAATGATGAAGTTGATAATGATGATGTTGATGATGACGAGGTTGCTGATGATGATGTTGGTGATAATGGGGTTGGTGATGAGGTTGATGTTGATGTCAATGATGATGCTAAGGTCGAGGATGAGGATTACAACTCGTCTCGACTTACAAAAGTAACGTACTGACAACGCTGTTGTTAGTGGTCACGTGGATCGTAGTAGCTTCGGTCAAGTGGCGTTGCGAAAATATGATACGCTGCATTATGTATACTACTACATACGAGTACATAGTTTCAGCAATGCATTGTATACCTATGCAAAGTCAGGAATAGTAATATTTTACTTATCAAGTCAATTATTAAATAAGAAAACGCTGTATAGATGCAGCATCTCGACTGCATAGTTGAAAAAAGTCGCAGTGTAAAACGGGCCTTATACATAAAATAATAAACTTCTTAGTAAACATTCAGTTACTCAAAGAGAATCTAAAATAACTCAATCTGTATATCGTTCATTTCCCTTAAATTTCGGCAATAATCATAGTAATGGCAACACTGCCGCTATTTTTTTTATAATTTAAATAATGTGGCTACGACCAACGTACGATCAGCCCTGTTTAAAGACTTTTATAAAGACCTTGCTATTATTGAAGTCATTTGCCGAGGTCACAGCCCAGATTTTTCGTATAGTACAGAACGTCACAGCTCCTTTACAACTATTGCTGATACTCGTACTTTTTTGTTAAATGTTAAAAACACAAAGTAAAGCTTGACCAACTTATCTGGAGAATTTTGTGATGGCGCCACGATCGAAAAGGGTTGCCACCTATTACAAAAATAAACAAATTCAGCCTTTTTTAATACTCTTAACTACATGATAAAATACGACATGACCTTTTACTGTTTGCCTCCTTGCTCGCAATCACAGATAAAAGATACCTATACAGGGTGTTGAAAAAAGTACGATGATCCTTCTTAGGGGTGATTCTACATCACTAATAATTTAATATTTTTCGGGGCGCTTCACTTCTACTTGAGCTAAGTAAATCTATTTTTTTAAGAAAAAGTATTTTTCATATGTTTTGTACAATCTATTAATGATGTAGAATCACGCCTTAGAAGGATCATCGTACTTTTTAGGGTTCCGTACCTCAAAATAAAAAAACGGAACCCTTATTATAGGATCACTGTGTTGTCCGTCAGTCTATCTGTCTGTCAAGACCCTTTTTCTCACGAACGAGAAGAGGTATCAGGTTGAAATTGATAAAGAATATTAAGGTCCATAAACCACACAAGATCTGAAAATTTATTTTTTTACAACGACGCAATCAAAAGATATGGCTCTTTATGTCCTCATCTCCATACATTTATGCAAAAAAGCAAAACATACAAGGTACTTCCCGTTGACCTAACATTATGAAATTTGACAAGAAGCTAGGTCTCAAAGTACAAATAAAGGGAAAAGTCTAAAAACTAATATTTCAATTTAAATTTTTCTCACAACTAAAAGTAACCAATTAAAGTGAGCTCCCGTTTCAAGAACTTTTCTATAAAGGAGGGGTCAAGTTGGATGGTCGCGGAGATTTTAAAATCAAAGAGCGAAAGCTTTTAGTATATCATATGGTAGATAGGTACGGAACCCTAAGGGCGCGAGTCCGACTCGCACTTGGCCAGTTTTTCACACCCTGTATAAGTAAATACAAAGATCGATGATAAAGACAACGGCTCTGACTAAACAGTAAGGGTTTTTAGGCAAATTGGCCTCGGAATAATTAAACTTTAAGCATACAAGTGATATATTAAATGTTAATTTTTTTATTTTATATTAGCTAGTGCCCGCGACTTCCTCTGCGCAGGTTTATAAGTTGTAGCCTATGTGTTATTCTGATGTATAAGCTATATTATTGTAAAGTTTGATTAAAATCCATTAAGTAGTTGTTACATGAAAGAGTAAGAAACATCCATCCACCCATACTTACAAACTTTCGCGTTTATAATATTAGTAGGGAGGATAATTCCTTTCCCTGATTATTCCTTTTACTGATGACCTTTCACACAGTAATTAAAGTAAATTTTGATTCTTGACAAGCATTTTCTAAACGGACGAACATGCTTTACAAGCATTGTAAAATATAAAATTTTCAACAAGCATTCGCAAGCACGTAGATTGCTTGTCAAGCACATCAAGCTTCGTTCTAAACGATCAAAATTGCTTGACAAGTACGTTAAACGAGCTAGCGTTATACATGAACAAATGGTGCTATTGGAGATTTTTGCTCCTTTTCTGCATCAAAGAATGATTTAATTATGAGAATCATTTCTCACACACCACTTTACAGCGATTTTGGAATGATTTTCTCATAAAATACTTGGAAATATGCAGAAAAACAAGAACAGCACAGGCAACACTGACAGATACAAGGAGGTTTAAGTAGCAGCTCTTACGGCTAAGGAGGGAGCCATAACCGTATCCATTTCTTGCGAGGGACCTCCATACTAAAATGTATGTACACTTGTTCACGTATGGACTGTTAGGTCGCCCACTATCCTCGTAAGTGTAAAATGCGGACGAAGTGTCATACGGGTTTCTTTATTTCAGTTTCAGTCTAAGCTGAACTATTATTTCCAAAAAACATAACGTATATTACTGTACGCAATAGTAATTGGTTTAGTTTTAGCAGCACTATTATTTCGATAAAACATAATATTACAGTACGCCATAGAAATCGGAGCAGCAGGGTCACCTGACACAGGTTTATTGTAACTTAATAGGTTGACCCTGGCCTTAGCTACTTGTCAAAAGTATGTTTTGAGAGAAATAAACTATTTTTTTTTTATTATATACAAAACAAAACCTGTAACTAAATCTGAGGCTCAGTCACTTTAGCTTCTGTAGGTACTGAAAAAAGAGCGGTAAAAAGTCCACCGTGTCAAGATACAAATACTTTTGACTGTAGGTACGAGTACATGTACCTGAACACAAAACTGTAGTATTTATATACAAACTTTGTTTGAACACTTATTTCCCCCTTTAAAAGATAATTTCTAAAACATGAAGGTTCACATCTCTCTTTATTTCCTAAAGTATTTTATTTATCTACTTTACCTAAGTTTTCAAAACTCTAGAAGTTTCATACGTATATTTTTTTATGAGTTGCGTATCTTCTGTTCGAGTAAACCGATTACAAGATACACCGCTTATAAATTGCAAGAAAGAACGCCAAACATATTATTGAAAACCCCGTTTGTATCAGTTAAGTTGTTTATGAGTTATTGGTGCACAGGCCGTGATTATTTGCATTCTTGTGGCTTCTGTTTGCTTTTTTTTAGTGAACCGATTGCAATGATCTATAGCTTAAATATTGTCAAAAATAAGTCAATGAGTTCAGTGGTTTTTGAGTTACTGGCGCCACCGCTTGAAACTTCACGTATCCTCTGTTTCAGTGAATCGTTCGCATTGAAACAAATCTGAGCAATGAAACAAAATTAAGCCTGATGTGTTATTGTTAACCTTATTTCAAGCGGTTGAGTGGTCTGTGAGTTATTGGCGCCGCCACTTGAAACTTCGATTGTACTCTGTTTGAGTGAACCGATTGCAATGAAACTAAACTTATATGTTGCACGGAAATAAGCTTAATACATTATCTATCGAAAACCCGGTTCCAATCGGTTCAGTGGTTTGCGAGTTTATCGCGAATACACAAAACAGACCAACAGACAAAAATTCCAAAAATGAACCGAATGGTTTCTATTACCTTTTTTGTGACCCCACAGATCAAGATCAATTTTTCCAGATAATTTTCAATGAACAGAATCGGCGAGTTATTATATGTATAGAATTGATGATCAATTCACAAGTAAAAATGATATATTTTCACTTCCGCATATAAATTTTGGAGTAAACATTAGATTTTTTGAAAGATGTTTGTAAAACGTAACCTAGACCCTAGTTTTTTGACCAACTTGTAATAGTCGACTAGGAGACGCTTTACACGACTATGTTTAGGACGGACTCTACAGTTTTTACTCTGAGGACTGTCAACAACAAAAAGACGTTTTCAAAATGACGTAAGTAGTTCCTCTTTTGGCCATTCTACAGAAAAGTTGGTCAAGCAAGCTGTACAATTGTGCATCGTGCAACTATTCGACACGACACTATTCTGTCCAAGGAACATATATACTCCCCAGATTAGTAAGTTTAGTACAGAGTAATATACTCTCTAACCGATTCTGCCCGTATCGGAAGACATTTTTTTTTATATTCCATAAAGTGCTTTCTGTGCTCCATACATTTACTTATATATATGTAGGCACATACTAGCAGCACCTTCTTAGTGACACCGAGTGAGGCCTCCTTGCTTCAGGAATAGACTGGCAGCTGAGTATTTAGTTAGCTGTCGATCTTATGAAGCGTCAAGGTGAAAGGACGTCACAACAAACCATCTTAGTGGAGGGTTGCGATCGTCCTGAACCCAAAACGAATCATAATAACAACTCCTGAACTAATGATTTGTGGTATCACAGCACAGGATCTGCAAACATGGAGTCAGCTGTTATAGCTACCCAGGGTCAGACTGGAACAGAAGGGTCCGGGTGCCTCATCATAAGCCCGGAGCACGAAACGTGATGTGACAATAATTCGATCCTGGTTAATTATACCTGAACCCACTATATCCTTGTGAGACTTGGGATTATGATATTATGGCCTCCTGCGCCGATATCAGAAGTGGGATAAAGAGACACAGCTCAATATTTTAATCATGTGTGCAAGCATTTCAGTTTCACGGATCTGCGTAAAAGTACAGTCGTGGCGAGAAATTGTTAAGCAAGTAAAATCAAGAAAATTAAGTGCTGTATATACATTTTATGATAAAAAAGGAACCAAGTTTAATGAGATTTAATACCTGATATGTCGTAATGTTCAAAATTATATGCGCTTAGATGGTGACAAAAAGCGTAATTTGCAAAAGTTTCGTAAATTAGAAAGGCGTTGATGAATTTTTAAATAGTGGAAGTTAAAGGCTCTTACGGTACATACGAAGAAGACAAGACTTGCTTGTGGTTGTGAAATTATGTAATTTTCGCCTTTGTAGAATGGAATCAAAGTTACGTACGGTAGCGACGATTTGTTCCTACGGTGTTTTTATACAACATTAACCAGATTAACCAGATGTCTGTAAAATTAAAATGGAAATAAACGAAATCTGAATGAATACCGATTAAATAAAAAACAAAATGCAATGAAATGAAACGAAACAAAATAATTTGATCACACAGCTAATGCTGACTGGTTGAAATGGTGATCGCTGTGACTGTAGGATGCCAGTTTAAACCAAGAGCACTAAATACAAGTATACAAAATAGTGGAGAAGCAACATTTTTGGGTCTCAATGTTGATGAGCATCTTAATTGGAAATTTCGTGTCAACTCAGTGCGTGAAAGACTCAATAGATTCGTATTTGCGTCAATGAGAGTTTCCCAAACAATATCAAAAGATGCTACACTAACTGCATATCATGGATATCAGGTCTGTCGTCAGTCCTTAGCTATGGTGTGCTATTTATGGGGACACAGCGTTAATCTAGAGGATGTGTTCAAATTGAAAGATGTTCTTCTAGCAAATAAACGATTTGATTGATTGTTTGAAAATCTGTGGTAGACTCGCGATGCTCTACAGGGACGAATGTTGGATAATTAATAAAACTATGTAACCAAAATCCATGTAACCGAGATGAAAATGCTTAGATGGGCCGGTGGAACTTAATTGGAGACTCAGGAACGTACATGTTAGTGGCAGTTTCAAAGTATCGCCTATTCTAGACAAACTTCAATAAAGTCAGCTCCGGTGGTACGGATTATGCGATGCGCTGAGAAGAAGAGCACCACTTTGAGTCTGTGCTAAATATTGACAATGGGAAACAAGCCGAAATAACCCCTGGGATGCCAAAGAGCTACTTGGTGGACGAAAATGTAAGAACTTACAAAAAATATTGTGGCCGATTATAACGACAGAGCCAACGGTTGAAAATGTATGTAGGGGTTCGACTCAAAATTAAAATGGGGAGAGAGGCATGGAGAAAGAAAAGAGACAGGAAGTGTACTGATTTTTAAAACGAATTGCCCAAAGTATAGTGATTACTGGTAATACTCAACAAACCATTGCTGTATTCTTACGAGTAGCAATATCGGACAGCAGAAATGGAATTTATTTGATGTATGTGAATGGTCTGTACATAGACAGATTATATTGATGTGACCTACCTTATGGATATCCGGTGAGCATGTTCCTTATTTTGAGATAGTATGATATGTGACGCACATAATTTGAAATTGCTATGTTGATAATATGATTCGAAGTTACTCAGTTGGTTTGGGTGGTTGTAGGGCGATTACTGTTGAGCTGATAGAAAGGACAATGTCGTACGGGCCAGCCCGATTCGTTGGGTGGTTGAAGGTTCGCATTGGTCCAATCTATGTTTGTGGAGTTGATAGAGAGGGCAATGTCGTACGGGCCAGCCCGACTTGGTTGGGTGGTTGAAGGTTCGCATTGGCCCAATCTGTGTTTGCGAAGCTGGTCGGACAGTGGCGGATCCGGTCCATGCCCACCGGGGCTGGTCGAAGGGACACACTGGTCCGGGCCAGGCTTTGTTGATGGTTGGAAGGACAGTGGTGGATCTGGTCACCGTGCCTATTAGGGATGGTCGAACAGACACACTGGTCCTGTCCGTGATTTATGTGGGAAAGATGTCATCCGGTCCATAGTGAGATGGTCGAAAGGGTACATGCTTTCAGAGTTGGGTTGAAGGGGCACATATATGCCTTCAGAGTAACTTCACAATGAGTGGTTTCAGTTTTGTGTGTGATGATGATATTGATTGTCAGGATAGACGAGCGGATTGCTTGGTGATCTTGTTTTTATTTGTTTTAGGACATTGTTAATGGATTAACGCCCGAGGACGGTCGTGTTGTCAGGACGGCCGTGTAGGCACATACTAGCAGCACCTTCTTAGTGACACCGAGTGAGGCCTCCTTGCTTCAGGAATAGACTGGCAGCTGAGTATTTAGTTAGCTGTCGATCTTATGAAGCGTCAAGGTGAAAGGACGTCACAACAAACCATCTTAGTGGAGGGTTGCGATCGTCCTGAACCCAAAACGAATCATAATAACAACTCCTGAACTAATGATTTGTGGTATCACAGCACAGGATCTGCAAACATGGAGTCAGCTGTAATAGCTACCCAGGGTCAGACTGGAACAGAAGGGTCCGGGTGCCTCATCATAAGCCCGGAGCACGAAACGTGATGTGACAATAATTCGATCCTGGTTAATTATACCTGAACCCACTATATCCTTGTGAGACTTGGGATTATGATATTATGGCCTCCTGCGCCGATATATAAGTACTAGCCCATCGGCACGTTACAATCCCAGATTAGAATTACAATGTCCCCAATTCTTTGGTCCGAAATCTGACGTTTAGGACCAACAAATGTCAGTCGTTGTCAGTCATATTGTCAACATTGGATGCAAATAAACTTACCAACAAAATGGAATGTTCTTACACTACTATTATTAATTCTGTGACTACGGATTGTTTCTTGAATTCAACGCACACATCACATTCTCTGAATATAGTCGGTTCATTTCTATATGCGTGCATTCGTCGAATACAGTTTTAAACCAGACTAGAGCGCGCTTATGTCAATGTCACTGAGAAAAATTAAAATTTTCATTTTGTTTTGCGTTTTAAGATATTATTGAGAAATAATGATTATTCGATAAGATAATTAAATCTAAAAACCACAAAAAAGTTGAAAAAAATCTCTCGAAAACGTGATTGATGACAAATGTCTTATGAATTTGACGTTTCGCACACGCTGCACAGGCTGCCGTTATTCATAATCTAAGCGCTGCACCATAGACATAAGCATAGCTGCCGTTATTCATAATCTAAGCGCTGCACTACCTCATTTTCGTATGCAATGATAGCGCGCTAAAGTGACGTCACTGATGACGTCACGTCGCTTAAACGAGTGAATACGAGCAAGTTTTGAACCGACTATTAGCGCGCTAAAACCGCACACAAAGCTCATGAGCAGGTTTTAATCCGTACTGTTAGTTGAAGAAACAATATACTCTTATTATTATTATTGTTATTTCTTATTGTTGTTTTTGACTATAATCCAATTAATGAAACTGAAAAACCAGGCCTAAATCACATATAAACAGTAAAAAGTTCGTTTTGTTTTTTCCCGCCATATTATTTCCTTTCCGTGTATTTAGCACCGACTGAAGTACTACACAACGTAGTTCACGCGATTTTTCACAGATGGCGCTATTTTTTCTTGTATGGGGAAATTTTGAACCGCTCGTTCCCAAGGCCAAGACCCTATCTTGACTATATAAATCTATGGCTCCATAACCGGCATCGCAGACACTGGTAAAATGTCAGCAAAACTAAAATGGAACTGGGCAGGATATCTCTCGTATGCATCCTGAAAGGTGGGCCAAGTTGGCCACAGACTGGATCCCGGAGGACGGGCGACGTCGCCGAGGCCGTCCCAGAAGATGGCGTGACGAATCAGATGCATTTGTGACTGACTGGCAGTTAGCATCACAGGACCGTGACAGATGGCGAAAAGAGGGGGAGGCCTTTGCCCAGCAGTGGGACACCCTACAGGCTACATAAAAAAAAAGTGCTTTCCTGTTTCTGCTTTCCAAAGATCCAACCAATCCATCTCGAAAAATATTATCATTACCATTGAAAGCGTTCACGCAAGATCTTCTACACGCAATACGCATGCACTTCGATTGAACCATATGGAAATAAATGCGTGATGTTGGACGGAGGTTTCGAAAAAGTACAGCCCGCGGCACAATAGAACGACTAAACGATGCTGACCGTTAATGCGCAGAACTCAAAATAATGTCACAGGGGCGTACGCGAGGTTCAAAACTTTTTGGTACGGGGCAGGGTGTATGAATCGTGATTGGCTCCTGATCTGACCTGTCACCCATGTGCGAGAAATAACGGTCAGCATCAAGGAACATGTATACTACCTAACCGGTGTCAGCATCGTTCTTTTGTGCCGCGGGCCGTGAAGCAAGCAGATTCATTTTGTTGTCCGCCATCCTGCAGAGAATCTTCGAATGCTGTTCTCCAACTGGCTTATTTCTCTACTAGCCGCTGAGATTTCATGCGGGCAAAATAATGAGATATAATAAACGGAGATATAACTACTTTAGGGATATGTGGCACTTACATTAACGTAAGAAAAACGCTGACGTTAGTTTCCAAAATCTTCGGGTACTGCAGGGTGAAATTGAAAACATTCGACAAATTTTGAGATTGAGTTCAGACCGCGAAACTGAACAATTATCGCCTAGGAACATAGGTCATCGGACGAAAAAAAAATTACCCTTTCCTAGTGAAGTCAGTCAGCTGACCATACATTTTTTACGTCTAACGACCTATATTCCTTGGGGAAAGTTTTTCAGTTTCGTGGTCTGACCTCAATCTCAAAATTTGTCAAATGTTTTCAAATTCACCATGTAGTAGTAAAGAATTAAACAATCCAAATAGCAATTTTACACGTTTATTGGTAGGTATTATACAACATAAAATATTATCTTAATATAAGTGTAACAAAACCATATTTAGCGATGAAAAAAATAAACAAAAAACTTCAAATGTCTATATCTTCTTTATATTAATATGTATCTAAATTATCTACGAAAAAGAAGTATTTTTACAAGTGAACATTTACATAGATTACAAGGCCATATTTCCCGATTAATTTTAAAACTAAAGATCCTTTAACTATTTTGTAGTTTGCAATAATTAAAATAATGCAAGCCTGACCATAATTTTAATATCTTCACATAATTATTTTCAAATGGTACCTTTGATCTTCTTAATAATTTAAACATTTGACACATTAGCACACTTTCTTACCAAAAAGAACTAATAAAAATCTATCAAACAAAAATATAATAATAAAAAATAATTTGACTAAAATTTACGGCCAAGCTAACTATATTGCATACCCTATTGTCCATATCTGGTTTAAAAGCTGAAACATCTTAAATATTACTATCAAAACCGTTTTAATTTTTACAATTTGGTTTAAAAATTTAAGTAGCAGAAATATCACAAACGCGACTTCTGAGTTTATTCGCAAAGGCACCACACTTCACACGTCCAAATTTTTTGCAAGATTGCCAATTTTAGTTATCGCGCTTGCGATATTGCGCTTTTGAACACTATTTTTAACGTGCACAATTTATTGCATACAATACGTAGTCGAACGAACACTAGCAGTCAGAATAAATATAAAATCTCTCCTTTACGTGCCTATCTAGGTGAGTTTCAATCAAAGCTTATCAGTTCAGCGGTGTTGTTATTGTGTTCGGATTTGGAGGGCGGCTGGCCGGGGGCGGCTGCGGGCGGCCCCGCGCCAGGAGGTTGCATCTTCAGTGGCTGCCCCGGCATGTTGGGCGGCATTTGTTGCCCTTGGGATACTTGCTGCCCTGGCTGCATTTGTTGACCTTGGGAGATCTGTTGACCTTGCTGCATCGGCTGACCTTGTTGAATTTGTTGACTCGGCTGGCCTTGTATCACTTGCCCCTGCGGTATCTGTTGACCTTGAGCCATCTGTTGCGGTATCTGGCCTTGTATCTGCGACGGTTGCTGCTGCATTTGTTGAGGTATTTGTTGTTGTTGCATTGGTACTTGCTGGTTCATCTGCTGCGGCATGTTCTGGCCTTGAGGCATCATCTGCTGGCCCTGCATCATCATCTGTTGCCCCGGCTGCTGCATCGGCTGACCTTGAATCATCTGTTGACCTTGAGGTTGCTGTTGTGGCATGTGTTGACCTTGGGTCTGAGGCACTTGCTGTCCAATTTGCATGCTTTGGCTAGTCGGAGGTAAGTGGTTATTCATCGTCATGTTCTGTGGCTGACCGGGCATCGATTGACTTGTCATCATCTGTTGGTTGGGTAGGGACATTGGTTGTCCTTGTATGGGCATCTGGCTTGGTTGTTGTTGCAACGCCGGCATCGATCCCGGCTGAGTATTCTGTTGATTTTGCATATTCAATGCATAGTTAGAGACTTGGTTGGTGGGCAGGTTGCCTTGCATCATCGGCATCCTCATATTTTGCATCTGCATTCCAAGCATAGGGTTGCTCGGGTTCATAACAGATTGGGGAATGTTTTGTTGTCCAGAAGTCATTGGAGGTTGGTTGGGAAGATTTTGCTTTTGCAGCTGCATAGATTGTCCATTTTGCTGTGGCATGTTCTGTCCAGCTATTCCATTGACTTGTGACATAATTTGGTGCATACCGGGTTGTCCAGCAAGCCTCATTTGATGCATCTGTTGCATCAACATCTGCTGTTGTAGGGGCACTTGTTGGTTCATGTTCGGTCGCATTTGCTGGTTCATTTGAGTGCTCATTGTGGGTTGTCCTAGGTTCATGCCAGAAGGCGTGACTGTGAATGTGTTCGTGAGTTGCGGCATGGACTGTGAGATGGGAGCCATTTGGTTCATCATTTGCAGGTTCGCTTGAGACATTTGCGGCTGGCCTGGCAGCGGCATGGTACCGTCAGTGGTGGACACCTGCGGCATTATTTGCCCGTGGAACTGTGGGCTGGCGTATATGGGCTGGTTGGGGAACCCTGGCTGGAACTGGTGCATGGACACGCCGGGCATGTAGTAGCTGTTAGCTGACATCATGTACTGGTGCTTTTGCTGTTCTTGTCTCATCTGCATTTCTCTTTCTTGCTCCTGGAAAAGAGATGATGGTATTATAAAGCAGAAAGATAATCCGTAAAGAATAAAAATCCGGGCTGAAGTTTGAAAAGCTGAGCTGCCATTTACAAAATTTTTAACCTCTCTAATTTGGCTACGTGTTTTTTTTTTATTCTCAGTTCAGAGAACGATCGCCTTGTTTACTTTTGAAGTGTCTTTTTGCCAGTAGCACAAAGCGTCTTTAAAGTTAAAGCTCCTTTAAGTCTATTGCTGTTTCGTTGACAAAGAAAGTGACAGCAATAGATTTATATATTCTTTATTGTGCACAAATTACATAAAATTTGTTTACAATGGTGAGCTTATCTCTATAAGAGATCTCTTCCAGCCAACCTAGCTATTTAAAGCTATGCGCTATATATATTAGACGCTTAGCCGAGCATAAAATTTATTACAAATATAAAATTTTACATGGCCGCCATTCTGAACCCAAGTTTCCTCAGCTTCTAATTTTTTGTATCGTGTCTTGTTTATGATCAAGTTTATTTTAAATCTTTTACCTCACCCTAGAAAGCGAGCTGCCTCTGCTACTGCAGGTATTCATGCTTTTTCTTCCTCATGGCCTGCACCTTGGCCGCTATTTGCATCTGTCTCTCGGCTGCCTCGGCCTAAGCCGCGAGTACTAGGGTGGTTTTCCACCAGCGCTGTGCCAGAAAGCTTAACTTTGATTTGGGAATATACCAACAAAGGATTGTTTCATTTTCTAGCTTATCAGATGCGCTGTCAAATAGAGCAATCTTGTTGGTTGGAATTTTCCAGTTCCCAGCTTAGCTCCCTCGCACAACACACGCGTGCTTGCACAGCTCAGGTGGAAAACTATCTGTAGAGGAGTAGTAGTAGAGAGGTAGACCACATTTTTGTCTGACTGAAGGACCATAAAGCCTACTCTATTTCCTCACCTGCACCCTCTGCAGAGCGAGCTGACGCTGGTACTGCAGGTACTCGTGCTTCTTCTTCCGCATGGCCTCTGCCTCTCGGCTGCCTCGGCTTGCGCCGCGAGTAGTAGAGTGACCACATTTTGGCCAACTGTGCACTGATGAGGACTGTAAAGCCTACTCTATTTCCTCACCTGCACCCTCTGCAGAGCGAGCTGCCGCTGGTACTGCAGGTACTCGTGCTTCTTCTTCCGCATGGCCTCTGCCTCTCGGCTGCCTCGGCTTGCGCCGCGAGTAGTAGAGTGACCACATTTTGGCCAACTGTGCACTGATGAGGACCATAAAGCCTACTCTATTTCCTCACCTGCACCCTCTGCAGAGCGAGCTGCCGCTGGTACTGCAGGTACTCATGTTTCTTCTTGCGCATGGCCTCTGCCTCTCGGCTGCCTCGGCTTGCACCGCGAGTAGTAGAGTGACCACATTTTGGCCAACTGTGCGCCGATGAGGACTGTAAAGCCTACTCTATTTCCTCACCTGCACCCTCTGCAGAGCGAGCTGCCGCTGGTACTGCAGGTACTCATGTTTCTTCTTGCGCATGGCCTGCAGCTTGGCCGCCATCTGCATCTGGCGCTGCCTCTCGGCCGCCTCGGCCTGCGCGGCGAGGCGGGCCGCGTGCTCGGCGCGGAGCGTGTCCAGCGCCGCGCGGCTGTCGCGGACCTGGTTCACTTTATCCTGGAACAATCAAACAACCAATCAATTAAATAATAGTACATCACCGCCATGGCAGAAAAACAGGTACGAGTATTGAAGGACGAACGTGATAATGTGCCCACAGGCGAAACGTTTTTCTTTTTTCTTTTCACAATTTATAGCTTTCTTTTTGCAAGCCAGTTCGAAATTTATACAAAATCTTTAATAAGATATGTCGGCGGGTCGGCGACTTTGGTGTGTAGTGCCCTTAAAATTAGTCTTACCTGTAAACTCTCCAAGTAAACTCTCTTATCATCCTGCTGCTGTATGTACCGCAGCAGTCGCGAGTGCATCGCTGTGATGTTCATAAACAAAGTCTGGACTGACGTGTCGTTAGCGATCGATCGACCACTGAAACAAATACATTATCACATAAATATCGTATAGATCGTAATGTTTACAACAAATAACAAGGTATGATAATGCTGAAGGGTGTAAATCTGCCCATGAATCTTCCATCCGTGATCCGCGATCCTGCGATCCGGTAGAGATGCAGCTATAAGAAAGAAAAAGAAAGCTATAGGACCATAGACACACCATAGATACACCTAGTCTATGGTCCTATAGCTGTTTCTTTCTTTCGTATAGCTGCATCTCACCGGATCGCAGGATCGCGGATGTTACGTGTGCGGGCACCCATTGGTCGAAATACGAAAAACCAAACTCCCTATGTAAGAAATTCTTAGAATGCTTCAATATATTTTTTTTTTGTAAATAGGTATAAGGTTCCTTGTTTCAAAGAATAATTAGTAGATACCTACCATCAGATACTTTTCAAATTACTTATTTTGTCCGATTCCGCATGCCGACAGTCGCGCGCGCTATGTTTACATGTACCTACTTTATCTTTTTCAATCTCGCCCAGCGCTGCATCCATAATGGCTTACGCACACATGCGAGAGTGTAGGTAGCGAAATCAATTCGCTTGAAGGGAGTTTCGTGAGTGTGATCGATCGCACTTGATAGCATTGCGGCTGGCGCATGCGCAGAAGAACGCTGCTGTCTATACTCCGGTTCGCGATCACATCCTCATCTTTTCCGAAATCTACTGGAAGTGATATAGTGGTACTATTCTAAGCCAGCATACATTTGGCTAAGCCTTCATCACCATCCATATCAGCTGCATACAGCAGACAAAAGCATGTCCTAAAGATCTCCACGATGACAGATCCTGCACGGCCCGCATCCAGCGGCTTCCCGCAGCCTTGACCAGATCGCCGATCCACCTTCATCATCATAACATCCCATGAAAAGTCCACTACAGGACAGGGAGCTAACTCCAGAATTCAAGCTTTTGCTGGAAATAGTGTGGAGGGGAAGTACCATAGTCACCTCGCTTGTCAGCGTTACGTTGTAAGTGACCGCAGTAAGTAAATGGTGTGATACACAGGAGGATGTTGCTGCCCATCCTCCAGTTTATAACCCTTAGTCGCCTCTTACGACACCCACGGGAATGTATGGGTAGGTACTGTTCTTTGTCGGCACCACACGGGACCCACCTTGAGGAGGGCTTGTCTTCCAAGTATTTAGTAAAGCCTTACCGCGAAGAGTTGCTCTTCATCCTATTGACGAAGATCTCCACTTGGCTCTTGAGCGACTCCACGAAGTCATCAATCTCTTTATCCTCAGTGTCGTCTTCTTGCGCTTTGCTTGCTGATGGCTTCGCGTATTCTTGCTGCTAATGTAAATATGATTTTGTTAGTAAATATTTTGGTTTGAAAAGGAAGCTTTTTCATTTTTGACGTCTGGTCTCTACGACATATTAAGAGCGGGTATAAAGGCAAATTACCTATCTTAGATTGAATTTAATATCGACAAAATAAGATCCAATTAATAAATAATAAATATATATGGTTACAACATCGTATTTGCAAGATTTTTAATTGATTCAATTCACAGTAGAATAAAACTATCTTGATAGAAAAATATCCCAAAGTAACCTCTTATTTTCATCTAAAATGAGTTTTTCTCAGGTTGTATTGCATATTATTAAGCCATTATTTAATAATAACATCCTTAACATATCATCGAGCGCCACTATTAGCGATTTTACAAAAGAAATTATATTTTACGAGTTATTAAAATAAACAACATTCGGCGCTTACGACATTTTTATTCCGCGCAGCAAGTTATCGTCCGTCGCAGCTAACGGCAGGCATCAAGCGTGTTTTGTTTCACGAATCAGTCTTGTTCGCTCCGTTGAGACGGGAAGACTGTGATTGTGTGCACCGCACGGTAAAATAAACATAACCAACAAAGAAAACATGAATAAATACGGAAAACAAATCTTTTTGTGAGGGGCTGTGAATGTATTCGTAGTTTTCGTTTAGTTTTTTTTGGTTTATATATATTTTTTTTACCTTGTATTGATGGGATCAATCTGAACAGCTTTTGTTCAACGACTTTGCTAACAACACAAAAAAACAACAAACACCTTACAAAAGACAATGCAACTTTTCCATAGACCTCTGGTCCAACATTTTGAAAGGTGTTGTACAAGAGCGAAACCTATGTCAAATGATAGACTTTGTCATCAGTAATAACTTTTACTATAGCACCAAAAATATAGGTCCCGGTGAAAAAAAGTTATGACCTTGCAAATTTCAGGAATTATGTGATTTCATAATTATTGAATTTCTTAGCATATAACACATGATTTCAACTCCTGTGCCTAATAAATAAGTAAAAATAATATATACGATAACAAAGCCGAGACATCCACTCTACGGGCTCTCTCCCGCCGCAGGTCAGTTGCGAAGCCGCAAAAGCTTCCTGCGATCTACACAGCATACCGACCAAAACCCTTCCGACGTGAGATGCAGCTTTTGGGCAAACGAGTACCCACATTCACTGTACCCCCCCAACGAACACCTGCCTCCTGGCTATAAGGAACCTTGGCCAACCTGGAGAAGTCTAAATAGGCTAAGGACCCAGGTTGGCCGAAGCAAGGATAACCTGTGCCGGTGGGGGTTCCTAAGTAGCGCAGACGCCAGCTGTGAATGTGGAGAACCCCATGGCGCACCTCACTAATTGTCCTGCGTGCCCGACCACCTGCTCGCGTGAGGACTTACTTGTCGGTAACCAGAGGGCTACCACGGTAGCCGCTTTCTGGGCAAGTAAGATTTAGCCCGTGTTCTTGCCGACACGAAACAAGAAGAAGAAGAGTGTTAAAATATATTTTTTCCCATAAACATCTAACTTGGAGTAATAATTGGTATCATTAATAGAAACCAAAGGGTATTCACACCCTGACCCTATGCTAGTCTGTCTTAACATAAACAATTTGAAAATGCATACACATTTTTCTTAGTGGCTCGAAAAAAAAGTCCCGTCGCCCGTGGAATATTCAATAATAAAATAAGCTCGTTAGAAATAGAAAGTCTAAAAACAGTTAAAAGACACAACGAGTCGGTCGAACTTCGCTTGTAGATCGCGCACGCATGCTTTGTGTGCGTGATACCGCTGTCATACACACTAGCATTTATCTCTAGTCTGAGTAATGAGTAATGACGCAAACAGGATCGCAGCCATGTGTTCTGTCTCTTTCTCGCCTGTTATCTCCTAGGCAATAAACCCACGTCACCTTCATGGAGTCTTTGCAGTCGTTAGAAACGTTACCGTGCACTTATCTGTGGTCTTTTTGGTGACTTGGAAAATATCTTAGACCCCAATTTATTCTTTATAATGTTGAACTAAGCTTGGTTTACAGGACTTTGATTTTCTTATGGATTATGCCTAATGAATTATGCCTAAATAAAAACCTTTTTTAGGTCAACAGTAAGGCAGAAAAATAACGATAATTTTGGTCCAAATAGTACCCACCCACACTGTTGATAATTCCTCAACTGAAAGGCATGTTTTTAGCTTAATACTTTTGTTTCTTGCTTTTTTTTCAGTACGATTTTAGGGTCAATGTCCAGAAAAGAATGTCTAATGTTTGATAATTTACGTATTGAAAACGAAGTTAATTCAAGTGATAATAATGAAAATATTAAATTTTTTTGTTAATTTAAATTAATTGCACAAACGTACAAAGGGCGGGCCTCATGCCACGCAGCATTATCTACCGGCCAACCTAAAGGCAGAACAGAAAGAGTGACGCGTCCTGTGAACGGTTACCTTCTTGGTCCTGGTATTGTTGGGTACGCAGATGACAGTACTGCCGTCGAGAGATATATGTCTAGCACAAGATCCAGCAGTGACGACATACGTTCTTCGAAAGAGGCTATGTTAGAGCGAATAAACTTGACCTTAAGTCGTGTCTCCGAGTAGGGTGACAAAAATCTGGTGAGTTTCAACGCCACCAAAACACAGACCAGTCTGTTCACCGCCAAAAGGAGTCCGTTCAATATGGCTCCTACTTTTCGAGGTACAACTGTACCAGTTACTGACAGCCTCGAGCTACTTGGCATGACGTTGTGTGTAAACCTGAACTTCGGCGCTAGCGTTGATTCAAAAGCCCAAACTGCGGCAAAAAAGCTGGACATCCTCAATAGTGTTAAACGATACTTCATTCCTGGTTAGCTTCTAGTTTTATACAAAGCCCAAGTCTGATCCTGCATGGAGAATTGCTGTCACCTTTGGGATGGCTCAGCTAAATACCAACTAGAAGCACTAGACTCGATAGATCGCAGAGCCAAGAAGCTCGTTGGTGATGAGAGATGATGAGATGAGATGCTAGTGAAAACCAAGTTTCACAGTCTGGCCCACCGTCGCAAGGTTACATGTCTGTCGGTCTTTTATAGATTGTAATTCGGAGAGTATGCTCGAGAGCTCTACGAGCTCTTCCACCATCTCCCTTCTACCATCAGGAGTACAGACGCACCGCGGGAATTCACACATACTTGGTTGATATTCTGAAAGCGCTTTTAAACGTCTTTTATAATGCACACGGCTAAAGAGTGGTACTCTCTGTCTGCGTCTGTGTTCCCGAGTTCATATAACCCTAATCTATTCAAGTCGCGAGTGAAAAGGCTTCTTCTGGGCAAGCTCGTTCCATCGTCGACCTCATCTCTGTCCTCAAGACTAGATCGAGGTCAAGAATAAACCCATTGACAATAAAAAAAAATCAGAAACCCCAAGTTGAGATCGAGGCTACATGTGTCTGCATAATAAATGACCAGGACGCAGAGGGCTTGCACAAGCATACGCTTTGTCTCAATTTGGAAGATTTGGTTGGAAGTTTTTAAATCTATAAAGAAGTTTAAGAGAATTTATGACCCTGCGGCTAATGTTGTTGGTCTTTCCAACTGAGGGTGTTGTCAAGAATTAAGCCAAGATCCTTCACGCTTTTACAGAGTTCAATAACATTATTATTTGTACTACCAACATTAATATGAACTACCTAAAATAATAGATTGGCATTTACCAGAGTCGTCAACCGCGATACCGAATTTTAGTGACCAATGATTTTTCATTTTTTAAATTAATATTATTACGATTACAACATTTTCCCGGTAAAATGAATTATAATAATATTGTTACGAGCTGTCAAGAGAAAGAACAGTACCAGAAAGATCAATGGCCGCCGATAGGCCAAAATGCCTATTCTCCTTTTGGCATAGCTCATTACGTTAGATGTAGTTGTTTGTTGTTGTTCAAATAATCTAAGTTACATTATTTTTACTAAATTTAGATTGCGTGTATGATGTTTACAAAATGCTAAATATGTAGCAGATTCCTCTTATTTTTGGCTTATATACTATGCGCGTCGTATGAAATCGAGCGAACTATGATAATACTCGTAAGTGTCGAGCGCCGTGCGATCATTTCCTGCCCGCTGCGCGGCGCGGGGGATGCAAGACGCGCGGGTGAAATCGGATTTTTTCCTGGCTTTATACGCGCTCTTAAGAATCCATTTATAAATGATGCAGTGATTTAAGGTTATATCAAAGGTACTTTGATGGAAAAGATCGCAGAAAATTAAAACTTGGCAGGAACGAAGGATCTTTTGTGCGAAGTAGGTCAGCATTTAACTCCGACCTCAGCTGGTACATAGATAATGCCTGATCACTCTAGCCTTGAAAAGATCCAGATTCTATTCTTCGGGGTATACATTGACAGGGAGGGAGTTCTTGTGAGTTGGCTGTGCGCGGATTAGTGGACCTAAGAATCTTACCACCAGTTGCTCAAAACCACTTCAAAGTTAAAGTTAAAGCTGCGTTGGTTGACGTGAGCCACTATAGAGACAGTCACTGTTACGAATAAACACGGTCCATCCAATTAGCGGGACAACTAACTCCACGATAGTTACTACTAGTTACTAGAGACGCCTTAACCAACTAGGCTACCGATGTCCTGATTTATGATGAGAAATTTTCGACCTCTATAAGCATTCAACGTTGCGTTTGCAAATTAAGCGATTTTCTACTTTGTATACCTAATTATCCAAACAATTTTTACACGATATTTGTACAAAACCGCTGCGGTAAATTCTTTCGCATACTTATTTGCGGGCGGGCTGGTGTTACACAGTAAATTCATGGCTTCCATTGGTTACAATACGGGGTGTAACAAAAAGTAGTTAGGGTGCTGGCTGCAATTTGGGTATATAATTTGATCATGATTCATATTAATAGGGATCAATAGGGATATTGATAGGGATCAGCTCAATACGAATCGATTTGGTCCTTACAAGTTTTTCTGTGCGTCGATGCGTTTTTGAGTTAAAGCAAAAAAAATGAAAATAACATACTAAATAATGCTTTTTTTGTCTGCCTTTGTGGCTCCTGTTTAAAATACATCTGAAGATGTAGAAAATCGAAGAGGAAGACATGCAGGGCTCTGCATTATCACGGGACGAAGTAGTGAATTTTTGCACTTTGAAGCGCTGTAACTTTACGACGCAGGGCTATTATGGTGGCAGACCATTTTTCTGGGGTTTTATACATTGTATTTAATCAGATAGTTATAGTGTGCGTACGTTTCATTGTCAAATTTCAAAATAGTTAAAACTTAATTCCTTAAAAACGCAGGGGTGTGGATGTCCGCCAATATTTTTTGTATCTGTTAAAGAGGCAGACATAAGCAAATCATATAGAAATTTGTCCTTCATCCATCACCCTTACTAAAGGGTATAAACCCTGGAGGATGTGAGAAAGTTCTCTAAGGAACACAGGTCGAAATATAAAATATTAATTTTACCTCCCATAGAAACTGAATCAGCTGATTTGTATCAGTTGAGTGCATGTTGTAAGGGCGGTAAAAATGTTCCTAGAGGAAAGTTGTTCAGATTCATGGACATAATCATATCCTTCAAGGTTGATATACTCTTTCTGTTGCACATTGAAGATCTTCTCAGGTCGCAGTGGCCGTTGGGAACTAGGGTCCCACCCCCTTCTCCCTCAACCATGGCTTCCATCATCGGTGCGGAGATAGCTACATACGTTTTGTAGCTTGGGAATACATACACTATGATCAACCGTCTCGCTGGTACCGGTAGAGGACGGCGCGGTGGGTGCTGACAGTCGCTGCTCCCAGTAACTTCGGTCCAAGTACCGGGATAGCTCCACATTGGTAGTGGTGCTGTGTTCCGGGGAAGCGCTCACTGATGACGGAGTCGGGGATACTGTCGATAGCAATAGTGAGTTTTAATAATGCCATAACTTTTAAACGCTTCTGTAAGTCATCGTCATAAGATTCAGATAATTTTATTCAATGTAGATTCTTTACAGAATACTTATTGAATGTCATGCAGAATACAATGCAAATAGAGCGAGTCTACGCCGTTTCGGATCGTGCTATGGCAGCGTAAAAGAAACGACATAATAACATTTTATCAAAAGGACACGGAGAGACCCCTTAGAATTTCACAGCAAAATATTTTGGGGGAATGTAACATATACTGTAACATATGCTGACAGCATTTTGTATGGGAGGCCGATATTTTTTTTACCTATTTTCCTTGGGAAAAATGGTTCAGTTTCATGGTCAGTTTAAGTTTGTACAGTCCCAGTGTATACAGGAGTTCGCGAAAGAGCGTCACGTTTTTTAAACAAACGTCCACTGCGGGACAGGGAGCGGCAAAAACGTGTGGTAGTTAGGAGGGGATTTACCATAGTCACCACGCTTATAAACGTTGCGTCTGGCGACCTGCCAATTAATTGCTGCCCATCCTCTGGTTCATAAGCCTTTAGTCGTCTCTTACGATACCCACGGAAAGCTGCCATAAACAAAATACTAAGCCCAAATTCATGTAAATAGTGTCAAAAACGTGGATATTTCTGCCTAGCTGTACCTATATGTAAAACGATAGCAGTATTATATTACTCTATGACGATAGTCTAAGCGTTTTTCTGTGTGTTTATTGTTGTTACAAACGTGTACCTCGTGCAGTTAAGGAGAAATCTTTTCTTCCGTGGACTCTATTTTAGTCACCACGCCTGTTAGCGTTGGTGCTGGCAGAATGTAGAGCGCTAGTTGGTGACTGCAGGGTATGCAGGACGCTGCCACACATCCTTCGGTTCAAGATCTTATAACACCCAAGCGAAGAATAGGGGTGATAACTTTCTTAGCCGGCTCTACACATAGGTACGGTCAACCGCTTGTCGGTAGAAAATTTTTCAACTCTATTACCACGCCATAAGGTCCAAAAGTGTTTCTACTGATGTGCGGCCGTGTGTACTAACGTGCTTGGGAAAATTGTGATCGTCCGCCCACCATTTAATATGTGGCCATTTTCGTGCGCTACGGAATCCGGCGCACAGCTTTTGTTCCAAATTTGCCCTCTATTCGAACCTACTCGCAGTTGTGGAAACGTAAGTTTGCTATTATCTAATCTGTGGTTGTGGTAATGACTGTCTCTTTATTTTTAAATTTAATAAAAATAACAGTGCATACAAAGAACTTGGAAAGTACGAACCTGTATGATGCGGTGTGGGGTCTGGCGCGATGTGGTGAATACGAGACCGACCTCGCTCCTTCTCTTTCTGCTCGGCCTCGGATTGGCTGAGAGCCAGTGCCAGTTGAAGTTCTTCTTCCTCTTGTAGCTCTTCCGCTGTCTTGCCAGTGCCTGGAGGCCGCTTCTGAAGTAATCAAATGATAGTGTTTAATTAGAAAAATCATAAAATTATTGTCAAGGCTTAAAAAGGATCTCTGCCGTGTAAAAAGGATCTACGGGTCTGAAAAGGCGGCTATGGAAAGAGTTTTGCAACGTGTTATTATTTGGAGCATACCGTCTAAAAGTACGTGTTTTAGAAGGCAACTTTTTTTAACAGCCCACTTTTTACCCATAATTAGTGTAATTTTTATGTTCTGATCGTAAAATTGTGATACTCGTAACATGATGGTGAAGAGCCTGTGAAGTAGGTTTATCTATCCCGTGTTGTGCCGAGAAAGAGTAGTGCCATACCATACATACCCGTGGGTGTCGTACGAGGCGACTAAGGGTTATAAACTGGAGAATGGGCAGCAGCATCCTCCTGTGTATCATACCATCTTAACTTAGTGCGGTCACCTACAACCGCGGTCCATGGTGCCAGCCGAAACGCTGACAAGCGAGGTGACTGTGACAATTCTGGAGGGAGCTCCCTGTCCTGTAGTGGTCATTTCATGGGATGTTATAAGGATGATGATGATGAGGTATATCTGTTTTATTTTGCAGATTATTTAACAGACCTCCCAGCCAGAGGTAGGAGGGTCTGGGAGGTCTATTAAATAATCAGACGTAGGTAAGAGCAAAACGTGGGACATCCATATCAGTACATTCAGCATCAAAAGTAGCTAGCATTTCAGGTGAAGCATGGTGGTAGAATTTAGAACAAACATTCAAAGTGAATATAATAATCTTTACAACAAAAGTTTTCAAATTGATGTAAGCACATTTTGTTTTACAGGAAGCTAACACCAATTTGAATACTAGCACAACCCCGACACTACATACATCTAACGCGAATTTTAAATTGGAAGGTCGCGTAGACTCGCATATTCAGTACAAGACCCTCAGAAGGACCCCGAGAATCTCGAAGGCGGGTGCGCGCGGGGGTTCGGGGGAGATTGCAAAGGGAGCGGAAAGTGTCTTCTATATGATAGTGCTATTACTTTATTCTGTGATATTTGTGTTGTATCAATAATTATAGTCACTTTGAATGTGTGGTCACTTGAAATGCTTAGCTACTTTAATCTAGTCGAGAGGGGCAGATATCAGAAAGATAAGTTTGGGTATTAATTTTATTTTTCACGGGTATATGATTGACACTCACAGTACAGGATTTTCCTAGTGTTGGCTGTGTGTGGTTATGATCGTATATTTTTAGTACAACTAGCGGCTGTGGGCGTTTAGAACAAAGTTGTTTACCTGCCCTACAGCAGCAGTTCCACGTTTAGTAACCATTGCGGCATATTTAAGCAGTTGCTTCTTGGTAGGTATGTTGTCCTTAAGGGTTTTGAAGGTATTATTAAAATAAACAGGCATGGTTTACTATCGATCTTCATTAATTATTCACAAAATAGGTACGAACGAACGGCATATGAACATGGGCATACAATTAATTTACATCTGTTTCATACATTATTATCTTTTGATTTTTTATTCATACATTATAAATTTTGTATTTTCTAGTGTATTTTGATAGCAAAATATTTACGAACCGCGAAGAAAACAGCTGTATATTTTGACATGAGCGTTAAAAACTTTTTGTTAACATCAAAGCTACATCGAAACTTTTTGCATGAAAAATTTCATTGTACCCAAACTGTAAACTCTGGATAACTTTTCGATAACGGGGAGCAAAATAACTCTAGCCTTGACCGTTTCATGCGCAGAACTCAAAAAATTCGTAGCAGGTGCGAGCGCAGCAGGTGGGAGCTGTTAATTTGCGCAGCGTATGTACACATACATACATAACATCACGCCTTGTTCCCGTTGGGGTAGGCAGAGACCACAGTTTTCCACCTGCTACGATCTTGACATACTTCCCTTGCTTCCTGAACCTTCATCAATCCTTTCATACATGCTCGTCGGTTTAGGGTACTTTTAACCTGGCCTTTATTCAGAACGTCTTGAATTTGGTCCTGGTACGTTCGCCGAGGCCTTCCCCTTCCAACGTTTCCATTCACTCTCGCCTTGTGGATCTCTTTCGTCAATCTTCCTTCATTCATCCTCTCCACATGACCAAACCATCTTAGCATCCCTTTCTCAATTTTAGTCACTACGTCTTCTTTTACGCCACAACGTTCTCTTATCACACTATTTCTAATCCTGTCACTCAATTTCACACCAATCATACTCCTCAACGCTCTCATTTCTACTGCATTAATTCTACTTTCATGCTTCTTCTGCCATACCCAGCTTTCACTGCCGTACATCAGTGTTGGTACCAAAACGCCTCTATGAACAGCCAGACGAGCCTTGTGAGACACCTTCTGACTTTTCATAAAAGCATGCAGAGCACCATTCACCATGTTTCCAGCATTCACTCTTCTTTCGATATCACTTTCGCACTTTCCATCTCTCGTAAACTTAGAACCCAGATACACAAACTCCTTCACTTGTTCGACTTGTTCACCACCTATTAATATAGTACACTCTGTCATACACTCTTCTCTTTCAAGTACCATTACTTTCGTCTTGCTTACATTTACTTTCATTCCTTTCCTATCAAAAGCCACATTCATCATTGTTACCATCTCCTGTAACTCGTCAGCAGATGACGCAAGTATAACTTGGTCATCAGCGTAGAGAAGACATTTGATGAGTAACTCATTCATTCTCAGTCCACACATACTCTCTTTCAGATCAGTCAAACAATTATCCATGAACAGGTTAAACAGCCAAGGTGACGCTACACATCCCTGCCTAACACCTTTTTCGATGCTAAACCATTCAGTGTACGCCCCGTTTATTCTGACGCAAGCACTGGAATCCTCATAGAGAGATTTCAGTGCTTGAATCAGATGACCGTTCACCCCATAAATAGACAATGCCGACCACAATTCATTCCTCACCACTCGGTCATAGGCCTTTCCAAATCCACGAACGCGCAGTAGACTTTTTGGTTTTTGGCCAAAAACTTTTCAGCTATGCACCGCAAGGAAAAGACCTGATCTGTACATCCCATTCCCTCACTCATTCCATTCAGCGTATGTAGTCCATTCAATAAGGGAGTTGTAGTGTGCGTGATTCTTTCAGGAACTTGTACAGTGCTTAGGAAGAGAAGGCTAAACATTAGGTATAGGACAAGAGGCGTAGAGGAAGAGGACACAAAGTTCCCACATTTGGGTTTTTCGCTTGTATGTCACTTTTCCGGTGCGTGCAACGACGACCTCGAGAGCGGTTGAGAATTAGAAGAAGGGTTCATCAGAAAGTTGTAAGAGAATCTAGTGAGCTTTCATTTTGTCTTTGAAAATTTTCTACTCCAACGCACCATTTTGAGACATTAGCCTAAAACCCAAGAGGGAACTTTGTGCGCCCCCCCTTTGTCTGCCTCGCGTCCTAGCTAGACTTGATGACATAACTTTGAGCCGTGACTTTTAGTATGTTTACAAAGAATTTGGACTCTCAGCTGCGTTCGAAATAGAAGGAATACTAATTTATTTTACTATAGGATGACATCTGCCGCTACCAGAGCCAGGAATAGCGGGGCCGCCGGGGACTAGGGGCCGGTGTTTGTTCGTGTAGTTCATGGTTAAATTTAGGGGTTTTTACTATAGTCGCCACGCTACAGAGCGGCGGCGGGGCAGGGAGTGCTAAGAATCCCCTGCAAATGCCAAGCTAACAACGACGACCTACGAAGCATTGGCAGGCCCCCCACAAGGTGGATCGACGATCTGGTTAAGGTCGCGGGAAGCCGCTGGATGCGAGCAACGCAGGACCGGTCGTCATGGTGATCTTTAGGGGAGGCCTATGTCCAGCAGTGGACGTCTTTCGGCTGATATGATGATGAGGGTGACATCTGCCATTGTGTCTCAAGTTGAGATGTCAAATCATCAAACGTGATTTGACAAGCCCGTTGGTAGTCTGCTTTTCACGCCGCGGGTTCTAGATGTTATTTATCTATTTATGTATGTATATCAGTCTCTGATACCCATAGTGCAAAGCCTGGTTTGGGATCAGATGACCTTGTATGAAATGTCTCCCAATATTTATTTATTTACGTACTCATACAAAATTTACAGAACGACACCTGTGCCGTATTAGAATGACTGAAAGAATGTCAGAATACATATGTACGAGTATACCTTCAATTCAGAATACCTTGTGATTTTCATTAATCTTCCTTCTATTATCCTTATCCTTTCTATGTATATTCACTTCTTGAGCACTCTTAACAAGTTCCTGAAGAAATTTTGTTTTCTTGCTCTGTTTAATTTTTTGCTTCGTTCTATTTTATAACTAACCTCCAGCCAGTGACCAGGGGTGGGCTTAAAATCAGTATGTTGCTGTGCCCATACCCATTTCCAACAATAATTGCTTCAATAATAATATGTTCATCAGTATTGGAATTGTTAATTTATTTTTATTTATCTAATATAATTAATTTATAATATTATACATATTGTAAATCGCTTAAGTTTTTGCTCACGCACTCTACACCCCCTTTTGGACCGTTTGTTGAAAGAACTAATACTAAAGATGAAATAACGAATGCCGGTACCAAAGTCTGTACTGCTGCCAAGCAGCAAATTGGCAGCAAAGCAGCATTTGCCAGTTCGCGCGGAGGGGGAAGGTTCAGTCTATGAAAATAATTTAATTTTTAAAGAGTATTGTATACTAAGTAGGTTTGCTCGCATTATAGTTTTTGTGTCATCCTAGTGTCTCCTACAGGAACCAAGCATTTTCCGCGATAAATTGTAGCTTATGTGTTAGTCCAGTGCTTGATCTGTTTCCCTCAAAAATTTCATCGAAATTGGTTCAGCCGTTTTGGCGGAATAGTGGAACAAACAAACAAACATCCATACTTTCACATTTATAATATGTGCGAGATGAGATAGTTAATGTCGCAGACAAATAGTATAATTCGCCGCTTTACTTAATGCCTTGGTATTTTACAAAAATATATTTTTTTATTATTAACTATACATACTACATCGGCATTTTACAAAACGACATGTAATTCGCTTTTAGGGTTCCGTACCCAAACGAGGCCCTATTGATATGCCTCCGATGTCTGTCTGTCTATCAGCGGGCTGTATCTCATGAACCGTAATAGGTAGAAATTAGAATTTTTTACAAATTGTGTATATTTGTTGTCGCTACAACAACAAATAATAGAAAAAAATTGGAGGGGGCTCCCAAACAACTTAAGGGGGCGCGAAACAAAAATTTTACCTACCCCATCGAGTGGGGTATCGTTGTTAAGAGCTCGTTGAGTAGATGAATACTATATTTAATGTTTTGAAAAATATTTAAAAACAAAGGAAAAAGATTCCACCATAGTCAGCTTTAACAAAATTTTGTTTAGGCTGTATCTCATGAACAGGAATAGGTAGACAGTTGAAATTTTTACAGATTATGTATTTCTGTTGCTGTTATAACAACAAATACAAAAAATAAGGGTAGCTTCCCTACTACAAACGTGTTTTTAGGCGATTTTTTGTTTTGGCTCTATCGTAAAAATGGGAACATTTACAAGCGCGAAATTTTTTATATTTATAGTGCATAAGCTATAAAACCATGCGCCAATTTGTTTGTGAAGCGGTGTAGTTTAGCTGACGTCATTAAGAGATTTTAATATCCAACAATGAATAAACTATTTTGAGTTTGAACGACAAATAATAAAAAAATCCGGCAAAGTGCGTATCGGGCCACGCGCAATATAGGGTTCCGTAGTTTTATTAGGCTTTTTTTATCACAAAGCAGGTTTTGATGAAGTATTTCATAACGTTCATACTATAAACTTATTACCTCTTTATATGCGAATAAATTATTCATTCATTAATTTGTACTCCATTATATGCGAATAAAATATTCATTCATTCATTCCCAATACTGAGCGAGGTCCTAGCGCTGATTCTATTGCTATTTTTATTACTTCCAGTTTTCGGCTATAGCTCAATAATCTGTGAAGCCTACTTAGTTGTGATAGTTTTCCTTTTAATTTCATCATATATACTACTACTGTGAATTTTTTCACATTTCCAATAACAACCGTTTAGCTGGCAGGGGTGGGGACACCTGACTCCAACAAAAAATTGCGCTATCAAGCTAAATATTTCACAAACGGATCCCTAAATAGAAAAATGATATAGGCAGACTCACATTTTTTTAACACCTATCTTACTATATCCCACTCGATGGGGTACACTAGAAATTCTACCCCACTTTACTTGTATAAGAGGTACCCTAAAAATATTTTTTTCATGATTTTATTCTACTACTTTGTCGACGTGAATAAAATGTATATCTATACCAAATTACAGCTTTCTAGTACTAAGGGTCTCTGCGCTAAGCCGCGGACAGATAGACAGCCGGACATGACGAAACTATGGGGGTTCCTTGTTGACTACGGAACCCTAAAACTGATCAAGTGCGAGACGAATTAAAAAATATAGCACATAAATTACCGTTTCAACTAATACAATTAATATTATGTGGTGGTACGGCTACGGAACCGTCGGTGCGCGAGTCCGACTCCCACTTGGTTGGTTTTTGTACAATACCTACTCAAAGTATTATTGAATAAAAAAATACTCTTATGTATATTTATTTATTATATTATCAAAGTTACTATTACAATTCTTGAACGAAAATATATAACTACAAGCTAAATAAAAGGAATATACAAGCTAAAGTTATTAAATGTCTATAAAATGTTGGGGATAACTAGATCATGATGAAATGTCCATAAAATATATGGCAGTTACAAAAAAAAACCGGTCAAGTGCGAGTCGGACTAGCTCGCCGAGGGTTCCGATATACATTTGGTATTTTTGGAAGCAATAAAGTCCATTTTTAGAACCGCAAAACTAAATTTGTTCGTAATGATTTTTGCAGATTTCTTTCTTAGAAAGATCGTTTTATTTTTTGCTGTAATATTTACACAAACTTCTATCGACAGTAATTAATTCAGATTTTTTCCTTTCACAAACTTCGGAGATAAGACGGGGGGAATGGTATTTATTTGACATTTTTCATCATAACTTGAAAACTAAGCAATTTAAAAAAAATACAAAAACATACATATTTTAGAATGTACAAGTAAAGTCCTTTCATATGATACCCTACTCGACCTAGTAGCGACAATTTCAAATTTGGCTCCCTCTATTTGGGCCCCCTTTACATTAATAATCATATATTTATTTTTTATTCTTTCATGTGCAATTAAATTGAGAAACTATATTCTAAAACTTTTCCAATTTTCAAGTCGTTAGCATGAGTGGTTACCGAGATATACAGGTGTGACAGACAGACAAAGTCACACTATAAGGGTTCTTTTTTTAGGGTTCCGTACCCAAAGGGTGAAAAACGGGACCCTATTGATATGCCTCCGATGTCTGTCTGTCTGCCAGTGGGCTGTATCTCATGAACCGTAATAGCTAGAAATTTGAAATTTTCACAAATTGTATACATCTGTTGCCGAAAATAAATAAAAATAAAAAATGTTAAAAATTAAGGGGGGCTCCCAAACAGCTAAAGGGGGGAGCGTTAAAAAAAGTTTGACCTACCCCATCGAGTGGGATATCGTTGTTTAGAGCTCCTTGAGTAGATAAATACTGTATTTTTTGTTTTATAAAACATTTTCAAACAAATGAATAAGATGACACCAAAATCAGCTGTTTTTACAAAATTTTGTTTGAGCTGTATCTCATGAACAATAATAGGTAGACAGTTAAGATTTTTACAGATTATGTAATTCTATTGCCGCTATTACAATAAATACAAAAAAATAATATAAACTAAGGGGGGCGCCCATACTAAATACCTGTTTGTTAGACGATTTTTGTTTAAGCTCTATGTTATAAAAGGGCACACCTACAAACGTGAAAATTGGTATGTTTATAGTTCATAAGCTATAAAGTAAAAAAAAACAAATAGTAAAAAACTATATAGTAAAAAAACCGGTCAAGTGCGAGTCGGACTCCCGCGCCGAGGGTTCCGATATACTTTTTGTATTTTTGGAAGCAATACAGTCCATTTTTAGGACCGCAAAACTAAATTTGTTTGTAAAGGTTATTTGCAGATTTCTAAAAAACTGTGCAACTTAGAAAGATCGTTTCATTTTTGCTGTAATGTTTACTGTTTAATTAATTCTGATTTTTCCGTTCACAAACTTCGGAGATAAGGGGGGGGGGGGGGAATGGTATTTTTTTTGACATTTTTCATCATAACTTGAAAACTAAGAAACTTAAAAATATAAAAAAATATATTATAGAATGTACAAGTAAAGCCCTTTTATGTGCAATTAAGTTGGGCAAGCTATTCCAAATTTCAAGTCGATAGCATTAGTGGTTGCTGAGATATAGAGGTGTGCCGTGTGACAGACAGGCAGACAGACAAAGTCGCACCATAAGGGTTCCTTTTTTTTATCATTTTGGTATCGGAACCCTAAAAACGGCGCGGACTCGCTCTATTTGCATTGTATTCTGCATGACATTCAATAAGTATTCTGTAAAGAATCTACATTGAATAAAATTATCTGAATCTGTAACAAAAAAAAACCGGCCAAGTGCGAGTCGGACTCGCGCACTGAGGGTTCCGTACCACCACATAATCATAATTGTATTAGTTGAAATTTCAGTAAGCTAATGTGCTAGATTTTTTGAGTCCGACACGCGCTTGACCAAATTTGATTATTTGTTGTTATTTTATAGCTTATGCACTATAAACATACCAATTTTCAAGTTTGTAAGTGTTCCCGTTTTTAAAATAGAACTAAGACAAAAATCGCCTCAGCGACCATTCAACTTGACCCCTCTCTTATATGAATGTTCTTGAAACGGGAGCTCACCTCAATTGGTTACGATTAGTTGTGAGAAAAGTTGTAATATTTAATGATTTCAGACTTTTCCCTTTATTTGTACTGTGAGACCTAGCTTCTTGCCAAATTTCATAATTTTAGGTCAAAGGGAAGTACCCTGTAGATTTTGCTTTTTTGCATAAATGTATGGAGATGAGGACATAAAAAGCCATATCTTTTGATAGCGTCGTTGTAAAAAATAGATATTTTCAGATCTTGTGTGGTTCATGGATTTTAATATTCGTTATCAATTTCAACCTAATACCTCTACCCGTTCGTGAAATAAAGGGTTTGACAGACAGACAACAAAGTGATCCTATAAGGGTTCCGTTTTTTTCTTTTGAGGTACGGAACCCTAAAAATAATAAAATCTGGCCAAGCGCGTGTCGGACTCAAAAAATCTAGCACAGTAACTTACAAAATTTTCACCTAATACAATTATGATTATGTGGTACGGAACCCTCGTAGCGCGAGTCCGACTCGCACTAGGCCGGTTTTTTACCTTTTTGGTATCGGAACCCTAGAAAGATCTTATATGTAGCTGATACTTGTTACTTGCATATCGCAAGAAAGTGCAGTGCTGCTGTACCATTTATTACTCAAACACAACTGATAATGATGCAGGAATGGCCTCATATGTTTTGTAAAATACCTACTGAATTAGGCTGGTTTCAGAGCGTGGCGTGTGGTGTGACGCGCCGGCGACACACCACGCTCTGAAGAAGCCAGCCTTATTGAATAAAACATTACTCTTTTGTATACTATTTATTTATTATCAAAGTTACTATTAGAGAGAACATAGCAAATGGAATATACAGATGTCAGAATATTAGAAAATCACATGATAGAGAGACATAATATGAAACAGAATATATAATAACTAGAACATGATAAAATGTAAGTACCTATCAAACAAATTTTAATTCTTATATGTTCCATCAATTCTATAATTTTACTCTTCTAACAAATGTCAGGAGTCAACTAAATCATGATGAAATATCCATAATAAAATATAAGATAGCAGTTACAATCAACCTACTGTAATTTTAAATCTTTCCCTTCAATTCTCTTTGTACAACATTTTAGCCTTCTAACAAATGTAGGGGTTTCTGGGACAGTTACAGGTGCAACAATCTTTTCAGGCACAAAAGGATTATGGACTGTTTCAGGTATGGGTTTTGCATGATGCACCAGTTTGGCTCTCATTACTACCTTAGCTTTTTCTTCAGATATTTTCTGCTCTTTCTCTTGTAGTTTCCTTTCTCTTTCTTGCCGTTCCTCTTTCTCTTTTAAAAGCATATCAAACCTTTCTCTTTCCACTGCCCTTTTTTGTGTTGATAGCTCAAATGGAATTAGCTTTTGTGCTGACAGTGGTCTAAGGACAGGTTTAAATGGTTCTTTGTAAAGGACAGTTGCTGGGCGAGCCTCAAACTTGTGGTTTTGTTTGTTGTGGTTTTCTTTGTTTTCCGAGGATTGAGAAGATGTTGTTGCAAGAGTTTCTGTGCTTATAGCCAAGCGCATCTGTTTTATAACTGCTTTAGGTAAGGGCTGTGCTTTGAACTGGGATGCTAGTTTACACTCTTCTTCTATTTGTTGTTTAATTTTTAATTCTTTGCGCTTTCTTATTTCTTCATCTCTTTGCTCAAATGAAAATGGCTCAGGACGAAGTGGACCTTGACGTGGCTCTACCTTTTTCTCAGTTTTCTCAGCTGACTTCAAACAGGCAGGTTTTGGCTTTGTGTAGTGAAACTTTGGGCTTACAGGTTCCGTAACATGTACTGGTGGTTTAGGAGGCACTTGAGGTTTTTCAAGAATATGCTTTGGGGCAGGCCGAGCTTTAAATTTGATTTGTTCAGGAGAGTCTTCAACAGGCTTCTTGTGTACTTCTGTCAATTTAAATGGCTCCGGAATAGTAGCAGGCTTCTTTGGTACCTCTGGAAGGTGGGGACCTTGAAAAACTGCTTTTGGAATTGGGTTAGCTTTCAATTTAAACTTTTTTATCTCTTCAAGCTCCATTTCTTCTTTCTCTTTTTGGGAGATAACATGAAGAGGGCGAGAGCGTGCCTTGCAACGTAGGAACGGAGATTGTGGCACAGTAAGTCCTGAAGGATGAGCATTTCCTCCTTGATACCGGAACGATTGTAGGCGTCTTGAGTGGAACCGGCCGGGAGTATCATTTTGATAGTGGTAAATAGCCTCCGCCAATGAAACAAACTTTTTTTTTGAAGCCTGCAGACTACCATCTACTGGTCGACTGTACCTCTGATGAACCTCATCTCTGTCGTCGTGTAAGTCAAATCCCGTGAGATCTTGTCTCAGATTTGAGATATCGTTCATTGAGAGCGACTTCCTCATAGAAATTTGTTGGTTGTCGGAAGAGTCATCCAAATGGTTGTGATCGCCAAAATCCTCTTCAATAGGTGTCACAGGTTCTTCCTTGAAGTAATCTCTTAATTTCGGTGTCAAGTTTTCTCCACGAAAACTCGTCACATAATTTTTAGGCATTTTCGCACAAAAACAAGTTGCAAAACAATAAATGAAGCGTTAGAGTATTCACTTCGTTCGTTACTTTTAAATATACTTCAAATCAAACTTCATCCATTCGACAAACTGTGCGTTCCAATATGCACTAACAGACTGCTTTAGAGCACTGTGAGCGCGCTTAAGTCGGTCCAAATTGACCTAAAGCGTGCTCTAAAGCACTCGCTCTTTCACCGCCTTACGTCATTGATGACGTCATCGTTTCTGCTATCAGTGCTTTAGTCAAATAGGTGGAGCAGTGAAAGCGCTAATGTCAAAATCGATTTGACACATATAAAATCCCACACGTTTGCAGCCAGCTGATGTTTCTCAAGTTTTTATTTTAATGAGTTTGTCTCTAATGGAAATGAGAGTGGATTTGGCGCACATTTTTCAGGGATTAGCTTAGGCTTTGTTAAAGAAAATAAAAACAAAACTGACATTTTGACAGATGAACACGTGAGCGCGCTTAAATCCATTCCAAATTGACTAGAGCCATTAAAGCAGTGATAGCTTTGTGAGCGTGCTAAATCAATTTGGACCGTCCGTGAGTACTGTATACGCTTTTAGCAGCGTTTGTACAATTTGGAACACAGCGAAACAGCCACTGGCAGGTCGATTGACAGTTCAGTGTTGCCACAATAAAACTCGATTCTCCATTTTCTACGGAGACGATTTGTCATAGACTCGGGCTAACGATAGATGACATTGAAAAAGCGCGGCAAATTCTAAAAAAATCGTATGGTCACTAAACAATTTTAAATCGCCGATATTTGACACGTATCCACTACCTATGGTTTATGTCATTCAAAATGTAATTTATAAGCTCTAAAGTCACTATACATGCCAAACCAAAAGCAACCGTTGTTTTTCTGTAATAAGGCAAAATTTCGAAACAGTACCTGGGTTCACATGTGAACCGCTAGTTAGGAGGCTAAGCGCCAAATTTCCCTCTCTAAACAAGATTTCGTGCGTAAGTTCTGTGCTCATCTACAACAGGTATGGATGTGTTGGGTGTGATCTCCAATTCAAAATAGAAAATGTGTATGTATGGATAAGTTTATTAGATATTTTATGTAAAGGAACAGTTGTACCTACAAGTATTTGGGAAAAAAAACGTTGGTTCTAAGAATTTTTACACAAAGTAGTGATTTATTTTAAAATTTAGGTACAACAGTTATTTTTAAACATTTCCGGTTATTATTTTTTTTAGGTGATTAAAAGTATTATTGTTAGTATTTTAAAACATATTTTACCAAAATCCATGAAGTGGTTTTTGATCCATAGCAATTCAAAGAAAACTGTGAATTGCAGCATTTTTATACATTTTATAACAATTTGTTCAACCAAGTGCTGGAAATGTTATAGTGCTATATATTTGTAATCTACTCAAGAAACCCTTTCATATGATACCCCACAAAGCATGTTTTAAAGAAAAACGTTTTTTTCTTTGTACCGCCATCTTGATGACGTCACTGCTACCCCCTCCACCACTCAGGAACTTCACAACACCCAGGGATCATAGTTAGAGATCACCCCCAACACATCCATACCTGTTGTGGTCGAGCACAGAACTTACGTACGAAATTTTTCATATTTCGGCCTTAGCCTCCTTACTACGCGGGGCTTGTTGAAAGGAAGCGATCTGACAAGTGGGGAGCTTACACCTTTTAAGAAAATGACCGGGAGAGCATTAATCTGCTGGAAGGGAACTGCAATTGGGGAACCCATGAATCTGCTGGAACAGAACTGCAATTGGGGAACCCACCTCTTTCTTTCAAAGAAGCAGTATTTGCACTGCTGTGTTTCGGTTCAAAGGTTAGGGAGCCAGTGTAATTACCGGCACATGATATCCATCTTAGATCTCAGGCTAGGCAACGCGTTTTGCTGTCTTATTAGTGTCAAATATGCCATAAACCGACTTCAAGACTAAAAATAGAGAAGTAAAAGTTTTTGAGTTCGGTGCCAGCCTGGAAATTAGCAATAAAACACGTAAACGTGTCACTTGGTAGTGGTAGTATGCAACTGTTCACGTACGTGTTTTATTCGTAAGTACCTGGTCGACCGAGCTTCGCTCTATAATAGCTACCTCAACATTAAAATATCATTGGGTGAGCAAGCAATGCTACTCGCCAACAGATGGCGCTGTAGGTTTCTGTTTAAAACGCAGTTATTTATTTAAAATGTTAAAAAAAAAACACGGGGTAAACGAATTTTTCCAGACATGAGACCTAGCTAGATCGATTTTTCGTCCCCAAAAACCCCCGGATACAAAATTTCATCAAAATCGTTAGAGCCGTTTTCGAGAAACCGATTACAAATATATAAATATTGCTCGTTTAATAGTATAGGATATTCAGACTGGCACGGATCTCAAAAACATTTACTTCTCTATTTTTAGTCTTGAAGTCGGTTTAATTTTTTAAATTAATTTTTATTATATTTTTTATTCTTTATTCGAATACCTTTATTCAATTATTTCTTTGTCTTTTGTAGTTTTATTGAAATGTAATTTTAATTAAACTACCACTGTAACAAGTTAAATGATGATGAGTTCAACTTCAAAAGAAATATTGCAATCCGACTTTTAGTGCCTGAGATATGCGTCTGCTGTCTGTCCGTCTCTCTGTCACACCTGCCGGCTTAGCACGCTGCCCGAGAGAAAATATATCTCGGAGAAATGTCACTTTATTTGAGGAATTATGTCATCTACACTACGGTTTGTTTCTTGAATTCAACGCACACATGACATTCACTGAAAATAGTCGGTTTATTTCTATATGCGTGCATTCGTCGAATACGATCGAATACAGTTTTAAACCAGACTAGAGCGCGCTTACGCTACGCAGTTTGGCAGAGTGTAAAAATTGTGAAATAATAATTATTTTTATTGAATAAATGATTACATACATACATACTTCTAGTTTTACTAAACCGATTTTAATGAACTGCTGAATCTATTTTGATGAAACTTTACTGTGCCTAAAATTGAATAATAACTAGTTCAACTGAAATTAAATTATTGCAATCCGTCTTTTAGTTCTTCAGATAGGTATGCGCAGACTTTACTGAACTGCTGAACTGACTTAGCTGTAATTAGCATTAGTTAAATAATGGGGTCGATTCAGGCACGGCCGCTTAATTTCCTAAATTTATTTAAGTGTCGCTAAACTGTTTGCTATTCTGTACGCAATTCTCAAAATCAAATGACGGGAGTTAATTGATTTTGACATTTATAAATTTTAACCACTGTACTAAATTTCCGTTTAACTGCAAAATGGTATTCCGCAAGCCCCATTTTAAGCGAAACCATAGACAAGAGCCGCTAAATTTAACGGCGATTAAAAACATGCCCGTTAAAATTAAAAACAGCAGATTTTCTGTACTTGTGGAAGGGAATAAAGAAAGAAAATGCGAAAATAAAACAACACGAACACATTCCCCTGCGGACAAAATTTTCCCGAAATTGTGATTTTTCCCGTGCTTTTCAAAAACTGAGCCATCAAGGGTAAAATTTTGACCTTTTGTCTAAAATGGGGCGAAGATTGTGAATGGACATGTAAGTGACGATTTGTTGCCAAAAGGATCGAAAATTGTCCCTTTTTAGCATTGACGTAAGAAAAACGCTGCGCTTCTAAAGGACCTGAAGCTATTGTCTATGGAAAACTTAACTGATAAAGTTAATGCTATTTCTTTCTAACTAATCTTTGTTTAGAAAGGTTGAAAAAGTACAACAATATTTTATCAGTATCGAAACTTTTTTTTCCGAAAACACTTTGTCGCCAGTTCGCCATTTTGAAAAACGGTATACGACAGTACGTGGGCTGTCAAATTGGTGTACATGTTCGACAATTTTATTGTTATTGTAAACAAACATATCAGTTTAGAAATGTTTTTACAAATTGATTTCTTTATTTAGGCTTCGGCAGGATGCCAGTGTTCTATTTTGTTGCGTAGTGCAACGAAAATCAAGAATCAACCACAATTATCTATGCACAAGTAAGTCACTGGTTATTTGGCTTTTTGACGAATATTTCGCATATTTGTCTGATCGAATTTTTGATGTAGCGGTGTTCAACCATGAAGTAAACTAATTTCTATTTATTTTATGTATTCAAGCTGCCATTGTCTTTATTTCATTACAAAACTTTTACATACAAACAATGTAAACACGTAGTGATGTAATCAAGCACAGCTGATATCGATATTACAATATTCTTACACTCTCATATAATGCTGTTCAATAAACCTTAACTTTCAGCAAAATAATTAAGTGTACGGTTAAAGGATACAAAAGGGGTCATTTTGGAGTTGGAACTTTCAATTCAATAATTTATGAAGAACTGCTACCGCCTCTGGGATGGGTCTGAAAAATACCAGCTGGCCAATCTTACAGCAATTTAAAAGCGTGCCATTTTAACAGATTAAAATAAAAGTAGGGAGTATAATGTCTTTGGTTATAACGGCCATTTGCACACAGGGTCTACAACTCAATTTTTAATTTGTTTTGAAACTAAAACAGTATACGACTGTAAAAGATTTTAACAGAACTGAGAGACTTTGTGCAGCAGCTGCCCGACCAATATTATAGATTGAATGTAAAGGAATTTAATAATATGTTCTAACCTTTTCTTGTAGATTCCCACGAAATGAAACTGCCTGAAAGAAGTGGACCGATATTTTTGATATAGAAAACATAAATACAAATTTTAAAACCAATTTCTCTATATGCTGCATTTTGAGGAATCTTGTTTTGACAGAACTGTGGATATCATACGTTTACATGCTGGGGCAGTAAACTCACTGCCGGTAAAAAAAAATAACACTGTATAATCACATTAATTATGAAAGTCGAGTTACATAATAATACAGAGTATGTTTTATCATCGTCATAACATCCCATAAAACATCCACTGCAGGACAGGGAGCTCCCTTCAAAAAAACGCTTGGTTCTTTGAAGGGGATTTACTCTAGTCACCACGCTTGTTAGCGTTGTGGCTTGCCACTGCTGTTGTTGGTGACCGCAGTATGTAAGATGGTAAAATAAACAGAAAGATGCTGCTGCCCATCCTTCGCATCATTAGCCCTTAGTCGCCTCTAATTCTTATTATGTAACTGTACAGTCAAGAGCACATCAAGCTTGACACATTGAACTTTGTACCGTTCTTATTTCAATGCCCGAACGGGCTAGAGTTGCAGTACTAGGAGATAAAGTACTGATGGCGCGGCGAGTAAGCTGTCTATCAGCAATCTATCTATCACTTAACGAAGTCTACTTGTACGTCTCCGACGCCGTCTGCCAGCCTGCATATCGGTAAAATATCGATTACAAGTTAGACAGCACTACTAAACACCGCCATTTTCAAGTTCACTTTGAATTTTACGTGGCACGCTTTTGCCGAGTATATGGCATATCTATAAACGCCCCCTGGCGTAGTTTCCAAAATCTTTGCTTTTTAGTCAATCGGGCAACTTCTTTCCACTTGACGTTTTACCTTTCTTTTGTCTATGATTTTCTGTCATTTAGATTTCCGAAGAAAAGAAGGATAGCTTTATTTGAAATCCATAAGTAGAAACGAGATAGACCACTTTTCCATTCACTCAATCATTCGCTCTTTTTTTATGTAGTGGCAACACGAGCAATTTAAGTTATGTTGGCTAACCCACAGAGCAGAAACAAAGTAGAGTTGCCCTTTCTTGTTTTCTATATAGAATCAGGTGAAGCTGGCAAGCGGGGGTGCGGGGGACGTTACACGATGCCACCGCCACCTAGTAATGAGTATTAGAACCAAGTGGAGCTCTAGAATAGAACCTAGTGGAATCTGGGGTGTGCTTATGTTGTTAACCGCTATTCAGCACTAGATGGCTAATAATTTTTTTCGACCAGGTACGTATAATAGGCACAACGTAAAAGGGGGGGGGGTTCTAGGTAAAGATAAGAAATAATTCAAAATGAAATAAATTAGCTTTATCTTCACTACATAGTTTAAACAAGGTCGCTCCCCGCTGTCTGTCTGTCCCTATGTATGCTTAGATCTTTCAAACTACGCAACGGATTTTGATGCAGTTTTTTTAATACAGTGATTCAAGAGAAAGGTTTTTATGTATAATACATGCATAATATAGTAGAAAAATACTGACAATTTTAGAGATTTCTAATGTGATGTAAAAGAACACATTTTTTGCGCTTACATTGCAAACGCTGGCTGAACCCTGCGAGATAGATCAAAATTATGTATTGCATATAATGTATTGTACACCTTCAAAAGTTCTACAAAAAAATTACAACCGGTTACAACATTGACATAGGTACTTAATCAAAACCTGCTTTGCGGTAAAAAAAATCGTAAAATATCTACGGAACCTTATACTGCACTTGACCCGACACGCACTTGGCCGGTTTTTATTCTAAAGCCTTTGATTTCTCAGTTGAAAGATCGTAAAATTTTTGACCCCCCGTTTTACTTTATTCTCGAGTACGTCCCTGAAATTTGTCCCTACCAAGTACTTCTACTTGGCACTAGGTGGCATTAAGAAAATTGCCATCGCGATGCAGGATTGTATACTTAATTCAATGTTCTAGAATATTCTACATAAAAAATAAATAAATGTCAAATAAAATACTTAGGAGTGGAAAGTAAATCTGTTTCCGTTTATTTTATTTGGAAAATCCGTACAGCTTTTACATCCAATGATACAACACTTCATTTTGCACTGGGAAACACGTTAAAATAAAGATCTTCGAGGAACAGTAACGTGCACACTCCACGAGAACTAGTCGCGTACTGATGTCAGCGCTCCTAGCGTGGAGTATCAGAACTAAAGAGTATGTGACGTCAGGACTACATTGATTGCATCAAGGCTACATTGCTTACTGCACCTCTACTTTGTTTCTGCTCTGTGGGCTAACCGGTAATATTTTGCCACTGAAATAGCAAATTCATTAAAGCGTGGTTAAAATCTGGATAAAATTTAGGAATTTTAATTTTAGGCTTAACTTTAGCGGCCACCCCCGAATCGACCCCAATACCTAGTTAAACTAAAAATTATTGCAATCTGACGCGTAATTTCTGAGATATGCGTGGACAAACATACATACAAGCATACATACACTTATTAAACTTGGTACATTTCTTTAGAAGCTCATATAAGACTAACATACGCGAAAATTGTGCTTTTTTTGACAATGTGATATACAGACGGGTCGAATTGATAACCACCTTTTTTTAAGTCGCTTAATTCTACTCGTTATTGTTAATTAAGTTACGTTTTCAATCTCCCCACAATTGTGGAGATTTTTTTTGTATCGCAACATTATGAGTATATTTCTAAACGAAATCTTACCTGTCAACAAACTGACAGTTCAATTTCTGCACGAACGAACGCGGCCAAGACGCCTAACCACAATAATTTGCTGCGGTATTTCAGATTTGTAAATAATTCACGGTTTAAATAGTCATTCCAAGCGTTCTTAATTAGTAAAATATGGCACAAGCAACATTACCCAACCCCAACACGTTGTTGCCACTCGAACTGGTGGACAAGTGCATCGGTTCCCGCATCCACATTATAATGAAAAACGACAAGGAAATGGTAGGAACGCTTCAAGGATTCGACGATTTTGTGAATATGCTGCTCGACGACGTTACAGAATACGAATCAACACCGGAGGGAAGGAAAATAACCAAACTCGACCAAATTTTATTGAATGGAAACAATATTGCAATGTTAGTTCCAGGTGGTGAAATGCCAGGTGATTCATACGAAGGACAGTAATAGTGTTTAATTTAAGGTCTAATAAAGTTATATAAGCTATGTTTTGTTTTATTACAATGCATTAAAGTCCTTTTTCAAGGTCAAGAATAAAGTACTTACTATTTCACTTACCTGTGGCTGTGTTGGCCCATAATCACTAGATGTATCAATGATTTCTAGCTTGGCAGTTGTGGTGGGAGGCCGGCTCACTTTGTCATAGCAAGCATCACAAACTCGTACCTGTAAACGCACTATCAACATCAGGATATGGGTTCAAAGTTCAAGACAATGTTTTGACTTAAAGTAAATATTGGTAAGTTATTTAGCTTCAGATAAACAATTCAATGATAATTTTATGTCTGTAACACAATTGAAGACACACATAAGTCAGTGAAAAATGTAATTCACCACTCTTTGGTTTAAGTTGCACTTCATTATGACATCATGAAGCAAAAATGTTGATTTTCCTCTTGATAGTGATTTTGGTGATGCTTTGATTGCCCTGGAAATTTTGACACATTTCATAGACTACTTTCTTGGCTGACCATACTCCTTTAGCAAGACAACATTCTGATAAAACCTAATTAACATTCAAGATACTATATGAATATGACAAAAACATACCTCTTTCTCAATCCCATATTTAGGCAGAGTAGAAGTTTTTGAGCTGCATTGCTGGCAAAATACCTGCCCACAAGCACGACAATGATGCCGGCGCACCATCAGGGAGAATGCCACGCGACACCTGGTTTTAAAAAGATCATTGAACATGTCAAATATCCTATTTTGTTGTTCTTCTAGGGTATTTTGCTGGTACAGTCAACGACAGGTCAAGCTTGACACTTGCAGTGCGACTTTCGCCCGTACATCTATTGAAATAAGAACGGCACAAAGTCCAATGTGTCAAGCTTGATGTGCTCTTGACTGTACATAGGGCTTTCATAAGCCGTCTCTAACATAAACTTTCTCATGATTGTAACTATTGGCATAAGGTTATATATATTATGTTCTGTATTTCCTATCAATAATTAATAATACAAAACCATGGAAATGATATAGATAAGTAACTATCTTTAAATGGATAACAGGAAAAAGTAGGGTGTAGTACGAAACCATTAGGGCATGAGGAAACTTTATAAAACTACTAATTTTAAAAGATTTATGTTGCCATCAAGTGCTTGGTAAGTAAGGTAAGTGTACTATATAGTATTAAAACATAAAGCCAGTACATAAGCCTATAAAAATTTCATAAATGCTTATTAAAAATACTGTTTTCCTCAATTTTTATTAACTTTAATAAATCTGATCATAAATATACATACCTGTGACATACTTCTCCATCAGCCCACTCAGGGGCAGTGTCAGCTGAGAACATTGCATCAGATTCCTTTAACGGAGGAAACTTGTACCCTTCTGCCTTCAGAATATTCACAGTATCCTGTTAACAAAACACCATAATAACTACATTATTTTAAGACAATAATAAATACTTTACTTGAATATAATTGTACCATAACTATCTCTCTTAATTCACAAATTCAAATGCTAAACAAACAAAGAAAATTTTCACAAGGTGACAGGTGATTGCACTGTAGTTTTGCACAAAGATGACTCATGGAAATGACTGATAAGATGTTAGATACGAAGTGAAGTTTGCCACTAAATAGGTAGTCAGTTCTGGCGTGAAGTTAGCGAGGTCGCGCGGCAAATAGGAAATCGACCTTGTTAAGGCCATGGCCTGAGTGAGACATTGCTTTACAAGGAAAATATTGTTGACAATAATGTGAATGTACCTAATTTCAACAGTCTAAAAGGTGCATTGTCAATTCGACAGAGATAAAACTCAAACACTTCAATAGTAATCACCAGCTTTAGTAGATGTTCTTGAATGAGTCAAATCTGCTCATATATCCAATCCAAATTCCAATCTTGGCCATCAGAAATCAATTTATTTTCACTGTGCAAGTTTTTGGGCCAAAGTTAGGCAAGTAACTGAATGATAGACATGACAGCACTCATAATTAGATTAGGGACACAAGTCAATATGTTGTGGAAACCTTGGAGAAATAATGTGTGGGAAAAGGAAAATAAGAAATCAACAGTAATTAATTTACTACTATTTGTGTAATGAGTAGTTTCTGACTGAATAAAGACTTTTTAATTTTTTTAATTTTTAATTAATTTATTCAAAGTTTTGTGACTATTATTAAACAAAGACAAGGACTGCTAAATTAAATGTCGCCGAACTTTAATGATAATAGATTACAGAAAATTATCTTTATATTATGAATAGCATTAATAATTATTCGAATTATTATGACTCAGTGCAAAAAACCAATCAATATTAAAATGTGATAAGGAATAGTGTAAGTAATCAATCAGTGAGCAATAAAACAGCATGATTGAGAGTATATTGATGGATACCTATTTAAATCAGAGGTTTAATAATAGCACTAAAAATAATGTACAATTTTTTTTTTACGATAGTATTTTGTTTTGAAAAAATGTGTTCTTACATTCCAGTGCCCAAGTAATTACCAATTTATACAATACAGATTATCAATTTAGGTCATGCAGAAGAATGTCCAATAGGTTTGACATGATTATAGTATCAGAAAACGGCAAAAACAAACCAATAAATTAGACTGTAATTATTGCAGTATTTATCTATCTTATAGATTTTGTCAGCCATTAGTGTTTCCCTTACAACAACCAATTGCCAAAATTAAAAAAGTGAAATGCAGTGGTAACCAAATGCTCAAAAAAATTTGGAAAATGTAAGAACTGGATAGTTGCTTTCCATGACCAAAATTAAACTCCTAAACACATTAAGTGTTCCAAATTGTATGAACAAATTGCTAGAGTGAGCTGTGAGTTTGAGTGATTCCAAATTGATTGCTTTCCAAATTGTGTGCTTTCAGCTCACTCATAGTGGTGTCGATTCTGGCAGACCCAAACTAAAACTAAACTAAATTTGACAGATCTAAAAGTGTTGCTGGCTTTGTTACTCCCTACAGACTAATAAAAGACAGCATCATTTTTAGACCAGTCAGATTTAGTTTAATTTTAGTTTGGGTCTGCCAGAATCGACACCAGTGCTTCAAAGATGCCACTCAAACATTTTGAAATGGAAGGATGGAAAGAGTTCACCTGACATACCTGAACAGCTCTATACTTCTGTGAATTGCGGAAAGCAAAGGCCCAGGCTTGGATAAGCTCGAGGATTTTAGAACGTAGATTCTCATGCTGGGTTGTCTTCACCAAATCTCTTAGCATTTCACAGAATGCTTTTGAAGCCACTTCATCGTGTACACCAGAACCTATGAAGTTTTGTTATAAAAAAAAAATTGTTATTATTTGCCTTGCTACCAATAATTTCAATTTTAAATCGGTTATTTTCCCAAACATATATCCAATATCTCATTGTAATTGGATGACTGGTTTAGGATTGTATATGGGACAAAGACAAACATGACTCCCATATGCAAGGTTGTTGCAAAATTTCTATATTACATTTTTATGTTTAAACTCATTTTTGTTTAGGAAAGTTGTGCAGTCTATCTTTTGCATTTATTTTATTATTATTATTTTATATTCAAATAGATAAAAAACTTGAATTCACAACAGAATAGAATCTTAAAGCAAGATGAGCAGTAATTGCTGCTTCAGTTGATACTAGTTGTGTGTTACTTATAGGTACACATAACATACCATCTTACTTTCTTATGTTGGCTTGGAAAAGGATCTTGACCTACACTATAGTCAGTTTTTTTAGTGGTGCAGTACAACGAAAAATAAGATGTTCTCATTGCATACATGTTGATATGCGATGTCGCAGCTTTTCTTGTGGAGTTTTCAATTTACAGTTGGAGATGATTTTGCCAATCTCTTGTGAAAAAATCACAAATTCAAAAACATAACATTGCAATTATAACAAAACAGTGCAATAATTTATATATGAAAGCTATTATTGCCCTGTTTGATTTCTGAGTAGAAAAGAACTTTGTAATCTCTTTTAATGTAATTATTGATGTCATAACAACATTGTTAACATGGTTGCCATGCCTTTAAACATGTCTATAGTAGCCAGTAGCCACATATCCCTGCTGCACACAATATCATTCTTCTAGACCGCACCAGTTGAGGCTGTTTGTAGCCTATAAGCCATTATCAGTCAGTCTTATAGATTTGTTGAGAAAATTGCTTACCACAATTCTTTACAATACTCTCCAGCGTAAGCAGAGCAAACATTGCCTGGTGCGGGTTTTGTGAATACAGTTTCTTTTTGACGGCAGTAACTGCATACTTGGGCCTGGAACAAGTAGTACACTTTGTGATGAAGACATAGGTAAACCTAAAACTTTGTAGAAAGTTATTTTACTCCAATATTTTAAGAACAAGTTTACAGAACAGTGTTTACTTACGTGCAATCATTTTGTCTAATCAAGTCGCATATTTGTAGGATCGTCGGCCAATCGGGATCAAGACGTAAATTGCTAGTAGCTTTATCTAGAACAAATTATTACACCATTATCAAAGAGCCAACGTCTTTTTCTAAAAGTCACTGACGTAGAAAATAGCACAATGAAGGTAATTTTAGGATCGTTCTGTAAGAAATGTAGAAAGTATAATGCAAATCAGAGAAAATATGCCGAACAAAATATCTTCACCAATGCACCTATTGATGGACAAAATTGCATCACTGTCTAAAGAGAAAACACATTTTATCACACCTACCAAGTAGTTTATCAAAATTGTTTGCACGAAACATGTTTTCTATTATCGAAATGAATTATTTTTAGGAGAAATCACGAAAATAGTGATTTATTCAACGAAGAAAAATGACAGCACCCTTTTGTCAATTTTTGTTATTATTGCGTCAATGTTGGCAGAACTGAGAAAACGTCAAAACGTCACTCGAGGACTAGGGCTGTTTAGAAGCTGAGTCGAAACGGTTTTCAAGGAAATCCGGTCTTCGAACATTTTCCTTCGTAAAGTTCACTATCGCTTTACGAGGGGAGCAAAAAGAAAGATTAAAGACATCAGACATGGCTGTATGGGCTTTGTACTCTTTGCCTTTCCGAAAGGAAGAATGAAACCAAAAAAAAAAAAAGTCTTTGGTTTTTCACTACACTTTATTTCTAGACGTGTCCGTCTCGTGTCCGTCTCCCCAGCAACCCGTGCGAGATATGGCCAAGTGGCATACACCAAAATTTAGTGGAAATTGGTTCATTCCATCAGTAAAGTGTCAGATTCAGTGCATCAAAACTGATGACACTACGAGGTGAAAACTTTGGGTGGCTGTAGAGACGTCTCGTCAGCCAGCCCATTCTATACAGGGAAAACTACGAAGATTACATAAAAGCAAAATAGTTCCACATTTACTGCATGTCTAGTGCAATTGATTGTAAAAAAGCCGAATCGAAAATGTCCATATGGTAGGAGCACTTCATCAATAATTATGGGTGGCTGGAGAGACGTTTTTCCAGCCAGCCCATGTGATATCTCGGAACATATAGTAGGTAGGAAGATGAAACAAAGCTTAATATTTACTACCTACTCGGAACAGTAGGTAGCAAATATTTCAAAATCCTAGCTCCACTAACTTTTGAGATATTTGTATTTTTTCATGGGCTTGCTGGGGAGACGTCTCGCCAGCAAGCCCATGCTGTAACTCAAAAAATACTGCACGTAGAATGCTGAGCGATATACCAATAGAGAGTGCATATTTGATGCAATAAGCACCAAGAAAAGTGAGTCCCTAGGTCTTATGATTTCGATGCTAGAAACAAAAATCATTTTCCCGCTGAAAATTTGGAATGCATGATGTGAATTGCAACGTTGCCATTCTGTGCAATTCTACATGTTGCTGTTAGAGCATTCAAAAATCAATCTTGTGTCCTAATAGTTAAGAGGTCCTGTAGACGCACGTGTAGATTATTTGTAATTTGAGAATAGTTCGGGAGACGGTGTACTTAAAAGGCTGATTGGTTAACAAGAAGTTTTTATTTATTTGTGGACAACATGTGAAGAACAAAAGACGTAATATGTATTTTGGCTCACGTATTTATTTAATAAATCAGTTTTCTTAACTTATTAATTACAGGACAATTTAAGAATACTTTAAAAATTTTAGTTTGTTACTGAGACCATTAAACCTACATCTCCTCCTAGAATACAGTTGTCACGGTTGCTAAAAAGAGATTGAGGCACCAGTTAGTCTTCACGTGAGCTAAAATACATATTATCTCTTTCGTTCTTAACATGTCGTCCACAAATAAATAAAAACTTCTTGATAACCAATCAGTCTTTTACTAAGTACACCGTCTCCCGAACTATTCTCAAATTACAAATAATCTACACGTGCGTCTACAGTACCTTTTAACTATAAGGATACAAGATTGATTTTTGAATGCTCTAACAGCAACATGTAGAGTTGCACAGAACGGCAACGTCGCACTTCACATCATGCATTCAAAATTTTCGGCGGGAAAATGATTTTTGTTTCAAGCACCGAAACCGTAAGACCTAGGGACTCATTTTTCTTGGTGCTTATTGCATCAAATATGCACTCTCTATTTTTCTTTTTTTTTTTTTTTTTATTTAAACATCAAATTTACAAACAAAATACATTATAAAAACTAAAGTGCATTGATAAACCCCAATCGGGTTTGTCCCAATGCCGTTTGGAGCTATGTGATTAGCAAACGAGCAACACTGTTTACTTAAACTACACAGTATCTGTACTTAAACATCTAAATACTATTACAAGACATATTGTACTTATTGCTAGCTATCTATAGAGCGCACCCGCACGCACCGGCGCGCGGCGGCGGCGGCCGGCGGCCGACCGGTTTTTGCATACGGAGGGGATCGGACACATATACATACAGGTTGCTCCACTTTTTTAGGAAGAATTACTTAATTGTTGTTGATAGTATTTTTTTAGTATACACGATATGTTTTTTGGGTTTATTTCCTCTTTTGTTTCTTTGGGTAAGTTGTTTATAAGTTCGGGTACAATGAACTCTGATCTCCTTTTACCGTAAAAGTTAGTATACCTCGGTTTTTGTAAAAGCTTTTTGTCGGACCGCCTTGTTTGAAATCTTGTACATATTTCTTCGTGCTGTATTTCCTTTCGGTAGTATTGTTCTTTAAGAATAATTGACTTAAATAATAGATTTATTGGTAGAACGTTACAATATTTAAATAATTCATATTCATTTTGTAATTTAATTTTAATTTTAGGAGGTATTATTAGTTTTAAAAGTCTTATTTGAATTTTGTAATTGGTATATCGCTCAGCATTCTACGTGCAGTATTTTTTGAGTTACAGCATGGGCTTGCTGGCGAGACGTCTCCCCAGCAAGCCCATGAAAAAATACAAATATCTCAAAAGTTAGTGGAGCTAGGATTTTGAAATATTTGCTACCTACTGTTCCGAGTAGGTAGTAAATATTAAGCTTTGTTTCATCTTCCTACCTACTATATGTTCCGAGATATCACATGGGCTGGCTGGAAAAACGTCTCTCCAGCCACCCATAATTATTGATGAAGTGCTCCTACCATATGGACATTTTCGATTCGGCTTTTTTACAATCAATTGCACTAGACATGCAGTAAATGTGGAACTATTTTGCTTTTATGTAATCTTCGTAGTTTTCCCTGTATAGAATGGGCTGGCTGACGAGACGTCTCTACAGCCACCCAAAGTTTTCACCTCGTAGTGTCATCAGTTTTGATGCACTGAATCTGACACTTTACTGATGGAATGAACCAATTTCCACTAAATTTTGGTGTATGCCACTTGGCCATATCTCGCACGGGTTGCTGGGGAGACGGACACGAGACGGTGTCCGTCTCCCCAGCAACCCGTGCGAGATATGGCCAAGTGGCATACACCAAAATTTAGTGGAAATTGGTTCATTCCATCAGTAAAGTGTCAGATTCAGTGCATCAAAACTGATGACACTACGAGGTGAAAACTTTGGGTGGCTGTAGAGACGTCTCGTCAGCCAGCCCATTCTATACAGGGAAAACTACGAAGATTACATAAAAGCAAAATAGTTCCACATTTACTGCATGTCTAGTGCAATTGATTGTAAAAAAGCCGAATCGAAAATGTCCATATGGTAGGAGCACTTCATCAATAATTATGGGTGGCTGGAGAGACGTTTTCCCAGCCAGCCCATGTGATATCTCGGAACATATAGTAGGTAGGAAGATGAAACAAAGCTTAATATTTACTACCTACTCGGAACAGTAGGTAGCAAATATTTCAAAATCCTAGCTCCACTAACTTTTGAGATATTTGTATTTTTTCATGGGCTTGCTGGGGAGACGTCTCGCCAGCAAGCCCATGCTGTAACTCAAAAAATACTGCACGTAGAATGCTGAGCGATATACCAATAGAGAGTGCATATTTGATGCAATAAGCACCAAGAAAAGTGAGTCCCTAGGTCTTATGATTTCGATGCTAGAAACAAAAATCATTTTCCCGCTGAAAATTTGGAATGCATGATGTGAATTGCAACGTTGCCATTCTGTGCAATTCTACATGTTGCTGTTAGAGCATTCAAAAATCAATCTTGTGTCCTAATAGTTAAGAGGTCCTGTAGACGCACGTGTAGATTATTTGTAATTTGAGAATAGTTCGGGAGACGGTGTACTTAAAAGGCTGATTGGTTAACAAGAAGTTTTTATTTATTTGTGGACAACATGTGAAGAACAAAAGACGTAATATGTATTTTGGCTCACGTATTTATTTAATAAATCAGTTTTCTTAACTTATTAATTACAGGACAATTTAAGAATACTTTAAAAATTTTAGTTTGTTACTGAGACCATTAAACCTACATCTCCTCCTAGAATACAGTTGTCACGGTTGCTAAAAAGAGATTGAGGCACCAGTTAGTCTTCACGTGAGCTAAAATACATATTATCTCTTTCGTTCTTAACATGTCGTCCACAAATAAATAAAAACTTCTTGATAACCAATCAGTCTTTTACTAAGTACACCGTCTCCCGAACTATTCTCAAATTACAAATAATCTACACGTGCGTCTACAGTACCTTTTAACTATAAGGATACAAGATTGATTTTTGAATGCTCTAACAGCAACATGTAGAGTTGCACAGAACGGCAACGTCGCACTTCACATCATGCATTCAAAATTTTCGGCGGGAAAATGATTTTTGTTTCAAGCACCGAAACCGTAAGACCTAGGGACTCATTTTTCTTGGTGCTTATTGCATCAAATATGCACTCTCTATTTTTCTTTTTTTTTTTTTTTTTTTATTTAAACATCAAATTTACAAACAAAATACATTATAAAAACTAAAGTGCATTGATAAACCCCAATCGGGTTTGTCCCAATGCCGTTTGGAGCTATGTGATTAGCAAACGAGCAACACTGTTTACTTAAACTACACAGTATCTGTACTTAAACATCTAAATACTATTACAAGACATATTGTACTTATTGCTAGCTATCTATAGAGCGCACCCGCACGCACCGGCGCGCGGCGGCGGCGGCCGGCGGCCGACCGGTTTTTGCATACGGAGGGGATCGGACACATATACATACAGGTTGCTCCACTTTTTTAGGAAGAATTACTTAATTGTTGTTGATAGTATTTTTTTAGTATACACGATATGTTTTTTGGGTTTATTTCCTCTTTTGTTTCTTTGGGTAAGTTGTTTATAAGTTCGGGTACAATGAACTCTGATCTCCTTTTACCGTAAAAGTTAGTATACCTCGGTTTTTGTAAAAGCTTTTTGTCGGACCGCCTTGTTTGAAATCTTGTACATATTTCTTCGTGCTGTATTTCCTTTCGGTAGTATTGTTCTTTAAGAATAATTGACTTAAATAATAGATTTATTGGTAGAACGTTACAATATTTAAATAATTCATATTCATTTTGTAATTTAATTTTAATTTTAGGAGGTATTATTAGTTTTAAAAGTCTTATTTGAATTTTGTAATTGGTATATCGCTCAGCATTCTACGTGCAGTATTTTTTGAGTTACAGCATGGGCTTGCTGGCGAGACGTCTCCCCAGCAAGCCCATGAAAAAATACAAATATCTCAAAAGTTAGTGGAGCTAGGATTTTGAAATATTTGCTACCTACTGTTCCGAGTAGGTAGTAAATATTAAGCTTTGTTTCATCTTCCTACCTACTATATGTTCCGAGATATCACATGGGCTGGCTGGAAAAACGTCTCTCCAGCCACCCATAATTATTGATGAAGTGCTCCTACCATATGGACATTTTCGATTCGGCTTTTTTACAATCAATTGCACTAGACATGCAGTAAATGTGGAACTATTTTGCTTTTATGTAATCTTCGTAGTTTTCCCTGTATAGAATGGGCTGGCTGACGAGACGTCTCTACAGCCACCCAAAGTTTTCACCTCGTAGTGTCATCAGTTTTGATGCACTGAATCTGACACTTTACTGATGGAATGAACCAATTTCCACTAAATTTTGGTGTATGCCACTTGGCCATATCTCGCACGGGTTGCTGGGGAGACGGACACGAGACGGTGTCCGTCTCCCCAGCAACCCGTGCGAGATATGGCCAAGTGGCATACACCAAAATTTAGTGGAAATTGGTTCATTCCATCAGTAAAGTGTCAGATTCAGTGCATCAAAACTGATGACACTACGAGGTGAAAACTTTGGGTGGCTGTAGAGACGTCTCGTCAGCCAGCCCATTCTATACAGGGAAAACTACGAAGATTACATAAAAGCAAAATAGTTCCACATTTACTGCATGTCTAGTGCAATTGATTGTAAAAAAGCCGAATCGAAAATGTCCATATGGTAGGAGCACTTCATCAATAATTATGGGTGGCTGGAGAGACGTTTTCCCAGCCAGCCCATGTGATATCTCGGAACATATAGTAGGTAGGAAGATGAAACAAAGCTTAATATTTACTACCTACTCGGAACAGTAGGTAGCAAATATTTCAAAATCCTAGCTCCACTAACTTTTGAGATATTTGTATTTTTTCATGGGCTTGCTGGGGAGACGTCTCGCCAGCAAGCCCATGCTGTAACTCAAAAAATACTGCACGTAGAATGCTGAGCGATATACCAATAGAGAGTGCATATTTGATGCAATAAGCACCAAGAAAAGTGAGTCCCTAGGTCTTATGATTTCGATGCTAGAAACAAAAATCATTTTCCCGCTGAAAATTTGGAATGCATGATGTGAATTGCAACGTTGCCATTCTGTGCAATTCTACATGTTGCTGTTAGAGCATTCAAAAATCAATCTTGTGTCCTAATAGTTAAGAGGTCCTGTAGACGCACGTGTAGATTATTTGTAATTTGAGAATAGTTCGGGAGACGGTGTACTTAAAAGGCTGATTGGTTAACAAGAAGTTTTTATTTATTTGTGGACAACATGTGAAGAACAAAAGACGTAATATGTATTTTGGCTCACGTATTTATTTAATAAATCAGTTTTCTTAACTTATTAATTACAGGACAATTTAAGAATACTTTAAAAATTTTAGTTTGTTACTGAGACCATTAAACCTACATCTCCTCCTAGAATACAGTTGTCACGGTTGCTAAAAAGAGATTGAGGCACCAGTTAGTCTTCACGTGAGCTAAAATACATATTATCTCTTTCGTTCTTAACATGTCGTCCACAAATAAATAAAAACTTCTTGATAACCAATCAGTCTTTTACTAAGTACACCGTCTCCCGAACTATTCTCAAATTACAAATAATCTACACGTGCGTCTACAGTACCTTTTAACTATAAGGATACAAGATTGATTTTTGAATGCTCTAACAGCAACATGTAGAGTTGCACAGAACGGCAACGTCGCACTTCACATCATGCATTCAAAATTTTCGGCGGGAAAATGATTTTTGTTTCAAGCACCGAAACCGTAAGACCTAGGGACTCATTTTTCTTGGTGCTTATTGCATCAAATATGCACTCTCTATTTTTTTTTTTTTTTTTTTTTTTATTTAAACATCAAATTTACAAACAAAATACATTATAAAAACTAAAGTGCATTGATAAACCCCAATCGGGTTTGTCCCAATGCCGTTTGGAGCTATGTGATTAGCAAACGAGCAACACTGTTTACTTAAACTACACAGTATCTGTACTTAAACATCTAAATACTATTACAAGACATATTGTACTTATTGCTAGCTATCTATAGAGCGCACCCGCACGCACCGGCGCGCGGCGGCGGCGGCCGGCGGCCGACCGGTTTTTGCATACGGAGGGGATCGGACACATATACATACAGGTTGCTCCACTTTTTTAGGAAGAATTACTTAATTGTTGTTGATAGTATTTTTTTAGTATACACGATATGTTTTTTGGGTTTATTTCCTCTTTTGTTTCTTTGGGTAAGTTGTTTATAAGTTCGGGTACAATGAACTCTGATCTCCTTTTACCGTAAAAGTTAGTATACCTCGGTTTTTGTAAAAGCTTTTTGTCGGACCGCCTTGTTTGAAATCTTGTACATATTTCTTCGTGCTGTATTTCCTTTCGGTAGTATTGTTCTTTAAGAATAATTGACTTAAATAATAGATTTATTGGTAGAACGTTACAATATTTAAATAATTCATATTCATTTTGTAATTTAATTTTAATTTTAGGAGGTATTATTAGTTTTAAAAGTCTTATTTGAATTTTGTAATTGGTATATCGCTCAGCATTCTACGTGCAGTATTTTTTGAGTTACAGCATGGGCTTGCTGGCGAGACGTCTCCCCAGCAAGCCCATGAAAAAATACAAATATCTCAAAAGTTAGTGGAGCTAGGATTTTGAAATATTTGCTACCTACTGTTCCGAGTAGGTAGTAAATATTAAGCTTTGTTTCATCTTCCTACCTACTATATGTTCCGAGATATCACATGGGCTGGCTGGAAAAACGTCTCTCCAGCCACCCATAATTATTGATGAAGTGCTCCTACCATATGGACATTTTCGATTCGGCTTTTTTACAATCAATTGCACTAGACATGCAGTAAATGTGGAACTATTTTGCTTTTATGTAATCTTCGTAGTTTTCCCTGTATAGAATGGGCTGGCTGACGAGACGTCTCTACAGCCACCCAAAGTTTTCACCTCGTAGTGTCATCAGTTTTGATGCACTGAATCTGACACTTTACTGATGGAATGAACCAATTTCCACTAAATTTTGGTGTATGCCACTTGGCCATATCTCGCACGGGTTGCTGGGGAGACGGACACTATTCGATTTACGTTACAATACAAATATATATATATATCTTAACTGTCTTTTAGCTATCATTTAATTCTAGTGTGTTGTTTTTGCAAGGTTGTAGCTGGCCATATTTTATGACCTTTCCCTCATAAGAAACAAAATATATGTCTATGGTAGGCCTTTTTGGCGGGAACTAGACATGGGCGTTTGTCTGCTTAATTGAAATTTTGGTTTTTTGTGCATTTAGTGATTTAGTGGATAATAAAGATAGTGTGTTATGCAGTAAATTTACTACGGAGTGCGCAGCTGATGAAGATTTCAAGTGATCTCGTGTTTAAGCCCCGTTTGTGTTGTCCCAAAAAGTCACGAACATTTTTCTTCGTAAAGTTCACTATCGCTTTACGAGGAGAGTAAAAAGAAAGACAGATTAAAGACATCAGACATGGATGTATGGGCTTTGTACTCTTTGCCTTTCCGAAAGGAACATGTAATATAGAGGTCAGTGGAAAGGAAGAATGAAACCAAAAAAAAAAATGTCTATGGTAGAAGCGCGCGATTTTTTAAATAGTTTGAAAATACGTTTTGTAATGAGATGTGATGCCATTAAATAAATATACAATACAATAATACAATACAACTTAGTTGATACCACGTTGATACTACTACTACTACAATACTATGACAATACTAGTACTAAGTTTGATTACCCAAAAATTTGTTTTTAAGTCTATTTATATAGCTAGAAGCTCAGCTAGAACAAAATAATATACTTTATAATTTAATCGATAAGTATATTTTTAAAAGCCTACATAATATGATTCGTTCATTACTTTAACTGAAATATTGTCGTTTAGTAAGGTGCAACTATTATTATCTGACCTACTCTAAGGCCTGCCGCCAACTTATCTACGCCGCTGTATTTATCGTGATCCTTATCACTTTGTATCGGGATCCTCTGTATTTTACATTGCTCATATAGACACTACGTAGTTTGTAGAAGTAGAGAGTCATAATATCCTTTAACCTAATATGATTTAAGTCTCAAATAATATTACTTTTGAATAAATTTATTGGTATGTAGTTGATGAAGAATTTTCTAGAATAAATGTATAGAGCTTACCGTATGTAACAGTGAAGTGTTATATATTCTTTATTGTGCACAAATTACATAAAATTGTAGTTAACATACAATTTGTTTACAAAGGTGAGCTTATCTCTATAAGAGATCTCTTCCAGCCAACCTAGCTGGTGTGAAAGAATGACATGAAAAGGGGCACAGGAATGTGCATTTAGAAGTGTGAAATGAGAATTAAACAAAAAAAATACATATGTGTTAATAAACATGAACCAGCAACTTTTATGTGCCAGTGAAAAATCCTATATAAAAGAACAACTAGAAGAAAATAAAAGACTGTTACTTGACTATGAATTAAATTTAATGAACTGTAAGCTAATGCTGACATCTGTGAAGTTAAGACTGTCCGCGGTACAAGTGCAAGTAACGGGACTGCAGACCATTTACCATGACCTTATGGAGTTAAGGAAAATCATTGTAATTTTACATCCACACTTAAAAGAATCAGGAGTAGGACTTAGATGCACCAAGCACTAAATTATTTACGACTACAACAATAGAGCAGAAAATATTCCTTCACTGGATATAATATAATATGTACCTCGGTAAAGACACATTGACCTTGAGCAGGTCTCTAGTTTCGGAAGTTTGTAGTGTAGCCCTGATTCAGCTTATACTGGTTTCTACGTGCTTGCTGCCGTGTTTCCTCTCTCATGAATTTACCCAAATATTGTATTTTGTAAAGTCAAGAGCACATGAAGCTTGACACATTGGAATTTGTACCGATCTTATTTTGATAGACGTACGGGCTAGAGTAGCACTGCGATTGACCTGTTGTTGACTGTACTAAATGCCCTACAACGTAACAAAACCATACGAGTCACAGTGCACCACAAGTGCTTGAACATTAATATCAGATTTGTAAAACCGTTTGAGAACCTTCGCTGAACACAGAGGTGTATTCACTCGAATTGTTTCGTCAAGTTTAGAATAATCCACCACGAATCCTCGCTCAGACTTTCTGTAAAACACTAAAGGCAGAAATCTGTGGCCCCACAGGATCTCATGTGTTGTGTAGCTTGATTTTGTTTGCACTGTTTGGCCTGTTGACTCTATCGTACCTTCGAACACCACAAGAATTTCCAACTTCGTTTTGAGCATATCGTAAGCTGACATCGTGTAAAATGGACTGTTTTCGTCAATTTTGTGCATTGCAGTAATTGGAAACATAAAAAAAATATTATCACTGTTTCCCACTTTTAAATCAAGATATATTTGTTCTTTGTCTCTTAACATATCTTGACCACTTTTACTGATATACCTTATAAGGTAAGCTTGGACACTTACAGCTATAATTCGAGACTTTCTTGTGTTTCCGACTCGGAACATTAAACATAAATCACGGTCTCTTTGATTGATAATGGCGTTTTTGGAAAACAGGAGAGTTTGCGCTCGGTTCTTCGGCCTAGTAAGCTTAGCGAAGACGATCCCGATGATAAAGGACTGTATGAATGTACCGAGAATACTTTCGATGCACATAGTCAACATTGCTAGAGGACATTCCATGGTTAAGGAACGCGTGCCGTAGCCTATAGTTGTATGAATTTCAATACTGAATAGAAATATCGAAGTGAAGTCGTATATTTCTCGAACACAAGGAATCCATTCTGTAGCGTTGTTGGAATGAGGCAAATGGTCTTTTTCTAAGTCTCCGTGAATGGAAAGGATGACCCACCATATGCCAGCAAAAGTGGTCCAAGTGCTCATATAAGTCAAGAAGCAGTAGACCAAGGTCCAGCGCCATCGAGCTTCGATAAAAACAGTGACGATGTCGGGAAACACCCGGTATTTTGAATTGGATTTCTCTAAGTTGAAGTGACCGGTCTTAAAGACCACCCGGTCAGTTCCTCTTCTACTCGAGTAACGTTGATTGTTGCATCTGAAAATTGTTTAGCTTGTATAGTATCTATTTATAAAGTTATTGGACTGAACACTTTTAAAATTTATTTGTGTTTAACAGTTATTTTTAGAAGGTATTTAACAATTGGACGTTAAATAAATAATAATTTAACATACCTAGTAAATTAAACAGAGGGATTGAAAATGGTCATAGTCCTCGGTAGTGATTAGCTTCTCGTTCGTAAAAGAGATCGCCACCATTTTCAAACCAGATAGATAATATTACCAGATTGCATCTGTTACGTTTCTTTGGTGCCCAAAGGTGCATGTTATGTTGTAAACAGTGCCAATTATTCTCACTGCATCCGGCAATATCTAATGGAGGAGACGCTGCTTAAACTGTCTACAACGTAGCGAAGATTTTCTGCCCAAAAGGGCATGTTGTGTTGTAAACATTGCTAATTATTATTTATCTTAATAAAATTTTTACCTATGCACCCGGCAATATCTACTGCAGGAGACGCTGCTCAAATTGTCCACAACGTAGAGGTGTTTTTCCTCGTTGAAGAAACTCATGATGTACTCGCGCGCTTGGTGCAAGATCCGCAACAATGACTGACTAGGAAATCATCTCACGTTTCTTGAATTGATTAATAAGAGGCTTCACATTTATTTGATCAAATTGATAAGATAATATTATTGTGATGTTATATTATAATAAGCTACTTAAGTATGATTGGAATACGTTAAATTAAACACTAATATGCACACATGATATAGGGCCTAATGAAGTAGTAAACGTAATGTTACAACTTTTCCAAAGAAACATAGATTGAAATACAAAAAACCAAAGTTGACCTTCCATTTAAAATGGGCTATCAGTTGAAGTTAAATGCAGTTTTTATGGGAACTCAAAAATTCATTTTTGTATTTGGACCTACTGTTCCTTGGGGAATGTTGTTTAGTTTCACGGTCTGAGTCACATACTAAAATTATGTTCACTATTTCACTAGGACATTATATTTATTTAGTTTGAAAAGGTATTTAGATGCACATAATCCCTGATTAACTTTGACTTCCCACAGTGTTGATAGCTGTAAATGTGTTACTTGTTGAAGAACCGACAAGGCATTTACTGATAGCCAAATTAAAAAAAATATGGACTTATTATATTAAAGTTCCTTAATTTCATAGTAAACACGACAGCGCATCAGTAGAAACACTTTTGGACCTTATGGCGTGGTAATAGAGTTGAAAAAGTTTCTACCGACTAGCGGTTGACCGTACATGCCATCTAAAACGCATAAGTTTCCTTTTTTGCCGTCCAATTCCAGTTCAAAAGTACCTCTCTGTAGTCTGTATTATACCGGGATGCAGGAAAGCAATGTAAGCCAGCCGGCTGGCGGCGGAAAGAGCAGTACAGAGGCCATGACAGTCGAAAGAGCATCGCGAGGGCCGTAATTCGATAAACGGCGTGCTCTTGAACGCTCCAGCGGCGAGGTGAGGTAGTGACAGATGGACTGTCAGCACGAGGAATGAGGATATTAGATATTGTGACACGGAATTACGAGTTGTCACCAGGTACCTACTTCCTTAGGGTAAGACGACTACCCTGCCCACTTGCTCCTACCGTGTCATAAACGAGACGGTAACTTTTGAAAAAAAAAAAAAATAAGAAATGAAATAAATGAAAATATTTAAAAAAGTTATTTCAGGATTACGTGGGTTGACTATGGCTTTGTTTCGAGCGTTGGACTCGTAGAGCCACGCATGTCAAATACGCGCAGCCCGGAAAAGTCGTGTAACTCCATCCATTTTTTTTTCATTTATTCCAACTATTTCCAACCATTCCAAAGCTTACCAACACATTTTGTAGCCACGACAATAACCCAGATTATATTTGACGGAAAGGATAACATTGTTTTACAAACTTGTTTTTTCTGATAGCTTTAGTCAATTGCTTTTGACATAGCTGCAAACTGTGTTGGTAAGCGTTGGAATAAATGAAAAAAATGGATCATAGAGATATTGGATTCGATTCCTGCGAGGCCATTATATTAAAGCCTGCAATTTGAAAGGTCTAAAACTACGAATAAATAAAAGGGTCTAAAAGTGTTGATGTCTCATTTTCAAGACCTGGGAGCCAATTCTTAAAAGTCACCGGGTGATCTTCGAGATTTTTTTAAATTAAAATAAGCCCTGTTAAACTCCTTAAAAGTAAGGATCAATATTTGTTAATAACCATTAAGTCTTAATCTTAGACAAGAAAAAAAAATGTATGTTCAGTTTTAAAATTACCATCATAATAATTTGAGTATTATGAGTTTAAAGTGGCTGTTTTTAATTTTAAAAATCTCAAAAATCACCCGGTGACTTTCAAGAATTGACGCTGAAGTCGATACTTCTAATAGTAATTGGTAATTGACAGTATTAGTAGATGAATGGACTCTGGACAGGTAGATATCACGGCGGGCAAGTGTTTGTCTATCTAGGTATTTATTACTCTCCCTAGATCAAGATTGTGTTAATCATGCGAGAATAGGAACTTCTTTTGTCTGGAGGTTGATTCCAAACAAAGTCTGCGCGATTCTAGTAGCATAATACATATTATAATAATTAACGATATTATGTATATACCTCGGAGACGATGGCGCGACGATTTAAACAACTTTTTAGAAAACTGGCCATCAGAGGCTCAGAACAGAGACGAATGGCGAAAAAGAGGGGAGGCCTTTGCCCTGCAGTGGGACACCATACAGGCTACATAAAAAAAAAATGTACCTACACCAATTCACTCAAAATTTAAGAGCCAAGCTCTTGTCGGTGTAGCTCCCTCCACCTATTTCTATCCTGCATCAGGTTACCAATTATTATACCAATTATATAAATTGAATTACAGAAATGTTGATCAGACCTTTTTTTAATGTCGTAGGTAAGTCACGATACTAACTTACGAAATTGAAAACCAGTTCTTTTCTTCGTCATATCCCCTAGGTTAGGTAGCCGACTCCATAAAAATCCTTTGGTAATAAACGCCATAAGCTAAGGCCGAGGGCAATAAATGAAAACACGACACTTCATTATTGTGCAGAATGGGCATTAGATAAGAAAAAAAAACCGGCCAAGTGCGAGTCGGACTCGCGCACCGAGGGTTCCGTACCACCACATAATCATACCTAATTGTATTAGTTGAAATTTCACTAAGTTAATGTGCTAGATTTTTTGATTCCGACACGCACTTGACCAAATTTTATTATTTGTTGTTATTTTATAGCTTATGCACTATAAACATACCAATTTTCAAGTTTGTAAGTGTTCCCGTTTTTAAAATAGAACTAAAACAAAAATCACCTCCGCGACCATCCAACTTGACCCCTCTCTTATATGAATGTTCTTGAAACGGGAGCTCACCACAATTGGTTACCATTAGTTGAGAGAAAAGTTGTAATATTTAATGATTTCAGACTTTTCTCATTATTTGTACTGCCAAATTTCATAAATTTAGGTCAACGGGAAGTACCCTGTAGGTTTTGCTTTTTTGCATAAATGTATGGAGATGAGGACATGAAATGCCATATCTTTTGATTGCGTAGTTGTAAAAAAATTAAATTTTCAGATCTTGTGTGGTTCATAGATTCTAATATATGGTATTAATTTCAACCTGATACCTTTACCCGTTCGTGAGATAAAGGGTCTTGACAGACAGACAGACGGACAACAAAGTGATCCTATAAATCACTTTGTTGTCCGTCTGTCTGTCTGTCTGTCTGTCTGTCTGTCTGTCTGTCATGACCCTTTATCTCACGAACGGGTAAAGTTATCAGGTCTCAGGTCAGGTCTTTTGAGGTACGGAACCCTAAAAACAGTACATTTTGCAAGGATAATTAGGTTATAGCTTACGAGAGGTCACCTAGGTCTTGACTTGACCACACATCGTGCAGTTGTTGATAACCAAACAAAGGGTCAGTGCGTTGCCTTGGTCGCCAATATCCTGTTCCCTTTGTCAAACAATCTCCTTCATTCCTACTCTGCGTGTAAAAAGACATATCCCGAAAAAAATTACTTTGAGGTCTAGTTTCAAAACCCGCTATAATGCGTTTTCGCTATTTCTTATTTCTTTTTTCAAATATATATATATATACTATATTTTATGTACCTTTACAATCATCATGACATCCCATGAAACGTCCACTACATGCCTGGGAACTCCCTCCAAAACTCTAGCTTAGTCACCACTCTTATTAAGGTCAAGCTGGCACCATGAACCGCGGTTGTTGGTGACCGCATAATGTAAAATGATACGATACACAGAAGGTTGCTGCTGCCCATCCTTTGGTTTATTAACCTTTAGTCGCCTCTTATGACACCCACGGGTAGAGATGCGTTGGTCCTATTCTTTGCCGGCACCACACGGGACCACCTATACAATACTGGTTTATTTCGAAATTTTCAATAAACATTTTAGCGGGTTTTTTGGATTAAGAACATTTTTTTTAAAATTGAAAATGGGCTTACTCTCACATCAAAAGAAACAACTTTTCCTTGGGAACATATCTAGTACTTACACCAGTTATTGTTCTGTGATTGTAAGACTTCCAGTAGAAATTGCATTAGCTGACAGCTCCCATTCTACAGGGTGACAGGGTGTTGATTCGACAAATTTTGAGGGTAGGTTCTGTTATCGATATAGATTAATTTTGTGTAGACTCGCTCTATTTGCATTGTATTCTGCATGACATTCAATAAGTATTCTGTAAAGAATCTACATTGAATAAAATTATCTGAATCTGAATCTGAATCTGAAGGTCTAATAGTACATTAAGATGCACGTGCGCTATTTTGGATATTACGGCCGAGGCTCAGAAATTGCTGCCCGAGCCTCAAGAGAGGGCGTAATGGAGCCGAGGGTGTAATCACCAAAGCGCACAAGCTTCTTACGACGTTTTTCAACACATTTGCGAATAAAAACGAATCAAATTCGCTTACCTTTTTGCGGTTCGGGCTGCAATTCCTGAGCCTCCATTTTTAGGGTTCCGTACCTCAAAAGAAAAAAACGGAACCCTTATAGGATCACTTTGTTGTCCGTCTGTCTGTCTGTCTGTCTGTCAAGACCCTTTATCTCACGAACGGGTAAAGGTATCAGGTTGAAATTAATACCATATATTAGGATCCATGAACCACACAAGATCTGAAAATTTAAATTTTTTACAACGACGCAATCAAAAGATATGGCATTTTATGTCCTCATCTCCATACATTTATTCAAAAATGAAAAACCTACAGGGTACTTCCCGTTGACCTAAAATTATGAAATTTGGCAAGAAGCTAGGTCTCACAGTACAAATAATGGGAAAAGTCTGAAATCATTAAATATTACAACTTTTTTCACAACTAATGGTAACCAATTGTGGTGAGCTCCCGTTTCAAAAACATTCATATAAGAGAGGGGTCAAGTTGGATGGTTGCTGAGGCGATTTTTGTTTTAGTTCTATTTAAAAACGGGAACACTTACAAACTTGAAAATTGGTATGTTTATAGGGCATAGGCTATAAAATAACAACAAATAATAAAATTTGGTCAAGCGCGTGTCGGACTCAAAAAATCTGGCACATTAACTTACTGAAATTTCAACTAATACAATTATGTTTATGTGGTGGTACGGAACCCTCAGTGCGCGAGTCCGACTCGCCCTTGGCCGGTTTTTTTCGTTCTCACAATACTTTTCAACATGGAATAAAGACACCAAAAAGAGCTAGGTGTATACTTATTCGCCAGCTCATTGAAATAAGCCAAAAAGACATTCTCTGAAAACGATTTGGCATTTTTGCTGTTCTTCCATTCAATGAACTTTTTGTAGGCAAGAATGTATTTTTGCTGGAAGGAGACTCTCACTTGCATTTTGTGCCCCAGCAGTTATTTCCTGTAGGGTTAAATTAAGTTCTTCTTCATTGCTTGAAACCAACGACGACATTGTTAGTTAGTCACAAACATCAAAGCAAATGAAAATACTTCTGAAAAATGGCGCGCGGAATTCATGTTGCGCGCGCATTTCTTTTTTCAAGTGAGGAGCTGTGACGAAGCAGTGGCAATGCTCCCAAACAGCGTAGTCATTGAAAAAGTAAAAAAACTTAAAATTTATTGCTTACAAAATCAACTAATGTTAATTTGTTGTCAAATTTAACTAATCTTATGCAACAAACTGTTTATATATTATATTTACATCAACATTAGGTATCATCATCATCATATCAGCCGAAAGACGTCCACTGCTGGACATAGGCCTCCCCTAAGGAACTCCATGACGACCGGTCCTGCGCTGCTCGCATCCAGCGGCTTCCCGCGACCTTGACCAGATCGTCGGTCCACCTTGTGGGGGGCCTGCCAACGCTTCGTCTTCCGGTATATATATAGGTATTTACGAAAATGTCACAAATATTTTAGACAATAGAACTCCTTGTTCTTTGTTTATATATAAAAAAAAAAAAATTAAATAACTAGTGCTGTAATATATAATGAGAAAAGCACGCGTTTTTAATAAGCTGGATTATGGACCTAAATACAGTGCAAAGAGAGCTGTTTTATGAGGAAACGTGTTGAAAAGATATTTGGAGTTGTAATTTTTTAAAACTAAACTTCGATACACAAATAAAAATAGTAATAAGATAATAAGATAAGATAATAAGCATAATTTATGATGCCTGACACTCGTAGTGCGACTCTACAGCGGTTAAAATAAGAACGGTGGTACAAAATCTAAAGTTTTTAGCTTGATGTGCTCTTGACTGTACGAATCCGCAGTTTCAGTTATTTGGAGATGTCTTCTCACAATAAAAAGTCTTGGGTACTACTTAATTGTGTACATACACACTGGGAGTCAAAATAATTATCAAACTACTCTGTGCTCCGTATTTAAAATGTGGGTGAAAAAGCTGCCAAGCTGAAATGGGATTGGGCAGGAAAATGTTAGTAGGATGCATCCCGACAGTTGGGCTGAGACGGCTCCAGATTGGGTATCAAAGAATAGCCGACGTCGTCGAGGAAGACCCTGGAAGAGTTGGAGGTACGGACTCGATACCTTCGATAAAGAATTGCCCAAGATAGCTCTCGATCGCGAAAAGTGGAAAGGGAGGCCTATGACAAATAATAGTTACCAAAAAAAGGAAGAAGAAACTAATTGCTAACTATTACAAGACCTTAATGACCATCGAGACAAATGTATCCAATTATTCAAATAATGTAACTCTTTTCAACTTTGATGGGAACCAAAATATTCAGACCCGTGTCTTACCTGGTCTTCTCTTAGGTAAGTAAACACTACTAGAAGATTGTTAAGGTCTTGAATAGCTGGTAATATGAGATTGACAAAATAACAGCGATTAATAGACATGTCGCAGACAGAACGAAAGCTACTGAATAATTGGAAGGTGGTGATGGCGAAACGGTAGTTAGTTGTGGAGGCGGTGGCAGGAATGCTTTCTTGTGTAAGTATTTAAATTAGTAGGTACGTTGGGTGAGTAGTCTTATGAGTTCACTATTCTTTGATTATCGAAAATTTGGATAGGTAAAATAAGCTGCAATATACCTAACTAATAGTGTTAAAGGTATCAGGACCTTTTTTTTTCTGATGATTCAATTTTTTTTTTCGTGCATTGCATATCAATCTCTAATACCCATAGTACGGCTTTGCTTGGTTTGGGATCAGATGTCCTTGAGTAAAACGTCCCCATGCTTTTATTTTAATTATTATTTAGATGATATACTAACTTGGATACATCATGTAACCATTTTCCAACAGACTCTATCATTATGTTGTCTTAGTAAAATTAGCTGTCAACCTAAATAAAAACAATGGTAAGTATATCAAAGGTATACAACATCATTATGTCACGTTATGCTATGAGTGAGGCCCTTCAAAGCTATGTGTGTGTATAAATCTAGAGGACATGCTAAATCCTATCTGCAACCGAGGCAGGCGACCGGCAATTGTTTCCGAACGCGCGTGGCTAGTTAACAAATAATCGCGCTTGAAAATTGGAGTAGGTACTGCGCAAGAGTGCCTCTGTCAGTCCACTCCATCCTGGCAGACGGGCCGCACACACTGCCAATCCTAAACCATCCTGGATTAGAAAAAAAAACAACGCGATCTCAGACTATAAGTTATAAAACTAGATGCAAATATAAACAAGTACGTTCCTACAGTTCAGTCGCGAAAAACTTTACTCAGCTTCGTAATGAAAAGAGTGTGAAAAAATATGTGATATGATAAAGCTAGTGCAGGTGATATATTAAAATGGCAAGTATATTTTAAGCTTGAATTAAGTACACTCACCTTCTAGTTTGCGAAAACCGTGGAGTAAAGCGATGCTAGTTGAATTTGGTACCACGTACATCACTAAATTCAGACTAAATATCCGAATATTTTTATCAAATAATAACAGTTATGTTAACACTATAAGTAAAAGAAGCACTTGAACCGTACGAAACAGTTGCCAACGTAAAGTAAACTTGACTAAACCTAAGCACAAGGAAATGTGCATTAATCATATAGATAATCAAGTATGTAATCTGCCCATTGGAAAAATTGTTATCAATACTTTAGATAGACACTGCATTTGTAGATGTAGATGCTATAAACAAAAGCTTGTAAATAATGTGAAACTATTGAAAACACACGTATAGTCGACCTAGGTCCACACCTTCATTTGAATTGGTAATATTTACAGTGTTATGTTTTAACAGGTGATATTTATATTGTCACATACACGTTTAGCACATTCACGTATTATAGATAAAGAAATATAGCCTAACAAGTACCTAGGTAGGTATACTAGGTAGGTAAAGTGAGCGAATGACCTTAAAAATATTTGCTAAGCCATAAGACACCTGCGTCTGTAATGAAAACAGAAATAACTAATGTATTACACATTATACCTAGCAATATATATGTTTTAAATTTACACTCTAATAGGTACGGACAGCAAAGTAGATCGAAAATAATGAAGTGCATAAAAAAAATGATGTGTCAAATTTTTTTTGCCATAAATTGATTTCGCAAGCCATATTGATTTGCTTATGCATTTCTTACATCATTAGCTTGAACATTTGCATATAAGCACAGAATAAAGTAATAGTACTATCATACAGAACGGACACTCTCCGCCCCCCTTGCAATCCACCCCGCACCCCCGCGCGCATCCGCCTGCGAGATTGTAGTGGTCCTCCTGAGGGTCGTTTGTACTGAATATGCGGGCCAACGCGACCTTCCAATTTCAAATTCGCGCTCGATGTACCTATGTAGTGTCCGGGGTGTGATACGTCAAACGTCAGTTTACTATTATCTAATCTGTGTTTTTTTTTCCTATTCAACGATATGTTTGCTCTATCTGTCCTAGTTTAAGTTGAAGGTTGTGCTAGAAAAGTGTAACAGCTACCTTCTTTATTTACTTGGATTTGATTTAGTTCTTAGTTTCTGCTATTAAGACCTTACTTTATTAATATAATTTTAATCTATTTCTTCATCATCGTTAGCAGTCACTGACAGATAGAAGGCATGTCTTAGTCTACAACTACTTATATTCCTTTATGTATGTAAAACCATTATTGCACGAAAAAAAACATTCACAATTAACCGAACTTAATATTAAGAAAAGCCCAGACCACGCCAATCCGGTCAGTAGCAGGAAGCGTCCTTAAATTAAAGGTCTTTTTAATCTTTTGCTGACACTGTCTGTTTTGGGGCATGCCCCGTCGTCCTACTGGAGTGTCCACTAGTGCAGTAGGACGAGGGGAATACGCATTTCCCCCTCGTCCTACTGCACTAGTGTTCGAAACAAACTAGTTTTTCTGTTGTTGTTGATGAAGTAAGTGTGTGCAAGAGCTTTGAAGGAGCAATGAAAATTCAACTCCCTTTGCAGAAAGCTTTTAAAAGCTGATCTCTTGTCGGTAGAGTTATTCCAGTCAGTGCTTCGCTCCGCCATCTCACGCTTATCGTACCAGCATCTGCCACCAGCATCTGCTGCCTGCTTAGCACGCTGCCCGAGAGAAAATATATCTCGGAGGCATATCACTTTATTTGAGGAATGTCATCTTATCTATCACCTCCAAGCTAGAAGAAATGTCAGTGGAGGAAAACGTTTAGCAAATCCACAAATTACGTTTTTGATATTTTAGACAGAGATAGCTTTAAACACTAATACATGTAGCCGCTGGATGCGAGCAGCACAGGACCGGTCGTCATGGAGATCTTTAGGGGAGGCCTATGTCCAGCAGTGGACGTCTTTCGGCTGATATGATGATGATGACATGTAGCCGTCCTTGTCTTTCAAAATGTGTCGCATTGACGGATGTCAAAAAAATGTGACCATGCTTTAATCTATGGGCCTAGATAAACTGGCAACTGCAGCGTGCTAAGCCGGCTGGTGCCTGGCATGCACGGCCGCTCATCGTCGTTGGTAACACTATGTCATTGAGAGGGTATCTCTGGTGTCAACCGTTTGTAGAGTAGGGCTAGTTCAGCTTACACTGGTACGTTTCCACTTGCTTGCTGCCATGCGTTCGATACGTCACGATAGTGATCTTTTCCTCCACGTGCTTGAAGTAACTTCTCCTAGACTTTCCTCTCTACTTTATTTTTTTCTTAAATTTCACATTAAACCGCGATCAAGACCGCGAACGAAGTGGAAAACCTAATGAAGACCTAAACAATTGATTTAATGGATTTATATTTCTCTAGATTAGACTATTGCATGACTACCAATCTGTCACAATAGGTGAACTATCATGCTTGCTAGGAGCAACACTAATTTCGTGCTGACTCATAACTTCATTAGTCCGCCCGCGGGTCGCGACACTTCTTGCGAAATCTCTAATCTCAAAACTGTCTCAACATTCGCAAATTGTGATAGAGTTGGTTTTAGATACGCTTTTTTGCACCTTTGTTTTTTGGAGTGTTTCCTGTGCATTTTATGACGTCACTGTAGTACAATATGTTAACACCTACTGTTGCGGACGGCGACACGGAACGCAACTCTCAAGTACCAGAGCAAGCTACGCACGAACATCACCCGCCCCCGCGCCCCGCACCGACGCCGCGAGAGCACAAAGCGAGCGAGACGGCCAGCGCGTGCGAGCGAGATAGACAGCGTGCGCTCGGCGTGACGCACGCTAGTTACGGCCGGCGCTAGCAGGATATAAGCGCGGCCAAATCCACCATTCCACACAGTTCGAAGCTGAGTGATCGTCCAGTAATCAACTGTCAACCGTTCCAGTCAACTGAGTGAATCGTCCAGTCTACTGTGAACTTCCAGTCTACAGTCGAGAACTCTCCTGTAGTGAACGAACCCTATACAGTCCACTTGAAGAAGTCAGTCTACAGCTCAAGAATACAAGTGCACAGTACAGTCGAAGATACAGTTCCAGTTCTGTCTACGATCCGAACACAGTTGGAAACAGTCAGTTGTACAGTGCAGTGAACAAGTGAATGTTATACAGTCCACTCAAAGAGTTGACAAGACAGTGAAAACTAGTTAGTGACTAGTCAGTGCCAGTGCCCGCGAACTCGTCTGAGCCTGCGTGCTCGTCACTTGTTAAGTTTTCTGTTTGACTCTTGTTATTTCCTGTTGTTATCGTTGTTTGAACTTGTGTGTTTAATAAAGACGATTTGTAAACTTGATCTCGTGTTTAAGTCCGAACCCCGAACTCGTGTTGGTGTAGCCAACACCTACAAATGTAGAATTTGGTGAAACGCGCCAAAGCAATACAACTGTTGAATTGTGCACTCAAATTCCTCACGTCGTAATGAATTTCATTTCAGGTCAGACCCTTTACCTAACTATGGGTACCTATGGTACGGTACGTACGTAGCTCGGGCAGGGTACATTTTCGCACTAGACCTTCAAGCAAAAGTTCTCGTCTTAGAGCAAGCGCCCTAAGATCTTCAAAGTAGAAAATCTCAAAATTTCATAACCACAAGCAGGATTCGAACCTGCGTCTTCTCCGTCTTACCTACTTACGGAGAAGACGCAGCTTCTTACTTACGGAGAAGACGCAGGTTCGAATCCTGCCTGTGGTTGTGAAATTTTGCGATTTTCCACTTTGTAGATTTATCCGAACAAGGAAGTGTTAAAATAAAATCATTTTCGCCCTAAGATCGTTTGCGCGGTAGACCGATTCTCGTAGTTGCAGATTAGATTTAATTTAGAAATTATGTTACGTATGTCTAGGTAAACTCGTTCTAGTCTTTATCAACCTCATCTTAGTCCTTAGAGTTAGATTGAGAAGAGCAAGCCAAAATATGTAAAGAAGTCCATGTTTACCGGTATTTTACAAGTGTAACAATTTTAAACCGCAAAGGGTAAAGATAGCCCATTTGCACGTGAATGAAACGGCTTTGTTAAATCGGGCTAGCGTGATCTGTGCCATAAGGCATTTAGCCTAATCAAATCAGAGCAACGGTTGAACGGCTACTGTTACACGTTAGACCTTGCATACACTGGCGAATTATAACTCACTCATATAATAAGAAAATATTTTAGGTCGCATAGATAGATAGCAACCAACAGCAACCTTTGTCACACACCCTACTGCTATCTTAAGCCACGATCACATCTTCCCTAATTCAGAAACTAATTCGGTTTACATTGCTCGTTGAAGTAAGGATATTGCAATTAACATATCCAAGCCTCCCAGCAATGTATGTCGAATTAGTCTTTGAATTATTTTATCTAATTTAGCCTTTAGTGTCCCATTGCTAGGAAAAACCTCTGTTTGCAAAATTTGAAAGCAATAAATAATACCCCCCTCAAACAGCCGGAGCCCAGACGCCCCGCAAGATACGAGTATCATCCACACTGGTTGACATTCCACACATTCGCACTAAGCGCTTTGTAAAATCTTTTATAATGCGCACATCTAGGAAGTGAAATTCTTTTCCTGAGTCCGTGTTCTCGAGTATAACCCGAATCTATTCAAGTAAAAAATCCCGTATTAGATGGACTGCAAGCTGCTGGATGCGGGCAGGTAAGGACCGGTCGCCATCGGGACGATTTCTAGAGGAGGCCTTACGAGTATGCCCAGCGGTGGAGTCTTTCTTCTGATAAGATGATGGACAAAGTAGTACTAAAGTAGGCTAAAGAGTGGAATTCTCTGCCTGCGTCTGTGTTCCCGAGTTCATATAACCCGAATCTATTCAAGTCGCGAATGAATAGGCTTCCTCTAGGCAAGCTCGTTCCATCGTCGACCAGCTGTCTGTCCTCAGGGGTAAATCGAGGTCAAGAGCCCATAAAGATAAACCATAATAGTGCACGTGGGCTATTTTGGATATTACGGCCGAGGCTCTGAAATTGCAGCCCGAGCCGCAGGTGAGGGCGTAATAGAGCCGAGGGTGTAATCACCAAAGCGCACAAGCTTCTTACGACGTTTTTCAACACATTTGCGAATAAAAACGAATCAAATTCACTTACCTTTTTGCGGTTCGGGCTGCGATTCCTGAGCCTCCATTTTTCGTTCTCACAATACTTTTCAAGATGGAATAAATACACCACAAAGAGCTAGGTTTATACTTATTCGGCAGCTCATTGAAATAAGCCAAAAAGTCATTCTCTGAAAACGAATTGGCATTTTTGCTGTTCTTCCATGCAATAAACTTTTCGTAGGCAAGAATGTATTTTTTATTTGATTTTGCTGGAAGGAGACTCTCACTTGCATTTTGTGCCCCAGTAATTACGAGTATTTCCTGCGGGGTTAAATTAAGTTCTTCTTCATTGCTTGAAACCAGTCACAAAAATCAAAGCAAATGAAAATACTTCTGAAAAATGGCGCGTGGAATTCTTGTTGCGCGCGCATTTTTTTTTTTAAATGAGGAGCTGTGACGAAGCAGTGGCAATGCTCCCAAACAGCGTAGTCATTGAAAAAGCACAAAAACTTGCTTACAAAATCAATTAATGTTAATTTGTTGTCAAATTTAACTAATCTCATGCAACAAACTGTTTATATAATATATTTTCATCAACATTAGGTTTAAATTTACGAAAATGTTATAAATATTTTAAACATTAGAACTCCTTGCTCTTTGTTAATATAAAAAAATAAAAATTATATAACTAGTGCTATAATATATAATGAGAAAAGCACGCGTTTTTAATAAGCTGGATTATGGACCTAAATACAGTGCAGATAGAGCTGTTTTATGAGCAAATGTGTTGAAAAAAAATTTTCTGAATAAGTTTTTATACGAATGTGGTTAATTTCTTCACGAATGGGTGACCGACAAATTTTGTAACAACTAGAGAGTTTCCGTGCCTTAAAACGCACAGTAAGGCTTACTGTTTAAAAGATTCATCCTTTTATTTTATCATGTTAAAGGCCATTAATTTGGTGACTTGAAAACTATAGACAACTTTCAGGCTCACAACTAGCTTTATGCTCAAAGAATTGGGACTCGCACTCTCAATCTATTATTGCGTGCTATTCATCACAATTGTCGTTCGAGAGTCTGTTTGCGTGGATGTCCAAATAAATAGCCCATGTCCCAGGGATTTCTCGATTTCTCCAAAGAAAATATATTTAGCGATTTAGTCGTGAAAACAAAATCGTCGTACAAAATAACTCTGGCTTAAAATGAATGAATGACCGTTAATGCGCAGAAGTAAAAAAAATTGTCGCTGCCGGCTTAGCACGCTACAGTTGTCAGTTTATCTAGGCCCATAGATTAGACTTTAAGCATAGTCACGTTTTTTTTTTTACAGCCGAGCAGTGCGACACATTTTGAAAGACATGGACGGCTACATGTATTAGTGTATGAAGCTATCTCTATCTAAAATATCAAAAACGTAATTTGTGGATTTGCTAAACATTTTCTTTCACTGACATTTCTTCGCGCTTGGAGGTGATAGATTATATGACATAATTCCTCAAATAAAGTGACATTTCTCCGAGATATATTTTCTCTCGGGCAGAGTGCTAAGCCGGCTGGGGTGAGCGCGGCAAGTGGGGAGAGGCATGCGGATCGTTCATTGGCTCTCCGCCTGTCACCCATGCACAGAAAATAACCGTCAGAGCCAAACTTATTCTGCACACGTTATAAATCAGACAGAGTAACTATCTCCAAATATGAAATAATAGTAAATTGCCATCGCGTTTGTATGTTGATTGCAAAATGTACTCTTACAAGGTTCAGTTGACGTATATGATCCTGCTTCTGCACTTGGCAGTAAATGTCCTCTTGTGACAATCAACGTGAATGGTAGAATCTGTGGAAGAGTCAGGGTGTCCCAAAATACTGTCTTCCTGTTAACGACAGCAATTTAATACAACCGTTGCCATTTCAACGGCTCGAGCAATTTCAGTTAAGTAGTTTAGTGACAAGGTATTCAACTGCTGTGCTGAAACTTTAGTTTTATTCGAATTTTGCACAGCAACGTACTTTTATAAGAGCACCTAAATTGATTTTAAATGAATTTTACATATAATAAAATACAAGATACTTACTTATATGTTAATAATCCTTTCTCATACATACATAATGTCACGCCCTGTTCCCGTCGGGGTAGGCAGAGACCACAGTTCTCCACCTGCTACGATCTTGACATACTTCCCTTGCTTCCTGAACTTTCATCAATCCTTTCATACATGCTCGTCGGTTTAGGGTACTTTTAACCTGGCCTTTATTCAGAACGTCCTGAATTTGGTCCTGGTACGTTCGCCGAGGCCTTCCCCTTCCAAAGTTTCCATTCACTCTCGCCTTGTAGATCTCTTTCGTCAATCTTCCTTCATTCATCCTCTCTACATGACCAAACCATCTCAGCATCCCTTTCTCAATTTTAGTCACTACGTCTTCTTTTACGCCACAACGTTCTCTTATCACACTATTTCTAATCCTGTCACTCAATTTCACACCTATCATACTCCTCAACGCTCTCATTTCTACTGCTTTAATCCTACTTTCATGCTTTTTCTGCCATACCCAGCTTTCACGGCCGTACATCAGTGTTGGTACCAAAACGCCCCTATGAACAGCCAGACGAGCCTTGTGAGACACCTTCTGACTCTTCATAAAAGCATGCAGACCACCATTCACCATGTTTCCAGCATTCACTCTTCTTTCGATATCACTTTCACACTTTCCATCTCTCGTAAACTTAGAACCCAGATACACAAACTCCTTCACTTGTTCGACTTGTTCACCACCTATTAAGTACCATTAATTCTAAATGTAATCCTTTCTCAATTATGAAACATTTGATGCGTAGTACTGACGTGTACGTATACTGGTCACCACGCTTGTTAGTGTTACGGCTGGCAACATGGACCGCGATTGTTGGTGACCGCAGAATGGATGATACGATACACAGGAGGATGCTGTTGCAGATATTCTGGTTCACTAACCCTTAGTCGCCTCTTACGACACCCACGGGCAGAGATTGGTTTGTGCTGTTCTTTGCCGGCACCACACGGGGCAGTTGCTATATTAGTTATTTTAATTAATAACTCCTGTCATGGTTTCCTGCTTGCAAATAAAAGGTGCGTGCTGTCATAGTCATAATAACATAGACATAATTAGATAAATATCATTATTACTGCCCAGTGAATTGCTGTGAACATAGAATTTTATGTTATTTTGTATGCAGGTAATTAATAACTCGATTAAAACGTTTCAATTTCATTCTACGAAAGATGGAATATCGTAAAGATAAGGTTTGTTTTAAACTTACGCACTTCACATACATGTTAATTTCATTCCGCGGGTCTTAGCGCGATACTTATAAAGTAAGTAATCCTAATCTTAGTAAGTAATCTCTAGTATAAAGTTTCCTAATTATAAGTTTGAAAATAATTTATTATTTTGTGTTGTAGAGAGAGTTAAAAATTTTTTCGTAGTAGGTACCTATATTTTTATAGGAAAGAGTTCTGCGTTTTGCTTCGAAAATTTATTTCAGTTTTTTTTTATCCGTTTATTAAACAGAGGTGCGGCAGTAAAGAAGTGCATACAAAACCAGTATAAACTGAACTAGCGCTACGCTTCAAACACCCGATACCAGAGACTTTCTCAAGCTCAAAGTGTTTCCACAGACTTGCAGCGGTGTGTACATACGTATTTCACTAGGCATACATGGTAAATTTATTGACTGTTAGTTGAGAAGATAAAAAAAACCGGCCAAGTGCGAGTCGGACTCGCGCAACGAGGGTTCCGTACCACCACATAATCATAATTGTATTAGTTGAAATTTCAGTAAGTTAATGTGCTAGATTGTTTGAGTCCGACACGCGCTTGACCAAATTTTATTATTTGTTGTTATTTAGGTGAGGGCGTAATAGAGCCGAGGGTGTAATCACCAAAGCGCACAAGCTTCTTACGACGTTTTTCAACACATTTGCGAATAAAAACGAATCAAATTCACTTACCTTTTTGCGGTTCGGGCTGCGATTCCTGAGCCTCCATTTTTCGTTCTCACAATACTTTTCAAGATGGAATAAATACACCACAAAGAGCTAGGTTTATACTTATTCGGCAGCTCATTGAAATAAGCCAAAAAGTCATTCTCTGAAAACGAATTGGCATTTTTGCTGTTCTTCCATGCAATAAACTTTTCTAATGTTGATTGCAAAATGTACTCTTACAAGGTTCAGTTGACGTATATGATCCTGCTTCTGCACTTGGCAGTAAATGTCCTCTTGTGACAATCAACGTGAATGGTAGAATCTGTGGTAGAGTCAGGGTGTCCCAAAATACTGTCTTCCTGTTAACGACAGCAATTTAATACAACCGTTGCCATTTCAACGGCTCGAGCAATTTCAGTTAAGTAGTTTAGTGACAAGGTATTCAACTGCTGTGCTGAAACTTTAGTTTTATTCGAATTTTGCACAGCAACGTAGGTACTTTTATAAGAGCACCTAAATTGATTTTAAATGAATTTTACATGTAATAAAATACAAGATACTTACTTATATGTTAATAATCCTTTCTCATACATACATAATGTCACGCCCTGTTCCCGTCGGGGTAGGCAGAGACCACAGTTCTCCACCTGCTACGATCTTGACATACTTCCCTTGCTTCCTGAACTTTCATCAATCCTTTCATACATGCTCGTCGGTTTAGGGTACTTTTAACCTGGCCTTTATTCAGAACGTCCTGAATTTGGTCCTGGTACGTTCGCCGAGGCCTTCCCCTTCCAAAGTTTCCATTCACTCTCGCCTTGTAGATCTCTTTCGTCAATCTTCCTTCATTCATCCTCTCTACATGACCAAACCATCTCAGCATCCCTTTCTCAATTTTAGTCACTACGTCTTCTTTTACGCCACAACGTTCTCTTATCACACTATTTCTAATCCTGTCACTCAATTTCACACCTATCATACTCCTCAACGCTCTCATTTCTACTGCATTAATCCTACTTTCATGCTTTTTCTGCCATACCCAGCTTTCACGGCCGTACATCAGTGTTGGTACCAAAACGCCCCTATGAACAGCCAGACGAGCCTTGTGAGACACCTTCTGACTCTTCATAAAAGCATGCAGACCACCATTCACCATGTTTCCAGCATTCACTCTTCTTTCGATATCACTTTCACACTTTCCATCTCTCGTAAACTTAGAACCCAGATACACAAACTCCTTCACTTGTTCGACTTGTTCACCACCTATTAAGTACCATTAATTCTAAATGTAATCCTTTCTCAATTATGAAACATTTGATGCGTAGTACTGACGTGTACGTATACTGGTCACCACGCTTGTTAGTGTTACGGCTGGCAACATGGACCGCGATTGTTGGTGACCGCAGAATGGATGATACGATACACAGGAGGATGCTGTTGCAGATATTCTGGTTCACTAACCCTTAGTCGCCTCTTACGACACCCACGGGCAGAGATTGGTTTGTGCTGTTCTTTGCCGGCACCACACGGGGCAGTTGCTATATTAGTTATTTTAATTAATAACTCCTGTCATGGTTTCCTGCTTGCAAATAAAAGGTGCGTGCTGTCATAGTCATAATAACATAGACATAATTAGATAAATATCATTATTACTGCCCAGTGAATTGCTGTGAACATAGAATTTTATGTTATTTTGTATGCAGGTAATTAATAACTCGATTAAAACGTTTCAATTTCATTCTACGAAAGATGGAATATCGTGAAGATAAGGTTTGTTTTAAACTTACGCACTTCACATACATGTTAATTTCATTCCGCGGGTCTTAGCGCGATACTTATAAAGTAAGTAATCCTAATCTTAGTAAGTAATCTCTAGTATAAAGTTTCCTAATTATAAGTTTGACAATAATTTATTATTTTGTATTGTAGAGAGAGTTAAAAATTTTTTCGTAGTAGGTACCTATATTTTTATAGGAAAGAGTTCTGCGTTTTGCTTCGAAAATTTATTTCAGTTTTTTTTTATCCGTTAATTAAACAGAGGTACGGCAGTAAAGAAGTGCATACAAAACCAGTATAAACTGAACTAGCGCTACGCTTCAAACACCCGATACCAGAGACTTTCTCAAGCTCAAAGTGTTTCCACAGACTTGCAGCGGTGTGTACATACGTATTTCACTAGGCATACATGGTAAATTTATTGACTGTTAGTTGAGAAGATAAAAAAAACCGGCCAAGTGCGCGTCGGACTCGCGCAACGAGGGTTCCGTACCACCACATAATCATAATTGTATTAGTTGAAATTTCAGTAAGTTAATGTGCTAGATTGTTTGAGTCCGACACGCGCTTGACCAAATTTTATTATTTGTTGTTATTTTATAGCCTATGCCCTATAAACATACCAATTTTCAAGTTTGTAAGTGTTCCCGTTTTTAAATAGAACTAAAACAAAAATCGCCTCAGCAACCACCCAACTTGACCCCTCTCTTATATGAATGTTCTTGAAACGGGAGCTCACCACAATTGGTTACCATTAGTTGTGAGAAAAGTTGTAATATTTAATGATTTCAGACTTTTCCCATTATTTGAACTGTGAGACCTAGCTTCTTGATAAATTTCATAATTTTAGGTCAACGGGAAGTACCCTGTAGGTTTTGCATTTTTGAATAAATGTATGGAGATGAGGACATAAAATGCCATATCTTTTGATTGCGTCGTTGTAAAAAATTTAAATTTTCAGATCTTGTGTGGTTCGTGGATCCTAATATATGGTATTAATTTCAACCTGATACCTTTACCCGTTCGTGAGATAAAGGGTCTTGACAGACAGACAGACAGACAGACGGACAACAAAGTGATCCTATAAGGGTTCCGTTTTTTTCTTTTGAGGTACGGAACCCTAAAAACAATGAGATGATGATGTCATACTGGGAATAAAAGCTAGAAATAATTAGAATCAACCTCAGTGCAAGAATTATCGCACAAATCAAATAGTCAACTTATACGTTAACTAAGCTTCATAATCATAGTCATAAAGATACATTCGATCAGCTATTTTGTAATCATGTGTACTTAAAACTACGTGTAATAAATCCACCCTATACTTACGTCTTTGTAATAACTGTAATAACATTACAAGTAGATAAATCATTATTATTTTATTTAATAACTATTTCAGTAAAGTTAACTTAATTAACGACAAGGGGTATTAGCAATGTTGGTACAACAATAAAAGTTTTTTTTTGTTAGCGTGGTCTGTCCCACTGTTGGACAAACGCCCCCTTACTTTTTCCAATCGTAACTGTTATAAGCCATGCCCTGCCAACCCTTCATGAAGGCATCGCAGTCATCGCCCCACCGTTTTTTAGGCTTTCATCTCCCGCGTCGGATTGCAATATCTTTTTAAAAAACCTTTTATAGCATCATAAATATCGGCTAAAGTGTAATTCTTTAATAGACGATATATGGTACCTATAAGTGGCCGCAGAGTAATTAATTACCGTCAGAGATGTGGTAATTAGTGGCCTTCATCGGCAGCAGGTAGACAGAACGAGTACTAATTTTCTGCTCTGTGGACGTCACACGTGTATATTGATGGACCTCATTCTAGTAGGTCTGGCAATGCACGCGATGGGTAATGTCGATAAGGTTTATAATAGATGTCCCATAGCATTGGATTTTCACTTTGTTAAAAAGGAGCAAGGCAATTTATTTATTTTACTCAAACATGCTCGAAAATTCGATCATTATTTTTACAACCTTTTACGAAATAAATCAAAATAGCTGTACTCGTAAAATACTCGCGAGCAAGCTGTCGGCAATGGGAGGATAAAAATATTTTTTTTATCGAATTTTGCGACCGAGTAAATTACTTTGAAAACTCATATCTGTCTAGTTATTTAAAAGTGGAACGTACCAACAAGCATAACAACCAAGGAGGTAACTTATCCAAGCATAGCAATAGTTTATTCATTGTTGGATATTAAAATCATTTAATGACGTCAGCTAAACTACATCGCTTCAAAAACAATTTGGCGCCATGGTAGGAAAAAAAGAAGCGACAATAAAAATCCACGCGCTCTTTTAAATATGCTTGAATGTACAGGGTTGATACAATAAACATAAGTCAATTTGAATTAGCCTGTTAGAACCGCAGCCTAATCCCATGGATTTTTCTCTTCTAGATAATCTGATATTTTATAATAACCTTTTTTATATCATTTCTACTTGATAGATAACAGTTTTGAGTTTATCTAACGGTAAACTTTCAATATGAGTGAGTACCTTATCACTACATAGTATAATACAAAGTTGCTTCCCGCTGTCTGTCTGTATGTATGCTTAGATCTTTAAAACTACGCAACGGATTTTGATGCGGGTTTTTGAATAGATAGAGTGATTCAAGAGGAAGGTTTATATGTATAATACATGCATAATATAGTAGAGAAACACTGATAATTTTAGAGGGTTCTAATGTGATGTCGTAAATAAACACATTTTTTGCGCTTACATTGCAAACGCTGGCTGAACCGTAAGAAATAGATCAAAATATCGTACTACAGTATTGTACACCTTTAAAAGATCTACAAAAAAATCTGCAATGGTATATATCTATCTCTTAGGGATAACCCACAATAACAATTTTTTATCCTTTATTTTTTTACGAAGTGATTTTAAGCAGTTCAGCATAATTTCTTATCCAATTAAGTACCTTAAATACATTGTGCATTTAATATAGATCAATATGGCCCTTTAGAACATGTAATTTAAATGAATATTTTCGAAGATATTACAGATTTAAAATGCAGGGACATAGCGGTTGCGGCGGTACCGGCCGACCCGGGGGCCGGCGGGGCGTGCCTATAAATAGTGTATTAAGTATCAGCATTTCACCCGTGCGATGCCGGGGCGGGTCGCTAGTGTGCTATAAATTGTAAAAAAAACAATAAACAAACACAGATTACATAGAATATGAAAATGAAAAACTACGATGTAAACAAAGGAAAAATTGGTAAGTAGAAATTTTTTAATGTATTTTGGATTAAAATTTTGAATTTCTGCGCAATTATTGAGAAAAGTACTAAACAAGCCTTGGCCGCAACCAGGTATCGAAGGACTTATGCATGCATGTGGGCCTCGGCGTCGCCTTTGCTTACATTATCACGTTTGTCCTTCAATACCTTTATTGTCGGCCATGGCTGTAATCGCGGTAACGGTAATCATACCGAAAATCTTTAGAAGGGTTACCTAATACGAATAAAATAATTCCGACCTCTCATTGAATACACAATGTACTGGTGCAGTTTCTATGGAAAGTAGTTTTTTTTTAATTTGGCTTTTCAGAAGAACCACTACTTTCTTAAAACCCTGTAGGAACACACACGCCAGCAAGAAAGTGGCAACAAAACCAGTATAAGCTGAACCAGCGCTACGCTACGTATGCCGAAACCAGGGACCCGATCAAGGTCAAAGTGTTGCCACCAACTTGCGGTCGTGTGTAGTTACTTCTACCTATCAACATGGGCTCTCCTTTCTTTTCCCTAGCCTTATGATCTTCTAAGTTGACCTGTCCTAGATTAGGGCATTGCTTTTTACACAGAACGATTGCCCTCTGAGTTCAATCTTAGATTAAGCTTTACCAGGCTACTAGCAAACCTAGCAGCTAGACTTTTCTTAAGCCTCTGGCTTCGCTCAACGAATAAGTACAATCAGTGATTGATAATAGCCAGAATGAACGGTTTCAGGCTACGTTTCAGGTACCTTCCGCTTGCATGGAAAAGGTATTGAATGATTTTGACGGGTCTTAACAGCCCGAGTGTCTTTAAATCTTCACAACAACGGAAATATCAATAATTTTCAGAGTCCAAGTAAATAATGAACATCCTTCTTCCCGTGTGCGGTAATTGTGCACAATGTATGAGAATAGGTACACGAGGTTTTCCGCAATATAAGCGATAATGGCAATCCCGTAGGTGGATGTAGAGACGTCCGCGTTAAGAGGAATTTAAACGGTTGCATGCAGCATTCAAAATACGAACACATTCCACTTGTGTCATACATTTTTTCAACACATTTGCTCATAAAACAGCTATATTTGCACTGGATTAAGGTCCATAATCCAGCTTATTAAACACGCGTGTTTTTTCCATTATATTACTGCACTAATGTTTTACTATTTTATTTTATGTTCGGCAAGGAGCAAGGAGTTTTTTTATCTAAAAAATTCATGACATTTTTACGAATTAATAAACTTTGTTCGATAATATGATCAATAAACATTCATTTCATGAAAATGTTTATGTTTATCAACTAAGTAACAACAAATTCGCCTTTTAAGTGACATAATAATCTATTTTAAATAATTTAAAGACTATGCTGTTTAGCAGTTTAGTCAATGCCTCCTGCGCATGCATGTATGTATACTTATAATAATGTGTCCGCTAAAACAGCGCGCGCCATTTACACAAATGTTTGTGGTGTTTACATTGTGTTTATTGTAATTATTTTCAATAGTATCAATTAAAAAACAGTAATTAATGTAGGGCGTGAGGGTTCTAGAGTGGCGACCACGTACCGGTAGACGAAGCGTTGGCAGGCCCCCCACAAGGTGGACCGACGATCTGGTCAAGGTAGCGGGAAGCCGCTGGATGCGAGCAGCGCAGGACCGGTCGTCATGGAGTTCCTTAGGGGAGGCCTATGTCCAGCAGTGGACGTCTTTCGGCTGATATGATGATGATGATGAATTAATGTAGTTCCTCAACGTAGAAAATACTAACGCACGAAACACAAGTCTGGAGAATCGGGTGTATACGTAGAAATCTAAGAAAAATACGTAGCTTGTTGTCTACGAATTTTCTTTCAGGAAATGAGATAGCAAATTTTACTTGTTTTAATTCGCAAATGTGTTGAAAAACATCGTAAGAAGCGCGTGCGCTTTGGTCATTAAACTCTCGGCTCCATTACGCCCTCGCCTATGGCTCGTCCTGCAATTCTCTAGCCTAGACCGTAATCAACAAAATAGCGCCCTTGCATCTTAATGTACTATTATTTCAAACTACGAGTATGTTTGTGAGATGCTGAATAAGGATGCTACGGCAAGCAGTACGTATTGACAACGTATTTCCTAAATCATGTTCAGGGCCGGCCATTCAGGGTTGAACAACGTCCAACTGTGGCATTCTGTGGTATCTCACGATGAAATAATAGGATATACTGAGATTCTACTTATCTAACCCATCTTCGTTAGGTTAGTCGAAAGAAAGAAAGACGAGTTGAAATGAAATTGTTTATTTGCACAAATAGGACGGTGTACCGAAAATAGAAATACTCGTACTTTCCCATAGAAACATTTAAGGAAACGAAAAAAAAATTGACCAGCGTGCAACGGAAATGTGTGATAATACCCGAGCGCAGCGAGCCCTGCCAAGAAACTGAACAACTTTTCCCAAGGAACTTAGGTCATAGAACAAAATCAATTTTTGACCTCCCATAGAAACTGCATCAGCTGATAGCGCATTTTGTTTGGGAGGTCAAATTTGGTTTTTCGTATTATGACCCATGTTCCTTACAAGAAGTTGTTTAGTTTCATGGGCAGATTCACACCCTCCATTATTGTCACACCTTTTCGTTACACGTTGTATATTCTGTGCCTCTCCATACAAATTACTCATTTTAATCTGTGTGAAGACGTCAATTTTTTTTTCATTTTGATTCGGATGTTTTTCAGTCAAGTACATGTTCTATATATTGAACATGATCAATAACATTCTGTTTTGCTTAAATTAAGATTTTCTCAATAATAGGTAACCTAATTAGCCGTTTAAGATAACTAAACTAGGTGAAGTACCTCAGCTATTTACCAATTGACGCAGCCATTTTGAAGTCATATACTTTTGTGGTAATGTTCCTCAAAATTCCGGACATCCTTCATGGAAGATGGAAGTATGAATCAGCATTTTAGTAGGTAGTTAAAACTAAAAATAAAAAATACAGAATTTCTGTACTAACATTTTATAGTACCGCTACTCGATGCTAGATGTCACTGCTCTTGTTATAGCCGCTCGACAATAGAGGGCAGTAGTAGTATAATATTTTATGATAATAGGACGTTGAGCCACAGAATATAGGTAATAATAGGTCTTTACCTATGAAATAGCCAAAATTTTCTTACAGATTAATGAGATCATAACTCCTATAATTCTAAAGCTATTTTTTTTCATTTGTCTTATATTTGAAAGTTGACTTCAAGGTTAACAATTTACGCATAAAATAAAGTTTTTATTTTTAGTTTGATACATAAAATTTAAGGTTCGAAAGTTGTTCGTCTTCAGTTTCGTCCGATTTCACCATAAGATTTGTTATATTTTTTTACAGATAATATTTTTCAAAAATTAAATTAAAGCTTCTATTAGCTTAATGTATTCCCAATCATGTTTAAAAAAATATATAAAATTTGGATTTTTAATTCCTAAAAAATACGCAAAAATGTTAGTATTGAAAATTTTATCTTGTTTATCTGAAATTCGCCGTACAAAATGGCAATTTCATAGGTAAAGACCTATTATAAACAAATAGACCATTGTTTCAGAGTTTCGCAGTCGTACGAGTATTATAGAGTCAACTATTTTTTCATTGTTCCAGGAACATCTAACACCAGCACAAAATGGAAATCGAAAACAGATCAACCACAAAACTTAAAACTATGACTGCCAATTCGCCCATACTGTGACCCGTAGCCAAAATGACAGAGCAAGCCATAGAGATGGAAGTTCGAGAAGATGAGGAGCAAAAGGAGAAGAAAGACCTAAAGCCTGAGCTATCTGCTGGGAAGATCTTCTACAAGCCTGGAGTTATAGAAGAAGAGACAGATGAAACCAGCGCCTACGACAGTTCTATGGCTGAAGCTCCCATGCTGGGAGGATTTGTGCACAGTAGTAGTTTTCTAAGGCCTCCTCAAATACACCCTTCAAGCAGTCTTCATAGAATACCTACGTATAGCAGTTCTATTGGACAGAGTACTGTTTACCGCCTGGATTCTTGCAGGTGGGATTTATTTTATAATTTATCTGTTTTATATCTTTGGAAAACTGAAACTATGGAATCGGAATATGAAACTGAACAACTTTCCTATATGGAACATAGGTTGAAATAAAATTTTCTTTTTGCTTTTCGCTGCCGTAGAAACTACATTACGTAAATGCGCATTTTGTTTAGTCACAAACTTTTTTATTTTCCGTCGTGAGAAAGTTGGGACAGTCTTAATCCAGAGTTTTAGTTTTCGGGAGATGATAAGTGGTGTTATGCGTCTAAAGGTGTCTTTTTACTTATGTCAAATTAGAGACATGGTCAAATCCCGGGAGATTGCAAAATTACCAATTCTATTATTATTTCTAACACTAAACCAAATCGAACCTATCATAAAAAACATAACCTAACCTAACTAAACATAATCTAACCTAACTTAACCAACCTTTTCAGATATTTTTTTTATTCACTTAAATAAGTTCGAAATGTCCAAGGACGAATAAGTAGCTACGACTGCTACGCCGTAGAAGATTTGCTACGTGTCTCTCAACATAAAAAAAACATGTTCTTGTTTATTTTTTTTATAAATTTTAACTAGGTAGACAATGGAACTACAATCATCAAAAAAAAGTTTGAGATCGGTGTGAAATGTTGAGATATTTTTTTAATAAGCTAAAATATTTATGTAATATTTTTTATAGAAATCTGAAGTTAATTGAGTCCTATAGAAAAGTCATGAAAAGTCAAAGAGCATTTGACCTAAATAAATAAATAAATTTTAAAATGTTTATATACTCAATTAATACAAAATAACTTACCCACTGGCTCAAACACATACGGAAATCCGTCTGGGCGTAACATCTGCGGTAGCCCGTCACATTTGTGATTTGCAGCTTCCCTGATCTCTGACAGGGTCTGAGGAGTTGGCCAATCGTGAGATGCTGTATTCCCAGAGAGCAGCGTTTACGGGTTCATCTAAGAAGATTCGGTGAACGTAGAATATTCTAAACGGTTTGACAATTCCAACACATAACAGTTGTTTTGGACAAATTTGCCGTCATAGAGCTTTAGAGAAAAAATATTTTGGAGCAAAACATTTTTAATTCAGATTAAGCCTTTTTAGGGTTCCGTAACCAAAGGGTGAAAAACGGGACCATTTTTTATAGAAATCTGAAGTTAATTGAGTCCTATAGAAAAGTCATGAAAAGTCAAAGAGCATTTGACCTAAATAAATAAATAAATTTTAAAATGTTTATATACTCAATTAATACAAAATAACTTACCCACTGGCTCAAACACATACGGAAATCCGTCTGGGCGTAACATCTGCGGTAGCCCGTCACATTTGTGATTTGCAGCTTCCCTGATCTCTGACAGGGTCTGAGGAGTTGGCCAATCGTGAGATGCTGTATTCCCAGAGAGCAGCGTTTACGGGTTCATCTAAGAAGATTCGGTGAACGTAGAATATTCTAAACGGTTTGACAATTCCAACACATAACAGTTGTTTTGGACAAATTTGCCGTCATAGAGCTTTAGAGAAAAAATATTTTGGAGCAAAACATTTTTAATTCAGATTAAGCCTTTTTAGGGTTCCGTAACCAAAGGGTGAAAAACGGGACCCTATTAATATGCCTCCAATGACGGTCTGTCAACGAGCTGTACCTACTCATGAACCGTAATAGTTGAAAATTTCACAGATTATGTATTTCAGTTGCCGCTATAACAACAAATACTAAAAACCGGTCAAGTGCGAGTCGGACTCGCGCACCGAGGGTTCCGATATACCTATATCATATGTAGAAGCTATAAAGTACATTTTTAGGACCGCAAAACTAAATTTGTTTGTAAAGGTTTTTTGCAGATTTCTAAAAAACTGTGCAACTTAGAAAGATCGTTTTATTTTTGCTGTAAAGTTTACATAAACCTCTGTCAACTGTAATTAATTTAGATTTTCCCTTACTCAAACTTCGGAGATAAGGGGGGGGGAATGGTATTTTTTTTGACATTTTTCATCATAACTTGAAAACTAAGAAACTTAAAAAAATACAAAAATATATTTTAAAATGTACAAGTAAAGCCCTTTCATATGATATCCCACTCGACCTAGTAGCGACAATTTGAAATTTTTAGAAAAATTTAGAGAGATCGTTTTATTTTTGCTGTAATATTTACGTAAACATCTATCGACTATAATTAGTTCAGATTTTGCCTTTCAAAAACTTCGGAGATAAGGGGGGGGAATGGTATTTTTTTAGACATTTTCCATTATAACTTGAAAACTAAAAGTTATAAAAAAATAAAAAAATCAATTTTGAAATGGAAAAGTAAAGCCCTTTCATATGATACCCCACTTGATCTAGTTACGACAATTTTAAATTATGCCCCCTATTTAGACGCCCTATATAGTAATAATAATAATATTTTTATATTTCTTTTGTTTTTAATAAAGTTGGGCAATCATATTCTAAAATTATTCCAAATTTCAAGTCGATAGCATGAGTGGTTGCTGAGATATACCGGTGTGACAGACAGAAAGACAGACAGACATAGCGGCACCATAAGGGTTCCTTTTTTTACCATTTTGGCATTGGAACCCTAAAAATGATAAAGAAAAGAAAATTACCTACCAAAAACTTGTTTTTTTAGGCAATTTTTGCTCGATTTTTGTTTTAGCTCTATCGTAAGAACTAGAACACGCGTGAAAATGGGTGTTTACAGTGCATAAGCTATAAAATAATAACAAAATATAAAATCTCGTTAAGTGCGTGTCGGACTCTCAATTTTTTATACACTTCTGCGTAAATGCGCGTCGATAACTAAGACGGTATTTTACCTTAGTGGTACGGAACCCTCGGTGCGCGATTTCAACTAGCACTTGGCCGGTTTTTACATAACGTTGCTATACACATTCTTTAAATTTTCTCATTGTCAGGCATTTTGTTGTAATATCCACAGACCTAGCAAAAAAGCGCTAACGCTTACTATCTATGGTAATATCGTACACACAGACCAACAAAAGACGCGTTTTGAAATTTGCTAATCTAATATACAGGGTGTCCAGAAAGTATAGATAATCCTGTAACCATGGCTAGTCTACGTGATGCTCTATCAAATATCACGGTATGACCCGGGTAAAAGTCTTAAGGCTTTCGAGATATTGCACAATTTATGAATATTCGAAAAAAATACCACCTTGGAAAGGTTTTGTTCCATGCCATTTCTACAAAAAATACACTTACTTACGGTTTTTTTTATTCCTTCTTGAATTGTACCTTTCTTGAATATCACAATTTATGAATATTCGAAAAAAATACCACCTTGGAAAGGTTTTGTTCCATGCCATTTCTACAAAAAATACACTTACGGTTTTTTTTATTCCTTCTTGAATTGTTTCTTTAGAAAATTTAAAAAATATAATTTGTAAAAAAAATTACTCATAAGTTTTTTAAGTCTGACTTTGATCACTAGTAGTTTAAAAAAATGAATTAGCATGAAGTGCCGATTAGCTAGAAAACTAACACGTTTAATGTAGATTCAGATATGGTCTAATTGTTTCGACTTATCTTTTTGGTTTGGTTGCTATTGGAGTTCAATTAAAAAAACCGGCCAAGTGCAAGTCGGACTCGCGCACTGAGGGTTCCGTACCACCACATAAACATAATTGTATTAGTTGAAATTTCAGTAAGTTAGATTAGATTTTTTGAGTCTGTCACGCGCTTAACCAAATTTCATTATTTCTTGTTATTTTATAGCCTATGCACTATAAACATACCAATTTTCTATTTTGTAAGTGTTCCCGTTTTTAAAAAGAACTAAAACAAAAATCGCCTCAGTGACCATCCAACTTGACCCCTCTCTTATATGAATGTTCTTGAAACGGGAGCTCACCACAATTGGTTACCATTAGTTGTGAGAAAAGTTGTAATATTTAATGATTTCAGACTTTTCCCATTATTTGTACTGTGTAGCTATTTCAGATCGTGTAACCATGGCCAGTCTAAATCATGCTCTATCAAATATCATATATGTATATCTATGACCGGTGTAAAAGTATGAAGGTTTTCAAAATATACCAAATTTATGAATATTCGAAAAAAAAAGAAACTGAGATAGTTTTTTGCGTGCCATTTCTACAAATTAACACTCACTTACGGATTGTTTTTTGTTTTTATTTCGTTTAAAACATGTAGAACATTTGTGCTTTTAATTATGGGTAGAATCTCTGACATAACATCTTTAGAGTAATAATAACAAAAGTAAAATATGTTAAAAATTCAAACGTTGTCTTTGACCTGCCATATTAAATTATAAATGTATGGAGCACATGGAGCATGACATACTGATAAACTGGAAAACTACCACTCTTAATGCTGCTTGTTAAGTTTAATTAGAAAATGAGCCATTTGCCGTTGCAACATAAAAATTCAATAGTTTTAGAATTGGTGTCCAATTGCATGTTTAAAAGAAAAGGGACAAAAAAAGGAGCTCTTTGTGAGGAAAAGAGACGAAAACACAGAACCTACTCCTTTTTGAAGGCGGTTAAAATCTAGTTTTACCTAGTTAATAATTAAGAATTATTTTTCATTTTCTTCTATTGCTTTTATGAAACTGTAAATTTTAATCAGGTTTTAAATTAAATTAGTATATTTTTTTATCTTTACTGTTAAAATGGAAAATAAGAAATTAAAAATTACAAAAGGTGTTCAAATTGCCTACACCCAGCCCTGTTACAAGCACATAAATAAATAAACTTACTTACTTACTTTCGCTGGCTCAGGGACCCAAATAAAAATAAATAAATAAATAAAAATTATAAGTAAATAATTACGTTCAGATTCAGATTCAGATTCAGATAATTTTATTCAATGTAGATTCTTTACAGAATACTTATTGAATGTCATGCAGAATACAATGCAAATAGAGCGAGTCTACGCCGTTTCGGATCGTGCTATGGCAGCGTAAAAGAAACGGCAAGAAACCACTGCAGCACGGCCTACTTTAAGAGTCGGCTTTTTACAATGTGTTTCTTGTGTTTCGCTGGAATATCAGAGCACCATACCTCTTTGTCATTCATATAGTCATCCAATCTATAGTAAGCTTTTTTACATAACGTTTGCTTTACACATTCTTTAAACTTTCTCTCAGGTAATTGCACTATATTGTCAGGTATTTTGTTGTAGTATCGTATACAAAGACCAACGAAAGATGTGTTGACTTTACTTAATCTAGTATATGGTTGATCAATTTTATGCTTATTTCTAGTATTAAAATTATGCCTGTCACAAATTTTAGGTAATTGATGAATGTTCTTTCTAGCATACATTATATTTTCATAGATATACTGGCATGGCACTGTCATAATGTTGATTTCCTTGAACAGTTCTCTCAGGGAATCACGAGTCTTCAGGCAATAAATTGCTCTTATAGCCCTCTTTTGTAAAACGAATATTGAATGTATATCAGCTGCTCGGCCCCAAAGCAGTATGCCATAAGACATAATGCTATGGAAGTAGCTAAAGTAAACCAGCCTTGCAGTAGCTACATCAGTAAGTTGTCTGATTTTTCTAACAGCATATGCAGCCGAGCTCAATCGACCAGAAAGAGCCGTTATATGAGGGCCCCATTGAAGTTTAGAGTCTAGTGTTAACCCTAAGAAAACTGTACTATTTACAAAATCTAATGGTTCATTATTCAATACTATGTTATGTGTGTGTTTTCTTTGCGATTCTTGCGAATTTTGACATGGAGCTTTAGAGGTTAACATAAAATGTTTAAATTGTAAAACTATTGGATTTTTTCATGTTATATGACAGATCAAAGGCAGCGTTTTTTTTTTTACAATCATTCTACTTTTTGTATTATTACTCTAAAGATGTTACATTAGAGATTCTACCCTTAATTAAACGCACAGATGTTCTACATGTTCTAAACGAAATAAAAACAATCCATAAATAAGTGTTAATTTGTAGAAATGGCACGCAAAAAACCATCTCAAAGTATTTTTTTTTCGAATCTTCATAAATATTGCGATATTTTGAAAACCTTAATACCTACTTTGATTCCGATCATAGTGTGATATTTGATAGAGCATGATGTAGACTGGCCATGGTTACACGATCTGAAATGGCTAGTTTTTTAATTGAACTCCAATAGCAACCAAACCAATAAGATAAGTTGAATCAATTATACCATTTCTGAATCTCCATTATAAGTAGTAGTTTTCTAGCTAATCGGCACTTCATGCTCCATATTTTTTTTAAACTACGAGTGGTCATGGTCAAAGTCAGACTTACACAAGAAAATTCAGATTTTTTTTTTACAAATTCTTTTATCTTAAATTTTCTAAAGAAGTTTCATCAAAGATTCTACTCTAGAATAAAGGTACAGATATGACAAGGTGGTATTTTTTTCGAATATTCATGAATTTTGCAATATCTCGAAAGCCTTAAGACTTTTACTCGAGTCATACCGTGATATTTGATAGAGCATCACGTATACTAGCCATGGTTACAGGATTATCCATGACTTTCTGGACACCCTGTACATATATGGTTGATCAAGTTTGTACTTATTTCTATGAATAAATTTTTAGGTAATTGATGAATGTTCTTCGTAGCATACATAATACTTTCATAAATATATTCGCATGGCACTGTCATTATCTTAATATCCTTAAACAATTCTCTTAGGGAGTCACGACTCCTAAGACAATAAATAAATTGCTCTTATAACCCTTTTCTGTACAATAAATATTAAATAGATATCGGTTGCCCGGCCTCAAACGTAAGTTTGCTTCGGTAAAGTTGCTTGTTTTTACTAGTAGAATCACTGGGCTGCGCGAGAGAAACGAATGAAAATTCATGCTGTATTTATTTATCTTTGATATCGTCAAATCACTACAGCAATCAAAACATCGCGTCGCCGACATGCGGAATTTAATTGTAGATTTTAACAGTAAACATAGGTGACATATTTATTAAGGCGCTTATAGAAAACGGATCCTATCTCATTACGAACGTTCCTTGACAAACGAATATCTTATCTTGTGTAAAGATAAATACTTAACTTATCTTAACTTTTGTAAAAGAATTATTCACATTGTTATTCCGTATGTCCATTCATAGGAACGTACTTAATTTTTTTGATTAAATTTGCAACGCGGAACATAGTCTTGAATGGTATAGTAGAAAAGTGTAAAAAAATACTTAACCGATTTTTTTTTAATGCTATGTAGAGAAAAGCGTTGGGTATGTTTATGTATAAACGTGTTCAAATGAAGTTTGTGCAAGGAAAGTGTTAAGAAGTGCGTGAAAATGCGCCGAAGGCGTAAATAATAGTGATGCGATAAGAACTAATTATCTGTGCTGTCCAAGTTTGCTCCAGTTTTGTTGACAAGGTTATAAACGGTCTTCGGTGATAAGGTACGTCTGTCTTTCTAGTCCAAATGAAGCCTGACATACATGATTTTATTAAGTTCGTAGGAATTGTTCTGGCGCATAAATTCAACATTTTTGTTTATTGTAGTAAGACTTTTGGATCTTTTTGCGTTTTAGACAAAATAATTATAAATCGGGAGGTATACAAGGTGTTAAAGAAGGAACGATGATCCTTCTATTTGGTGATTTAGATCACCATTTTTTATAGATTGTATAAAAAATAAAAAATATTGTTATCCTTTGAAAAAGTCGTTTTAGCTCAAAAAGCAGTAAAGCGCCAGGGAGCCAATTCTTGAATATCACCGGGTGATAAAATATCACTCCAAAAATTCAAGATCACAGATTTTTCTTTTCATAAGTGAAGATTGATATTCGTAAAATATGAAGCAGTCCTTGATTGTTTATTTTCATGTATTCCGATTTACCTCTCAACAGTTTATCAGGGCAAATGTGAATTCTTAAAGTAGGTATCATAAGTGATATTTTATCACCTGGTGATTTTCAAGAATTGAGTCCCTGGAAGGTTAATTGGGTTGGTACTATTCTTTGCCGGCACCACCCGTGGGTGTCGTAAGAGGCAACTAAGGGTTATAAACTGGAGGATGGGCAGTAGCATCCTCCTTTGTATCTTACATCTTACTTACCGCGGTCCATGGTGCCAGCCGTAACGCTAACAAGCGAGGTGAGGTGACTATGGTACTTCCCCTCTACATTTTTATAGCAAAAGCTAGAATTCTTGAGGGAGCTCCTTGTCCTGTAGTGGAAGTTTCATAGGATGTTGATGAAGGTTAATTACCTCTAGGATCAGCTGATGATACACACAGAGACGTTTTTAGGGTTCCGTACCTCAAAAGAAAAAAACGGAACCCTTATAGGATCACTTTGTTGTCCGTCTGTCTGTCTGTCTGTCTGTCAAGACCCTTTATCTCACGAACGGGTAAAGGTATCAGGTTGAAATTAATATCATATATTAGGATCCATGAACCACACAAGATCTGAAAATTTAAATTTTTTACAACGACGCAATCAAAAGATATGGCATTTTATGTCCTCATCTCCATACATTTATTCAAAAATGAAAAACCTACAGGGTACTTCCCGTTGACCTAAAATTATGAAATTTGGCAAGAAGCTAGGTCTCACAGTACAAATAATGGGAAAAGTCTGAAATCATTAAATATTACAACTTTTCTCACAACTAATAGTAACCAATTGTGGTGAGCTCCTGTTTCAAGAAAATTCATATAAGAGAGGGGTCAAGTTGGATGGTTGATGAGGCGATTTTTGTTTTAGTTCTATTTAAAAACGGGAACACTTACAAACTTGAAAATTGGTATGTTTATAGTGCATAGGCTATGAAATAACAACAAATAATAAAATTTGGTCAAGCGCGTGTCGGACACAAAAAGTCTAGCACATTAACTTACTGAAATTTCAACTAATACAATTATGTTTATGTGGTGGTACGGAACCCTATGTGCGCGAGTCCGACTCGCACTTGGCCAGTTTTTTAGGGTTCCGTACCTCAAAAGAAAAAAATGGAACCCTTATAGGATCACTTTGTTGTCCGTCTGTCTGTCTGTCTGTCAAGACCCTTTATCTCACGAACGGGTAAAGGTATCAGGTTGAAATTAATACCACATATTAGGATCCATGAACCACACAAGATCTATGTCCTTATCTCCATACATTTATTCAAAAATGCAAAACCTACAGGGTACTTCCCGTTGACCTAAAATTATGAAATTTGGCAAGAAGCTAGGTCTCACAGTACAAATAATGGGAAAAGTCTGAAATCATTAAATATTACAACTTTTCTCACAACTAATGGTAACCAATTGTGGTGAGCTCCCGTTTCAAGAACATTCATATAAGAGAGGGGTCAAGTTGGATGGTCGCTGAGGCGATTTTTGTTTTAGTTCTATTTAAAAACGGGAACACTGACAAACTTGAAAATTGGTATGTTTATAGTGCATACGCTATAAAATAATAACAAATAATAAAATTTGGTCAAGCGCGTGTCGGACTCAAAAAATCTAGCACATTTACTTACTGAAATTTGAACTTATACAATTATGTTTATGTGGTGGTACGGAACCCTCAGTGCGCGAGTCCGACTCGCACTTGGCCGGTTTTTTTGTTACTAAGTATCCAGTCACTAGCAAGTACCTATCCATTTTTAGGGATCCGTACCTCAAAAGATAAAACGGAACCCTTATAGGATCACTTTGTTGTCCGTCTGTCTGTATGTCTGTCTGTCAAGACCCTTTATCTCACGAACGGGTAGAGGTATCAGGTTGAATTTTATAATGAATGTTAAGGTCCGTGGACTACACAAGATCTGAAAATTTCTATTTTTTACAACGACGCAATCAAAAGATATGGCTTTTTATGTGCTCATCTCCATACATTTATGCAAAAACGCAAAACCTACAGGGTACTTCCCGTTGACCTAAAATTATGAAATTTGGCAAGAAGCTAGGTCTCACAGTACAAATAAAGGGAAAAGTCTGAAATCATTAAATATTACAACTTTACTCACAACTAAGAGTAACCAATTGTGGTGAGCTCCCGTTTTAAGAACATTCATATGAGAGAGGGGTCAAGTTGGATGGTCGCGGAGGCGATTTTTGTTTTAGTTCTATTTTACAAACGAGAACACTTACAAACTTGAAAATTGGTATGTTTATAGTTCATAAACTATAAAATAACAACAAATAATAAAATTTGGTCAAGCGCGTGTCAGACTCAAAAAATCTAGCCCATTAACTTACTGAAATTTCAACTAATACCATTATGATTATGTGGTGGTACGGAACCCTCAGTGCGCGAGTCCGACTCGCACTTGGCTGGTTTTTTTTAATATACAACGTATTAACAGATTAAGCGGAACTGAGAAAATAGTTTTTTTATAGTTTGTGCAGAATCGAGAGTAGAATCAATTTCACGGGTTTTTGATAGGGGTATGTTTTTTTTTTATCTTAGATTTTTGCCGCTTCTATTCTAAATATTTCTATGGATACGCGCGCTGGCGGCCGGCGCCGCGTGGTTTATGAGCGGTGAGGAGGGGAGGGAAGTGGGCGTGGCGTGCGTGGAGTGCGTGGACTAGAACAACGATGAAACTAGAACAATAATGAAACTTTAAAATAACAATATCTAGAAAAAGAAAATCGTTTTTTTTTTTAATTTACGAGATTGGATTTATTTTAATAAAAATCAGTTGGGGTGTATGAGGGTTTCGCTTATTCCATTAACACGTTATGTATATAACTGCAATTATTATGAAAACACTAAATGAAAACTCTCAAACAATATGATTCAAACAACTGCAATGTAGTTCTAAGGAAAATCAAATTTCATGATCACCCAAAATAATAAAAAGTATTTTTATGTATTTTTTTTTACAAGGATCATCGTACTTTTTTCACACCCTGTATAAACTTATTTGTTAATTTCAAAAACTCATAATGACAACAAATAATTAAAAGGTTATTGCATCTTCAGAAATATAACCAAGTTTTACACAATTCTAACCTCCCGACGCATAATGTCACGTTCGCAAAATGTCACTTTCTCAAATTGTCACGTTCGCAAAATGTCACGTTCGCAAAATGTCACGTTCGCAGAATGTCACGATCGCAAAATGTCACGTTCGCTAATGGACCAAGGTAGGTCTTAGGGCTCCCGCACACGACCGAGAATCGGTGGGCGATTATCGGCCAGGACAAGGACGGAAGATTCAGGTGATAACAGGTCAGAGCGGGATGCCGACAAAAAAATCGGTCGTGTGCGGGATCCCTAAGGCTTCCCGCACACGACCGAGAATCGGTGACCGATTTTTTGTCGGCATCCCGCTCTGACGTGTTATCACCTGAATCTTCCGTCCTTGTCCTGGGCGATAATCGGCCACCGATTCTCGGTCGTGTGCGGGAGCCCTTAGAATTGTGTAAATCTAGTAATTATTATTAGTTCGAGTGAATCCCATTACGTCCCATATGCCTACGCACCATTTTGGAGCGTAATAAGATTTGAATATTTTATTTTTATTACCAATATGTCCCACTTAGTTTTTTGTAATGTTTTATGAGTGAGTGTTTTATGAGTTAACAACAAAAGTTTTTAAAATATTTTTGAATTGAAAAGTTTTTGATGTTTGCAAGATGACAAAGCGCAGCATATACAAAATCGTAGGTAGGTACGCACTCACGGACGAAAAAAAACCAGTATTAGCTGAACCAGCGCTGCGCTACAAACTAAACCAGAGATCCGCTCAAAGTCAAAGTGTTTCCACTGAAGTGCGGCCGTGTGTACTAAAGGCTTATGTGATAATCGACTTATGGCGACTCTACCTCAAAATGTTTTAATTTAACACTAGCTGGGGTACCCGGTTTCGCTCAGGGAGTTGATATGAGATTATTTGGTAGCTGGAATAAAAGACTAAACTTTCCACAATGTTCCAGAACTTTCACAACATTCGAGATTGTTCTCGATAGATCTTGCTTTAAATACCCCTGTCAATAGGTAGCTCCACTCATACAAAAAAGGCTTCGAATGGTCCACAATGTTCCAGGATAGTCCTCCAGAACATTCCAAAATATTGTGGAATGCTTTTGAATGCTCTCAAATGTTCTGGACTGTTCTAGAAATGTCTAGAGGGTTGAACTTCCAGCCCATATATCTTCACGCCCTTTAGGTAAAATCGAGAACCTTCTTCATGGACTGGAGATACAGGGCTACCACACCATATTACTCCTTTGATCGTTCCGGGACTCATTTCCGACTTTTAGCGGCACGCACATTGTACACTTTCTTTTATAATATATATTGATTATTAACTAAGAAGAAAGAACTTAAGTTATAACTTGTCGGGTTTTCAGAATAGTTAATGTATTAAAGTACAGAAAATCCAATAAGTTGACAATATAGTTTAATTATTTATTTATTTAGGCAAACCAACAGCATAACATGGATACATTAAATGGATACATTAAAATAGGTAAGGGTAGAATATGTATGCCAATTATAGGTGTGCACAGCATTGACCATATTCGGCAACAGTATTATAATTAAATTTAATCAATCAACAGTAGTTAAAATAAAGTTATTTAAACAAGACAACTTCTAAATTGGAATTTTAGGGATAATTTATAAACAATTTTACTATAATTTAACAGTAATAGGGTTTTCTAGATACCATGACATAAATATCACATTAAAGAAACATTGGATAAATACATATAAAACATATATAAGAGAAATAGAGAAACATTCAGGACATATGTTTTAGCAATTTGTTTTTGAAAACAGTAAGAGAGTCACCAAATTATGTTTACAATGTCAATATTTAAATTATTACTTCAAAAAATTGAGAAAATTTTGTTTCCGAATGTACTAAAATTTCTGTAAAAAAAAGCGATGGGACGTATCGGGACTACAAAATTGCAATATGTCATTACGCACCAACTTGGTGCGTAGGTATTGGGAAGTATCGGGATTCACTCGTTAGTTCAGTTCGAGGAACTGTTCGTGAATCATAGATAACTTATATGCCTATCCTAATCTATTTTTTATGATAAAGATATTTGAATGAATATTTGTTGAATTTTAAATTTAAACATATTTTCATCAATCTTTCGCAATTTATCTGCTTTAACCAAAAAACTAGCTACATTAAGTATTTACGTAAAAACGACTATTCGCTTAATAGATTGTTGAACTTTATTGTTACAAAAAAGGGTCAGGTTTTAATCACCTAAAGCCAGCGAGACTAAAATTCAGTCCAATTTCAGAAATAATAAGCACTATACTACTATTTTATATGTTTCTGATAGTTTCATGGATAGTTTTATTTCAGGGACTCAATTCTTAAAAATCACCGGGTGAAAAAATATCATTTTTGAGACTTTAAAAATTCTCATTTACCCTGATAAACTGTTGGAAGATAAATCAGAATACTTGAAAATTAACAATCAAAGACTACTTTATATTTTACGAAAATCAATCTTAACTTTTGAAAAGAAAAATCTGTGATTTTGAATTTTTGAGTGATATTTTATCACCCAGTGATATTCAAGAATTATGTTTATTTTGTTCCGGGTCTTAGCGCGATAATAGTTATTAGGCATTAGGTAATTTATTTTGCCTAATAACTATTATCGCGCTAAGACCCGGAACAAAATAAACATGATTGAAAAGTGCGAAAGTCTAAAACAAACCATATTCAAGAATTGGTCTCCAGAGCCGTATTCTATAGGGTCCTACAGAATTAGTGAACATAATTTTAGTATGTTATTCAGACCATGAAACTCAACAAGTTTCCCCAAGGAATACAGGTCTAAATACGAAAATCAATTTTGGACCTCCCATAAAAAACTGCATCAGCTGATAGCTAATTTTGTATGGGAGGTCAAATTTTGTATTTGGTATTTTGTTTTTTTTTTTTTTTTTGTTTTTTTTTTTTTCCTTGGGGAAAGTTGCTCAGTTTCATAGTTTGAGTAACATACTTACTAAAATTATGTTGACTATTTATGTAGGACCTTAATTATACAACGTGTTAACGGAATAAGCGAACCTGTAATAATAGTTTGTTCAGAATCGAGAGTACGAGTAGAATCAATTTCACAGGTTTTTAATAGAGGTAATTTTTTTTATTATTTAAATTTTTGCCGCTTCCATTCTAAATATTTCTGTGGAATACTGTGTATACGCGCGCTGGCGGTGGCGCCGCGCGGTTCATGAACAGTGAGGAGGGGAGGGAAGTGGGCGTGGCGTGCGCGGAGTGCGCGGACTAGAACAACGAAGAAACTAGAACAATGATGAAACTTTAAAATAAGAATATCTAGATGAAACAAACTTTCTTTAAGATTTTTTTTACGGGAATGGATTTTATTTAATGATAAAATCTTTTGGGTGTATGAGGGTTTTGCTTATTCCATTAACACTCTGTATACAGCGTGTAACGGAAAGGTGTGATAACGCTGAAGGGTGTGAATCTGCCCATGAAACTGAACAACTTTTCCTAAGGAACATAGGTCGAAATACGAAAAACTTAATTTGACCCCCCATACTAAAGACCCCCCTTTCTAAATGCGCTATCAGCTGATGCAGTTTCTATGGGAAGTCAAAAATTTATTTTGTTCTATGGCCTTTGTTCCTTGGAAAAAGTTGTTCAGTTTCATGGGCAGATGAATCGTTTTCAGCGGATTCATATATGGAAACCCGGTGACATGGAGTTTCAACAACCACAGCTCGCCCAAAGAGAGTTAATTAAAAGCCCATAGTTTTTTATGGGATAAATTGACACTTTTCGTTAGGCAAATCGAATAATTCGTCATTTACAAACGGAAGGAAAATTGTAAGGCAGATTGTAAATATCCCAACTCCTCCCACTTGATCGCATCCAAAAGAGGGCAGACCGAATTGTCGATGATCCGATGCTCACCGACGACGGTATGGAGCCACTAAGTCTACGGAGAGACGTTACTTCCTTGTGTGTCCTGTACCGTCTGTACAATGGGGAATGTTCTGAGGAACTGTTTAGTCTGGTGCCTGCGGCACAGTTCCACCACCGCACCACACGCCGCAGGGAGAAATTCCATTCGCATAATTTGGACCCCTGGCGTTGCAATACATCGCGGTTTGCGCGATCATTTCTTTTGCGCACATGTAGGATGTGGAATGAACTTCCCCCTGTGGTTTTCCCTAGTAGTTACGATATGGAGGCTTTCAAAAAGCGGGTTATCAAATTCTTAAAAGGCCGGCAACGCACTAGCATCGCCTCTTCTGGTGTTGCAAGTGTCCATGGGCGGCAGTGACACTTTCCATCAGGTGAGCTGTCTGCTCGTTTGTCTGTTTTGACATAAAAAAAAACCGGCCAAGTGCGAGTCGGACTCGCGCACTGAGGGTTCCGTACCACCACATAAACATAATTGTATTAGTCGAAATTTCAGTAAGTTAATATGCTAGATTTTTTGAGTCCGACACGCGCTTGACCAAATTTTATTATTTGTTGTTATTTTATAGCTTATGCACTATAAACATACCAATTTTCAAGTTTGTAAGTGTTCCCGTTTTTAAATAGAACTAAAACAAAAATCGCCTCAGCGACCATCCAACTTGACTCCTCTCTTATATGAATGTTTTTGAAACGGGAGCTCACCACAATTGGTTACCATAAGTTGTGAGAAAAGTTGTAATATTTAATGATTTCAGACTTTTCCCATTATTTGTACTGTGAGACCTAGCTTCTTGCCAAATTTCATAATTTTAGGTCAACGGGAAGTACCCTGTAGGTTTGGCATTTTTGAATAAATGTATGGAGATAAGGACATAAAATGCCATATCTTTTGATTGCGTCGTTGTAAAAAATTTATATTTTTAGATCTTGTGTGGTTCATGGATCCTAATATGTGGTATTAATTTCAATCTGATACCTTTACCCGTTCGTGAGATTCTTGACAGACAGCCAGACAGACAGACAGACAGACAGACAGACAGACAGACAGACAGACGGACAGACGGACAACAAAGTGATCCTATAAGGGTTCCGTTTTTTTCTTTTGAGGTACGGAACCCTAAAAATGGGTTTAGATTACGCATATTAGGTTCTATTATGTTATCATATCATATCATGGTTAGGACCACAACCAACAGCTAACTTCAAATTCCTTGACCACAACACAATCCCCAGTATTTAATTACACGCTGTCTTGTAAAACGCCGAGGCATTGTGTAAAATGACGAATTAAAAATTTCTAGGAAATTTGTAAGATGCCAAGGTATTTTGTAAAACGGCGAATTATGCGATTTGCCTGCGACATACACACCGTGAATTATCCGCTCGTTTCCCGTAGTAGCATTAGTTTCGCTCCAGAAGCCCAGTGATTCTACTCATGAAAACAAGCCACTTTAGAAGAATAGTTTTTACTCAAAAAACAATTTTTCGTTTCTCCATACTAAACATTGAGTAGGTAGGTATTATTCCTATCCTATACTATTAAACGAGCAATATTTGTATATATATATATATATGTATTTGTAATCGGTTTCTCGAAAACGGCTCTAACGATTTCGATGAAATTTAGTATACAGGGATTTTGGGGGGCAAAAATCGATCTAGCTAGGCCTCATGTCTGGAATAATTCGTTATCATCGTCTTTTTTATAATTTCTTAGCGCGTTTTAGTGCGTTAAGAAACTTACAGCGCCATCTGTTGTTGAGTAGCATAGGTTGCTCACCCGATGATATTTTAATCATACAGAGCATAGCTCGGTCGCCCAGGTACTCGAAAATAATTGCAGTACCGGCCACACTAGCATGGTGGACTATCACAACAAAAAGTCGGCCGCATGCTGTGCCTCTCATAGTACAATAATTTTATAATTCCTTTTTTGAAAGTTGATATATGACATGTTTGACGTCATACGTCGAACGTTATTGTTAATTTCGTCGTAGTTCATAAGGGCCCGTTAGCTCAGCGGTAAGAGCACCCATCTCACTGCATTGCGCAGGAGGAGGAGGTCGGAGGTTCAAATCCTTCACGGGTTGAAGTACTTTTTTAGTTTTTTTTTGTTATGAACATTTGTTTTATTTTCTGTTTTTTTCTCAAAAAAAAGTGTTATGTTACATAATAATAGATATCAGTATCAGACCGATCAGTCTGTCCGTCACGTTTTACCTGTCTAGCTAAATGATTCATCCGTTTGACATCATATTTTTACTTTAAGAGTTCTGGGAGAATTCATTGAAGGATTCTGAATGTTTTTTCCTGGTTCTCATTTTGAGGGTAGCTGTCATACAACAAAAATGAATAATCGCAATTTGCTCAAAAACTACTGTATTAATTTTGATGAAACTTTGCACGGCCTAGAGTCTCCCTGCAAGATATCTTTTGGCAATATGCATTGGTTTATGACAATTCATATAAAGGGTGTTCCAGTTCAACAAAAAATTTATACAAGGGATGAAGGGATGAAATCGGTTGATGGGAGTTTATTTTAATGTTCAACAATATGAATTCTGCATTGGTTATTTGCCTGACTGCATATTTCATTTCATATTTTTTTGGAAAAACCTAAATATAAGTTTATGTTTCCCTACTATTTGTATGGCATTACAAACTTAAGTTTGCAGTTGATATTTTTTACTCGCATGTCGCATTAGACAACAAGTACAGTACCATTTATTTTAAGGCAGTTAAAGTACTTATAAATAAACCATAACCTCTTCATAAAGTTTGTAAAAATACTTTTCAATACATTTGCTCGAAAAACGTACTTACAAGGACGTGAACATTGCTCGTAAGTAAAAAAAGTATTATACCAAGGAGTTTTTACACTCTGATCATAAAATTATTTTGTAAAAATACTACAGTGGTGACTTTTTACTTGGCTGACGACTGCCTACCTATATTTAAAATAAAATGGAGAGTACCAGGAGAACATAAATTGACAAGAGGCTGACAGTACCCATGGTTGGTTCCTTTACCAAGTGTATTACTTATACCTGTTTTCTCACAAATGTATTGAAAAACGTCGTAAGATACACGTCCGTAAGGGTTATGACAAACTCGTGCCGATGGTAAACCCTCGACTTCGTCTCGGGCTTACAAAACTTCGACTCGTTTGTAATAACCCTACTTACGGAACTTGTATCTTAAACTACTATTGAAGTGCTCGAGGCAAAATGGCAAGCTCTCTTTCAAACCAGGCCTGCAATATGGCTACTACCGGTAATTTAGAACTCCGCTGATGACCTAACGACCACCAAGATCTGCTTGAATCCTCGAAGGTGACTTGGATACACATATAGGATTTTTTTGGGTATAAGCTCATTCCATCGTCGATTTCATCTCTGCTCTCAGATCGAAAAAATATCCTTCCCTGCTGCTGGTTATCTAGAAACTCACATGATGCTGGCTGTACGAATTTCAATTCATCGAATATAACACCAATTGCACCACTATACAGCGTGATTATGAAATGTCTGACTATACTTGAGTATGGTACCTAGGACATTAAACTGAACAACTTTTGTCAAGAAACATAGGTTGAAAAATGAATTTTTTTTTGTCGTCCCATACAAATTCCAGTATTGACGAAGGATTGAAGGTTTACATGGGGAAACCAACAATTTTTTCATTTTTCAACCTATGTTTCTTGGAGAAAGTTGTTCAGTTTCATGTACTAAGTACCATACTTAAGGATAGTCAGGCATTTCATAATCACGCTAGAAGCGCTCGTGGCCCAGTAGTGGTAGAACGTGGGTCTTTCGCGGTAGTTTGAGACTGTCTCTTTTCTCGTGGTGCTTCTCGTCTGGCATATTAGCTCGACAGTTAGTGTGCTATAGGTGCTAGGCCCTAGTAGTTGTTCTTTCTGTCTGATCAATAAAGTTTAGCAATGTTAGCCTTGGGAACAACCTGGATGGGTGACCGCTAGTGGTAAAACTACTTGAGTGTTTTCCGTGCTTCCGTGTTTTTGTAGGGGGTAGGGCTTTTGTGCAAAGTCCGTCTGGAGAAGTACCACCCCCTTACCTTTTTCTGCCGCAAAACAGCAGTGTTTGCACTGCTGTTTTTCGGTTTGAAGGGTAAGGGAGCCATCTTAGTTCTCAGGGTGGGTAACGCGCTTTGCTGTCTAATTAGTGTCTAATCATTTCACTAATAAGACAGTGGGTTTTATGGGCGGTGGTGACCACTTTCCACCAGGTGGCCCACGTGCTCGTTTACCCACTTGTAAGATAAAAAAAAAGCCAGTTAATCCGTTGTTCTCCAGCTACTGTCACTGATAGTGGTCGTTGAGCCCAGTTAGAGGTCATTAAGCCGCTAGAAAACTCTGACTGTCTGGACCACTAATCTGACAAAGCCGATGGAGTCGAGTTTGCGCCCACTGGGATGGAGGTCAGATGGCAGTCGCTCTAACAAACCAATACCCTCGTCAAATCCTCTGGGTTAGTAAGTTGACTCCATCCATTGATTGAGTTGATTAGGTTGGCTGACCATGAGAGCTACTGTGAGCTAAAAAAAAATTCCCACCAATTGTATTGCTCCATTTTCGAGCTTAGCTTAAGGCTTCCCGCACACGACCGAAAATCGGTGACCGATTTTTTGTCGGCATCTCGCTCTGACGTGTTATCACCTGAATCTTCCCTCCTTGTCCTGACCGATAATCGCCCACCGATTCTCGGTCGTGAAGTACGGTCAACCGCACATAAGTTAAATCTTTTTCAACTCTATTACCACGCCATAAGGTCCAAAACTGTTTCTACTAGTGTGCTGTTGAGTGTTATTGGTTGGAATTTTTCCAGCTAACAGGTTAGCTAGTTGGCTTAGGGTACATCTCGCCCCCTCAAAAACTGTGATTCTGCCCATGAAACTCAACAATACTCCCTAAGGAACATAAGTCGAAAAACATAAAAAAAAATTGACGTCCTATACAAGATTCTGCCCATGAAACTCAACAATACTCCCTAAGGAACATAAGTCGAAAAACATAAAAAAAAATTGACGTCCTATACAAGATTCTGCCCATGAAACTCAACAATACTCGTACTCCATAAGGAACATAAGTCGAAAAACATAAAAAAAAAATTGACGTCCTATACAAGATTCTGCCCATGAAACTCAACAATACTCCCTAAGGAACATAAGTCGAAAAACATAAAAAAAAATTTGACGTCCTATACAAATTGCGCTATTTGATTTAGTTTCTATGGAAGGTCACTTTTTTTCATATTTCGACCTATGTTCGTTAGGAAAAGATGTTCAGTTTTATGGGCACATTCACATCCTTCAAGGTAGGTATGCCGTTTTTGTTACATCTTATAATGTAGCACCAAATCAAGGTCACCGAAACTCATATTCACTTTAACATCTAATCCTTATAATCTAGTTGAATCCGACGAAAAATCTGCAAACAAAGGTGGACGTCAGGCTAATCTTGATAAATCACTATCCCAGATGCCTTTCCATGGCGAATCCACTTTCTACTCGTAGGCAGATAGTGTTAGGTAGTTAAGCCTCAAAATCTTACAGAGATTATAACAGGCTCATTTTTAATATGTCATCTCATTCTTCTAACCATTAAATTGATCAACATTCCTGAAGAAATAAGAAAAATCCCATCCAAGAGGAAGTTAAAAGGCTTGCTCTTGACCTCGATCTAGTCTGAGGACAAAGATGAGGTCGATGATGGAGCGGACTTGCCCAGAAGAAGCCAATTATTCACTCGCGACTTGAATAGATTCGAGTTTCATGAACTCGGGAACAAAGATGCAGGCGCATTGCGCACCGCCTATATCTACTGGGTGTTAAGTAAATTGCGCAAAAGGTGGAAGCGGTGGAAGCTAAGGACATGAAACTAAACAACTTATGTTTTACGACTTTTAAAAATTCGCGAAAAGAAATTTGGGTTCTTCATACAAATCGATCAGCTGTCCGAACCAGTTTGTATGAAAAAGCAAATTTGTTTTTGCCAATTTAGGTCGAAGAACAAAAGTTGTTCAGTTTTATGTTCAGAGCTTTCACGAGGTTTTGCGAAAATTACTTAACATCCTGTAGACATAGGCGGTGCGCAAGAGCAAGCCCATAAAAACAGTGTCGACGACGGAGGTTGCCTGCTAGCCTGATGTTGGCAGGCTTCAGTAAATACGAGTATGTGTATATTTTCTCTATTTGAAAAGTGCTTGTAAATACTGTGTGTTTTTAATGTTTTAATTATATTTTATTAATCTGAGGAGCTTTCTTCTAATTTCGCACCAACCAGCGCATAAATCGATAATAAACAGCATGGGGGTTTAAAGGAAGGAAAGCTGATTTACTTTCTACGAAAGGTATACCCATAGAATACTGTATGTGTATACCCATAAAGAGTCGTTTAATCCTCGCTAAATAATAAATCCTTGACCTCTATGAGGCGATTATTTTATGTGTACTATATAGTAAGCAAACGTAGGAAAAATTGTCATTGTTATTGGTGCAATAGTCATATTCAGCATTCGTCACCACTTTAGCAACGATAACGTCACATTTTGTTGACTTTTCGACCGTGTATAAACTGATGAATCTTATCACGTAAAAACCATCTCCGAACCCATAATTTTTAGTCCGCCCCGGTTTATCCCCGCCTACAATACCTCATGAAATTTTTAGAACTTGTTTTTTCTCTTTTCAGTTCAAATTTTACTACACAGTTGTTTAAAAATACGTTTTTATTTAGTACTTTTCAGTTTTTGAAAGACTTAATTTTTTTTATACCCTTTGACACTCCTACAATGAATACAAATCTAACGACACCTCACATGTTGAAATCTATCAAGCCGTTTAGGCTGCAGAGTGCGACAATGAAATCGACATGCACACATAGGTACATACTTACACTCGAAAAACATAACCCTCCTTTGGGGCAGTCGGGTAAAAAGACACGTTTTTAGGGTTCTGAACCAAGATGGTAAAAACGGAACCCTTATGGTGCGACTTCGTCTGTCTGCGTCGGTCTGTCTGTGACACCTGTTTATCTCAGCGCTATCGACTTTTTTGTTTCATTGCTCTAGCTATACTAATATAGTTTCGGAGAAAAATAATTTTAAAAAATTATGTCATCGAATGACATTTTTGACATTATCTCGTGAACGGTTCAAGGAAGGGGGCTGAAAATTGGACTTGTGTCTAATAATAAGGTGGCGATTAATCGACACTAATAAATTCAAACAATCCTCTCAGGGGCCACTTCGCCTTCCATAGCCTGCTAGACCCTTTGGAATGGTTTTAGAAAATGTTTGCCCAACTATATATATACCTATGTATATTGCAAATGAAAAAATAAAAAAGTATAATCAAATCACTGCACACGCTGAACACGCGTCAAAATTATCCCTATCCGTTCTATCTGGCAGGAACTAAAGAGCCAGTCCACTCCAGACGCGCTGCAAGTGTGTGATTGCTGTACAGCAATTGCAATTACAGTAGGTACAGTCACGAGCACATCAAGCTTGACACATTGGACTTTGTACCATTCTTATTTCATTAGATGTACGGGTTAGAGTCGCGCTGCGAGTGTCAAGCTTGACCTGTCGTTGACTGTACATTTTTATTTTATTTTTGACAAAAACATGTTACCATTCGGGGATATTTGAGTTCACTTTAGGGCTGCATCAATGTCACGTCGGGTTTTTGAGGTTGGTCTTCGATACAACCCACATAATATGAATGAACGAATGTCATCCAACACATTAGTCCAAATACGTGTACAGCAGGCAGAATTTGATTATTTCTACAACTAGTGGTGTGGTTAACATATATTTTTTATCGTCAATGTGCTTACTCTTGACCTCGATCTAGTCTCGAAGACAGAGATGAGGTCGACGATGGGACGAGCTTCATATGCTGGCTTTAGCTACGTTTAAATTAAAAATAAAATGCACTAATGTCGTGACGATTGCGGCTCTGCAGTATACCGTGAAATTTACAAAACGCCTAAACATTTAGTTCTTAGGTTTTTATGTACTACATGTACGATTTAAATCCATTGCATCCCATAAAGCCAGCTGCTGAACTTATTGAGCTATTACTGGATGTCTCAACTCCTGTGGGTATGCTGTATCCCCTAGCAGGTATCGCACCCCCGGATATCCGCAGAGAAGATGCAAGCTCTGTAGAAAGAACTAAGTGTGACCCAGATACCCGGAACCCTATGCACCACCACGTCTCGGTACCGCACAGACTCAAAAGTCGGCGAAGGTTTATAAAGGTCTTGCCTTCAGGAAGAGATGAAACCTCTAAAATCCGTGTTAGCCTCTGGCAGGAAACTTACCCCAATAAGTATCTGAACAATTGCCCCCTGGACATAATCTGCCCTGGCCGACGTGGAAGTCATGAAACAGACTCCGGAAAGTCGTTCGGAGTAACGAAAACATGTGTAAGTGGGGCTTTGACGCGGATCCTGCTTGTGTGTGTGGCTTCTCTCCGCAAACGATGGCACACCTTTTGGCACGCCCTACGTGCCCGAGGACTTTGACAATGCCACCGATAGTGCTGTCTGTGTGGCAGAGTATAGGTCCAATAAAGTATAAACAGATCACGATAAAATTGACTCGAAAGAAGAAGAAGTTGAACAGATAACTTCCCCCAAGTATTCACATGAATGGGGTCGTCATAAAGACATCGCACTTGTTAGTGTTGCGGCTATGAACGCGGCAATGACCGCATTATCGATACGCAGGAGATTCTGCTACTACCCCTCCTAGCTCTTGTTCGAAATCCCTTAGTTGCCTTTTACGATTCCCACGGAAAGAAATGTGGTGGAGTCATTTTTACCTGCACCATATGGGCGTTAACGTACGGCAGCAAGTGAGAGGCAACAGAATTAGTAATTATTTAAGCTAAACCAGCGCAACCCTGATAAGCCCGCTAAAAAGATAAAACGTTACATACATACATAACATCACGCCTTGTTCCCGTTGGGGTAGGCAGAGACCACAGTTCTCCACCTGCTACGATCTTGACATACTTCCCTTGCTTCCTGAAGCTTCATCAATACTTTCATACATGCTCGTCGGTTTAGGGTACTTTTAACCTGGCCTTTATTCAGAACGTCTTGAATTTGGTCCTGGTACGTTCGCCGAGGCCTTCCCCTTCCAACGTTTCCATTCACTCTCGCCTTGTGGATCTCTTTCGTCAATCTTCCTTCATTCATCCTCTCCACATGACCAAACCATCTTAGCATCCCTTTCTCAATTTTAGTCAATACGTCTTTTTTTTACGCCACAACGTTCTCTTATCACACTATTTCTAATCCTGTCACTCAATTTCACACCAATCATACTCCTCAACGCTCTCATTTCTACTGCATTAATTCTACTTTCATGCTTCTTCTGCCATACCCAGCTTTCACTGCCGTACATCAGTGTTGGTACCAAAACGCCTCTATGAACAACCAGACGAGCCTTGTGAGACACCTTCTGACTTTTCATAAAAGCATGCAGAGCACCATTCACCATGTTTCCAGCATTCACTCTTCTTTCGATATCACTTTCGCACTTTCCATCTCTCGTAAACTTAGAACCCAAATACACAAACTCCTTCACTTGTTCGACTTGTTCACCACCTATTAATATAGTACACTCTGTCATACACTCTTCTCTTTCAAGTACCATTACTTTCGTCTTGCTTACATTTACTTTCATTCCTTTCCTATCAAAAGCCACATTCATCATTGTTACCATCTCCTGTGACTCGTCAGCAGATGACGCAAGTATAACTTGGTCATCAGCGTAGAGAATACGTTTGATGAGTAACTCATTCATTCTCAGTCCACACATACTCTCTTTCAGATCAGTCAAACAATTATCCATGAACAGGTTAAACAGCCAAGGTGAAGCTACACATCCCTGCCTAACACCTTTTTCGATGCTAAACCATTCAGTGTACGCCCCGTTTATTCTGACGCAAGCACTGGAATCCTCATAGAGAGATTTCAGTGCTTGAAACAGATGACCGTTCACCCCATACATAGACAATGCCGACCACAATTCATTCCTCACCACTCGGTCATAGGCCTTTTCCAAATCCACGAACGCGCAGTAGACTTTTTGGTTTTTGGCCAAAAATTTTCAGCTATGCACCGCAAGGAAAAGACCTGATCTGTACATCCCATTCCCTTTCTAAATCCCGCTTGTACATCCCATATTTTTTCGTCAGTATCTTTCATCACTCTTTCAATCAAAACCTTTGCATACAGTTTGCCGACGACACTGAGAAGACTTATCCGGCGGTAATTTTTGCAGTCCTGTTGTGACCCTTTTCCCTTGTACAGCGGCACAATCACAGCCTTGCACCAGTCACCTGGTACTCGGCCGTTCGTCCAACACAGGTTGAAAAGGCGGTACAGCTGACTAGCCACAATGCCTCGCCCAGCCTTCAACATTTCGACCGACACTCTATCATACCCACCTGCTTTACCTGATTTCATACTTTTCATTGCTTTCATGATCTCATCCATACTTATCTCACTTGCATTACTATCATATTCATTCTCATGCATTTCCACGTTGGCTGACTATTATACGTGTACAAGTAACTAAATAATTCTTCATTAAAATAACAATAACAACAACTTCTTAAAGTGGAAAACTAAACATCATATGTCGCCAAAGTGCTGATCATAGGATCACGAATGCAAAATGTCTCCGTGTTTACAAATTATATAAAATAAATAATAAGTCGTGATTGAAGTTGTTCACGGAGGAGTGGCGCAAATGTTACATTTAATAATAACTGAGAAATTATAAGGATAATTTCCGTTACCAACTTCTAATACTCATACTTCTATTTATAGCAGTAATAGCAAGCCCTATCCTATGTACCTTCGTGTTAACCTTCTAATGAGAAAATTTTGGCGATAATTATTTTGAATAAAATATTTTCCTTATTTAGTTTCTTATTTGAAGATTTTATGAATTGTGGTCTAGATACATATCGAAAATCTAAAAAGTATCCTTGAAGCTGTGCGGTGCCGGCCTAAAAAAGAATAGTACCGACCCATCTCTTCCCGTGGGTGTCGTAAGAGGCGACTAAGGGAATTGAAATCCAGAGGATGGGCAGCAGCGTCCTTCTGTGTATTATTTCATCTTACTGCGGGCGCCAACCCGTCTGCCAAGCGTGGCGACTATGGTAAAACCCCCTAAGAATCGATGAATCACAACAATAAGCTCCGGCCCCTAGTCCCCGGCGGCCCCGCTATTCCTGGCTCCGGTAGCGGCCATGGTAACGGTGGGGCAGGGGGTGCGAAGAATCCCCGGCAGATGTCGAGCTACCAACAACGACGACCTCTGGCCCTGGCAACTTATAACACGCGCACATTGCGGACCGACGAGAAGGTTGCAGAACTCGAAGAAGAATTGAGCAGGTTACACTGGGACATCTTAGGTCTATCTGAAGTCCGAAGAGAGGGGGAGGACTCGATAATCCTAAAATCAGGTAACTTGCTCTATTTCCGGGAGGGCGACCAACTGTCCCAGGGAGGTGTCGGGTTTATGGTCCACAAGTCTCTCGTGAACAACGTGGTCATGATCGAGAGTGTGTCGTCGCGGGTAGCGTACCTTATACTCAGAATCACCAAAAGGTATTCGCTGAAAGTCATACAGGTATACGCCCCCACATCGACACACTCTGATGATGAAGTCGAGGCTATGTATGAGGATATATCTAAAGCCATACATACGCCTAAGACCCACTATACCGTTGTCATGGGGGACTTCAACGCGAAATTAGGCAAGCGAGGCGATGGTGAGCTGAGGGTGGGGCAATTTGGTGTTGGATATCGGAATTCCAGAGGCCACATGTTAGCCGACTTTTTGGAGAAAGAAGGACTCTTTATGATGAATTCCTTCTTCAAAAAGTCGGAAAACCGAAAATGGACCTGGATCAGTCCCGATGGTGCTACAAAAAATGAGATTGACTTTATCATGTCGACGAAGAAGCAAATATTCAATGATGTCTCTGTGATCAATGCGGTTAAAACCGGAAGCGATCACCGGTTGGTAAGAGGCACATTGAATATCAACGTAAAGCTGGAAAGAACTCGACTGATGAAGTCTACGCTCCGACCAGTACCCACCAATATCCAAAACCCCGACGGCTTTCAGCTCGAACTGCAAAACCGCTTTGAATGCCTTGGTGAATGCGTAGATGTGGACGACTACAATAACGGGTTCGTGGAAACTGTCCATACAATTGGGTCAAAGTACTTTAGACCCCACCGTACTAAAAGAACCAAAAAGATCTCTGACCATACCCTCAAGCTAATGGAAGAAAGACGCGAAATGGTTCTGCAGTCTCCGGAAGATGCTTCTCAATATCGGCGGCTCAATAAACAGATCTCTAAGTCTCTGACTCGCGACCTTCGGCTATTTAATACTAACCATATTAAAGAAGCGATTGAGCGGAACAAAGGCTCCAAAGTGTTCGCAAGAGATTTGTCTATTGGACAGAGCCAGTTGACGAGGCTGAAGACCGAGGATGGCAGAACCGTATCGTCCAAGCCTGAGCTACTGAGGGAAGTCGAGAAGTTCTATGGACAGTTATACACATCAACCGGCCCACCCGTTAGCAGTCTGGCCAATGATCCAAGAGCTAGACTTACCCGACACCATACCGAAGATATCCCGGACGTCAGCTTGTACGAGATTAGAATGGCTCTCAGACAGCTTAGAAACAACAAGGCACCCGGGCACGATGGAATTACGGCTGAGCTTCTGAAAGCAGGCGGAAGGCCAGTGCTTAAAGCTCTTCAGAAGCTGTTTAATTCTGTCATACTCGAAGGGAAAACGCCACAGGCATGGCACAGAAGTGTGGTGGTACTCTTCTTCAAAAAGGGTGATAAGACCCTGCTGAAGAATTACAGACCCATCTCACTTCTGAGCCATGTCTATAAGCTGTTCTCGAGAGTCATTACGAACCGTCTCGCGCGCAGGCTCGACGACTTCCAGCCTCCCGAACAAGCCGGTTTTCGTAAAGGCTTCAGTACCATAGACCACATACATACGCTACGGCAAGTTATACAGAAGACCGAAGAGTATAACCAGCCACTTTGCCTAGCGTTTGTGGACTATGAGAAGGCCTTCGATTCGATCGAGACGTGGGCCGTGCTACGATCTCTCCAGAGGTGCCAAGTCGACTATCGGTACATTGAAGTGTTGAAGGACCTGTACAAAAACGCCACTATGTCAGTTCGTCTTCAGGACCAGGACTCGAAGCCTATCCAATTGCAGCGAGGAGTGAGACAGGGAGACGTCATATCTCCTAAACTGTTCACCGCTGCATTGGAAGATGTCTTCAAACTCCTGGACTGGAAAGGACTTGGCATCAACATCAATGGCGAGTACATGACCCACCTTCGATTTGCCGACGATATTGTCGTAATGGCTGAGACCCTGGAAGATCTCGGCACGATGCTCAATAACCTCAGTAGAGTTTCACAACAAGTGGGTCTTAAAATGAACATGGATAAGACGAAAATTATGTCTAACACCCTTGTTGTACCCACTCCACTCAAAGTTGGAGACTCTACGCTCGAAGTTGTTGATGAGTACGTATACCTGGGACAAACAGTCCAGCTGGGTAAATCCAACTTAGAGAAAGAGGTTACTCGTCGAATCCGACTCGGATGGGCAGCGTTCGGGAAGCTCCGCAATATCTTCACGTCCAAAATACCGCAGTGTCTCAAGACGAAAGTCTTTGACCAGTGTGTGTTGCCAGTGATGACATATGGCACCGAGACGTGGCCGCTCACGATGGGCCTTATCAGAAAGCTCAAAGTCACCCAAAGGGCGATGGAAAGGGCTATGCTCGGAGTCTCTCTGCGCGATCGAATCAGGAATGAGGAGATCCGCAGAAGAACTAAAGTAACTGACATAGCCCTGAGAATCGCTAAACTGAAGTGGCAGTGGGCAGGGCACATCGCAAGAAGAACCGATGGCCGATGGGGCGTGAGGGTTCTAGAGTGGCGACCACGTACCGGAAGACGAAGCGTTGGCAGGCCCCCCACAAGGTGGACCGACGATCTGGTCAAGGTCGCGGGAAGCCGCTGGATGCGAGCAGCGCAGGACCGGTCGTCATGGAGTTCTTTAGGGGAGGCCTATGTCCAGCAGTGGACGTCTTTCGGCTGATATGATGATCCTTCAAAAAGTCGTAATATAAAAGTTGTCGCATAAGGGTGGCTTTCCACCAGATTTGTGCGAGGTGGCTAAGCTAGAATGGAAAATTCCAAACAATATATTACTCCATTTTCCTAGCTTAGCGCAGCGCAGCTCTAAGCTCCTAAAATGGAGCAATCCTATTGGTTGTAATTTTCCCAGCTGACAGCTTAGCTACTTTGCACAAAACTTTTTTTTTTTTTTACTATGTATGGGCTTACTCTTGACCTCGATCTAGCCTTGAGGACAAAACTGAAAACCCGCCCGCCGGGCCTGGAGAAAACTGGTGGAAAACCACCCTTAAGCCTGCTTAAGCCAGCCTAAAGCCTCCTTGTTAAGCTTTAAAAATGTTTTACATTCAGTCATTTTTATGTAAAGTTTTTAAAATCTGTATAATACAGCTTGCAACGTAAAGGTGTGATAATACTGAAGGGTGTGAATCTGCCCAGGAAAAGTTGATCATTTTCATTTACTAAAGGGATCATTTACCGGCGTGAATGCTTATTATAAATGTGTAAGAAAAGTAGGAAATAAATTACTGCTATTATCATAATGACGTTATACCCAAATACAATCGAAGACATGTTCAACCTTGGAGGGTAAGATCGCGATCTTCAAATTAGAGAGAAGGCACATTAGCGACCAATTAGAGTTTTATCACATTAGTCATGCATTTAATGGGGTGGGCGGGTTTTCAGTTTCAAGTCATACAGGGTGTTTTATTTTATACGAGTATAAATTTTAAACTCTCAAACACACACGGAACGTACTAGATTGTACTTCGGAGAGTGTGCCCAAGAGATCCACGAGCTTATTCCGCCATCCCCCTTCTACCATCGGGAATCCAGACGCACCGTAGGATATCGCCCATACTTGGTTGATATTCCACACATCCGCACAAAGCGCTTTGAAACAACCTTTATAATGCGCACGGCTAAGGAGTCGAATTCTGTGCCTGCGTCTGTATTCCTGAGCTCTTATAATCCGAATCTATTTAAGTCGCGAGTGAATAGGCTTCTTCTGGGCAAGCTCGTTCTATCATCGACCTTATCTCTGTCCTCAGGGCTAGATCGAGGTCAAGAGTAAGCCCAACACAGTAAAAAAAAACGATCACGATCTTAAAATTGGAGTGGAGGCGCATTAACAACTCGATCTTCAGGTTCTGGCAACTATTCATGCGTACATGTTGTTATCAGGTTTCTGTTGTTAAATATATAAAATTTCATTGATCTAAGTAATGAAAATTTAAAATCATAAAATTCCCTTCCTGAAAAATGAAGTCGATATAACCGCAAAGTTCCAATGAGATAAATTGTATATAGCGTATTCCAGGAAATAGAAGAGAAAGTCAAAAGGTAAGATCCTTATTGGTTTCCAAATCACCCTTATATTCTACGATTTTTTGAAGTTACGAGTTGCTATGAAAGACATTCTACACATGTCATTTTCCACTAGAAATGACGAATAGCAAATATTGGAACACATCTTGCGTTTATTTTCTTAGAATATACTATGTTATAAATGTGAAAAGTTGTTCAAGTTGGCAAATATTATACATGACTTAAAGCCAAGACTCATTTTGGGTCGTTGCGCCAAAGGAGTAAGTAAGTAAGTAAGTAAAGTCAAGAGTGACCAACTACACGTCTCATTTGCTACAAACTAAACTTCTTGAATAACAAGTATTGTTATTATGTAGCCCTTAAGTTTCCCATTGTAGGTCGAGCATTTCCTTAATTTTCAATAATTATTTGAAAATTAATTCTGAGCACCCTGTGTAAAACGTAGACAGGCACTAACTGAAATTTGTTTTCCGTTGCGAGCTGATAATTTCCGATATAAAATCGCGGTACAAATTATACGAGACATTTAGCGCGTCTTTGTATTGGCGGACACGAGAGATTCAGTCGTGACCGCGGCATTATCGCATGCGCTGCTTCAGGAGGCTCGCGGCTCGAGGGGATGGTTGGCAGACGCGTCGCTGACTGAGCCGTGCGCACACGCCGCCCGCCACCATGCACGCCGACCCGGAGTCCCCCACCTGCCGAGAGGAGACTCAGCTCCTTCCCGGCGCCGACGAATGGCTCAAAGTGAAAGCCGTTCCTGCAAACGGGAACCTCTCTCCAGGCGTCTACTACCCCAGTGTCAAGAGGTTCGTCGCGCCCCAACCCGACCACTGCGTTGTGCCGTCCACCGACTCCAACCTGTACTGTCGCTTTTGTTTGTCTATCCCTTACATGTTTTATGTTAACATAGGAAATGATTTACATTAGAAAAGAATTTCTCGCAAGTACTCCAACGACATTAACAATAACGAAGGCCGCTATTGACTCTGACGATGTGATCGTGAACTAAAGTGTTCGCACTTACAGTATATCACCGATCTTAGTGCTACTCATTGGTGCGAGACGTGATTATAATAAGTGTTTTGTTTGTTTCTTTGCAGGAGTCGCTCACACAGACATGGAGTTACGCGAAGAACAAGAAGGCGTGCTATTCTTAAAAATGGAGAGTGCAATATTCTCAAGTCAAAGATATCGCAACGTCGCCTCCGGTTTCTTCAGGATATGTTCACGACCTTAGTGGACGCGCAGTGGCGGTGGACGCTCCTAGTGTTTACCCTCTCTTTTATTCTTTCCTGGTTGGGATTTGCCCTCATTTGGTGGCTCATTGCGTTCACACATGGTGACTTAGAGATCGACCACCTGCCCCCTTTGCAAGAAGATAACAATTGGAAGCCTTGTGTTTTCAATATTTTCGACTTCACCTCATGTTTTCTATTCAGTATTGAAACCCAGCACACAATCGGTTATGGTGCACGTACAACCACAGAAGAATGCCCAGAAGCGATATTCATAATGTGTCTGCAGAGTATAGTGGGTGTAATGATACAAGCTTTTATGGTGGGTATAGTTTTTGCGAAGATGACGAGACCGAAGCACAGAACACAGACTCTCCTGTTCTCAAAATATTGCGTAGTGTGTCAGAGAGATGGTGAATTATGTTTAATGTTCCGTGTCGGTGATTTGCGGAAGTCACATATCATTGGTGCGAGTGTAAGAGCTCAGCTCATCCGATCTAGGACGACGAAAGAAGGAGAGCTATTGTCCCACTATCAAACTGAGCTAGAATTGCATGCGGACGGATGTGATAGTAATCTGTTCTTTATTTGGCCAATAACGATGGTGCATAGAATAAACGCTGATAGCCCATTCTATGGTGTGTCAGCTGCGGATGTACTGCAGGAGCGATTTGAGATTGTTGTGGTTTTAGAGGGTACGATTGAGTCAACAGGGCAGACGACCCAAGCCCGGTCGAGTTACACAACCAGCGAACTTATGTGGGGGCATCGGTTCGTGCCAATGGTGTCCTACAACAGGGAAAGGCAGGGCTACGAGGTGGATTACTCAAAATTCGACGATACGACGCAAGTGGATACCCCCCTGTGCTCCGCCAAGGAGCTTGACGAGTTCTATGGCAACAACCCGGACCGTAGATCTATTGGTGAGTTTTTGAGAATGAAACCTGGTGGTGGTGTCGGATCTTTGTGGTGTAGAAATAACGCTTTAAGTGTGTGTGCTTCATCGCCGACGCTATCTTGACACAATTTTGTCTAATCTATAATAGAGATAAAATTTTCTTGGTCACTGTCACTAAAGACAAATATTTTTGACGTCAATTACGTGCCGGCTTTGTCACTAAGTAATAAGTAATAAATCGTTAGAAAATTGCGGGTTCAGGAAGATCAATCATAATGTGAAAGGATAAATCTAATACTATCAATTGACTACTAATAAGTAACTCAATGTAAGTATTTATTTTCTTCAACAAACAAAAGATTATGAAAACAATCAACTTACAGTAAATAAAGATGTCACTACATAATATGTAAGTGTGTTTTATCACGGGTCAACTCACTGCATGGATGATGCATTCGCGATAATATCTAATTTATTGCAAAGGAAGGGATTCATTACAATAAACTGTCACTCGAAACTTCGAAAGTTGTAACGCTGATTGGTTATAACACATAGTGATTTTTGTATTTTTATGAATTAACAAAGTTCAAACACCAAAACGTTGTAGAGTGTAAAGGGCATAATTGTAGGACGGCCAATGCCAATTGATTTAAGCCGCAATCACACCTTCCCAAATTCAAAGACTAATTCGGCATACATTACTTGGAGACTTGGTTCTATTGATTCCAATATCCTTACTTCAACGAGCAATGTATGCCGAATTAGTTTCTGAATTTAAGGGTGGTGTGATAGCGGCTTTATCTGTCACTATCTTCCAAATCGTTCCCTTGAATGTTGGTTCTTCGTAGAACCAAGTAGAACTGACCGAGTGTAAGAGTTGTTGAACCGCCAAAGTAGATAGTAGTCAAGACCTTCCGAAACGAGGTAGTCTCTTACTTTTCGAACAATCAGGTGATTAATCCTGCAATATCGTAACCAAACTGGAGAAGTCTCACAAAGTGATTTTTGTTATACAGTGTCCGCACTGGGAATCGAATCCAGAACATTCGGAGAGTCTGTAAACCTACATACATACATAAAATCACGCCTCTTTCCCGTCGGGGTAGGCAGAGACCAAAGTCAGCGAGGGAAGTATAGAGACAGGCCAGGTGCAGACCTGCTACGCTTCCTCTACTCTCATCAACCCTTTCATACACGCTCGTCGGTTTAGGGCACTTTTAACCTGGCCTTTATTTAGAACGTCCTGAATGTGGTCTTTGTCTTTTATTTTGTTTTATTACAGACCACATCACTACCGCATCTATTTGTTATTGGCAGCTCGTTAGAACTTGCGCGTGATGTTTTATGAACCGTGTCAAGCTCATACTGTTCACACTTACTTGACCGGCCAAAGGACGATAGCTGTTACAATCTCATTAGCAAATTGTACTATAGTACAGATAGATGAGCATTTCTTATAATTTTGTTTTTGTTTTTTGTTCGTTTATTCCAATGGTTTCGAACGTCTTGTAATTGGTTATCTTTAGTCTGCAAACATTATTTTTTTCTATTTCATAAATAAGCTGTTTTAAATGAGAGGATTTTAAATTTTCCACCTCTAAAATTAGCTTGCGGCATACTCAGTATGTATACGCGACACACTTCAATTAGGGCAAATCATGATTAGGAAGTAAATATTTGGCCTTAAATACTTACTTATGTTCATAAGCGTGAGTTAAAGTTTAGTGTTACTTGTTCATAAAGTTTTTTAGACCACCCAGTAGCGTAATATTATATATTCTTTGACCCAGCCGTGGTTGCAGGCGTAAAGGATATTCAAATTTCATAGTCTTTACGCGTTACCTTCATGATGATATTGTGAAATCATCATCATAATGACCACTAAAAATATAAATTGCCGAACAAAAACCGAAGTTGCCTTGGTTTCCAAATTTTCCATGAAAATAGTGGGATACACCCGGTCCTGGGTTCCTTTACAAAGTACAAGAGACAATTAAGCAGAAACTGACGGGTAGGTTCAATTATCGCTTCTAAACACTTTCCTCAAAACACACTGGAAATTTAAAAAAAACGTAGTATTAAAGTATTTTTAAAAGCGATAAAATTCATTTTTAGGACCGCAAAACTAAGTTCGTTTGTAAAGGATTTTTGCATATTTCTAATTTTTAAAAACTGTTTTGCTTAGAGAGATCGCTATATTTATTCTTTACATCGAACTCTCGACTTTAAATTAATTCAGATATTTGATTCGAATCCAAAAAAAACATACTTTCTTTATTTAGTACCATTACTGACCTGTCCCGTGTGGTGCCAGCAAAGAATAGTACCAACCCATACACACCCGTGGGTGTCGTAAGAGGCGACTAAAGGTTAACTGGAGGATGGGCAGCAGCATCCTCCTGTGCATCGTACCATCTTACTTACTGCGGTCACCTACAATCGCAGTCCATGGGCCAGCCGTAACGCTAACAAGCGAGGTGACTATGGTACTTCCCCTCCACAATTTTTTCAGCGGGGGCTAGAATTCTGGAGAGAGCTCCCTGTCCTGTAGTGGACGTTTCGTGGGATGTTATGATGACTGACCAAGACTTCGGAAACTCAGGTCTGATGGATAGTTATTTTTAGGAAAATTGCAACGGTCGTGACACTTAGTAGCAATCTCTATTACTTATATTATTACTTATCTTTATAATTTGATAATACGTACTTCTATTGGATATTCTCACTTATCGAGAAACTACTGTGCAGTGAACCGAATGGCTTCTGGTATCATATTGGTCACACTTACTTGATTATCGTGTAGAAATAATTGGTACCTACTTGCTAACTTTGTCTTTTCAGAATAAAAAATATTTCCATAAGAATAATTAAAGAAGCACAAAATCATAAACCATCATGATTATTTCTTTTTATTCATTTACAATGTTAAAATGCTTGTTAATTTACAATAAAAACCAATACAACAAGCAAGTACAATATTTGGTACGTCTATGCAAATTTAAAATAAGTCAGACATTTTTAGGGTTCCGAACCAAAATGGTAAAAACGGAACCCTAATGGTGCGACATTTAAAATTTTATAATTTAAGTTTTTATGACAAAAATTTGTAAAAAAATTACTATCGCCTATCTCCGAAGTTTGCTGGACAAAATATCTGAATTAATTATAGTCGATAGAGGTTTATGCAAATTACAGCAAAAATAATAGGATCTCTCTTTTTAGATTTACTAACAAACTTAGTTTTGCGGTCAGATTTAATTCACAATTGGCTTTTATCCTACCTACACACCAAGCTTGCAAGCGTTGCGACGGGCGACCGCTGTTTTTGGTGACCGCAGTATGTAAGATGGTACGACATACTGAAAGTTGCCCATCCTCCAGTTCATGAGATCTTAGTCGCCTCTTACGACACCCACGGGTAGAGATGGATTATTACTCTTCTTTGCCGGCACCAAACGGACTAATGGGCAAATACTTAATTCAAAATCACTGGTTTTTCTTTTCAAAGGTGAAGAATGATATTTGTAGTGTTTGTTTAAATTTACCTTTTGCAAGTATTTTGGGCTACTTTTATTTTTTAAATCTCATAAATCACTCGGTGTTATACAAGAATTTATACTTCTTTCTGTCACATAGCTGTTGAATTTATTAATGGCTGTATTTAATGCCAATTTGATAAAGTCGTAGGTTCCATTTGAATGCATGCTTAAGAGCGTTACTCCGATGCGTCGCCACAACAAGGCCTCGGCCACGAATAAGCGCTGGCGCTTTCTCGCATCGATTTTATAGGAGTACTAAATAATTCAAAGTAAAATATAAATACAATTTATTCCAAAAAAAAAGCTACAGTATTTTAGAATATGAATGACTTCACATGTTTATACCAAAAAGAAAAAATAATGTCTTACATTTTCACCTAAAATGACACGGTTAATATCCCGTAAATTTACTGAAAATGTCACTTTTGATTGTAGTTTTTTTGAATGAATTTTTACCTAAATCGAGTTTTTTTTTTAAACCAAAACCTAAATAATATCCTGAATTTTCAATTGATCCTACATAAATCTCGCATCTGCGTAGACGGCCAAGCGCTAAGTTAAAAACGGACGTGTTAAAAAACTGTTCTATTTGGAAAAATATCCCAATATTTTGAAATGTTTTTAAACCAAAAAACAGATCGTGAAAGTATATCTAATATGATATTAATGTCTTCTTTGAAAACTGAGAACTGCATTGTTTTATCCTTTTGAACGGATGAACGCTCTGAGGACTTTGTTGTTGCTGAAGCCCTTAACCTAATACTCTAGATGGCGAAAGCAATTGAGTTCAAAAGTCTCTTAAAAAGACTATAAGTGCAATCCAAATTATTCTAAAATCTTATCACATTGATAAAGGTTCTAGCATGCACATGCCTTATTTTTAGGGTTCCGTACCTCAAAAGAAAAAAAAAACCGACCAAGTGCGAGTCGGACTCGCGCACTGAGGGTTCCGTACCACCACATAAACATAATTGTATTAGTTGAAATTTCAGTAAGTTAATGTGCTAGATTTTTTGAGTCCGACACGCGCTTGACCAAATTTTATTATTTGTTAAAGCTAAAACTTTAAACACTAAAAACATACCAATTTTCAAGTTTGTAAGTGTTCCCGTTTTTAAATAGAACTGAAACAAAAATCGCCTCTGTGACCATCCAACTTGACCCCTCTCTTATATGAATGTTCTTGAAACGAGAGCTCACCACAATTGGTTACCATTAGTTGTGAGAAAAGTTGTAATATTTAATGATTTCAGACTTTTTCCATTATTTGTACTGTGAGACCTAGCTTCTTGCCAAATTTCATAATTTTAGGTCAACGGGAAGTACCCTGTAGGTTTTGCATTTTTGAATAAATGTATGGAGTAACAACAAATAATAAAATTTGGTCAAGCGCGTGTCGGACTAAAAAAATCTAGCACATTAACTTACTGAAATTTCAACTAATACAATTATGATTATGTGGTGGTACGGAACCCTTGGTGCGCGAGTCCGACTCTCACTTGGCCGGTTTTTTTTTTATAATAAGTAATTAAATACTGTTGTTTTTAAAGGATTTTCAGAAAGTGTAGACAACGTAGTGTCGACAGTGTGTTCTGGAAGTATATAGTGTGTGTGGAAGTGTAGTATGTATGTGTGAAGTGCGTATTTTCTCTAGTGAATCGTGGATGCGAAAAATACCGCGTTCCGTTTGTACATATTTAGGGTTCCGTAGTCAACAAGGAACCCTTATAGTTTCGTCATGTCCGTCTGCCTGTCTGTGTGTCTGTTTGTTTGGCGGCTTAGCACAGAGACCCATAGAAGCCGGTACTTAGTACAGATATACATTTTATCCACTAAGACAAAATAGCAAATTATAATCTATAAAAAAAAATATTGTACCTCCTCTACAAGTAAAGTGGAGGTGATTTTTTTTTTCTCTTCTACCCCGTCGTGTGGGGTTAGATAGGCTTTTTAAAAATAATGTGAGCCTGCGAATATCATTTTTCGATTCAGAGATCCTTGTGCGAAATATTTAGCTTGAAAGCGCATTTTTTTGTTGGAGTCGAGTATCCCCCCATGCCAGCTAAACGGTGGAAATGTGAAAAAAATCACAATATGATAAAATTAAAAGGAAAACTATCACAGCTAAGTAGGCTTCACATGTTAATGAGCTAATAGCGCTAGGACCTCGATGAGCATTAGGAGGTAAAAAGTTTATGTTATTATAAACGTTATGAAATACTTAATCAAAACCAGCTTTGCAATGAAAAATCTTTTAAAAATACTACGGAACCCTATACTGTGCGTGGCTCGACACGCACTTGCCCGGTTTCTTTTTATTTTTTCTGAGATAATCCAAACCGTTTCTTTCACAAACAATGTATCGTACTCGATACCTCAGGCAAAGAATATCTCAGGGCTGCGGGCAAATAGTATGGCGCGCCATTCATTTAACCGGCACTCCTGAGCTGTCGCGCTCTATACCTACGTATTAAGAATAATTATTTTAATATTTCTTAATGACAAGTAATAATTTCAAACACAGGTAGTTAAATACTTTCCAGATTACTAACAATTACCTGAATTGTGATTTGTTTGTTTTTGACTGCTCGTGGTTAACTTGTGATTAGCTTAAAGGTTTATTTTTATTTTTTTTTTGTTAAAATAGGATGTTTTGTTTTACTTCTTATCTCCTCCAACTTTACTTCTGTGTAAGTTAAATAATTCTTCAGTTATCAAATTTTGGTTAAAGTTAATACGAAGAAGAAAAATAAAGTGGTCGTTTAATTCTTCTACTTCGTGTAGAAGCAAATATCACTTATTAACATTAACATTTACCAAAACTTTGCAATGGCTGACGCGTTCAGTCATCATCATCATCATCATATCAGCCGAAAGACGTCCACTGCTGGACATAGGCCTCCCCTAAAGATCTCCATGACGACCGGTCCTGCGCTGCTCGCATCCAGCGGCTTCCCGCGACCTTGACTAGATCGTCGGTCCACCTTGTGGGGGGCCTGCCAACGCTTCGTCTTCCGGTACGTGTTCGCCACTCCAGAACCTTCACGCCCCATCGGCCATCGGTTCTTCTTGCGATGTGCCCGGCCCACTGCCACTTCAGTTTAGCGATTCTAAGGGCTATGTCAGTTACTTTACTCGTAGTTCTTCTGCGGATCTCCTCATTTCTGATTCGATCACGCAGAGAGACTCCGAGCATAGCCCTTTCCACAGCCCGTTAGGTGACTTTGAGCTTTCTGATAAGGCTCATCGTGAGCGGCCACGTCTCGGTGCCATATGTCATCACTGGCAACACACACGCGTTCAGTACGAGTATAGGGAACCAATTATTAAAATTCACCGGGTGATAAAGTGTTGATAAGGTTAATCACGAAAATTAACAATCAAACGATGGTTTCTATTGAACGATAGGTTTTTTGGGAATAGTTGTTTAGTTTCATTCCATGGTCTGAATCTGTTTTCTGAAGTTTTTTTATACACGTACAGACAACACGTAATTGACGGCAAACAATGATCAATTTTCGAAACTTGGTTGAAAATTTACTTTCTAAGGAAACGATTTGACAAAATGCTGGATATTTATTTAATTTGCTAACATTAAGCAGTAATCGGTCTATTTATTGTAATGTTCAAATCTTTAAAATTATCATAAATACCTTATGTAAATAATATTTACTACAAACTAGAAAATCGCATTTCACAACCACAGGCAAGATTCGAACCCGCGTCTTCTCCGTTAGTACGGTCAACCGCTTGTCGGTAGAAACTTTTTCAACTCTATTACCACGACAAAGGACAAGAATGAGATAGTACTATTTGCAGATGATACGTCTTTGATTTTTAAAGTCAAAAGACAACAATCAAATTTTGACGACGTAAATAGTACAATCTCTAATGTAGTTGAGTGGTTCACCGTAAATAATCTTTTACTTAACGAAAAGAAAACTAAGGGTGTTAAATTTGTTTTGCCTAATGTAAAGCCAACTGCTACAAGCCTTTTAGTGAAAAACGATAAATTGAGTCTTGTGGAATCAGCTGTGTTCCTAGGTATTACCTTAGACAACAAATTACAATGGGGACCGCATATTAATAAATTGTCGAACAGACTTAGTTCTGCAGCATACGCAGTGAAAAGAATAAGAGCTCTGACGGATGTAGACACCGCGAGGTTAGTCTACTTCAGTTATTTCCATAGTCTCATGTCATATGGCCTTTTGTTATGGGGTCATGCTGCGGATGCAAACAGCATTTTTTTACTACAAAAGCGAGCTGTTCGTGCAATTTATAAAATGAAGCCTAGAGAATCTCTTCGAAATAAATTTAAAGAAATCAACATTTTGACTTTTGTGTCGCAATACATTTATGAGAATTTAATATATGCTAAACGGAATATACATATTTTTGATAAAAATTGTGACAGGCACAGTGTCAACATAAGAAACAAGAATCAACTTGCTTCTCATGTCAGCCGTATTCACAAAATTAGTAAAACATATAAAGGTCAATGTATACGCTTCTATAATAAGGTACCCACTGATATTGAAAGTTTACCGTTAGATAAATTCAAAACTGTAATCAAGCAGAAATTATGTAAGAAGGGTTATTATAAAATATCAGATTATCTAGAAGAGAAAAATCCATGGGATTAGACTACGGTTCTAACAGGCTAATTCAAAATTAAAACTGACCTATGTATGTTGTATATCAACCTTGTACATTCAAACATATTTAAAAGAGCGCGTGGGTTTTTATTGTCGCTTCTTTTTTTTCCCACAATGGCGCCACATTGTTTGTGAAGCGATGTAGTTTAGCTGACGTCATTAAGAGATTTTAATATCCAACAATGAATAAACGATTTTGATTTGATTTGATTTGATTTGATAAGGTCCAAAAGTGTTTCTACCGATGTGCGGCCGTGTGTACATAGAGACGCCTTAACCACCTGGGTCCTATACCTGACGTGAAATTTGCGACATCTAATTTTGAGATTTTCTGCTTTGCTGAATTGTCTGAAAACAGAAAGTGTTAAAATAAAATATAATTTTTATATAATATTAAATTCTGTATGTGGGAGCCGAGGCAATTTTTTTATAATATTGCAAGTGATATATTTTATGTATTAAATTATAATTCTATATATAGGGTGACTTTTAATTAGTTCTTGATAGAAAAAGGTATGAATGTACTCATGATACTGAACAACTTTCCCCAAGGAACATAGGTCGAAATACGAAAATCAAGTTTTGACCTGCCATAGAAACTGCATCAGCTGATAGCGCATTTAGTAGGGAGGTCAAATTTGGTTTTTCGTATTTCGACCTATGTTCCTTGGGAAAAGTTGTTCAGTATCATGAGTACATGCATATCTTTTGCTATCAAGAACTAATTAAAAGTCACTCTATATATGGTGGTATATGCCATCGTATAATCACAGAGCATCTGTATAATTTATGAACACCGTATACAATCTAAAGTTTTTCACAGTTATTTATTATTTTTACTGTGTAACTTCCTTTATAGACGTCTCTATAACTGTGCACTTCGAGATGATGGCAGTATTGGTAGGGTCAGCATGATCCTAATTTTATTTATTGCAAGCACATTCAATGCACTACGAGTGAGCTTGACATATAGTCCAGGGAAATTATTATTTGACCTGCAAGTAATTAAGTATGGCTGTTTTTTCTCGGATTCTTGTTGAACAACTAATCTCTCCTATAAATGTATAATTATTAAAAATCGTATGACCTCGGGAACATAATATTTTTATTTTTTATTTATACTAAAATGCTAATGCAATCAATCGATTAGCATTGTTAATAGAACTATAATCATAGGTAGTTTACCTAAAAATTAAAATGTTTTCCCATTGGAATTGCTGAAATTCGGAGTATCAGTAAGGTAATAAGTTAACTCGAAATTGCACTTAAAGGATAATATGTAATGGAAGTAAGTATAATGTTTTACTTCTTAAATATTATTTTAAATACATTTTATACAAACATAAAACGTCAACTGTAATGATAAACTTAATTTTTGAATTTTTCGGTTTAAAATGTATTTTTCGTCATCTTTCCTATATTTTTTTTCTTTAATACTGTTTTACATATATGTATTTAAACTTAATTTTGTCAATAATAATAAAAAAGTCACATTTATAATTACTTCAAACCCACTCATATAAAATTTTCTAACCACCCTGGAGTAATATTGGATTTGGTACTATTCTTACCGTAATAGCTGTAGGAAGGAGCCAAAGTCTTTCGGATCGAAGTGCACAGTTAAAAAAATTGGGTTATACAACTGTTAAATTTGTTAGCTTTGATAATTTTGGTTTAATTAATTTGGTATTAATGGTTAATTTAATGAGATGGTTGATTAATATAATACTTGTGATGAGATGGTTGATTGTACTAACTAGAAGATACGTAACCTTCTGATTCCCCTGAAAATCCAGGCATGATGGAGAGTGATTGATAGTGTTTTTATAGCACTGAAATAGCCGTATACACCCCAAGGTTCACTATACACTAACCCAGATAATTTAACTAGTATACACAAGTATAAAGACTAAGATAAAACAAATAACAAAAGAAAACAGACAGTAAATTGCTCAAACATGTTATCTTATCAAAGAATTTCAGCAATATTGATATCAAGAAGAATGAGTTTCTTTTTGTTAAAACGAGGAAATCAAAAGCGGACAAGTTTGTCTAGTTAGTCAATTAGCTAATAAGAGGATTATGGTGTATGAGTAATTGTCAATCTTTATAATCTGTGGTCTAATGGTTAAGTCTCTGATCTTGACATAAAAATTCCAAATCCTTAGTCGTGAAATTGTAAAGATGACGTCTTTTGCGTTACGCATACATTACCATAAACCCAATACAACGTGACCTATATAGTCATAATTGTAACTTTAATAATGAAAGCGAGACCTAGTTTGAGCCATTAATAAACAATATATACTTTAGTGTAGCGACATACCTGCGAAAATTCCGACGAGGAAAGTTCCGCGACCGAAAAATATGGCGAATAAGACACCAGCGGAAATTCCGACAAATGTAACCTAAAGGCATAGCTAAGGGTAATGTTTTGAAAGCGTTTCGAGCGTAATGAGCGGAACACTCCGCGTTACTTCGTTGCAAATGAGAATCGGTGCTATGATTGTTCGGGTTATAATATTTCGATTAAAAATACTTTCGCAGTAAGTCTTTTCGGAATTGTGTAAATCGACTTTGCTTGCGGACCCGTCGGAAGGACGCGCAGGTATGTCGCTACATTTACACCTAAGTTTAACCATGCCACCAGCTACACCTAGATCTAGCCGTACTAAGGGCTTTACGCATCGTAACATTGTCTTCCCATAACAATAATTTTGGGACGTTTTCTCCATTTCTTAAGTTTATCAAATCGTGGGTTAGCAGTTTTTGAGTATCATTAAAAATATTTTGAAATAGAAAACCTTGTTAATCTCCTTAAAGGTTTATCATATCATAACGTTGTACGTATAGTACTTATCTAGTCCCTGATCATAACATACTAACAGTCAAACACTGCGATGACATTTAAATATTGATACCCATTGACAAGCAATTTTATTTGATAAATGTATAGAATTTGTACGCGTTTTTATGTAATTGTATTGTGTATGTAACTTTTTATGTTTGTGATGTCCCAGAGAGTACGGATCATGCGCCTATGAAGATCCCGGAGCGTGCCCCAACCACGGAACCCAAGGCCGAGCACAATGACGGAGATTATACTGTCACTTTGTAAATTTGACCTTGAAATAATATAACCTTGAACAAATATTTCTCTAAAATGCTTTCCTTCGGGTGAAAAGGTCACAACTGTACAAGTTAATTTGTAACTTCAGCTAAATATGACCTTGACTTGTAGGGTCAAGTTTTGATTGACCTTGAAAATCACTCAGTGATGGGGTTTGTTTACGGCTTAAAACAATGAGGTTGTGAAAAGCTAATGCGAGTTTTATAGAGCAACTTGTAAGTAAGTTTTCGAATCTTTTGATTTATTAGTTTGTAAGATGAAAATTAATAAGCAAAGCCTTTTTTTATAATGTTTCATTATAAGTACAACGCTTTACGTGAATCTTGTTACAAGAATCTGTTAATTTGCTAGTCAGATAATACATAAATATCAGAATTATGAATCTCAAAATGACCTAGTATTTCCACAAGTTTTACTTCATTACATTCCAGTATACGTAATAAATAAATATACTTCTTAGTTATTATTCTGATTTCTAAAGTTTACGAGTCATATTATTTGTAAATGTTTTATAAGTACTTTAAGTAGTGGTAGGTAGCCGTACAAAAGTCACCATTGGACCAAAAATAAGTAGGTATACAAAAGAACAATTTATATTATATTGTCACAAAATATTGACAGAAGTTAATAATAAAAGTAATATTATATAAAAGTTGAATAAGTCGGTTGAGCCATGTCGTCACAAATGAGTAATGCTATAGATGTAAGAAACAGTGATATATGTAAATATTGAATAATTCATGTTGGGGCGTATATTTGTGTTTGATTTATCATCTCTCTACATTATTATCTTTCTGAGCTGCGATGCGGATATTTGAAATAAAAAGGTAAAATCTGTAGGCTTAGAGCAACGCGACAGCGGGAATTTCGCGTTGCTCTGAGTATAGCGACACACCTGAGGAAATACCGGCACGGAAAGTTCCGCGACTGAAAAATCTGTCAAGCGACACCAGCGGAAATTCCGCCAGATGTGTCATAGGTAACCTAAAAAGTGTTGCGAGCGTAAGGCCATGTCTGGGGACTCACAATGAGCCGACTGACTCTGAGCGGCGTATCGTCGCTCACTCAATTCGTTCCGTCGGCCAGGCCACTAGGCCCCAGTGAGCTGACTGAGCCGCCAACCGGGAGCATAGTTCGCGGCGACTCAGCTGCTCACTGAATGAATCCGCAAGCGTAACGCCGCGCGTAACGCCGCAAACTGCGTACAGTAAGCGCTGAATGGACACTCCGTTTAAAATATATAGGGAGGCGTACTGGAGGCAGACAGTGAGCGGCTCACTGTGAGCCTAGTGGGGACATGGCCTAATGAGCGGAACTCTCCGCGTCGGTAAGATTCGCAGGTGTGTCGGTACACTAAGGTTCCATTCGAAATAATGTAGCTTGTTTAGAGTGACAGCTGACGGAGCGATGCCTAAAGTAAAGTGTGTATTGCTCCGTCCTGCGCCCACGCATAGCTCTGCTCAGCTGTAATTCGAATCAAGCTACATTATTTTAACGTTATGCATTTATTAGTTCACGCATAAATTGTAATATTGGTTTCAATGTAAGTATTGGGCAAATCAAGCAACGACGTTAACTGACTCAAATCATAAGGTAATCGTAAAATCTGATATAATCCTCCTGTCCTGACTATGTATTTTTTACCAATCGCTACGCCGTAGCAAAACCATTGGAATTTTTTTAGTAAAAATAAGATAAAATATTTTCTAGGACAGAACAAAATTTTATTTCTATACAAGGTGTAAAAAGGCATTTCCAAAACTGAAATTGTAGATTAAGTTATAAAACCGAACAACTTTTCCCAAGGAACTTAGGTCAGGCAGGTTACGATATTTTTTCTGTTTTGTACGGAAAGACAAAACATTTTTGTTTACTTTGACCTTGGAAAAAGTTGTATAGTTTCGTTGTCTATAGTTTCAGTTTTATTGAGATGTCTAACACACCCTGTATTATGTATGCATCAACTTCATAAACATATTAGAAACCATGGATTTATATCTGTTTTTGAGTGATTCTTCTGAAAACAAGCAACTTTCCCAAAGAAAAATATTTTTACAAGAGAATTTTTTTTTAACTTTTCATACTAGAAATTACGTAACCGTCACATTTTATATGGAAAAGTAAAGATTTTTTTTTAGTTAATCTATTATTTATTGTTTAAAGTCGCTTGCTTTCATTATGACTGGCCTTCGGGTTTAAAATGGATAAAATTCACCGTTCTCAATTTAGTTCTGTTTATTTAACAAAACTATGCATTTTTGGTGACGGTACGAGTTATTCAATGTGTGTTGTGTTTTGTGGTGGTCGGCTGCTTTTGTGACGTCATATTAATAAATTCGAAGACAATACAGGTAAAGCACACAACGTATTAAATGGTATATTATTATAGCAATTTATTATTATTGCTCGTACTTCAAAATTTATTTTTCTGATGACAGAACGATTTTTCAGTTTAGATTTTCGCGATAGTAGGATAGGTATTGTCCCGTGTTGTGCCGACAAAGAATAGTACTAACCCATACATACCTGTGGGTGTCGTAAGAGGCGACTAAGGGTTAACTGGAGGATGGGCAGCAGCATCCTCCTTTGTATCTTACATCTTACTTACTGCGGTCACCTATACAACCGCGGTCCATGGTGCCAGCCGTAACGCTAACAAGCGAGGTGACTATGGTACTTCCCCTCCACATTTTTCCAGCAAAAGCTAGAATCCTGGAGGGAGCTCCCTGTCCTGTAGTGGACGTTTCATGGGATGTTATGATTAGGATAGGTATTATAGCGCCCGTATGGTGACGGCAAAGAATAGCACCAACCCGTATCTACCCGTGTGTGTCGTAAGAGGCGACTAAGGGATTATGAACTGGAGGATGGGCAGCAAGCAGCAACGTTCTTCTGTGCATCGTACAATCTTACATACTGCGGTCACCTACAACCGCGGTGTCCACAGTCCATGGTGCCAGCCGTAACGCTAACAAGCAAGGGCCTTAAAAACTTTCCAGATGTTGCGGATAATTTTTTATGACACTCTTTGGACAGATCTTGATGCAGCATTGTCTTGAACCCTGGGCGAAGTAACTATTATAGTAATTTGTGCCTCGGCTATGATGCTAAATACTTGAAATCAGACGCGCCTTTTGCGTACCAGTTTTAGAAAATATGAAATCTGTTTAACTTTTCTCAATTAAATCTTTCAATTCGTCAGGACGATATGGTTGTACAGGCAATACGAGTAATAACATTCATTAAAGTAAGCCAACATAAGGGCCAACGTAATAAGTCCGTTTTGACATTTCCTCATCACCAACGCACAGAGTTTATTTTTATTTGTAGCCATTTACTTATATATAAGTACTAGCCCATCGGCACGTTACAATGTCCCCAATTCGTTGGTCCGAAATCTGACGTTTAGGACCAACAAACGTCAGTCGTTGTCAGTCATATTGTCAACATTGGATGCAAATAAACTTACCAACAAAATGGAATGTTCTTAGTTGAAGAAACAATGTACTCTTATTATTATTATTTCTTATTATTGTTTTTGACTATAATCCAATTCATGAAACTGAAAAACCAGGCCGAAATCACATAAAAACAGTAAAAAGTTTGTTTTGTTTTTTCCCGCCATATTATTTCCGTTCCGTGTATTTAGCACCTACCGAAGTACTACACAACGTAGTTCACGCGATTTTTCACAGATGGCGCTATTTTTTCTTGTATGGGGAAATTTTGAACCGCTTGTTCCCAAGACCCTATCTTGACTATATAAATCTATGTTTGTAGCTCATATTTTTTCATACCTTTGACAGCTGTCAAAAAAGACCTATTACGATGGCCTTAGTATAGGTACTGGTTTAGGCTGGCTGTTCACCAACGCTTCTGCTGTGCGAGGCAGCGGACTGTTGCGTGGATGTGTGACGACTGTGTATATAGCGATATACATGCGGATCTGTCCGACACAGAGAGTTCCACTTATAACGCTCGCAACGGTTTTTAGGTTACATTATGACACATCTGGCGGAATTTCCGCTGGTGTCATACTTGACAGATTTTTCGGTCGCGGAATTTACTTACTTACTTATGCTGGCTCAGCGACCCGAAGAGGATCTTGGCCTCCGACACTAAGAGCCGCCATTCTTCTCTGTTGTGTACAGCTTGTTGCCAGTCGGCTATTTGAAGCTCCAACAGATCTTTCCTGACTTGGTCGATCCAACGATACCTAGGACGTCCGACGGGGCGTCTACCAGTCGGACGTCCAAGATACGCTCTTTTGACCGCACGATCCTCCCCCATCCTTTCCACATGGCCGAGCCAGCTGAGTCGGGCTGACTCACGGAATTTACGGTGTCGGAATTTGCGCAGGTGTTTCACTACATTAAAGCTGTATTAGCTACGAGTAGTTTGCAAAGGTGGACGTTAGAAAAGTCTGCTAGGAATCCTAGTACCACCTAGCTTTTTCAGTCTACGGGCACAGATTAGATAACAGTAAACTGACGTTTCACAACCCTGCTAGATATTCTCACACTGCTCAGCTTCCGCTCAAAGCAGGGTTAAGTAGGAAAATCGACTCAGTAACACGGCCGGCATACATAACCTGAATGCTGAGCCTGCTCTTTGGGAGTTCAGTTCAAAATCCCATACGCAAACCTACTGGACGTGTCGCCTTTATGTTATTTATTTAACTGTTTATTGTACACATAAAAATACAAACAAACAATATATTATTTATAAATCTCTAATATTATAGTCGAAATAAGTTGGACTCAGTATTTCTTTTCCTGGATCACATTTTCCAAAATTTCTCCACACATCCTCGGAATGATCGGGCCTTGCACCAGCTCTGGTTAGCCAGCCAGTCGAAAAGTGGTGCAGTAATAGAAATATCCAGGAAGTCAATTCTTGAATATCACCGGGTCACTTTTAAGACTTTAAAAATATAAGTTTATCTTGCTATCATCATAACATCCCATGAAACGTCCACTACAGGACGGGAGCTCCCTCCAGAATTCTAGCTTTTGCTGGAAAAATATAGAGGGGAAATACCATAGTCACCTCGCTTGTTAGCGTTACGGCTGGCACCATGGACTGCGGTTGTAGGTGACCGCAGTATGCAAGATGTTGGATACAAAAGAGGATGCTGCTGCCCATCCTCAACTTTATAACCCTTAGTCGCCTCTTACGACACCCACGGGTATGTAAGGGTTGGTACTATTCTTTGCCGGCACCACACGGGATAATCTTGCTATACCTACTGTTAAAATTTAATAAAAGATAAGAAAAATTATACACTACGTACTTTATATTTAACGAATATCAATCTATATATGAAACAAAAAATCTGTGATAGATCTGCTTTTATATATTACCTTTGTCTATATGAAGCTACTACAAACATAAAATCTTCAATTTCCAGGCTACATGGCAGTCGGCTCATCCATCCCAAGTGACGTCATCCTCCGCCATCCACCAGACTCGCAAACGAGCAGCACTCTCCCCTCACCCATCATCCGTATTTCTGATCGCCTGGTTGTCGACGCGATCAGACGAGCGAGTTTCACGCACAGACCGTCCATTGCTAAGTACCCTCCGGATTTCTTCAACACTCAGCCTTCGTCTTCATCCAGTGATGATGAGGAGAAAGTTAAGAAGAAACGGAAATCGAAACTCTTTGATGATAAGCCTTAGTGGCAAGAAGTTTACCCATACTTACACGTAATTTTATAAATACCGTACATATACATTCGTACCTATGCACAAGTTCAATTTACCCACATTACGCCTCTTTTCAAAAATAAGGACCAACGTAGACACTAAAATCTTTTTCATTCCATCTATTCGAAAATCGCTGATCGGTTCGTCAATAAAGGCGAACAAAATAGCTGTTTTCTCCAAGAGACTTTCGTAGCGGGTAAAAATGGTATTTAAAATTCGAACATAAATTTAGGTCCACCATAGAGGTCGAACAAAAATATTGTATGAAAAATGATGCTGGCCGGTTGTATTTTTAATATTATTCTGATAATAAAAAAAAGAAATACGCTCGAAATGTAAACAAGACTACCAACCAAAGAGGTTCTGTTCCTAATTGATACAAAAATGTCAATAACATTTTCAGTTGTTACAAATAATACTTAATTGATTCTTAGTATTGTTTCATCCAGTAATAATATTGTAATGGTATTTTATATTTAAAATTAATGATGAGCGTGTGTCTCAAGGAGCCTCTTATTCTTTTCTCATGGAGGGAGATGAAAAGTAGAGTGTATTACGCGGCTGCAAAAATATTTTTACCTTGGGCGACCTATTGAATCCCTCGCTACATTCAGGATTCTACTTTAGAATCCCTCACCATGCTCGGGTATCTACTCAAGAATCCTTCACTTCGCTCTGGATTCAAAATAGCGCTCTCGCTTTAAAAATATTATTTTGCAGCCTTGTGATACAATCTACCATTTCACTGCTATCAAAAATTTTCTAAAGTCGATCTTTCAGAGGTATTATCACAGGTATTTCTACTGAGATGTAACACTCACGGTCACAGCTCACGGTAGTAGAGAACATCTCATATGCAGCCAATTCTTATGTATATTTCTTTTATTAAAATCTTAGAAAGAAGTCTATTAATGCACGGAGATTTATCGTATGAATTCTACCAATAACAATAATATTAAATGTATGTAGATATGTTAAGGTTAGTTTTTAACTGCATAAGTATGTACTTTGTTTTTTAAGTCTATACATACTATTGATAATATTTTAACGATTGATTACCCAAAAACTTTTGTTATACTAGCGCCATCTGTTGTCGAGTAGCGGAACTAATGATGTTTAATCTGACAATTGTAGAATTGAAAAGGGAAGTTTTACCTAATACTTTTTAAATTTGTAAAATTTTGGATCCGTTTATTTAGTAACGTATTTGTAAGGAACTTATAACTTTATATAAGTTTAAAATAAAACTCTTATTTAAATTGATAAATACATTTTAATACCTGTTTTCAGATACATTATATAAGGAAAATAGAAAGAATTTGAACTTCAAATATGGCGGCGCCTGCACCGCTTTACAGGGCCCCTGAATATCAATATTACTAATTGATAAATAAATGAGGCAGGAAACACATATTTTTCTAACTAAACAATAAAATGGTTATTTATATGCCAAACTAAGTAAGTAGCGTTTATCTACTTAATAATAAGTAGGTTCTCAAGAACAGGTAAAGCATGTCACTCGCAGCGCGATTTTAGTTCTTACGACTATTGAAGTAAGAACGGTACAAAATGCAATGTATCAAGCTTGACTTGCTCTTGACTAACAGAACACTAAACCATAGTTCGTACAAAGATACCATTCTTTGTACGAACTATGGTTTAGTGTTCTGTTAGTCAAGAGCAAGTCAAGCTTGATACATTGCATTTTGTACCGTTCTTACTTCAATAGTCGTAATAAATAATACCAAGAAAAAAAAATAAGCATCAAATGTTCCTTTGCCTGCAAAATTAACAAAAAGATATGTAACGGACAGGCAATAAACTCTTTTAACCGGTCAATTTATATGTTATCCGCTAAATATTGATACCATCATATTCCTGATTTTATCATGTAAAATATTGCGATAAATCAGATTTTCAATGTTTTTCTTCAATAGGTAAGCGTGTCCGTACCAGAAGTTTGTAACGTATTTTTAATGACAACTAAAAAAATTACATCATATTACATATATAAATTCGTAATAATTTTATTGGAAGCATTTCCTCTTGGCTTACGTTACAAACGCTTTTATTACACTTTTTTGTGCATCGTGTAGCAAAAAGGATTAAATCTACCAATGAACAAAAATAGGAAAAAAGATACCTTTTACCTAACTTTTCTCAGGAAAATAAATCAGGGAGTCAATTCTTGAATATCACCGGATGACAAAATATCACTCGAAAAATTTAAAATCACAGATTTTTGTTTTCGAAAGTGAAGATTGATATCCGTTAGATCTAAAGCAGTCCTTGATTGATAATTTTCATGTATTCTGATTTACCTATCAACAGTTTATCAGGGCAAATATGAATTTTTAAAGTCACAAAAGTGATATTTTATCGCCCGGTGATTTTCAAGAATTGAGTCCCTGGGAGCCAATTTTTGAAAGTCACCAGGTGATTTTCGAGATTTATTAAATTAAAATAAGCCCTGTTAAACTCCTCAAAAGTAAGGTACAATATTTGTTAATTATAAAATAATGTTCAGTTTTAAAATTACCAATATATAAATTTGAGTTTTATGAGTTTACCGTGGCTTTTTTTTAATTTTAAAAATCTTGAAAATCACTTGGTGACATTAAAAATTGGCTCCCAGATTAAGACAATTAAAAGAATCTTCGCACAGGAATCGCATCTGCGGCTGGCGCTGCTGGAGATTTAAAAAACCCTTGTATTTTTTATTTATCTTTATTTTAACTATGTGGGTCTACCATGGCTATTAAGATAAGATATTTTAATTATGATATTAAATTAAAATAAGTAAGTTAGCAATATGAACCACAATTAGACAGGCGGCCTGTGCTCTATACTTATGACTTTTAATGATCGAGGAGAGCAGTTGCACAAATAAAATGATAATTATTAAAAATATAGGTACTCTTAAAATTTTCATTCCTTGGGAAAAGTTATGGCAAGTTTCAAGGATAGATTCATATCCCTTTTGTAATACACTTAGTACCTACATACAATCATTTTGATTAAAATTTAGTTACAGGTTTTTGCCTACATTCTAAACTTACAATCAAAATTTACGCTTATAGGTAAGTATACTAACAATCAGTATAAATTCTTATGTGCCTGACTTTAACTTAGCACAACTCAGATCTAAGTAGCACTTAGCGCGGGCGTAGTTTGCCAGGGCATTAGGTAAAAAAATCCAAGCTTAGTTATTCGTCACTGCTTGAAGGTGGCATCGCACCAGAGCTGTGCTATAGTCTGACCGCAACCGCTGCACGCACCTTAGGTATGCGCGGGGGGGGGGGGGGTTGGGGCGTGGGAAGGAGAGCAAGTTGTCGCCGTGACGGTGCTCCCCCCCGTCTCACCGTGAGCATACCTATACAGCAGTACATCGGTTGCAGTCAGACTATTGGTAGCTAACCTATAAGCTGAAAAAATTCCATCCAACAGGATCGCAGCGCAGCTCTAAGCTAGGAAAATAGAGCAATCCTAAGTGTTGGATTTTTCTAGCTCACGGCTTAGCTACCTCGCACAGCTGTGGTGGAAAGCCACCCTTATATACAGGTGTAACAAAAAGGATATACCAACCCTGAAGGATGTGAATCTACCCATGAAACTGAACAACTTTCCCCAAGAGACGAAGTTAGAAATACGAAAAAACAAACGTTTTGACCTGTTTTGACGTTCTGAGAGGTCAAAATTTTTTTTCGTATTTCGACCTATGTTTCTCAGGGGAAGTAGTTCAAATTCATGGGCCGATTCACGTCCGATATACCCTTTCTGTTACAACTTGTAAAATAAAAAAATAAAAAACGTTCGTAAATGTCATACAAAATCTCTGATTAAAAGATGATAATATCTGTCTCAATGTTCAATAGGTTGGACGCAAGCAAGAAACAAGCGGATCACGCCATTTACGAAACGACTCGGAAATGATTTACTTCTCTTCTGGATTAAGTATTTAAGAAATAATTTAACATCCCTTCTTTGGTAGAAACCAAAGCAAGTCAATATGATAATGACGAATAACTAGTAAACTTGAATAATATAATAACTTAAAGAAGTTGCATTGTTACGTTAAAAAGCATTTATTTATTATTCAGTTTAAATCTTTTTAATACAGTGCATAGCTTTTAAAATGCAGTGCTTTCAGTTTTGACTGGTTTGGATATGTTACAGTAAAAGCTTGATACGTGGTATACTCGTATTTATCCTTAGTGTTTAACGTTATATAGGTATGTGGTTCAATGTTAAGATTTACAAAGCTCGGGTTATAAATATCAAATTCATTTAGATTTGGTTCTTCTTGAACTCTTGAGCATTGATATTATTCATTCAAGCAGTGAATGGCAATTATAGTATTTATTCATTTTAAATAAAAAAAGCATTTCAAAAGCTCTACACAAATTGACTTTAAACCACTGTCACATAATTATAAATACCTAAATTCAAATTAAAATCGCTTTATACTTGTACAAAGCGAAGAGGCACTTTTAAGCTACTTGTACATTCACAACGACTTACGTAGCTCGGTAACAGACTTTTAGATAATACTTACTTTATAATTGCACCATTCACTAGTCAGTTACGGATTTTATCCGATTTAAGCGCATTGAAAAGCCAATACTTACAATCTATAAAATCGTTTGGTCTCACTTTTTTACGTTTTCAAATTAAAACAGGGGCCACTTGCATTTTACTACGACAAAAGATGGTTTTGTCATCTTCTGAGGGATGTTTGAAATACATGTAAAATATTTTCAAAGTGGGTTTGGTTTGGATACTCAAGTAAATCACCAGCAGTCTACCTACACATATTATTGTTCTCAATTAAGAACGAAAAATATTTTTTCTTAGAAATGTTGAATCAGAGTTTACAAATTCATTATTTAGAGATTCAGAGTCTGAAAGTGTATCTCTTTTTTTGAAATATTGGGAACTATTTATCTCTTTTTATTTTAAATGCAAATATGATGTTAGAAAATATTTTACACTTTATTTCAAGAGCCCTGTTATTATCTAATGCTACCGTTAGTTAGACTGTCGATAGACAATTTATTCACTAATTCTCACACATGATCAGCGGAGGAATTACACTACGGTAAGGTACTGACTGCGAGCTCAGCAAGGTTGAGTTTTCCGATCATAATATTTAATACGTTTGACAGCTGTCAAAACGAAGTTCTTAACGATGGTCTTACTTTTTATGTATTGTAACAGTCCTTTAACTCAGCTACTTATACGTCGCCGATTCCGTGAGACAGAAATTTTTAAAATGTAAGATAGGTTAGCATTTGACACCGGCGAGACTATGTCGAAGATGTAGCATGCTTATCTAGACAATATCTGCCTCGAAATGATACGGGGAATAAATCGGCAGAGACGAAATTATAGAGACAAACCGATTCGAGTTGAAGGAAAACACCGGCTTGAAGAGAAGAAGAGATTGAAAAATTATTAATGTTTGCTATTAAAGTCCATTGTTGAGTGTCTTCTGATTACTAATGTTCGTATGCTGCAAAACAGGTCTTTTGGCCTGGCTGCATGATCCTCTTTGTTCGACAAAATCAACGTTTGCTCCACGCATTAAACGTCAAAAATTACATCGATTTTATAATTTCTGTCAACGTGATCGTGTTACCCAGGTTAATGTACCCAAGGGGTTATCTATAAATGATGCTAATTACAGAACTGTTACAGTACACGCTAAAGCTCTTGGTCACTTTACCTTTAGGATATTAAAGCTTTTATTACTACGTGCGACTGCTCGCATTTAGTGCCCGCAATTTTTTTACAAAAAACGTCTCTACTTTATCTAAATTACACCCTGTGTGGTTAGCAAAGCACTAATGAGAATTACTCATATTAAGAGGATTAATAAAATCTGTGATATATTTCAAAACAGTTGGTACCTAAGTTTCTACAGAAATTCAGTTCTAATAATTTATACGGCTTTAGCGTCTGGATCTGTTTAAATGAGATATTAACTATTATTTGTTAGATCACTGTCCTTTTTCGAATTTAGTTAAGTAGTTAAAGTACCTAAAATAAATTTGACTAAAACAAAGTTTCTACTAAACTAGTCAGTCCAGCTTCTATCCGTCATCCTTCAAGGGAGGTGTAGGTTCTCTATATTCTCGCTAGAGAAGCGCACGCGGGCAGCGGCAGGGCCAGGGGGAGGGGGAGGGGGAGGGAGCGGCGCGGGGGGGTGCAGGGAGGCGCGCGGGGGGAGCGGGCAGTTGCACTCGCGCAGTGGGTGTCAGGCGGGCTCGGCCTCCGCTGACGTCACCAGTATCGGTGGAGGAAGTATCGTCTTATGCTCTTCTATGTGCGCCTCACTTGGCGATCTGCAACGAAAAAGGAAGAAACACTATACTACACAAACCGTTCTAATGACAAAAGCTGGCGTACAGTTTTATGTAGTACTTTTGCATAGTCACGTCATGCCGCATGCCTTCTTATAGTCACTCCAGTTAATGATTTATGTACACGTCATCTTAACCCAATCAACCTTAAAAGATTTATTTTTTACTTTTCAAATGCAGTAGATCGTTCATTAACTAAACAAACTACTTATTACTTGTGAAGTTTCTGAACTGTAGAGGTCCCAGAGTTGAACCTTGAACTGCAAAAACTGTGATTTGTAGAAAAATTTTGATATTTCTTTCCCTGACTGCTTATTTTCAGGTTTGTTTTAAAACTAAGCTCTAAGATACAAAATATTTACTTGCACCAACGAAATAAAAACATATTATTTATAAAATTAATTGTGGTTAACAAGAACAAATGCTTATAAAAAATTGTTTTTCGTTCTGCTTATTAAAGAGATGAAATAACTCATTATTTTTAATAAGATATTAAAAAACAAAACAAAAAATATATCAATCTTTGTTGTATTCACCTTATTTTGTTTATTGTGCTCTTGCTTATAATAATGAAAAGAAAAAAAATTATGGAAGAAACCTTTGGAAAACCTTAGATTTTTTTTGTTTTATTACGAACATAATAATTTTACTTACTTTTTTATCCTATGATGATGATGGTGGTGGTCGTCAGCCTTATCATGATGAATGCTCCCGTTGCCAACATGTCCTATGCCATTTGGCGTGAGAGCATGGTTAGCTTTTTTCATGCTCGCATGGCTATGGCTTCTTTTTATATGGTGTTCTTCTTTCTCTTTCCCTCTCTCCTCTATATCTTGTGGTTTCTGCAGTGTGTTCTCTACATCTAAATGTGTATGGCTGGCGTTCCTGGTGATAAAGTTTAGAACACTGTGATGTTACTGATGATATTTTGACCCAAGACATTGTCATTTAACGGAATTGAAACATCAAGTCTTTGATGGAATCATAAGTTAACTGCGACTATTTTGTAAATGCGTTAGTCAACTCTCGATTTACCTGACCTTGTATGGAACTTTGTAATTTAATTGCACGTAAAAGGGGGTCAGTTAAATCGAGAATTGACCAGCTGTACGTATCTATGATGGCCCGTAAGTGTACCTAGAATTATTCGAGAACGTTGAGTATAAAAACAAGAGGATAAATACATTTAATGTACAGTAGTCTAATTTTTGGTATACATACAAAATAATAAAAGAGCACACGGGTATCTATAACTATGTACTATTATCGGTGTTTAAGGGTCGTATTGATAAATTCCTCTCAAGTGTGATATCGATCTCAAGATGTGCCTTACACATACAACCTTGAGTACAATCTCAGACTTGGGAGGGATTTTATAAATATTACGACACAAAATTTTAACTTCAACTTTCAATTTAATTAGCATCCTCACCTGGACTTCTCATTGATATTATGTACGAAGTTGTTCTGCGCCATGAGGCGGTTCTCCCTGGCTCGTGCCTCCGGGATTTTAATCTCGATGTGCTCGTCCAAGGAGATGGAGTCTACCGAGCTCATGTCCAGGGTGTCGTTGGAGAACGTCTTCGGGATTGTGCCGAGCATGCGGTCTGAAATATCAGGAGCGAACACTTAAAATTGAATTTTGTAAAAGCATGGGTAAAATTAAGGACATTGATAAAAAATCTAAATTCAAATGATGATAGTCGTATGAAAGTGGTAAAAACCAAAGTAATGGGAAAGGAAAGGGTTCCTTATACAGTAAAATAATGTAATGAAGTTCTGTATTACCTAGTTTCTGTGAGGTGGAGACAGTAGCACGCAATTCGTCTAGTTGCTTAGCAGAGCAAAGAGGGGTGTCCACTTCATAGGTGTTATTGAAACACGTGTAGTCTACCTGTAAGAAAAAAATAATTTTGATTAATTATTATCTTCTTTTTATTGTTCTACTGAAGATTGAAAGATCGACGACACAATCCAACCTACGAAAATGACCAAAGTTATAAACTGAACGAACAACTATGCTTCACTTTTAAGTTTTGGTCATATACGTAATAGAATTCTGGTCATTTATCTGCCCGATAAATCACAATTGAAAAGTTGGTCACCTGCGTGCGTCTCAGGAAATTTGCGTTTCTGATACAGTCATGAGCACATTAAGCATGACACATTGGACTTTGTAGGTACCTACTTAACTACACTGTAAATATCCTACGCGTGTTTTATATCCATTTACCGTATCAATTCTGTATTTGTTACCGTCAATCTTGGTATTAATTAGTACTTCGGTGGGTACGTACGAACATAAAAACAACACGATCGGAACAAATACGGTAATTTACAATCAAACAAGGAAAAGATAAATCGAGGTTTATTTTGAAATTCTCGGATTTTTAAAAGCAATTGACGGAAAAACCTAACGTGGCTGCACATTTATTATTTCATTAAGTTATTTGCATGTACATTATTTATGGAAGGTTGGTCTTATTAGATGATTTTAATATTGTAAGGTTTATCTACAGTATGTAACGGAAAGGTGTAATAGTACTAAAGGGTGTGAATCTGGCAAGAAACTGAACAACTTTTCCCAAAGAACAAAAGTCATAGAACAAAATCAATTTTTGACCTCCCATAGAAAAAAACCTCCAATAGCGCATTTTGTATGGAAGCACAGAATGTAAACAACTTTAATGGAAGGTAAAATTTGGTTTTTCGTATTTCGACCTATGTACCTTGGGAAAAGTTGCTCAGATTCATGGGAAGATTCACACCCTTCATTATTATCACACTTTTTCGTTACACGTTGTATAGTAATTGATGTTTATTTATGTATTCATCCCATATTTTGCATTTGTTATTCATTTTGATGCTTAGTTTAAAGAGTATACTTTTTCCTGTTCTTGAGATGTAAATAAACATTCTGATCATCTTTTACTCTCAGTAAGGTCAGTAACTTCGTATATCTGTAACTTCCAGTAAGGTTAAAGTACCTTCGTATTAGTATCAGTAAATAAATTATGCTAAGTAGAAGGTAAGTGTACCTTCAACGATTATTAACACTCAATAAATTTTCTACAGTGACGCGAATTCAAGATAAGTAAGGGTAAACAAAGAAGATATTTTACAAGTGAACGAACAGGCATGGACAATTAATTCAACAGTATGCTAATAAAATCTACTTAGATGCAAATGAACGTCAACATCTACGAAGTTCATCATTCATAAACAAAACAAGTAGATACCAAGTACACATTATATAAATTATTAGAGGTACCTACGAGTACCTGTTTTGTTTTAATAATGATGAACTTTTAATAGATCAATGTTTATGTTGATGATATTTTTATACTTGACCGTTAAACTCGGGTAGAGGACAAATAATGTGCTTATTATGAGAATTATTAATAAGACATCCCAGCTCAAGGGTTAAAAGGAAAAATCGTAACGAAAATCGTATTTCTCAACCACTTCCCAACTAGAATATATTTTACAAAGTTTGGCATATCCTACATAGAGTTTCTAAAATTTTATCATACCTGTCATTTGCTTGTCATAATCCAGCTGTTTATATTTTATTTCCTACCCAAGCACGTGTTATATGCTTATAACACGTGCTTGGGTAGAAATCTGTCTATAAATATATCGTATATCGCGCCAAGATGACGACAGATAAGTAGAAGACCGGAGATGACAACCGTTTGGACTCAATTAAAAGTTATATGTCCAGCAGAGGAATCATGCATCTATAATGTTCTATCAACAATCTCATACTCTGAACATAAAATGGTAGATTTCTTTACAAATTTATCCTGTCTGGCCATAGCAATCTACCAGAATTTTGATGTTTCTACGCTCGGCTCCCCTATAAACATTCACCGATAGGCTAGGTTTAAACTAATCTAATGAAATCACAGAATGAAATACTTTGTACAAAATAACTGATTCAATCCGATGAAATGATCCAAATTAAAATTTTAAAAGCCTTATTTTGAAGGATCCAAACGAAAATTTTACCCGTAGCTACAGCATTAGAAACTTTTAAATTGTATTTTCATGTGTTTCACCGTATTGACAATACCTGAGTATTCAGGTATCCCTTTACAACCAAATAATGTTTTGTAACCATACCTCGTACTCGCCAGTGTCTTTCCTGAAGGTCACCATGGTCTCAAAGCGATGCCCCCACAAGATTTCTGATGGAAGGAAACTACTGCGAGCCTGCGTTGTCATTCCTGTTGACTCTATTACACCCTCTGAAACGAGAAACAATTAGTTTGTTAAAGTTGAACATTCTAAAGAAGAAATTAATGTTTTATATGTTCCTTTATATGTTCTTCAAATTAATCCTTCATTCTCTTAGTAAATTAAGAGGGATAAAGAAGGGTCGATTCGAGAGACCAATACTTTAAAGGTTTTTGTCTTTTTCTCCAAATTCATTACTATTTTAAGCCATTCCTCTGAAAGATCTCGTAATAATAATCTACAGAAAGCGCGATTTGTACGAAAATGGATCGTGTGTTTGGTTTTTATTTAGTATTTCCTTCAACTCTTGTTCCTAGGGAAAAGTTTCAAGTTCAAGAATTTCATTATAAGACAGCGTTAACTCCTCCCTATTGATTAAGTAGGATTTCGGCTTGACAACATTGGTTTTTGAATTCTGCGGTGTTCAAAACCCCAGAAAAACTTTATTGTCAGATCTGGGTGTCTACTCTCAAAGTCCGATATATCGAAACGATACTACTCGAAACATGCAAATGCAAAACTTCGTCCCTTGACAATAGAGTAGAATATTGGTTGGATGCAGTTTGAAAATTCATCCAACCAATATTCTACTCTATTGTCAAGGGACGAAGTTTTGCATTTGCATGTTTCGAGTAGTATCGTTTCGATATATCGGACGTTGAGAGACACCCTGGTCCAGTTTAAGTTCTAACCCTAAAAAAGAGCGCCAAATTCTGAATTTCATACTAAGTAGTCACGTATAAAAAAAAAAATTTCAAGAGAGTATTCTATCTACCCGACCGATTTCGGTCACGGCGACTTCTCTCTTTTGTTGGTGGCGTTGATGTCCACGCATATGGCTTATGTAGCCAATCTGAGTGATAAAGGTCAATTACATTTTGAACAGTATTGTACCTATTCTTTTTGCAGTAAGCAGTTATTGCAGATGAGAGGAAATGAGAGTAACGGCCTGAAATACCCCACTACTGAATAGTTTTCACGGCATAGATTGTACCTTTTATTTTCAAGGACAGCATAGACGTCTAAACGTGATAGGCAAATAGCTATAATTGTTTAATTTTGATGGACGATCTCAATGTTTGGGGCAAACCCAAACCACTGTCAGGGAAGTGCCAAGCGCATGCGAGATGTTTACTAGCACATTATACTCGTATAGGTAGATAATAATGAAATAACAAGTATAAGAAGATCTTTACCAGAAGAAATGCGTTCCTTTTCAATGATGATATCAAACAAAAGGCGAAAGATAAGATTGTGATCTAAATGCAAGTAGTCACAGGTCTTTTTAAACTGGCTTTCCTAACTGATAGCAAAGTTACTACATAATTCACAGTGTTAAATAAACGTAACGTAAACATTGTGAGATTTTGTTTACGACTAATAAACGTTGCATTATTCTGAAGATATGAGCTAAACAAGATGTTCCTGACTCTTGTCACTGGTTTATAGCTGTTTATTGACGCAGTTTGTTTCGTTTTTCTTCTTTTGATCTGAGAAAGACCATTATTATTATCTAAACTACTATGCATAAACAAGTAGCTTTTAAGGACATGTAATAACATTATAATATAATATTATATTCATCATCTCAAAGAGTTATTTGTTTATGAACTGTCAATCAAGGGCTATCAATTTTACTACCTAGTTTCGGTCGCAAACGCCGTGCTATCTTTTCCTGTTTTGGAAAGAAGTATCGGTATGGCGCCACCTTGTTTGTGAAGCGATGTGGTTTAACTGACGTCATTAGAGATTTTATTATACAAGAATGAATAATAAACAATTTTGAGTTTTTTTTAAGTACGAGTATCTGAGGAAATTGTCAGTACTGTCTGTGATGGAGGATTCACGTTCAGTCAGGTTCGTGAAGAAGCGGAAGGGTCATTCAGAAGCGATTTTATCAATAAACTTGACACTTTTCCTGGGAACATGTATCGACGAATGGAAACACGTGTCAGGATTAGCTATTGAAATCGTATTGTAAGATAATGTTGATTTTAGGGTCGTATTGTTAAATCCCGCTTAAGTGTGAAATTGCTCTCAAGATGTACAGCACGCATTCATTTTTATACATCTTGAGTGCAGTCTCAGACTTGAGAGGGATTTATCAATACGACCCTTGGATTCGAAATGATAAATTCCTCTCAAGTGTACGATGAAGGTGGTAGGACTTTTATTCGAGGTTGTCCCTCTTGTGGAGGTGGTAAGGCTTTTGTGCGAAGTCCGTTTGGGGAAGGACCCACCCTCTTGCCTATTTCTATCGTAAAGTAGTAATGTTTGCACTGCTGTGTTTCGGAATAAAGGGATCCTGTGAAATTACCGGCATATCATGTTAGTTCTCAGAGTAGGTCCGCTGGGTGGGTTCGCTTTGCTGTCTTTTTAGAATTAAGTTATTCCACTAATGAATGAGACAGTGGGTGTTATGGACGGTGGTGACCACTTACCATCAGGTGGCCCACCTGCTCGTTTGCCTACGTGTGCCATAAAAAAATAGCTCTCAAGCGGTATAGAAGGAAAACAAAAGAGATGTATGTAACCCTCACAAAAATAACACTTACCTAACATAACAACGATCTCGAACCTCTCTCGAAGCATATCAGAAGCAGACAGATTGTACAGAGGTGACTTCTCGTTGATCTTGTGCACGATGGTCATGGGCCAAATGAACATGAGCCGATCCTCTTCTCCATCAGCTCCAACCTTCAGCTCCTGTTGGTAGAACGGCAGCACCTCGCCTTCCCGGGTTATCTGAGGTTGGTATATTTTTTTTGTCAGAAACTTAATATTGCGCGAAAGAACGTACAAGACAGTTTCAATTACCTTCTATGTAAAGACATGCAAACAAAATGATAGATTTTAAACCAATAGCGCAACTAATGAAGATAGAGCCGAAATAAAGTTAAAAGACTAGTGAGCAGTTGCACAAAGCTCTTTTAGGGTTAAAGCTTTGTTAAAACAATTCTGTCACTTTATCTTTTCTTGCCAAAGAAAGTGGAAGCTTTAAACGAGATAATTAAACGAGCTTTAACTCTAAAAGATACTTTGTACAACTGGCCGTATTTAAAAAAGCTTAAAGGTCATAAAAACTAAAAGCATAAGCGGTCGCATACTATAGATATTTATATTTTTTTCAATTCAGTCCTGATAACAGGAACGAAATGCCGAATTAAGTACTAGCTCACCCAGAAGAAGCCATTAAAGTACATTCGGCTTATATGAACTTGAGAATAAGTACATGCAGGTAGGGAATTCCACTAAGATGTTGAAAAATGCTTGGTCCGAATCTTTCACTACTCCAATATAATCGAGTGTTCTTCACGTGACTTTTGAGCATTTGAAAATTACTTCTTTAATTTTCAAAAGCTCAAAAGTCCTTATAAAACTTGATAAATCATCAAATTATAAACCAAATATATATTCTTCAGTTTTGCAAGGAATCTGTGAATTTGAATTTCTGGACGATATTTTATTAAGAATTGGCCTCCTGGTACTAGGCTAGGATGAAATTAAGAATTTGGCTCTAATTCTTAGGGTCAGAACTTAAACTGGACCAGATCTGACAATAAAGTTTTTCTGGGGTTTTGAACACCGCAGAATTCAAAAATCTATGTTGTTAAGCCGAAATCCTACTAGTTCAAAAAAGATAAAAAATAGAAAGTTTATCTCCTACTCTATACGGGTGATTCGATCTTGGTGACTCTACGTTGCATCTGGACTCCCCACAGAAGAAGAGCATGGAGCTCTTGTGAGTTTTTATAACATTAACAAAAATAACAAGTGGCCCTGTGAGTAGTTTTAATTTGAACAGTGACTGCAGACATTCACGACAGCAACGGTTCCGTGAATTAGAAGTTTTACCACATAGTTTATTTGAAACATATGCATTACTTGGAATGGAACAAGGAAAAATTATTTACATATTCTACGACATCTTTTGAGTTAGAAAACATTTTGCTAAATATTTTGAAGCACTTGTCTCGAGAGTTTACAGATCTAACCACACTTGAACTAAATTGGCTGCTTCTATGACTCATCACCACCAAATGATGATCGGCCTTCGAAAACAACTCAATTTTACATATAATACATAAAGGTATTAAAAACCCATTTAAAGTATTTATATCTTTTGAGGTAACGACGCGGATAATCAGGCTATTATTTTGTACGAGTATTATGATGTGTTCCAATCCAGACATTCATAACAATAATACCCCTGTTGCTACAGAGGTCGTTATGTCAAAACTTTTAATAAAATGCGATACATTTTCAATTAATTTTCTATTTTCCTGGGATCTCTGTGGATATTTTTATTTTAAGGTATTTATTTTAATTGCTATTTGGATCACATGTAGAAATGTTATTTGAACCGATTGGATATTAAGGTGTTTTAGAGGTTAAACAAGAAGTAACAAATCAGTGCGGTACACACAGAACGTGACGGTTAGAAATGCAAAATACAAATGCTGGTTAAAATAAGAAAAGCAAGCAATATTGGCAGCCACTTAGTGTCCATAGGTGGGTTTAACAAACGAAAAGTATAGAAATTAGCAAATGCAATCTCTTCTAATTAAACATCGATTGCTGATGCACATTCACAGCAAAGACGAGAGCGAGAGGTAACAGAAACTAAACACTGAATTAAGAAGATTGAAAGGTACCTTTTTCCGAATAATCTGGGCTCGCACGTGCGCCTCGAGTATATGCGACTTGCGAATGTCCCCCACTCGGAATAGAAGGCAATATTCCCCGTCCCTCAAACATATCACCGCGTGGCGAGAGAACAGGAGCGTGGTGCAACGCTTTTTGGCTCGAGCCAGCTTTGCGAATATTAAACCCACCTTTGGACAAGAAAAAAAGTTTTGAAATAAAATTCCAAAACCATGGGATTCGAAGTCTGATACTCGTACTTCGCAATACGAAGGTGGAAGAAGGTGGTGCAATTCAGAATTCGAAACCCAAAAAGTTAGAGAGTGGAGTCAGTGCTAACTGTAGTTAGAAGTGTCTAGGCGTGCTGACTGATATCCCCAATCACTAACCAGTTTCCGGTTTGTTGAAATAATATACCTTGCGGCGGATAATCTGTGCTCTTATATGGGCTTCGACAATATGTGATTTTCTCATGTCACCAACTCGGAACATCAGACAGAGCTGGCCGTCGCGGAGGCAAATAACGGCATTCCTTGAGTATAGCAGGGTTTGGGCTCGCTTTTTGGGTCTAGAGAGCTTTGCGAACACGATTCCCACCTAAAATTAGAACAACCTTGTTGCTGTCTGATGCTAAAGTTTTGGAACACTTTTGGTATTCTCGTATGGCATTGTTACATGTACGTGACAATGACACTGAATTTTCTAGAACTATTACCTAATTGATATTAATAGACTTACTATCTAGCATAATAATGAGCTACGACCGCAGTTGATGGAAGCGATCAATATTCCTTCAAAATTACAACTCTAATTTCATAATTATTTTTAAGAGAGCATCTGGATCGAGTGTGCGTTACGCTGATATGTTTGGCTGACTACCAAGTTTATTTTAATAAGTATGATTATGATATTCGCATCAAAGTAGTAAGAATTTTAATAAATTGTGAATGATTATGTTGAAGAATACGTTGATATTGATACAATTCAGAATATATGAATTAATAATAACAATAAGATAAAAGTGGTTTCTTATTTCGACACACATGTCTTCCAAATAATAAAGAGAATATTTTGTTAAATAAAAAAAACTCACCATGAAAGCTTGAATGAAGACACCTACAATACTTTGAAGGCACATAACAAATATTGCTTCAGGGCACTCTTCATTGGTGGTTCTGGAGCCATAGCCGATGGTGTGCTGTGTCTCCACGGAAAATAGGAAGCAGCCGGTGAAAGTGTTGACGTTTTGCAGACAGGGGGTGAAGGTAGTGTTGGCAGGGGGTGGGCTGAGGTCACCGTGAGTGAAGATGATGAGCCACCAGATGAGAGCAAACATTAACCAGGAGAGGATGAAGGATAGTGCGAAGACCATCAGCGTCCAGCGCCATTGGGCGTCCACTAGGGTAGTGAAGATGTCCTGCATGTATCGGCGCCTGCGTTTGGCCACGTTCCATTGTACTACGTTGCAGTCTCCGTGCTTGAAGATGACTCGTTTGCGAACACGCCGGGCTGCGTATCGCGCTGAGCGATATCTGCAACCAAAATAAAATATGGTTAATATACAAGCAAATAGATGAATTTCAAGCAAGAAATATCAAGTTGGAAATTAAGCCTACAACTTATCTTCTTTAAATGCCACTACACGTATTAAATAAACAAGAAACATAAACTTTCAAAGATCCTCCTTCGGCCAGTTGCGTTTGCAGTTTTATAAAGAGGCCAGGGTTCACATGAAAAACTACAGAACTAATCGTGCCGCGATTGTTTAAAGTATTAATTGAAGTACCAAATGGCAATGGATATTTATTTATAGAGTCAAATTGAAGCGCTTCATAGTTCTCGGAGCACAAATCAAGTTGATTTAATACACAAGGTTCGTTGATTGATTTAACGATTCGAACATTTAGGTATATGTTTTGTCAATATTTTGATTTGTAAGTACTAAAAAAAACCGACTCTCGTGCGAGTCGGACTCACGCACTAACTAAGGGTTCCGTCTAACTCCTTGTTCCGTTTGTTCCGTACCCTCTCTACTAACCTAACTACCTACTGCAAGATTTTGCACATCGACACAGAATATATTAGTAAACCATCGATTATGAAATCTCCGCCCGCGTTGTATCTAGTACAAGGACCACACAAACCTGAACCCTCTTTAATATTTGTATACTTTCTTTAAATGGGAGCTCACCTTTTAATTGGTTAAACCTGGTTTTGAGAAAAGTTGCAATACGTACCTATTAATGATTTTTTTTCTGTTCCTTCACTTATGCTTTTAAACCTAGGTACTTGCTAAGTTTTATGATTTTAGGCCAATGTAAACTCTGGAAGTACCCCAAGGTTTTGGATTCGTTTATAGAAATGAGGCATTGATGGCCGTATTTTTGATTGTGTTGGCTTGAAATTTGCAATATGTTCGATATTAATTTCAACTTGATACTTTTACGCGTTCGTGAGAAAAAAGAGTCTCGACTGACAGACGGATAACAAAGTGATCCTATGAGGGTTCTGTTTTCTTTTCCTATTGAGATACGGAACCCTGAAACAGGTTTCGGTCGTTGTTCTGAACACTCGCATTCGGGCAAATAAATACATTTATCATTTTCAAGTACGTCTGGCGTGCTAATAAACTCGTTGACTTCTGTGTTGTTCTGTATAATAGCATTTTGCTGAAAATATTTGGTATTGGTTTGAAGCGGACATGAAAAACTGCACGGTAAAAAAAAAACTATACAACGTGAACTTATATTGATTTCGCTCCCGAAGTCCAGTGATTCTAGTCATGAAAACAAGTTTCAAAAGAAAAAATATTTACTCGAAAATAATTATTTGTCTCTCCATACTAAAGTGGTCACGTGCGTGATCGACTCATTTTGTATGGGATTAAGTCACAAATTATTTATTGAATAAAAAATTTTTCTTTTGGAAAGTTGCTTGTTTTCATGACCACATTCAATATCAGTCTACCTAAAAACTTAGATTAAACCTTTTTTTTATTTATTGTTTCGTTGTTAATATTTGTACAGCATCACATTCAAAATAGCTAGTTTAGTGACTAAAATACGTATTTGCTAGTTTTCTACTACAACAAGTTCTGTGGAATGAATGGAAAAAGGAATTTTAATCAACGCCAATAAAACTTATGTAGCCCTAGTACATTGCTTTATAAAGGGTGTCCCAGAAATAAGTGTAAAGCGGAAAACATGCTAATATCCCCACAAAATTAAACAGCTTTCTCAAAGAATCAGGGGTCGAAAAACGGCAAACATTTGGGACTGCAACAAATGCGTTGGTCAGGTTAGTATGTGAATGCATATTTTTATCTCGCATTTCGACGTATGTTTTTAGTAAAAAGTTTTTAGTGTTCAGTTTGATTACCACGTTTTCACCTTGACACAAAATCGAACACCCGGTATATTGTATATATTATAATTCATAAGTGGTTTGTCCCATATACGAGTAAGTAAGAGCTTTTAAGCTATCAGTTGGTAGAAGGGCTTTATCTTTAGGTGGATATTGATAAGCAAATATATTTTAATAGATATGGTAGATATTTTATTATTTAGATAATTTATTGGACTAAAGTGGGTACGGAACCCTAAAAAAAAGATCACGTTATGCTATTTTGATGCCCCTGAATCTTGAAATTTTGGACTTTTTATCTGTTTGTTTATTCGTTCGAGCATCACGCAAAAACTACAGAACCTAATCAAAGGAATTTTTTATTGTTTGATACTGGCTATATTTTATTTAACACTAGCTGTTGCCCGCGACTTCGTCCACAAGGGATTCTATCTATCTGACCATCCATCCATCCACCCTTCCGTCTATCTGTCGTCCGTCCGTCCGTCCAACCATCCCTGTCCCTGCCCCTCTCCCTCTCCCCCTCCTCCCTTTTCCTCTCCCTCTCCCTGTCCTTCTCCCACTTCCTCTCCCTACCCCTATTCCTATCCCTTCCCCTATCCCTACCCCTAACGCCGTCTTTACCGCTATCCCTATCTTCATATAAACATAGAAACGACTCCTATATTGATTTCTAGACATTTCAACCCTATCGCATCGCACCCCAATTTCACGTCCACCACGTTGGATTTCAAAGTTGTTGTAGTTTTCGTAATCAGCGACCCGATAAACCATACAAATGACACCCATATTGATTTTTAGACATTTCAACCCTATCTCACCCCAACCCCATCCCCAGGGGATGATGGTATTTCACGTTCACCACGTTGGATTTCAAAATTGTTGTAGTTTTCGTAATCAGTGACCCAATGAACCATACAAACGATACCCATACAGGTTTTTGGAATTTTTCACCCCATTTTCCTTTTTTAGGGGTTGAATTTGGCGTGGAATTTCAATAACAGTGATGAACGTTGCATAGAATTACAAACTTAATGCCTAAATAATAAATTATGTGGATTTTACTTTAAAAATAAAGGATTTTCAACTTCATCCCCCTTTTCACACTTAAGGGTGTCGAATTTTCAAAAACCCTGAGATACGTAAATATTTATTTTAAGTCGTAAGCCTAAATACAAAATTTGAAGATCCTAACTTTCAAACTGACGGACTTTCATACAAACTTTCATCCCCTATTTTATCCCTTCAGGGATGGAAATTTGTAAAACCCTTTCTTAGTGCACTATTAAACCTCATAAGGAACCTACATGACAAATTTGGAATTTCTAAACCCAGCGGTTTGGGCTGTGCGTTGATATGTCAGTCAGTGAGTCATTCACCTTCTTCATTAACATTAAATGCGTTTTCCCGTGGGAATGAAGTGCTTTCCCGCGGTAAAAAGTAGCCTATGTGTTATTCCAGGACCTAACCTATATGTGTGCCAAGTTTCAATAAAATCCATTCAGTAGTTGTTACGTGAAAGAGTAACAAACATCCATCCATCCATCCATACTTACAAACTTTCGCGTTTATAATATTAGTAGGATGCACTTGAAGTCGCGGGCAGAAGCTAGTGTACAATAAAATTCAAAGTTTTCCAACCGAAATTCATAGCTAAGTTTCGTTTGAATAACTCCAAAATTCAATTTTCAAGTTTCCTATTTCTCACTTCACTTTTATAACACTGTTAGTAAACTTCCAAAATAATTCCAAACAATTTTTCGGTTTCTTCGGAGAGTCACGTGTCGCGTAATTCGATCACGTGTGTACCGTCGATGCTATAATGATTGGCATTAATCGATTACAACACTATTTATTACAAATCACTGTTATTATTTAACTACGAGCTTATTATTGTGTGCCACGCGTACTCATTAATGAATGAATAAAAATATAAAGTATCATTCATCAAACAAGCCTTCTTTGTAAATGTAATAAATCTATCGTAATAGTTACGACTTCCTCTTACTTTATTTTATAAATGACAAGCTCTTTTATATATTTAGACTAGCTTGAGCCCGCGACTTCTTCCGCATGTAAAAAAACCGGTCGAGTGCGAGTCGGACTCGCGCTCCGAGGATTCCGATATACTTATAGTATTTTTGAAAGCAATAAAGTCCATCGCAAAACTAAATTTGTTTTTTGCAAATTTCTAAAAAACTGTGCAACTTAGAAAGATCGTTTTATTTTTGCTGTAATGTTTACATAAACATAATTATGTCAACTGTAATTAATTCAGATTTTTTTCTTTCACAAACTTCGGAGATTCATCCTTCATCATAACTTAAAAACTAAGAGACGCAATAAAATACAAAAATATATTTCGACCTAGTAGCGACAATTTGAAATTTGGTCTCCTTTACATTAATAATCATAAGTTTTTCAAAATTCTTTTATGTGCAATTAAGTTGGGCAACCGTATTCAAAACTATTCCAAATTTCAAGTCGAGTAGTTGCTGAGATATACAGGTGTGACATACAGACAGACGGACAGACAAAGTCGCACCATAAGGGTTCCTTTTTTACCATTTGGGTATCGGATCCCTAAAAACTATACCAGTATTTAAGTCTAACTATTAGCTACCAAACAAAAAAGTTTCATTAAAATCGGTTCAGTAGTTTTTGCGTGATGCTTGAACAAACAAACAGTCAAAAAGTCCAAAATCTGTGATTTGAATTCAAGGGCGTCAAAAAAGCATAACGTGATAATTTTATTATACGAGTAAATATCTACAATGTACAGACAATATAACAATATAAAATTATATAATGGTAGTAGATGTTAATGATTACTAGGCCAACAGCGAGATTTGTGAATCGAAGTACTCTCATTTTTAGGGTTCCGTAATCAACAAGGAACCCTTATAGTTTTGTCATGTCCGTCTATCTGTCTGTTTGTCCGCGGCTTAGCTCAGAGTACTAGAAAGCTGTAATTTAGTATGGATATACATTTCATCCATGCAGACAAAGTAATAAAATAAAAATCTTGAAAAAAAATTCAGATTTCGTGCCTCACACGACTATCGAGTACATTGAAAATGAATCTAATACGGAATTAGTTTTTGACTTTCTGGAATAATTATTTTTGCATCTTATAGTTCTCATGAATACGCTTCTTTTGAGTTTTTTTTTAACATCATATCTTAACAACTCTCTGAGATAGATTCAGATTCAGATTCAGATAATTTTATTCAATGTAGATTCTTTACAGAATACTTATTGAATGTCATGCAGAATACAATGCAAATAGAGCGAGTCTACGCCGTTTCGGATCGTGCTATGGCAGCGTAAAAGAAACGGCAAGAAACCACTGCAGCACGGCCTACTTTAAGAGTCGGCTTTTTACAATGTGTTTCTTGTGTTTCGCTGGAATATCAGAGCACCATACCTCTTTGTCATTCATATAGTCATCCAATCTATAGTAAGCATTTTTACATAACGTTTGCTTTACACATTCTTTAAACTTTCTCTCAGGTAATTGCACTATATTGTCAGGTATTTTGGGGTATAATATCGGATATAAGGGGATCGCACTTTTTCGTGAAACCGGAGCCTACACTGGAGCAAACCAAAAGACATTTCCAATATCATTTTTTTAGGGTTTTTTCCCCTACAAGTAAAATAGGGGTGATTTTTCTTTTTATCGTCAACTCCATCGTGCAGGGAGCCGTTGAATAGGTCTGTTAAAAATAATGTGAGTTCTCAAAGATCATTTTTCGATTTAAGGATCTGTTTGCGAAATATTTAGCTTGAAAGCGCAATTTTTTGTTGAATAAATAGGGGTCAATAATTTCGGCGTTTGTAACCCTAAATTGTTTGGTTAAAGCAAAGATTAAAGCTATAACCAATTAATTACATTCGTAAGTTTTTCAATATTACCAAAGGTCACGTGGCGTTTCAGTGCAGTAAGTACATGGTCAATCCATTTAAATGCCTCGCTAATCGATTGGCTAAGCACATAACACTAACGACTTATGATCTTACAAACTTACATTTTATGAGCCATAACCACTAGCATGCAATTTCTGCCATTCCTAACCTCCATAATTAGAATATTAGAAATGATTAAGGAAAACCGCTGGACATAGAAATCGTGTGGCGGGTGACACAATCGGTCCAACTATACCGATTTCCTTTCAATTCGCATATTCAAAACGAAATATAACTTTTAAATTATAGAAATAAAAAATACGTGATGAAGTTTTTTATTCGCAAGCGGCTGTACGTCTGTAAATAAATCAATGACGTAGCTAGTGACTTATTTATTTTTAAAACGCACGATCAGTGCAAGTAAATTAAAACAACATGGAACACATTATCACAATACGCACTTTTCAGACACAGTTTTGCCACTGAAGACTTCAAGAACGTGGTATCATTCCATCGTTATTGACATTCTTTTTTCAAACAAACAATGGATACGCATTCAAGAATGTTAGTAGTAATGAACAACGCACTCATTGTTTGAAGTTAGCTGGTAATGCCAGAACCAATAATAATTTCGAGAAATACTAAGAGACTTAGTTGTTGCCAAATATTTGACCATCGTGCGAGCATCTGTGAGGCCGTTTTCAAGTTTCCGCTAACTATGATTTAAAACTACACTTACTGGTGCATTTCTTCTCGCCATGCTGATTCTGAGGAGTTTATCGGCTTCCCCGTCATAAACATAGATATTTGGCTTACACATTTTTTCAGTCCAGACATACTATGATCCATTAAGTGATCCAGTTTTGCTTCTTTTACTTCACTCTTACAATTAAAAAATACAAAGATCTATGGAACGGTCTTTGGAACAGTCTTTTAGCTAATTTGGCGTAACCAGCGCCACTAAAACCTTAAACTTAGATATCACACAGTAAATACTTTTGTAGCTAGGATAGCAAGCATATAACTCTACCAGAGTATCGTCACCACTCTGTCTTTCAGCAAAACATTTATAAGCGATTCACTGAACACTTCTTTGATATCAAATAGTAGCACCACAAATTTACGTAGCATCGTCCTTAATATAATCTCCAAACCCGACGTAAGGGAAATGGCGGCGCTGAAAAACTACGTTAGACGTAAACTACGCGCGACACTTCGCAAGCCGGCTGGGAGGAGAAGTGATCCTATACTGAAACGGGCGGATGTTTCATGAAACAGATGCGAAGACGTTCACAAACAAACACTACAGGCGTCCCGTGCCAACGCAGTCGGTGGCACCTCCCCGCGACACTACGTCGCCGCTCTATTTTTCAAGAAAAAACTTCTATACTATACCAATTTGCCTACTCCTGGCGGCTTTATTAAGATTTACGAGTGCTCTTAAAGAGTTTTAGATAAATATTTAGACCACATTTAGACTGAATGATTCCATATGGATCGTTAAGCGGCGTAAGAAGTCAAATATTTGTATCGTTCGGCCGCAGTTTGATTGGCCTACGAGTATGTTTCTGGCAAAAGTAAGATACGCGTAATCTAGCGCGGGATTTACGAGACGCGGGATCAATTGTGACGTATGGACACGTACGTGGTACGTAATGAAAACTATCATAGATACCAGCTACAAGTATGTATAAGTACATACATAGTGTGGAATTAGTGGTTTAAAGTAAAGTGTACGTCGTGAAAATAAATATTTCCCATCAAAGGAAACATATCGTTTGAGATTCATATCACTAACACTATTATAAAAACAAAACAAAAGCCAACATCAGGTAAGAACCAGTTACGAGTATACTGTTTTGATAATAAAGAAAGCAAAATTTTATCGAGACAAAAAGCAGTTCTTAAGGGGCTGATAAGAGCTGAATTACCTCCCTTTAGAATGCGCGTGCTAAAACGGAGCGGATTCGCGCTGTTTTGCGTTTTTAGCTCATTTTTAATTTTTCTCAAAATCTGTACTCATCATATTAATTATTAAATAGCTATATTATTATGCATAATGTATTGAATAATGTGTAAAAGTTTTGGCATCATAGATTAATGGGTACCTACTTAAGAAAAACGGTTTAAAAGCAAAAAGCAGAGGTAAATTTGGATTTTTTTATGGCGAACAAAATATATTTAATCGTGTTTCGGAGTCGGCCATATTCTTTTAAATATGCTTAATTATCACATTAATTTTTTTCAAGGCCATATATTTATCACTTTTCGTTAAAAACCTGCTCAAGTGAAGCGTATTTAGCTCTTATCAGCCCCTTAAGTAGTCAGCTGATCGGCACGGTTAGTAGGTAAACATGTTAAATGTTTAGAAGAAATCTAATTTCGTTCAGTATTTAGAGTTATAGCAACAACTCATATCATATCACAGACTCAGTTGTTCGAAATAAATGAATTTCATTTATTTATTTATTTTAATTACATAGTCAAAAAATTTAAAATCAGTTTGAGATATATCTGTCACATATGTCTATTAGTTCATTGAAAGAGATGTACAAATCAATACGAAGTCATCTACTTTATAACTTATCGTAAAGTCAGTTCTACATCTATTTGTTGATTCTTGATCAAAAAACATATTATTACTAACAGAGGAGCCATAGAGCACTGATTTTCTTTAAACAACAACAGCTGTAATTATTAATCAAAGAAGACATTGATATGTTTTTTATTAATAATAATTATTATTATGAGAGTCACGTGACTTGAAACGTGTTTCAGTGCGGTTGATATGATTCCACCATGTGGAAACCGATATGAACCACACACGTACTCGTACTTAACTTAATCAATGTTTTATAAACACCGCTGGTTTGTTTGCGATTTTTTGCATAAAAGGTCCTTAGGACCTACGCTTAGGACTACTAATCTCTTCTCAACTGTATCTAAATACTTCATCATCATCCATCAGAATTTGCTAAGCGGTTAAGCCGCATTAAATATCACAGAGTATACAGGGTGTAAATGCAAAACCGAGCGCCAGTTCAAGGGTGTACTCAGACCACGAAACTGAACAACTTTTCCAAAGAAACATGTGTCGAAATAGGAATTTTTTTTATGGCTTCTCCATATAAAATGCACTGTCCACTGTTGAAGGTTTGTATGGAGAAGTCAAAAAAATATCTCCACTTTTGACCCATGTTTCTTTGGAAAAGTTGTTGAGATTCCTGGTCTGAGCACACCCTTGAGCTGCCGCTCGGTTTTGCATTTACACCCTGTAGAATAAAATGCGAATTTTCATTGGTTTCCCTCCCGAAGCCATGTTCTACTCATGAAAACAAGCAACTTGCACAAAAAAAATATTTATACCAAAAAAAATTACTTTTCATACAAAATGAGTCGATCGCGCGACCCCTTTAGTACGGAGACTCGAAATAATTTACTTATATTTGGAAGGGGAAGGCCTCGGCGAACGTACCAGGACCAAATCCACAACGTCCTAAGTAAAGGCCAGGTTAAAAGTACCCTAAACCGACGAGCGTGTATGAAAGGATTGATGAAAGTACGGAAGCAAGGGAAGTCAAGTCAAGATCGTAGCAGGTAGAGGATCGACTGTCCGTGGTCTCTGCCTACCCCGACGAGAAAGAGGCGTGATATTACGTATGTAAATAATTTTCGATTTCCCATACAAAATGAGTCGATCACTTTAGTATATAGCCGATTTTTTTTTAGAGTAAACATTTTTTTCTTTACAAATGTTGCTCGTTTTCATGAGCAGAACTAACGCGAATTCACGTTGACTGATAGAAAACACTCAGCGCAGAGAGTTTCCAAACTCTTTGGTCAAACAAATACTTACGAAACAGACAGAAACACATACTTTTTTAATTTATTATTATAAGTAATGATTCTGCTTGAAAGACTGATAACTTACAAATTTGAATAGTATTTCCTAATTGATCGATCACACAAGCGTAAGAAATATTTGAAATTATTTTTTCGTTCCCTGTGGTGCCGGCAAAAAATTGTAACAACCCATCTCTACACGTGGGTGTGGTAAGAGGCGACTAAGGGTTTATAAACCGGAAGATGGGCAGCAGCGTCCTTCCGTGTATCGTACCATCTTACATACTGCGGTCACCTACAACCGCGGTCCTTCGTGCCATCCGTAACGCTGACAAACGTGGTGACTAAGGTACTTCCCTTCCACATTATTCTAGCAAGAGCTTGAATTCTGGAGGGAGCTCCCTGTCCTGTAGTGGACGTATTATGGGATGTTATGGCATTTTTCCCTTCGTTCTGTTTTGACTCAGTCTAATTAGGACCCTGTATATTATAGCTTGTGTATACCGTGGTGTTGGCAAGCGACGTCTCTTTGTTGACTACATACGATTTTCCACAATTTTTCTAGGAAACGACGATGGAAGTTTTGCGTGGGAGCAGTCCGATACGACTAAAAATATCGTGTTCATTGAAATAAGGTGAACAGCCAAATACGAAGCATAAATTATATCCTATACTATTAAACGAGCAATCCAAATATTTAAAATTGCTTGTCCTGACTTAATGAGTGATTTATACAAATTAAGTTTTGAGCTCTCCGTAAAAAATAAAAAGTACGTGTATTAGCATTTTCAGAAATTTTTTCCCTAACGCGATGAAATGAGGGATGAAAGTGTGTATAGAAATCCTACTACAGTTTTAACATGAGGTACATGAAAATTTGGTATTAAACTAATAATAAGAAATGAAGAAACACGTGTTTGAGTAATTTTGAGATATCATCTCCCAGAGGGGTGAAATAAGTGATGAAAGTTTGTATGAAAATCCTACAGTTTTGACATGAGGTACTTACTCGTACTTGAAATTTAATAAGGAGTGAAGAAACATGTGTACGGAGATGGTATTTCACCATTAGAATGCTAAATTATTCCTGAGTAACATAAGCTATATTTATTACTAGAAAAAAGTAGGGATCCCTACTAAAACTTCAATAATGTAACCCAAGGTGAATTATTTACGAATTTAAAAATGTCAATCCAAACAAAATACTTATAGAAAAATATTTTTAAGCATTTCTAGATGAACATCCCCCAAAACTAAGTACTACCCGCGCAAAGCCGGGGCGGGGCGCTAGTATTTGTATAAATTTTTGTACATTTGTAATCGGTTTCACAAAAAAGGCTCTAACGATTTCGATGAAATTTACCACACGCGGGTTTTCAGGGGTGGAAAATCGATCTAACTAGGTTTCATGTCTGGGAAAATTTGTTTTGCCTGTGTCTTTAAGCATTTTTTATAATACCGCGTTTTAGACAGAAACCTACAGCGCCACCTGTTGGCGGGTAGCATAGCTTGCTCACCCGATGATATTTTAATGTTGTGGCGGCCATAATAGAGCGAAGCTCGGTCGACCAGGTACTTTGGTTATAAAATGGCTTCTGCCCGATTCTGCCCGTGTGGAGTAGGCTTTATAAAAGGGTTTATAAATTCCAGTGATTTTAAGACTCGGCGTAGACGGTACGGTAGTGATAAGAAGTCAATACAAATGTCGGGATAAGAAACAGCTGTTCATTTGGACGGATGCTTTCGCCATAATGCTAAGAGTAAATTGATAGCATTATTTAGCGTATACATCGTAAAATTTTATTCGTTTTGCTCGCGAAGCTCCGTGATTCTACTAATGAAAACAAACAACTTTACCAGTGAAAGTAATATTTACTTACTCGAAATATCTTTTTGAATTCCCATGGGCAGGTACTAAAGTGGTTAGACCTACGAATAAGGTTAGACACATTTTGTGAAGGTTTTTTTTGAGTATTTTTTTCTCTTCGAATATTAGTTGCTTGCTTCGGGTGCAAACACTTCGCCCGGGTGTAGCATTAATTCATGGGCCTCTTGAACCGAAGTAAACGCTCTTTGATATCCATGTAGATAGTTGCAATGAGAGCTCACCTTATTTTGGTTACACTTGCTTATAGTAAAAATAAGCACAGTTTAAGTTTTACGCCGGTATTATTTGATCTATGTTACATTGATGATGATGTTCTGCCGCAAGTATAACTCTTTCGAGCACTTGAGAACATGACTGTACTTTACAACAGTCTACCCATTGTACAGTCAAGAGCACGTCAAGCATGATACATTGGACTTTGAACCGTGCTTATTAATGAGCTTAGAGCCGGAAGTCGCACAGCAAATGTCAAGCTTAACCTGCCCTTGACTGTACGTACCCTATTGTCCTACTATGGCTAATGGAATTTCAATATTAAGTGGTTTTATGCTTGTTTTGTCCTTCATCATGGTCATATGACGAAGAGAAGAATTTTTATTATCTTTCATTAGTTCTTACAAATTTTCAAATACGCAGACACTAGCGTCATCCTAAGCATCGTCCACGTCGACCAGAAACTTTAAATAAGGACTTTCTCTAAATGAAGAATAAAAAAATATGCCTTAAATTCGTTTATTACACTTCTTCTTCGGGTGCCTTTCGGCTACCAGAGGTCGGTCAGTAGCTTCACAAAATGTATCTCGGTCCTGCGTCACGCGAAAGAGCTATTCTGCTTTGGAGGTGCCTGTCCACTCGCGGATGTTTCTGAGCCATGATTTTTTTACGTCTTCCAACGCTCTTTCTCCCCTAAATTCATTACATAGAGTGTGAAAAGACATGACTGTGAAAGAACCTCAGAAAACTGGATTCTAATTCATACCATGAAACTAAAAATTAAGGACAAAATTTTAATTTTTTTTTTTTTACCTTCTAACGAAATTGCATCACTTGTCGTGATGATGCATTTAGTACGAAAGGTCATCAGGTCATACATTCGATTGAAATAGTACCTACAGCAAAGAGTTCGGTCAAGCTAGGCCTTAACTCCTCCTTTTGAGTTATACACTTGCGGCGGAACATAATCATCAATGTATGGAACAAGCGTTAAAGTTGGTGTGCCATTGTTTTTACTATAACTAAATGTAACCAATATTGGGTGAGCTCTCATTTCAAGTACATAAAGAACGTTCAGTCACAGAATAGGTAATAGTACTAGGTTCAGTTCTAAATGGAGATTAGACGCTACGCGGAATAAGGTTTTGCTCCCGAAGCAAAATATACTTACTCAAAAAAAATATAGCCGCCAATAATTTTTGGCTATACATCTTCATAAATTCAAAGACTAATTCAGCATATATTGCTGGCAGAAGAGATAGAAGATTGCTGGAAGAAAAGATATTGGAATTAACAGAACCATAAGCTTCCCAGCAATGTCAAAAGTCATCCCCCATCATCATCCGTCCGGGTGGGATCGATCTTGTAGCCAACTTGGTCTGCTAACAGTCCTGCCTATTATTACTCAAAGGTTACAACCTCAGAACAAAGATCTCCTTGCAGCCCCGGATCGTCGATTTTTTCGACCCGGGGCAAAAATTTGGTAGTGGCGCCCCTCTCTCTAGCGTTTGAGATAAACTGTAAAACACGTAATTTTTGTGACCAGGAGATTAAGAACTCTTTAATTTCACTGTATAGCGACACACCTCAAAAATAAAATAAAATAATAAAAAAATTGGACAAACGGCCTTATAAAATTGCGCACCGTTGCGTTTCTACAGCGTGAATTTTCATTGGTTTTGCTCCCGAATCGCAGTGATTCTAATTATGAAAACAAGCAACTTTCGCGAAGAAGAAATTTTTTTAATCCAAAAAACATTTCCATCTCTCCAAAGTGGTCACGTGATCGACTCAGTTTGTATGAGCAGGCGAAAAAAAATTTTCGAGTAAAAAAAAATTCTTCGGAAAAATTGCGAAACCAATGAAAATTCACGCTGTATAGATTCTATGCCCGCGATCAAAAAGTCCTCAAAAACTAAATTGGCATTTTATAATGAAAACAGTAATCAATATAAGAACTTGCGCTGGATGCTAGGCGTTTTGTGAAAATATTTTTTACTCGAGCATGATTTTTGCGCCCCCTGAAACAAGCGCCCGGGGCAGGTGCCCCGGTTTGCCCCCCCCTTAGATCCGGGGTTGCCTCCTTGCTTCGCTCGGATCACAACAATTAAAATTTAAAATCGTAAATACTAAGTGAAAACTTCCCGATCGCGCAAGTCTGTAAACACTTTTGGTTTAGGTATAGATGTTTTTGCTAAAATGATATTCGATGCTTTTGTTGGCAGAGTCAACAAAGCCAGCTTCACATAATTATCGCAGCCTGCAATCGATTCCGGTTAATCGATTTATAGCTCGATTCAATTCTACGCCGATGGTTTCCATGCGCGAACGATGTGACGTCATCAGTCTACCCTATACTCTGCCAAGACGCTTTATGACGACATCAGCCATTTTAACGACTTGCTGTAAATCAGTAAAATATTGCACAAGGAAGAGACACTTCTCTTTGCACGTAATAATTGTCAGAAGAATACCTACAATATTTTATATTTTCGCTACTAGGAAATACGAATTGATATTTCTGGATTTTCTTAATAATAAACTAATGACATCACGACATTCATTTACTAATTCATTATTAAAACATCATTGCATCTTGCATAGAGGAATTGTAATCAAATATCTGAGATTCCATTCTTGATATCAGAAAATAAGGTCATGGATTGAGAGCAAATGCAGTATCTATGTTTCTTTAATGGCATGGTTATTTGTCCTAGATTTTATGATTACATCTACTCTATCCATCATCTACTCAGAAGTTTGAGATACTGTGGTTTTCTTATGAACGCTAAATGCAATAACTTGTTTTCTAGGACTTGTCAAAATTTGGAATAAAGACTGTGGGGAAAAAGTGGGGAATAGTGAATAAGAGAGTAATATTGTAACGCAATACTTTTGAAAAAACCGGTCAAGTGCGAGTCGGACTCGCGCGCCGAGGGTTCCGATATACCTATAGTATTTTTGGAAGCAATAAAGTCCATTTTCAGGACCGCAAAACTAAATTTGTTTCTAAAGGTTTTTTGCAGATTTCTGAAAAACTGTGCAACTTAGAAAGATCGTTTTATTTTTGCTGTAAAGTTTACATAAACCTCTGTCAACTGTAATTAATTCAGATTTTCCCTTACTCAAACTTCGGAGATAAGGGGGGGGGGAATGGTATTTTTTTTGACATTTTTCATCATAACTTGAAAACTAAGAAACTTAAAAAAATACAAAAATATATTTTAAAATGTACAAGTAAAGCCCTTTCATATGATACCCCACTCGACCTAGTAGCGACAATTTGAAATTTGGCCCCCCCTATTTTGGCCCCCTTTACATTAATAATCATACTTTTTTCAAAAAATTTTCATGTGCAATTAAGTTGGGCAACTATATTCTAAAACTATTCCAAATTTCAGCTCGATAGCGTAAGTGGTTGCTGAGATATAGAGGTGTGACAGACAGACGGACAGACAGACAGACAGAGCGGCACCATAAGGGTTCCTTTTTTTTACCATTTTGGTATCGGAACCCTAAAAAAGAACATCATGCAAAAGCTTCAGCCCAATCCAAGATATATAAAACTCATTCAGGAAAATTCTGTGAGTTACGTTAATATTAGTTGTAATATTCCGTGAAGATAGTGGGATAAGATAATTTTGGGATGTACTTCGTCCTCAACGTAAGCCGGTGGGGTTGCCAACTGGACGAACTCTACACTGAAAACTGAAATAGCCGACGACGTAATCGCGGGTGTCTCGTGCAGGTTTGAAGATCACTCCAGATATTAATAGTTCCGCTACTTGATACTAGATGGCATTGACGGGGAGGTTAAAGTTTAGTAAAGTTTGGTTGAGTTGCAAAGCTAAATAGGTAGATATTTTTTTCACAATGACGAAACCTAACAAAACAGGTCTAACGCTTTTACAACAAACCCGGTAAACCTCTTTCCGTTACCTTAAAGTTCGAATGGGTCAATAGCTTGTAGACTGGAGTGAGTCATCTTCGCGAAATAACTATACTCAGAAAACGTATCATTAAACCCATTATATTGGTGAACAAAAAAGTGGCCCGCAAAAAGAAAACGAAGGCTGACGAGGGGAAGAGCGTGTTGGTAGAGTGAGCCTCACAAAGTAAAGGTAAACGCGCTGAACATTGTACACTCAACAGCACGTCAGTAGAAACACTTTTGGACCCTATGTTGTGGCAATAGAGTTGAAAAAGTTTCTACTGACGAGCGGTTGACCGTACATACATAGCAGGCGCGCTTAGTAGCTACGTTTCACGTTTTTATTTTTATTACTTTGAGAAATAAAAATACAATAATGTTACGTTGTAGCATGAACGAATGATAATAAGACTGACAATCCTCATGTTGTAGTAAAAATTACACCATTTTAGTAAAAATAAATATATTCGTTTTTGCTAGAAAAGAGAGAAACACTTTGAACAACTATTAAAAAGAAAGCCATATTAAATGTAGTAATCTACATTAACAATTAATGTTATCATTACCAATTAAGAACTATTTCTTAACTAACAAATATTATACTTGTTAAGAGTTGTTCGGGTCATTTATAATTTAATAAAGCTTAGCGTCTCTCAAGAATTGACACTTACGGCAAGTCTCTAGTCTTGAATTTTATCTATGGTCACCTCCGCAACTTCGGCTTCTTGGTTGTCTTCAGCAAACAACCAGCCTCTAGCGATATTCACACATTTTTACTATTCAATACTAGTTTTATCTAATAACGTGTTTTTACTGCGAGATACTTACAAAGAAATAAAGTTATCAAAGCAAATTGAAGTTTTACTCTAATTTGTTGCGTCATTCATAAAACATTTTAAATCATCGAAATGATACATACGTACAATACAACAATAATATTTTCTCTTTAACTCAGATATCACTAGGTGAAAATTTAGGTGATACTGATAGGTAATCCACTATCACATTTCAAAACTATTCAAAAGTTAACTATAATATTTGTTAAATATCAGCGTTAAATATAAAGTATTTGATCTGTAAAATGATTTAATGTTTCAGGGTAAATTCGAATTTTTAACATCTCAAAAGTGATATTTTATCACCCGATAATAATAATAAATAAAAAATAATAAAAATGTTTATTTCTCTCACCACAATAGTACAAAAAAGTGTCGTATACAATCTTAGAGTAACTATGAGTTTTTGGTGAGAGCTGGTTCCTGTTGAAGGCATCAGGGCCTGTATTACAGGTAACCAGGTCCCCACCCCTTAGAAAAATATCAATTAAACTAAGATGATCCTATAATATAAAATATTGATATGGTGGAGCTAACTAGAACATTACAAATTTACAAACCATATTTCGCATGCGGTAGGTAACCTAACAATACAAGAATGCAAAATTACCAATGATAAAATAAAAAGGAAAAGAGAAAAGAAAAAAGAACAGTATCGATATGTGTATGTGTATTTATTGATGTGAGTGTGTATGGATGTGTGTGTGTGTTTGGGAGAGAGCATAACCAAGCACAAGCTATTTAAAAGGGTGAGTAGAAGACATATTATTATTGTTTACTTAATTGGGATAAGAAGTGCTTCAGTCTCATCATAAGGCAATCCTTGTAGCCATTTAACTAACCGTCTTTTGCATTCATAGTTATTAAGGTTATTTATATCAAGTGTGGCGTGGACTTTGTTATACAAAAAGCAGCCAAGAAAGCAAAAGAATCTATGACTAAAGGTTGTGCGGGGATAGCAAGACATAGGTGCGACCAAGTGATTACGTCTTGTAGATTTATCGACAACAGGAGTTATTTTGTGTTGCATTAGGATGGTCTGCAAAACAAATAATTGCCTGACGGTGAGCACCTGACAAAAAGCGTACAAGTCAATAGTAGGAAAGCGATATGGTTTAAAATAGGCCACTTTGAGTATGACTCTTTGAGCGCGTTCTACTTGGATGAGGTGAGTTTTAGCTGCACCACCCCAAGCAGAAATACAATACGTCAAGACAGATTGACCAAGTGCATAGTAAACCATTTTTAGAATGTTATTGTCTGCCACATGTCGAAGTTGTTTAAATATGAAGATGATAAAGACAAAACACAAAATAAAGTGTTTCTTTTCCAAAGTGAAGAATTTTATTCTATACAATATAGTACTCTATATTTTAACCGCTGAAGCGTTTTCTAGCCCTTTTCATATTTAAAATATTATATTCAAGAATTAGATCCCTGAGTCTGTGAGATCGATCACCGATTTTCCAGCCCACATGATAATGATGTTGAGTAAGGCCCTTATAAGATAAGATGTAAGTATTTTTATATGTACTTATTTGAGTTAGCAGAAACTATTGTAAGCTACTCATATAACTAGTGAGTCATTATCTTATGCAATAATCTGGTGGCTGGATACTTTAATTACTAGACTAGAGTCGTCGCTACTACGTTAACCGTCGCATTAAGAAAAGTGAACCATTAAGAACAGTGATTCTACTTTTGTATCTACATAAATTATCTAACACAAAAGAGTAGGTTTAAAAATCACGAGCTTTGATGCAGGGTGTAACAAGACAGATGTGTCCATGTGTCTCTGTGATGCTGCGTGTGTCTTCTGTCAACTTGGTTTTGGTTTGGTTCATAAATGTACGGAGATGGAGACATGACCGGCCGTAGCTTTTGGTTGTGTTGTTGTAGAAGCTTGAAACTTTCAAGGATCCATAGACCTCAATATTTGATATTAGTTTTAACTCGATACCTTTACCCGTTCGTGAACGTGTCTTGACAAACCGACAGGCAGACAGAGAAACGGACAACAAAGTATTTTTTTCCTTTATAGGTACGGAACCCCAACAATTGGAAAACATGGGGAGAGATGTGATGAGGATTACTTACTCATTACTCTTCATACAAGCATTGAATGCAACATCCGATGTATTTTTGTTGTTGATAGTTTTGTTCTATCTTATTTGGTTTGTATGATTTCATAGATGTTGAAAGCCTTTGTAAGTGATTCATCACAAATAGTCATCTTGAACACGTTTAATCATAAATATGGTAGGTGAGATTGTCGTTTTACATATAGTGACTCAGAATAATAAACTCTTCTCTTCCAAAGTAAGTAACGATCTATTTTGGAGTTACGGAAATTACTTATTAAGTTCTACAAATAACATAGATGTTTTTTTACATATCAGATTGTTTTGAATTTATTGAGCAAATTAAAGAAAATACATCAATACACCTAAAACACCTCTTAAAAACCTGAGAGGGTTTATGAAAGCTTCTCTTGGTTTCTTACTCACTAAGAGAGATCTCGTATTTTTTTATGTACCTAAAAAAAGTAAAAAATATGTAAATAAAGTGCTCTTTGAAATCAAACTGCACTTAGAATAATTTCTGCACACTTAGGATGTCTGAATCACTTGTTTGACTGGTCTAACAAGAGTAATAACGCACTTTTCTTACAAGTAGGACAGGCAACATCAAATGACCCATTTGCTTATTTCCTCACTTTTACTTTTTGCAGCTCTCACGATTCGGAGAATAGCGACACTTTTCGATCCAACGATAATATGCAAATGAAAAGTAGGTATGTTGATTGAGAGTGATTTATCTGCGAGTTTGCGTAAAGGTAAATCCATTGTGCAAAATAACTATACATAAATGATTAAACTTCTAGTGAACTTCCTGTTATGTCATAAGGTAAATCTGTGTCAAGAACCATAACTAATAGCCTTGTAGTTTATTTCCAGAGGAACCTAACAATTTTACCTTTAGGGAAATTATAAATCACAATAAGTATCATCCTTTACTATTAAACGAGCAGTATTTTTATCTATATTTGTAATCGGTTTCTCGAAAACGGCTGTAACGATTTCGATAAAATTTACCATACGGGGGTTTTCGGGTGCGAAATATCAATCTAGCTAGGTCTCATGTCTGGGAAAAATAGTTTTTCCCGTGTTTTAAAGTATTTTTACAAAATACCGCGTTTTAGACAGATACCTACCTACAGCGCCATATGATGGCGGGTAGCATAGCTTGCTCACCATTTGATATTTTAATTTTGTGAGGCGGCTAGTATGGAGCGAAGTTCGGTCGCCCAGATACTAAAGATCAAAACAGGTAGCATGCACTCAGTAATTGAAAACGACATCGACACGGTTCTTCTTACATAACAACCACGCTCTTGTCGGTGGAGTAAGTAACTTCCACTCCTCCCTATCCTCTGCAACTTTCTTGAAGACTTATTGGCATTCAATGACAAATTAGACAAGTACCAAAAAACACAAATAAGTAAGTTATGTAAGCATATGGTAAGGTATTACTGTAAAATTTATATTGAGGTCGCAGTAGTAAAACTAAATACAGGGAGCGATAAGGCATGCTAGGCAGGAAACCGAATCCATCGATTGCGAATATCGACGTTAGAGCGTTTGCGCACGCGCACATTACAACTACAGACACATTGCTTTGCTGCGGAGTCTTCCATATATGACTGTTCCTTTTTATTTATTTTCAAAAAAAGAACAATAATCACACTCACGTGATAAAACAGTAACATAACTTTCGGTTTCAAAATTATGTTTTGCTCACTGTATTTATAAGTTATTGCCCTAAACTAACCATAGGAGCATAATAATATTTGCCTGGATTTGTCGTGAAATTTGGGATAGTGATGCCAGAGTGCTGCTGTTTGAAAACTACGACATAAGTTTAGTCGAGTTGATTTCTTGACTTAGCCCATACCATGCACTTTGACCAAAAATAAGCTAAACAGCAAGAGTAGAAAGTATCGGTTACTTTGTAGGGAGAGTTGGTATGAAATTACAATTATTTAATTTGACACATAAATAAATAAATAACTGATTTACACGTTATCGTAAATAGAATAAAGAATAATTAGAATTACAGTTTCGGAGTCAGGAGAAAGTTCTTCATTAGAATATTACCATAGTAATTTTTCAATTCTTCGATACAATCGATCTACCGTCGTGGGGCTCTACTAATTTTCATTCGCTTGTCCAAGTGATGTGTATGGAATCTCCCCCTGTGGCGTAGGTATAGGTACTTGATCGGACAGTTTGTATGGAGAGGCCAATTTGTTTTTTTATTTTCTGAAAGTTTTATTCACTGAAATGTGTTCAGTTACGGTGACTGATCATGCTCTTTTAGTTTTCGGAAGGTTACCTCTTACACGCATGTTTCGTAATATATGGCCGCACCTTCATTGCTCATGCTGCCACGTTTTGCGAATACGAAGGAAGCGAGCGGCCTCGTGTCGTTCTCAGTAACGCTGTGTTGGGAATCCGCCCATTGTTCATTAGGTCCGGTAAGGTAATTTCGCACTTTCTAGTTTGTAGGACTTATGCTCAATATCAGCACACCGCTCATTACACTCGCAACGCTTTTTAGGTTGTCTATAACACATTTTGCGGAATTTCCGCTGGTGTCATACTTGACAATTTTTCGATCGCGGAACTTTCCGCGTCGGAATTTCCGCAGATATGTCGCTATACTAAGTGTACTCATAGATAAAGCGACACTCGTGGCTGCGTGGTATTCGCTCTTTCTTTCCAACTGAGATGGGTGACCAATAGTAAATACAACATTACACGAGCATCGTTCGTGCTTCGAAAACTGTGTTAGGGAGTTGGTTCCTGCTACTGTCACTGATAGTAGTCGATAAACTAAGTCAAAGGCCACTGAGCGGCTTAGAAACTCTGACAGTCAGGTTGGCCACTAACCCGTCAAACCTAATCAAGTATTGGTTGTGGTTTAAATTGCCCTTCGGATTGCGGAGGTCAAATAGTACTTAGTCGCTCTGTGTAAAACGTAAAACGGTAGTTTTGCATTTCCCAACTATAGAACAAAATGTTCCTGAGGTTATTTCATCATTTTCCCTTCCAGCTACACATACCTACCACAGTGTATCATCCACCATTGACATTATTAGATATCCACACTTAGTTGATGCTCATGATTTTGGAATGTCATACGAGTAGCGTCATAATAGTGCATGAACGGCACCCAGCGCATTACGTCAGACAAATACATACAATGTAATCTGACTGGCCCTTGGCAAGGTTGGTAGTGAACCTGCCTTCTACACTATTGGTTGCGGATTCGATCCCCGCCCAGTGCAAACATTTGTGCAATGAACACAAGTGTTTGTTCTGTTTCTGGGTGTTATTAATCTACTATTTATGTACCTATTTAGTAAGTATATCAATCTCTGATATCCACAGTACAGACTTTGCCTGGTTTGGGATTAGATAACCTTGTGTAATTATGTCCCAAATATACTTATTTATTTATGTCATGTCATAATAGTTTATTATAGGCTCATATTTTTTTGTCGCACAGAGAATGTATCAGATACTGCAACTGAAGAAAATTTAATTTAAAGAAGAACAAATTACGCATTTGTTTTTTTTATTTTAACAGTAATTTGAAATATTGTAGAAGATCACTGTGACGTAAACAAAATGCATTCTAAATACTAGACGTTATTTACAAAATCGTAAATGAAAACAATGTAATGAGACATAAATGAAATCGTAAATGAGCGATTCCGTCAGAGTAACATGACTGATGCTCCAGCTGCTGGTGTGGATTCGTTCCATTCCATGCAATCATGTATTTGAATAGGGCACGTAGCCTTGGACTCTGTTTTTAATATTTATTCATTGTATGACGCGAAACTGGACTGGTATTTACTTTTTTAAATTGTATTATCTTAATTTTTGCATCTCGGTATAGGTGCTTACTGCTCACCTATTACGTCTAAGCTTATTAAAAAAATATATATATATATATATATATCATGGGATGTAATACCGATTTGCGCTGGTTGGCTGCGAAATTAGAAGACGGCTCCTCAGATTAATAAAATATATTTAAAATAGTAAAAACCCACAGTATTTACAAGCACTTTACAATAGAGACTGCCAAACAAATCAATGTCGTAATTTGGAATTTGCTTACGTTTAAAGTAAAAAATATACAATATACAGCATCAGGCTAGCAGGCAACCTCCGTCGTCGACAGGATGATTGACACAAACCGATCCCAAACAAGGCACAGCCTGTAGGTATATGGGTATCAGAGATTTATATACATAAAAACATAGATAAATAACACCTAGAAACAGAACAAACACTCGATATCGAACCCGCTGCCTATGGCGTAGAAGGCAGGCTCACTACCAACCACTCCAACGGGCCACTCAAATCCTGTAAATCTTAAAATAAGTACAAGTCTGCTCTTATCAACACGTTTTCCCCTCGTGAAGCTTATCGATCCAACTAGCCCACTATATGCTTATCGTTGACACGAGTTACTACTTTACTACTCCCAGTTAAATTTAACGGAGATTTACAAGTTTGATTCACATGCAATCATGTATTCGAATATGCCCCCTTTCCTCCTACTTGGAACTAGATTATGTCGTCGTCAACCTATTCGCACAAAGCGCTTTGATTGTTCATACAATCTTTTCCCCGAACAATAAAATCTAGGTGTTTTTCAAGGCTTTAGTAATCCAGGTAAGCATGAACTATACCCTGAAGATGCTCGAACTCTCAATCCTAGGCAGATTGTTAGCTTCTTTGAGGCTGTCGGTGTGGCCGAGGAAATATAATATAAAGGGTTGGCTACAATAGATCTGTACAGGTAGCAGTGGCCGTTGAGAATTAGGAGCCCGGCCCCTTTACCCTCAAAACATAAACAAGCATGCTACATCTTCGATCTCCTCGTCACTTGACAACGTGTATCGACATTCGACACCCCTGCGGAAATTCCGATGCGGAATGTTCCGCGACCGAAAAATCTGTCAAACTTGACACTAGCGGAAATTCTGCCAGATGTGTCATACGTAACCTAAAAAGGTTGAAATGAAATGAAATATATTTATTTGCACGTACACACACACGGTGTTAAAGTTTTTATAGTCAAAAACGTACAGGCATGGTTCACTAACAAGTTGGTATGCAAATTTTTAAAAAGAATGAAATATTATTTATAAGGTAATGTCAAATATTAAATGTCAAAATAAATAATGTCAAAATAACAATGTCAAATATAACTCCAAATGTCAAATTAAAAAACGTTCACGTTACAAGCGTAATGAGCGGAACTCTCCGCATCGGAAAGGTCTGTAGGTGTGTCGCTACACTAACACCGGGTGAGATCGGGTCAAATGCGCACATATATCGCATTAAAATAAATTCGTAGTTCAAGGATATTCATAACGAATAATGTGACTCACAATTTCCATCCTCTCTGCAAGCAAAACTTTTCCTTAATACGTCAGATACTTATCAAACCGCACATGTGGTAAAACTTACTTACTGAGAGAAAAATGTTATCTTTGAATGCTGTAGACAAGGCTAACCGTCAGTACTTTATTGCCGGTTTTAATTTTAATATGACATTAAACTAAAGTAAAGGCTACTTGAGGCTTTGCTTATAAAGAGATCCCTGAAAGGTATTTCATACAACATAAACGAAAATAAACAATCAAGAATATCATTACTTTACTTTTGAAAATTAAAACCCGTGATTTTGAGTAATTTTGAATATTTTATCAAATAAACCTATGTTTATTTATATTCCTTACATTACCCGTACGAAACTTAAAGATAACTGGAACTAGTTGACAGAAATATTAAAACGTTACGCGTCGTTAATTTCAAGACGTGAAAATTCAACAAAAAAACTAACGGTATTCCACGAAATCGACAAAAAGATCTAGGTGACACAGTTAAGCCATGAAACCGTACTAAACTAAGTTTCAAGCTCATTATACTAATAATAGCTCAAAGATACTCGCAATTTGCAAAGAAATAGATGTCCCTGTCGCAAATTTTTAAGGTTACGCCATTATCGATCGCCTATTGTCTCAGCTCATTATCTCAGCTCATTTCCTGCAGTAGACAGACGTCTTTTTAGGGTTTCGTTTCCAAAATATCTTTACTCACGAAGCTTCCTGGAAAGAAGTGAACTTATTCCGCTTACTTATACCCAATAAGTAATAAGCAATCTGTTCGCTAACGTTAATTATAACACAGTACCTGGTGACCAAGCTTCGCTCTGTATAATCTAAAAAAAGTCGCCCAATAGACGGCGCTGTAGGGTTTCTGAAAAGCGGTATTTTCAAAAAATGTTAAAATAAACAGAGCAAACTAATTTTCCCAGACATAAAACCTGTCTAGATCGATTTTTTGCCCCGTATGGTAAGTTTCATTGAAATCGTTAGAGCCGTTGTACCTGGGCGACCAAGCTTCGCTATGTATAATCTTATCCAAAGCCCATCAACAGATGCGGCTGTAGCGTATCTGAAACGCGTTAGTTTCAAGAAATGTTCAGAAAAACGGAGGTAACGAATTTTCCCAGACATGTGACCTAGCTAGATAGATTTTTTGCCCCCGTATACTAAATTGCATCGAAATCGTTAGAGCCTTTGTCGAGAAACCGATTACTTACAAATTTGACGCTATTTGATATTAATATTAATTTGTTAGTAGATTTGAACCTTACACTGAAACTTCTGTGCGGTATGGAACCTATTGTTTTATGAGACTGACGCGTACTTGTCGGAGGCTTTTTTTTAAAGGATATCCGTTTCCTCTTTGCGAACTTTTGCATAAATGCATGGAGAAAGTCGTGGTTGTCGCGGCAAATGGTTTGAAAGACATTTGGAGGCGGAAGGTGCTTTTATGGGGTTCATTACTGCTTTTACGTTGTATGAAATGAAATGGCTAGTTATAGTTCTGTAGGTAAAGTGCACTGCACCGATTGCCATCGTAGAATTCTTGAAAATTTCGTCTTTGTAGACACCTACAAAAACCCAATTCTTAAAGATTGTCGTAACCAGCACCGTCGATATATCAAAAATCACAAAATAGGGGTTGGTTTCCATTATCAGATGAAAAATTTAATTTATATCTACCAGAGTCTATAAATATGCTGAGGATTAGTAAACAAAATTATATGATCATATAAAAATGTAAAAAATGTGTATATTTCTGAGTAGCAGTATGTAAAGCGATAGTCTAAGCGTTTTTATGTGTGTGTATTGTAGTTTCAAAGGTTTTTTTAATAGGCCTCCCCTTTTTCTTTCCAAAGATCACGATCATGGGCCACGGTTTGCCAATCGGCTTCGAAAGCATCTAGGTCGCTGCGACATCGTTTCCTACGCCTTCCTCTCCCTCGCCGGCTATTGAGGGGGGCTCACTCAGTAGAGACTCTGGCCCATGTCTCCGGCTGCATATCCTGTACACGTGACCCACCCACTCCCATTTAAGCTTTGCAGTTTTTTCGGTAACGTCAGCAATGGGAGTCTTGGAGCGCAGGGTAGTGTAATACCTCATGTAATTTTAGAGAAATCTTTACTTAACTGCAAAATGGTTGTTTAGAAAACTTCGCGGTATTTCGTGAACTCTGGTATAGTAAGGATGCAGATTCAGCATACTCAGATGTGAAACTTTTTAACAATTATCAACTATCTAAGTATTTTATTATATTACTGTTTACTAGTCGTTACTAAAAACTTGTTTGTTAGCCGATTATAACTTCCTGTTATCCCGTGGTTTGGTTTCCTTTATCAGATGGAAAATTTTAATAAGTAGTGACTGTTTTATTCCCCTAATTAATTTATTGTGATATCAAAGTTCATTAATTATTTAAAATTAACATATAAATGTGTTTAATTAGATTAATGATGTTGTTTATTTGGTAATTAATTATTTTCATCATATTGTTTCGTTTTCAAAACTGACTTTATTTATGTTTTAGTTATATTCGTGTGTTTTTTATACCTGAAACACGAAAATCTAAACCCAATATTGAGACACAGAGCTTTTTTTACTTTTTAAGGGTTTAAAGTAAATATTATTTAAATAGCCGAAGAAGTCACGTAGCTCTTTTTTATTGACCTTGTTTCAACGAGTAATTTTTTAGATTAAGGAAAAAATTAAGAGCCCAGCTTATTTAATATTTATTTTTCTTTACTTTTAAAAAGAAAACGTGATGTTGAAGACATGGGCGCCTGGAAACCCTATTTCTTAAACATTAGTAGCAAATAATTAATATACAGAAAGGTCCCAATATAGAACCTTGAGGCACGCTGACTTTGTTTTAATCACCTCTACCTTAATTTTGTTTTCCAGGTACCTACAACCTAAAAAGATGGAATGAGTTTTTTTTCGTCCATCGAATCCATCCATTTCAATTTACACACAACAATATCCAATGAGTCGGTCTATAGTCGATGTGGTAGATCCTTTACTTATATCCTTATTTACCATTATTCAATCTTTGATGACATCATTTTAAGTTCAGATAAAAGCATTTTCTTTACATTACAATATAATGTTACTGTTTTATGTAAGACGTTTATTGCATTCTCATTATCTTTATGGCAGAAACCTTCTGCAGTTCTCTGACGAAGCTATAAACTTGAAGGCTTGTCTGTGAGTAATATGTGTGAGCCGATAGCTGTACCAAATATAGTAAGTTCAAACGTTTTTATCCGCGCGCATCTAGCATAAAACACAAAGAAAACAGTTTCCCAAAGAAGTCCTCAAATTTTTCCCGGTAAAGTCAATTTTATGTTTTTCTGGATCATAATGTACAATCCTGCCTTTAAGCATATTCTGTTCAGTGGTTAGGGGGTAAAAGAATAACAAAAATCCTAACTTACAAACATACAAACTTTGATTCTTAAATAGCCGTTATTATCTCACTGCTGAGCAATGGCCTCCGGGGCCAGGAAGGGGTCCCTCTCTTTTTCATCCTCTGGCTTTCAATTTATCGCTATTTACAGAACAACCAAAGTAAAAAATATCCAGATCGAAAAAAATCCTACTAAGGACACTTTCTAGTTACTAGGCAACGTGCAGATTAAATTATAATATGTGGTCTCTTTCCTACCTCGGCGGTAAAGAGGTACGATTATTTAGAAGTACCCTTTATTATGCAACCGATAGCAATGCTATGTGGGTGGGTGCCACTTGCTCTTGAGCTTGGAGTCTGAGTTATCTCATGGACGAAGAGAAAAACATACAATTAAAATTATGGCACAAAATATCGCTCCGCTCTTTCCTTTTTAGGGTTCCGATACCAAAATGGTAAAAAAAAGGAACCCTTATGGTGCCGCTCTGTCTGTCTGTCTGTCTGTCACACCTCTATATCTCAGCAACCACTTATGCTATCAACCTGAAATTTGGAATAGTTTTAGAATATAGTTGCCCAACTTAATTGCACAAGAAAAAATTTTGAAAAAAGTATGATTATTAATATAAAGGGGGCCAAAATAGGGGGGGCCAAATTTCAAATTGTCGCTACTAGGTCGAGTGGGGTATCATATGAAAGGGCTTTACTTGTATATTTTAAAATATATTTTTGTATTTTTTTAAGTTTCTTAGTTTTCAAGTTATGATGAAAAATGTCAAGAAAAATACCATTCCCCCCCCCTTATCTCCGAAGTTTGAGTAAGGAAAAATCTGAATTAATTACAGTTGACAGAAGTTTATATAAACTTTACAGCAAAAATAAAACGATCTTTCTAAGTTGCACAGTTTTTCAGAAATCTGCAAAAAACCTTTACAAACAAATTTAGTTTTGCGGTCCTGAAAATGGACTTTATTGCTTCCAAAAATACTATAGGTATATCGGAACCCTCGGCGCGCGAGTCCGACTCGCACTTGACCGGTTTTTTTTTATTTATGTTCGGACAAAATTGATTCTGCTTAGTTATAAAAAAATCCTATTCACTTATTTTAATTGGAACCCTGGCCAAAACCTTTTCAGAAACTACAAAAACAAACAGTTTTAAAGGCGGATCTAAATTAACTAGAATTGAAACCCGTCAAACTTGTTTAGCTAAAAATTTTTGACTCACCGAAGAAGGAGGTTGAGAGCGCTGTCATTCCTGGTAGTCGGGACGTCCTTGACGCTGGAAGGTTCGCTGTGTACTCCCCGCAAAGACAAACGCAGACCACTCGACCGGCAGAAAGAAGCAAGCAAGCCACTACTGTTCCTTCGCTGACTGTAGCTCTTCGACCTGGTCAGGTGACTCGCTTCAATGTCAAGCGGCTGCGGATGCGATGATACCTCCTCGATCGTCGTGTTTGAAGCGTTCGTCTTCACAATGGTCGGGACAGCATGCTTCACATCTCCCAACAACTTTTCCCATGGCGACGCTATATCCTCCTCCGAAATCGTCTCAAAACTTCTCGGCCCGGCAGACGACGTCGTCTTATCTGACATTCTCGTAATAGTAGAACGTTGCACTACAGACACCTAAACACTTCGTCACTTCGGGTTTTTAGTTTCTTGACAACACTTCACTCTTATCATAATATCCATTTGTAAATCATAATGCTTGGGGTAGAAATGTTGACACTGAAACAAAGAAAATTACTGTTAAACTTTTGTTTGTATTATTTGATATTACATAACTTAATTTAGAAAGACATCACCGTCATATTACTTGAAATCTTCAACAACTGGACATAGGCCACCCCCTTAGAGCATCGATATAGAGCATGAATCCGCGGGGATCCCTTAAAACTGTTTCAGGATTATCTCTCGAATAGGACCCAACGTGTCAAAATCAATTCCTTTGTTAGTGCAGAAGAAAAAATAACTTATAGTGTGCCGCAAGGAAGTATTCTCAGCCCTACCCTCTTTAAGATATACATCAATGGGTTATGTCTCTTGCCACTTCAAAACTGTGAAGTTTTTACATACGCTGACGACACTGCGCTGCTGGTCTATGGTAAGGACTGGAATACTGCTAAGCAGATGGCAGAGCTTGCCTTGCGCCAAGTAATGATGTGGCTTTCAGAGAATTTGCTTACGCTCAACCTAGAAAAAAGTAAACTGGTTAGATTCTCCATGTCGCGAAATCCCCAACCACCAATAGAATCCAGTCATATCGTCGCCCATCAGTGCAGTGTCGACTCACAAAATTGTAACTGTTTTACCTTGGAGATGGTAGAAAACGTGAGATACCTAGGAATCCTCTTGGATTATCAACTAAACTGGCACTCTCATATCGACTTACTCTGCACACGTACTAGAAGGTTGATCTATCTATTCAAGAATCTGAGAACGTCCGCTGACCCAGACACTTTACACATGGTCTATCTTGGCTTGTGCCAATCTATTCTGTCCTACGCTATTTCCATCTGGGGTGGTTTCCACAAGACGTATCTTCTGGGCCTCGAAAGAGCCCAAAGAGCAGTTATTAAAGTAATGCTGTCTAAAAAACGGGATCACTCTACCAGCAAATTATATTCGGAAGCCCAAATACTTACCGTACGACAACTTTTCATACTTCGAGCTGTATTGCATAGACATGGACATTTCCCTCTGAATGAGACATGCTCATCTAGAAGAATAGGCTTTCCTGTCAGCTGTGTCACATTCCGTACCGCCTTTGCCGGACGTCAACTTTCAGCTTTAAGCAGTGTAGCAATGTAGCCAATAAAAAAACTTAATATATACCCATTGAACAAATTTGAGGTTAAAAGAAAACTACAGAATTGGTTAATGACCTTGACGTATTACGAAACTGAAAAATTGTTAACCCGAATTGTATAACTTCCCCCTTCATACATTCTCACACTTGCACGCATGTTTTATTTCTCACTTGCAGTCTCATACACACAACACACACAATTAACATACAATCAACACACATTCTTCACACTTACAGTATTAAACACGCAAACACTCTCGCACTCTTGATATCGTTTTCAGCACCGCTCCGCTGATTGTCTTAAAGCCTAATTGACATTTTTCGGATGACTAACATCTATAACACAGGTTCTTCCTAGCTTAGATGTTAGCTGGCAAAACTATTATGTATTATCTTAAGGCAAACTACTGTTTTTATTGTGTACATCTAGCTATTTTATCTTGTTGTTTGCAAATAAAGATTTTATTTATTTTTTATTTATTTTATTTATAGGCCACCCCCTTAGAGCATCACATGACCCGCGCAAAGTCCGGTTTGTTTCCGCGGAAGTCGTGTAGCTCTATGGCCACCCTTAAAATCTCCACGAAGACTTATCCTGCGGTGCTTGCATTCAGCAGCAGAAAGACATAAGTAGATTAGTAGAACTTTTAACAGTGTACTGACAAGAAACAAGAAGATTTTTCTAGAATTTATTAAGAGTATTCCTAACACTGATTCTTTAAAAGAATGTTTAAAAAAGTAAATGCCAGACATGTATAAACATTATAGCTGATCAATCACATCAGATTTTTGTACAAAATAGAAGTTATAATCTTAAGTTTGAGACTGGTCCTACTTATATACGAGTATAAAACTATTCTCTGTGGGCTAGTCATTGCTCCTTAGACACATTTTATATGTAACATGATACGAGCGAGCAAGTATGAAAAAGTTTTTTCATTTAGAAAAAAAAAAACACTACAAATTATGAAACCATATTGTGTAGCTGCTCGTTTCGAAAGTAAGTAATTCACTCATTACTTTCCTGCGATTCTACTTTTACTTTCCGAACATTTTTTATCATAATAGAATTGTTCGCGAATTCAATGACTAAAAAGTCACGGTCTGCTGGTTTCGAATGTGCTCATATCGAAATTACGCAAAGTCAAGTTGATGACTCGTTTCGCTTATTTCGACCCAATCATCGGCAAAATTTTAAGTTTCAACGCAATTTGATTCACAGTTAAACATGATGTCCCTCTTTTCATCTTGGATACTTTATAAGCGGAAAGTTCACTTATACAACGTAAAATTTATGATAGCCGCATTCCCGAAGAAAAAATCTTCCGAGAATCATTAGTAGGAAAATTATTCAATAAATTTTCTCGATGTATTTCAAAATGATTGTTGTTTGATTGATCATCGATAATGGAACTGCTTCGAAACATCGGCTCCAAACTTAAATTAAAGTCAAGGATCTATAATATACAGGGTCTTTGGTAATTGTTTGCAAACCTCTCAGGTTCTACCCATGAAACTGAACAACTTTCCCTAGGAAAATTGTTCGAAATACGAATAAAAGAAACTGCACCGCGCATCTGTGGGAGGTCAAAATTCTTTTATCGTATTTCGTCCTTTAGGGCAAGTTGATCAGTTTCATGGGTAGAGCTACAACCTGAGAGGTTTGCCTAGACCCTATATACGTAAATTTTTGTATCATCTTACATATACAGGGTGTTAGTGTAAACACTGTGATCCTTGAAACTGTGCATTGAGACCATGAAACTGAACAACTTTCCCTAAGAAACATAGGTCGAAATACGAAAAAAAAATTTTCATTTCCCATACAAAATGCGCAATCAGCTGGTCAGTTTCATGGTCTCAATGCACAGTTTCAATGATCACAGTGTTTACAATAACACCCGGTATTTCATATAAATGAAACGATATCTACCATTTACGAAATATCTCTGGAATCTTAAGTAAAGCGTACTTTCCACAGCTGAATCCAAAAAACGACTGAACATATGATCTGTCAAATGGTCCTTTCTTATAATCTTCTTGATTGAATTGTATAAAGAGAAAGTTGACAAGTAAATGATATGAACCGAGCTAAATTACAATCCACACAGAGTTTGGCTTACCTAACTGCTAATTACACTGAAATCTAGAAGAATCTAAATATCCCTATTTGCATTTTAGAAACTCAACGTGCATTGTGCAAAAGCCTATTATTTTTTATGATGCTAAATTATAAGCTCGATTTTTGTGGGTTAGTTATTATTACACACACTTAACATGCACTTAGTCAACACATGTGCGAAATCGAATTTCGAATCTGCATTTCGACGTTCGAGAACATTGCACAGATCAAAGAAACAGTTCTTATATTTTTTTTATCATATTCAAAATCAAAAATCTAAATCAAAATGTTCTTTATTCATTGTACTATTGTAGGATATTAAAAATCTCATAATGATGTCAGTTACAATTACGTCTCTTCACAAACAGAGTGGCACCATGTGGAAAAAAAAAAAGATTTGATATTTTAAGAGGTGGTTCTGTCGATGAAACTGAACAACTTTTCCCACAGAGCATAGGTCGAAATACCTACAAAAAAAAATCTATCTTCCATACAAAATGTGCTGCCAGCTGATGCAGTTTGTATGGAAAGTCGAAAACTTTTTTTCGTATTTTGCCCTATCTTTCTTGGGATAAATTGTTCAGTTTTATGGACAGAACCACTTTCTAAAATATCTGGAGTTATAAAAAAATAAGAGTATACAGCGTGCAACGGAAAGTTGTGAGAGTGAATAAAGAGTGTGAATCTGCCCATGAATCTGAACAACTTTTCCCAAAGAACATAGGTCAAAATAAGAATATAAATTATTGACCTTCCATAGAAACTGCATCAGCTGATAGCACATTTTGTATGGGAAGTCAAATTTGGTTTTTCGTATTTCGACCTATGTTCCTGGTGAATAGTTGTTCAGTATCATGACCAGATTCACACCCTTTAGTATTAACTCACTCCCTTTCAAATCTTTCACAGCACTTGAAAAACGAAAAAAGGAAGTATGTCAAGATCGTAGCAGGTGGAGAACTGTGGTCTCTGCCTACCCCGACGGGAACAAGGCGTGATGTTATGTATGTATGTATGAAAAACGTCAAGAATTTATTTTTACTGCCATTATTTTTATTATTTGTTAGATATCTGCTATACTACCGAACACGTCGTTTTCTGTTCAACCGACTGCCATTAAATGGTGATACAGACTTAGTAATGCCAGTACGATTCATTGGCATTCTTTTGTTACTTACGATATACTATTTATATTACCTGCTTATTTATCAAAACTTTTTTTTAACAGAACTGCAGTGGTTTCTTGCAGTTTCTTTTACGCTGCCATAGCACGATCCGAAACGGCGTAGACTCGCTCTATTTGCATTGTATTCTGCATGACATTCAATAAGTATTCTGTAAAGAATCTCTATATTGAATAAAATTATCTGAATCTTTTTAAAAGGTAGGTTGACCATATAATGCGTCCTTAAAGAGTTGCAAAATGGAGCACTTTATGCTACCGTTAGAAGGTCATTATAGCCTGGAGGTTACATGCTTGTAATGTTGTGGTCTGATTTTACCGTTCTAACTATAATCTAATTGATCTATAATGTACAAAACAATTTTCGTGAAAGTGAAGCAAGTCCCTAATAGCATCTTGCAGAAAATTTTAGATGAAGACTGAATGGTGAAAGTTTTGAACAAAATCTGTTACCTACTGTTCCGTTTTTGCTACATATTCTTTTAATTATTTTATTTTATCTATTATATTTTTATTTTATTTACTTTTTGCATTTATTTACAGGATGTCAGGAAATTACTGCGATCTCTTAAACCTCTCCATGAAACTGAATAGCTTTCTTCAAGGAATATAGGTCGAAATACGAAAATTAGTTTTTCTTCCCCTAGGAAATCGTCAGTTGATAACGCATTTTGTATGGGAGGTAAAAATTTTTTTTTCGTATTTCGACCTATGTTTCTTAAGGAAAGTTGATTAGTTTCAAGGTCTAAATAACATAGTTAAATAATGTTAACTATTTCAGTTCTATTGTATCATCATAACATCCCATGAAACGTCCACTACAGGACAGGGAGCTCCCTCTAGAATTCTAGCTTTAGCTGGGAAAATGTAGCGGGGAAGTACCATAGTCACCTCGCTTGTTAGCGTTACGGCTGGCACCATGGACCGCGGTTGTAGGTGACCGCAGTAAGTAAGATGTTAGATACAAAGGAGGATGCTGCTGCCCATCCTCCAGTTTATAACCCTTAGTCGCCTCTTACGACACCCACGGGTATGTCAGGGTTGGTACTATTCTTTGCCGGCACCACACCAAACTATTGTATACAGCGTGATAATTTATTCACCAGAAAAAATTGAGGGATGATTCTGCCCATGAATCTGAACCACTTTTCCGAAGTAACATAGGTTAAAATACGAAAGAGAAATTTCTAACTCCTAACTATTTTGAGAAGAGTTGTTCTTGTTCATGAAACGAATTGCTCCTTAATTTTTACTTTCGAGCGGAGCGAGAAAGGTATTGTATTCGTGAAAAAAAAAGTTTTTTTAATTTTCTCACTTATACATCATAAAAAGCAAGTCCCCTAAAAATGTCCGTCTGTCGGTCGGTCCGTCGGTCGGTCGGTCTGTCCGTCACAATTTGGCCTTGCGGCTAAACGAATAGTCCGATTGACAGGATTGACACCATATTTTAAATTTAAGATTTTTATACAAACTGATCGAAGGATATTGAGTGTCTTTTTGCTGGCTCTCTTTTTGAGGGTAGCTGTCATACGACAAGCATAAAGAATTGAAATTTGCTGAAAAACGGCTCAAACGATTTTTATGAAACTTTGCATGACTAAGCACCTCTATGTAAGATATCTTGCGCCAGTATCAATTGGTCTGTGTAATTTCGTATAAGGGGTGTTCCTGTACTACCAAAACGTAAACATGTGATTTACTCATAATTGGGTACTCATAATTTTAATTCTGGATTAGTTATCTACCTGAATGGATATTCTATTTGTTTCTTTTTTGCGAAAATTTAGTATACAGGGTGTACCAAAAACTGATAGGGCTTGCTTAGTATGTGTTGGGAAATGAAAAAAAATCTCCATGCAAGTATCTTGCGGTAGTCTCCATAGATCTGTGACAATTTATATAAAGGGTGTTCCGGTACTACCACAATTTAAACATGTGATTTACTCAAAACTGTTTACGGTTAGTGTGTTTTAATGTTTAACCATTTGAATTCTGAATTGATCTGTATATTTTATTAGAACAGCTTTTGGAAAACGTAAATAAAGTTTGTATTTCCATACTATGTGTTTGACATTACAAATTTAAGTTTGCGGTTGATAGTTTTTACTAGGCCTCCACACAGTCATATCTTTCGGGCTTATTACCCTTTCTGTTAAACCTGACACTTTGTAAACCTGACCGCAATGACATTCTGCCACGACTATTGTCAAGCTGTTGACAGTTAAAGACAATTTGGCACACCACCACCGTTCCGTTACTAAAGCAATAAATAAAATATGCTCTTTCGTAGAACCATGACGATATTTGCTTTACCAAGATAATGTATCATTGGAAATTCTGTTTAAAATGTGACGTTTTTGTTTTTGCATCTGACATGTGTTATTACAGGGAGTTCTTTTCAATATGCATAATAAATTTTAATTTCAATATACGGAACGAATGATTATCGGTAAGAGAATTCCGAGATATATTGTCAAAACGTGTTTAAAGCCGTGACTGTCTTGGATTATAATCTTCTTTTTAGGGTTCCGATACCAAAATGGTAAAAAAAAGGAACCCTTATGGTGCCGCTCTGTCTGTCCGTCTGTCTGTCACACCTCTATATCTCAGCAACCACTTATGCTATCAACCTGAAATTTGGAATAGTTTTAGAATATAGTTGCCCAACTTAATTGCACAAGAAAAAATTTTGAAAAAAGTATGATTATTAATATAAAGGGGGCCAAAATAGGGGGGGCCAAATTTCAAATTGTCGCTACTAGGTCGAGTGGGGTATCATATGAAAGGGCTTTACTTGTACATTTTAAAACATATTTTTGTATTTTTTTAAATTTCTTAGTTTTAAAGTTATGATGAAAAATGTCAAGAAAAATACCATTCCCCCCCCCCTTATCTCCGAAGTTTGAGTAAGGAAAAATCTGAATTAATTACAGTTGACAGAAGTTTATATAAACTTTACAGCAAAAATAAAACGATCTTTCTAAGTTGCACAGTTTTTCAGAAATCTGCAAAAAACCTTTACAAACAAATTTAGTTTTGCGGTCCTGAAAATGGACTTTATTGCTTCCAAAAATACTATAGGTATATCGGAACCCTCGGCGCGCGAGTCCGACTCGCACTTGACCGGTTTTTTCAATGGTAGTATGTGCTTGCTTAGAATCTGTAAGACTGACGATTAGTAACGGAACACCATGAAATATTTGTTTTATTTTTAACTACAGTTAAATAAAATTAAATCTATTTATTTCAATAAGTGAAAATTATTTGAACATAGTTAATGTCTGCAAAAAAATCGATTGTGTGCAGCAGGCAGGGGTCACACCTAACGCACGGTTTTGTTAAAAGGGTCTGGCTGGAGTCACTTTGTGTTCAAACTGACCCACGATAAAATTGTGTTTAAGTGATTGTTGTTTGTTTTCTATAGAAAATTACAGTTCTCCACAAAATTTCGCCATCTTTAATACTGTATTAAAATTTCAAATCTAAAGCAGGTGTGAGACAGAAATTATTATAAACAAATTATGCTCATGGCATTAGTATCGTACGAGTACAACCTGTTTCTTAGTTCGTTCACGTAAAAAGTTGTAACTTTTTTACATTTGTCAATATTATCTAACTAGAAAATAATAGGTAATAATGCAAATTTTTTTTCGTAATAATTTGCCAATTTCAAAACAACATTACATTGGCTTAAGCAAATACGTGTGTCACTTTTTAAGGGTAAGCGTAAGCAGAGACAATGATGGGTCCTTTAATGTGCTATTAACGTTTCAGCTTATGTTTTAAATTAGTAAAACAAAAGGCCTTCTGCGTAGTATTTGTGGCCTCTTTCATTGAAGTACCAATTAGGTACTAACCCATATTTTACAATATGATACGCGTGTTGGATTCCGGAAACAAATTCAAATTTAGAGCTACAACAACACCCAGTTAGGTACGGCAGTTTGCAGTCGGGTGCCGTATTATACTTTTATATTGTCGTCAGAACTCACAATCGGTCGCAGTACATCGTAGTATTGCTACAGAAGTATTCAAACGTTCGATGGTATAAGCCATCAATGAATAGCGTCCTCAAGGTGTAGATGAGAACGTTGAGGATATTTTGGAACAGCGCGATCGCATTGCCTGCCGTCTGCCAAATGTGCCGGCGCACGAAAGTAGGTCAATGCTCCAGAGATCACCACTTACATCTGATTGTAAAATAAAATGTGTTCGAAGTATGTTTAAAGCAATTTTGTTTATTTCCATTATCTTTATGAAATGCCCACACTGACTGTAAACCGCCTTTAGGGTGGGCGTAAACTGAGACGCATGTTCTTTCTTTCAGTTTCATCGTAATAAAGCGGAAGACGAGTTTTTCCCTGCCCTCCCCATCATTGTCTCTGCTTACGCTTACCCTTATAATTTATATTTTTCTTTCTTTCATAAGCGTTTATGCCACGTCCTATGCTATGAGCATCATTATAATATTTTACAAAGATTATCATCACGATTCTATCACGTGTTTGGCTCAGTTTAAATTTTGTGTTGAAGTTGCTATGCTAAATGACACCACATGGTACTTTTGGAATATTGAATAGGTACTTTTGTTGTTTCCATGGAAGAAAACTTAGAAGTTGCATCGATATATTTTCAATATCAAGTAGCAATGGCACACAATTTCCCGCGCTTACATCGTCCATAACTAACTTAGTGGTACGAAATCCTCGATGTGCGAGTCCATCTCGCACTTGGCCGGTTTTTCTTTGTTTGTTACTTTATCTCTATAGATTTTTTTATCTTCACTTCTACAACATTCTCTTCTACATCTATACGTTTACCACACGACTGTGGTAACAGTTTGACTTGAACGTGCCAATATAAATAATATTCGTGATAGTTATGTACATTGTTTAGTTCTACTGGCAAGTGGTCTACATTTTAATATGTTTGGTTGAAAGATAATAACAGACGTAAATAGTTACAATATTCAGAATCAGCTTCAGATTAGGTACTTTATTCAATTTAGACTTTTTACAGAATACTTATTGAATGTCATGCAGAATACAATTACTCCAGTAAAATTACGAGAGATTGTATGGCGAAACGGAAATAATTGATAATAGCCGTGATTCTTTTTCAGATCGATAGATTATATTTCTGTGTAAAGCTTTTTGATGGAATCCACCTAAATTTACTTCATTTATTTATTTATTTTGCCGTCCAAACATTAAAAAAATATGGAATTTCGGAAAAAAATGTTAATAGATTATTTTTTTTATTTACGGCTTGCTATATATTCAGAATTTCATATTATACATGAATCCATCTAAAAATGTTAGCTTTTTTGTATTGTTTAACTTTTATAGCACGAAATTTAAATACAGCTTATCTTCGCAACCAAAAATAGTAATAGATCCGTTTTGCTTTCTAATAATTTCAATAGTGCTATATAATCACATTTTTGGCAAATCCAACATAAATGTTTACAAAATCATTGTAAACAAGCGATTACAAAAAACTTTTTTTTATTTAGTATGGCATTTTTGTGAATATATATAAGAATCATTTACATTTAAAAAGGTTGAGTTTAGCTCAGCTTATTGCTATCATTTTACCTCGACTTTATTGGCCCTTATATGTAAAAATAAGTGGAGATTTTATATTTTGAAATAAATTGATATTTTTAAATATATTTATGGTGAATTTTGATGCCTATATGTAAAGTATACGTTTATCTATGATATTAAGTATATAATTGTCTATTACAATTTTTGCCTTAGCTGTTATTCGAAAAAAATATTCCACTTTAAATTTTAGGTGGATTCGTAAATATTGCGTCTTAATCTTAACATCATATTTAAATACGATATACACAAAAAAGTAGCTATTAGCATTTAATGTTTTGCAAAACCGTATTTTTACTGGAGTAAATGCAAATATAGCGAGTCTCCTACCATTTGTATGTGTTGTGTTTCGTGCTATGGCAGCGTAAAAGAAACGACAAGAAACCACTGCAGCTCGGCCTACTTTAAGATTCGGCTTTGTAAAATGTGTTTCTTGTATTTCGAGGGAATATCAGAGCACCATACCTCTTTGTCATTGATTTAGTCTCACATACTTTACTCATACAGGGTGTAAGTGCAAAACCGTGCAACAGCTCAAGGGTGTGCTCCTGCTCCACGAAACTGAACAACTTTTCCAAAAAAACATTAAATTTTTTGGCTTCTCCATACAAACCTTCAAGAGACGACGACAGTGCATTTTGTATGGCGAAGCCAAAAAATTTCTCCGATTCCGACCCATGTTTCATTAGAAAAATTTATCAGTTTTGTCAAAGGTTTTGTCGTCGCACACACTTGAGCTGTTGCATGCTTTTGCATTTACACCCTGTATACTTTATTGCTCATTATCGTCATATCAGTCGAATGACGTCCTGTGATGGACTTAGGTCTCAATAAAGATCTCCACGGCGAACGGTCCTGCGCAGCCCGCATCCAGCGGTTTCCCGCGACCTTGAAAAGATCTCTTTATTGCTCACACATCGTAAAAATACATATAACAAAGGAATATGTGGACAAAAGCGTCCTATTCGCTGAATAACCGAGTGTAGGAGAAAAAATGGCAGAGCATCTGCTACTTACAATATTTTTGCAAAACACGAGGCAAACGGACACCTAGGAGAAGTTAAATCTCTTTGTTTATGAATAAATTACTCCACCGACAAATTGTGGTTCTAAAATTATATATTTATATTATAGCAAAGAATAACAGTTTATTTAGGAATGCATTATATTCTAATAGCTAGATTATCGTGTATCTATGGGAACTGTAAACAATGAACATAGTTTGTAATTATCTTTATCAGATCCTGAAGAACAAGATTGATAGCACGTGCAGCTTGTTTTTGCATTTTGGCACAGAATATAAATAGTAAAGAAGTTGCTGGAGCAGTGGCTGTGTTGGCGTTTTATGGCTAAACAATAGGAAACATGCAAAAAAATTTTTTAGTCGCATTTATTAACAAAATATGAAATTACCGTAGTAAAAATGACAAAAAGTGAAATTTAAATTTAAATCGGCTAAGAAATACGGCCGATATAAACATTTAAAACTACTAATTACGCTCCGATTAGACAGAGAGATCCGACATGAATATTGACGTCACAATGCACTACGGCCATATAAACTCCATATTAAATTTCGTTTTGCTAGAAAGAGACAGAAATAAATATTCGATGGCTTATATCTTTTTTAATATTAAAGTTATTCGAAAAATAGTTTTACTAGACTGTTTATTACATGAACGAAAATAATTTTTTTAAATAAAAAAATCGTGCATGTTCCCTATTAATTTATTCGCTCTTGTTAGTTAAAAACGAAAACGGTTTGTAACAAATAAACAAACAAGTACATATAGTAACTACCTAATTAGTTGTACTGTGTGTAATGGACTCTGAAATTGAAAAAAAAAAATGGTGACACGGAGATATTTAGTTATTTTTCGATGACAAGCATATTATGCAAAATTTGAGTATAGGATTAGGATTCGTCTTGAGAAGTTACGGATCCGGACCTGATCCGGATTTTTCCGTTTGTCAGGATTTTAACCACGCTGTCTCCCTCTAATTAAACGCCCGGACTTTTAATAACTGTCCATAAATTTTTGAAACTATCTCTTTTTGGTCCGGACCTATCAATTTCCGACTCGCTAACCCTAAATTTGAAAGATGCGAGAAAAAACATTCCTGGGAAAAGCAGGAAAAATTCAGAAGTCTCAGTGAAAGGTTTATAGTTATCCAAATAATTTATATATTCAAATATTCTTTGTACTCGCCTACGTCTAACAATGAAATATTCTGCATATTGAAGTAGTTGTTATTGAAATATTCTGTTTTATTGTGTGATGAAGAGCTCTCCGTCCAGGTGGAAAAACTCCCCGTCAGAAATACTCACATTTTATCAAAATAAGGCGGCCATATTTTTTATTCGATATTGAAATGCGATTATTATTTTTTAAATTTCATACAGTCTTGCTTATGTATTATCTCTTGTAGTGGGTGTATTTAAAGGTGATAAAGGGATTTTAAACAGCAGCATGGGCAGCGGCGTTCTTCTGCGTAACCTCCATAGTATATGTAGTCACCAACCTCGGAAGTATAATGTGCTAGCCGCAACGATAACAAGCGTGGCGACTATGATACATCCATCAAAAACTTATCCCGCTTTTTATTATGTAAATGTCTAAGGACGTAAGGTACGGTGTACCGAAAACTGAACGGGCGTGCTTGGTAAACGAAACTGAACAACTTTCTCAAAGAAACAGTTTTTTCATTTCCCAAAAATTGGTAAAGTTGTTTAGTTTTGTTGTCTGAACACTCACTTTCAGTTTTCGGTACACCGTCCCTTACACCTGTATACCTACTCGTCATTTAATAGGTAAAATAATTATAAAGAAATTATAAAAATGGCAAATAAATTCATTTCCAAAATTACTTTGATCATGCCCGTGAATGAATTATGCAGACACGGAGGTAGGTACCAAGACACCATAGCGCCATTTCATCAAGTTACAGATAAGTCATCAAAAAAATTCGAGCCGCTTGCGCATTCCAGTATGAAGCGGTTCGATTTTTCCACTAAATAACATATTTTTATACTAGTGTCTCGAGTTATTTTTATATCATAGCAAGGAATCATAGTAATAGTTTGATAAGTATATTACTCATTGCATTACTCCGAACAACAACGCTCCCTGAATCATAGATTGAAAAGTGGGATTTTTTGGCTTTCTCAAAATTAATTTGTATTGTATCGCATGGGACGAGACGTCATAAGTATTTTTAGACTGTACTGCGATCTATCTTCTCTATATTCGTTTGTGAAAGTTCTTTAATATGATGGTGTAAATCCTCAGTCAAATTTTTTATAACAGCCTGTATACGATACTAGAGTCGATAATGATGTTTAATTATGCAGTATAATACCAAACAAACAAGGCAAAGAAATAATTGTGTGCTCTGGTGCAATGTATACTGAAGGGGTAATTTATTTTATAATACGTCATGCATGAGAATTAATTCCAGCCAGTTACATTGCAATTATCAGATTAGATTGAGAAGAAACGGAGTGAGTTGTACCGACGCGACAGTAGCGTTTATTTGCTTTGGCATTATGATTTTATAATTGACACATTATAACAGTACCTGGGCGACCGAGTTTCGCTCTATAATAGCCGCCTCAATATTAAAACATCATCGAGTAAGCAAGTTATGCTGCCTGCCAACAGATGACGCTGTAGGTTTCTGTCTTAAACGCGGTATCATAAAAATGCTTAAAAACACAGGGAAAATGAATTTTCCCAGACATGAAACCTAGGTAAATCGTTAGATCCGTTTTAGAGAAACCGATTACAAATATATATACAAATATATATGTACAAATATTGCTCGTAAAATAGTATAAGATTGAATTCAATTGAATTAATTAAAGGTGAAATGTCTTAAAAGTCAGAAGTAAACTGTAGGATTTTTAAAGCAACGAGTTCACAGAAAATCATCATCATATCGTGTGAATTTCAAGGTCGACGACCGACCTCACAAACTCTGGTGTCAGAATTGTTGACCCAAAGCGTCTGACATGGCTCATTAACGACTACATCCGTAGGCAGTAGTCGGGACAGAAGCACGGCATCATCTAACTTTTCGGACAATAGGTGATTCATTCTGCAATGTCCTAACCAAACTGGGGAAGTCGCACAAAGTGGTTTTTGTTTGACAGTGTCCCGCCGGGAATCGAACCCAGAACCTCCGGATCGAGAGCCGAGCGCTCTTACCACTACACCACGGAGGCTAGGAAAATAAAAAAGAAGAAGAAGTTACAGCTTCTAAGTTGTTTTAGTCTCGGCACAGTAGAGACATGTAAAAATGTTTTCAGCGAAACGATCAAAATGTAACGGAATCCAATACGTGATTCTATTCCAATCCGAAGAGGATCGTCGTTTTTTATTAGCAACAGTTTTATAGGAGCCTTTGACACGAATTGTATAGATTTGCAATATAAAATAAGCCAATTCTTTTCGGTTCGACTATAAAATTACAGTTTGTGCCAATTCTGACTTGGAAATGTAGTGAGAAGAATTATGGTTTATCATTTTATGATGTATTGAAAATTTATTGGTAATAAATCTAGTTTACGGCTAGTTGTAAAATTTAAGAGATCATGAGACAGAGCCGCAATTATTTTGGGTCAAAAAATGACAGGAAATTAGAAAATATCAGTCGAATTAAAAATTGTTGCATTTCAAATTTTGCTTGCGAGTACACCCAACAAAAAACTCCTCGACCTATGGCTAGAATAATATAAAATGTATAAGATTGATATTAGCTCTATCTCACACATTATTGCATTCCATTTTACTAGCGTTTACGATAGTAGAAAGCCACTTGCTTCTCAGAAGTGAACTTTGGTACGCTAAAAACAGTGCCAGAAGACGATAATTAAAACATAAGATACGTTTCTTTTTGTGTTGTGATATAGCAATACGAAAGCCAACGACCTAAGAACTGCAGATAAATGTGAACTTTATTATTTTAAGATCGTTTGTACAATTTGGGGTTATTTCCGTGTGTCTGTGAAATTTAGAGTATACTGACATAAGGAGAACGCCGGCCATTCACCGGATTTGACTCAAGATAAATACTACAATGATAATGCGTATTACATTCACAGCTCAGAATTAGGGCAGCTGCCTTCCAATTTTAATTATACTTATTTCTCATTGCAGCAAAATGGCACATAACTGGAATAGAAACGAAAATTACGCACCCACACTATAGCTAGTTTAATGCCACAATCACACAAGAAAAGCACAAGTAAATCCTGACTTCATACTTCGTCATAGCAAAATTCAGAAAACATCAACCTCCCCTCTCAAGTTGTTTAAAATGTTCTAATTTTAAGCTATAAATTATTTATTTTACAGCCGGTTCATGTATTTAAGTGTTGATCCTCTTTATTTATTTACAGGAAGGTTTTAATAGCGGTCTTCTATGTATCCTACAGTCATAGTTACTGACGTCGCCAACCAGTTGCCAATAGAGTGGCCATTTCACCCAAACAATGGAAGAGTTTTTCACAACTAATAGAGTTATTTCATTGTCCTAGCTAATCTCTGCGCAGCTCGAAGCTGCAGGTATAAGACAAATGGAGTAATCCAATAGGTTGAAATTTTTCCAGCTCGCACGTTAACTACTGAGTACAGCTTTGGTATATGAAAGGTCAGGTCACCCTTTACAGAGGAGTCGACAGCAGTCACAATGTCCGAAAACGGTCGGATTATGATGATGAAATAGTTTTAGATGTTTTTGGGCTGCTATAAGGTATCACACGGAAACATGACATCCAGAAGGGTCTAACCCGACGAGCGTGTATGAAAGATTGATGATACAAGAAGAGAAAGTATGTCAAGATCATAAGATGTTTGTTAATTTTGAGTAGAGACAACCCTACTTGAGATACCCTACATCCATAACGAGGTCCTGAATGATATTGCGGATCCATACACAATTCAACACAGAATTTAGGTTATTTGTACGTTCTCACCGAGTGTTGAGACTGAGAGCTTATAGGCCAGAATAAATATAAAAAACGGATTTACCATTTAAATATTTACAAATGAACTGTCAAACTAATTTGATTTACAATAGGAATGAACATTTATTGTTTAAAAATCGATGTGCGTGCGGCTAAGAATGTATCACATATGCGTAGGTTTCGATCCGGATCCTAATTCGGAGGATAGACAGATAATTATGGTACGCACGGCAGCATGCACGTAGAAACGAAACCAGTATAAGCTGAACCAACTCTACGCTACAAACGCCCGGAACCAGAGAGCCGCACCAGGCCAAAATGGTTCCACCGACGTGCGGACGTGTGTACTTCCAAAACTACCATTATGTGGTCACTTTATTTTATAAATACTTAGGGAAGGCCTACGCCCAGCAACAAATATTTAAATTGGTTGCAATTGACGGGCCTGAAAACATCTTCACTTCATTTATAAATCCAAATAATTTGATTTGCGATTGAAACGGAAGCTTTTTTTTATAAAAAGTGCTTCGGTAAGAAACTGACCAAGATTGTCCGAGTTTATGGACTTTGTACATTAAAAACAACCTGCTGTCTGAGTAAGCGATGCAAAATTATAAATGAGCAAGCAAATGTAGAAAAGTGCTTGTATGTCAAATTTGAGCAAATGTGGACTTCGTACCTGGAACTTGACGAGTCAGCGATTTATTTGCGTCATTACCATACCGGGTCTTAACAAGTTGGTGTAAAAACTTTCAAAGGCGAAAAAATTTAAATTCTGAAGTCACACTCACGACCTTATGAAATTTGTTAAAGAAAAAACATTATAAATCAAGTCTCCAGTTTAAGCCCATACAAGATTTTTCACGAATTTCAGAAACTGGGGATTGCACCCATTAATGTATATTTCGAAGAGGGTAGGGCCGAAGACACTCCATTGCGAGAAAACAAGAGCGTTGTTACTTATTCGTAGTGCAAGTATTTTCCATGAAATTAAGTCGTCTACCCAAGAACCTGGTTTTAATTAAACCGCGTATTTTACTCGTATTATGCATACAGTCCAGAAATTCTTCAACAATTCTCAGACTACGATTATATCGCATTTATTTTGAAACTCCGCTCAGCAACCGGTTAAATATAAATGTTACCTACTAAAAGATATGTAGGACAGTCGAGATTTTTATTTAGATGTTTTACTCATTCATTCGGAATTATCACTTCTCATTCAAAAGATTCTACAATAGTAATGTTTAGATACCTAGAATTACATAAGTAACTCATTTATTCCTCTAATTGACCCTAACAATAATTCCACTGGTGCGGAAATATGAGGTAGGTATAAATAAAGAAAACTGAAAAATTTATCATTTTCAAATTTTATCAGATTTGGTATAATCTAGTAATTTATCACGCTGTGCCTAATTTACTCTGCGTTTGCAGAAGTCCGAATATAATAAAAAATATAGTTCCGGCCAAATTCGCCATTCCGTAATTCCAAATTCAAACTTCAAACGAAACGAGTGGCTAGCATGACGCGGTCGCCGCCGATATTAATTAGTGTTAACTTTATCGCGTAACTACTGACGTTGACTCGAATGGAACAATAGGACGATAACCGGCGACCTTGTGTTGCCTAGCGTACATTGGGCTCGGACTTATCTCGCACCTTTGTCAATTTTGTCTAGGCTAAAGACATCGTTTTTGAGTTCTTTGTGTGTAGACAAAGATATGTCTCATGACATTTGTTCTTTCTTTTGTTTCTTTGTAAGATTATTAATCTCCATATATCTACTAAACCGTGACAAAAGAAGAAACAAAACGACTTACATCTCTAACGGGACGATTTTCACACAATCTACATTTTGATGTCTATTGAAGTCAAAGTGATTTTCCATATTTTGTAGTTTTCTTTGAATACGCCTGCCTTTGTTGTAATTATTTTATTTATTATAGCCAACATTTTGTCGTAGAGCGCGTAAGTCCGAACAAAAGACAAGTGTTCTGAAAAATTACCTCTAAAAATTCTGATCCCAAACACATAAAATACTTAGGATAATATTTTTGAATCCATCATCATCATCATATCAGCCGAAAGACGTCCACTGCTGGACATAGGCCTCCCATAAATCTCCATGACGAGCGGTCCTGCTGCCTAATATTTTTTTAATAGAAGCTTAAAACAAATAATTATTAAAATCACATATCACGTTTTGTTTATAGGTCGGTTACTATCTATAAACGATTTAATTAATAAATAATTTTCTTCGTTAAAAAGTGGCGCGATGCTCGACTTCAGATTAAAATGTCAGAGTTCGTTTAAGAGTTGACGAGCAGTTTTAGCAGTTATTTTTAGATATAAAACACGAGGAAGAGTTAGTGTTAGAAACAGTTAAAAAGTAAAAAAGCTTAGTATTTAAACTTTTATTTACCAAAATTATTTAAAACTCTGTAATTTTAGAATCGTTTTATTATAGACACCTGGTTCAGGAATAGAACCAGATGTTTTCTTGCCGAATTTTCTAAATAAGTTAAGTCAAGAGTACATACATACAAACATAACATCATGCCTCTTTCCCGTCGGGGTAGGCAGAGAACATAGCAGAGGTTTGGCGATGATGAATCAGTTAGGACATGTTCTTACATTTTTCAGAATTGCCAAAATCCCCCGTCAACATCTTTCAAAGTATTAATTGCAGGGAAAACTTGCAAATCCCTTTTGCAGACAATTTTATGGAAATTAATTTAGTCCTAGGACGTTTTTTACTATTTGTCGAAGTTTTCGAAATATTCGCGAAAAACTAAAAAACGGGAACTTTTTATGCCCCCCACCTAGGCTGTACGTCCAAGGGTACGGGACTTTTAGTATATTTTCCTCCTAACTAATCCAAACAACGTTCTGAAGTTAAACTTACTGCTCTCGAACTTTCCATCCACACTCTTAAGTATTAAGGGACTTTTACAAGAGTGCATTGTCTGATCGTTCTTTTTACAACTATACTGTAGAATCTGAGAGTCAAAGTATCTAGAGTTGTGCTCCATTATGTATTTCTAAATAATATAAATTTTGTGTATTTTTTTTTTCATAAAATGTTGGGTAGAATTATACTCCGTTTTTGTTGCTATACGATACGAGCAACTAATGATAAGGTAAACTATTTTATTTTTCTTGTTAATAATTAAAATTATTTGATAACAATTTTTTTCTCATGTAAAGATAAAAACTTTGAGAAATTAAATGTGTAAACTGTAAATACATATTTACGTCAATGGCTTGATAGTGAGTCTACCTATACGTAAACACTCGGTAGTTACATGTTTTTGGATAATCTTCAATCGTGGATAGGGTTACCATCTCAAGTTTGAGAAGTTTGGATAAAAATTCGAAACTTTTTTAAAATCCGGACATTTCAACAAGAGTGAACAGGTTATTCACAAAATTTAAAACGAGGTATTTATAGAGTAACGAGGACTAACGGAGAACGAAAAAGCTTGTCATTGCTGATCTTCGTTAATGATTCGAATTGACTTAGTAGTACCTAATACAATACAAGTCAGTATACAACTAATTGTTGTAAGTAGTTCATTAAAGATATCAGATTAAATAAAATTATTTGCGAAAATTAACCAACCAAACTTAGAGCAACCGGGCTTTGCGCGCGAAAATCGTGTTACTCTATGCAACCAAACAAAACTTTTCCATTCAAGTCAAGAATCCGGACAAACAAATTGAATAGCCGCATTACATCCGGAAGAAAGGCAAGCCTAAAGTTGGACATGCCCGTACAAATCGAGACGGTTGGTAATCCTACGCAATTTCAAGCTTTCAACAACAATTTTTAAATAGGTAAATCGTGATTAGCTATTGTTAATGACGTTTATGCTACAATTAGCACGAACACCAGTTTTATTGAGGTGTAAAAAAGTTAGCCGTGTGGTGCCGGCAAAGAATAACCAATCCGTGAGTGTCGTAAGGGGCAGCTAAGACTGGAGCTCCCTTTTCTGCAGTGGCCTTTTCATGAGATGTTATGATGAGAAATAAAGCTTTCAGGGTGTAAAAGAGTACGATGATCCTTTACTTCAGGAAGAGTCATGTATTATTGTTGAAATCTAACTTTCCACTACTGTATGACTCCATAATCTTAATACAGAATTCTATATTTAACTGTGATCTTGTGATTCATTACGAGGAAAGGAAAATCGGTCACAATGCTCTTAACATTTTAAATATGGAACAACCTGCCATTCTTTAAGAAGTTATGATTCAATATCGTTCAATGTTTGATTTCCTCTAATAAAAACAAATGAACGTTGAATGATGGGGACAAAAAACTAACAGTTGATTCGGTGTTTCAATCGGCGACGACGATAGTGTTATTACGGTCAGCCGCCTCTCCTATATAGGGTGACTTTTAATTAGTTCTTGATAGCAAAAGACATGCATGTACTCATGAAACTGAACAACTTTTCCCAAGGAACATGGTCGAAATACGAAAAACCAAATTTGACCTCCCATACAAAATGCGCTATCAGCTAATGCATTTTCTATGGGAGGTCAAAACTTGATTATCATATTTCAACCTATGTTCCTTGGGGAAAGTTGTTCAGTATCATGAGTACTTGCATACTTTTTTCTATCAAGAACTAATAAAAAATCAACCTCTATATCCAAATTACTCTGTTATGGCAACACTGTGATTATATCAACAATGATAACTATAATTAGCGTCCCGTGTGACCTGACCTGCCTCTCGAGGGTCGCATTATGTAAATTGCAAAAAAGTAATAAGCTTGTGACATTAAAAATGAATTTCGTTGATGTCTTTCGAATGTGGTTAAATAAGAAACGGGGCGATTGTTTTTGGTTAAAATTTGTAGTTTTGAGTCAAATATACAGGGTCAAATCGGCAAAAACTGAAATGGCATGATCAGTCGACGTAAATTAATATCTTTCAGTGAATAAAACTTTTAGGAAATAAAAAAAAACGGACTCAACAAAATTGCAAATTTGATTGGGCAGTTTGTACGGAGAGTATTATTAATTCTCTTAAAAGTTTTGTTTACTGAAAGTTGTGTACTTACGTTGACTGATCATGCCCTTTCAGTTTTGGCCAAGCTGTCCCTTCCACCCTGTTTGAAGAATATGATTTTGCAGTAAGTTCATTAAAACTCAAAAATGAGGATCTCAAGTATTTGTAAAGCTTTTTTAAGTTTTTTTCCCTCGGTTGCGATCGGTCAACTTAATGTCCCTAGTGGGAATATTGGGAAGTTTTAACAGTTGTATAACAAAGCGATTTACAGATTCCCGGAAGATGGAAAATGTATAGATGTCCCTAGTAGGAATATTGGGAAGTTTTAACAGTTGTATAACAAAGCGATTTACAGATTCCCGGAAGATGGAAAATGTATAGATGTCCCTAGTAGGAATATTGGGAAGTTTTAACAGTTGTATAACAAAGCGATTTACAGATTCCCGGAAGATGGAAAATGTATAGATGTCCCTAGTAGGAATATTGGGAAGTTTTAACAGTTGTATAACAAAGCGATTTACAGATTCCCGGAAGATGGAAAATGTATAGATGTCCCTAGTAGGAATATTGGGAAGTTTTATTGTTTATTGATTATGTGACTTTATTTTCATAATATGAGACCAAGAATCTCGAAATAAAATGATTTTAATTTTAAATTTTTTTAATTTAACAGTTGTATAACAAAGCGATTTACAGATTCCCGGAAGATGGAAAATGTATAGATGTCCCTAGTAGGAATATTGGGAAGTTTTAACAGTTGTATAACAAAGCGATTTACAGATTCCCGGAAGATGGAAAATGTATAGATGTCCCTAGTAGGAATATTGGGAAGTTTTAACAGTTGTATAACAAAGCGATTTACAGATTCCCGGAAGATGGAAAATGTATAGATGTCCCTAGTAGGAATATTGGGAAGTTTTAACAGTTGTATAACAAAGCGATTTACAGATTCCCGGAAGATGGAAAATGTATAGGTATTGTTCAAAACTTTGCTGTCTTGCGTAAAATGCTACATTTTCTCTTCAATTGCTTTTCTTTCTGGATGCTAAGAAGGTCAACTTTTATCATCAAAATTGTGAAGATGACATTTTTTACTGTTAAATTATTCTGTGGTGTTACGCAAAACTGTAATTTTAGAGTTTAAATGTTTTAGTCACGTTTCAAGGAACGATCGGCTATTCTCTCGCGAAAGCGAAGACACGTGATAACGCCGAACAGTCTTAAATTTCGCGATTTTTTACGGAAATCGTATAATTGAGACCCTGAAATTTATCAAACAAATTTAACTATTAGCTACCTCTTGTTAGAGGCCACAGATATAAAACAATGCCTGGTTAGAACTCCTTCCGGTTGTCACGCTAGTTTTTGCTCAAATTGTTTGGGTTAATTTTACTACCAAACCGGACTGTGTTTTTTTATTCTTTTAAAATAAAATGTAAGGAGCCAAGAAAAAATGTGAGCCAGGCTATACAAGATGTAACAAAAAGGGAATTCTAAGACAAAACATTGACAGAATGCATCTGCCTATGAAACTGAACAACTTTTACTGAAATACGCTATGAGCTGATGCAGATTCCATGGGAACTTGAATTTACACGTTGTATTTATTTAGATAGCGTTCGTACCAACCCATGTCATGTGTTACTTTTTTTTTCACCTTTACATAAAATTTTTGTTTATATCTAATTTTTACCAAAATCGTATGATCTAATCTTGCCCTTATGTAAACTTTATATTGTAAAAAGCCGGTTAAGGCCACCCACGGCACAGATGTTTTCCTAGTGTGGGGACCGCTGATAAAACTTTTGTAACCATTTGAACTTTGGTAAATAAATGAATTTATTATTATTAAAAATCTCTACCCGGGGGTGTCGTAAAAGGCGACTAAGGGTTTAACCTGAGGAAGGGCAGCATCATCTTTCTGTGTATCGTACCATCTTACATACTGTGGTCTCCATCACCAACAACGGCGGTCGCCAGCCACAACGCTTATAAGCGTGGTGACTATGGTCAATTCTGTGCTATGGTGGATCCCCTCCTAAGTACCACGCGTTTTTGCTGGAGTTCTGGAGGGAGCTCCCATGTCCTGCAGTGGACATTTCATGGGATGTTACGATTAAGATAGAAAAGGACTATACATTTTTTAAAGAAATAATAAAAAACAGAATCGAACCGATTTTTTTTTTTTTTTTATTAAATTATTACACTTAATAAATATTAAAAATACAATAAAACAATGCCCCGCAAAACTGTTTCAACAGTTTCCACGTCGATAAATAGTCCTGCCTATCAAACAGACTTGTCTGTCTATAATTCCAACAGACGGAAATTTAGTTCAGTTCTCGTTTGATCTTGTACAATCAATAACACCACATCATAATGATTTTAAATCTGGTAGAGATAAGTATACTTTACCTTTGGAACGATCTTCTTCTTCTTCCTTGCGGTTTTGGCAGTGCAATGCTATACGATACACACATCGCGCAAACAGCTAAACAAGGAGGTCTAATTTACTTGGTAAGCTTTTATATATTTTTTTAATGCTTTTTTACCTCATTTCGTCAGTCACTTGGTTTTAATTAATAAATCGTTTAAAGTCAAAACTGTCAGTGTTTTATCTAAAAGCGCCGCGAAGTAATAAATCTATGATCATTAATAATAAACATCACCATCGTCAAAAAGGTGTACAAAATCCGTACAAATGCAAAAGATTAACTAGTAATAATATTACTAAAATATTACATATTATGTGAACTACTGTTTTAACGACGAAACGGACATTTGTAGGGGTCCGAACCAAAATGGTAAAAGCGTATTTTTTTTATGTGACAAGTGAGCAAACGAGCAGGTAGGCCACCTGATGGAAAGTGGTCACCACCGCCCATGGAGCCCGCTGTCTTATTAGTGGCATAACTTGACACTAATAAGACAGCTAAGCACGTTACCCACCCCGAGAACTTCAAACCGAAACACAGCAGTGCAAACACTGCTATTTTACGGCAGAAATAGGCAAGGGGGTGGTACCTCCCCAGACGGACTTTGCACAAAAGCCCTACCACCTTGAATCCTATGTTGCTGCTTTGTCTGGTGCCCTGGTGGTGCTGTTTTCTATAGCCGTGCGGGCTAGAGTCGCACTGCAAGTGTCAATCTTGACCTGTCGTTGACTGTACACATGTGCGTAGTTGCTACTAGACCGTTGATAACTTAACCGTTACCAAATGAAGTAGTCGATGACGACTACATGACTCACTTGTGGCACAAAAACTTGTTTCCACGACGCGTGTGGCCGAAGTTGATTTTTAGCTTTACTAGCTGTTGACCGCGATTTTGTTCGCGTGGAATTAAAAGGAACTTTTGTAATGAATGAGCTCGCCCTGTACATTCAAACATATTTAAAAGAGCGCGTGGGTTTTTATTGTCGCTTCTTTTTTCCCACCATGGCGCCACTTTGTTTGTGAAGCGATGTAGTTTAGCTGACGTCATTAAGAGAAGTGAACATAATTTTAGCAGATTACTTAAACCATGAAACGGAACAATTTCTTCCAAGAAATATGGGTCGAAAAAAAAATTTTTTTTTTACCTTTCATACAAAATGTTCTATTTCGACCTATGTTCCTTGGGGAAAGTTGTTCAGTTTCTTGGCCTGAGTAACAACCCAAATTTATGTTCAATATTTCATTAGTACGTACATACATCAGCGTTCTAATGTTAAACCGCAACAGACAAACAGAATGACTTTCGCATTTATAATATCTTAATATTATAATCGATTTACATTCGCATCACTCACTATGACATAATTTAAATGTATTTCTAGTAACAAATTAAATTATAAAACACCAAACTTGTTGTGTTTTTATAATGGGAATTCCAAGCCTTCCACGAGAAAATATTTTGGAATAAATAAAGGTTGAGAGATCACCAGGAAAATCAATGTTTTTCCTAGAATCCATGGATTTTGTAGAAATCATGGACGTAGAAAAAAAACAGTATAAGCTGAACCGGCGCTACGCTACAAACACTCGACACTTCGGAGACAACGGGGGGTATTTTTTTTGACATTTTTCATCATAACTTGAAAACTAAGAGTCGTAAAAAAATACAAAAATATATTTTAGAAAGTGCCCTTTCATAAATGATACCCCATTCGACCTAGTAACGACAATTTGAAACTTTGCCCCCTCTATTTGGGCCCCCTTTACATAAAAAATCATTTTTTTTTATTATTTCATGTGAAATTAAGTTGGGCAACCATATTCTAAAACTGTTCCAAATTTCAAGTCGATAGCATGAGTGGTTAGTGAGATATACAGAGTGGTTAGTGTGAAAGGTGGTCAGACAGACAGACAAAGTCGCACCATAAGGGTTCCTTTTTTTTACCATTTTGGTATCGGAACTCTAAAAATGGATCATAGTCGAAACATTTTGTTAATAGGTTGGTACGTAGGATTTTTTTATTGGATGGTCAGTCCTCTTTATTAAGCGTCCGTGGTAAGTAAGCAAGTACTTAGTTCTATACAAAGTTAATATTTCATTACTGCATACATTTTATTATGTTACTTTATTAGACCATTAAACTGAACATTTTCTCCAAAGAAATCCGAGTCGTCCTCATTTTTTTATTTGCCCCATAAAAAAACAATCAGTTTTGCGCAAGGTTTACCTTATTTTTGTCTGGTGAGGTGATTCCGTACTTCGAAAGACAATAATAAGCAGTTACTGTCTACGAATTATTCGTTAATGAGCCATGTGAAAGGCATTTGGTGAGGTCGGTCATTGATCTTACAACCCACATGAGATGATGATGAATTGTTCAGTTTTATAACGATTTGAGTTATATCCTAAAATTTTTGAAATTGACCCTGTATAGCGTATGCAAGATAAATTATTTTGTACCTCTTATAGTTGTAGTTTGAGTTTCCTGAAGCTCAGAAACCGTTTGAAACAGTATAGGCCAACTGAAATTCAAACTTCCGGGTTAGATAACTACTGACCGAGGAATAACTCGAAACAATTTTTTTTCGAGTTCGTAAAGATTTAAATTTCGCATTTTTATGCGAAATTAATCTTTAATTGAAATATAAATTAATAATTTACGTACGTACAGTCAAGAGTAATTAAACTTGGCATTCGCAGCTCGACTTTAGCTCCTGGGTGGGTCTGGGTAAAAAGTAGTGGGAATAAAGTATTTTGATGTTTATGAGTATTGATAGTTCATTTCAGTAAAAAGATGGTGACAAAAACCTGGGGCAAAATAGAAAAAATATTAAAATAAATACAAATATTTAGAAACTTGTACATAATGAGATAAAGTTCAACACAATCCAGCAAACAACTCGAAAATTGAGAAAAACGAAAGTTGCGACTGCTGCCATTTTAAAAGCTGAGTTTGAACAAGTTAACCACTCTCATACAGGCATGCAGGATGTAAGGGACAGTGTACCGAAAACTGAAAGGGCGTGCTCTGTCAAAGAAACTGAGCAACTTTCCATTAGAAAATTTTTTTGGGAAATGAAATAAATTTTGACCCCTCCATACAATACAACTGTTTGATCAGAGTGAGCAATTTGTATGGAAAGGTCAAAATATTAATATTAATTATAATATATATAATAATATTTTGTTGTGGATTTGTGCTGTATCTTTAATAAACAATTTATCTATCTACCCAATTTTTTTTTCAATTCCGAAAAATGTTTCTTTGGGAAAGTTTTACAGTTTCGTTGACAGAGCACGCCCGTTCAGTTTTCGGTATACCTTCCCTTACACCCTGTATTTATTCCCATAATCGAAATAACACCGAAGAAGAACCAGATACAGACGTGAAATCGAAGTCATGAGAGCTTTTTGCAGGACCAAACGAAGCTTTTTTTTTTTAAAGGAATCGAAGCTTCGGAAAACTGCGGGATTGAAGCTACGTAGGAAAGTGCATTTATAATTTATAAATTGTTGTTTATTTTATGGATCATTCTCACTACTTATTGATCGCCGTAGTATAAGTAAGAATGGTATAAGTATAATGTGTCAAACAGCTGTAAAAGTGCATAACATTGACTATGAAATTTCCGTCTGGGATAATATGTTATATAAAAAAGTTAATAGTAATAAGATAATAGTAATCTATAATGTAAGCGCTGCCCATAATTACGTCGTTGTAACTCACCTATACGTTGACCTCAATATATTTTTAAGATTTTTCCTGTCACGTTTTAGTTTATCAGTACTGTTAGGTAAATAGTGTCGTGAAATTTTGCAATCAGCTCGTTAGATGTTGGCACAGACAGCAAAACTCTTATCTGATCATTGAAGAAAAATACGGATGTAATGTCGCAGGATTGTTGTAAAATCGGTTATGTGCGTTATTGTTTGTACCTTAGAGATTTTAAGGGCACACTAATAACGCAGATAACCCTGAGTAAAACTAGGTTACTACGAGATAGAGTTAATTAAAATTAGAACTCACCTTCATGTATGGACCTATCATAAAGAACTTTTGTTTATGTTTCGCGAAATCAGATTTCACGAAACGAAATCAAATTTAAACTGTTAAACAGTCAACACAAATGTTTATGTAAAGTTTCACAGCAAAATACTATCACAGAATATTTAATTGCGAAAACGGCACTTTAATCATGAAGCCCGCAATGTCATTAGCACGATTTCACAATTTAGCACATGTTCCGGTGAATTCGCGAAATTTGTATTAAAATATTGTCTAAAAGTTAATTTATTTTTTCTTAGGCATTATTTGAAATTAAATAAATCAATGGCCGAAAAGGAACTTGAGTTGAATTTAGAACGCGTTTTGAATTTGCGGCGGGAAAACAGTTCGCAGCGCGCGCGAATGTCGTCCGCGTGTAGTCCGGGCGGTGACTGGCTGCACGACGCTAAATCCTACTCTTGTATATTCGCAGGCGTTTAAAAAATAAATAAAACGAACGAGGTGCGATGACGGAGCGGAGGGCCAGCGAGGCGTTTCCGACGAACTGTTATCTAATTCGCGTATCCGCGACGTGCCTTCGCCTGGCAGACGGCGCCGGCTCCTTTCACGAACCTTAGACAAAAAAACCCCGTAGAGAGGAGCTGCGACTGGAAAATTTTACGGGTTCTCCGCTGTTCATTTAATTGGAAACGAACTAGACGTCAATGTCGAAAGTGGGCGCGTATTTCTCACACGAGTTATTTTTAACGAGACATGTCATTTCCTTGCTTTCTTTGATGAATCACCTTACCTTACCTACTTACACTTACCAACACGGCATTTCTAGTCAAAACTTACGACAAATACCAGGCCACTCAGAAAGTATTGCGAAAAATAGTTTTTATATATGGGAGACTGGCCGGTCAGAATCTTTTTCGAAAATATGATTACTTGTAAGTAAAAATATGTGTGTTCCATTTTCAAAATTTCCCTCCACATTTTTTGCGAGCCAATTCAAAGTATCGTGTCTTACTGAAAAATGGATCTGCGCCGGGAACATTTTAGAGCTATGATTTTTTACGATTTCAAGTGTCGCCTGAAACCGGATGAATCGTTCGATAGACTTCAAATGGCATTTATGGATGAAGGCCCCTCCAAGGCAACCGTGTATCGTTGGTATAACGAATTTAGGCGCGGTCGACCAACCTTGGGGGATGAAGAAAGAAGCGGTCGCCCTTTGACGGCTATTACGGAAGAAAACGTGCTAGCAGTGAAAAATTTAATCCAAGATAATAGGCGAATTACATATCAGGAGATTCAGCACATATTAAAGATTGGATCGGGAAGCGTTCACGAGATTCTACACGGGCATCTTCGCGTGAGGAGGATAGTATCGCGCTGGGTGCCGCACTACCTCACCGACGCTCAGAAGCAGGCCCGGGTGGAATGGTGCCGTGATATGCTGAACAAATTTGAAGCAGGCTCGTCTCGGCGTGTTTACGACATCGTAACAGGTGATGAGTCCTGGATTTATCAATACGATCCAGAAACCAAGCGCCAGTCGACAGTTTGGGTGTTTCAAAATGAACCAACGCCTACCAAAGTGAAGCGATCTCGAAGCGGGGGGAAGATTTTGATCGCCAGCTTTTTTAATTTGACTGGCCACTTGGCCTCAATTCCCTTACGAGATCAAAGAAGCATCAACGCCGAATGGTATACTACCAAATGTTTACCAGAAGTTTTTTCTGTTGTGAGCAACAAGCGACCAAACACAGGGCTCCGCGGACTACTGCTCCACCACGACAATGCGCCTGCACACACCGCGCTCAAAACGAGGGACTTCCTGGACAGCACACCAGTCAAACTCCTGGGTCACCCTCCTTACAGCCCTGATCTAGCACCGTGTGACTTCTTTTTATTTCCAAAAATAAAAAATCAGCTCAAGGGGATACAATTTTCGTCGCCGGAAGATGCGCTGGCTGCGTTCGAGCAGGCTGTAAACGAGGTGTCTACGGCGGACTGGAAAAAGTGTTTTGAAAACTGGTTCAGACGCATGAATCTTTGTATAGAGGCTGGTGGAGAGTACTTTGAAAAGATTTAATAAAAATATATGTACCTGTAGAACAATTTTTTTTAGTGTCGCAAATATTTCTGAGTGTCCCACGTACTTCGTTCAACATTACCTCTACGTACCTATAAGGACGGAGCGTCATTCAAGAAAATGTAGAGATGCATTATCTGCATGCAAATGAAGATGAGTCCAACGAAAGAACCAAATGTGACACAAACGTTAGGTAATCCGTATTGAGTTATTTATACCCACCAAAAACATAAATGTAATAATGTAGGCCAAGTTCTTTTACAGCCAAGTTAATAATAATCAGAACCGATATTAATCATTCCAACTTGGCGGGTTTTCATCACACCAATACTTCTGAAAAGAGCAAATCTTGCGGAGGTAAGTTTTAGAGTTGGACTTTTTTCCTTCATTAAAATTTCAAAACCCGCCAAGTTGGAATGATTAATATCGGTTCTGATTATTATTAACTTGGCTGTAGTTTAGATTTGATGTACAAGAACTTGGCCTACATTTTTACATTTTTGGTGGGATTTCATTTATTTTTGCTCAGTTTGCTTTATAGTACCTATCGCAACGTTGTTCATATTATTTTATTATTATTAAAATGAAGTGTGTCTGGTCCACCAGATGTAATAATAGCTTTATGTAACAGGTAATAATTTAAACATTTATTTTAAACTGCAATACGATACGGTGCACGACATCTTGGGATGAATGTGGCATGGGTTCTTCGCCCACCAAAAGTTGGATTATCTCCATATTATTCGAGGTTCAATTCGAATCGGTAATGATAAATGATATCGAAAATGTACGAGAAATTTGATAGCGGCCCCACCTGCCTTACCGGGGTAGTCTAGCCAAATAACACGTAAACGTAAACGACACACACAACATAAGCTCGAAGGCATATAAATAGTAATTGAAATGGGAGTTTTAGCCAGTATCAAAGCGCTAAACTGTTACCGCCTTAACCGCGTGGAGGTTCTCCCAGCTTATGTTGATTACCAAACCAATATTTTAAGATAGATATGTTTTATAAAATCTGAATGTTCGTTCATAGTTTCTTTAAAACATAGTTAGGTACTTGTTTTCATGCATGACTAATTCTGACCTTCTAGAAGTACTACTTTTTTAAATATTTAGTAAATTATTTTTAGTCTGACTCGCACTTGACCATTTTCTATTTTCTAAACTTTTCCTTTACTTTTATGCTAACGACTACCCCGATGCCAAATTTCAGATTTGTAGGTCTTTGAGAAGTATGACCAACATTTTTATACATAATAATGACTAAAACCTGACTCGCACTTGAACAATTTCCAATTTTCGATGTTTTCTTTACTTTTTAGGGTTCCGTACCTCAAAAAAAAAAAACGGAACCCTTATAGGATCACTTTGTTGTCCGTCTGTCTGTCTGTCAAGACCCTTTATCTCACGTACGGGTAAAGATATCAGGTTGAAATTAATACCATATATTAGGATCTATGAACCACACAAGATCTGAAAATTAAATTTTTTTACAACGACGCTATCAAAAGATATGGCATTTTATGTCCTCATCTCCATACATTTATGCAAAAAAGCAAAACCTACAGGGTACTTCCCGTTGACCTAAAATTATGAAATTTGGCAAGAAGCTAGGTCTCACAGTACAAGTAATAGGAAAAGTCTGAAATCATTAAATATTACAACTTTTCTCACAACTAATAGTAACCAATTGTGGTGATCTCCCGTTTCAAGAATAATTCATATAAGAGAGGGGTCAAGTTGGATGGTCGCGGAGGCGATTTTTGTTTTAGTTCTATTTTAAAAACGGGAACACTTACAAACTTGAAAATTAGTATGTTTATAGTTCATAAGCTATAAAATAACAACAAATAATAAAATTTGGTCAAGCGCGTGTCGGACTCAAAAAATCTAGCACATTAACTGACTGAAATTTCAACTAATACAATTATGATTATGTGGTGGTACGGAACCCTCGGTGCGCGAGTCCGACTCGCACTTGGCCGGTTTTTTTAAATCTTAAAGACTATCCCCATGCCAAATCTCAGATTTTTAAGTCTTAGCGAAGGATCACCAACATTCTTATACATAATTTTGACTAAAACCTGACTCGCACTTGACCAATTTCCAATATTCGAATTTTCCCATTACTCTTACCCTGACGCCTAGCTAAATGCCAAATTTCAGCTTTGTAGGTCTTCTAGAACTGGTCAAACATTTTGATGAGCTGTCAGTGAGTCAGTGAGTACCAAATTTACAATTTTCTCGAGTCTATTACTTTTTTTCTGTAATACTCGTAGCTACAATATTGAAACTTATTATTCAAAGTATGTTAAATAGTGTTATTATGTCTGTAAAGTTTCATCCAGATCTATTAATCAGGTAAGAAGATACAGGAGGGTCAAAACTGGCTCGAAGCGGTTAGGGTAAATAGTGCACGGTGTGCGCGCGGCCTGTGCTTAGAACTTGGCCGGCGCACTGTCGTGCGCTTTGATCATGACACAGGAAAACTTTAGAGGTGATTCCGCCCATGAAACTGAATAACTTTTTGTGGCCTTCTATAAAGTCATTTCTGAAGTCGAAACTATTATTTTCCCTGAGAAAATGGGCAGAACCGACAATAAAAAAAAAAAAAAATGACTATGACGTTTCTTAAAACTCGGCTAAGTAGAGATCGATCCTGAAAGATGTGGACTTTAAAAATACTCAAGTCGGGCTAGGAAAACAAGTGTCTCTCCCTTGCCATTGGCACATCTTTTTATCTGTTCTGCGTATCCTGGAAGAATAGTGTCATTAACCGCCAGTTGCACAAAGCGTCTTTAAAATTAAAGCTCCTTTACGTCTATTACTGACTCTTTCTGTTTTGTTGACAAAGAAAGTGACAGCAATATATTTACAGGAGCTTTAACTTTAAAGACGCTTTTTGCAACTGGCTGTTAGGGACAAACCTTTATCCCCTACACGCGGTAGGTCACTAAACAATATAGGCGATAGTACACTACCCTGGGGGAGCCCATTCTTTTGGACTTGCCGTCTAGAGGTCTACCCTCATGTTCAGAGGACGAAAGCGACATCGATAGAACCAAACAAATTCTAGTGGGCGGAATCACCTCTTCGATGGTTAACAATGATTCCGCAAATCATTCTACGTTTAGAATATTATTATGACTGTTTCGAAGCATTTTCGAAATTAGTATAATCCTTAGATTACTGAAGAAGCGCCGCGGAGACCTTCATTCTTCTTCTTAGCGTGTCGAACAATTACAAATACTTATTGAAACATTTGTAGCCCAGAACGTTGCCATATTTACTGCGTCATTTGTGGCTTTAATAAGGTCATCACGCGTACACTTGTGTCGGGACACTGGGAACAGGAGGTTAGGTGTTCCATTGTTTGTGGGGATGGACCACACTTGTTATTGGAGCTGTCGCTGAAACCCCACCTACAAATGCTGTCTTTGCACCGACCGACCTGTGTCCGTAGTCTGTTTAAAGAATTCCAGATCGGTCTGGGCAGGTCATGTCCAGGGGGGAGGCTTTCTCAGGAAACTCAGCGAGTGAATGCTCCTCTTTCCACAACCGACACCTCTCTGTGGATGGGTCGCGGCTTTGAGGATTTAAAAATTAATTTTGTTTCCTTCCTTTTAATTTGGCTCCTTCAATGGAATCTGCTACTTGGCGCCGTACAACCTTTATTAATCTAAGTTTACATCACTCATATTCGGTAAGTAGGTCCTTATGGGGCTTGTAGGTGACCAATTAGCGCTCTAGGGTAATAATGTAGCTAGAAAAACCCTAGGGCGGTAAGTAATTGTAACGCCCCCGCCCGGCAGCACCTCCACCTCCACGCGCGGCTCCGCCTTGATGGCCGCCTCCAGCAGCGGGGACGCAGGCGTTGTAATTACTTACCGCCCTAGGTCTTTTCTAGCTACATTATTACCCTATAGCGCTAATTTGGTCATCTACAATTTGGTGGTAATAAGGACCTACTTACCCCACAATCGAGATGTAAAGCAGAGTCGTTAGCTCGGGTGTAAGCATCAATTGCACCCTCGAACTATAGGCGCCCTCGCTGCGCTCGTGCGCCTAAATATCTCGGGCTGCAATTGATGCCTTACAGCCCTTGGCTACTAATCTACTAATAATCAATCGTACAGCGTGTGCAGAATAAGTTTGGCTCTAAATGTTATTTTCTACGCATAGGTGACAGGCGAAGAGCCAATGAACAATCTGCATGCCTCTCCCCACTTGCCGCGCTCACCCCCAAGACTATTTTTTGACCTCTGCGCATTAAAAGTAACAGCTAGAGTTATTTTGTACGACGTATATCGACAATAATCAACATGGCATGGTATTGATGTCATTTAGAAGGAAGTTGCGAGAAGAACACCTTTTTTTCCTCTAGCAAATGAACCACAAATATCAGGTTGTTTACTATCATATTCTGATATGCCAATGTTAACAAAGTGACCCACTAAGAATTAGCAATACCATACGACATTTTGAATAAGAGTCAATATTGACTTGTAATGACGAATTTCAAATGTAAATGGTTCTAAGCTAAGAAGACCTGTATTTTTTATTCGTAAAAGTTATTTTCAATACATTTGCTCGAAAAACGTACTTACAAGGACGTAAACATTGCTCGTAAGTAGTTACTTACCGAACTAGTGCGGTAAGTAAAAAAAGTATAATATTTATATTTTCTTTATTGCGCACAAATAACATAAAGTTGTCGAATGAAAATTGTTCACAAAGGCGAGCTTATCTCTTTAAGAGATCTCTTCCAGCCAACCTATCAGGTGTGGAAGAATGTCATTAAAACGGGCACAAGGATGTGCGTTAATAATCGTGATAAGAAATTTTAAATTAAAATAGAAGTTTAAAATACAGTAAAATAAAAAATAGGGATAAACCTACTTAAACTACACACGAATATACTTATACCTAATCACAGTATATTAAGGCATATGTAAAATTGATAAACTTACTTAAAAATACATAAAAATAATACATAGACATAATACATAAAATAAATACATTACTCAAGATGATTGCGATAAGTAGTGCTCTCTTAATCGCATCTTAAACGATGTTATTGATGGACTGCTTTGTATAGCCTTTGGAAGTTTGTTCCATAGTCGCACAGCATGGGAAGAAAAGGAGTTAAAAAAGAATTTGGTGTTCGCTCTAGGACACTCCAACATCGTAGTGATGCAGTCGCGCCTAGAGCGGGGATCAGGAGGTAATAGTTGGAAGCGGGAGCGAAGATAGTCAGGAGTGGCAGGGTCATTCAGGATCTTATACAGGACAGAAAGGATGTGCACATTACGACGAAGTCGGATAGGTAGCCACTTTAATTGAGCGCGAAATTCGGATACATGATCATATTTGCGAAGACCAAAGACGAAACGAATAGCCAGGTTTTGTAGGCGCTCAAGTTTGTTCAGCAATTCTTCAGTCACATCAAGGTAGCACACATCAGCGTAGTCGAGTATGGGAAGGAGTAGAGCTTGTGCAAGCAAGATTTTAGTTTGAAAGGGAAGGAACGTGGGAAGGAAGTACTGGAGTCGCTTAAGGGAATGAAAAGAGTAGTGCATGCGCCTACTCACCTCACTAACCTGCGCTGACCATGATAGGTCACGGTCTATGATGATTTACACTCTGATCATAAAATTATTTTGTAAAAATACTACAGTGGTGACTTTTTACTTGGGTGACGACTGCCTACCTATATTTAAAATAAAATGGAGAGTACCAAGAGAACATAAATCGACAAGAGACTGACAGTACCCATGGTTGGTTCCTTTACCAAGTGTATTACTTATACCTGTTTTCTCACTTAAATGTATTGAAAAAAGTCGTAAGATACACGTCCGTAAGGGTTATGACAAACTCGTGCCGATGGTAAACCCTCGACTTCGTCTCGGGCTTACAAAACGTCACCTCGTTTGTAATAACCGTACTTACGAAACTTGTATCTTAAACTACTATTGTTTTCATGCGTAATTTCATGATTCGAAGATATGTTGTACAGTCAAGACCACATCAAGCTTGACACATTGGACTTGGTACCGTTCTTTATTCAATAGAAGTACGGGCTGAATCAAGCTTGACCTGTCGTTGACTGTACATATTACTTGTAACGTTAACTGTTGCTGCTGCAAATTATGTAAGTAATAATAAGTAATTATAAAGGTCCTATAGAAATAGGGAACATAATTTTAATGAAACTGAACAACTTTTCCCTAGACACTTGGGTCGAAATACGAAATTTAGGACCTTATTCGGCATCGGCAGATTGTAAATGAGTGTAGACCACTACTGGTGCATTTTACATAATAAGGTTATCTTGCGACTGCAGACGAATCATGCGCCTTTTTGTAAAATGCCTAAATTTACACGGTATTTTGTTTACTACCTATGCATTATGTAAAGCGGTGAATTATACAATTTGACTGCGACATATAAATAGATAGCTAACATCCCAATGACATTCCCCAAAGAACGTAGGTCTAAATACGAAAAAATATTTAGTCTTCCCATAGAAACTATATCACGCAATTCACGCATACTATTTTGTATGGGAAGTAAAAAAAATATTTTCGTTTTTTTCTTTGAAGAAAATTATTTTGTATTTTATTTATGGTCTTAAAGTACAGTTTCAGTTTTTGGTAGATGTCTTTTGTATAGGGTTCCGTACCGAAGGGGTGAAAAACGGTACTCTATTAATATGCCTCCGATGTCTGTCTGTCTTTCAGCGTGCTGTACCTATCTCATCGTGCACCGTAATATTATGACCGTAATAGATAGAAATTTGAAATTTTCACAAATTGTGTATAAGTATTGTTGCCGCTACAACAACAAATCCCAAACAGATAAAGGGTGCGCTAAAAAAAATTACCTAACCGATCGTTGTTTAGAGCTATAGGTACAAAGGTAAGTATGGTACGGGAGCCGACAAAAGTTTTTCATAGGTTTTTCACGTGATATTGAGGGCGAAAACGAGATGTCTCTGTAGATGGGGGACACTGAGAGGATCAAGAAAAACCTTAGATTATGAATAACGGCAGCTTACTCTATGAGAAAAACCATGTGAGAACTTCTAGACCGGAGCCCTTTCAGTTCAGGACTATCAGGAGGCCTTTTTTAGCTAAAGATAAAGCCTGTTTTAGCTAAAGATAAAGCCCCCGACTTTCTTGTCTGGAAAATGTTTTTTACTCCTTATAAGCAAACACTTTTGTTCGCCCTAAATATCACCTTTATATTCAAACTGATAAGCCTGAAAATCTGAAATAGTTTTTTTTTGTGATATCATGGTGATATTCAGGACGAATTAAAGTGATTGCTGGAAACATCTTCCATACAAGAAAGTCGAGGGCTTTAGCTCAAAACGACCAGCTTGAAAATCTGAAAAAGGTCTCTTGAACACTGGCTCCGGTCTAAAACATCTCACATGATATTTTGTGATCTTCTAATCATCCCCTGTCTACTAAAACATCTCGTTTTCGCTCTGATCATGACGTGAAAAACACCTTCTCGGTTCCCGTTCCATTAATATTTCTCTACTGCTGCTATGACATAAATAAGTAGCTTCTTTTTTTTTATTGTCAATGGGCTTACTCTAAACATAAACACAATTTTTATTTTTTTTATTTTTACTCTTGACCTCGATCTAGTCTTGAAGGCAGAGATGAGGTCGATGATGGAACGAGCTTGCTCAGAAGAAGCCTATTCACTCGCGACTTGAATAGATTCCTCCTCCCTCCCGATTCTTTCTTCCTCTTATTTAAGAGCTGCGCCCTTGTCGTTAAAGTAATTTCCACGCCTCTATCTTCTGCAACTTTCTTGACTTTCTGATACGACACGACATTCGCTTTTTTCTTAATTTGGTCAATGTAACAACGTGTAGGCTTCCTCTACGTGTCCTTACCTAAAAATTTCCCTCTATGATGGTTTTCAAGAATTCGTCGTGTCGTATTAGATGTCCCATCATCTTTACATGTTGACTTAATTCTGGGTCTTAGCGCGATATTTATAATGAGGCAAAATAAGGTCCGGCTAAGACCCAGAATAAAATAAACATGTATGAGAATTGCGAAAGTTTAAAACAAACCTGTCCCTACATCTATTCCCTCGTCTATTTTCAATAATATTCAACATGTTTCTATTTCTACCTTCATCAACCACCACATCTCGAACACCACATCTCGAATTCTTCCAACCTTTTCCTGTGTCTTTGCGTTGGTCCACGTTTTAAAACCATTCAGCGCAATGGTCCATTATGAAGAGAAGAGTAAACGTTTCTGAGCCAATTTTGAGATTTTTGCTCTGAAAAGATGTTTTTATGACTGAAATCCACACTGTATTTGCCATTGCGATTCTGAAAATAACCTCGGGTGTAGGAAAGTTGTTCAGTTTCATGGTCAGCGTAACATGCTAAAATTATGTTCACTACTTATTTCATTAGGTACTTATATTTTATATACTCGTGCTATTTATAGTCAAAAGTGCTATTAATGTAACATAGATTTTAATATAAGGTCCTAATAAAATAGTGAACATAATATTAGCATGTTGAGCTGAACAACTTTCACCAAGGAACATAGTCTGAAATACGAAATATTTTTTTTTACCTTCCATAGAAACTGCATCAGCTGATAGCATACATTTTGTATGGGGGTCAAAACTTTTTATTTCGTATTTCGACCTATGTTTCTTGCGGAAAGTTGTTCAATTTTATAGGCAGATTTGCACCCTTCAGTAATTATCACACGTTTCCCGTACTACGTTGTATACAAAATTAAGGTAGTCGTACGTATGGTACGGGCAAGGCAGGTCAAGCTTAAATCGCAGAGCAGCCACTTAGCTCCGCAGCATCTAAAATAAGAATGGTAGGTACAAAGTTCATTGAGTGGTGTCCTCATCTGTACCTACATTGTTTGTTTTAGAATGGGTTTTAGGATTGTTCAGTGTTTTGTATCTCTTCTTCTGGTTACGTTTTCAAATAGATTTACAACTGTTTCTAAAAATACGTTTGATGTTTGTCTAACTGCCGCGTTGTGTTTGAAACTTCAAGCGTGTTATGAGGGAATTTGCAAGCTTTTATTATTGTTTTCCATTTATTTGGGTACAGTCCGCCGCACATCAATGGTAACAGTTATATTGCACTTCGTTTAACTGTTACCTGCAAGACGCTACGTAAAAGTTTTTACATGTACAGTCAAGCTTGACACTCGCAGTTCGACTTTCGTCTCTGAGCTCACGTAGATAAGCGCGATATAAAGTTCAATGTGTCAAGCTCGACATGCTCTTGACCGTACCTGCTGAACCATGTAAAATTTTAAAAAATAATTGAAGAAATACATACTAATTTATAATAAAAAAACATTCAAAAAGATTTTCCCGTACCGGGAATCGAACCCGAGCCTCCTGGGTGAAAGCCAGGTATCCTAGCCACTAGACCATACGGGAGATACGATGAGGGTTGAAATTATATATTAGTTACTACATACAGTTTTACATTACAATAAAAATTTTGTTATTATAAAATATGTAGGTTCAAACCACAGTACAAACGAGACCAAATACAATTTTTCATTTGATCCAAAAAAATAATTTCCGCACATGTATCCAAAAAAATAATTTCCGCACATCCAGCTGTTTATTGTCTAACTGCGCCATCTATGAACAAGTAGCGAAATTACTAAGTCTGTATAAACTCATTCACTTATATGGTAACGTAGAAATGCTACTCGACACTAGATGGCACTTAATTGAATAGTTCTAATATATTATGACAGATGGCGTGTGGATGCATAATTTTTTTTAAATAAATGACGCAGTTTTATTATAGCTCAACTCCTTGGCATTAGATAGATATATAGTACGTACGTCAACGACCGGTCAAGCTTGACAATCACATTGCGACTCTAGCCCGTACGTCTATCAAAATAAGAACGGTACAAAGTCTTATGTGTCAAGCTTGATGTGCTCTTGACTGTACGTAACGTATGGCATTTCGCCTGCACTCCCGAGCTGTCGCGTAATTTATCTATTCGGGCTCTGCTGCTCTGGCGCCGAAACTCAATTGAGCTTCTTCGGTACATAGAGCAGCTGCAGGTAGGCACGTACCGCTCCAACTAAAGTACCAACATAACAAAATGTTTTATGGCGCTAGACGACAGAGGAAACTTTCTAGTAATGTTGCGCTGAAAACTGAAAAAGCAAGTTATAATCAAAATTGCACTATACAAGCTGTACCACTAAGACTTCGCGTATGAAGAAGTTCAAAACTTTCTTAATTTTTTGAATATTTTTTTACGAACTGTTCATGTTTTCAATAGGATGGTATTTAACTGCAAATCAATATTCCTTGAATTTTAATACAAATAAAATCTATATGACAACCAGAAATACTAATATTTATGCACAGCAACATAACCTCAAAATATTATAATTTTGACAGCAATTTAATTTCGTGGACAGTTAAAATCCTGGATTGCACACTATTAAATAATTAATTCGTAATTAACACGTAATTCGTTTCTGGCACTCGCCGGCCGCTGCCGCTGCCATATGCCGGATTTAGACGGAGGCATATCTCAGGCGCCTACCTTCTAGGCAAGACAGTTTTTGCCGTACTTCGGCTGGTTTAGACGACGGCAAAATATTGGCGCAAATACTCTAGGCAGGACGATAGGCAAGGTGTACACAGTTTTTGGCGTGCGGCTTGCCTGTAGGCATGAAATAGACCAGCGGCCTACATATTTTGCGGCGCTTATGCCTTAGGTACCTATGCCTAGCGGTGGAGTCTTTCTTCTGATATGATGATGGACAAAGTTGTGCTAAAGTAGGCAAAGAGTGAAATTCTCTGCCTGCGTCTGTGTTCCCGAGTTCATATAATCCGAATCTATCCAAGTCGCGAGTGAATAGCCTTCTTCTGGGTGTCTACTCTCCATTTTAGATATATCGATACGATACTATTATTCGATGATGGACAAAGTTGTACTAAAGAAGGCAAAGAGTGAAATTCTCTGCCTGCGTCTGTGTTCCCGAGTTCATATAATCTGAATCTATCCAAGTCGCGAGTGAATAAGCTTCTTCTGGGTGTCTACTCTCAATTTTCGATATATCGATACGATACTATTCGAAACATGCAAAATTTCGTCCCTTGACGATAGAGTAGGATATTGGTTGGATGCTGATCACTGCCAATTTGACAATTCATCAAACCAATATTCCACCAAATCGGGAAACAAGTTATCAATTTGATTGTATCGAAGTAGAATCGTATCTATGATATCTATATATCGAAAATTGAGAGCTCTTTCCATCGTCGACCTCATCTCTGTCCTCAAAAACGGTTACTTGGGTAATATGAATTTGGTATCTAAAATTGGCCTTAATGTTCCAGCTCGGCGAACTAGGCACACCAGACTCTTCTATTCACCGCCTCACAAAACAAACTACGCACAAAATTCTCCACTTACCCGAATCTTCACAACATATAACACACAGTTTGCCGATCTAGATCCATTCAACGAATCCAAAAACCTTTTTAAATCTAAAGTCCGGAAATCACTACAATAACTAGGCTCACTTATCCAATCACCACAAACACACACACTTACACACAGACACACGCTTACACACAGACGTACACACACACATGCACATGCACACATGCACATGCACACACATGTACACACACACTAATGTACTTGCCATATTGTGCGCACGGCCGCTCGTAGGTGGAAATCTTTCGACCTTGAGTGGGCCTCCGGCTCGAGGCGTTTGTAGCGTGGCGCTGCTGGTTCATCTTATACTGGTTTTGTTTCTACGTGCTTGCTGCCCTGCGTACAAACTATTTGTTTGTTTGTTTATTTAAGTAAGTAGTCGTTAGCACGTATTGATTATCTTTTGAAAACCTGTAATTGGCTTTATTCTCTTAGTATTTTTTAAAATGTTAAAACTTTAGTGCATAAGCTGTTGGTTTTGTCAAAAAAAAAAGACTAATTCGAGGTCAAGAGTAGGTAAGCCCATTGACAATGAAAAATAAAAAAGAAATCCAAATAAAAAAACTAGAACGTCCCCCGTCTACTACGTTTGGCTATAGCTAATTATAATTTTAAAAAAAGATAAATGTACGCGCACATCGTAAGCGGTTGTCCGAGAAAACCAATTTTGTTTTGGTATGTTTCCTTGCGAAAAACACAACAAAATAACTACTCAAGTTTGGTCGATTCTAAAAATAGTCAGGGGAAAATCACACTGCCAAAATAATACCTGATTCCAAGGGCAAAGTCATATGTGTCTAAGGCATATCTTGAGCTAGAGTGCCCAAAGTTGAATGGCCGTTAGATAGCATAATACTGGCAGCAAACAAGCACATTAACCTGCGCAAGTGCATTTGAATGATAAGAACATGCTTATGGTAATACACTTGACAATGAGAGTCTTCGAGTAAATAGGACTTTCTATCTGTAGGCACTTGTGATTACTGGGTTTATTGTAGGATAATGTCTTTTTTCAACTTTCTTACCTGATCCTACGACTGCCTTCAGTTGGAGTCTGGTAGACCAATTCAAATTTAACATCATCATATAATCCGTAAATGTCCACTGCAGGAAAGTCTTATTAGATTCACAGCAGCAAATGCATGGTGCATTTTAGGAAGATGTACCCATCGCAAAACATATATTTATTGCTTTCACACAACAGTAAAATTACTATTTCAATATGCAACTGATTATATGTATGTGTTAAATGTTAAGATTTAATGTACCTAAGCACTGAATAAAAATATTTTTCTTTCTTTCTTTCATTTTATAAGAAAGTCTAGTGTGCCATCTCACAATGACGAGCGAAGGTCCTTCGCAGGGGCTGGTGCGAAATTACCAAACGGCTAAAAACCAACATGGAGGAGAAACATTGTTACGTACGCTGGATTTGATTTAAATTGTGATTTCGAATTATCTAAATATATAAAAGAGCATGTCCTGACTGACTGACTGATTTATCAACGCCGAGCCGTAACCGCTATAGATGCAGATCTGAAATTTTGTGCACAGGTTCTATGTGCGTCAAAATCACCAACTAAGAAACGATTTTTGAAAATTCATCTCCCAAGGGGGTGAAATAAGGGATGAAAGTTTGTATGAAAGTCCTTCGTTTGTTGAGCTAGATTCACACAAATTTGAATTTCAGCTTCTGGTAAAAAATAAAAAAACACATGTTTAAGCATTTCTTAAAAATCACCCTTCAAGGGGGTGAAAAAGGGGATGATTTTTTTCCGTATGTTGGTTTATAAGTCTTTCAGTTTTAAAGGTAGACTTATAGAAATTTGTATTTAAGCTTTTGGTAAAAAATAAAAAGTACATGTTTTAGAATTTTCCAAAATTCATCCCCTAAGAGGGCGAAATAAGGGATGAAAATTTGTATAAAAGTCCGTCAGTTTTAAAGTTAGGATCTTCAAAATTTTAATTTAGACTGACGACTAAAAATTAAGTTTTACATATCTCAGGGTTTTTGAAAATTTGCACCCTAAGTGGTGAAAAGGGGGATGAAGTTGAAACTCCTTCATTTCAAATTAATATCCACTAAATTTATTATTTAGGCATCAGGGTTGTAATGCTGTGGAACATACATCTCTGTTATTGAAATTCCACCCCAAATTCAACCCCGAAGAGGGAAATGGGGTGAAAAAGTCTAAAAACCAATATGGGTATCATTTGTATGGTTTATCGGGTCGCTAATTACGAAAACTACAACAATTTTGAAATCCAATGTGGTGGACGTGAAATACCATCATCCCCCGGGGATGGGGTTGGGGTGCGATACGGTTCATATGTCTAAAAATCAATATGGGTGTCGTTTGTATGGTTTACCGGATCGCTGATTACGAAAACTACAACAATTTTGAAATCTAAGGTGGTGGACGTGAAATACCATCATCCCCTGGGGATGGGGTTGGGGTTCGATAGGGTTAAAATGTCTAAAAATCAATATGGGTGTCGTTTCTATGTTTATATTAGGATAGGGATAGCGGTTAAGACGGCGTTAAGGATAGGGGTAGGGATAGGGGCAGAGATAGGGAAAGGGAGAAAGAGTGGGATGGAGGTAGAGAGAGAGGGAGTGGGAGGGGGTGAGGGAGGGGGAGAGGGAGAGACTGAACATTGTCTGAATATCACGCGGGCGAAGCCGCGGGCACAGTTAGTTTACTATAAAGAATAAATAAATAAATAGAAATAACTAAGACTTTTAACTATTAATATATACAAAATAAAAGCACGCTCTTTGTAGGTACGAGTATCATTATGATAATAACATTAATTAATATAAACTTTCAATTACCTATAAATTGTTTTTGTATAATAGTTTTATGCCTGCCAGTACATTTGATTAAAAATTGCTTCGGATCAAATAAGACTGACCGGGGGCACACAACACTGGGGGCATATACCACTCACCCGACTAATAGACGAAGGGTTCTGTTTTTACCATTTTGGTTCGGAACCCTAAAAGTGGATTCATAATCTTCATAACGTCCCCTGAAATGTCCACTACAGGACAGAGAGCTTCCTCCAGAGCAGAATTCTAGCTTTTGCTGGGAAAATATGCGCATACGCTTGTCACCGTTACGGCTGGCAACATGGACCGCGGTTGTAGGTGACCGCAGTAAGTAAGATGGTATGATACACAGGACGCTGGCTGCCCATCCTCCAGTTTATAACCCTTAATCGCCTCTAACGACACCCACGGGTATGTATGGGATGGTACTGTTCTTTGCCGGCACCACACGGGACAAAAAGTGGATTCACTACAAGCAAACAATATGATAAATAGTAAATGATGCTAAAACGCTATAACTCGGTAAAATGAGCATCGCGTGCGCAGGTAGGCGAGTGGCAAGCGCAAGGAAACGTGAAAGAAACTGCTTCCTATGCCTGTCTAGCTGATGAGTTACTTCTTCAAATGCACATAATAAATTATTACGATGCATGTATAGCGTAGCACTGTTATACACCGCAAAAATTAAATAATGCAAACATTTGACTATAAAATTAGGCTAAAGTTAAACCATTTTGACTGGCTTTTGTTGTGATTATTTTGAACTACTTATACAAGATTTAACAGAAAGTAAGTATGTGAATCCCATGGAACATACGTCGAAATAAGAATAAATATTAACTGACATTAGCGCATTTTGTATGAGAGCTCAAAAATTATTTTTCTTATTTCTGTGTTCCAAAAAAATTTTCAGTTTCATGGGCAGATTCACATACATCAGGGTTTCCTTTCTGTTACATCTTGTATAAGTAGTAGTCCACCTACATTAATATGACTAAAGAATACATTAGCAAGGATTAGTCATCAACAATTTCGTGTATCACTGACTAATTATAACTCCTTATAATAACTTATGCCAGACCTAAGGTTTTATTACCATACGTACCTGTAAAGTTTTTATTTATATTTTAAACGTGCATAAAGTATGTAAGGGTCAGGTTTCCAATAACTGAAAAAGCATGTTCGGTCAACGTACCTGACCCACTTTCAATAAATAAAACTTTCAGAAAATGAAAAGAAAAATGGTCTCTTGATATGAAATTGCAAAAATTCTTGATTGGCTAGTGGGTATGGAGAAGTTCACTTTTTCTTTTTTACCTGAAAGTTTTATGAATTGAGGTTGTTCAGCTACGTGGACATTTCAAATCAAACCAAAATCAAATCAACTAACCTGTCCCTTACAGCCAGTACATTTTTTCTATGTTTACATCCCTCTAAAATGCACCATGAAATTGAAATTTGCTGTGAAATTCTAATGAGACTTTCCTGCAGTGAGAGACTTTCTTTTAAGGAATGTCATGATGACGATAAATGTGAATTTCAGTTTTCGGAAACTTATGGCCGAAGGACACCCTGTTTAATCCGGCCAATTTGAATTTCCATTAGAAGATCAAGGAAGAAAAAAGAAGGCGGTTGACTGATCGCCTATACAGCGTGAATTTTTAAAAAAGAAGGCGGTTGACTAATCGCCTATACAGCGTGAATTTTAAAAAAAGAAGGCGGTTGACTGATCGCCTATACAGCGTGAATTTTTAAAAAAGAAGGCGGTTGACTGATCGCCTATACAGCGTGAATTTTTTAAAAAGAAGGCGGTTTACTGATCGCCTATACAGCGTGAATTTTTAAAAAAGAAGGCGGTTGACTGATCGCCTATACAGCGTGAATTTTTAAAAAAGAAGGCGGTTGACTGATCGCCTATACAGCGTGAATTTTTAAAATAGAAGGCGGTTGACTGATCGCCTATACAGCGTGAATTTTTAAAAAAGAAGGCGGTTGACTGATCGCCTATACAGCGTGAATTTTTATTCGTTTTAAACCCGAAGCCCAGTGATTCTACTACTCATGAAAACAAGCAACTTTCCAAAAGAAAAATTTTTTTACTCGACAAAATTTTTTCGTCTTCCCATAGTAAAGTGGTCACGTGATCGACTCATTTTGTATGGGAAGGTGAAAAATTTTTTTCGAGTATAAAATTTTTTTCTTCGGTGAAGTTGCTTGTTTTCATGAGTAGAATCACTGGGGTTCGGGTTTAAAACGAATACAAAACAACACCAACGTCATCAGGTTCATCCATCAGTTAAAACCGATCCAGTAAGCGAAAGCGCAGGGGAAAAAACCGGCCAAGTGCGTGTCGGGACACGCGCAGTATAGGGTTCCGTAGTTTTTAGGTTTTTTTAGGGTTCCGTACCTCAAAAGAAAAAAACGGAACCCTTATAGGATCACTTTGTTGTCCGTCTGTCTGTCTGTCTGTCTGTCTGTCTGTCTGTCTGTCTGTCTGTCTGTCAAGACCCTTTATCTCACGAACGGGTAAAGGTATCAGGTTGAAATTAATACCATATATTAGGATCCATGAACCACACAAGATCTGAAAATTTCAATTTTTTACAACGACGCAATCAAAAGATATGGCATTTTATGTCCTCATCTCCATACATTTATTCAAAAATGCAAAACCTACAGGGTACTTCCCGTTGACCTGAAATTATGAAATTTGGCAAGAAGCTAGGTCTCACAGTACAAATAATGGGAAAAGTCTGAAATCATTAAATATTACAACTTTTCTCACAACTAATGGTAACCAATTGTGGTGAGCTCCCGTTTCAAGAACATTCATATAAGAGAGGGGTCAAGTTGGATGGTCGCTGAGGCGATTTTTGTTTTAGTTCTATTTAAAAACGGGAACACTTACAAACTTGAAAATTGGTACGTTTATAGTGCATAACCTATAAAATAACAACAAATAATAAAATTTGGTCAAGCGCGTGTCGTCTAGCACATTAACTTACTGAAATTTCAACTAATACAATTATGTTTATGTAGTGGTACGGAACCCTCAGTGCGCGAGTCCGACTCGCACTTGGCCGGTTTTTTATCACAAAGCTGGTTTCTATTTAGTGTTTTATAACGTTCATAACAAACTTTTTACCTCCTAATGCTCAGCGAGGTCCTAGCACCTGATTGCTATCGCTATTTTTATTATGTCCAGTTTTTCGGCTATAGCTCATTATCCTGTGAAGCGTACTTAGCTGTGATAGTTTTCCTTTTAATTTCATCATATATGCTACTGCTGTGAATTTTCTCACATTTCCATTAACAACCGTTTAGCTGGCAGGGACACTCGACTCCAACAAAAATTGTTCAGTTACGCTGGAATAAATTTCCAAGCTGAAATAAGCAGCACCTGTTGTGCCTGTTCTCTAAATTTTTGTTTTGTTTGTATTTTTATGTGTACAATAAACAGTTAAATAAATAAAAAAGTTAGCTTTCAAGCTAAATATGTCGCCAACGGATTCCTAAATCCAAAAGTAGTTTAAGAAGACTCACATTGTTTTTAAAAGAGCTATCTAACAATACCCAACACGATGTGGTAGGCAAGAAAAAAAATTCACCCCCACTTTACTTGTAGGAGGAGGTACCCTAAAAATTTTTTTTAAAGATTTTATTGTACCACTTTGTCGGCGTAAATAAAATGTTTGTTCATACCAAATTTCAGCTAAGGGTCTCTGAGCTAAGCCGCGGACAGACAGACAGACGGACATGACGTAACTATAAGGGTTCCTTGTCGATCACGGAACCCTAAAATAGAAATTAACAAAAACTTAGTCTCCGGATAACCCGGTTTTAAAAGAATTCAGCAAAGCTCTGTATTAAATATTCATCTTAAAACTAGGAACTAGGTCAATAGATAATACCTAATTTACTTGGTTTAGTTATTCATAAAAACTGATATCAATATTATTCAACGGCCGCTGAACTTTACACTCTTCAGATGATTCATCATGAACAGGACCCTAATATGACTCAGATGAACTATTTTTTTTATTTTATTGCTAAACAAAGGCTGCGTGCTGCTTAGTGATTAAAACATCAAAATAACAATTAAGTGCATACTTATTAAGATACTTGCTGGCCCGGAACGAAGGCTAAAAGCTGCATTTATCTTGATGTATTTTAATCGAGATTAAAATATTATACACAGAAAAACATTTATACTACCTATCTATTGTCGTATGAACCAATTTAATCATCAGTATATATTATAAAAGAAAGTGTACAATGGGCGTGCCAAAAACTCAAAAACGAGTCCCAGTGCGATCAAGGGAATTGCATGGTGTGGTAGCTTACTTTTCCCCATCCATGAAGAAGGTCCCGTTCTTACCCGAAGAGAGTGCTTTTCAAAGATGTAAGGGCTAGAAGTTTCACCCTCTAGAAATTATATGAACCTTCGAGAGCATTCTACAACATTTTTAATAACGGATTCGGAATAGTCTAAATGTTCGCAAACACCTCGGATGATAATAATATAAGGGCTGGAAGTTCTAGCTAGAACAATCCAGTACATATTCGAGAGCATTCCACAACATTCCAGAATATCCCGGAATGTTGTGGAATATTCGGGGACATTCCAGATATTTGTGGTATATTAGAGAACACTCTGGAATGATTTGATTATTCTAACTACAACACAATCTCACATCAACTCCCTGAGTGAAGCCGGGTACCTCCAGTTAGTATTAAATAATTGTAAGTAGGTACGTAAACCCCTTTGTTAACCGGTACAATGAATGACATTTAATCGTATTTTGCACCCCTATGCAGACAAACCCTGCTATGGCCCCACGTCTGCAAGGGGAGGCTGTGACCTTGAGCGCCCTACCAGACACATTGTTAACAATTACATACAATAAATAGTCTAGTGCGACCCCGAACACCATAGCTGGGTATAGGCTGTCTGGGTCAGCCGGCTCGCGTGACGATCGAGAATACTTAATGAATCTAAGTGGACATGGATCATGATTTACTGACCCTCTAAGCAGTGGCGAGATATGCAGGTCGTACATCACTCAGGGTACGATTGTTTCATTTGTTTGTGCTACGTAGTGGTGGCGGTGATGCGGTGACGTGCGCCTCGCGGCTGTAGAGCGCGAGTCCGGCAGTCAGTCTGCCCGCGCCGCACGCGCCGCACGTTCGCAACACGACGATGCTCCTGCTGGCCCTCTTCGCCGCCGTCGCTGCCGCGGCTGCGCAAAACGAAACAAACCCGCCGCGCCCGCCTGCGCCTCGCCGCGAACAGTTCCGAGTCATCTACGAATGGAACGCCATCGACTTCGAATGGCCCTCCCCGGAAGAACGAGAGGCCTACCTCAATACGAGCCGATACATACCCCAAAACGTCCTAATTTCTGGCATAAACTTTTACGGCGAAAACCTCTTCCTAACAGTGCCGAGGATGTTGGACGGAGTGCCCGCGACGCTCGGGACTATCCCGGTGCAGCAGACCGAGACGGCGCCGAAACTGCGGCCCTTCCCTAGCTGGGCGGACAATGAGATCGGCAACTGCAACGCGCTGCAGTTCGTGCAGAACATAGAAATCGACCGCAACGGTATCATGTGGATCCTGGACAACGGCCGAGTGGGCACTCTCACGCGTACCCCAAGCACTAAGTGCCCACCCTCGCTGGTCCTCATCGACTTGAAGACCGGCAAAAACGAGATGGAGCGTATTCCCTTCCCCCCGGAGGCGGTCAACGGGAACAGCACGTACCTCAACGACCTGGTGGTTGACAACAGGGACGGAGACTACGCCTACATCACTGACAACAGCGCGACAGACCCCGGTATCATAGTGTTCCGTCGCAGTGACAAGAAAGCCTGGAAAGTTCGTGATAAAACATCAATGAAGTTAAGTGAGGACGCTCAGAGTTTCCGTATTAACGGGACCACTGTCTCGCTTCCAGTGAATATTGACGGTATTGCTTTGGGACCTCAGTTTAGGGGTGAAGATGGTAAAGTCGATAGAACAATTTACTACTGTCCTCTCGCTAGTTTTCACTTGTATGCCGTTAATGCATCAATTTTACGTAATGAGTCTATCGCTCAGATGGGAGAGGAGGCACTGCGCCCGTACGTAGTAGATCTCGGGGTGAAACCCTCACAGACCGACGGAATGAAGATGGACTCGACCGGTGTGCTCTTCTTCGGCCTGATTGGCAACTCGACGATTGCGGAATGGAATACGACAGTCGATTTCCACGTCGGTCAGCGTACTATCGCACGCGATCCTAATTACATTCAGTGGGTGGATCGCTTCACTTTCGATGACCGCGGAAATGTTTACGTAGTTGTCAACCGGCTATTCAACTTTGTGAGGAACCAGGTGTCGTTGTATGAGGTGAACTACAGGATTCTGAAGTCGCATATAGGATCGAAGAGCTACGTGTTTGCGGAAGATTTGGAGCCGTCGGGCTTGCCGGGCTCGGCGACGGCGCCAGCGCTCGGAGCGTCGCTGCTGATGGTGGCGCTGGCGCACCTGCTCGCCTAGTGCGCGCCGCGCGGCTCGGTCGCGCTCTGGAAGCGACCCTGACCATGCCCCCAGTGCTCATTACCAAACGCTCGGACTGATGCGTGACATTACCAAATACTAAGAGTTACCTTGACCTCGTAGTCATCTCAAGTGATAAAACGCATGTAGATAGCTTTGTATACTAATTTTGGAATTATTTAGAAGAGTTAGTTGTTAGAATCCTGGTTGAGTGACCTTTGCGGCTGCAGGGGTCGTGTTGTGGTGAAGACGAGGCAGCACGTAGCGAGGTTTCTATGCTCGCAGGGAAAGGTCGCGGCCGAGTTGCCAAATGCCGCGACTACAATAAACATTCCAGCTCAACTCATCCTCTAACCCAGAGGTGCATTGCACAATATATTTATTACTATGTATACTTCGTGTATTTAAAACACCAGTAAATCTGTAAGTAAATGACTTTTCTTTCCGACGTTGCTTTGTAACCGCTTGTAAAGGCAAGTCATTTATGTCAAGGTAATTAATTATTTTGTTAATATTCGGTAGTTTTAGTTATTAACTTAAATTGTATCATAAAAATTATATCTAAAATTGTATGGCTGTGGTGCGAACGTGACTGTGTGTTTGGATAAATAAACGTGTTTATCATATAATGTTGTTTGCAGTTTTTATTTTCACGTTAATGTTAAATCGTTATCATGCATGGCGCAAACTATGAATTCTGCTAAATACTTCTTAATCTCAAGCATGTTTCTTACGTAAATCTATATAAAGATATTGAGTTATTATCTCTGTATGGACTATGGAATTATGCTCATCTTGGAGAGAACAATGTTCAATAAATAATATAATTATTGCTACATAAAGATTTTATTTAAATAGACTTAAACAATGTAAATTTTCATTGCTTTTACTAATGAAAATAAGCCAGTTTTCCGAATGAAATTTATATTTAAAAAAAAACGTATTAGATTCAATGAGTCGATCACGTGACCACTTAAGTTTTAGTTTTAACTTTTAGAGTCAAAAAAATATTTTTTCTTTGGGCGATTTGATTACTTTCATTTGTAGAATCGCTGCGCTTGGGGTGCAAAACCATTGAAAATTCACGTCGTAAGTATCTATACCACAGAGTTTCGAACATTTAAGTAGATAGGTCTCAAGTCGTGAATATCACAAGTGATTTTCAAGGTTTTGAAAATTACAAAAATCCTTTATCAACTCTTAAAAAGAGTAATATTACAATATACCATATTAAATAACTTTTTAAGAGTTTTTCAGGGCTTATTTAAATTTATGAAGTGGGACACAAAGACTACAAAAAATATATGTTTAAAAATCTTGAAAATTACTCGGTAATATTCTATCTATGTTTGAAATTCTTTACCCGTTGCTCATTAATATTTGTGATATCCAAGGTAGACAAACAGTGCCCTAACAATGTTGTCGATGGGTGACCATGGCGACCTTTGTGTGTTTGACAGCCAAGAACGTGAGAACCGAAGTGTAAACCTAATCTTCACACATGTTGCGCACATTCAGAATACGAGTAACTGGTTCTATTCATATTATTTTGCCCTTCCTCAAATTTAGGAGTAAATTTTTATCTTTCGTTTCCTATTTTTTAGCTTTTAAAGTAACTATTCTTTTAAAGTGAATATCAAAAAGAAAAATGTCCTTGATTAATTAAAATTACATTTAGTATATACAGTGTGTAACGGAAAGGTATGATAATGAAACTGAACAACTTTTCCCAAAATAAATTTTTGACCTCCCATAGAAATTGCATCAGCTGATATAGTCTAGGCAACGAAGCGGATCGTTGTATGAAGACCCCCCATTAAATCTTCAGTCGATGAAACTTTGCTGGGGTATTACACTACATGAGACAAACCTTCTATAAAAAAAAAATCGGTACTTAAAAATTTTCCATACAAAAATGTATGAAAAAAATTTTTGTAAAATTTTTTTTGGATACTTTGAATTTACATTTAATTCATGATTCTTTATCATCCTGTCAAATAAAATTTGCCTGAGAAATTTATGTTGGGGTCAACTGCTTCGTTGCACTTCGTTACACTAATAGCGCATTTTGTATGGGAGGTCAAATTTAGTTTTCCGTATTTCGACCTACATTCCTTGGCGAAAGTTGTTCAGTTTCATGGGCCGATTCACATCCTTAAGGATTATCACATCTTTCCGTTACCCACTGTATTCGCTTCGGCATCTCATCAGCCTTATTGGTCACTGGATTTTCATGATCGATCATCAATCAATAGATTTTCATAATGTTAATTGGATTTTCTTTATTTGAGAATCTCAAATTGAGATGAGTCGTCAGCAACTCCTAAGTGATTCAGCTTGAAACAAGCATTGATGAATTGAGTTCATTGTAAGTAATTCATTTTTTTTAAAAAAAGCTTCTAACACAGGGATTTAAAGCCATTTCCCGAAAACTGAAATCGTACATTCACACAGCACAAGCGTTGGCAGGCCCTCCAAAAGGTGGACCGACGATCTGGTCAAGGTCGCGGGAAGCCGCTGGATGCGAGCAGCGCAGGACCGTTCGTCATGGAGATCTGATGATGGCTGATATGATGATGATGATGATGACATTCACACAATGAAACGGAATGACTTTTCTCAAGGAAGTTACAAAAACGAATTTCAACTTCTCAATCAAAATACACTGTCACGTGATGCTGTTTATAGGGGAAACAATCTTATAATACATTTTTGCGTTTAATCCAACGCTTGCCAACACATTTTGCAGCTGTTTCAAAAGCAATCGGTTAAAGCTATCAGAAAAAACATGTTTGTAAAACAATGTTATTCTTTCCGTCAAATATACGCGGGGTTTGGTGTCATGGCTGCAAAATAGATTGGTAAGCGTTTTAATAAACGAAAAAAGGGATTACACCTATTTCGACTTATTATAGTCCTAATTTATCATTTATTTATTCATACAGTTTACATGAAGTAGTGAACATAATTTTAGTATGTTACCACCAAACTGAACAACTTTCCCCAAGGAACATTGGTCGAAATACGAAAATCAATTTTTGACCTCCCATAGAGACTGCATCAGCTGATAGCGCATTTTGTATGGGAGGTCAAATTTGGTTTTTCGTATTCTAATTAAATTAAATATTCGATTATTCGTATTTAAAAGTAGTTCTGTTTCATACTAAAATAATGTTCACTGTTTCTATAGGACTCTACATTTTAAGGAATTCGAAAAAAATGTTTGCTTGTAAAAAGTCCGCTTGTGAATTCACCTAAAGTGCATAGGTTTGACAGAAGTTACGAGTACAACCAGTTGTAACTTTTGTTATACCAATGACACGCACGTAAGACGTTGTGCTGAATGTATTAGAAACGAAATACTCTATTTGATCCTGACAAAAAAAAAATTGGTAAGCTGAGGTTTAAATTGGCAACGACGATATTGTTTCCAGTTTCAGTTTCAGAAGACGTCGAAACCTTGAATGTTATCAAGGTCAATGGCCGCTACATAAGCTACTGTGAAAAAGTCACTTAAACAAAGGCCCATTGGAACGAACTTCTCATTAGAATAACAAAATGGATTTTCACGAAGATTTCAACCTGTATACAAATTGTCAACAAGTTATTCATAATTAGAAATGCTTCACTACAGCGACGACTGAAAGTCATGTTTCTGTGTGGTTTCTGTAACGATAGAAGAAGAAGAAAAAGAGCCGACGTAGCATACAGCTTCTTATAAATACCTCCACATGTTATGTACAGGGCGTAACAAAAAGTAAATACCAACCATGAAGGATATAAATCTGTCCATGAAACTGAACATCTTTCCCTATGGAGCATAGGTCGAAATATGAAAAACTATAACTTTCTGCCTGCAGTTTCACCCGCATTAAATGCGTTTTCCCGTGGGAATGAAGTGTTTTCCCGCGGTAAAAAGTAGCCTATGTCCAATCAGAAGTTTTTGCGTGCATACTTACAAACTTTCGCCTATAACTTTTCGATAATACCCAAAGATTTCGGACCTCCTTGCTTCGCTCAGAATAGATACCTTGCTAATTTATTCTAATATGGGATGACATCTGCCTACATGTTCCAAATTTAAATGTCACATCCATCATCAATGATCCCTAGGAAATATTCACAATAACCCGTCAAATCAATAGAACGATGCCTTCACTACCTTGTGACGAATTATTTCTAATCTTCCTTCTATTACCCTTATTTTTCTGTGGTAATACCTCCACATATGTACAGGGTGTAACAACAAGTGTATACCAACCATGAAAGATGTGAATCTGCCCATGAAACTGAACAACTTTCTCTAAGGGACATAGGTCTCCTATATAGAAGCTAAATCAGCTGATACTCGTAATACATTTTGTATGACAGGTAAATTTTTTTTTTCGTATTTCGACCTTTTTTGTTCCTTGGGGAATGATGTTAAGTTTCATGGGCAGAATCATATCCTTCATGGTTATATACGAGTATCCTTTCTGTTACACCTTCTTCTAAAATGGTAGGTTTTAGTAAAAAAATCAAGATCACGTGCTCTATCCTCATTCAACAGTTTTCAAAACTTAAGTGATTTTATCCTCTGACCAATATTGTACTCTATTGTCAGTGAAGGAAGTTTTGAATTTGACTATTTCTAAGAAGTATCGTATCGATGTCGTTTTCGTTGACAAAAGTTTAGAGCAGACCATTTTCTTAATAAAGTGCTACTAACAACAAAGATTTTTCTGCAGGTTCATGAAATCGGAACTCACTTAAGTTCTCTTTAGGCCCTTGTCGCTTTATACAGCATGAATTTTCATTGGTTTGGCTTTCAAAGCTCATTGGTTATACGCATGACAACGAGAGTTTACCGAGGAAAATAAATTTTTACTTCAAAAATATTTTTCGCCTTCCCACTTTACTATGGGGTCGATGAAAATTTTTCAATGAAAATTCACGCTGTATACGGAGAGACGTTTGGCTCTATACAACTTTTTGACTTTCGCAATTAAAAAGACACATGAAAATTTATTCCATTTATACTTTAGCAACTACAGAAAGTAGAGCCCTGTAAGTACGAGTATTAGTACATAGTGTTTATTGTATTATAAGCCACATTATAGCTTCATTATTAGTCTTATCCTTGACGTGTATGTTTGGATTTTTCCTTCGTATTTGAATCATAAACCTGTCTATACGCAAACCCTGTCGCAGTGTAACCAGTATATTAGAATAGCATACAAACACATCGTGCAAACACATTCATTACGATTTTATGTATTTTGATCTGTCTATCACGTCTGTGTGTATCACGTCGTCGCTGGTATCACGTTACAAGTATTCTTCTTCTTTTCGAGTCAACGGCAAACAGTGACTACAAAATCTTAGTCCAAAACGTGGCCACATCAACTTTAGCTTCTTATAATATTAATACACGTTCCATAGACTATACTTTTTAGGAGTTAGTTATTCTTATGTGTAAGTCTTGCACTTATCTACTCCACAGTTTTATCAATCGATGGTGATTGTAAATACTTTGTCTTCATTGTGCTCACAGATTTGCTCTCGTTTTGTTTACATTTCTAAAGCGTTATTTGTCATTGGTAAACCCCTTTCGTGACGCCCTGTGTCACGAACGTTGTGTGTTGTGTGATTTTCGCGCATCTTCTGTTTGAATGAACTGATTGCAATAAAACATAGCTTGTATGTTGTAAAAGATTCGAAAGGAAGCAACTGAAAGTTTCGTTCGAATCGGTTAGTTAGTTTGTGAATTATTGGTGCATAGGCCGTTTCATACTTTGCATACGTGTAGTTTCTGCTTGAGTGAACCAAATGCAATAAAACTAAGCTTACATGTTGCACGAAAATATGGTTAATACATTGTCTAAAACCCCGTTTCAATCAGTTCATTGGTTTGCGAGTATATCGCGAACAGACAACCAGACAAAAGTTCCTAAAATGACTCTTAATGGGTTCTATTGCCTTTGTTGTGACCCCTCCGATCATATTTTCCCGAAAATTTTAAATGTACAGAATCGGCGAGTTTAGGATTTTATTATATGTATAGATTTAAATCTAGCTGTAATAAAAATTTCAATGAAAATCTCATCAAAATGACACCTTAAAAGTTTCCATTGCCATCTTTTCCCCTTGTTCTTTAATAATTGTATTCTAATTTATTCAATAGTGATGCTGTGAATGCGAGTCGCAGACGAACTGTAAACCTCCAAGCTTCTTCCGTGGTTGCAATGAGAATACTTAGATGTTGAGTTTGAAGGTTCTTATGTGGCCTTTTATTTAACTTTTATATTAATTCCTGATCTATATCAGCAATTTGTGTACCTCTACTTTTTATCTCATCTCTTTCCAGGTGGTCCACTCTTAATTATGATACTATGTCGATACAGTCGAATTCATATATTAGTTCACTGATAATAGAGTAATATCGGTTGGATGAATTATCAAATTGGCGGTGTTAGAGGACGAAGTTTAAAATTTGCATGTTTCGATTAGTATCGTATCGAAAATTGAGAGTAGACCTGGTGGTATGAGCCCCATACATCGCGGTGGCAAATATCTTAGAATTTTAGAAAGAAAAGAGATTCTTCGGGTTCCTTAACCACATCGCATGTGCGATACGTAAGTCCAGTCCGGTTCAGATCTTCAGATTATCCCTCCAGGGGACCCTTCTTCTTCCTCAGCCTCCTTTCAACGCAATTTTTTATGGTATTTCTTACTCTTGGTGATTTTGTAGCTTTTTTATTGATATGAGGTGTGTAACAGTAATGTTCGAAAAAATTATAAGTTGCTTAACCATAAGCAAGTAACTATTCGTGCAGGCAAAACATAAACGCCAACAAAAACTTAAGACCGGCTTGGCCCACAAAAAAAAGTATCAATTCAATTTCTCTTTAATAAAATTCCAAGTGATGATTAGTGCGAGTGCATTGCTCATTTGACATGTGTCAGTGTAAAGTTAGATACACTTAAAATAACCGGCTTCTTAGAACCGGAACCGGCTGCACGATTTTCACTATCGTTTTTGTTCGTTGTTTTTGAAAGGAAGGACAATAATAGAAAGTGATTGAAAGCGAAAGGATAATTTTTGATCTATTGTGGACTTCTACTTCTACATTATTTGTTAAGATGTAAGGCAAGATTATCATCAACACAACGTCCCATGAAACGTCCATTGGAGGACAAGGAGCTCCTCCAGAATTCCAGCAAATGCGTACTTTGGATTGGAATTACCATAGACACCTATTTTGAGCCATGCGGCTCGCGACCGCTGTTGTTGGTGACCGCAGTATGTAATGTGATTCGATACACAGAAAGATGCTGCTACCCATGCTCCGGTTCATACACCGTTAGTCGCCTCTTACGACACCCACAGGTAGAGATGGGTTGGTTGGTACCATTCTTTCCCGGCACCATACGGACCAAGAATAAATAAAATAAGATTACCACAATTAAATAAATAACGCCTTACATGAAATAAGAAACTACGGCAATCAATATTACACACTAGTAAAAGATTGGACATGTAGGAGAAATTTAAATAATCCTGCAAAATATTAACAAAATCTCACATAACCGTTGAAGAGTCCTTCAATACAAATCAGAAACATCAGTAATATATAAGCAACAGCATCGGGAGATTGATTCACTCCGTCTTACTACAAAAATTTAGACATCTGTTGAAAACTTGATTTAATAAATCGTACAAAATAACTCTGGCTACGTCATTGATGCGCAGAAGTCAAAAATTACTTATTTTCTTATGACTTGACTTCTGCGCATCAACTGACTTTTAGTTACTTTGTGCGATTTTTTTGATCAAGTGTTCAACAGATGTCTAACTTTTTTTTAGTAAGACCCTTTTTGTTTAAGATCCAGTTAAGATCACAATTTTTTTCGTGTACTCAACACCACGTAAGTAGACACCCTTTGGACTTTATGGCATTGTAATAGAGTTGCAAATGTTTCCACTGAGTGCAGTTCACCATACCTGTTAATATCGTAAGATAAAAGCAGTTGCACTTAAACCTTCAAATGACGTTCTTCAGGTGGGATAAGGGTTAAGCCAAACAAATTCGTTGAACTGAATTTGAAGAGGATACTAATACTCTATCCATAACATTTTAGTTTAACAACAATGGGTTGTAAAATAAGATAAAGTATTATTTATTCTTATCGGCATATAATTATGACGTCAGTTAAACAAACAAAGTGGCGCCATGTGGAAAAAGCGACAAGAAAATGCCCTCCCGCTCTTTTAAACATGTTTCATTCTATCTAGCGCAGGTTTCGGAAACGCTGAATTATGAGTCATTGTTTTGATGCGACACTGTTTGTATTGTACTGGTATTCCCGTAGGCAATACGTAGCAACAGCTGTACATATTACTAGTAAGCTTGTTTGGATACATGCTGTTTGGCGGACGAAAGAAATAGGTATAGATAAATAGTAAAAAATCGATGGGGTTATTAGAAATTTCTAGAAGCTGACTGAAGCCACTGAGTAGTAAGCAGCTATTACGTAGTAGATACAAACGAATAAATTATTGTAAGTAAATAAATTATTCATTTATCTAATTTTCGTAATGGAGTATCATTTTGCTCTATAGTGGCGTTTCTACAATTTGAGGAACTGCATTATGCAGCTGTAAATGATGAAGAGGTCTCCTGTGGCAGAGTGAATCTCCAGAACCCTTAGATCTTTTTGAGCAAGAGAGCCATCCATATTTTTATGTGGGATTTTCTATGGGGGTCCACCACAAACAGTCTGACAATGTTAATTTAGCTATTACTTAGGTCAAGCTCGGTATCATTTTCGAATAAAAAAGTCAGTAAAAAAATAAAAATGAAAACCTAAAGACATGCCATTTGTGGTAGACCCCCACCATGAAAAATTCCTCCATAAAAATCTTGATGTCTCCCCTTATTCAATCCCTCTGTAAGTCTTATGGAACAACTCAGCAAAAGGAAATTTCTTGATCACCCATAGCTGTAAAATCAAGCGTAGACCGGCAACGACTTCCTCGTGCTCAGTATGAAGTAGTAATATAGTCGATATTACTTAATCTCCATACGATCTATGATACCTTTTAGCTGTTGAAGTGTAGATTTAGGTATGTATATATGTATGAGTAGGGTTGCCAGATATAGAAGTTTGTCCTGTGATAGTATCAAACACCTCTAATACTTCCAGCCGAAACTTGCAAATGTCAGTGGAAAAAATGTAAGTAAAAAAAGTGCAATTAACATTTATTGCAATCTGAATTCTTAAATGTTAGGCTGAAAGGCAGCCCGCGTTTGTGAAAAAGAATGTCACGATAATGTGAAAAATATTATAAAATCAGGCTTCGTAATAAGTTCCCGTACGGAACGGAACGGAACTCTAACACCGTCTGGTGTGCACCCTTTAGGCACGGTACCCTGGAAACGGTGCTTTAACCTCTCCTACACCCTGAAAACACCCTCCACCCTTGAGAAATTTTTGTTGGTTCATCTGTAATGCGTGTACGAATTATTTCCCCTGGGCACATATTCGGCTTAATTTGATCTCAAACGACATTTCATAAGAAACCGGGCTTTTTCTTCAGACTTTCTACGCCGCGGTCCGCGAATTCGATCCCCACCCAGGGCAAACATTTGTGTGATAAACACGAGTGTTTGTTCTGTGTCTGGGTGCTTATACAGCGTGAATTTTGATGCTCCCAAAGCCCACTGATTCTACTCATGAAAACAAGAACATTCCCAAAGAAAAAAATTTTTCCTGAAAAAAATGTTTAGCCTTCCCATACAAAATGAGTGGCCACGTGACCACTTTACTGTGGACTGTGGGGAGACGAAAAAATTTATTCGAGTAAAAGGTTTTTTTCTTCGGGAAAGTTGCTTGTTATCATGAGTAGAATCACTGAATTCGGGTGCGAAACCAATGAACATCCACGCTGCATTTATCAATTTTTGTATGTATAATATAAGACCCATAGGTTTTGGCTAGGATCGGATGACCTTTTGACCAATTTGACATCTGGCAACTCTACGTATGAGCCATTCTAGATAGGCAACTGATAGATAACATTTATGTGTTTTCCGTAGCGTATTAGCAATTTAGCAGCCCTCATGACGTAACGCGTTGATGTCTTTATTAGGTAAAGTGCTACGTGCGTAACGTCGGCCTTCTTCTTGAATTATCAAAATTGGTAGTTTACCTGGCGATATCGATACAGGCTATAATTAAAATGATGAGAGCAATGTATGTACTTAATAAAAACTCCTACTTTTCTGAGCTAGTAAGTGGTAAGTAAATATTTTTTGTGGTGTGGCAAGCCTTAGTAACAATGATGTAAAAAAATGCCATCAAAAGGCATTTCAAATACTGAACGACTCAATTTTCAGTAAAAACACACTTGCATTTTTTTGGACATTAAAAATCCAAATTTTATATTTTTTAAGTATGACTAGAAAGGCATTAAGCTTACAGTTAATTTAATTTTTGATTAATATCATCTGTAACAAAATATAACAAAATCTAATGATGAAAACGGATCACATTTAAGACGAACAATTTTCTAATCTTTAATTTTATATATCAAACTAAAAATAAAAACAATATTTATTGCGTAGTTTCAAATATAAAACAAATAATGAAAATAGCTAAGAATTGTAAGTATTCTAATATCATTAATCTGCAAGGAAATTTCGCCTATTTTATAGATAAGGACCTAATATTTAAGCTAGAAGCCGCTTTAACGGGATTACCTGCCTCCCTTTAGTTCGCTGACACCCTTAGAGATCGCTACGATGAATGCGCGCTTCCCGCTACATTTACCAGATCGTCGGTCCACCTTGTGGGAGGTCTGCCATCGCTACGTCTTCCGGTCAGTAATCTAACCATTGCATCCTAAGAAACACATCCACCGATTTCACAGGGAGAAATTGATGGTAACAAGAAGGAAGATAGTTACTAACTTGTTGTTGCGGCTTGCACTAATAGCTTGTTATGCAACAGAAAACAAAAAAATCCAACCATGAAACATTCAACACCGATTTCGTTTCAAAGAATCTTTACAGATGACCTATTTGAAAAGGAAGTTAAATCCAGCATTGACCTTGCGGCTCTCCACTCAAGCACAGCTGACAAAAATAACAATAGGTACGTATCCATAAATATTACGTCAACAACTCATCGTTGAAGGCACAAGGATGGATCAAGTCAGCATACACTAATAGCTGTAATATATCTAACGGATTCGATGGTTAAGTTATTGGGTACAGTTAGATAGACAAGTGCTAAATAAAAGCCGATACTACTGGCTATATGGTGAGGATAGAACTGCTTAAAAAATCATTACACGTAAGTCAATATTTTGCGTTTGAAGAGTGCTTACTGACTAAACTTTAAATACTTCTTCCAAAAATAATAAAATATCCTGCCCTTTACGCGTCCTTATCTGATTTCATTAGGCAAAATTGTATCCCTCGGTTTGTGTAAGAGACTTATATAATGTTTTTATTCCTTTAAATCACTTTAGCAAAAATGTTTTTTATTGAGTTGACATAAAAGGCATGTATCTAGTACATACACAAACACGATTTTCACAAAATAACTCTCACCGCAACTGAACATTGCATAACATGATAATTAGAGGAACGTTTAATTTCAATAAAAAGTACTCCGAAACTCTTTAAAATTAATGTTTCCGCCATTGAAATACCGACGACCTTATGTTAGATTTCAGAGTCCCATTTTATTGTCACTCTGATAATTAAGCTTTGTGTAAAAAAAATTGTTATGGTTTTGAATTTATGTGTCTACTTTTGTAGATATCCTATACTATTTAACGAGCAATATTTGTATAAACTATATATTTGTAATCGGTTTCTCGAAAACGGCTCTAACGATTTCGATGAAATTCACCATACGAGGGTTTTCAGTCTAGCTAGGTCTCATTTCTGGGAAAATTCATTTTCCAGTGTCACATTTCGGTCACTTTAACGTAACAGCTAAGACATCTACTGTCATAATTTTGTAATAACACATATGATGGGCTTGCCACTACAGCAGGGAGAAAATAATTATTATTCTCCGCATATAACACTCCAATTCGTCAATTAGTTTGCCTGGCACCTTCTATCATCATCATTGTCCTGGCCCTATGTTACCTAACCTAGGGGATTTGACGAGGGCACTAGTTTTTTACAGAGCGATGGCCATTCTCTCTCTGCACAGAACAACGATAGGGCTACTCCGACTGCGTGCGCACTAGAAGCCTTCGCTCTCTTCAGAGTAAAAAATTGGTTCCTTATTGACTAGGTATACGAGTACTATCCAATTTATGTAAGTGCTTATTTTGAATGCACATCATAAACACATTCGTTGCCACTGGTTTTTTGCATCTTACTCTCTCGCAATACTCGTAATGGTACTATGTTTATCGCACTCAAATCATGCTAGTAGTGTGGGTGCGGAAAGTGTCTTAGTTTTAGTAAATGGTGACACTGATTTGTATTGAATGAAATAAAGAATTCGTCTCTAGATGCAGAGCAAGACGCATGGACTTCAGAGCTCTGTCTCTCTGCAACCCAGAGGGCACAACAACAACCACTTTTTACACATATTTACGGGAGAGAGAGAATCAACAGTGATTGGTAGAGTGCAGTGTCTTATTGTTTTGTGTCACTTTTATGCGAGACTGTACAAAGTTCTTAAACTCTAATATGCGTGTGCCGTGGTGCATTCCAATAAGCCGTGGTGTTGTTGCTATTTAAGACTAATTTACATAGCACACAATGAACCTTTGTCCCAAATTAAATGAATTCGATGGCCAAACTATTATGTCAAAACTCGAAATATGCATGATGTAAAGAGGAACTTGAAAAAAAATGATTCAAAATTGCTAAGATTATTTATTTTGATGACTATTTCGCGCCATTATGTTTAATATCAACACTGGCGTTTTAATATGAGTCAAATCCGGAATTAATCCGCTGTCATCATTGTCAAAATTAACTACTTACGCATAGTTACTCGTTCGTACTCAATTGTAGGAGATTTAGTTTTTTAGGGTTCCGTACCTACTCGTAGAGCCTTTATAGGATCACTTTGTTGTCCGTCTGTCTATCGGTCTGTCTGTCTGTCTGTCAAGACCCTTTTTCTCACGAACGGGAAAAGATATGAAATTGAGAGACAAGAAGCTAGGTCTCATTGCACAAGCAGGACAAAGTCTAAAATCATTAAACATTATTATAACTTTTCTCACAACTAATTACAACCAATTAAGGTGACCTCCCATTTCGAGTACATTCAGGTTATAGACTCCGCGTCTACTTAAACGTGACCCGTTTAAGTAGACGCGGAGTTTAAGATGAAAGCGCAAAAGCTTGTAGCATATCTGATAGTGGATAGGTACGGAACCCTTAGTGCGCGAGTCCGCTAGTTTTTTATAGGTTTTTTATAGTAAGTTTATAGTTTCATCAGAATTTGCATTCGATGAATTTTTTGGGATTGCTTTTGGCGAGGCAGTTTCTTCATTTCTTCGGAAAAGTTTTTCATTTTCGTCGGACCTCAAAGATGTTCCATTAAACCTTGTATAGGTTTTAAAAATTACTTACTTATAAGATGTTTGATTGTGGTCTATTCTCGCCTCTATTCACCCGCGAAGGCCGAATGGAAACATCGACTTGTTTTTGTCGATCATTGCATCAACTTAACAGGTGATAATCTGTCAGTACACTTTTTATTTGACCAAACAAACTGACCCACCTATTAGGACGTAGCGCAGATTATCGATTTTCATCAGTCTGACATTAGTTGGTGAAAATAATAAAAACCTTTGATTTTAGTACCTATACCTACGCAACGGTGATCGCAGTCATGAAGACGAAAATCTGAATCGGTATAAAATCGACAACTTTTGACTGCAACCTACTTACTAAATTAGGCCGTTATTGTAATGAAAATTAAAAATCTCTTCAATCATAAATGGAATCACGTGGGAAAAAAACCGGTCAAGTGCGAGTCGCAGTCACGCGCCAAGGGTTCCGTCTGATATACCTTTTGTATTTTTGGAAGCAATAAAGGCCATTTTAGGACCGCATAACTAATTTTGAATGTAAAGGTTTTTTGCAGATTTCTAAAAATCTGTGCAACTTAGAAAGATCGTTTTATTTGCTGTAATATTTACATAAACTTCTATCGACTGTAATTAATTCAGATTTTTCCTTTTACAAAATTCGTAGTTAAAGGGGGGGGGAATGGTATTTTTTGACATTTTTCATCCTAACTGGAAAACTAAGATTTGTAAAAAAAATACAAAAATATATTTCAGAATGTACTAGTAAATCCCTTTCATATGATACCCCACTCGACCTCGTAGCGACAATTTGAAATTTGACCCCCCCTATTGGGGCTCTACATTAATATTCATATATTTTTTAAATTCTTTCATGTGCAATTAAGTTGGGCAACCATTTTCTAAAACTATTCCAAATTTCAAATTGATAGCATGAATGGTTGCCGAGATATATACAGATGTGACAGACGGACAGACAGACAGACAAAGTCGCACCATAAGGGTTCCTATTTTGTACCATTTTGGTATCGGAACCCTAAAAAGAAGAAAGAGAACTCTCCAAATCGATGACAGATTAAAATCGATCGTCTGCGCCATCCACTTATACTTAAATAAACCGTCACGTGCCTTTAGCTTAAGACCTTCGTCATGTTACCACGTTATAAACGCAAACTAATAGACTGCAAATTTTATGTCGTACTCTTTGCATTCTTAGTTATTCCGCTTATTTTAACACGAACAAATACTTTTTATTTATCTCATAGTTTTTATTTATAACAAAAAAGATAAAAAAAAAGAATATTAAATATCATCCAAACCGTAATGACTTTATTGTTACTACAAAGTTACTAGTAAGAGCCTGCGGTTTCGGCTAGACAGTAAAAAAAAATGTTGTTATGCCAAGTCAGAGGCCATTTAGCGGCTTGAAAACTTTAACTGGCAGGGTGACTACTTACCTGGAAAAGCCTAATCCAGGATTGTGTCTGATTTTCCCTCTGGATTGTGGAGGGCAGATGGCATCGCTCTTTGTAAAAACTAGACAGTGCCCTCGTCGAACCCCCTAGGTTAGGTAGCCGACTTCGTTAAAACCATTGGCAAAAACAGAATAAGGCTAGGACAGGGGTAGGCAACCTTTTGAGTCGAAGGAGTCAAAAATAAAATTTACAAAATTTCAAAGTTTTTAAAGAGCCGCAATTTTTTTTCTAACCAACATAAATAGTTCTTGCATAAATAAATCTTTTTGATAAAAAATAATCTATTTAGGTATTCATAAGAAAAATATATAATGTTATTCATGTATTCTTAAATATTCTTTTTATTAAATTAATAATATTTGCGTATATAACTAACGAACCGCAGCTTCACATCCAAAGAGCCGCATGTGGCTCGCGAGCCGCAACTTGCCGACCCCTGGGCTAGGACAATCATGATGTTGATGTGGCATGACGCCTAAGTTAGGACTGAGTACTCTGGTTTGCCCTCTGGGTTGCCTAAGGTCTTTTAAAGGCAATCGCTGAACGTAAAGTATTTAACGCTCTCTTCAGTTCCCCTAGGTTATGTAGCCGGCTTCGTGAAAACAGAAGAAACTGGGCTGATAAGAAGCAAGATAACTAATCTTAGGGCCAAGTAAGATCTAGGGATGCTGCTGTATGCAGGTAGTGCAGCATGCTAGTCGCTGTAAGCACAAAAAAAACCTACCTAGACATCTAGATCTTCAAGGAAGTCTAAGGGTCGTATTGATAAATCCTTCTCAAGTGTGAGATTGCACTCAAGATGTTATACGAGTAACTTGTACAACGCGTTCAGGACAAGTCTGTCTGTGACGGTTATTTTCTGCGCATGGGTAACAGGCGGAGAGCCACTCGCTCGCCTACCCCTACAGAAAGATTTTGATTCGCTTGCAAATTTATTTTAGTAGGCGATGTCATCTGCCAACATGTCCCAATCCCATCATCGATGATCACTAGGAAATGTTCAAAATAACTTGTCAAATCCATAGAACCACGCCTTCACTACCTTGTGACGAATTATTTCTAATTACCTTTATTTTTTTGTGCCCCTACATGCCGCACCTCACCCCCGCAACTCATTTTTAGGGTTCCGTAGCCAAATGGCAAAAAACGGAACCCTTATGGATTCGTCATGTCTGTCTGTCTGTCTATCCGTCCGTATGTCACAGCCACTTTTCCCCGAAACTATAAATACTATACTGTCGAAACTTGGTAAGTAGATGTATTCTGTGAACCGCATTAAGATTTTCACACAAAAATAGGAAAACAACAGGTTTAGGGTTCCCCATACTTAGAACTGACACTCAAAATTTTTTTTCATCAAACCCATACGTGTGGGGTATCTATGGATAGGTCTTCAAAAATGATATTGAGGTTTCTAATATATAGAAAAAATATATAGAAAAATCTAAACTGAATAGTTTGCGCGAGAGACACTTCCAAAGTGGTAAAACACGGCCGCACATCAGTAAAAACACTTTTGGACCTTATGGCGTGGTAATAGAGTTGAAAAAGTTTCTACCGACAAGTGGTTGACCGTACATTACCATGCAAAATTCCACCGAAAATTGGTTTGAACGAGAACTAGTAAGAAGTTTTTTTTATTACGTCATAAATCGTAAACCGCAATTTACCTTTCATTCAATCAACTCAAATATAAATTTTAGTTACTTACTTACATCACATAATAAAGTTTTTTAGCAATAAAAATACCATAACTTTGACTTATATACCTACAGGTTGTACGGAACCCTCAGTGCGCGAGTCCAACTCGCACTTGGCCGGTTTTAGGGTTCCGTACTTCAAAAGAAAAAAACCGGCCAAGTGCGAGTCGGACTCGCGCACTGAGGGTTCCGTACCACCACATAAACATAATTATATTAGTTGAAATTTCAGTAAGTTAATGTGCTAGATTTTTTGAGTCCGACACGCGCTTGACCAAATTTTATTATTTGTTGTTATTTTATAGCCTATGCCCTATAAACATACCAATTTTCAAGTTTGTAAGTGTTCCCGTTTTTAAATAGAACTACAACAAAAATCGCCTCAGCAACCATCCAACTTGACCCCTCTCTTATATGAATGTTCTTGGAACGGGAGCTCAACACAATTGGTTACAATTAGTTGTGAGAAAAGTTGTAATATTTAATGATTTCAGACTTTTCCCATTATTTGTACTGTGAGACCTAGCTTCTTGCGAAATTTCATAATTTTAGGTCAACGGGAAGTACCCTGTAGGTTTTTCATTTTTGAATAAATGTATGGAGATGAGTACATAAAATGCCATATCTTTTGATAGCGTCGTTGTAAAAAATTGAAATTTTCAGATCTTGTGTGGTTCATGGATCCTAATATATGGTATTAATTTCAACCTGATACCTTTACCCGTTCGTGAGATAAAGGGTCTTGACAGACAGACAGACAGACAGACAGACAGACAGACAGACGGACAACAAAGTGATCCTATAAGGGTTCCGTTTTTTTCTTTTGAGGTACGGAACCCTAAAAACGGAACCCTTATAGGATCACTTTGTTGTCCGTCTGTCTGTTAAGACCTTTTATGTCACGAACGGGTAAAGGTATCAGGTTGAAATTAATACCACATATTAAAATCCATGAACCACACAAGATCTGAAAATTTCAATTTTTTACAACGACGCAATCAAAAGATATGGCTTTTTATGTCCTTATCTCCATACATTTATGCAAAAAAGCAAAACCTACAGGATACTTCCCGTTGACCTAAAATTATGAAATTTAGCAAGAAGCTAGGTCTCACAGTACAAATAATGGGAAAAGTCTGAAATAATTAAATATTACAACTTTTCTCACAGCTAATGGTAACCAATTGTGGTGAGCTCCCGTTTCAAGAACATTCATATAAGAGAGGGTTCAAGTTGGATGGTCGCGGAGGCGATTTTTGTTTTAGTTCTATTTTAAAAACGGTAACACTTACAAACTTGAAAAATGGTATGTTTATAGTGCATAAGCTATAAAATAACAACAAATAATAAAATTTTGTCAAGCGCGTGTCGGACTCAAAAAATCTAGCACATTAAATTACTGAAATTTCAACTAATACAATTATGATTATGTGGTGGTACGGAACCCTCGGTGCGCGAGTCCAACTCGCACTTGGCCGGTTTTTTTTTTACTTCTGCACATTAACGGTCATAAACAGAGTTATTTTGTACGCCGCATACTTGTAAAGTACATCTTGAGTGCAATCTCACACTTGAGAGGGATCTATCAATACGACATTAGGATAATGATTAAAGAAAACATAAAAGTCAAACACACGAACAACGCAGTATCTTAACCTTATGTGACAAAAATATCACGTGCAGTGCTAATAAAAAATAAGCATTAAGTATTGACTAGATATCAACAGATAAAGTAGAGACGGAGTATGATCTTACGCACGAGGAACTAATAGTGTTAGAAATTGCATCGGAGGGGTGCTTATATAGATACATATACTTTGGATTCATGTTTCTAAGAAAAATATTCATAATTTTATTAAAGTTATGGTCCGTAGTCAATTTCACTATGAATGTGGGCATGAACTCATTATCATAATAAAATATAAGATCGGCCCGTCTGGTGCAGGCAAAGAATAGTAACCAATCCATCTCTACTCGTGGGTATCGTAAGAGTCGACGAAGGACTTAGGACCCGGAGGATGGGCATCATCTTTATGTGTATACATATACTTTGGATTCATGTTTCTAAGAAAAATATTCATAATTTTATTAAAGTTATGGTCCGTAGTCAATTTCACTATGAATGTGGGCATGAACTCATTATCATAATAAAATATAAGATCGGCCCGTCTGGTGCAGGCAAAGAATAGTAACCAATCCATCTCTACTCGTGGGTATCGTAAGAGTCGACGAAGGACTTAGGACCCGGAGGATGGGCATCATCTTTATGTGTATCGTACCAAATTACATACTGCGGTAAAAATAGTACCACTCCATCTCTCACCAGTGACGTAAAAGGCGACTTAGGGAACGTGAACCAGAGCATCAACGGCAGCATCCTTCTGCGTGTCGTATAATGTAAAGCGTTCCACCTGTTAAAGTCGCAATGCAACGCTAACAGCAGTTATGAATAAAGTATACTTTGACTTTAATAGACGTACGGGCTAGAGTTGCGCTGCGAGTGTCAAGCTTGACCTGTCGTTGACTGTACCATGCAATTTTGCTATGTAATTTTGAGGGAGGTCCACGTCCAGCAGTACATTCTTACGAGATGCTGAATTACCTCCCTTTATAACAAAGGGCAGAATGCGCGTGCTAGATTTTTCTCAAAATCAGTACCCATTATTTTAATTATAAAACAGCTATATTATTATGCATATTATATTGAATAATGTGTAAAAGTTTTGGAATCATTACTTAAGAAAAACGGTGTAAAAGCAAAAAGCAGAGGTAACTTTGGATTTTTTTAATGGCGTACAAAATATATTTAATCGTGTTTCAGAGTCGGCCATATTCTTGTAAAGATGCTTAATTATCACTTTTTTTTTTCACTATATTCATCACTTTTCGTTTAAAAACCTGCTCAAGTGAAGCGTATTTAACTCTTATCAGCCCCTTAAGACGCGTCTGTCTGTAGTGATGTGTAGGGGTCTAACTCTCTACGTCGGAAAGATCCGCAGGTGTGTCGCTAGGCTAAAGGTAAGTAAAGATATAGGTAGATATACGGATAGAGATATCGTATCACCCCATGAAACGTCCACCGCAGGACAGGGAGCTCTCGCCAGAACTCCAGCAAGAACGCGTGGTACTTTGGACGGGACGCTTGTAAGCGTTGCGGCTGGTGACCGCTATTGTTGGTGACCGCAGTTTGTAAAATGGTACGATACACAGAAAGATGCTACTGCCCATTCTCCGGTTAAGCCCTTAGTCGCCTCTTACGACATCCACGGGTAGATATGGATTGGTACTGTAACAAGTACACCGCGCTTGCTATGCATTCTCCGCGGTGATTTCTTGTCGAAAGGACATTTGGTCCAGTAATATAAAATAGTTTTTAAACGCCCTTCATCGAATATGCCAATATTGATTCTTTTTGTGTCCTTGAATGTGATAACACGTGTTTTATATATGCGCATTTCGATATAGCGTTCTAATTTTTCTAAATGTAATGCGAAATATAGGCTGATGTAGCCTAAAGTGTTCTATTTCTTTCAGCAGTGTAATCAATGTTTACATCATAATAAATGTGATATTCATTTAAACTCGAAGCGTTGTTTAAATGTCGAGGATCAGCTGGGGGGTGATCGTGGTAATTTCAACGACATTTCCAAAACAAAAACGTTTGCCTCAAAAGTTATGTTAAGTCTTAACTAAGTGTTTTAGGCAAACGTTTTTGTTTTGGTAATATCGTTGAAATTACCACGATCACCCCCCTGATAGGACTTACAGGTAGCTAATTCTATCTAAGAGTAAACGCCCCCACGAACCCCCCAGGTTCATTATAAATTGGTGTAATCATCACCATCATTATAGTACTATTCTTTGCCGGCACCACACGGGCTTAAGATATATAGGTAGATATAAAGTAGCTGTAGGTATTATTGTATTTACTCTGTTTATCCAATTGCGGGCATGGTAGATATTTTTATTGCTTTTATTGAATATCTTTACATCCGTAATGTGGATGAGCTCACCCGAACCGGTTGATCTAGCTAATTCATGAACGTATGTTTGTACAGTATTGTGATATACACAATAGTATGATATGACAAACACGTAAACATATTCTATGGACATTGTTTTTATTATTATTTATCAGCTATTCTTCGCATAGATTACTGTAAACAAGCATATGATAATATAAAGAGGCTATCCGTTTTGAATTTTATATTCGTTTACCATAAGCAGCCTTCGAGGTCTAGTCCTTAATTATAGACATAGACACACGTTTATTCAAAGGAAACAAGCACAGTACACACACAAAAAACAGAATCGAAATTATATAAAATTATTAGGTAACACATAAACACTTGAACAAAATATAAACTAAGCTAAAACCACATACTTATAAAGTTCGGTTCTTACTGCACGGTTCGATTCTCGTTATTGTCAAACAAAAATCACTTTTTCAACACACTTGCTCATAAAACAGCTATATTTGCACTGTATCAAGGTCCGTTATCCAGCTTATTAAAAACGCGTGCTTTTTTCACTATATTACCGCACTAGTGTTTTATTTTTATTTATTTTTTTATAGCGGCAAGGTGCAAGGAGTTTCTGTATCTATAACATCCATAATATTTTCATGAATAAAGAAACTGTGTTCGATAATATGATAAACAAACGTTAAAATATGTAAGTATACAAGGTTATTTTTTTGGGACCTGATTTCCTTTTGCCCATTTATAAGTGAGGTCAAAATCAACAACTTTTGTTCTACGACTTTGCTAACAACGCACAAAAAAATTCGACTCTCCATACTAAAGTGGTCACGTGACCGGGTCGGTCACGTGACCACTTTGCATGAGAAGTTGAAAATTTTTCGTGCGTTGTTAGGAAAGTCGTAAAACAAAAGTTGTTGCTTTTGACCTCACTAATAAGTGGGCAAAAGGAAATCAGGTCCAAAAAATAACCTAGTATAAATCAACTAACTACTAATTTGTCTTTAACTTAACAAAATATTCAATTTTAAAATAATTTAAAGAGTAGGCTGTTTGGGAGTTTAGTCATTGTCTCTTGCGCGCGCGCGCATGTATAATCTGAGTCTTCCGACAAAAATTTTGACAAATATTTGTAGTATTTATTATGATTATTTTTAAAGGTATTGACTTTTACAAATAAAAAAACAGTAATAAGTGTAGTTCCTCAACGTCGAAAATGAACGTGGAAGGTAGAACCAATTTTCCTTCGGTAGAAAACGTAAGCAAATTTGATTTGTTTTTATTCGCAAATGTGTTGAAAAAAGTCGTAAGAAGCTCCGCTTTGGTGATAACACCTTCGGCTCCATTACGCCCTCGCCTGCGGCTTGGGCTGCAATTTCTGAGCCTCGGGCGTAATATCCAAAATAGCGCACTCGAATCTTAATGTACTATTATTAGACTCCCCCAATTTGGTTAGCACATTGCAAGCACCTGATTGCCTTAAATGTAAGATGATTCCGTGCTTCGGAAGGCACGTATAAAGTATTTAGTCATGGCTACTTTATAGAAGTAGTATTAACTAATGAGCCATGTCGGAGGCTTTTGGTGGTTAAAAAGCTCTGACACCAGTGTTTGTGAGGTCGGTCATCGATCTTAGAACCCACACGATATGATCATGATGACCATACCAAGGTGACAATGGCGCGCGTGCAAGTCTTAATGACGAGATGTTCAGATTAGCCATAATTTAATAGTACTTACCCTGTAGCTTTGGTTAACCGTAACTAAATGAAAATGTATTAAGAAAGTTGAAGATGAACAGTCTTATGTCGTTGTTAAAAGCAGAAAATATTCTGACATATTTTAATCTCACCACGGAGGATGCTAAAGACAGGGCAAAGTGGAAAAGATCAAGCCGGAAAGCGGAAACTAACATTGGGAAGAAGAAATAAAATCACCCAAAAACGATTAATGATTTGTATTCTGTATGAAGAAAAGTAGCGCGTGGAAGACGAAGAACTAATAATTTGCATGGATAAATTGTGTAAAAGAAGATATGAGAACGACGTGGTCAATTTTGATATGGTGACTGATAATGAAAGGGGTCGAATGGATACGATTGACATGTTAGTGTAGGCAAGTGGAAACGAAGCAGTTGACCCCAACATAAATCTCTCAGGTAGATTTTATTGACAGGATGATAAAGTATCATGAATTAAATGTAAATTCAAAATATCAAAAAAAAAATAACAAAAAAAATTTTCATACATTTTTTTCTAGTTTTTTTTGTATGGAAAAATTAAAAGTGCCGATTTTTTTTGTTTTTTTTTATAGAATATATTTTAATACCCCAGCAAAGTTTCATCGACTGAGGATTTAATGCGGGGGTCTTCATACAACGATCCGCTTCGTTGCCTAATGTAGCATTGCCTACGAGAAAACTGCCTCAATATGGTTAATTGAAATGACCGGTATTTTAATAAAGAGAAGAAACCGGAGAACCGGACGTGAACCTGCGACCTGCGGTGTACACACAGAACACATCAAGCTTGACACGCATTGGACTTTGTACCGTTCTTATTTCAATAGGAGTTAGGGCCAGAGTCGCATTGCAAATGTCAAACTTGACCTGTCGTTGACTGTACTCGTATCGTTCCGATATCGACGCTCTTCCAAATGAGATACTCTACTACTCTTCCAATCTAAAAACCTTGCTTCCAATGATAGCCGATCGCAAAAAAAAACTGTCATTTCACTAAGAGAGGTGACAGTTTTTATTTTTAATTCTATAATAGGCTATGCTTGGCTAAAAGACTATGTTCCATTCTGCCATAAAGGATCGATATTATACGAAAATAAAAAGAAATGTTAACTGCGTTATTTGTGATCGCAAAAATTTTATATTACCATAATGACCCTATCCCTTATGGGCTAAGTTTCTAACTTCCTTACATTGGGGTTTCTGTTGACAATTGGAAATAAAAATTATTTAAGCCCAATATCTTAACTGTAGTATGTTGGAGTCTCTGTCAAAACCAAGGAATTCGGATTCCTTGCTCCGCTCGGAATAGAAGGAAAATAAATTTATTTTACTATTGAACGACATCTGCCATTTTGTCCCAAGTTGAAATGTCGAATCATCAAACATGATTTGACATCCTTATACAAAATTTTACGATCGACGTCTATGCCGTATGTACACAGAAAAATAAGGGTAATTAGAAGGAGGATTAAAGAAATATTTTGTCACAAGGTAGTGAAGGCGTCGTTCTATGGATTTGACGGGTTATTTTAAATATTTCCTAGTGATCATTGATGATTTGACATAAAAATTTGGGACATGTTGGCAGATGTCATCCCATAGTAAAATAAATTAGCTAGGTATCTATTCCGAGCGAAGCAAGGAGGTCCGAAATCTTTGCGTATGTACATTAGATATGAGCGCCGATGGTTATAATGTCGGCGGCGGCGCGCCGACTTTTTAGGGTCGGCGGCGGCGGCGAAATCGGCGGCGTGACCTCTAAAGCATTTTTTTGTAAGAAATGACCGGAAATCGTAAAAACCATATAGGGTTGGCACAAAAATACTTAATTCCTTACTTTCTTTTAAAATTTGGAAATGCGTACCAAAAGAAATTAAAATGGTTCTCAAAAATACTGAATATTGTAATTTGAAAATTTTGAATATTTTTAACCTAATATGTGTTGTGGCAAAAATAAATGGTTTAAATGGTTAAAAAATGTCCTGATAGTGATGGAACAGGCCGGTGGAAATCTCCATACTCTGCAAGACTATGGAGCGAGTATTTAATGACGAAGTCGTGGCATAACTTGAAGCTAATGACTTTATTTTTATGTCACAAGAGGGTAAACGAGCAGGTGGGCCAACTGATGGTGAATGTGAATGGTCACCACCACCCACAGCATACACTGTCTTATGAGTGGCATAATTGACACTAATAAAACAGCAAAACGCGTTGCTCATATTGAGATCTAAGGCGGTACATCTCATGTGTCGGTAATTTCAGTAGCTCGTTTACCCTACAAACCGAAACAGTTCTGTCCGTTCTGTCCGCAACTCTATTCCTGATGCACATAAACTGGTGCCTGGAATCTTTGGGTATGCAGACGACAGCACAGTTACGGATAGATACATGCCCAATGCAAAAGCCAGTGTGGCACAAATACCATCTTGTCGGTCGATAGACCATGGTTGAACGTTTGTTTCTGGCCCTTCACTCAGTGTCCGACTGTGGCGGCCAAAACATAGGCGTGTTTCTTTACAGTCAAACGAAGTCCCTTCAATCTGACTCCAGAGCTCCGAAATGTATTCGTACCGATATCAGACCACCTCGAGCTCCTTGGTATGATGCACTTATCGTCCAATCTGTACTATTGGCATTTTATTGAGTCCTTGGCCAAATCTGCAGCTAAGAAACTTGGCATACTCTCTAACGCCAGGCGGTACATCACACTGGGACAGCTTCTACAGCCATTTATACCCTATCAGACTTGTGCTTGTGCTTCAAACAGAAGTCCGGTATGGAGTACTGATGAGTCTGCAGAATACCAGCTGGCCAATCTTACTGCAATCGACAAACGTACTAGGAAGCTCATTGGTGATGAGACTCTTGTCAAAACAGAGAAACTGTAGAGCCTTGAACACCGACACATAGTGCCTTATGTACTTATCAGTATTCTATAGAATACATCCCATTGAGTGCGTCTGAAATGTACAATCAACAGCTCATCAGTAGAAACACTTTTGGACCTTATGGCGCTGTAATAGAGATGAAAAGTTTCTACCGACGTGCGTTTGACCGTACGACCTTAAACCACCATTCCCCTTCCTCCTACGTGCGGCTAGACGAGGATTGGGGTTCCACCCTTATATCGTCAACATACCACCATTCAATCTGGTTCCTACTTTTCGAGGTACAACTGTACCAATTACCGACAGCCACGAACTACTTGGCATGAAGTTATGTGCAAACCTGAACTTCGGCGCTAACATTGAGTCAAAAGCCCGAACTGCGGCAAAAAAGTGGGGCGTTCTCAATAAGGTTAAGCGTTACTTCTTTCCGACAACTTACAGTTTTATATAAAGTCCAAGTCCGATTCTGCATGAAGATTTCCTTTGGGATGGCTCAGCTAAATACCAACAGACGCACTTGATTCGATAGATCGCAGAGCCTAGAAGCTCATTAGTGATGAAGCTCATTAGAGGTAAAAATCAAGTTTCACAGTCTGGTCGTCGCAAAGTTGCATGTCTGTCGGTCTTTTTTCAGATATTACTTCGGAGAGTGTGGTCAAGAGCTCCACGGGCTTATTCCACCACTACCTTCTACCATCGGGAGTCTGAGGGTCGGAGGGACGCGCCGCAGAAAATTCCGCTATGAATATTGGTTGATATTCCGCACATTCGCACAAAGCGCTTTGAAACATCTTTTATAATGCGCATGGCTAAAGAGTGGAATTTCCTACCTGCGTTAGCGTCCCCCAGTTTATATAACCCGAATCTCTTCAAGTCGCGAGTGAATAGGCTAAAAAAGCGTGTCTTTTTCTGGTAAAGTCCATTCCATCGTTTACTTCATCTCTCTTCAGGGCTAGATAGAGGTCAAAGTAATCGAATTTTGCTAATTTTTTTTAAGAAATGTGCGAGTTAGACATAGCCCTTTCATGTCTATGAGTTACATGTGATAATGAAAAAAAAAATTGGCATATGAAAACAAATCTGATGAAATTATTTTAACTATTAACATTACTGACTGTACGGACAACAGACTGTACTAATTTTCTAATACTTTGAAGGAAAAATAAACAAATGTTTAATTTTAGTCCGGTTTTCAAACACAAGTTTTTGTTAGCTTATCTTCATTTCACAAAAAATTGCAGGTAGGTAATCTTCAAAAATATTGCTGAAACCATTCAGTAATCGGGGCTCTCTAAGAATCATGCTACAAATTAGGTATCCAGCAGGTAGGATCAATATCTTAACTAAAAAGAGTAAGAGAAGCAAGAGAAGAGAATTTGAATCAGTGCTTAAAAAGTATGGATTTAATAACTCTTTCCTCGCTCGGCGCGCCGTGGCCATCCGCGGCGGCGGCGGCGCAGGAAATTTGTTCGGCGGCGGCGGCGCGCCGGCGCGGCGCTCATATCTAATGTACATACGGAATTTGACTGAATTTGAATGAATGAATGACTGAAATAATGTCAGAATACCTTGTGACACATATTTTCATTAATCTTCCTTCTATTACCTTTACACTTCTAATGTCAAACTGTTAAGGAAAATGATGACTTGCTTGGTTTTCCCTTTGTTGGCTTACTGGGTGTTATGTTGTATACTTGATTTAGAAAACAATGGTCTCGCATTCCACAATAAAACTTATAATTCTGACGTTGAACCTAAGGTCCTGCGTCACAGACATCTGTAAAAATGTTAATTGAAGACAAAAACATAATGATTAGACAATGGGCGTGTTTGCGACTGATTGAGGAAAGTCTTTATGAGCAAAGACGGGGCTGTGAACACCAGCGCCATTGTTTACGTCCAATCATGGTCCAATGTCACGCTGGCCTTCGACGACTTCGATTCTTCAAAGAGCAATTCTCATAACGAGGGAAGTATGATAAGCAGAAAGTAATTTCTTAGTTGCCTATAAGTAGTATAGGTACATACAACATTAACAAAAAGGGTATTTTAACAACCGTGAAGGATGTGAATCTGCCAAAGAAATATGAAGAATTTTCCCAAGTTATACAGAATAAAATAAAAAACCGGCCAAGTGCGAGTCGGACTCGCGCACTGAGGGTTCCGTACAACCTATAAGTAAAAGTTATGGTATTTTTATTGCTAAAAAACTTTATTATGTGATGTAAGTAACTAAAATTTATATTTGAGTTGATTAAATGAAAGGTAAATTGCGGTTTACGATTCATGACGTATTAAAAAAAATTACTTACTAGATCTCGTTCAAACCAATTTCCGGTGGAAGTTTGCATAGTACATCATATATATTTTTTAGTTTTATCATTCTCTTATTTCACAAGTAACAGAGGGGGGACACACATTTTACCACTTTGGAAGTGTCTCTCGCTCAAACTATTCAATTTAGAAAAGAATGATATTAGAAACCTCAATATCATTTTTGAAGACCTATCCATAGATACCCCACACGTATGGGTTTGATGAAAAAAAAATTTTGTGTTTCAGTTCTGTGTATGGGGAATCCTAAATTATTTTTTTTTTTATATTTGTGTGAAAATCTTAATGAGGTTCACAGAATACATCTACTTACCAAATTTCAACAGTATAGCTCTTATAGTTTCGGAAAAAAGTGGCTGTGACATACGGACGGACAAACAGACAGACCGACAGACAGACATGACGAATCCATAATAAGGGTTCCGTCTTTTGCCATTTGGCTACGGAACCCTAAGAAAGAAGATTCTACTTCCCATAAAACATTTTGTATCAGAGGTTTTTTGCAATTTCCTATTAAATCCTATTCTGTTTAAATCTTCACCAACCATCAACTACTTTATATGTAGGTAGGTATAAATAATTTACCAGGATCATTTTAATATTGGTTTCTAATTTTGTTAAGGTCGGTCGGCCCACGTTCCTTGTGAAAAGTTTCAGACTCATATCCTTCAAAGTCGTGTCGTTATAGGTACCCTTCATGATTTATAATTAATATAATGTCATTATGTTTAACAGCATCCGACCTAAATATAACCATACACATGCATACTTTGTTACATACATAGGAATAAAAGCAGATTCGTTAGAATTTTCATGGACTCTTTTGTTGCTAAGCTGTTAATAGTCTATTTAACTGTTTCTTTGATAAGACAATATGTGGTGTCTCCGTCAGGCCTCTTGTGATTGGGGACATATTTCAGTAATAACACACCATTACATTCACGCAGTATGGTATAATAATAGTAAAGAGATTGACATATCAATGCTACAATCAATAACACTATTTTATCAAGTAGACGTGTGCACCGTAGCGCGGCCTGACAGAGACTGACTGCCTCGCCCATGGTCTCGGTAGTGGTCGATGCGTTGACAGCCATTGTCCAAGCTGCCTGCTGTACACCACACAATACATACACGATACTAATTACACTTATCGTCTAATTTTACTATCGCCTAACAAGAAAAATGCTGCAGCCACATTCAAAGAAAACGTTTTGAACCATATCCACCTCAACCATACCTACTGAAACATTCCATTCCTATTAGGAGACATTTATCCAACCGTGCATTGAATTCATCACCATCATAAGCTTGAATGAAAGGGTTGATGACAGTAGAGGAAGCGAGGTAGTAAGGTGCAGGAGGGCAGTGGTCTCTGCCTACCCCAACGGGAAAGAGGCGTGAGTTTATGTATGTATCAAATGTAAGGTTGACAACCGACCTCATATAATATTGAATTGCATTTTGATAATTATTAATTATATGACAAGTAGTTTTTATTTACAAGTTAAGCCACGATCACACCTAGCTGAATTCAAAGACTAATTCGGCATACATTGCTGGGAAGCTTGGTTACGTTAATTGCGATATCCTTACTTCAACGAGCAATGTATGCCGAATTAGTCTTTGAATTAAGCTAGGTGTAATCATGGCTTTATTTTAGTATAATCCATTTTATTCGTTTATTCCAACGCTTACCTACACATTTTGCAGCCAAGAAATTATAACCACTCTAGTTAGTGTCATGGCTGCAAAAATACTCTATATTTGACTGAAAGAATAATATTTTTTTACAAACTTTATTTTTCTGTCTGCTTTAACCGATTGCTTTTGACGTAGCTGTAAAATATGTTGGTAAGCGTTAAATATATATTATTATTATTTTTCTGGTATACTTACGTGAACGCGTTACGCGAATCGCTAGGGTGTTTTTATGGCTACATAATAATTACTGCTACTGCAACCCCGATATACATATAATTGTGACTGTGAGGACAAAGAATCGCGTTTCAAGTGAAAATATATCGCAATTGTAACAATTACACGCAAGGACTTAACGTGAAAATGTGATAACTGCATTCTGCTTCTAAACTAAATACCTACATATTTCCTCGAAGGGAAAGCAAACAACATTCCCTGACTGAAGTGCTAAGTATAAAATATTAGGTCTTTACCTATGAAATTGCCGTTTTGTATGGCGAATTTTAGGTAAACTCAATTTTCAGTACTAACATTTTTGCATTTTTCTTAGGAATTATAAATGCAATTTTTTTAATTTTTTTAAGCATTATTGGGAAGACATTAAGCTAACAGAAACTTAAAATTAATTTTCGAAAAATATTATCTGTAAAAAAATATAACAAATCTAATGATGAAATCGGACGACATTTAAGACGAACAATTTTCAAACCTTTAATTTTATATATTAAACTAAAAACAAAAACTTTATTTTATGCGTAAATTGATAACCTTGAAGTCAACTTTCAAATATAAGACAAATGAAAAAAATAGCATTAGAATTATAGGAATTATGATCTCATCAATATGTAAGAAAACTTCGGCAATTTCATAGGTAAAGACCTATTACAAAAAGAATGACTTCCCGTACTTACAAACTACATTACGTGCATTTTGTATGGGAGGGAAGTTGATATTTTTCGAATTTTGACCTAATATGTCACTTGAGCAAAGAAACAGGAACATCCAATACTAATCCGTTACCTTGCCTTTACCCCTACCATAAACGCATTTCATTTACTCGCGTGAGAAAATTGACGTAAGTTTGCTTCATATATTAAAAGTCAAAAAATTACATTTGGCTTTAGATATATTTTTATCTAGGGCGCTTGCTGAGCCGGCTGGATTGGATCCTTTGGTAGCAGGCAGAGTTATTACCAATTACAACGCGGTCGTCGAATTACCAAAACCGATGCCATGAAAGGAGCAGTGTCCCGGATATTCCTTAGCATGAGCCTGCGGCTTTCTCGTAGCAGGTAAAAATTGATAATTCTACAATCATTCGTAGAATCACACTAACCGACGCGACGACGACGTCAGAAAGTAGGTACGACGTAAGTATGTAAGTACGACGCAAGTATAAGCAAGTACACTTAATTGTGTATGAGTTTACCAACGAAATACGCATACCTTATAAGTACTAAGTCTTAGTGAAATATGACGACTAGTTCATGAGTATTTGAATAGATGAAATAAAAACGTAGAAACGCAGACTTTCAAACAAAGCGGCTTGTAACTTTGTAACCCAAACAATTACATCATGTCGAGTAAAAAAATACTCGAAATCGTATTACCAAACATTATATTGCGCACAGTCGTTGGACCATGCAGTGGGCAGTTGCTTTGAAATTGATATTTTACTGGAGAGACACGATGTGGTCGAGTAACAACAGCGAAAATGACAGTTGCCCAATTAGCGCGGACTTCTCTTGTATGGAGAGACTGACCATAATTTTAAGATGCAAGTGCGCTATTTTGATAAATTACCGTGGAGGCTCAGGAATTGCAGCCCGATCCTCAGGCGAGGGCGTAATGGAGCCGAAAGTGTAATGACGTTTTTCAACACATTTGCGAATAAAAATACTAACATTTCCACCGGAACATTTTGTAGGCTGCATAATATGTTGGTGTTTTCCTTTGATTTTACAACCTCCGAACTTGTATTTCGTGTCTAAGTATTTTATACGGTTCAGGAACTACATTAATTACAGTGTTTATGTGTATAAATCGACACTTTTGGAAATAACTACAATTATAAATACCAGAATTGAATATTTTTAAACATGGCGTGAATTGACAACCATTCATTGTGACATGCAACCCATTTTACTGGATTTTCTGCAAGATTATAGAATAATAGAGGACACATATTTTTTCATTTTATAAAACTTTCATCCTTTATTATATTTTTTTTTTGTCGTAAATTTTTTCCGGTGATGACGTCACAGCTTAGAATTTAGCCTTAAGAATTTTCTATCAAAATTGTATTGGAGCCTCAGTTGTGACGTCATCGCAGGAATTCTACAATTTTCATAAATTCTTTAAAATTACGGAGTAAAACGCGAAAAAATAAAATTTTCGAGAAGCGTGGAACTAAATCTCGAAATGGTTTTGAGATTTTATGTGGTTACCGAAATTGAGCGGTTGTCAATTATTTCTTTTTCAGCGGGCACACATTATACACTTACTTGTGAGGCACTGTTAAAACTACCTTGCTTTCACATTTTTAATATCATAGAGATAAGGATTGCTTAAATGCAATTGTATGAAAAATACAGTGATTGCAATTTCAAAATCTTTAGTCGGTGAATATATCGATATTTTGTAAAGTCACATTTCTGATACGGGTATTGCCCGTGGTATGTACACCCGCGTTAATATGAAAGACTGTTTGCGTCCTTCCTAAGTTGAAAAAAAAATTGACAAACCAAAATAAACGTTCCAAGATGTACTCAACTGAGGAAATATTGTCATGTTAAACTCCTAAGTTGATCGGGCTAATAATCTAAATAATGGCATAACATGAATGGGATTTATGAACCGCATCACAGACTTAGTAACACAGCCATCGATCGGTTGGAGGCCCTTAGATATTTATTTTTAATCAGCCATTCTATTACAATAAACAAATGCTTTACCTAAACAAAAATAAATTCAAAGACCGTTATAATTAGGTATATTCTATGCTAGATGGCAGCTAAGAAACTTAGGAAAAAAAAATGAGACAAATATATTTTTCACTCTCGGAAAGCTTGACTTTATCGTCAAAAGTCATTTTTAGCCGCTAGCTTGAAACAGTTTTTTTAAATGAATAAACGATGATGAAGTATGGTATAAGGTATTGGCACTATTTCTCGCTGTAGTGACGTGAAAATTTGTGTGTTTCGCTCGGCAGCAATCTTAGCTATGTAATTTTACCGTAGCGGCGTAGCCTTGAAAGAGATAGGTAGCGGTCACAGTAAATCATACGCTGATCGCGCTTTCGCTTAAAAAGGAACTTTTTTACAACATACAACCGTGCACGCTGTCATATGTGTTATAATTTTATAGAACTTGGCAAGAAGGTAAATTACTAGTTTTAAGGTGATTACAGCCCTCAAATTAGAAGCTACGCGATCGTCAATGCAAATATCGACTTTATTGACACGTCAATAGCGTTCATATAAGAGTGCTCTTCAATATGGCTGTTACGACCAACGTCGAGACTCTCACCCATAAAAAAGGGGATTTTATTGATTTTATACCACATTAATAATTATTTTTTTCAAATTTTTTACTTAAATTTCAGAAACCGTAAAATTTAGAATTTTTGGGTGGAAGAAGCATCAAAATAGATTTAGAGGTTTAGGAGCTATCGAAGCAATAGGATATTTTTTGCGTAAAATAAGAGGAGAGAAGATTTTTTTTTGGAAAAACTAACAGTTATAATAAAAATAATCTACTTAAAAATTATTGTTTATCATATTGATTAACTCATGTATTTTTTTTGTAACGATTGGACCATTCGTTTGGGAGAAGTTTGCCTTCAAAGTTAGCTAATTTTTGAAATTTGAGGGTTATAATCGTCTTAATATGCGGAACGTATACTCAATTTGCTTATAACTTTGTCAGCTTTTAACGTCAATTAACACTAACCCCAATCTGAAAAGGAGCAATCCTCTGTACAGTCAAGTGTAGATCGAGATTACATTTGCCGTGCGACTCTAGTCCTAATATAATGGTAGTGTTGAAACAAGAAGTTAAAAAATCCAATGCATCAAGCTTGACGTGCTTTTTTCTACACAATGTGCGACAAAAAGGGTATAAGATAAGCTAGCTAAGGATCTGAATTTGCTAATTGAATCTACCTATGGAACTGAGCTTGTATGAAAGGATTGATGAAAGAACAGGAAGCGAGGGAAGTACGCGACAGATTGAGGGTGCGGGCGAAATTTATGGCGCTCCATACATTTCAAATGCACTCTTATTGTAGCAGGTGGAGGGCTGGGGTCTCTGCCTACGCCGTAGGGAAAGAGGCGTGATGTTATGTATGAATGTGAAACTGAACAACTTTCCCGAAAAAATATAGGTCCAATAATAAATAAAAAAGGTTTGACCGAATTTTAATAAGTTACTTTTAATTAGTTTACTATTTATTCCTAATGTCCTTTTCAGGCAAATTCTTTTTTTGGTGGATTTGTTCAGTGTCTAAGGACTTGAATATGCACGATGAGTTGAATATGCACGATGCATAACGCATCAGAGTATCTAGGAGTACCATTGACAGAAGAAAAACGCTGCGCTTCTTGGCGTAGTTTCCAAAATCTTTGAGGAGTACCTATGCACCAGGTTATTATGACGCAGACATATTTTGTAGTAAGTATTTACTGTCCAATTCTGGCCATGTCTTCATCGTCGGCATAGATACAAAAGTAAGATAGCTTTCTTCCACGGTTGAGAGCCACTCAAGGCCACTATAATTGTGGTACACAAATAGCTTGCGTGACCACCTTCAATGGTGTAGTAAATTCAAAGCAATGTTCCTCTATTACAAACCCTACTTTTACTCGCATCACGTCCACTTTTAGTGCATGACGAAACACTTTACCCGAATGGACTGAACAAATTATTTGGTAGAAAATAAAAATAAACTCCAACGGATAGAAAGTACAGACTATACTTGTGAACTTTAAAAAAGTCTAATCGATCGACAAGACAAGTTTCAAATTGGAAATCGATAACTTTCCAAACTGAAAGAAATACCTTCACATAATTGTTCTAAATAATTCCTCGCAAAAAAAAAAAAAAAATGTTCTTTATTCATTGTAGGGTGTTACCAATCTCTTAACGACGTCAGTTACATTTACGTCACTTCACAAATTATAATCCCATAGAATTCACATATTCAGTACCCTGGTATTTTCACTCCTCGTACGGTCGACCGCTTGTCGGTAGAAACTTTTTCAACTCTATTACCACGCCATAAGGTCCAAAAGTGTTTCTACTGATGTGCGGCCGTGTGTACCTAAATAGATACCGCATTCGCTACAAACTTACTGAACGGTGTCCGTCCAACATGGTGGTACAGCAAAGTTTGACATAATTCTTATCGTTCTTATAAAGGCTAGAATCGACCCGCGACGTATTATTGGCTGCATACCGATGCACTTTATTAGAATAAACGCATTATCCAACTATTAACAAAGATGACCAAGACAGGTGCGGCGCATTGATACCTCGATCGTTAAGTTAACTCGCTGAGAATTATAAAGAAACTTACGGCGATGGAGTGACGGAATGTTACGTGCTAAGTATACCTACAAGTACATAATTTACGTAAGTGTTATGTGGTTTGCCTTTTATTTGAAAAGTCATTGTATTTGGGAAAGTAAAAGACATTTAGTGCCTTTCATTCTATAGCTAAAGACTAAAAAACAATGAATGATGAGCTACATGGTTTATATCCCAACACATAGATCGCTACGATCACTTTATGACCACTTTGTTTCACTTACCCCAAAAAACAAACTACGTTTCACTCTGGACGTAGGCCGCCCATAAAGATCTCCATGACGAGAGGTCCTGCGCTGCTCGCATCCAGCGGCTTCTCGCGACCTCGACTAAATCGTCGGTCCACCTTGTGCTGGACCTGCCTACGCTACGTCTGTCGGTACGTGGTATGCTTCACTTACCCCACCTGATCTTTATCACAACATCCCATGAAACGTCAACTGCCAAATTCTCCCTCCAAAATTCTAGCTTTTACTGGATCAATGTGAAGGGGAAGAACCGGCTGGTACCTGGACCGCGGTTGTTGTGTCAATGTCAAATTTATTTATTGCAGTGTTACAGGTATAAATACAAGATGAAATATGTGCACTGTAACATACCGAAATCGGCGTGCAATGTTTACTATGTCATACATAGATAAAACTTATTTCTAACATTAGAAATATTTCTTACTTCTAGAGAACTTAATAATATATACACAGTAGTATCACATTTTTATCTTTATTTATATCTATTATTATTTATATTTAAGTATATTTACAGCACATTTTTATCTTTATCTAATAAATATTCTTCGATACTATAGTAACATTTGGTATAGAGCAAATAATGTAGTTTCAATTTAAATTTTCTGCTGTCTAATTCTTTCATACTATCTGGTAAACTATTGTATAATTTAGGTGCTAGAGCAAAAGCTGTGTTCTTGTAAAATTGCATGTTCGGTTGAATCAAGGGCAAAACATCGATCTTATTTCTTGTTTTTCTAGGATGTCGAGGTTTAACTAATTTAAATTCTTCTAAATTATCGTGGACAAACAAACATGCCTCATATATATACATACAGGGAATTTCTTAAAATACGGTACGCAACTATCTTGTTGTTTAGCATTAAACATGGCCCGTACACATTTTTTCTGTGCCCTAAACAACGGCATTATATAGGTTGCGGCAGCATTACCCCAGTGTAATATGCCATATCTCAAATTGGAAGCAACATACGCATGATATGCACACAGTGCAGCCTTCTGCGATGTTGTCTTAGTTACATTTCTTAAAACATACACATATCTGCTTAATTTAGATATTAAATCGTCAATATGTTGCTTCCAATTCAAGTGGCAGTCCAGAACAACACCCAAAAATTTTATGTAATTCACTTTTTCAATTCGTTTGCCGCAGTATTCAATATTAACATCTAAAGGGTGAGATTGAGGCAGGTAAAACTGCATATATTTTGTTTTGACTAAATTTACCACTAGATTATTATTATTAAGCCAGTCTATAATATTACTTAGCGTTATGTTGATGTCATTCTCGTAGGTGCTAGCTTCAGTGCATTTAGTTATAACGTAGGAATCATCGGCAAATAATACCATTTTGTTATTTGTTATATCAGGGATATCATTGATGTAGATAATGAATAGCAAAGGGCCCAATATGCTACCCTGAGGTACACCATATTTTACGGATTTTAAATTAGACTTGGCCGTTATTTCAATATTTTTTTCATCAAGGTAGGTTATATGTGTTTCCTGCTTACGATTTTGTAAATAAGATTTTAATAGTTCAAGGGCTGGTCCTCTAATTCCATATCTATGTAACATAAATAAGGTCATTATGGGAGTTTTGCTATTTATGCTTTCAGTAACTGAGAACAACAAATCACGTATTGCAAGATTTGTGGACCTACTTTTGCGGAAGCCGAACTGCTCATTTTTAATGATATTAAATTTTTCAAAAAAGCTATATTATCTATTATAAATGATCCTTTCAAAAATTTTTGAAATAACTGATATGAGTGCTATTGGACGATAATTATCACATATTTCTTTCGAACCTTTTTTAAAAAGTGGTTTAGTCACCGTTATTTTTAAGTTATCGGGATATATACCTTGACATAAACATAAATTTATAATGTAACTTAGGGGTGTAGATATCTCTTCTGAGCAATATTTTAAAATCTTTGTTGATATTTCATCAATGCCAACACTATTAGTATTTCTTAAATTTAAGATTATTTTGTTTATTTCTTCTGGGGTTGTTGGCATCAAATAAATTGAGTTTTGTAAAGGTTTTATGTTATTAAAAGGTACTTTATTGTTCAAATTCAAACTATTATTATTTACTTTATTTTTATGTATGTCTACCATATTAATATATGTATCATTGAAAGCATTAGCTATATCTGTAGGTTTAGTTATGAAATGGTCGTTTACCTTTATCTTGATTATATTTTCTTTGGGTGATTGATATTTATTATTTTTGATAACGTTCCATGTAGCTTTGGTAATATTGGAAGATGAGCATAAATATTTACAATTTTCATGTTTTTGGGACATGTTAACAATTTTTTTGAGTAATTTGTTATACTTAGTATAGCTTTGTTTATCACTACTTTTGATACTTTGCATATATAGATTTCTTTTAGTATTGGTAGATTTTTTTATACCTGTTGTAATCCATTTTGGTTTAATTTTAGCATGACTTTTAACCCTTATTTTTGGGAAACAAAGATCGTAAAACATTTTAAGGGTTTCAAAAAAAGTATTATATGCCAAATTTCCGTCGTTATTTTTATAAACATTGCGAAAAGTTAAATTACGTAAAGATTCAGATTCAGATAAGATTCAGATAATTTTATTCAATGTAGATTCTTTACAGAATACTTATTGAATGTCATGCAGAATACAATGCAAATAGAGCGAGTCTACGCCGTTTCGGATCGTGCTATGGCAGCGTAAAAGAAACGGCAAGAAACCACTGCAGCACGGCCTACTTTAAGAGTCGGCTTTTTACAATGTGTTTCTTGTGTTTCGTTGGAATATCAGAGCACCATACCTCTTTGTCATTCATATAGTCATCCATTAACATAAACATTGTAATAGATGATAAGCTTACCTTTGAACATCATATAGCTGCTACATCGGCTAGGGTAAGAAAAATTATATACATTGTGAAATTGTTACGTGATGTTGCCGATGCAGCGTTGCTTAGGTCAGTTTATATTGCGTTGTGTCAGTTTCTCCTTTCTTACTGTATTTTGGCGTGGGGCGGTGCAGCTACTACGTACCTTATTAAATTGGAGAGGGCACAACGCGCTGTAATTAAAACTATGTTAAAAAAAACCAGCACGTTATTCAACTGCTTCAGTGTTTGAGGATGCTCAAGTGCTAAGTGTGAGGAGGCTTTACATCTTACGGGCTGTAATACTTACTCACAAGGAATTACTGGGCTCAGAAGTCTACACGGATTTAATAAAAAAACGTGTGTTCTCACTTCCCCTGCCTTCAGTTAAAACCGAATTTGCTAAGAGATTTAGTTACTTCAGGAAACCTTTTATCTATAGCAAGATTAATAACATGTATAAAATTCATCTATTATCAGCCCGTGAAGCAAAACATAAAGTACAAAATGAATTACAAGATTGGTCCTATGAGAAATCGGAGATTTTCTTTAAATCAATATTTTAGTTAAGGCAACGTTTCAGTAATAAGGGTATGTTTTTATTATATTGTAACTTAACATTGTATTAGTAATTTATAAAATTTTGTTAGTAATGTATTTTTAGTTTGTATAATTTTTATTATTTAACGTCATGTTCAAGCCGCTACAGCACGACTGTTTAATGTAAACGAAATAAAATTTCCTCAAGACAGGCCAGGCCTAGCCTAGTGTGGGATTTTACGTCAATTCTCTTTTGGCTGCAGGAAATATACAATCCGCATATGATGTATATATTAACTAGTTAAATCGTAAATTTCGATATTGTAAATTGCCTGTTCTTTCTGAAATAAATTTATCTTATCTTAAATTATCTTATCTTATCTTATTCTCGAAATTTATTCTTATTTTCATGGCAGTAATCACGCATTTGTATATACCAGAATGATTTGCACATATCCCTTTTTATAGGGTGTAAGAACAGTTGGGCAGAATGGTCTGATAATCCTAGGTGTAACACTTTACTGTTGCACCCTCTGCTGTTGTGTGCTATGTTGTCAACGCAAGTACCACTATCAAGTTTAGTAGCTTCCTTGAATTCTAAACGAAAGTTAAATGACTTTAAAAGATTTATAAAGTCTCGACTTACATTTGAGTTTTCTAATGTATTTATGTTAAAATCTCCACATATGACTATTTTTTTGTTAAGAATATTGCTTAATTTGTTTAAAAGTACTTCAAATTGTTGCATAAATGAATTGATGTTATGATATTTTGGGATGCGGTAAATACAAATAATAATAAGTTTATGAATTAATATTTCTAAAGCACAGCATTCAAATGTAGAGTTAACGGACAATTGGTTAAGTTCTGTGAGTACTTTAAAATCAATTCCATTACGGACAAGAATACACGATCCACCACGCTTTTGCGGTCGTGAAAAATTTGTACCAAGACGATAATTGTTTATGTGTAAATTACTCTCTTGACCTTTAGGTATAAAATGTTCGGTTAAACACAAAACATCAATTGTTTCATTTTTGGAGCGGAAATCGTCTAATGCTACTTCCAGATCCGGTATTTTGCTTAGTACACTGCAGATATTTTGATGCAGGACGCGAATATAAGCTTTATCAGTTTGAGTCACGAAAAAACGTTGTAGCAGATGGTTCATTTTCCACATTTACTGTTTCATAGTAGTTATTTTCGATATCCGTGATTAGACCTAGTACATCAGTAAGAATCGTAGTAAACCCTCTTCTATTTATATGTCCACTTACAGTGTTAAACATTTTTGGAGAATATTCAAGGTTCTTATTGCTATCTATAAAGTAGGCATATTGGTGGATTGTTGAGTCTAAATAAAGTAAGTTATTGAAAGCTTCTATACGCTTATTATATAGATTGACATATTTACAACATTTAAAAGTTGGCAGGCAAATAATTACATTTGTATTTTGTACAAGAAGGAGCTTTTCTCGAATGTAGTTTATAACAAGGTCATATCTAAAGTTGTTTTTTGAAAAATCGTGCTCTCCTATAAAAAGTACACAATGGTCTTCATATGTAAAGTCCTTAAGTTTATATTCTATTTCTTCTAGGAGTTGTTTTACACCGGCACCAGGCATAAGGTAGTGGCATATTTGGTATTCTGCTAGATATTGTTCCGTAGTTTGTCGGACTTTGTTTTTAGTGTTGCTGCTTATTAAACAAAGTTTTCTTTTCTTTGAGTTAGTGTGGTCCGCAGTATGTCATTCATCATCATCATCATCCTATGGCATATTCATTTCTACGTTTAAAATTGAATGTCAATGTTGGACAGCCATATTTCCGCCTCGGTGGAAATCTAGCAGCCTTCCAGCAAATTTCCTGCCAGGGCACAGTCATCTACTGTGTTGGACGGTATGTACGGCGGCTTCACAGTTACAGGCAGGAGAATCCGCAATGCCCCATTGGTGTAGGTCGTAATTACACCTTGCGACTCCGACCATAGTTTTCTGTTCTTCTTAAAACCAGTTTGAACGACGGAAGAGTCAGGGATTACAGTTTTTTCGTACGGAATACCTGCATAACGCCACCGATTAGTCCATTATCCTCTCTAGTGTCCAGATGTTGTTGGACTCGGATGTCCGTCCAGATTGATCTCAGTTATAGAGTCTTTTTGATTGGCAAGGCTCAGGGTGGTCTGTAGGTAAACTTCTTCTTCGGAGGTTGCTGCTAGTTTTCCTCTTATCCCCGGTGGAGCGATATATGATGATAGTACGGGGAGCCAAAGAACTGGAGTGGGTTTGAGTGTGCCAGATATTTTACGCATCACTCTGTTAAGTTGGACGTCCACTTTCTTGGTATGGGCGCTTCGATACAGTATGTAAGATGGTATAAGGGAAGGACGCTGCTGCCCATCCTCCAGTCTTGCGACACCCACGGGTAGAGATGGGTTGGTACTATCTTTTTCCGGTACCAACTGACCTTACCTATAATAAAACTCACCCTGTCACATTTATTTACTTAGTTTCCTGACAGACACTAGTTAGTTACATACCTTACCTTACATACATAACATCAAGCTTTTCTCACAGACCTGCTACAATCTGTACATACTTCCCTCGCTTCCTTTACTTTCGTCAACCCCTTCATACAAACTAAAAATTAAAAAGTTAGTTAGTCTAGATTAATATAATATAGGTACGGTCAACCGCTTGTCGGTAGAAACTTTTTCAGCTCTATTACCACGCCATAAGGTCCAAAAGTGTTTCGACTGATAAGCAGGCCGTGTGTACAACTTGTAATTCCAAATACGCAAAACTTATCGGGTGGTAGTTATAATAGGTACGCATATTATAACCAAAAAATCTATACATATAATAAAAAAGTAAAAACCGCGTGTCTGTACTTTTGATAAATTTATAAAAAAATTAGTGTGGGCGATAAGAAACGACTAATAGAACTCAAAAATATGTTTTCTGAACTTTTTGTCTGTCTGTCTGTCTGTCTGTCTGTATGTTTTCGATAAACTCCGAAACTACTGAACGGATTTTCTCGCGGTTTTCGCAGATAGATTCAGCTTAGCTCTGAGCAACATATAGGCTATGTTTCATTCAAATCGGTTCACTCAATCAGAAGCTACACTAATGGAAAGTATCAAATTGCCTGCACGATAATAACTCACAAACCGATTCAAACTGAGTTTTCAATTACGAGTTTGGCTTACTTTTGTGCAACATCAAAGTTTAGTTTCATTGCAAACGGTTCACTGAGACAGAAGGTACGCTAAGTTTCATGCGGCGGCGCAAATAACTCACAAACAGGGTTTTCAATAAACTGTCAAGCTTACTTCTTTGCAATATTAGGTTACTTTCATTGAAAACGGCTCACTCAGACAGGTGCGCGAAATTTCCAGCGGTGGCGCCAATATCTCACAATCAACATAACCGATTAAATCGAGGTTTTCAGTAACGTACGAGTATTTGGCTTACTCCCTGCAACATGTATGCTTAGTTTCATTGCAAATGGTTCACTCAGATATAAAATACACTAAGTTTCAAGCGGCGGCACCAATAACTTACTACTAAACGGATTTAAACGGGGTTTTCAATAACGTGTTTAGCTTAATTCTTTGCAATGTATTAGCTTACTTTCATTGAAAACGGTTCACTCAGACAGAAAATGCCCAAAGCTTCAATAGGCGCCGCCAATAGCTCACAAACTACTGTACCGACTCAAACTGGCATTTCCATGACATGCTTGGATTATGTACTTCCGTGCAACATATACGCTTAGGTTAGTTGAAAACGGTTCACTCAGATAGAAGTTACGCAAAGTTTCAAGCGAAGGCGCGAATAATTCAAAAACTTTTGAGCAGATTCAAACGTGGCTTTCAATAACGCGTTTGGCTTACTCCTGTGCAATAAACAAGCTTAGTTTCATTGCGAGAGGTTCACTCTGACAGAAGATACGCAAAGTTTCAAGCTGCAGAACCAAGAACTCACCTTCTGAACTGGTTCAAAGTCAAACGAGGTTTTCCATGACGCGTCGGGCTTCTATCTGTGCAACACATAAGCTTTATTTCATTGCAAACGGTTCACTCAGACAGAAGGTTCATGAAATTTTAAGCGGCCGCACAAATACCGCATTGGGTTGCTTTCGTGCAATATTTGAATTTTTTTTATATTGCAATCGGTTCATTCAAACAGATAATAGGCGAGTTTAAAGTTTCAAGCTGTGAAACCGAGCTGAAATCAAACAAAGCTTATAATTTTGTACGGAAGAAAGCCAAATACGTTGTTGAAAATTACGTTTGATCCGGTCCAGTTGTTTGTGTAAAAGTCGTGGGTACAGACAGCTAAAGATTGGTAAAATCTAGATTTGGTTTTATTGTAAAAATAATAATAAAAAAAATCCTGTTTCGGCATGTGCAACAAATGTAAAAAAAAATATGAAAGTCCTAAAGTTTTGAAAACTTAGGAAGTAGGTACTTAAAAACGAAATACTTCAAAAAATAAAGAGAGAAGTGAATCATTGTTTTTTAGAATTTGTCTTTTAAGGGGAGAGATAAGTTACAAAGATTGTACGGAAGTGAAGTCCAACAGTTTTGTATGTAGGTACATGTAGAGTTAAAAGCATGTGAAGCTAGATTCGTTGGACTTTGTACCGCTTTTTCAGTAGCCACAGAAGCTAAAGTGACTGAGCCTCAGATTTAGTTAGGCTTTGTTTTGTATAAGAAATAACGAAACCCGTATCAAAGTTACTCCGCGTGGAATTCGACTATGATTTTACACGTAAACAAGAGGTGTTTAATTTACTTACAAAAATCCGTATTATCGGTACTTTGTATACCTAAAAATATAAAGGCGAGAACTGCACTGTCTGTCTGTCTGTCTGTTACGCTTTTATGACTTATTCGATAAACCGATTGTGATAAAAACTTGGTACGAAGATAGTTTGAACCATCGGAAAAGTCATTAGCTACTTTTTCTGAACCCCACGCGAACGGAGTCGCGGGCAACAGCTAGTATATAATATTACGATAACTGAGCAACTTTTGTTCTAAATCTTTTGGAAATTAAAATAATAAATAAAATTGGCCGTATCAGAGGTTCATTTTTTATGATGATAAGTTTTTTTTATTTTAATTTCCACAGATTCTAGAAAAAAAGTTGTTCAGTTATACGGGTGATTTTGCGTATTTAGTACACACATTGTAAGTAGGTATAAACCACGGGTATAAACGTAGTAAATACGTAATGGTAGTCCTACAAAAAAAAACCGGCCAAGTGCGAGTCGGACTTGCGCACCGAGGGTTCCGTACCACCACATAATCATAATTGTATTAGTTGAAATTTCAGTAAGTTAATGTGCTAGATTTTTTGAGTCCGACACACGCTTGACCAAATTTTATTATTTGTTGTTATTTTATAGCCTATGCCCTATAAACATACCAATTTTCAAGTTTGTAAGTGTTCCCGTTTTTAAATAGAACTAAAACAAAAATCGCCTCAGCAACCATCCAACTTGACCCCTCTCTTATATGAATGTTCTGAAACGGGAGCTTACCACAATTGGTTACCATTAGTTGTGAGAAAAGTTGTAATATTTAATGATTTCAGACTTTTCCCATTATTTGTACTGTGAGACCTAGCTTCTTGCCAAATTTCATAATTTTAGGTCAACGGGAAGTACCCTGTAGGTTTTTCATTTTTGAATAAATGTATGGAGATGAGGACATAAAATGCCATATCTTTTGATTGCGTCGTTGTAAAAAATTGAAATTTTTAGATCTTGTGTGGTTCATGGATCCTAATATATGGTATTAATTTCAACCTGATACCTTTACTCGTTCGTGAGATGAAGGGTCTTGACAGACAGACAGACAGACAGACAGACAGACAGACGGACAACAAAGTGATCCTATAAGGGTTCCGTTTTTTTCTTTTGAGGTACGGAACCCTAAAAACAATATAAAGATGAATAAAAAAGAATATAACAACTGAGAGCCATCACCGGATGCTAAAATATCACTCAAAAAATTAAAAAATCACAGCTTTTTCATTTAAAAAGTATAGATTTATATTCGTAAGTGTCCAGCAGTAAATCCAGTGTTTCTAATGACGTGCTGTTTGGTGTACGATGGAGAGATAAGAAGAGAACAGTCTACTTAGTTCAAAAGATTGTTATTTTTTTTTCATTAATCCAATCAGAAAAGTTAATTAGAACGTCAACTCTACATTTCGTGTTTTAAAGTAATTCGTATTTTCTTCTCTTGAATAAAAATGATATGAAAATACAATGTCAAACTCTTGGCAACTTTAGAAACATGTACAAGAATTCCTTCAACCTTTTCTACAATAAGACTATTATGACACTATTGAACCTTAAGCCGTGGTAATAGAGAAATTATTTCGCCGACGTGCGGTTGACCGTACATTTCAGGGATGTACATTTTATTGCTTTGGTTTAGAACTAAAGCGGCTTCTAGATTGTTTTTTGACACGCTTGACCAGACGTCCAGTCACGCTACGGAAAATCAATACAAAAGTGAGCCAAGCTGCGGACACCATGAAATTATATAATTTTTTATTCTTTTCCACACAATTTGCCAAAGTAGCTGCCTGCATATCTAACGCTCCATATATAATTGATGTTACTTTGGAAAAACCTGATTTTTGTTGCAATAACAGGTAATGTATGCTTAAGAAATACTTTTCTTAAGCATATTACCTGAGTAGTCAAATATTATAATTTGTGTTAAATCTTGCTAATTTTGCGCAAGTAATACAGTCGAATTATGCAAAACAACTAACCTGGTTAGGTATGTGTAACAAAATACATCATAATCCTTAATTTTTTTACTAGATATTATGCTGACCGGGAAAAGATTACTTTTCCGTAGTCTATCAAGGAAAATATACTTATTTTCCTTTGTAATGGTGTGCTTTCGTAAAAGGAGTTATTTATGGACCCTCGGTGAAATTTTAAGAACATAAAACTAAATAACTTTTCTAAAGAAAATTTTAGTCGTCCTATAAAAATTCAATTCTAATTTTCCGGTCCAAGCTTTGTATGGGATAGTAAAAGAAAAACGGTTTTCGACCCGTGTTTCTTGCAATTTGGGACATGCTGGCAGATGTCGTCCCATAGTAAAATAATTTAGCTCGGTTTCTATTCTGAGCGAAGCAAGGAGGTCCAATTTTCTTGGATACCACTAACTTTAGTCCTTTTTATCCGGTCGTGATAAAAAAGCTCGTTCAGAATAACGGGTTTCCCCCTGGACTAACAGCGTGATGAATTTGGAATAGCGTCACACATTGCTGAACCCGCCCGCAGTGGCAATATCAAGGGCTTATTCTGGAGGCTAAACGCAACAGCTTAGATTTTATTTTTCAAAAGGACTTCAATCAATACCTTTTTACAAACTTGTTACGTCCGTTAGGCGTCAAAAAAGTACTGTCAAAACCACATCAAGCTTGACAAAATGGAAGGACTCATTACTATTCTTATTTCAATACCCGTGAGGGCAGGAATCCTCAAGATTTAATTGCTCTTGCTGTACCAACATGTTTTTTGACGAATGATTACCACGCTGAATCAGATGAATGGCCGTCAAATTTGCTTCACGCTTCACGGTGGCATGTTTCAATGCTAAACAGACGGAGATGTCGCCTAAAAACAGTACCCGACTTAGGTACTTATGTACCTACTTACTGGTTAAAACTAATAAAAACAGTCTAATTGCTTGTATTTATTTACCATTTATTTCAGGCACCTAAGACCAATATCAATGAATACCTTATCTGATAATACATAAATTCCGTATGGTGCCGGCAAAGAATAGTATCAACCCATCTCTCACCGTGGGTGTCGTAAGAGGCAAGTAAGGGTTTCCTTCCGTGTATCGTACCTTTTTACATTCTGCGGTAACTAACAACCTCGGTCCATGGTGCCAGCCGTAACGCTAACTAGTTTGGTGACTTAGATAGATGGAGGGGAATCCACATTGTTCCAGCAAGAGCTGGAATTCTTGTGCGAGTTTCCTGTCCTGAAGTGGACGTACGATGACCTATACAAAATGAACTTGAAACTAAATTGTCAACTTGACGAGTACGGGTGTTCGATATCGCCGAATATTATATGTACGCTAAAAAGAACATTCATCAATTATCTTAAAATTGTGACAGGCATAATTATAATACTACAGAAATAAGTATAAACTTGATCAACCATATACTAGATTAGCAAATGTACATCTTTCGTTGGTCTGTGACTAACGATCATCATAACATCCCATGAAACGTCCACTACAGGACAGGGAGCTCCTTCCAGAATTCTAGCTTTTGCTGGAAAAATGTGGAGGGAAGTACCATAGTCACCTCGCTTGTTGGCGTTACGGCTGGCACTATGGACCGCTGTTGTAGGTGACCGCAGTAAGTAGGATGTAAGATACAAAGGAGGATGCTGCTGCCCATCCTCCAGTTAACCCTTAGTCGCCTTTTACGACACCCACGGCTATGTATGGGTTGGTACTATTCTTTGCCGGCACCACACAGGACTAAAATACCTGACAAAATACCTAAAAGAAAGTTTAAAGAATGTGTAAAGCAGAAAGCCCCTCTTGGAAATCGGTTAGCTGGTAGACAACATTATCGAGTTAAGCTCGCTATTGTACAACTTTTCGCAATTACTGCATTGTATAATAATTGTGTGTACAATAAATAATAAACAAAGCTTACTATAACATTGACAAAGAGGTATGGTGATTCCAGCGAAACACAAGAAACACATTGTAAAAAGCTGACTCTTAAGTAGGCCGTGCTGCAATGGCTTCATGCCGTTTCTTTCACGCTGCCATACATAGCACGATCCGAAACGGTGTAGACTCGCTTTATTTGCATTGTATTCTGCCAGGCATTCAATTAATATTCTGTAAAGAATCTACATTGAATAAAATAATTTGAATCTGAATCCAAAATACGACTCCCAACAGCCAAAAATGCCAAAATGCAACTTGGAGACGCGGATGACGAACGACCTTTAGACCGCCTCGACTCCAGCTCCCGTCCAGGACCACTTGTACCACTGGATTTGTACCACTGGACCAAATCCTCTGGGGGATAACCATATCTGTCAATATAGTGGTACTAGTGGGATAGTTTTGTCTATTTCTACCACAGGTGGACAGACTCCAGTTGTCTCACAAGCACTCGGTTGGAGACAGACTACATTCTCCGCACATGCTCCTGTGTCGTAATCAGTCGTATTGCTAGCCATAGGCGGAGCTACTTCGACTAAGTAAAGAAAAAGGTTAGTGCCGTGTCGTATCAAGAAGATAAGCTTCTGGTGGAGAGAAGGGATGAAGAGCATAAAAAGACAATTCTTTAATATACGAGTAACCGGGTGATAAAATATAACTCCAAAAATTCAAAATCACAGACTTTTCTATTTAAAAGTGAAGATTGATATTCGTTCAATATAAATTAGTGTATAATTGTTAAGTTTCACATTTTTTTATTTACTTTTTAATAGTTTAACAGGGTGAAATTTAATTTTTAAAGTCTCAAAAGTGTTTTTTACTACTAGGTGATTATAATGAATTGGCTCTTTGTTCTTCACATACTACTTGGTTTATTCGTCCATGGTTTTACACACCTAACTAGATACCCAGGGCGAAGCGAATTTTTCAATAGGCTATTATAAGAAATACACTCAATGTGTTTTGAAGATACTTTGTAAAATTATCCATGAAAAGCCACTAATTAGCCACAACAAGCTAGTTAAGGCCCTATGATATTTAAACAAAAAGGAAAAGTTTACAAAAGAGACCACTATTCAACGCGGAGTACTTGTAGCACGCGCATACTTGTTATTTTAACTAGGAAACAAATAACATAATATTCGATTTAGCTCAATGGAGAACATACACGTAAGAAAGAGTTCCAAATAAGACAAGTTGTCTGCAAAGGCTACCTACCATTCACAAAGATAAATCAGTAGGTACTTTGTCAGTACAAATCAACACAAACCAGTGGTAGGTAATAAAGTTTTAGACAGAGAATTGGACCTCCTTGCTTCGCCTGACTTTGGTTTTAGACGTGTTAAAGAGCCCAATTCTTGAATATCAGTAGGTGATGAAATATGTGATTAACCTGTGATTTCGAATTTTTATGTAATAAAAAATTCAAAATCACAGGTTTATCTTGTCAAAAGTGAAAAATGATATGTTAAATGTATGAATCATGTTTTAACCCATGCTCAGATCGAGCACGAATGTGTATATTTTTTTACTATCACAAAGTTTCATGTTGTAAGCTTTAGTTTTCAATATTGAGTCCATCATTAATTTTGACATTTCTGACACCGAGCTTGGGAGCTATTCTGTTTTTTTTTTTTTAAGATTATAAAATCACTCGAAAATCAATCAGTGATATCATGACAATGATTGGACTCCTGTAATAGATGTTACACTCCCGTTGATATAAAGTTCTCCGTGTCGATGTCGCAGGCAAATTGTATCATTCGCCGCTTCACAAAATGCCTCGGCATCGTCCGCACGTGTCGTATACAATTTGCCGGCCGTTTGTACAAGCGATGCGGCCCAAAAATAAAGTACCTGCCTACATCTTTCGGTACGTGGGAACCTAAGTGGGAGCCACTCTAGAACTTTTAGCCCCATAGAACATTAGTACTTCGCTTGAACGATGGTGAGTGGTGACTGATAGATACTAAAATACGTATTGTAAGAACAAGTCACCTTATTAGTACTACTTAGTCATTAAATAAAATGTTCTACTACTTATTTAAATTCTTGTCATCAGTTTGTGAGTCAGACAGATCAGTCATTTTCTTGGTTTTATGTAAATTATTTACTCAATGGAGATGTTTATTCAACTGATGTTTCAGTACCAATTAAATACTTATCTCTTCAATCCAATAAATATAATAGTAGTAGGTAGGTATACTGGTAATGTCTACATTACTACAATTTTAACAGCTTAACCAAGAAAACACACAATAACTTAACCAAGTAAGTACCTATGTAATTTAATAAATCAGAATTGAGCAGTGAAACCCCCCCCCCCCCTCTTGCAATCCACCCCCGCACCACCGCGCGCGCCCACCCACGCGATCCTCGGATGCGGGCCTAAGCGACCTTCCAATTTCAAATGGCATGTATTTAACGCGGCGACAAATTAATCTGAATTAGGGTTTCAAAAAATATTAAAGCAGGTAGCAAAAATAATAGGTTGGCAGCTACAGTGAAGGATCATTTTAAGTAGAAAATAGCAGCTTTATAATCAGTTGTAAGGTTTGTTTTAATTTAAACTGGCATCGATTTTTTGTTTTGGTAACTGAATTTATTGTTAAGCGAACTAGAAAATAGGCTTTCTTAAATAATACAATGAGGTATAAAAAGTTAACTAAGGTGCGAAGAGAATATGAACATGGTCATTAAAACATCGTCAAAGACGTCAAAAAACATACTTTGTGCGACATTTTAAGAGCTTTAAATAAAGCAAATAGTGACATGCAAAAAAAATTGTTTGACTTAAAATTTTTATTGTATGACAAAATTTTCCTACAATCGCAAAAGAGTAAGAGGCATAAGGGTACAATTCTTTATTTACTCTACCCACAATATTTATTTATTTATGCCGAGCTGAGTGTTCCACTTAGTTCACTGTTTATAATTAACGCTCCATTAAAATCCTTCTTACTGTAGGTTAGTTCGACGGGGACCCACTGTGCGGGTGCGAGAAAAGCATCGGAAGCACGCAGAAGTATGATTTATTGATTACAAAGAAAAGCGAATTTATAATTAAAGCTCCAAGGTCATGTTCTAAGGCCAGGTTCCCTTGTCACCCCCCGCAAACAGAAATAGGAGACCCTCAAAGCACAAAAAAAATATAAAATCTTTAAATATATTCGACCCGCACTCTGTTTCTATGCAATGAGTACGCTTGTCGCCGTTTTCATCAAATTATGAGTCTACAAATAAAAATACTGAAATCCAAATACTTAATTATAGTATTTGTTTTATTTTTACAGCTGCCAGATTAATTTATTAGACGCAAACTGTTAGTTACCGTTTCATTTGTTAGTCGCCTCGAAAATTATAAGCCATTTCAAATTTGCGCTTGTGGTTTGTAGTGCCCGGGGTGTGCTTAAAAGGTCACTAGGCTTTTAATTAAATCGGAAATTAATCGTACAAATGGTTTTATTGTTTCAATAGTTTTATTTGATACCATATATATGACTATCCAAGGTCCCAAGTAAGTTGTGATTGATTTATTGATTGATTGACTGACTCATCAATGCACACAGCCGAAACTGCTGAAGTTAGAAACCCAAAACTTGGAGGGTATATAGGGTGACTTTTAATTATTTCTAGAAAAAGGTATGAATGTACTCATGATACTGAACAACTTTCCCCAAGGAACATAGGCCGAAATACGAAAATCAAGTTTTGACCTCCCTTAGAAACTGCATCAGCTGATAGCGAATTTTGTATGGGAGAACAAATTTGGGTTTCCGTATTTCGACCTACGTTCCTTGGGAAAAGTTGTTCAGTATCATGATTACATGCATATCTTTTGCTATCAAGAACTAATTAAAAATCACCCTATATTTTTCACGTAATGGAGGTTCGTGATAAGAAAGGATTTTAAGAAATTCATCCCCTAAGGGGGTGAAATAACGGAAAACTGTTTGTATGAAAGTCCTTTGTTTCTGGAGTACTAAGATTTACACAAATGTGAAAATATGTCAGATTTTTCAGCGAGACTGTCGCTGACAGACATGTCCCCGTACAAATACAAATTTTCTGGTGAATGCCGACCATTATCCGGACTTTTCAGAACCGCCATTTGCCATTTGCTCCAAATAGGTAAATGATATTTTAAGGCATTGAATAAGTAACTTATACTATAACTACTCATACTTTTTGCACAAAGAAGCTATTGGGGTGACCATGATTGCGGGCAGAAAAGAAAATCCATAATAGGGCATTGTATAATAAGCGTGTAATGGTAACGTGTATAATAAGGAATACTTAAAGGTATGAATCTGCCCATTAAACTAAACAACTTTTCCTAAGGAACGTAGGTCTTAGAACAAAATAAGTTTTTGACCTCCCATAGAAATATTAGAAATTGCATCAGTTGATAGCGCATTTTGTATGGGAGGTCATATTTGGTTTTTTGTACCTAAGTTTCATGGGTAGATTCACACCCTTCAGAATTGTCACTCCTTTCCGTTACACGTTGTATAAAAATATGGCTGAAAAGTCTTTCATCTTTTCAAAGTAAGTAGTTCTGGGGACGCTTTTTGGCGGGCTCGGAGTGGACTTCTGCCCTCTCGATTGAAATTATTATTTTAGTGAATTTAGTGATTTAGAGGATAATAGAGATACATAGTATGTTATTCAGTAAATTGACTACGGAGCAAGCAGCTGATGAAGATGTTTAATTCCCGTTTGTTTTGTTTTAAAAACTCACGGACATATTCTCCCTTAAATTCCACTATCGCTTTGCCTCGACCCTGGCGATCGCGCCATACTTTCTATACAAAAAGATGTCCTTGGTGATGTAATTATATCTCGTCTTTGTTTATGGTCCCATACATTACAACCCGATGCACTAAAGCTACCTTAACGTCCGGAAAACATCAAGATAACGCTAAGGTGTTTAGAATTTCCGTTATGTCGGACATAAAGTATAAATTAAGTCGGTCAACAAACTTCGCCTTTACATTTATTACAGGGGAAACGTACCTAAATTATAAGCCATAGTTTGACGGTGGTCACCATAGTGATGACCCGGGCTAGCACACTGGCTAGTCCTTGAGGTCGTTCCGAGTTGATACATTTCTCTATGTTTGCAATGAACGTTCATTGCGTTGTCCTATGTGGTTTAAATTTTGGGCGTAAGTAGAACAATAACATAGACGTACTGGGTTTAGATCACTTAAAAAATTTTATTCGTTGGAACATAACATAAATAAAGCGTTGACGATTTTCCGAAAGAACGTAGTTACACGAGCAAAATCATGATGTTTTTTTATTACCTTTTGTACTTTTTTGTTTTTATTACCTTTTTGTTTTGGCAAAAGGCTTAAAGTGGCCATATTTGGCACTTTACCAATACAAAGCAAGCTTTACCAAAACAAATAATTAAAGTTTTGTGTTTGTGACTTACGCCAGGCAGCAAGCTTGCAGAAACAAAACAGGAAGGAACCAGCGCTACGCTACAAACGCCCGAAACCAGAGACACGCTCAAGGTCACCACTAAACCACCTCTAAATAATTTGCATTGCTAGGTTTTGGAAATTCAATAACTCAACCTTTGAAGAGTTTTTTTCGTCGAGTACACTCACGAGATCATCAAGCTTGACACATTGGACTTTGTGCTGTTTTTGTTTCTGTAGAGCTTCACCTGCTCTCGAATGTACAACGAAAATGTTCCATGTGGAATGAGCCTGCGTCGCATGCGCAGAACGTTAGTACCTTGTTACGGCTTGCTAATAAATAAACAGCTACATGGCTAGTGCGAGCACGGCACCCGAGCACCTTGGCCTGAAAACCGACAAATTTAGGTTATGCACACTTATGTAAGTGCATGCATAGAAGTGTCTTCGTTGACCATAATATACACATAAAGACACATTCCCATTTATCTCAAGTCGTACGGTCAACCGCTTGTCGATAGAAACTTTCTCAACTCTATCACCACGCCATAAGGTCCAAAAGTGTTTCTACTGATGTGCGGCCGTGGTACCTATTTTAACCCGACTGCGGCGAAGCCCAATAGGAGAGTTATTTTGTGTGCAGGGAGCCAATTTTTGAATATCACTGGGTGTTGAATATCACTGTAAAAAATTTAAATCACAGATTTTTCTTTTCAAAAGTGAAGACTCATATTCTTTTTTTTTTTAATAAAATAGTGTATTATTGTTAACTTCCATATTTTTAGGGTTCCAAACCAAAATGGTAAAAACGGAACCCTTATGGTGCGAGTACGTCTGTCTGTGTCTCTGACATCTGTATATATCTCAGCAACCACTCATGATATTGACTTGAAATTTGGAATAGTTTTAGAATATGATTGCCCAACTTTATTGCAAACGAAAGAATTATTAAAATATTAATATTATTGCTAAAGGGGGCCCAAATGGGGGGGTCAAAATTTTAAATTGTCGTTCCTAGGTCGAGTGGGGTATCATATGAAAGGGCTTTACTTTTTCATGGTAAAATAGATTTACGATTTAATATTTCAAGAAAAGAAGCACCGTTTTTTAAGAAATCAGCAAACAAATTTAGTTTTGCGGTCCTAAAAATAGACTTTATTGCTTATACAAATACTTAGGTATATCGGAAGCTTCGGCACGCGAGTCCGACTCGCACTTGAGCGGTTTCTTTTGTTTAACAGTTTATCAGGCTAAATTCGATTTTTTATTCTCAAGAGTGATATTTTATCACTCAAAAATTCTAAATATTTGATTTTCTTTTAAAAAGTAAAGATTTCTATCCATTTAAGGATTTTTTCTTGTCACTTCCTTTTTTTCCACATGACGCACTTAGTTTGTGAAGCGACGTAGTTTTAGTTTAACTGACGTCACAAAGTGATCAAAGAAGCCTTCAACACTTTACTTCAACGAGGTTTCATAGTCTACCATGTAAAAGTCTACTACGAACCCACTTTTTCTTGTGTTTTTCATGCAGTCGCCTACTTTCCTAGAGGTCTCACGTTCGAGTCCCGGCTTTCTATTAAATGGCTTCGTATCCGTGGCACCTATACCACATGATTTTATTTATTTAAGTACGTTTATTCAAGATAAGACGTTTATATATCAAATTAAGTACAAAATAGGTTTTATGATTTTATGATAGGTTAATAGGATAGATAACTATATGATAGTTAGCAAAAGTGTATTCACATCAATTATACATAAATAAAGTCATAACAATTGTTAATCGCAGATTTATAAATCAAAGAATTCCGCCCCCTATTAAAGAAATATGTTGTAGTATTAATAATTTACTTCGTTACTTAAATAACTTTTATTACAGACTTATCAATTAAATTATTAATAATGAGTTCCAGATATCAATAAAACGTCAGATTCATTGTTGTTAAGCCTATAAATTAATTAAAACCAAGGTTAAAAGACATGTTACTTTATACGTAGGTAATTATTTTACATTATGAAACTATCTTTCAGAGTTTTCCACATAATACTACAGCCTTATGCTATATTAGCATGTAAACTTGTGAAAGAACTTTAGAAGTTAAATGAAAAGAAATCAATCAATATTAGTATTTTTTTGAGATTTCACAAATACGATAGCAGCAGGTGACCCTGGATTTTACCACAGCCTACCTATGAAAAGTGAAGCGTTAAATTTCCAAAACGCATAAATAATAGAATTCTGATGAAAGCATATAAAAAAGATTAGTACCTACAACGACTGTCCACTATAATCAATCAGATAAGCGTTAGTTAACCGCTGGTTAACACATGCTTAACTGCAGGCAATTAGCACCATGTGTTACCTCCTTATCTAACGCGCGTGTTACGAACAAGTTTACATCTTCATTATTGTTTCTTAGTGTTTTGTAAAGGCTCTGAAACACGACGTGAACTAGATTGTTGCCACACTAACACGGATCTTGGCAAGAGGAAGTTTTTCCTGGGACTCACATCTTGAATATAACCGGGTGTTAAATGATCACTCAAAAAATTTCAATTCTCCGAATTTTCTTACAAAAGTCTTGTCAATATTTTTTTATTTATCATTGTTAATTTTCACATTTTCATATTAACTTTTTATCAATTTACCAGGGCAAATCCAAAAAGTCCTAAACGTGACATTTAATTGATATATCAACCGGTGCTATCGAAGAATTGAGTCCCTGTTCCTAAGATATTTTTCTACTTTGTTTTCACAGACCGAGACGTGCTTCGCGCGGTCTTAAGCGGTCGGGTCGACCATACTGCGCGATCTGTTGGTGAGTAGCGGTACTAGTCAAAGTACTGCTACTCACCGATAGAAGCTTTTTCTATGTGAGAGCTATCTATATTGTTTTGTCTGAAGAATTATGTTTTTTTCTTGGGTTTGCATTTGCATGACGCAGTCTGCAAGCACAGTAAATGTTTAATGATCTGTAAAGATAATATACAAATAGAGAGAGGGTCCCGCCCAAGTAACATTGAACTGCATTATAAGGTACCACAAACAGATCACATCGCGCATCGGTAGTTTTAGCATTTATGCAGAGTTATTACAATTCAATCGAACTCTAACAGCCGTATAAAAGAACGCCAGGCCCAAATTAAAGCTTTTGACTGAATACTCACTGAAATCAGGACCACCATGACCATACTAAAGTGCTGCATGCATTACCTATTACTATGTATAGAAGTCTGTGTTATTCAGTAGTTGATGCCGGCAAAGAATAGTACCAACCCATCTCTGCCCGTGGGTGTCGTAAGAGGCGACTAAGGGTTAATGAACCAGAGGATGGGCATCAGCATCCTTCTGTGTATCACCTTACAATACCACCATCCATCCTCATCATCGTACCATCTTACAATCTGCGGTCACCAACAACCGCGCTCCATGGTGCCAGCCGTAACGCTAACAAGCGTGGTGACTATGGTACTTCCCCTCCACATTGTGCCAGCGAAAGCTGGAACTTTTGAGGGAGCTCCCTGTCCTGTAGTGGACGTTTCATGGAATGTTATGATGATAAATACAGAAGTCAACCAAATCAATGACGTCACCTCTTCTAGTTTTAATTTTATTATCCTACGTGTTACCCGTAATAAAACTTGTACCTTTATTTGCGTAACGTGCCGTTTCACCGCCGCCGTCGGAAAAGGAAGTGAGTAGATATACCCATTCCGATGCGCCACGGTCGAACGCTTCACGATGCTCGAGAAAATTTGTAATGAGTCCATTTAAGGTCGTTCCGTAGTGGCACCAGTCTTCTATAGCAGTGGTACCCGAATGGTCTTCCTTCCGCGGAACCCTGGGGTTCTATGGAAGGGTAACAGGGGTTGCGCCAATTAAGGCGTATGGTCGCGCTATTCTCACAGCTAACGCCTTACATTACAAACAAGTTCAAAAGAAAACTGGATGTGTCCCAGATCTTGCTATCAATTTATCGGATATTAAACCCAATAGTGCGTGCTTGGGTGCACAAAATTATAGTAGATATACAGCAAAAATAAAACGATCTTTAAAAATCCGCAAAAAACCTATACAAACAATCTTAATAGTGAGTGCCGTCATACAAAATAGTATAGCTTCTAAAAATTCTACAGTTATATCGGAACCCTTGCTCGGCGCGCGAGTCCGACTCACACTTGACCGGTTTTTTGTAGCCATTCAAAGTTGAAGTTAAAAGTTTTGCATCTTCCGAACACTATTCGATACGATCCAATAGAACTTTGCAACAGAACAGTATACTAACAGCAAAATAAAATTTATAGGAGGCTCGACCCCGACACCTTTTTTATTTGAGTTTTAATGCAGAATTTTATTTTTATTTTCGGTAAAGTTGAATTAAAGATTATCGTGGGGTATCGTTACGAAGGGGTTATGAGGGCTGAAGAGGTAGCAAATGACCCCTTCTAACGCCCAATTAATTTTGGCACACGATGCGCCAAACACCCTGTATAACTCTATATGGTCTTTCTTTTCAAGTCGAATATTATAATACTTGGGTCTTAAAAATGACAATAATTTTATTGTCAATTTATATCTTTATTTTTAAGAGGTCCGCCAAAAAAGGGCGTCAATAAGGGATCCGTAACAAAAAAAAAATTGGGAACCGCTGTTCTATGGCACACATCTACTAAGTACGTGAGGTTACACATAAAACAATCACTAGTTATTTACAGCAGTTACTCTCAGTAGGTATGTTAGCTTAACTATACAAAAAAACCGGTCAAGTAAGAGTTGGACTCGCGCGCCAAGGGTTTCGATATACCTATGATATTTTTGGAAGCAATAACGTCTATTTTAGGACCGCAATGCTAAGAGGCCTTCGGCGGCTCAACAACTCTGACACCTGGTTTTGTGAGGTCGGACATCGACCTTGCAACCCACACGATGCTGTGATGATGAATGCTAAGTTTGTTTTTTGTAGATGTCTGAAAAACTGTGCTATTTAGAGAGATCGCTTTATTTTTGCTGTAATGTTTGCATTAAATCTCTATCGACTATCTAATTAATTCAGATTTTTTGCTTTGCAAACTTCGGGAATGACATTTTTTTTTGTATTTTTCATCATAACGAAGATTCGTAAAAACATGCAAAAATCTATTCAGGAATGCTCAAATGAAGCCCTTTTATATGAAACCCTACTCGACCTAGTCACGACAATTTGAAATTTTGCCCCCCCACCCCCCCCCCCCCCCCCTCCTATTTGGGCTCCATTTTATACACACTATCGTCCGTGCCTCACCACAGGCCTCACTCAGCAGGGCTCACTGAAAACCAGCGTCGCAGCCTGCGTGCTGCGGCTTTTGCTGAGTGAGTCCCTTTTATCACTGCCGATGTCACAGCACTGTATTTTTTTTCTGCTTTTGTATTTTACCCACAAGACAATATTTCGTTGATGTCTATTGCTACGCATTTATTGTATTTTTATAGAGTTGTGTTGTGATGTCCTAGTGTTAATAAAAATTTCTGATTTAGGTTCGGTACCCTAAAAATGTGTTGCTTACCGAACTACTCGTATTTCCATTTAAGGACTCCCGCACACGACCGAGAATCGGTGGGCGATTATCGGCCAGGACAAGGTCGGAAGATTCAGGTGATAACACGTCAGAGCGGGATGTCAACAAAAAATCGGTCACCGATTCTCGGTCGTGTGCGGGATCCCTAACTTTGCGCGGAAAAATCTTGTAATTTATGCGTATTTCGGACAATAAAGTTGCGCTTGTTTTTACGGATGTGCGCTTGACCCCTATTTTGTCCTCCCTTTTCATCTTTATCAGTTTGAGTAATAGCTTTTTGAAACGTGCCTTCAGGTCTTTGTATTAATCTATTTGTTGTTGTAATCTATTTGTAGGACTTCATTTTTATGCAACTAACATTAGTTTTAACATTCGTGACAAAGTTAAATTTCAAAAATCAATACTATACCACTTAGAATTTTTCTTTCTATATTTACAAAGTTTTATAAGATGCAGATGAGATTTTAACTTGAATATTATGTAGAGTGGTAGAACGTTACAAAGACTAACATTGACGCATTGCTATAAGAGTTTTTACATTAAATAACTAATTTTTTATGAAAAGAATGGTAATAACGCGACTATACAGCGTACAAAGCAACTCTCTCTGTGACCGGTCGCGGGGGTGAGCGAGGCATGTGGGGGGAAGCGAGCGAATCGTTCATTGGCTCTCCGCCTGTCACCCATGCGCAGAAAATAACCGTTATAGACAGACTTGTTCTGAACTAAACTGTTCAAAAACATGCCATTACTTCAGGTTGTAGGTATTGCTGATAAATATTAAAACAAGCCAATAAATAAAGATAATTGTATTCATCATTTTCTTAAAAAATATTTACAACACCATTATTATGCACATATCCATTGTCATATAAAACATTACATTTGAGATAAATTAACATTTCTAGGCAATTTACAGCGCTATATACCTAAATAACTATACCTATTCTACGTACAGATCAATCACTTTTAGGCACCATTCCCTACTAGAACATACGCTTCACTATTTTATTGAACAAAAATATATTAAAACAATGTCAGGAATTAAATGAAGATAGATAAGTGTTAAATGAAGATCGTGACCAATGGAAAGGCTTTTGCCCAGCAGTGGGATCTTGTAGGCTAAGAAAAAAGTGATAATGTCTTACGAACCCCTTTATTTACTAAAAACGTGAATATTTCTGACTAGTGGGTGAGTTAAACCAAAGCCGTGTATTGTAGGTAGGAACGTGTCCATTGTGGGACTGAAGCGAAATCTCGAATAAGGTTCTCTCGTGGAATCTGCTGAGGTTTGAACCAATTATTACATGACCTTTGGTGTCTTTTTTTGGGGCCACGACAATGGCTACATCAAATATGATTTTTATTTGGGTTGCCTTATTGTTAAGAAAGTACAATAAAAGTTATTGCAAAAACTAGTTGTAAATAAGGGTTATTTTTCAAATACAATGAAACTTGTAAATATTTACCTAAGGTCAATGCACACCATCCACATTGCATTATTAGGCTCAGTCAATTAATGAGCGACTTCGTAATTTTTTTTTTACAAAAGACAGTGCATTGAGGACATTGTGCGTTTATCCTAGTAAAAAATAAAAGGAATGTGATCTAAAACGTCTGTTGCGCTCCAACAAATCATAAAACTACGATATTTACAATCATAAGAAAGTACAATGCGACTACTTCATTACCAGCGCTCGGTAATCCCCAGGTTCGAGATGTTTTGATAAATTCGTACCAATGGCCACCAGAATAATCTAAATGCTTATTTTTAAGGGTTCCGTACCTCAAAAGAAAAAAACGGAACCCTTATAGGATCACTTTGTTGTCCGTCTGTCTGTCTGTTTGTCAAGACCCTTTATCTCACGAACGGGTAAAGGTATCAGGTTGAAATTAATACCATATGTTAGGGTCCATGAACAACACAAAATCTGAAAATTAAAATTCTTTACAACGACGCAATCACAAGATATGGCTTTTTATGTCCTGATCTCCATACATTTATGCAAAAAAGCAAAACCTACAGGGTACTTCCCGTTGACCTAAAATTATGAAATTTGGCAAGAAGCTAGGTCTCACAGTACAAATAAAGGGAAAAGTCTAAAATAATTAAATATTACAACTTTACTCACAACTAATGGTAACCAATTGTGGTGAGCTCCCGTTTCAAGAACATTCATATAAGAGAGGGGTCAAGTTGGATGGTCGCGGAGGCGATTTTTGTTTTAGTTCTATTTTAAAAACGAGAACACTTACAAACTTGAAAATTGGTATGTTTATAGTTCATAGGCTATAAAATAACAACAATTAATCAAATTTGTTCAAGCGCGTGTCAGACTCAAAAAATCTAAGCACATTAACTTACTGAAATTTCAACTATTACAATTATGATTATGTGGTGGTACGGAACCCTCAGTGCGCGAGTCCGACTCGCACTTGGCCGGTTTTTTTACAACGACGCAATCAAAAGATGTGGCATTTTATGTCCTCAGCTCCATACATTTATGCACTAAAGCAAAACCTATAGGGTACTTCCCGTTGACCTAAAATTATGAAATTTGGCAAGAAGCTAGGTCTCACAGTACAAATAAAGGGAAAGGTCTAAAATCATTAAATATTCCAATTTTTCTCACAACTAATAGTAACCAATTAAGGTGAGCTCCCTTTTCAAGAACTTTTCTATAAAAGAGGGGTCAAGTTGGATGGTCGCGGAGTTTTTAAAATCAAAGAGCAAAAGCTTTTAGTATATCATATGGTAGATAGGTACGGAACCCTTAGGGCGCGAGTCCGACTCGCACTTGGCCGGTTTTTTTTACGAACCTAACACCTAACGAACGAATTAGTATGGGTAGACTTTATTTTCTCGATTTTTAATAATTCTTAAAAATTTTATGCATTTGGCCATTGATCTAATACCTAGCATCTGGCCTTCATAATAAGTTTATACAAGGTTTTACACAAATTTATTAAAACCCTAATAAATATGAGAAAACCGTAGAGACCCGAGCATTATTTAAAAAAATAGAAGCACTGTAAGTGAGGGCTACTTTACACTATAACAATATTCTATTTATACATACAAATTATTAGTTTACATTACATATAGAAATTACAAATTATACATTACAAATTAATACTTTCATTTAATACGAAATCCTAAGGTTTAACCGTTTGGCAAACCATAATGAGTAAAAATGTTTATTGTCAATCTGACGAACTGATTTCGCAACATATCTCGATGATTTTGCAGTACATAAATTGGACTAAGAACATGTTGCAAATTATGATAAGTATGTATATAAAATATACCAAAGTATTTAAAGCCGCTATTACACCTTCCTTAATTCAGAAACTAAATCAGCATACATTGCTAGAACCAAGCCTGCCAGCAAAGTATGGAAAACGGATCGCCTGAACACAACACCGTATCTTCGCATACATAGGTAAAGGGTAGACGCACATTATGAAGGGAGGTAGCGTAGCATCAGTGCGATTACACTTCTTTATTTCTAGCTGAAATTATTTTACTTTATTAAAACGTCGTGGTTTTTAATGGATGTTTCAATAAAAATACCTACAACGATTGTTTGAGAACTTCGGCCAAAATATTCAAAGCTTAGGACGAGCACATTCCCGACATAGTGTGCGTTTACCGTAATATAATATTTTTTCACTTTAAAAGACAAAAATCCTTTGACGCAAGCCAGAACGCAAGCTACCAAAAAAATCAATGTACAAAATCACATTATTGTGTCAGTCTTACCTTCGATATTTACATGGACAGAACCGACAATCGTTCAAACTCAGGGTACATTCAAGAGCCCGTCAAGCTTGACACAGGCTGTGCGACTTTCGACTCTGCGCTTACTGAGATAAGAGCGGTGTAAAATTCGATGTGCTTGTCGTGCTCTTGACTGTACATGTTGTACCAATCTTTATGACTAATCTGCAAAAGTGGTGACAACCCAGTTTTATTTGATTATTATAAGGACCACTAACCGACGGGGATTGACTTATATCGCAGCTTTGTTTGATCGCCGGTACGGATAAAACAATCGATAAATCATCTTTTGCTAAGCGATCAATCAACGATCGCTCCTTGCTCTATGAATATTGATCGAATTAGATTATATTAGATTATTTATTTGCAGTAAAAACCATTACATGTGGTATACAAATTAATTTACACAAACATAATTCATTACATTTTTGGTCGAATCGATTAATGCTGTGTCAATTGACGTCGGCTTGCTTACGCTCACCGTTTCTTGAGTGGGTGCGACTTTTCAGAACTCCTATAACAATTTGCAAAACCTGTAGGCATACCTTACTTTGGTATATCCTAACGCAATTAGAATAATTTTGTACCTCTAATGTACAGTAACAAGTACATGAGATGAACAAAATACTTCTATGCAATCGCTTCATGGCTTCGAATATCACATTTTCATTTCTGACGTAATCAGATGGACGACTGATATTTCGTTTATATAGGTATTGCGTGGCCCTTTATTTATTCTTAGATCAAGTAAGAAGGTCTTCAATGACATGAAGTGAAAATTTGAGCCGACCGTATTATGACACATATTTAAATTTTATTAGCTTACTAAAAGAAAGCTCTAAGTTTTTGTGCAAAATAAACTCTCCTGGAGTATGACAGTCCGAGTAGTAAATACAAAGAAAGAGCAAGCATTGTCTTATGTAAGCATGTTACAACACCAACCCATCGATAATCGATCGATAGCAGAATGAGAAGAGTCAATGTTGATCGACATGTTCGACCAAACAATTCGATGTGCTCGATATGATATCGATCAATGGTCGATTGAGTTGTAAAAAGAGAAAGAGCAAGCATTGTCCTATGTTAGGATTTCACCAGGAGTTTACCATTCAAACCGATCAATGGTAGATTGAGAAGAGTCACCGTCGATCGATATGATCGATCGATGAATTGGACCTGCTCGATTCGATCGACAGATATTCGTTGATCAGACAAGGCTGAATCGACGTCCATCAAACACAAGGATCGCAATCAGAGGAACAGATATCGCGTGCTCGCTGGTACGCACGGCAGCAAGTTGGAATCAAAACCAGTGTGAGCTGAATTAGCGCTACGCTATAGACATTCGAAACCAGAGACCAGCTCAAGGTCAAACTGTTTGCACTGACGAGCGGCCGGGTGTACAGGCCGCCAGGAGCGTTTGCGTTTGGTGTAGCTGCCTCTAATTAGTGAAACTGAAATATATCCAATTTTGGTGCTTGGGAATTCCAGAATAAGCTTACTTTAAATTGGGACCACGCGTTGCAATAAATAGGCCCATTTCATACTACCGTTAAAACAATAATGTCTTATTATCACTTTTTATCTTATTTTATGGACGTAGACGCTTGCGATTTACAAGATGACTTTTCGTAAATTAACTTTTATAATAAAAAAACGTCTTAAACTTTATGATAATATCATAATGACTTAGGGTTATTGAGAGGTCCCCGCGCAATCGTTTTTATGTAAGGTTAGCATCAAAAGTCGATCAGAATAAGATTTCCAAAATCACTATACACTACCCTCCTATGATACCTATGGTACTAAGGAAAACAAGTCCCATTGTGTGATTGTAAAATACATTACGTTAATGCCAGTTTCAATAGGTCAGGTCTCAGGAGACTAAGTGATTTTGGATATCTAAATTTAGTCATAGACTTTTGATGCTAACTGTACCCAGCGTACAACCAGCAGAAATGAATATGAATTCTATTAACACAAACATTTCTGTATCCAGTTGTATAATACTTCCTTAGCACGTTGACGCTTAGAATCGCCAGGCGAAACTCCGGTAAATTTTCCACAATGGGACCGTATATCACGTATATTGCCTCTCCTTTTATCCTTCCGTACTGCTTATATTTCGCTTACCGGATGACAGAGACGAGTATCAACTTGAGGAGGTAGCATGGAGCGACGAAAGCACTCTTATCGACTCGTCTCGCTCTTCCGCAACAAACAGTATTATCGGAAGACAGAGACAGGTATACGCTAGAGGTGTTTCTTCCAGTGCTGCGCTAACATATCGTAGAAGGAATTGTGTGAGATTGAACGGCGCAAGCACTATCCGTTCGTCTCGCTCCTCCATGTATAGACAGGTATTCGCTAGTGGTGTTGCGAGTGTGCGCTGTGTTGCGCTTTCTTCTTGCGTTGCGCTAACATATCGTAGAAGGGATTGTGTGAAATTGAACGACGCAAACATTCTATCCATTCATCTCGCTCTTCCGCTGTCGCTGCTGACATTCTGGAAAGAAAATAAAAATATTATTTATTGAAACTTACCGGAGTATACAGAAGCACATGAACATGTTGTGTTGCAAATTAAATTGTAAAAAAATTTCTTGGTGAATACAATAAGACGGTAAATTTATTAGTAAGTTTAGAGCACGCTCTTAGATTACACTGTGTTATGAGCTCACTCAATGAAAGTCAAAAGTCAATGAGTCTTGAAGAAAAGAATTGATGACTCTAGATTATGTGACGGTCCCTAGAAGTCGCTTAATAATACCCTCCAACATTGAGCTATACGTATAACAAAATAACTTTGGCTGTGACCGTAAGGGATCCCGCACACGACCGAGACTCGGTGACCGATTTTTTGTCGGCATCCCGCTCTGACGTGTTATCACCTGAATTTTCCGTCCTTGTCCTGGCCGATAATCGCCCACCGATTCTCGGTCGTGTGCGGGAGCCCTAATGCGCAGAAGTAAAAAAAAAACAAAAGAAACGGAGGTGAGCGCGGCGGGTAGGGGGAGGTGTGCGAATCGTTCATTGGCTCTCCGCCTGTCACCCATGCGCAGAAAATAACCGTCAGACTCATCCGCCAAACTCATCCTGTACACAGTATAACAGCCGGTATATTACCTGTAGACGGTGTGTTTCCCCTCAACCACCTTCCCCTCGGAGTCAGTCTTGCAGGCCTTGATGAGGTCAGCGCCTCCGCTCGCGTACAGCTCTAGACAATGCGGCCGCTGGCGATCGCTCGCTGGACGCACCTGAAATGAGAAAATAACACAAAAAGTCAATTCAATTTCAATTCAATTCTTTGATTCATGGCTTTTGTGTATTCACAATTCCGCCAACGTCACGTAGTGAAGAGAATACACAATGGAGATTTGCTTTATCGATGTCACGTGGTAACTGGTGAGAATTCCTAGGACAAACACAGGACATCACAATTTATACAACACAACATTAAATTATTAGTTCTACTTGGAGTAGTTAATTGAGTAACACAGGAGGGGATAAAGAGGAAAATATATATTGATAAGAGAGGTGTGATCGTAAAGATAGTTAAAGGAACATAATAATAGAAATATGATATAGGTACTCACTAAAGTTTAATATTATTATGGGTAATAAATCTTGCTAATAAATAAACGAAAGGAGAATCTATTAGAGATAAGAGATGTTTCATATTAGTAGGAAGTGGGATCTCTGGAGGGAGGGCATTATAAAGGGAAATAGACAGTTTCGGACAGTTAAAAAAGATGTGATCCAGATCGCCTTCGTCTATCCCACATTCGCAAAGAGAGTGATCCCGTACCCTTATCTTGTTTAAGTGCACCGGCGTGCTGGAGTGGCCTAGTCTGATACGACAGATGGTTGATATAACAGGCCTAGGAATTTTGCGAAATTTGAAGAACCATGGTCTAGTGGGAATTTCAGGTTGAATATCTCCGTAAAATTTTCCTTTGATTATTTTTGATGATGACCACAAGTTATTCCATTGAGATCTCAAACGTGTATGGGCCAGATTACTCAAATCCTGAGGGTGGACCTCCTTATAATTTTCCAATCCAGTGTGTATCGCAGTTTTAGCGCACCAATCTGCTGCTTCATTGCCAATGATGCCGCAATGGCTTGGAATCCAAGATAGCACAACTTGCAGTTCTTTTTTATGACATTACCATAGAAGTTGTTTAATTTTTAAGATGAGGGGGAATCTACATTTAGATCTAAACTGGTTTGAAATGATTGCCTGAATGCAGCTTAATGAGTCCGAGAATACTATTGCTTTATTTTGGTTATGGGAGAGAATGAAGGAAATGGCCTCTAAAACGGCCACTGACTCACCAGAAAATATTGAGAAAATAGGAGGGCATTTAAAGTTAAGTGCAATATTAAACTTAGGAATCCATACTGCAGCACCTACAGGATCTGTATCAGATACTTTTGATGCATCCGTAAATACCGGAAGCCAACCTTCCCATTCTTTGTTTAGCTTTTCGAGGAATAATATATTGGCACCTGGAGTGTTCTTTTGAATTCCAAAATTATGATAATTTGGTTGGAAGATTAAGGCATCATATGAAATTGAAAAAAGTGGATTGGTATTTAGTTGAAAAATAGGATTCGGGAGGGACAGGTAGTTAGAAAATGAATTTAATAAACGGAATCTAGAATCATTATTACTTTGCTCTATTAGTCCTCGCAAGGTATCAAGTTTGGAAAAAAGAGGATGGTCTGAGAAATTGAGCGCTTTATAAAAAAAACGATCGCATAGGTACTGTCTTCTCAGGTGGAGAGGGGGATCAACCACTTCAACTTGAAGAGCATTTACTGCTGTTGACCTCATTGCACCAACAATTATTCGCAGGCACTTTGATTGGATCTTGGTCCAGCTATCAATAGCGTATTTGTTACAGGGTTCTAATATAAAGGATCCATAATCAAAATGACTACGTACAATAGCGTTGTATAAAAGTTTTAATGTGAAGGGGTGAGCACCCCATCTAATGCCAGCTACCGCACGTAAGACGTTGACCCCGCGTTCGCATTTTTTGGTGATATAATTGATTTGGGGAATTCCTGTCACACAAAAAGTCTATTTTAAAAAGTGAAGTTTGTTTGAAGTTACCATAATTTAAAAAAATGCTCATAGTGCAACCAGTAAGAAAACCTGGTAGGACCACGGTTCAACCAAAATCATATCAACATTAAAAATTGACTGCATCCTGACTGCAGCACAGATTTTGCCATTACTTAGACTTTCGAACACAATATCTGACTTTGTTGATATCACGTAGTCAAAGGTAATGATAACCTTACAGTAAAAATAATGTAGCACGATTAGAATGAGAGAAGTGTGAGAGCAGGACGGAGTGATGCGTAATACATCAGAGCGACAGAGACACCTATCGCTCTGTCCTGCTGTCATTCTAATCCAGTCACATTATTTTGACTGTACTCATTATTAGACATAAATTGCGCTTACCGATATGTTTTCTAATGGAATGATCCCTCTGGGCTCCTTATCCGTCGTGTATTCGAAGTAGTACAAGCAGTTGTCGTTTAGAATAAACCACCGTCTCTTCCACGACTTGTATCTGAAATGAGACGGAGAAAAATCTTATGTAACGAAAAAATCCGCGTTGAATCCAACTTTTCCGTCAGAATTTATAACCTACTGTCATCGGCGCCAAATACCATCACCTAGCGCCTATAGATGCATAAGTTTATTAGATCAGAGAGCAATATATTAAATATAAGTAGGTATGTACATATATATGTATTTTTATCAGATTTTGCCCTGATTTCACCATACTCTGTTTGTTAATTAATTGACTAGTTAACTTCATTACTTACTGCGCTTTTAACTGTTTTATTATTAAAAACAAAAAAGTTTAGTCTGACCGCAACTGCTGTACCGCGCCTTAAGTATGGTCCCGGCGAGACGGGGGGAGCATCGCTCGTCCCCACTCCCGGCGGCAACTAGTTCTTGCTCTCTCCTTCCCACTCCCCCACCTCCCCGCCACTACATATGCAGCGGTACAGCAGTTGCGGTCAGACTATAGTAAAATATAAATATTATATTTTGACTTCAGAAGTCCCGCACGACAAAATACATATTACCAACCCTAGCCTCGCCCAAAACGTATTTAAGAAGTGCCGAAAACTATGGACAACTCTAAATAGAATTCGCACGGGCTTCGCGAGGTGCAATTACCATCTGCACCGTTGGGGAATTTCGGATTCTCCTGCCTGCGATTGCGGAGCGCCTTTTCAGACCATAAAGCACATCGTTGAAGAATGTCCAACTATAAAGTTTCCGGGAGGATTGGAAGGACTACACTTGCTCACACCTGAGGCAGAGGCATGGCTCTCCAACACTGACATAAAATTCTAACTCGCAGGAATAAAAAATCGCCATACGATTAAAAAAAATACTTTTTGTGGATTTGATTAAATTGCCGTTAGCGCATAGACACTCAATAACGTAAAAAGTTCGGGTCTGTTAGCTAACAGGTCAATTGGTTAACCGAGTAGGGTGAACATAGGACTTAAAAACCTGAAATTTGGAATTAATAATATTAAATAAATCAAATATTATTATTATTTTTATTTATACCTACTGCAGTGATTCAAAGTTTCAGGAAGTAACAACTGTTGATAATAACTTCATATACAATGTCAGATGAGTTCACTCACATCACAACAACAGGAAATAAGATAGCAAAGAATGAAAAATAGCTTATAAAAGCATATTTTTACACAATCCAACTTTTACTTTTATTTTTACATAAATGGTAAACTAGTAAAAGTACCGCTGCTTTACGGCAGACATAATTAAAGCCTCAAATTTACATCTACGTTATTTTTAAGGGATGTGTATTAACGGGCCACCAAATTTGAGTAAATTTTTACCAAATAATATTCACCAAATTTTGTCTACCAAAATGGATGAATGTACACCAAATTTGCTTCTGGCACTTCGCCGGCCCCTGCCGCGGCGCGCTAGTTGTGTTCGCAAGATAACCTAACACAACCTAACCGAACCGGTAACCCAAATTTGGTGTACGTTAAGCCTATACTATAAGCGTTTTGTCTGAAGTGTATTGGGGTATAAAAATATTTTGGGAATCATTTAATTTGTTGCCATTTTTAAGTCCTTCTGCGCATTATTTCGCACAATACATGCGGCAGTTTTTCATAGACAGCTTTTCTTGTCAAGGTTAAAAAATTGTAAAAGATATCATTTCTGTAGATCTACGGTATTTTGAGGTCCCTTTGCGCATCTTAGCCTGATTTGTTTCAGTATAATTTCTTACATACCTGCCGCCCTGTTTCCATAGCCAGCCTTCCTTGTCGGGGTTGAAGAATGTGTGCATGAGATCGTTTCCGTCGTCCTCCGGTATTTTAAACGGCTCCGTCTTTATAGACTCGTATAATGACTGGAAACAAACGAAAACGTCAACTATTAGTAATCTTGTCGCAAATATATCAACATTTTTGGGGTAATCCACTATGTTGATATAGTTAGTAATATACTTAGTTATTTTTCTTGTCGCAAATATCACATTTTTGGGGTAATCCACTATGTTGATATAGTATTACTAACTATATCAACATAGTGGATTACCTCAAAAATGTTGTGATATTTGCGACAGGAAAAATATTTCATTACCATACAGTGGTAATGGAATATTTGTCTACAGTTATTCAAGAAATTCTATACAAAATTATCAATAATAATCAGTCCAATTTGTATGGAAAGTATTTGGGTCTAACTTATTCTTAGATTTTAAACTTTATATACAAACGTTTTCTGTCCAACCCGAAAGTAGCTTCCGAAAACCGACTTTAAACATCCTCAAATAATAGTGCGGTATAAGCCGTTATTTTCTGAGACATTTTCCTCAAAAATCTGTACAAATAGGCAACTCAAATACAAATTATTGCTCGACAAACGGTAGCTGATATGATAACTGATAACAGTTCTGAAAAGTGGGCGTTCATCTGTTTACATTGGGAATATCACTAATGATGACATTTGACATCAAATAAACATGTTGGTGTAAAATAGGCACGTATTACTGTAACGATCACGATTCACGACTAAGCAAGTTTTCCTTATTGGTACGTTTTGGAGGCGTTGCGTTTACACAAAGATGACTTACATACAGAATGATAAAAGAATGTCACTCCAACACTGAACGTTTGGTATAAGAAACTTTGGAAAAAGTTGTTTAGTTTAATGGCGTGTGAATTGTGATTCAGTTTTCGGAAGACATCTTATAACCCAGATAAAATTTCATCACCGTCGAGCACAATACATTTTTGCCAGTTATGCCAAGTTTTAAAAGTACATACAGTTTATTGCTATACTGCAGACTTTTAAAATGTTTGTATGCTTGCCAATAACTACTTTTAAGGCATATCTTTTAATGGCCTATCACTTATACCTATAGGATCTACTAACTCACCAAGAGCAACTTCTGAGGCAAGTAGCCGCCATAGTTAATCCCGCGGTTCATGGCAACGAACTGATCAGGCGTGGGCTTATTCTTCACGCTAGGGTTGTGCAGTGACGTATTTTACATGATTATGTCAAAACTATATCAAGATCTTAGCAGTGAAAGACTGTGGTCTCTGCCTACCCCGATGGAAAAGAGGATGTTATGTATGTACGCATGTATGTCCAAATCTTTCAATGGGTGTATCACTTGTAAGATGTACTCACCAAGAGCAATTCCTGAGGTAAGTCGCCACCGTTGTTAATTCCGCGGTTCATAGCGACGAACTGATCAGGCGTAGGTTTATCCTTCACGCTAGGGTTGTGCAGTGACGTATTCAACATGATTATGGCGAAGCTGAGCACGTAACACGTGTCTGCATTGGTGAAAATATCAGGGTTGAGCTGGCAGTAACGTTGCGCGAAGCATTCCATCATCCGGTCGATTTTTTGTGCCTCGCCGGGAAGTCGGAAGCTCCATAGGAATTGTCTGTAAACGAGGAGAGATATTCTGTTAGTTCATCAGAACGTGCTATTCAAATAAACCTGAAAATACGTTCATAAATCCATTTCGAACCTAACAAGGACAAGTCGGCCCATATGTATAGAGTCGCCAGCTGATAATCAAGTAATAAAAATAGACAAAGGAGAAGAGAGATTTGAACGATTCGACTTAAGACGCGATAGCTCAGTAGCTCAGCTAGCTCAGTAGCGTAGCTCAGTAGAAATAGCATTGGCACGGTATGCCGAGAGACGCTGGTTTATGACATTCACGACTAGACAGGGAGTTTCCTCTAGAGTTCCACGGCAAAAAACCATGATATAGTTTGGAAAGGTCACTACGCTTGATAGGGTTACGGATGGTACCGTGAACCACGGTGGTTGGGACCGCATTAAGTAAGACACGAAGGACGCCGCTGCCATCCGTTCTGAAGGTAGCCACAATTGGGTTTCCCAATATGCGTCAAAGCGTGGTTGATTTGAAAAAGGTGGCGTAACGGAGAAGCATTCAGTAGGAAAATTAAATATAAATGAATGTGTTGAATGAGTCATACGCTAGCTTGGACGATGCTCTCGACTCGACACTTCAATAATGGATAAATGCAGTGAGAAATAAAACACCACAGGAAATTGGCAAAAAGAATAAAGCTGTCAAGAGGGTCACTCGCATCATATTCAGAGAACAATTTCATGTATGATTGGTATTGTTCACGAGGCGCTCATTACTCAAATTGTTCTGAGTCATAATGTCAATTGAAGTGTGACTGTGTCGCGGATTCTGATACAAGCAAACGAAACATTGATTTCCTTCATGGAGAGTGGTTACGTCATAATACAAACGTTTCTGAGTGGTCCTAAACACAGGATAAAATTCATAGAATATTATACTTAGGTATTCTGTTCCCAAAGAAAAATAGTATAGAACAAAATTGATGAAGCCCGAAAACAGAATAGATTTTCTTATCGAGTCAATAACAAAATGTGTTAAAGCTTAAGAGTCACTGTCCATGTACGCCGCACGTCAGACGCACGCTTTCGATATTTAACTTTTGCGTGCGTCTTACTAGCATACTGCATACTCGTATAAATAAACAAAACTGTCTCTATGGAATTGCTCGCATTTGCGAGTCGGCATCCGTTCGGCATACAGTCGGCATGTCTTCGTCATGTTTCTATGCAAATTGCAAACAAGACGCACGCAAGTGTAAAAAGTCGAAAGCGTGCGTCATGGACTGTAAGCCCAAAACGCAGCCACATTGACAACTTTTTGGTTGCCTTTAAAAATTACCCTCTAAGTGCAGGAATCTGGAGAAGTAGGGCACGACAGTGTGTCATGGTTCGCAAAACGCCGTACTCACACTTGCCGTTATCAGGGAAGCCCCACCTCTTTCTAATTTCCCCGCACCTGCCAATAGATCATAAACAGGCCGCGTTGTCAAATAAAGCCACCTAGAGATACTACCTAGCAAACAACATATTTTTCATAAAATTAATTCTAGTAAAATTACTAAGGCTGCGTCACAATTGTGATACCTATTAGCAAACAAATAGGTACAAAGTCTTTCATTTATTTTTAAATAATTTAAAAAAAAATTACTTAAAAAGACGCTGGCTACGTCATAATCGTAATACCTAGTGTCCTTGCACCTAGCGAGTGACATTGTTGTGTGGGATATTGAATGTAATAGATATACAAAAATTACACATTTTTCTTAAGATAATTCAAATATAATTAATTACATACTAAGAAAGACGCTGACTACGTCACAATTCTCGAATAATTTTCTGAGTTGAAGTATAATATCAAATAACTGTTTGTTAACTTCAAATTAGGAAAATATTTGGCAAGCTCTTAAACGTTAAAGAGATGTAAATAAAGATAATGAGTATCTTCATATTCTGAGAAACGCTATCTTTTGTTTGCTCATAAACGCTTAGCTTTACTAAACTCTCTGCTCCGCTAACAAAAAAGATAATTTGTTTTCTAAAAAAAAATTTTTCAATGCGCAGACCTGAATGTGGTAAAAGCACGGAAGTGTGTTTGTTTATTTTTTCTTCCTGCGTACTTTTTTCGGAGAGTAAAGTGTTTTAATGATTTATTGACTTTTCATACAAATTACAGTTCTTTACAACATTTCCTTATACAAATTTAAATCCTTCAAAAAAGAAATTTTCAAAAATGCTGTAAGTAGTTAAACATCATTCACAGGTATCGTCACAAGTCTGACTGACCTGTATGTGCGTTTTCAAGGCCCAAATTTGTTATTTTAAAGGTTGCTTGGCGCAAATAGTAGGGTTTAAAAAAGACTCGCAGTTCTTTTTTTTTTTAACATTACTCGTAATTAACAATGAGTTACATTCTTCGCCGCCCTTACTGCGTTTTCCCCACAAATTCAGCCGATGGACCTAATAGGCTAAGATCCCACGACAAGATTATGTACCTATCTGTTATTTGAACGAAATGTGGTTTATATGGAAGGTTATATACATGGGGTCATACAACGCCCTAGGGTTGCCTATAAATTTCTTGCCGCAAGTACCTCAAAAACACATATCATCATTTTAGTTGTATCGGAACAACCCTGTCATTAATTTTGGCAGAGTAATGGATATTGCCGTAAGTACCTTTAATAGAGATTCTCGGTCATGCAAAGTTTCATCAAAATGTGCTACTAGGAACATAAAACTGAACAAAATACCAGCAACAAATTTCATCGTTGCATACAAATTCCTCTATTGCCTACAAAAGGCTTGTATTGGTTTTAGATCCAATATCTTTGGGAAAATTGTTTAGATTTGTTTTCTGTCTGAGTAACATACTAAAAAGCTAGGGTCCAAAAATAACCCGGTACATATGAAACCATGCGTCCAACCAATAATAATAATAGGTAAGTCTAAAAACTTAAAAAATATCTGATGTTTCATACGTTTTCCGTACCTATCTCCACCAAAATAATATATCATCATTAAACCACATACATTTATATATTTTATAATTTACTACCTTAGTGAAAATATTTTCATATTTTTTTTTGTTGTGGTTCCAATATCTACAGTACTTTTCAGGGAACTCTTTCATCAATAATATGGCAGTTTAACAAACAATTTGCACAAAGTATCTTTCGCACTCACTATTTCTCAGTCTTCAGCAAAATAGAAAGAGCAATAGATTTAACGAAGCTTTAAGTTTAAGCATCTGGCGGCTAGTAAATATAAATAAGCTAGCTTATTAATGTATGAAGAACCCTTTATTGCACACTGACACTAAGAAACACATGTTCGATCAACGAATCACCATGCGCTACCCTGAATCAACCCAAAATATACTATAATTTCTATGTGAAAATACTTGGGGGAGGGCTTTGGCCCGTTTATTGGGTGTTAAAGAAAGGAGAACGAAGAAAGTTTATGAGGCAAGTATGGGGGGGACATTTTACGTAATGTCATCTCATCTCAAACTAGACAAATCCTTTAATATGCGTATCAGAGACAGATATACTAGTACATACATACATATAGATAAATAACACTTAAACACAGAACAACTATGTTCATTACACAAATGTTTGTTCGCCCTGGCCGGGCTGATCGAACCCGCGATCTTACGGCGCAGAAGGCAAAGGCACTATGAACCACGCCAATTTGGCCTGTCAAAAAGTTAATAAACTTTCAGCAAGATAAGGAATCAATAGTAACTCACCTAAGCGCTTGAACTAGTATAAGGTCTGTGAAGTCGTGTAGCTCCACGAATGCTCTGAGCACGGCTTCGTTGAAGTCCGACCGCTCGCCAAGGTAGTCCCCTATCGCCGTTTTACTTAGGCCTTCGCCCTTGTGTAGGAACTGCGCCACGTCTTCTGGCGTTCGTTGTAGGAGACCATTTTCATACAGGTACTCGATTCCTGGAATAGAGGGTGATAAAGTTTAGGTTATGGTTTTCATAGCACCTAACATCGAATGTAATATAGACAACTATTAGAGGCTCAGCAGACAAGAGCATACTGTCCGCCAGTCCTTTGATGTTGCCAGTTGAATATTCTTCGTATACTTTGTTTGGCAGTTTGTTCGATTAGATAGACTGATCGTTCAGTTTGATGTTAATCACTTTAAAACTTTTATTTTTGATAAATTTTATTCAGATATCTTTTGCAACACCGGCAACACTGTATGACTTTTTGTTGCCGACAGCTGAGCCCCAAAACTGCTTTTACAAAAATTACAACCATTTAAATTTTTAGTTTTTTTCCTGTAGGTCGAAAATGCGCGCCGCGAATTGGCGAGTCTTCATAGACTAAACCGGACTAAATCGGTTAAGCCTTTTCGCGGCCATACATAAATAGTGACAGTTGCGCGCGACTCGAAGTCGCGGTGCGCATCTTAGCCCGGCTGATATAGCATGAGATTTCTGTTTCTAAAGGTTAACCTTCCTCAAACTCCACGGGCAGTATAGGGTTCCGTAGTTTTTTACAATTTTTATCGCAAAGCAGTTTTGATTAAGTATTTCATAACGTTCTTAACATAAACTTTTCACCTTCTAATGCTCCGGGAGGTCCTAGCGCCTGATTGCTATTGCTACTTTTATTTTTTCCAGTTTTTTGGCTATAACTCACTAACCTGTAAAGCCTACTTGGCTGTAATAGATTTCCTTTTAATTTCATTATAAGTACAGTTGTAATGAGTTTCAGTGGATCTCATGATCAGCATATTTAAAATGCAATGACATTTTAGCATATTGCTCAAGAAATTGAAAACGAAAGCGATATCACTCGCACTTAGATCACAAGTCGGTGCTGGCCGCAGCTATTGAATATTCAAAGAAATGCTTTCGCTTGCTGCTAAAAAAGAAAATCCAATAGCGCAAATAATTTCTCAAAGGTTGCTAAATTCGCAGAGCATTTAAAATTATTAAATTCGTTCCAGATTTATTCATAACTAGCTGGTACCCGGCTTCGTCTGCGCAGGTTTATACATTGTAGCCTATGTGTTATTCTGATGTAAAAGCTACATTATTGTAAAGTTTCATTAAAATCCATCCAGTAGTTTTACGTGAAAGAGTAACAAACATACATCTATACATACATGTTTACAAACTTTCCCGTTTATAATATTAGTAGGACAAACAACTTCACCTGTTACCATGAATGGATCAAATCTTGTACACAACTGAATTTCAAACTACTCCCAATCGAGTAAGCTGTAATTTTGCACATCGATGCAGACTTGATTGATGGATGAAATTGTAATATTACCTTAACTGGTCTGATCTTGGAGAAGGTAGATGATCATGATTTTATTTTAACACTTCCAGTGTTCGGACGCAGGTTCGAATCCTGCCTGTGGTTGTGAAATTTTGCGATTTTCTACTTTGCAGGTAGATGATAGTCTCAGGACCTTTCAAAACACAACGTAGGTAGCTGTGTTTGGGCTTTGAGAAAAATTTTGGTGTAGTTACTTTAATGAAAACAAGTTTAAAAACAAGTCTGTTATAATTTCGAGAATTCTTGAAATTACTAAGTCGTCGACTTATTTAGAGAAAGTTTTAAAGACCAAAAGTACAAAGAAAGTTTTAAGGAGCAGGTATTGCGTAACAACAGACCCTTTAATTAAGAGGAGACTTTGAGAGACCTAGCGATACTATATATTTTTTTTTCTCTTAAGACTGTCCTACCACAGTAATATTTTGTTTAGTATCTTAGCAGTGATGATTTTGTCCCTTAAATGAGATATGCTTTTCCTGGTTAAAAAAATTAACCATTTAACAGTTTTTAAATGCATGAAGAAAACCGAAGAAAAAGTTTAAAGTAATACTTCACACATAAAAATATGTTACCAAAGTGTACATAAAGATCTCTCACAAATATAAGGGTATTTTTTGTATGGCAGGGCCGCAAAGTAAAAACTTTCTCTTTAAAACTGACTTTAATTAAACTTTAAATAAAGGTTTATACGACAAGCAGAACAGTAAAATTTTAATAACTATCCAAAACATTTATTTTGATGGCTTGCATTACGTAACTATGTGTGAAAACCACTCCATTACCTCCTACAAAATATTTACGTATGTTTATTGATCAAATATTTGTTTTATTAATGTAATATTCCGAATTAAGTAATATTAAGAAAAGTTTTAAGATAAGCAATCATTTAAAACCGTATGTACATAGTAGCAGTTTTACAATAAACATTTCTACTTCAGAACAGCTTATTCACTATTTTCGAGGAGTTCTGGCTCAGAATAGTATCAGTAGTTACTTCCCGAGGGTGTTGTAAAAGGTCAATAAGGGAACCTTAACCAACCAGGACGGGCTTTACGTCCTTCTGCAAATGAAATTAATGTGAAGATCTTTAAGCATGCATGATCAATCAACGTAACGGAACTTTTCAGTAAAAAAAAATTCAGGAAGTGAAAGAAAATCAGACTCCATACAAATTGCTAACTTGATTGGACATTTTTTATGGAGAAGCCGATTTTTTTCCTGAAAGTTTGATTTACTGTTCAGTTATGTTGACTGATCAAACTGATCATACAACTACAGTTTCCGGAAACCTGTCCCTTACACCCTGTATAGTTAGTATACAGGGTGTACAAATATTTATCGTATAGAATGGAATAAAATTATTAATGACCTTTACTAACATTTTGCCTTGACGTCATCAAGTCTCTCAATACAGCAGCCCATCAAAATAAAACGACAAAATTCGAATGAACTCGTAATAGCATTCGGAATAGCCTGAGTAAAAGCGTAGGAGTTGTAATAACTACGTCAATTTTGTAAGGGTGGGAGTACTAGGGAGGTACAGACGTCATTTCGCCAGCTTTTGCGTAAGGCATAATACCTAAACCACGTCAATCATCACACCACAGCTTGGATAATGAAACAAAGACTAGTATTCCACAATAAAATTGAAAACCGGCCAAGTGCAAGTCGGACTCGCGCACCGAGGGTTCCGTACTACTAAGGTGAAAATACCGTCTTAGTAAGAAACGCACAGTCGCATAAGGTGTACTGAATGCGTGCGAGTCCGACACGCACTTTACCAATTTTTATTATTAGCTGTTATTCTGTAGCTTATGCACTATAAGTATACCAATTTTCACGCAAAAAATCGAGCTAAAATCGCTTTATATCACGTTTGTAGTAGGTAAACCCTCCTTTTTTTTATTTGTTGTTATGGCGACTACAGAAATACATAATATATGTGAAAATTTCAACTATCTATTACGGTTCATGAGACACAGCCTGCTGACAGAAAGACAGACAGACGCGACGGAAGGAGGTATATTAATTGGGTCCCGTTTATTTTATTTTATTTATTGGGAATAGTTAACAATTGTGTACATAGCTTAAAATTAACAGTTCATACTTGAAAACGGATTAAAATTTATACACAATCCACAGCACTATTCACAGATTTTTTTCATAATGTTGGTAGTAGCGATACATGCCCTACCCAACCTAGTAGAAAAATCATACGTTTTGTGCATGTGGCTTCGTTTAAATTAAATTATAAGTTAGGTGGCGCAAACTACCCTTAATTTACATAGAGAAGTCTTAGTTCTAAAAAAGAAAAAAATATAAAATCTATTGTTGTTTTAGTTCTTTTATAAGCAAACTCCTAAATCGGTGATAAGAATGCGCATAAATGTCCAAATGAGCGAAATTATCATTGTAAGTTGCAATTAAGCGCCTTAGAGCGTACTCCAGCATTAGTATTGCAAAAAATTGTGCTAAACATCTTGTGCGGGTGTGTTTTACATTGTGGTCGAAAGGGGACCCGATAAGCTAGTTGTGCAGCAAGATTAGGACAGTCTACCATATTATTGCAAATTTTGTAGAAAAACATAGTATCTAACTGGTTTCGTCTTGATTGAAGTGAAGTAATAGAATATTTAGTTTTCAGACAATTATATGACAGCTTTTTACGGTAACATCTACGAGTATAATACGTGGAGCGAAAGAACTTTCTTTGAACGAGATCGATTTTGTCAACATATTATACGTTTGGCACCCCTTGGGTACGGAACCTTAAAAATTGTAAGTTGAACGAATTGTATTTGGTCCAATGCAACGTGATTGATTGTTTTGTTTACAAAGGCACACTGAAAGAAACAATGAATGAGAGCTTTTGGATTTATTTGCCTGTAGAAAGACCAATTAAAAATCAAATTAAAGATGTACTAAAATAAGTACATTTATGTTTAAAAATGAGGACGTAAATCAGAAACAATAGCTTTTTACCCGACTGCCCCAACAGGAGGGTTATGTTTTCTTTTTACTTATTTATAAGGTGTAACAGCAGCCAGGACAATATAAATCTGCGCATGAAACCGAACAACTTGAGTCTAAGAACATTGGTCGAATAATGCAAAATTTTGGCAACCTTCACAAAAAGCGCTCTATCTATCAGCTGATCCATTTTCTATAAGAGGTTTTTTTTTTCAAAATTCATAGAAGAAAATTATTTGAGCAGATTAAATACTTCAGGGTACTCTGTAGCCCGACCATAGACTCAACAGCTTTCGATTGCACGAATGAGCAAACAAGTAAGTTGGTCACTTGATGGTAAGGGTTCACCACCGCCCATTACGCCCACTGTCTTACTAGTGGCATAATTTGACACTAATAAGACAGCAAAGCGCGTGGCACACCGTGGAACTAAAATGGTATGTCTCATGTGCCAGTAATTTCACTGGCTTTATTATCCTTCAAACCAAAACAAAGCGGTGCAAATATGCTGCCTAGCGGCAGAAAAAGGCAAGTGGGTTGTACTTCCCCAGGAGGACTTTTCACAAAAACCCTACCACCTTCAAAAGACAGACAGTGGTGACAGGCGTCGGCGGGGGAAGGAGGTAGTGAGATGTCAGCGAAGGCGGCCGGAAGGAGGACTCAAGTGCAACTACGTCACTTCTACTTCTTCTACATTACTTCACCAAACGTCAGCCACGACGCAGAAGGCTCGCGCAAGAAATTCTCGGAATAAAGTAGATGAGGTTTTGTAAAATAAATGTAAAATACAAAAGCAATGCGAAAGAGGATTTTATATCAGTGATGTCAGAGGCTTTGCTTACGTCACTAGCCTCTTTTAAATGAATGTTGCCTATAAAACAAATACTTCTTTTAATACCTACGAACATAACGTAGCAAGCGGCGAGCGCAAATTGAAAAAACAGTGGAGTTCAGTGCCGCGGTTGCGTCACAGAATATTGCGTGGGCTTTTAAAGAAATGGCTATATCAATATGAAGCAGTAAAAGGCAATACGTACAGCTTTGATTATTGTAAGAACAAATTACAGCGTTTTCACACATTTTAGCCGAGTGAGGTATTAAAAATGTATGAAAGAAAGAGCTGATATAAATAAATATTCTAAATATTATTCTTTATATTATGTTCGTATAAATGAGTTTGTATTTGTATTTATTTTTGTTAATGGGTTGATGTGTAATTTTAATATTGGTCCCGTAGTAGTACGCAGTAGCTCTCTATTACAGAAGAGCTCTGAGCTTATTGCTGACGTCATACGCCCACGCAGATCTACGTCTAAAGGTCTGAAAGTTCTAGCGTAGGATGGACTATTTTACATTATTGCTAGAAAACTTAATTTATTCCTAAAATTCCAAATAAGTATTTTTAAATATTATGTAAACACTATTAGAATAATAAAATACTTAGACATTTCGACTTCTCGGGAAAGCAATTAAGTACTCTACCTACTCAAATACTACAAAATTAAAGTTGGGTTTCAACGATAAACGTTCATTTTCTACGAATAGAGTGGAAAAAAATATCACCTTGTACTGGTCATTATAATATAGGGTCCTACAGAAATACTGAACATGATTATAGTATGTTACTTAGACCATGAAACTAAACAACTTTTCCTATAGGTCGAAATATGCAAAAAAAAATTACCTCCCAAACAAAATGCTTCATCAGCTGAAGCAGTCTCTATGGGAGGTTAAAATTCCTTGGGAAAGTTATTTAGTTTCAAGGTCTAAGTAACATCCTAAAATTGTGTTTATTTTTTTATTTGGACTCTATATCATCAACGTACAGGGTACTCACGATAGAGTAACAAGATATCTGCAACGTTGTTATTCTTGATAATGTTCTAAAAACCGTCATTAATCCTTCCTCCATAAGGGATGGGACGCAGAGATAAGGAAAAAAGCCATTCGCTACAGTGCTTCGAGTGCTAATACTTTACAATGTGTCAGCACTCGACCCTTGCAAATTGCAAATAACGCCTAGATTGACGCTGTATAAAAAGATATGGTCTCCTGATGATAAGCTCAAAACTCTCATAAGTTATTGCTAGAACAGCTAACAGTGTGACAAGCCTAAGCTAGCAGTAACGTTATTTACCTTGCGGGCGCAACTTGATTAATGATCCAGGATCCGCTAGGCTCTAATTATGTTTGATGCTACAATTTTGTAAACAGGAAAATTACAAAATACATCTACCGTACTTAAATCCCAATTGTAGAATAATTAATAAGGAATTGCTCCTATGGAGGTTCTGAAATCTTCAAAGAGAATAACGTTATTTATTATTTTTACTCTGAGCCTATTCCCAACTTTCCACTTTTCCCGGTCTTGGGCCAACGCTATCAATAAAAAAAAACATATTATAGTCAAAAGCGTGTCAAAAGCGATGGTTATGTTATGATAGTGACGCCGACCGGTGCTCTGATATTCCAGCGAAATACAAGAAAAACATTGTATAAAGCTGACTTTTAAAGTAGGCCGTGTGCTGCAGGTTTTCTTATCGTTTCTTTAGAAACAGTAGTAGACTAGCTCTATTTGCATTGTATTCTGCATCTTATGAATGACATTCAATAGGTATTCTGTAAAGAATCTACTAGAACAAAATAATCTGAATCTGAACTACGACTCGGATAAGACCAGTGTAAAAAATACTCTTAATATTAGTAAAAAAAACTTGGAAATGAAAAATGTATGAATGTATAGAATTGTAAACTACCTCGTCAAAACAACACGACATGTCACTCGGCTATAAATCATGCTCTCAATCGAATACGGCCATTTTATTGTTGACGGCTTGACACATTGGACTTAGTACCTTATTTCAGTAGCCGCAGAAGCTAAAGTGTTAAGCTCGACCTGTTCTTGACTGTATATACAGTTCACTGTGTTGACCCCTTGTCTCGGTCATACTACGGCGCTCAATAAGTAGTGAGAATTATCCAGAAAATAAACTACTAATAATAATTTATTAATGATTTTTTTCTACGTAGCTTCAACATCTCCTTGGACCCTGAATGCCGCAGTTTTACGAAGCTCCGATCCCTTTGAATAATAAAGTTTTCAAGCTCTTCGTATGGGTTCCATGACTTCGATTTTGCTTCCGTATCTGTTTCTTCTTCGGTGTTGGGGAACAGACAGAAGTTACTATGAGTAGAGGATTGTCAGTTAAATATAGTCAGTTGGGAGAATGGTAAACTTGTTCAAACTCGGCCTGGTAAAAGGAATGTATAGACTTAAATTTTTCGAAATTCTCAAGCTGCTTTCTGGATTGGCTGACTGGCTGTTGAACTTTACCTCATTATTTATTAGTTTCTCGATTTTATGGCCTAAGTTTTTGGACCATCCTTGTACTGAAATAAACTATCAATACTCATAAAATAAACATCAAAAGACTTTACAACTATAATGTTGTTCATTCTCACTACTTATTGAACACCCCCGTATTAGACGTGTATCGAACAAGAATAGGTGTACCAAAGTTCACGAAAGAGCGTCACGTTTTGTAAACAAAATAATAACCTCAAATTCATGAAAAGTGTTAAAATGTGGATATATTATCTGACTAGCTGTATATGAAAGGATAGTCTAAGCGTTTTTTCTGTGTGTGTATTGTGGTTATAGAACGTGTATCTCGTGTAATTTAAGAGAAATATTTTCATAAAGAACTGAAAATTGTTTACAAAACGCCACACTCTTTCGAGGACTTTATTATACAGGATGTAACAAAAAGGGCATAACAACACTGAAGCATAACTCCCATAGAAACTGAACCAGCTGATAGTGCAATTTGTATAGGTAAATTTTCTTTTTTATATTTCGACCTACGTTCCTCAGGGAAAGTTATTCGGTTTCATGGGCGGATCACATCCTTCAAGGTTGATATACGCTTTCTGTTACACTTTGTACAACTGAGATATGGATACTAGGCTACTGAAACCTATTACTTATTTATATGACGTAATTTTATTTCCTGTTCTTAAAACGTTCAAAGTCACGTACGGTGTTAGGAAAATTGAATAATGCACATGCATATGAAAAGGATAGAGCGGGAATTATGCAATTCGAGCTGGACAGCAAGAGGACGGCCATGTCTATGACAATTTTGCACTTAGTTATTAATGGTGAAGAAATAACTGGTAATAATAATGCGACACTAATGGTCGGGCGGCATGAAGAAAGGAATTAATAAATAAATTGTCGCACATAATAACACATAATATTATTCAATTTGATACGCAATTTAGAGTGCCAATATAGACAAAATAACAGCCACTTATGCAACTCTTATTTACCGTTCGTTATACCTATCGGCAAGAGAAATACCAAATCTCTGAAAATTTAAATGTCTACCTATTACGTTGATGAGAGCCCGCTGACAGACAGACAGACATCGGAGGCATATTAGTCCCGTTATTCACCTTTTGGGTACGGAACCATAAAAATTTAAATAGCAATAGCTCATGTAAGTACGGGCTAGATTACAAACAGAAAAAACACCGGTCAAGTGCGAGTCGGACTCGCGCGCCGAGGGTTCCGATATACCTATAGTATTTTTGGAAGCAATAAAGTCCATTTTAAGGACCGCAAAACTAAATTTGTTTGTAAAGGTTTTTTGCAGATTTCTGAAAAACTGTGCAACTTAGAAAGATCGTTTTATTTTTGCTGTAAAGTTTACATAAACCTCTGTCAACTGTAATTAATTCAGATTTTTCCTTACTCAAACTTCGGAGATAAGGGGGGGGGGGAGGAATTGTATTTTTTTTTGACATTTTTCATCATAACTTCAAAACTAACAAACTTAAAAAAATACAAAAATATAATTTAAAATGTACAAGTAAAGCCCTTTCATATGATACCCCACTCGACCTAGTAGCGACAATTTGATATTTGGCCCCCCCTATTTTGGCCCCCTTTACATTAATAATCATACTTTTTTCAAAATTTTTTATTCTAAAACTATTCCAAATTTCAGGTCGATGGCATAAGTGGTTGCTGAGATATAGAGGTGTGACAGACAGACGGACAGACAGACAGACAGAGCGGCACCATAAGGGTTCCTTTTTTTACCATTTTGGTATCGGAACCCTAAAAAGAACTAACACATATATCGATAACGCAGGCAAGATCGGTTAGGCTGGGTTTGCCTTGGCTAACGAACCTAAAATGCACCAGAGACCTAAACCCATTTACATTCTGCCGACGCCGTTTACTCCAGTAAAATTACGAGAGATTGTATGGCGAAACGGAAATAATTGATAATAGCCGTGATTCTTTTTCAGATCGATAGATTATATTTCTGTGTAAAGCTTTTTAATGGAATCCACCTAAATTTACTTCATTTATTTATTTATTTTGCCGTCCAAACATTAAAAAAACCGGTCAAGTGCGAGTCGGACTCGCGCGCCGAGGGTTCCGATATACCTATAGTATTTTTGGAAGCAATAAAGTCCATTTTCAGGACCGTAAAACTAAATTTGTTTGTAAAGGTTTTTTGCAGATTTCTGAAAAACTGTGCAACTTAGAAAGATCGTTTTATTTTTGCTGTAAAGTTTACATAAACCTCTGTCAACTGTAATTAATTCAGATTTTCCCTTACTCAAACTTCGGAGATAAGGGGGGGGGAATGGTATTTTTTTTGACATTTTTCATCATAACTTGAAAACTAAGAAACTTAAAAAAATACAAAAATATATTTTAAAATGTACAAGTAAAGCCCTTTCATATGATACCCCACTTGACCTAGTAGCGACAATTTGAAATTTGGCCCCCCCTATTTTGGCCCCCTTTACATTAATAATCATACTTTTTTCAAAAAATTTTCATGTGCAATTAAGTTGGGCAACTATATTCTAAAACTATTCCAAATTTCAGCTCGATAGCGTAAGTGGTTGCTGAGATATAGAGGTGTGACAGACAGACGGACAGACAGACAGACAGAGCGGCACCATAAGGGTTCCTTTTTTTTACCATTTTGGTATCGGAACCCTAAAAAATATGGAATTTCGGAAAAAAATGTTAATAGATTATTTTTTTTATTTACGGCTTGCTATATATTCAGAATTTCATATTATACAGGAATCCACCTAAAAATATTAGCTTTTTGGTATTGTTTAACTTTTATAGCACGAAATTTAAATAAAGCTTATCTTCGCAACCAAAAATAGTAATAGATCCGTTTTGCTTTCTAATAATTTAAATAGTGCTATTTAATCACATTTTTGGCAAATCCAACATAAATGTTTACAAAATCATTGTAAACCATCGATTACAAAAAACTTTTTTAAATTTAGTATGGCATGTTTGTGAATATATATAAGAATCACTTACAGTTAAAAAGGTGAAGTTTAGCTCAGTTTATTTCTGTTATTTTACCTCGACTTTATTGGAAGGATATGTAAAAATAAGTGGATATTTTATATTTTGAAATAAATTGATATTTTTAAATATATTTATGGTGGATTTTGATGCCTATATGTAAAGTATACGTTTATCTATGATATAAAGTATATAATTGTCTATTACTATTTTTGCCTTAGCTGTTATTCGAAAAAAATATTCCGCTTTAAATTTTAGGTGGATTCGTAAATATTGCGTCTTAACATCATATTTAAATACGATATACACAAAAAAGTACCTATTAACATTTAATGTTTTGCAAAACCGTATTTTTACTGGAGTAGTTTTACAATTTGCCGACCGTATACAATCTACCGGCCGTTTGCTTCGACGTAGCTGCAAAATGTGTTGGTAAGCGTTGGAATGAACGAAAAAATGGATCATATATGTACTTGTTTCTAATACGACAGACCCAGGGGTCTGGTATCAGGAGTTTTAATAATAAACATAGAAAATTTTAATTCTATCTAAAGTCACGATCACACCTAGCTGAATTCAAAGACTAATTCGGCATACATTGCTGGGAGGATTGGTTATGTTAATTGCAATATCCTTACTTCAACGAGCAATGTATGCCGAATTAGTCTTTGAATTCAGCTAGTGATCATGGCTTAATATACATGTGATCATGGCTTAATATTTAACGTACATATTAGATTGACCGTGGCTTAATATGTAAAATTTTAACATACATGTTAGATTGAATTAAAACTGATACATACTTGTGAATTTTATGTGTTTACGTTTAACTTTAAGAGCAGAAATCAAATGCTTAGACTATAGACCATGACTAGACATAGCCAAAAGATTGAAGTGCTAGACGGTACATGAGCGGTGGTCTTGCCCTAAATTTCCAGGCGGAGACATCATTAGGAAATTGTACGTCCGGAGTCGGAGCCGGGAGTCGCTGGGACGAACTTTTGTCTCCTTGAGAGCGTGCTTGAGAGTGAGCCCAAGTACGAATTCAAGAAATTCAAAGACTTTACGCTCAGACGTTTGCAGTGTTGCATCTTAACTCAGTTCTGTTTTCAACAATACCGTAAACAAGACGAAAGGATGTTATGCGCTGATACTCGTATTTGACGAAACTTCTAAGCTTAATTAGCTTTGAAGATTTTCACGGTCGGATTCAATTCGCATCTAATCAACCTTGGAGAATGTTATGCAAATACCTGTTTTGCTCATGAGTGTCGTAAGAGGCGACTAAGGGTTAACTGGAGGATGGGCAGCAGCATCCTCCTTTGTATTTTACATCGTATTTACTGCGGTCACCTACAACCGCGGTCCATGGTGCCAGCCGTAACGCTATAACAAGCGAGGTGACTATGGTACTTCCCCTCCACATTTTTCCAGCAAAAGCTAGAATTCTGGAGGGAGCTCCCTGTCCTGTAGTGGACGTTTTCATGGGATGTTATGATGACCTGTTTTGCTATTCAAAGGCACTTGGTGAACATCAAAGTCCACTGAATGGAATCATTAATTTTAATTTTGTTAAACAGCAAATCACGATGTCCGTGAAATCCACGCTAATGCTTTCAGTGTATGAAACTGCTACACTTGAGTTAGCCCTATCTTTTACCCATCAGGGCGTAAATAATCTACACCATTACTTCCATCCAGCTAACCTACATCAGGCTACGTTCGATCTAGCTTAATTGCAGGACGTTGATTGCAGATACACAACAGATAGTCCAAGTAATGGGATACCCAAGATTTATACAGAAACGCAACCACTCTGGGAGCCAAGCAAAGTTACAATTATTTCAGCTCTACCTAGAGTGCATCACAACGCGATATTTAAGTTTTTTTGGGTATTCTAAAGAGAAATATCTTTATATTTACCCAATATCTTGCCGTGATTTTCAGGTATGTATTAAAGTGAGGGCATCACCAAGACCAAAACATGATTAGTGAAAATCGACTCGACAAAATAAAAATCCAAAGTTGCCTCTTCAATTTTCATTTATTCCTCTTTTTGTGGAATCGGAGGTATTTTAAGTAGTGAAATTAAGTATACAGAATGGTATTTGTAGTTGCTAGGGTTTGCCCAACCTAAAATTTTATTTTATTACTTAGTTTTTACAAAAAGTCGATATTTTATATCAGGCGCTTACGACATTTAGTTTTGGTAACACGCACAGTATATCTGTCGCAATCGAATGCGTTGCGGATTGCGCACTTTATCCCTTTCTTTCAAGCGAAAAGACTGCGCGCACTGTCAAATATCTATCTTTTCCCATAGCCTCTATAGCCTGGGATATTTATGGCATAAAATACACCATCAATTTACACTAGTGCTGCACCAAAAGCTTTTAGCTTTAAATAAAACCGGCCAAGTGCGAGTTGGACTCGCGCACTGAGGGTTCCGTACCACTAAGGTAAAAATACCGTCTTAGTTATGGACGCGCAGAAGTGTATTAAATTCCCGCGAGTCCGACACGCACTTGACCAGCCTTTAGTATTTGTTATTATTCTATAGCTTGTGCACCATAAACATACCAACTTTCACGCTCGTAAGTGTGATCCCGTTTTTACGATAGAGCTAACACAAAAATCGAGCAAAAATCTACTAAAACTCGTTTTAGTAGGAAGGTTCCCTTATTTTTTCTATTTCTATTTTCATTTTTATTATTTGTTGTTATAGCGGCAACAGAAATACATCAGTGAAAAGAGCATCCTACCTGATTGGCATACCTACTTTTACCCCGAGGAGCCCCACTATGGAAAAAAAAAATTTCAGCGGCTGCTGATGAAACTGGTGCCATTCGAAAGAGTACTAAAATACAAACAAAAAATGTTTTTTGATAAATTGTCCTAAGTGATATACTTTCGGAGATATTTTAAGTTTATTTTAAGGTTGTAAGGTTCATGAGATACAGCCCGCTGACAAACATTCATCCTTTGGGTACGGAACCCTAAAAAGCACATCAATCTTGAATCAGGACGATTGTTTATACGGAAAATTATCTTCACAAATTGGGTTCTGATCATGTTCACATAATCAAACCGAATAAACGGGCGATCGCAATGTGTTTACAATTATCTCCTGTGAAGTACGAGTAGTAATTAGAAAACATTGATTATTGTGTTTCATAACTAGTATTAGGCTGGTATTAAAGTTTATTTATTCTTTACAAAGGTAAACAAAGGAATTAAATAGTATGGTCAATCTTTTAAAGATATCCCTTGTGAAAAGAATAACCAGAACCTACTTGCCGTCATGAAAAAATTATGTGATACGATCTCTGCGCCAATAACTGCCAGTGACATTTATTCGATTCGTAGAGTTGCCAAACTGAATGCTGCATCAAACCGTCCCCGTAATATCCTTGTGACCTTGCCATCAGAGCGCCACCGAGATGAAATTATTTCCGCCTTCCGTCGTTATAACAAAGACCACAAAAAACAGCCTCTTATCGCATCTAACATCGGTTTTGTCGACAGCCAAGAAAAAGTATACGTAGTAGAGCACTTGTCTCCTGAGAGTAAGACCCTGCATGCTGATGCACGAAAGCGGGCTGCTGAGCGTGGGTTTAAATACGTATGGGTGAAGTACGGCAATATCTACGTTCGGAAAGATGATAACGCTTCGGCTATAAACATCAAGGACGCTGTTTCTCTTAATAAAATTATTTAGATTATTTAGATTTCAACTTTTGTAAAACAATTTACTCTTAATTTGGTTTATCTACACTTTTATTAATTATGGATATTTACTATCAAAATGTCAATAGACTCCGGTCTAAAACAACTGACTTGTATTTAAGTGCTTTGAATTGTAACTACGATGTCATTTGTTTGACTGAGACTAATCTTAACTCAAGTGTAAACGACGGTGAATTGTTGGATGTGCGATACAATATTTTCCGTAGAGATCGTGAGACCACGAGATCGAGTAAGCTAGAGGGCGGTGGTGTACTTATTGCCATAAAAAAGAAATTCAATGCTATCCGTCGCTTCTCATGGGAAAGCACTTGCGAGGATTTGTGGATCAGTATATTACCCGACTGTAACTTTCGACCTGTCATAAACTTGTGTGTCTGTTACTTGCCCGACTATTTAAAAAAAGACGATTTAACAACTTTTTATGATAATACACAAAAAAAAATATTTGCTGGAAATAATGACACAATCAATCTTGTAATAGGTGATTTTAACTTGCCTAGTATCGAATGGACACCTTTCCCAAAGTCAAATAAATTAACCCCGTCTTTTTCCGGTTTGCCTGATTTTAAATCGACTTGTCTGTTGGACACTCTGGCCTTCTGTCAGTTATCGCAATTTAATAACGTGCCGAATAAGAATAACAGACTTTTAGACTTGGTTCTGTCTTCATATGATGGAATCACTGTTAATGAGGATTTTCCTTTACTCCGTGTGGACGGGCACCATCCTCCATTACTGTTAAGGTTGAATTATGCCATTATCTCAACAAAAAATATGAAATCTAACAAACAAATAAAATTTAACTTTGATAAATGTGATTATGTCAACTTAAAACTTGCATTAAAACAAATAGATTGGAATTTTTTGTCTAACATTAAAGACGTAGATGGGGCTGTCCATGAGTTCTACAATACTGTCAATAACCTCATTAAACAATTTACTCCCACTAAAACACTCCGATGCTCTAATTATCCTTCTTGGTACTCGCCTACTTTAAAAAAATGTCTTGCAAGAAAAAATAAGTACCACAGATTGTACAAAATTTATGAAAATCCACGTGATTACGATACCTTTTCTTTTTTCCGTGCAAAATGCAAAGACTTGATCAATTCTTGCTACTACTCATTTATCAGTTCAATTGAAGATTCCTTACCAGATGATATCAAACCATTTTGGAGATATGTAAACAGCAAAAGAAGTTCTAACAACATCCCACAAAATATGAATTTCGGTAACCTAAGTGCGTCTGACAGTAGTGGCGTTTGCGAACTTTTTTCAAAATATTTTAGTTCTGTTTATGACAATACTCCGGTCTCTCAAATTAATTTTAATATGAACACTCTACCACATCTTCAGAATGATACTTTGTCAAAAATTATAATAAATTGTAAAGATGTTGAAAAAATTCTGAAAACTCTGGATGCTAGGAAGGGTGCTGGTCCCGATGGCATACCTCCGAAGTTTATAAAAGAGTGTGCCTCAGAGCTTTCCAGTCCACTCACCTTTTTATACAATATGTCTCTTGGTTCTGGCATTTTTCCTACCATATGGAAAACTGCGTATGTGGTGCCTATTCATAAATCTGGTGACAGATCTGATTGTGCTAATTATAGACCTATAAGTATACTCTCTTGTGCAGCCAAAGTCTTTGAACGTGCCGTTTATGATCACATCTACCATCAAGTTCAACCGATTCTGTCTGAAAATCAACATGGCTTTATAAAACATAAATCTACTGTCTCTAATCTACTTGAGTTCAAAAACTTTCTCTGTTCTTCATTTGCTGAAAGCGGTCAGGTAGACGCTATTTACACTGATTTCCGTAAAGCTTTTGATAAAGTCAATCATTCTATACTCTCCTTAAAATTACAACATTATGGTATACATGGTTCATTGCTTCGTTGGGTACAATCTTATCTAAATAAAAGAAGTCAGTTAGTTACAGTAAAAGGTCATAGTTCTGAGCCTATCGAAATATCTTCTGGAGTCCCTCAAGGATCACACTTGGGTCCTTTGTTTTTTATCATTTTTATAGACGATCTCACACAAAACCTAAGCTGTTCTAGTCTCTTGTATGCCGATGATCTGAAAATATTCTACAAAATTAAAACTACTAATGACTGTATCCAACTACAGAGAGACTTAAGCATTATATCAGACTGGAGTCATCAAAACCTTATGCTCCTTAATGTCGAAAAGTGTTTCTGTATATCGTTTACTAAAAAGAAAAATTACATTAAATATGACTATCAAATAGGAAATGATAAACTTACACGTAAATCTGTTATTAAAGACCTTGGAGTAATTTTCGATAGTCAATTAACTTTCTGCGATCACTACAGTCACATAACAACGAAAGCTTTTCAACTTCTTGGCTTTATAATACGCTCATCAAAAAAGTTTAAAAACCCCAGGTCTTTAATTCTACTTTACAATAGTTTGGTTCGAAGCATTCTAGAATATGCAGCTGTAATCTGGTCTCCGTGTTATGTGGTACACGAGACTAGCATAGAGAGAGTGCAAAAAAAGTTTCTCAAGGTACTGTGTTATAAATTTGGATATGGTCGCATACTCAATAGCTACTCTGACAGACTCCAAAAATTCAATATGACTCCTTTAAACATCAGAAGAAAACATAACGACCTAATCTACCTCCATAAAATCATTCACTCCTTGCTCGACTCGCCACCCTTACTGTCTAGCCTTAACTTTAATATTTCGCATAATTTGCGTAACCCAAAGACATTTTTACTTCACACATTCACAAATAACACCTCTTACTATAACCCAATAGTAAGAGCGTGCCGTCTATACAATGAGCTATCACACTCCAACAATTCATTGGACATTTTCAATTCGCGTCATAGTGTTTTTAAAAAAACTGTTAAGATCATTTTGAAATAGGTTAACATCCACATAATTAGCTGTTATTTGTACTATTTTAAGTTCTGTTTTGTATGAACTTGCACTTTTATTATTATTTTTCGTTTACGTAAGCTTTACTGTGTGACACGTTAAAGGGTTGTAATCTAGTTCATTACTTTTTTATGTACTACACTTGATTTATTCTTGATTGCTACCTGTTGTGTTCACCTAAATAAATAAATAAATAAATAGAAATAGATTGGTCTCCGTACTACATATTTCACTTCTGTTCACAGTTTGACAGATAACCAAGCTCCTCTCATCGGACCGTCGTCATACAGAATACTAACGAGATTTGAAATAAGGGTTCCTTTTTTTTACCATTTTGGTATCGGAACCCTAAAAAAGTAGGCAGCAAAACTTTACTACAAGAAAGATAAATAATACAATTCATCATAACATCCCATGAAACGTCCACTACAGGATAGGGAGCTCCCTCCAGAATTCTAGCTTTTGCTGGAAAAATGTGGAGGGGAACTACCATAGTCACCTCGCTTGTTAGCGTTACGGCTGGAACCATGGACCGCGGTTGTAGGTGACCGCAGTAAGTAAGATGTAAGATGCAAAAGAGGATGCTGCTGCCCATCCTCCAGTCAACCCTTAGTCGCCTCTTACGACACCCACGGGTATTGATGGATTGATACTATTCTTTGCCGGCACCACAATACTATTAAGAATAGTGAAATGTTCACTATAATTCTTAGGCTACTTTCAGAAGGGACGAACTCGCGGCGATTTTGTTTAATATAACAAACGCAATCTATAACAAAACTCGCGCGTACATCTGAACAGGGTCTCATCAGTTAGTGACCGTGGTAGAGTAATACATGAACGGAATCTGTAAAGCGGTTGACGCAGGCAGGTAAAGTGCAGGAATACTACAATTTGCCATGAATGTCGCCCTACCAACCTGCCCTGTTTCCGTGGGAATGTTGCACCTGCCTTGGCACAACTCGCACACAACGCTAATACTCCATTCTTTTAGCATTATTCATTCAATTACCGGCGAAAAAATTAACACAACTCAGCAAAAACCTGACGATAATACGATTGCTTTTAAAATCCAAAGTAATTTGAGTGAGTTGGTAGCACCATTCTTTTAATTGGATTGTTAATTCAGACTCGCCGGTAAACGCAACAATGACTTTTGAGAAACCGGAGCCAATCAAAGAAATTGCTCAATATGATGGAGTGTCTAGTGGAGTTATTAAAAATTGCTTACATTATTTTGTATAGGAAAGCATGTCGCTTGTAAATGTTCAGCTAAAGCAAGAATTCACTTTATGAAATTATGTTTATGCATGTTTTTTGGTCCTGAAGTTTTTTGATAAAATCTCACATGAATTTAATTTAAATACTGTACAAAAAGTAACTGATTAAAATCATAACTTGCCAATAGTTATATTTGCAGACAGAGTTCAGTAGAGCAACTGAAAATCGAACGAATCGCTTCTAGCTCAACGTTGAGTGAGTTTCTGCGCTTTGGGATACGTTGACCTGGTGAATTGACGTTATGTATGTCGTAGTTATGATTAGAAAAGTTTTGGTGGATCCTAATATGATCACGTAGATACAAACACAGAGAGACATGCTGTTGTGATGTCTAACAGAACAATCAGTGTTTGTTATTTTGGATCCTACCTAGCGAACGACACAAGAGACAGAAATTTACTGGACTACTTGGTACACAAGAATTCAGTTGTCTTGAGCGAAGAAAAATATCTCGAGTAAGTTCACGAATCAGGGCCGATTTTAATAAAGAAGACAGGGTAAAAACTTATGGTTCGTACCTTTCTTAGGGTCCATGTTGAACTTTTTCCTGCCTATGCTCATCTGTTTGGCTTTGCTGTTTTGTTTGCACTCCTCCTGTCCGTCAAGGGCTTCCAATTCTGCAACCACTTCGCCGAGTTCATCTTTAAGTTGCTGCAACAAAGAATATGTAAATTAGTTAATTCATCTAGGAGTAATTGGCTTCAGGTTTGAAAGTCTTTAGAAACTGTTAATTGAATTGAGCCTAATAGACCCTTTAAACAAAGACTAGATTAACAGACAAACTTGTAAGTCTTGTGACCTAAATTCGAGTCTTTATCTTAGTACGCCGCCATCCAAGATTAAGATAACGCTATCATCTCGAAGCAAAACTAACTTGCCGGTGGGCTAGTATTAAGGCTTACGGTGCTATGGCATTCCTTTTGCTCAACAGACGCAAGGTGAACTACAATTCCATAATATATCTGTCTTTACAATGCATGGTAGGTATGTCTGGTGCTGCACTCGTTGCTCTACTAAAATATTCCGTTTGTGTGCACACATGTAGTGTAGCTAATGTGATACTTTTCGCCCTAGAGACCGGTCCTGTTCTGCAGCAAGAGAAACATAGGCCGAACGTGAGCTAAATTCAATCTCATTTACAATGAGTTTAAAACAAACAGGAGAACTTTCACTCCCTCGATACCGAAATTACAGTTTATCCTTCGAATTTGTGTACGACGTGGTTATAAAGCAAGTAATCTTTGAGTTAGCCCTTCCCAAATTTTAATAGACTTTATTGTTGACTGAAAATGTCTGTAGCAGAGATGACGAAGGGATAATTAAGGTTGTGAAGTCAATTTAAGATCAGAGGCGGCTTCTCAAGTTTTATCTTATCTGTCAACAAGTTGTTTGTCACATCGTTATGAATATGAGTCATTTTGCTACTCAGATCCTATTTTAGAAGTTTGAGAACTAAGTGTTAGAACTATCTTTAAAACATTAGCTAACATTACGGCGGTTCGATCGAAAGACTAATGGATCCAGCAGGTGTAACAAAAATGGTTCGAAGTGAAACATTCGTATAACAATACCCAGAGAACAATGACCGCAAAGTGAGCGTTTTCTGTTGACTGTACCACCCCGTGCTTTGACTTTGGAGCACTGGCAAACATTTGCTCAACCAGACTTATTACTTAAAGAAACATTTATTGGACGTGCCTCGTCAGATCGACTATAAGTTCTTTGTTTTGCTACATCGGTATGCATGTTTAGGGTCATAGACTTATAAACAATGCAATCGCTAAGTGCCGCATTTCCATACTGATTAAAACGGCAGGTCGAACAATGCATGAACCGTTCCTATTACGTGTCGCCCCTAAGGCAAATGCAATCTTTTCATACCCACTAAGTGAACTTTTACGCTTAAGAATGTGACGAAGCATTATGATATCAGCTTTAATTAAACGTCTCTTTGTCGTACGATCTACGACTGTAGTACGATCGCGCGATAGCGTCAAGCTAAAACTTAGATATCCGGCATTTATTTATTTATCATTGTTAGACTATAGATAGAAACGGCGTAAGGTAAAGTTCAAGATTCTCTTTGTCTCACTGATCCATGGCAGTAAGTAAGAAAAAGGTATTTGTTTCAATTCCGACACCTTGCACATTCAGGTTAAAGGCACAATCACACCTTCCTTAATGCAAAGACTAATTCGGCATACATTGCTGGGAAGCTTGGTTTTGTTAATTCCAATATCCTTATTACAACCAGCAATGTATGCCAAATTACTTTCTGAATTCAGGAAGGTGTGATCGTTGCTTTAAAACTCTTTTAGGGTACATGTCCAAGTCTGCAACGAACACGACACGACAAGACTTAGCTTCGCGTTAGCTTCGGAAGCTATTAGTGTCTACTCGGGCTAAGTAAACACAAGTAGAGGCTCTAACAAGATAACAATACGCCGGCAGACGCAGCGCTACGGTCTGACTGCTGTCGGCTAACATCATTTGCGGTCGGCTACCTACTCGTCTGAGAACTACAGAGATGCCATCTCTACATTACGGATTTTTATATTTATTGAATTAAATACAATGAATACAAGTCCAATAAACCGTTAATAAAATCAATAGACAGTAAAAATGTTTTCAGTTATTTAATGTGCTTCCTCTTGTTAATCTACATTGCCCTGGGGACAGAGATGAGGTCCACGATCCAGAACAAGCAGAAAAAAGCGCTGTACAGTTCCTAGTAGTAAATATTACATAGACACAACCGAAACCTTACTTTCCAAAACGTTCAGGTTCTAATTAGAGGTTTACATGAAATGGCCAGTTTCATAAGGTTTATCAACAAAACAATACATTTAAGTATTGAATTTTTTTTAACTTCTGTGCCTCTTTGCATGGAAGAATACATACATAATATCACGCCTCTTTCCCTTCGGGGTAGGCAAAGACCACTGTCCTCCACCTGCTAAGATCTTGACATACTTCACTTGCTTCCCTTCCTTCCAAGAATAAAGCAGATATAACAAAAAATGTCTGCAGTTCTAATAGATATCTCAGCTTTCGAGGTCAAATAAAGAAGGTGTCAGCAATAACTGTGCCCAAAACCCTGTAATTATGTATAGGTGAAGTTCTGTCCTGACATATAGCCAAGTCTGCTAAGTAGAACGGATTAAAGCTCACATCGCGGGTCGTAATCCACCTCAAGCTTTTTATGAACATAAGCCTTTGCAAGCCGCCGCTATGTTACTTATTTTTACTATCCCACGTTTAAAACTATACAGCCTTTATAGCAAGCATTTAAAGTTTAAAACGGGTAACTTTATGGTTATGAGGTTAATGCCTGTCGAATCTTATTTATTATGAAGTTTTTCGTGAAATTCGACTTAAGATACAAAAGAAGTAAATGAAGGATAAGGGAGCAATTCAATCGGCTTTGCTTTTACTTCAAAGGTATAGATAGGCACCTGTTACTACGAAGAAGGGTATACTCTTACTGAAAAGGCTTATTACAAACGATGCCCAGGGCGAGATGCCGGGTTGATTCCTCTTAATGTACGGTCAACCGCTTGTCGGTCGAAACTTTTTCAACTCTATTACCACGCCATAAGGTCCAAAAGTGTTTCTACTGATGTGCGGCCGTGTGTACAAGTGTCAACCTCTTCATACGGAATAATAAGGTCGACAATTCCTTAGAGGGTCGTTAGGATAACATTTTTATGCGAAAAAATAGGTGCATTCTTGTTGTAGCAGTATCGCTTGCTAGTCTAGACCAGTTTTTGTTCGGTTGCAGGTGTTCTGTTTAATGAATTTACCAATAAGGATAAGCAATCGAGTTAATTAAAACCAGTAATATATTCGTTCATTTCTACGTGTGGTATTTTCCAATTAAACCCCTTTGTTAAGTTTCGAATTCTGCTGAGTGACGAAAAACGATTATGTGGGTTAAGGGTTTTCAAGTCACATTCAGGAACCATTCAGGTTGACTTGTCTGTTGCCAGACAGGCACGAATATTCCTTTACACAGTGGTCTTTCGTAGGTGATTTTTAACTTATTACTTACTTACTTTGACCAAATCAAGAAGAAGGTCGAGGTCGTGTCGTGTCAAGAACAGCTTCTGACATGGCGCGGAGAGAAAAACAGAGTGGAAGTTGCTCCAGCGAAAAGAGCATGGCTCTTAAGTTTAAAAAAAAACACCTGAGTAGACAAAAGCTTTAAGCAGCTTATTAAACCTTATAACAAGCCTGAGTAGGTGATATTGTCAAGGAAGACTTTTTAGTTTTTTATGTACCGAGTCGATACGTGTTGGTTTTTTGACGACTGCAACTGAGTAAAAGTACCTACCTAATATTCTGATCCGCAGAAAGTCCCGCGAGGATAATTCGTATTCTGTTCTCCTTTGCTTCTATATGGCGGCGTTGTGTTATCGCTGTGAGAGGTTCCAAATGGGCACACAAGCCTAATGTAACCAGGTTCTAAGGGTTCCGTTGCACAATAGGCGCACGCTCTATCCATCTATCAATGGACAGTCGGACAGGTTGATCCATTATCTATTTCTATGTGACTACCGCGGCCACTGCGCAATCTGCGCATTAATACTCTACTGCATAACAATTGCAATCGCATGCAACTCTTCAAGGATTTTTAACTAGTGTTGCATGTTGAGGATTTCTTCATTACGCCTATTCATTTAAGATATCATCTTTCTTATTATACTTTAGGTCTCTTTGCGCAAGATTGAAAAAAAGGTAACCTAGATTTTTACTTTCGAGCGGAGCGAGAAAGGTATTGAATTCGTGAAAAAAAAAAGTTTTTCTAATTTTCTCAAAAATGTGTTCATCATAAAAAATTTATTCATCATAAAAAACAAGTCTCCCAAAAATCTCCGTCGGTCGGTCCGTCGGTCGGTCTGTCCGTCACGCTTTGGCATAGCGGAGTTTACTTTTTTTTTTTATTGAAAATGGGCTTACTCTTGACCTCGATCTAGTCTTGAAGACAGAGATGAGGTCGACGATGGAACGAGCTTACCCAGAAGAAGCCTATTCACTCGCGACTTGAATAGATTCGGGTTATACTATATACTATTATTTAATCTGTGATAGCGGCTAAACGAATGGTCCGATTGACACCATATTTAGAATTTAGGAGTTTTATGCAAAGCCATCGAAGAGTTCTAAGTGGTTTCTTGCTGGCTCATAGAATCTTGATGAAACTTTGCATGACCAAGCATCTCCATGTAAGATATCTTGCGCCAGTATCAATTGATCTGTGTAATTTCATGTAAGGGGTGTTCCCGTACCACCAAATCGTAAATATGTTAAAGGGTGTTCCAGTACTACCAAAAGTTAAACATGTGATTTACTCGAAATCGTTTGAAGTTTGTTTGTTTTGATGTTTGACAATTTGAATTCTGAATTGATCTGTATAGAGGTATTTCATTCGAACATTTTTTTGGAAAAACGTAAATAAAAGTTTGTATTTCCATACTATGTGTATGGCATTACAAATTTAAGTTTGCGATTGATAGTTTTTCCTTGAATATTGCGAGAAAGTAAGTGCAGTGCTGCTGTACCATTTATTTAATATAACACGCAGTTTTTTTTTCCTACAAATAATAACTTTCACCGATATAATATTATCAAAAGTGAAGGTGTCGACGCCGAGTTCAATTATTTCACAAATAAAATTTAAAAATATTTATTCACTTTCACTCCTCTGAAATTATACAGATTTTAAATCGATAGACGATTTGGAGATTATGTTCCGGTAGTTTATGCATTTGTGTGTGTGAAGTGAGTGTTTCGTGTCTAGCATGTGAGGTCGTCATTCATCAAAACTTTGTGCAGATGGCTAACTAAGCAATTCAAAAATGTTTCAAAGGTCAAAAATTCAATTTTCAAAGTATGCCGACTGACATCTCGTGTTCAGATTGTTGTGCTCAAATTGCGTAGGTGTATCATAATAATGTTATTATTTAGGAGGATTCTGAAATACTGCATGTGTTTCAACATGTAATTTAGACCAAATAATTGATCAACTTTTTCCAAGGATTTGTAGTTTTCGTCGTACATCCCTTGAGAAACATTGTTACATGCTAAAATTATGTTTTTTTTTTAAATGGGTTTACTCTTGACCTCGATCTAGTCTTGAAGACAGAGATGAGGTCGACGATGGAACGAGCTTACCCAGAAGAAGCCTATTCACAATTGAGGGTATATTTTTTGCCGACTGGTTATCGTGTCAACACGAACCTGTTTTCTTGGCTAATCGGTGTGACACGAACTCATCTCCACCTATAAACATTTGGCAAGATAACAGTGAAGCAGTGAAGCAGCCGTTCGCTCAAGTTTTATCTAGCAGACGCATTCAGGGCGACCGCTAATTTCAACCAGCCGTACCGTATCTGCAGTTGACACGATAGTGCAGACTCATTTATCAAACCGCCGCCGAGGCTGGCATTTTTCAACATAAGGCGCAAACATAATCCGATAACTCTTGTCCGCAAAATTAAACATCTGGGGAATTCTTGGTGAAAATCATAACTGAAAAAGGAAAGCTTTGAGTATTGAGAGCTTTGGCTCCTCTAGACGCTTCAGGAAATAAGCCTTCCTTTTCCAGCCGTTAATCTTAATCCCTTTTAATATCTTACAGCTGACATATCTGTTTTTATCATCAGAGGTTCATTGTGTTCGCGTTCCAAAGCTATATTGAGAGCTAAGATTTGTTGTGGCGACGATGGCGTCTCATTTGGATGCGATGCAAGCCGAGCCGATAATGGCCCGCGATTAAGTCTCAGCGGTATAAATAGCAGCCACAAACGCGCGTCGTGTTGCGACAATGCAGAACAAAATAGCAACAACACGTGTTTCTGTACAGAAAGAACAACAAAGCTAAAGATATGCATCTTTCGTTTCATTCCGGCAAATAAAATGTATTTTTGTTTTACAGGTCTTTAAACTCTCCGTTCGCAGCATGAAGTCCATTTGGAGGTAGTTAAAGATTACGTACAGTTTCGAATGTTGTCGGTCGAAATTGCATTTTTAAAGCGAATATCCATTTGAGTAATCAAGAACAAACCGATTAAATAATTTCCATGATTTCCATCGACGCGACGTAACGATTTTCGTAATACTAGCACTATATCCGTTATTATAAACAATTGATCGGTGTGGTAAAAGTGTGACCCGACGAGGTTGCATCATAATTAGGTACAGTACAACTTTCTACGATTTGACCGTATAATCTCACTGCCTGTACAAAGTCCGGACTCAGTGATCTAAAACGAGCAATACGAATGCAATTAGGATCACAATTACAAATTACGCAACATGATAAAGAACGAGGTCGATGAATAGTCAAAACTGAAATGGAACTGACATAATAGGAGCAGTAAACCTGAACGATCGATCGATGTCGGTCGAATAAAAAGCAATTCACCATGACAAGTCGATGGAATGCTTTTATCAGGTCAATAATATTATGGACCCTCCCGTCTGCCTAAATTAAACAACAATTGATATTTGACCTAAGCTTGCTTGTATTGAACTGTTATGAATTATGGAAGCCATTATGTCTGTTACATGAGCCCACATGCAACTAATTAGTCCTGCTACTAAGATACTGCTCCCACAATTTACAATGCACACGTGGTTGGTCCATTAGTTTCAGGTTTAAAGAACTGGTTATTTTTAACAACATGTTTGAGGATGTTTTGATAAACAAACTGTAAAGTCAACGTCCTTCAAACGCAAATCAGCGAGATACATGTTTCCAATCAGAGATCCGCAATTGTAGTAAATTGAAAATAAATTATGAGCATTGTGTACAATGAAACACTCATAGTAACGGAGCAGAGTGCAAATCAATATAAGCAGTTATCATATTCTTCGCATTTCGAACACGTTCTAGTATTAAAGACCCAAAAACACAAACAGATATTTATCCTTGAATAGGTTTTTAAATATGGATAACGTGACGTATGACAAAATGAGGGGTGACCGGGAATGAAATGGCACGTGACCCACATATTTTAAGAGCTGTAAAACCCCTGTACCCTATCAAGTAAATTCAAGTTAATCTATGAAGACCTTTACGATACAAAATTAATCTTTATGTTATTTTCAATCATGTACTCGTGATCATATTATAACAATAACATACTCTACATACGTTAGGGATAAACGAACGAGCTTCACAATATTTAAATGGAAAAATGTTCTACCACATAAAGTAAAAGGGTAACATAAGTGACGTACACACGGCCGCACTTCGGTGGAAACACTTTGTCCTTGAGCGGGTCTCTGGTTTCGGCCGTTTTTGGCGTATCGCTGGTTCAGCTTATACTGGTTTTGTTTCTACGTGCTTGCTGCTATACGTACGTTAAACATAGTGCCTGCTATAGTATCACTGATAGTTAGCTAACTCAACTAAAATAATCAAACAGTCAATAAACAAAAAATAATTAACCCACAAGAATTTTAAGAAAACTTTGAATATTTAGGCTAAGACATGTATGCTACTACTCTCCTCTGGCGCAACGACCCAAAGTGAATCTTGACCTCATGTAAAAGAATTATATTTCTAAATATCCTTCGCACGACACGAAACGGCAGTAATATTCCCGATGGATAAGCACTCGCAATCATCTCAGTGGAGTGTTTGAAGGCGGTCATAAATCCATATCAAGAAGACCGCTGCAATGGCCCAGCACAGCCAATCATGTTATTCAAAGTGCACCTCTATTTGCAATTTCACCAATTGCTCATATTCCGTTTATCCGATAACCAATGTGTGGTCTATAAAAGGCAGCAGTTTGTGCCAGATAAGAGGACTGGTGTAATTTAAAACGAAGTGAACACACAAGTGAACACAATGTTTGTTTTAAGACCAACGTCGCTATTAAGTTAGGAGATATCAACAAAGCTACGGCTAAGATTGTTATAATAAACTAAAATGTATAAACCAAGAACGTGGCACGTAAAGAAAGAGAGCTGGCATGCAAATCCTTAGAGACTTTCGCCTATTTAATTCACTTTCAGTTGAACAGCCAGATCCGCATGGGATTGTGCACAGATTTTATAAAACCTAAGGAAAGTTTGAAAGTGTGTTTCACTTATTCTTACTTATTCTTACACGTATGCCAGTCGAAACACAAAAGATGCAATACGAGCTAATGCAAACAACTGCACCTAAGTTGGACACTACAAGCTTGTAAAAGGTAAAGAAAGTTAGCACTATCTACATAATCTGTTAAATCTGAATAAGAGAAATTGATTATGTCACCAATAAAAAAGCGAGTAAGACAAAAACAAAAATAAAATCAAGCGAACGAAAGAGAATGGAAACAAGGTAAATAAGTACAGTACACGTATTGTCCAAAATAAGTAAAGTTTTAGCGGGGGCAGCTTCTGCTAATTACGACGTATGTAAGCAAGTGACAGTGGAGCTAAAGTTCAGCTTAAGCCGAGGCAAGTTCAGCCGGGATTTACAAACGACCGGGGCGACTTCCCCACGTGAACAAACAAACAAGACCCTTTATGTACCAAACTGGGGATACATGTTTACAAAATTACTCGCTTCCCTGTTACAACATCCTGTGTGTACGTAATTTAATAAAAAAGGTATCGTCGATAAATAGCATGATAATGTAAACCAGGTAAGTAGGCAAGACGACTTTGTACATCGAAAGATCAACAAGACCGAAATAAACTTTTGTAAGATGGTTTTGATTAAATTGTAAGTTCGCTTATAACTAATTCAACTTATTATTTATCAGTCTTTTCTTTGAGTCAAATATTTCTCAGAAATGTCTGAAAGCTGAAAGTGATGAAATTGTAAAAGACAGAATAGCCAGCGGGTTTTCAATGGAAAGGTGCAAGAAACCAATGAAAGTTCTAATACGTTCAATGGTGACCTGTGCGAGAATATACAACAATGAGTTCCAGGTCATTACTCAGCCTTTAACGACGACCGTCGGCCTAATGGGCTGGCTAATGTATGCCGAGCTATAAATAATACAGCCCACTTATAGGGCCCAGGTCCGCAGATTCCGATAATAACATATTTTCGTAACCATTTGCTGAATATTTTGTAGGTTTTGTTAAATTTGTTCAACGTTTTCTTTTGACCTTTCCAATGTTAGCTATACTGAAACAGTTTTAGATTTATATCGATAGACTGGGCGAACCGAACCTGCAGCAAGTTAATGAAACTGCAAATAAACCTGTCTCTCTCAGTCAATTGATGTCAGAAGCGAATTTGCGCAGGCCGGCTAACAATTAAATGAATATTTTTACTTCTATTCATCATTTTGTATGCATCATACATCTTATGTAGTCACCATAGGCTGGCTTATGTTTAATATGTAGATCTTTCGTGCATATCAATGTTTCACTACAATACCTACAGACATTTTATACGTGAAACGTGACGGTCGAATATTAGTTGGCAATCCCCCAAACAGATAAATTACAATATTGTCTTTGTTACTGCTGACCTTCTTTGTTTTACTATCCGAATGACCTGTTACAATATTCGGATGTTATTTCTCATTATTTCTAGGATCACATTCGCAGGGTCAACGGAAAGTATCAATTCGTTTTAATTGTGATGATTGTGAAGCAAAGTTGTCCACGAATGCTTGAATGCTGACGTCACAGTTCGAGGAATATTGAAAAGTGTAATTGAGAGAGGACCTTTGGGAGACTGGGGCCTCACTAAGAAACTTACCCAAATTTCAATCTGAAACCGAATACATGGAAACCGTAATTAAAATCTAAAAGACAATTTGTTTTTCTTAGAATTTGTTTGTTGTTCGTAATGGATTTTCAAGTTGGAAGTCACTCGACGGTCATCGACAAACCAAATACGTTTCGAAAGGTAAACCCCACCAACATTATAAGATAAAACAAATGTCAAAAATTCAAGGATGTCGTTACAATTTGTCTTAAATATCACTTGAATACTACTAGGGACAATTTACGTCTTATGAGAAGACCTTGGTATGATCTGAGTACTTTCTACGTCCTACTGATATTTGGAATAGGCGTCTGCGTGTCTGCCAACTCTGTTACTACAAGAAACGCCATTTCCGAATGAACTATGGCATTTGCAATGCAACAAATTTAACATTCACATTTTTTTATATACAAGAGCAATAAGACGAAAGGCAAAAGCGACGTTTGTCGCACGATGACATCACGATGATATTAGCCCGAGTAGAGTTTAATGCCAGTTTTTAAAACCTGTTCAAATCTTGTTTTGATTTCAATAAGGTTCCTACAAACTAATCTGAACAAATTTTTATGCCGTCTTCACGTCGCATCGGATCTGCTGCGGAATAATTAATTGGACTTGCACGGGCTAGTTTTTGCCGCAAGAAAATTTATTTATTTCCTAACAGACAACTTTACTTACCTACTGTATTCTAATGGGAATTTTTTTTTCGACACTACTTCCCTCCCAAAAATTTTATCGCCGGCAAAAAAATCTAATACTCAGATGGTTCCGTTATTTTTACTGTCCTACGAAAAATATGCACACTTTCGCATTCATAACATTAGTGGAAACCATGTCCAGTAATAGAATTTTATAGATTTTTTTTGAACTCGCTTAACTATGTATGAAATTTTCGCGTGCCATCGTTCTATTTGGCCTTGATGCGGCTTGATGTAGCATGACACGACATCGTATCAATAAAATGTAAATTTTTCTATGCATTTAAAACTAAAATCCAGGCCAAGAACAATTGAATTTGTGCTTCGTGCAAGCTGAATAGTGAAAGGAGGTATCTTCTGACTCCCTGAAGCATCCGAGGTCAACTGAAGCGTGGCACAAACAATAGCTAATGCATTGCAATCAGTAGTAATCACAGCCATTACGCAATATGAATATAAAAGACAGTTGTGTATCTACGAGCGTGATTTACATTATAACTGATCTCGTTTCTGCATGGAATGTCCGGACTTCGATTTTTTTGAATTTTCGCCAAATAGTTTTTATAACAAAGGCGTCTTCTGAACTATGCAATGATAGGAATGTTGTCTTCTATTTATGCACTGAGCGTGCTGCTCCTAATACTAGTTGCCATGAACCGAATGAATATAATAAGCTAGTAGCGAAAGCAAAGACTGAACTTGAAATCTAATAAAATTATTGTTTCATCATTTTGATGGTCCAAACAGACGTAATGATAAACAAAAACACTTAATCATGTGAATATACAACTTCTCGAACGACGAATTCACGTAGAACACTCGAACATCGGCATTATTGGTTTGTATATTCATGCATACGCCAATACTGGAAGTTGGAAATGCTTCGAGTACGCATTACAAAGGGAAATATCCTTCACGTATTCAGTTACGCATATCGTTGGAAATTGCGTACTTTACTGTATGTACTATTAAATATCGAGGTCTATTAATGCAAACTTGTCAATATTATCATACGAGCCGTTCATTTTGTGCTGATTGCTCCAGTTAGCACAATCAATCGCCAATTTGGTATTATTATTAAGAATTAGTTTCAAAACCTTCGTTTGCTAATTTGACCGAACAGAACCTGATGTATGAAACTTTGACTGTAAGTCGTTATTTTTTTTTAAATCTTAATTAAATACATGTGTTGTTTAAATTAAGTAATAAATAAATATTGGGGGACATTTCACACAAGGTCATGTGATCCCAAACTAGGCAAAGCCTGTACTATGGGAACCAGAGACTGATACGAGTATATATATACATAAATAGATAAATAACACCCAGACAGAGAAGTTCAGAGAACAAACACTTAAGTGTTCATCACACAAATGTTTGCCCCGGGCGGGGATCGAACCCGCGGCCCACGGCGTGAAAGGCAGACTCACTACCAACCACACCATAGGGCTTGTCAATAAATTGTAGCTGTACCTTTCAGACTACCTTTCGATACAAGATATTGATCCCTTATGGAATTTTGTGAATATAGCCCAAGCATAGAAGAAACTTAATCAAGAAGTTCCTCCCCACAACGCGATTTTCTGCAAGATAGTGTCCCGTAATAACTTTTGCAATTTCTTCCTTCGAACTTTGTTTATCGCGGAACTTTACAGGAGTGTTACAGGAACAGACAAAGTAGGTGCTGACGTAAGCGTAACAGTTTCAAGATAGTTTTATAAATCTTCTTAAGTGAGAAACAAATAATGATCGATTATGATACTTGATGTTGTAATCTGCGAGGAATTTACTTGACAAGCTATATCATCATTCTGAATAAGACTGGCTGACCTTCAGGTGTGGCTGCTTCCAAGAATAACAATTGTTATGTATGGTGTGAAATGTTTCTACAGAATTTTAGACGCTCAGTTTAACCGCAAATTAACAGTGAAACGAAGTATACCGATTTCGAAATATATTTTTAGAAGTTAAGTCTATTGTAGTAGTTGCAAGTTATTATTAACACGTCGTATGGTTACTACTTTTCGCTTCTTTAATCTTTTAGGAAGCCTTATTTAATAGTAGATTAGTAGCCAAGGGCTGTGAGGCATCAATTGCAGCCCGAGATATTTAGGCGCACGAGCGCAGCTAGGCCGCCTATAGCTTGAGGGTGCAATTGATGCTTACACCCGAGCTAACTACTCTGCTTTACATCTCGATTGTGAGGTAAGTAGGTCCTTATTACCACCAAATTGTAGGTGACCAATTAGCGCTCTAGGGTAATAATGTAGCTAGAGAAGCCCTAGGGCGGTAAGTAATAAAAAAAAGCACTTCACTGTTTCAAAATTTAATTACTTACCGCCCTAGGGCTTTTCTAGCTACATTATTACCCTAGAGCGCTAATTGGTCACCTACAAGCCCCATTTGGTGGTAATAAGGACTTACTTACCGAATATGAGAGATGTAAAAAGATTTTACGGTGCCAAAAAGTTAGAAATATAGACAGTTCGAGTATGCAAAATTTAACTTACAAATGCTTACGATACAACATCACTTTTCTACTCTACATTTTAAATACTAAGCAAGAGCTAAGAGCAAGACGCAAGTTGAAGAATCGTGAAACAAACTCCTGTACAAAATTTTTGAAAATGTTCATACATCTGACCATACCATCGAAGTCATAATCATACATCAAACGTACAAACAGGAGAACAGAGAAATAATGATTAGAGTGGCTATCTGCTAGCTCTAATGAGTGTCAGAAACACGTTCGCGTTTTGGAGTTGTTCTCTTTGCGCGTACTCTTATGACCTCTCATAGCAGCTTACTGTTACCTTGGAGGAGCTACGACACTGTTACGATAGCGCAAGTCTTGGAGGAGCTCCTCCAAGGCGCAAGTTAAGCGATAATTGATGGTCAGAATGTAACCCCACAAACCAACCCCAGAAGGTTTGTTCGTACTCTTATGACCTCTCATAGCAGCTTACTGTTACGATTGCGCAAGTTAAGCGATAATTGATGGTCAGAATGTAACCCCACAAACCAACCCCAGAAGGTTTGTTCGTACTCTTATGACCTCTCATAGCAGCTTACTGTTACGATTGCGCAAGTTAAGCGATAATTGATGGTCAGAATGTAACCCCACAAACCAACTCCAGAAGGTTTGTTCGTACTCTTATGACCTCTCATAGCAGCTTACTGTTACGATTGCGCAAGTTAAGCGATAATTGATGGTCAGAATGTAACCCCACAAACCAACCCCAGAAGGATTGTTCGTACTCTTATGACCTCTCATTGCAGCTTACTGTTACGATTGCGCAAGTTAAGCGATAATTGATGGTCAGAATGTAACCCCACAAACCAACCCCAGAAGGTTTGTTCGTACTCTTATGACCTCTCATAGCAGCTTACTGTTACGATTGCGCAAGTTAAGCGATAATTGATGGTCAGAATGTAACCCCACAAACCAACCCCAGAAGGTTTGTTCGTACTCTTATGACCTCTCATTGCAGCTTACTGTTACGATAGCGCAAGTTAAGCGATAATTCATGGTCATACACATCACAACGTCTTGTGGGGTTAGAACTAGCATTATTTCTTCTATACACATTCTATACTCTGAAGACTGAACTATACAATGGTTTATGCCTAGCAAGTAAGTAGCCAAGACTTGAAAGCTAACAATGTTAGTCATGCTGGTTTTACTAGCCAGACAATACCAACACGATGACGGTACGTTCAGGAACGTAGCTTCAATTTGCATATTTAGGTACTAAATAGACATAGCCCTAACATAAAGTACAAGTTAGAATATTAAGAAACTACGCACATACTAAACGAGTTTAGCGAGATTATCCTCACTTTTGCTTTGTTAGTGGTTATGAAGTCAAAGTCCAATGTACGTAAAAACATCAACACGTTGAAAACACGACTACAAAATTTTCTTGCTCGCAGTTTGAATAGTTTTGAAATGAAGTAAAATAAACTATTTCATTATTTAAATCACAGTAACCGCGCTGAAGTGCATACAAATTTTAAAGAAAGCATTCGAAACGGTAGCGTATAACTATGAGTCAGGGAGTAATTCATTTGCGTCCAATGTTTCTGAGAAAATATCGCACCATGAAACAAAATTACTTTGATATTTAGTTTGTATTGGGCTGGAGAAAGTTTCGTGAGATTGGTTTGTTTGTTCGACCTTAGCTAATGATAGGTACTTATTATTTTTACGTAACTATAAAGTATAGGGATTACTTTCTGCCAATGTTTTTCCTGAGCGAAATAAAGATGGTAAACAATATTGTGGTAAAACAGAAAGTATTAGACAGACGTAATTTATCTACAATAGAATAAAAAAGTATAAGGAAGGATGAAATAGAGCCACTTAAAGCAATAATTCACGAAAGCAGAGGACTTCTATTGTCTCATATTGGAGTCAGCTATCTATATCAGAGATTATTTACTGGCAATCTCTGACACAGATAACAGAACGGGAGAATTCCACATCTGAGGCCTGTGAGACTACACCTGCATGACGAACTAAAACTTATGACGACTTGTGCGGCCTCGAAAGCGCTGTCACCATCTCCGCATTCTCGTCTTGACCCACGCATCTCGAATAATATAAATCAAGAAAAGTAACGTTATTTTCCCTATCAGATTATTTCTTACCACATGTATTTTTCAATGACAGCGCAAGGTTTCGTCTCTTACCTGAAAAGAGCAAGAAAAACAATGTTAATATTATCTTCATTAAAACGAGGATGTTTGCAATACAGTTGGTATTTCCAAAGGTTAGTCATATAAAAATCCCCATGCTATCTGCAGTTAACCAGGGTGTCCACAGCTAATGCCTAAAAAAATTCCCTGACTTTTCCCTGATTTTCCCTGACCATTTTCAAAAATTTCCCTGACCAATTTTAATCATTTTAAAGAAAAATAAAGTATAAATGAATATATTTTCGAAAAAATGTTAAGACCAAAAACAATGTCATAATGTAGGTCACTCTTTGGAGAAAAAAAAAAAACCGGCCAAGTGCGAGTCGGACTCGCGCACTGAGGGTTCCGTACCACCACATAAACATAATTGTATTAGTTGAAATTTCAGTAAGTTAATGTGCTAGATTTTTTGAGCCCGACACGCGCTTGACCAAATTTTATTATTTGTTGTTATTTTATAGCTTATGCACTATAAACATACCAATTTTCAAGTTTGTACGTGTTCCCGTTTTTAAATAGAACTAAAACAAAAATCGCCTCAACGACCATCCCACTTGACCTCTCTCTTATATGAATGTTGTTGAAACGGGAGCTCACCACAATTGGTTACCATTAGTTGTGAGAAAAGTTGTAATTTTTAATGATTTCAGACTTTTCCCATTATTTGTACTGTGAGACCTAGCTTCTTGCCAAATTTCAAAATTTTAGGTCAACGGGAAGTACCCTGTAGGTTTTGCATTTTTGAATAAATGTATGGAGATGAGGACATAAAATGCCATATCTTTTGATTGCGTCGTTGTAAAAAATTGAAATTTTCAGATCTTGTGTGGTTCATAGTAAAGTAAAGTAAAAAGGTATTTATTCATGGATCCTAATATATGGTATTAATTTCAACCTGATACCTTTACCCGTTCGTAAGATAAAGGGTCTTGACAGACAGACAGACGGAGAACAAAGTGATCCTATAAGGGTTCCGTTTTTTTCTTTTGAGGTACGGAACCCTAAAAAATGCCTGAAAAATAATGCTTCACCAGTCGGGATTAAAAGGCTGATAAGAGCTAAATACGCTTCACTAGAGCAGGTTTTTAACGAAAAGTGATGTATATATGGCCGTTGAAAAAAAAATGTGATAATTAAGCATCTTTACTCGTACAATAATATGGCCGACTCAGAAACGCGATTAAATATTTTTGTACGCCATAAAAAAAAACAACCTCTACCCCTCTTTACCTCTGATTTTTACTGAGTAAGTACCCATTAATCTATGCGTAATATTACAGCTGTTCAATAATTAATATTATGGGTACAGATTTTGAGAATAATGCAGAAATGAGCGAAAAACGTAAAACAGCGCAAATCCGCTCCGTTCTAGCACGCGCATTATGCCCTTCATTAGAAAGGGAGGTAATTCAGCTCTTATCAGCCACTTAAGAGTCCGACTAGAGCATGAATTACAGGAGTAAATAAAAGATTTCGAAATTTATAAAAATAAAAAGGAGTAATCTAATTATTGTGACCACAAATTATGCCTTATTGTAGGTCACTCGGAACCTGGAAAAAAATGCTTCAATAGTCTGGATTAAGAGTCAGACTAGACTCTAGTCACTAGAGAATGATTTATCCCTTATTTTACAATCACTGGGACATTTTGGAAAGCAAACTGTAAATTCTTAATTTTTCCCTGACTTTCCAGGAGGCTCCTCGATTTCACTGACTTTCCCTGACCACCTTGAGCTTCCCTGACTTTTCCCTGACTTTCCCTGATTTTCAAGAATGTGGACACCCTGGTTAACGGATGTTCTTATCGCGAAACTGACCCGTTACCGTTTGTACTGCTGGGAATCTCAGTAACTTTTGCATTATACTTGAAGTAAAATTAGTTGCATTTGCATAAAAGAGAGTATAAAAGAGGCAAAATTATAATAACAATAACAGTAAGAGCGAACCCCTGTAGTTTGCAGGCGCAAAAAGACAAGTGCAAAGTATACAATGGGTTCACATTTCCGGTCGACGATCGTGGGCTGGGATTTCGAGAATTTTTAGTCCACCCAGGCTTCTACAATCTGCGTGCAAATGAAGGCCGATTGTTTGGCTGGCAAAAAGCCATAATGAAAAACTCTAGAATATTAAGGAAGAGCTCAGGGGATCGCCCTGACATCATAATTCTCTGAAATCGGAGCAACTACCCCGCATAATAGAGGATCCAAACGTAATCCGATTACATACTTCGCTTCGGTATACCTGTTTAATGAATCTATGTTTTGTTTATGAATTCAGTCATGTAAATTGTTAATACCTCAGCATGATGTTGCACATAAAAACTTAATGAAGGGACACAAAATTAAAAACACTTTACAGTTTCGGCTTTCGCTAATTTTAATTAAAGACAACCGGTAGAACCAGATTTGGCGGACGACCTCAAAATTAAGTGAGTACTAAAGAGTACCTGTCCCCCTAAAATCGGACCCTTTGTATAAAACAGGTTGCGAAAATAACAAAGAGTGTGCTGTTTCGGTACTTCACGGTGCTGAAGAGAATAGATAGATAAATAAACTAAGTGAGATGTCCGTCAACATCATACCACGATAAGGAGGGTTGAACAAAATAAGAGCAAAGTAATTTCATCGGGACGGGAAGTAATGGGACATTTATATGTACGCTGGAGGCAGAAACGCATGCAAAGCCGCGGCCAACGCCCCCGCAAAACCCAACAACGCCATTGATATAAACGAGATTGGAAACGCTAATAAAATTTCATCTGAACCGAAGAGCGAAGAATTAAATTTAACAAAGCGTAACAAAAGCATAGAATAAATATGCCTATTGAATAGAGAGTTACAAAGTTGAAAGCTCAACAGAATGAAAGTGAAGATCTGAAAGCACCTGAACCTTCCAATCAAAGAAATGAACATTGAATTTCTCACGATACAATGTAGGTATATTCGTGGGAAATGACAAACAATAATTTTCTGCTTTGATTATTCTTCTGCTTGACCTGGACATATAAGTGGTTATTTTACTGCATGAAGAAAAACGTAACCGTCTCGCTAGTGCGCTTATCTAGTCTAGTTTATTATTTTACGAAGTCATTTCTACAAATTGAGCAATCATCATAATATTGTAAGTATTGCAGTTTTAAGTAACTAGTAGATTTTTAAATAAAAATAATGCTACTGAAACTAATAACATTGGGTAAATAAAACTAACCGTGAATAGGAAATCATGTTTTCTCATTCGTTCTGTTTACACAACGCGGCGTGATATTAAAATTAGTGCGTTCAGTATCGGTTTAGTTAGATTATGTCAGAGCAGCCTCCACCTACACTAATCAAATTGCACCAAAACATTAAATTTTATCATGTATTGTGGTTCAAACTTCAGGCACGGTAGTACGATTGCGTACATTTCTCTGTGTAGAAATTTTGTCACGCAATCTTACAATAGAGATTTGTATAGATACTCATGTGAAAAGGGTAAATGATATTGATATAATTGTTAAAAATAAGTTATTAACTAAACTGAAGATATCTATTATTAGCAACAACAACTGCATTTCATCAAAATGTCTAAGATAGTGATGAATTGTGACAGCACTTAATTTGGTTCAGTTTATTTTGGTGTCGGCCATAGTCTCAACTTCTCAAGTGGTGTGATAGGGAAGCCATATGGCCGGGCATGTGTTGTGTAACTGACTCTGGTTACGGCGCCCGTGACCGTGAAATTTTACTTGAAGTTCATTCACTATTTTAATTTGTTGAGATAGATCATTAAAACATCAATTTTTATAATCAATAAAGCGATCATCCACATAAACAAGCTCATTAAAATTCCCTTTAATTTTACTATCAGAACTCTTAATAGGTTACTCATAATAGTTCTGTCCAAAGTACTTAATAGCGTATGTGTTACCGACAAAACCTGCTTTTATATCCAATGAATGAGCTATTGCATTATGCCCTTTAAATAAATAAAAAATATAACCAACGGCCAAAAGACGTGTGGTTCGAAATGGCTTCGGAAGGTTATGCTATCTGTCGACCGTCGTACCTGAAATGTCTAATTGCCCACGGTTTTCTACCCCTATTACGAGTAACTAGTTTAGTCTAGGTAAAACTGGTTTGGTTCATCAAATATGGACTTAAGTTTCCAGCCTGTTTATTTTCAAAATTTGGGATAGTTTTGAAAACAATGATATAGTTTTGTTCTACAAACGAAGCACAAGGTCGAGAAAAAAATTAAACATTGACAAAACACACATGGTGGGTATTGTTACAATTTGAAAACGCCACTCAAGAGTAGCATTTCATCGAGAGGGAAAGGTTATTTTTAAATAACGTCTGGCAATTTAGAAAGAGAGTAATCTAAATGTAGACTAGTAATTAGCGAGACAAGAATACGAGCTTGCCATTATCGCTATCCAAAGTTATACTGATGCCACGACGGAGAATTTCAAGTGACGAACGAAGGACGAGCAACAATGTGAGCTAATTTTGGGCGCAAAAAACTCAGGGGGTGCAAAAAATGGGGCTATAAATTACTGCTCCTAAACAAACATTCATCTCAGGCACAGTACCTACAGACGACTGTACAACATCAGTGTTTCGTTCAGTATGCTGAAATTTGTATGAGAGTTTCCATAAGCTCGTCAGTTTTGTTAAAGTGAGTACTCGGCTTTACGATATTAGGACAATTATGTCTTTAGTGGGCTTTGACGGGCTTTAGCACGTCCCTTGGGTGCGACAAGCTGTTGCCTCAAGCTTGAAAGGGCGACATGTTTTAAGTGGTCGCTTAGATGCGCATCGTTGCTGACAAAACAGAACAGTACCAGTACTATAATACAGGTTGTATTTAAGGGACAGCCTTTCGAATACTAAAAGGGCATGATCAGTCAACGCAACGTACCTGAACAACATTCAGCGAATAAATCGGTTTCTCCATACAAACTGTCCAATCAAGTTTGCAATTTTAATATTCTTTATTGCACACATACCTATTTACAAATAGTTCTGGAGTGGGTGTTTGTATTTTCATTTTTCGAAAGTTTTATTCGCTGAAAGTTGTTGTGTTACGTTGACTGATCATTGCCTTTCAGTATTCGGAAGGCTGTCCCTTACACCTTTTATATGAACTTGTAAAACACACGTGCGTGTGATCTCAGCTGAGACAAGTTCCAGTGCAAGTCTTTCTGCGGGTGTCGTAAAAGACGACTAAGGGATCTTGAACCGAAGGAAGACCAGTGGCATCCCTTTTCGGTCCATTTGTTCCACCAGCAACCCTAAAAACCGTGGTGGTGACTATGGTACACGCGGCCGTACGTCTTTGGTGGAAACACTTTGCTACCTTGAGCGGGTCTCCGGTTTCGGGCGTCGGCGCTGGTTCTACTTATATCTGGTTTTGTTTCTATGTGCTTTTTGCCTTGCGAACGTCTCCCCAATGAGTCACGCTTTGTCTTTTTTTTGAGGGGGGGCTTCCTGTCCAACAGTGGACGAATAATTGTAAGTCATATCATAATGAAAGTTTTGTACATTTACACAGAAATACATAATGGATTTTATTTTCCCCTCTTTTTATTAAAGGCCCATTGAGTTGAGGTAATAAACCAATTCGGTTATTTTCCTCATTCGATTTCTTACATCCACGGCTTTTCTCACCCGAGTTCCTTTGAAATATCACGTCAATTCGCACATGGTATTAAGAGGTTATAAAAAAGCAATTTCTTGTGTATGAGTTGCGGAGGCAGGGAGGGCGCGGTGTGACATGAGAGTAATTTGTTGATATTACCCGGAGCAAACAGCTCGCCTTGTGGGCGGGAGCATCTTTACGTCGGAAAGTTTATGTGCCAATGTGTATGTGCGGATAAGTAAATCTAGATAACAGGTAAAAAAAGATCTGAAGTAGAATACTAGAGAGCATATGAACGGCGCTGTTGAGCATTACAAATTCTGCTGGACTGATATTAACGACAACGAAACATTAAATATAATATGGAGGACACTTCACACGAGATGATATACTCGTATTGCGGCCACATTATTTCTTCGTGGACACGCCTTATAAATGCACCAATTTTTTTCCAGGTTTTTAGTTAGGCACATAACTCTCAATTTTAGATAGGAGCCAATTCCATTGAAAATTCAAGAATTGGCTCCTATCAAATATTGAGAGCTATGTACTCGTACCTGGAAAAAATTTGGTGATTTTATAGGGCGTGTCCACGTAAAGGCGATATAAGACGTTAAGCGACTCGACTAATAATATAATCCTTAATTATGCAAAGCATGGATATCAAAGATTGATATACATGTTTTGAGGGTAAAAGGTGTTGGGCTCCCAGTTGCCCACGGCCACTGTGTCCTATAAAGATCTATTGTCAATCAGTCCTTGATACCTATGCAAAGCATAGATGGATATATAAGACTGATAAACTTACATGCAAGAAGTGACGGACAACTCAGACAAAGAACCAACACTTTATGTTCAACACACAAACGTTTGTCCTTGGCGGGGATCGATCCCGCGTCCTACAGGCCTCAAGACAAGGTCACAAACAACCGCATCAATAGACCAGTCAACTATATCTCTGAATTCGCAGAAAAAAGGCTTCCCTTCTCATACAAATTGAAAAGGACAGCTGGTAATTTTGTACGGAATAATGAGAGTCCAATTTTATGAATTTCAATAAGTTGTAAAACAAAACTTGTTACTTTTGTAAACTTTCCTTCTGAACAATAAAGTTCCTAAAATTTGTTCATTCTATTAACCTATCTTTATCCTGGGACTATAAAAACAACCATCAAATTCGGTGCTACCGGTTTCTATCTTGTTTCCATCAGTGTATCCGTCAGAATTTTGAGAAGGACCAAGGCGTGAATGTGGGGGTAGATAGAAATCTATTATTTTAACAAATGTACCGGGATATGACAGTCAAGTCACGTGCGGACGTTGTCACCGAAGCTAAGGATGCGACGGGAACCAACGACTCAGAATTCAAATAGTCCAAACCAAGTTCAGACAAGAATAACATTTTACCCGTAAACACTTTGACCTTGAGCGGGTCTCTGGTTTCTACGTGCCTGCTATAGCTAAAACTGGCTTTGTTTCTACTTGCCTGCTATAGCTAAAACTGGCTTTGTTTCTACGTGCCTGCTATAGCTAAAACTGGCTTTGTTTCTACGTGCCTGCTATAGCTAAAACTGGCTTTGTTTCTACGTGCCTGCTATAGCTAAAACTGGCTTTGTTTCTACGTGCCTGCTATAGCTAAAACTGGCTTTGTCTCTACGTGCCTGCTATAGCTAAAACTGGCTTTGTTTCTACGTGCCTGCTATAGCTAAAACTGGCTTTGTTTCTACGTGCCTGCTATAGCTAAAACTGGCTTTGTTTCTACGTGCCTGCTATAGCTAAAACTGGCTTTGTTTCTACGTGCCTGCTATAGCTAAAACTGGCTTTGTTTCTACGTGCCTGCTATAGCTAAAACTGGCTTTGTTTCTACGTGCCTGCTATAGCTAAAACTGGCTTTGTTTCTACGTGCCTGCTATAGCTAAAACTGGCTTTGTTTCTACGTGCCTGCTATAGCTAAAACTGGCTTTGTTTCTACGTGCCTGCTGCTGTGCGTACATACTTTCTAAATAGAAAATTGCAGAATAACAATAATAATACAAGGAAGTTTTAATTACTATAAACCGACTGGAAGTAGCATGATTTTTGGCATAGGAGTTTCTTATACTAGTTACGTAGGTGCAAATAAAAAACCGGTCAAGTGCGAGTCGGATTCGCGGGCCGAGGGTTCCGATATACTTTTTGTATTTTTGGAAGCAAAAAAGTCCATTTTTAGGACCGCAAAACAAAATTTGTTTGTAAAGGTTATTTGCAGATTTATAAAAACCTGTGCTACTCACAAAAATCGTTTTATTTTTGCTGTAATGTTTACATAAGCTTGTGTCAACTGTAATTAATTCGGATTTTTCCTTTCACAAACTTCGGAGATAAGGGGGGGGAATGGTATTTTTTTTACATTTTTCATCATAACTTGAAAACTAAGAGACGTAAAAAAATACAAAAATATATTTTAGAATGTGCAAGTAAAGCCTTTTTATATGATACCCCACTCGACCTAGTAGCGACAATTTAAAATTTGCCCCCCCCCCCCTATTTTGGCCCCCTTTACATTAATAATCATAATTTTTTCAAAATTCTTTCATATGCAATTAAGTTGGGCAACTATATTCTAAAACTATTCCAAATTTCAAGTCGATAGCATGAGTGGTTGCTGAGATATAGAGGTGTGACAGACAGACAGACGGACAGACAGACAGACAAAGTCGCACCATAAGGGTTCCTTTTTTTACCATTTTGGTATCGGAACCCTAAAAACCTTTTTGAAAATATATTTGAGACTGGCACAATGGATCGCGGCGGTGGTTGGTGACCTATGTTACGAGTATATGTACAATGTGCCTGGTGACCGATGTATTTTAGCCATGAAAATGAACAACTTTTCCCAAGGAAAATAGGTCAAAATACGAAAAAAAAATTTGACTTCCCATACAACCTGTATCACCTGACAGCACATTCTGTATGGGAGGTAAAAATTTTTTTTCGTATTTACGACCTATGTTCCTGGGAAAAGTAGTTCAGTTTCATGGTCAGAATCTACCGTTCAAGTTTGAACAGTCCAAGAAACAAAGTGAGATATATAGACTATAGTAAGATACACAGAAGGACCCTTCTGCTTACCCTCCGGTTTAAAACCCCTTATTCGCCTTTTACGACTTCTACGGGAAGAGATGAGGTACTTTTACACCATTATTTTTCCAAAACTAGGTAATCCTAATGACTTTTTGTCAACAAACATATCCTAACCCAGACCGTTACAAGATTGAACTTGTTACATTTAAAAAAAACGGCCAAGTGCGAGTAGACTCGCGCGCCAAGGGTTCCGACATACTTATAGCGTTTTTAGAAGCTATTAAGTCCATTTTTAGGTTCGCTAAAACTAAATTTTTTTGTAAAAGTTTTTTGAAGATTTCAAAGAAACTGTTCTATTTAGAGAAATCGTTTTATTTTTCCTGTAATATTTACATAAACTTTTATCGACTTTATTTAATTCAGATTTTTCCTTTAGCAAACTTCGGATATAAGGGGAGGGAATAGTATTTTTTGTAATTTTTCATCATAACTTGAAAGCTAAAAGTTGTAAAAAACCAATATATATTTTGAAATTTACAACTAAAGCCTTTTCATATGATACCCCACACGACTTAGTACAATTAAAAATTTTGACACCCCCCTTTACACTGTTCTAAAATATTTTTTTATTATTTCATTTGCAAAAAAGTTGGGCAATCATATTCTAAAACTATTCCAAATTTAAAGTCGATAGCATGAGTGGTTACTGAGATAAACAGGTGTGACAGACAGACAGACGAAGTCCGGGTTATAAGGGTTCCGTTTTTACCATTTGGTTCGGAACCCTAAAAAGCGAGCATTGCATTTCCTAGAACAAGAGTCGTAAAGAGCATCGGGTGTTAACGCACTGAACCCGTTCCTTAGAACTACTTTCTGTAGTAGGTAGGTTCTAACAAGAGAAATCACTTAGAAAACGTCAAAAGAAATCTCGTCAATCAGAAAGGTAGAGAGCTCTCGAGCAAGCGTTATTCAGGAGCTATGTATTTCAGACAAAGAAAAGAATAATCTAATATCATCAGCTCAACCGGCAAACCCCGTAATTTATTTTTAAACAATATTTGCAATATCATTTCTAAACGCAGCGACTGACCTTTTCGCAGAAAAATAAGTGTTATAGAATTGTGTCAAGTGTGATGGAAAGTCACAACAAATCCTTGTAAATGCAATGAAGGCGTCCGTCGTTCTATTGATTTGGTAGGGTTATTCTAAATATTTCATAATCATCGATTAAATACTAAATCCTTACATTTCAAAATAGCTTAAAACAAATGCTTAAAACTACATCGAAAGACAGACCCTGATTTTTGTGCTGCCGTAAAGTTTTGTTAACATACGAGTTTGCCTGTTATAAGTTTATAACCCAAGAAAGATAAGACTATCATTCTCTACATAATAACCGTATTGTGTTAATATTATAGTTCATAAAGTGCTTATTACGAATTGAACAAAACAGCGAGAAAAGATTGCTAATTAACTTCAAGGTTCATACTTAAATATGTTGTTTTAATATACTTTTTGAACATCAACGTCACTTAAGTGACCTTAATCGTTTCGAAACAAAGCTAAATGCTAGTTCTCAGCCTGAAAGAGCATATTTATGTACACAAGGCCGCACATCGGTAGAAACACTTTTAGACCTTATGGCGTGGTTATAGAGTTGAAAAAGTTTCTACCGACAAGCGGTTGACCGTACAATGTTTATACACTAGCTGTTCTCCGCAACTTTGTTCGCGTAGAATTCACAACAGATACGTAGGTACCCGTGTTTCTTTAATAGTACTCTAAATATTTTCATCCCAAATCACAATAATCTCAGCAGCTTGTAAAAAAGTAACTTTCGCATTTATCGCATTTTGACTGCAATTTCTTTCACATGCATGTAAATAAAAAACGTAGCACGTTCCTTTAAAATATCTTCATCAAAAATTTCATCAAAATCAGTTCAGCCAGAGGTATAGCCATGAAAACGCAAGTCAGGCGGAGCTACTTGCGCAAATCGCAGTATACTATTGATATAGTTGCGATCCTAGCAAACCAGTCCCGTGAGTCGGTGACCGCGCGGCAAGCAGACGTGCCATACGAGCCCTGCCCCCCTTCCCCCCGACAAGGTCAAGGCACCCCCCCCCCCCCCCATCGTCTTGACAAGCCCGACTACTACTCCCGGTGGGACTTACTCTCCTTAGAAACGCTGATAGCTTCTCGGATTCTAAATCTCTGTCGCGGTAAAATACTTGTAAACGTATGTAAGTAATATAAAAATGTATAATCTATTCACTGTGTCTGGGGATTGACTGTACAAACTTAAACGGTAGATTCTGACCATGAAACTGAACAACTTTTCCCAAAGAACATAAGTCGAAATAAGAAAAAAATGTTCGACCTCCCATACAAAATGTGCTTTCAGCTGATGCAGTTTGTATGGGAAATCGAAAAAAAATTTTCGTACTTCGCCCTATGTTCCTTGGGAAAAGTGTTTCAGTTTCATGGTTATTTATAATCTACCGTTTAAGTTTTTACAGTCGGTCACCAGAAATATCGTATATTTATCCCTAGGTCTTTTTGTCAGTATATTAGCTACTAACCTAAGCCTTATAACAATATCCCTTAGGAATATACTTACTAGAATTTGCAAGACAGGTTGAGCGGGCCCCGGCTACACTATCTTAAAATTTCCAAGAAAATGTTCAATAAGACAATTACTTAGAGGCCATTTGGCGACTTGCAAACTCTGACAAATGGGTAAGCCAGACCTAACAATATCTATACGTCTATTCGACTGGTATTTCCTAAATCTGACTGCCCATTGGAAGCTACTAATTAAATTCTCATTTACATTTTTCGGGACCATTGAAGCCGAGTATCTCGATTCGAATTAATTTCCCTACCAACTCCCCTCAAATTAAGCTTGTTAAAAAAATCTCGCGGCTGTGCGCAAATTAAAGGGACATGTACAGCTGCTCTAATATCGCGTGTACAGGTGTTGTCCTAATTAGAATGTTACGTGAGGCAAGAAGTGGATCACGAGAATTTGCGAAGGCGTGACAATGTACGGTCAACAGCACGTCAGTAGAAACTTTTTCAACTCTATTACCACGCCATAAGGTCTAAAAGTGTTTCTACTGACGTGCTGTTGAGTGTAACACAAAGGTCGTTTGTCGTCAGCGACACGCAAGGACTAATGAACCTCATTATCACCTAGATGATGGCCTTAGAAAATAAACCGGTCAAGTGTGAGTCGGACTCGCACACCGAGGGTTAAGAAGGGTTAATATGTAAAGCTTTTTGCAGATTTCTAAAAAAACATTGGTACTTAGAGATATCGTTATATTTTTCCTGTGCAACTTACATAAGCCTTTATCGACTATAATTAATTAAAATTTTTAACTTCGGAGATAAGTTGTTGTAAGTTGTATTGTTTAGACTTTTTCATCAAAACTTATAAAACTAAGTCATAAAAAATAAAAAAAAAGCTATTGCCTATGATACCCCACTCGACCTAGTAACGAAAATTTTAAATGTTGACCCTCTACTTGGGCCTTATTCCAAATATCAAGTCGATAGCGTAAGTAGTTTCTGAGATAAACAGGAGTGACAGACAGTCAGATGTAGTCGCATCATAATAGTTCCGTCTTCACCATTTTGACTCGGAACCCCAATAAACTAGGGATTATAAGAGCTAGGGAGTAATCAACCGCCACTCTCTAAAACGATAATGTTTAGAAAATAGAGAAACCTAAGGACGAAAGTTTCGAAGAAAGTATCTTTCTGTGTACGATTCGCAGCGATGTTGTTCGCCAAATGACCCTATACAATGTGCGATTGATAGCACAAGGAAACTACACAGATTTCGAGACGAAAATGTAGCTACTTACGGGAAATGGAAGAAATTTGTTCCATCCGAGTCGAATCGCTCCAACGATTTGCTTTGAAATGTCAATAAATCAATTTATTCCGTCGGAACGAGATACTCGTAACCTTTCAGTGTCTATCCACTATCCACGTTGCGAGTGAGTAAGCTTCTTTTGAGTAAGATGAATTCATCGTCGACCTCATCTTTGTAACGTCTTAGGGCTAGAAAGAGAAAACGTTGCAGAGAAAAGCAAGCCTTATAACAATTAGTTGTTGCCGCTACATGTCTTTTCCCACGGTTCATAGATTTCATTTTCATTTTTATTTTCAAAAACTACATAATATATTCATACCAAAATTTCATCAAAATCGGTTCAGCGGATTAACCGTGACAACGTAATTAAACAGACATACAAGAGTTACTTTTATTTAAAATAATAGGGAATATGAATGATTTTTTTAAATATCCTCATTCATGTAATAAATAGTTTAGTAAAACAATTTTTCGAATAACTGTGAAATTAAAAAAGATATAACCCACCGAACATTTGTTTCTGTCTCTTTCTAGCAAATCGAAATTTAACACGAAGTTTATATGGCCGTAGTGACATGTGACGTCACAGTCCATGTCGGATCTCTTTGTTTAACTGGCCGTATATTGGCCGTATTTCTTAGCCAATTTTAATTTTAATTTCACTTTTTGTCATCTCTACTACGTTATTTTCATATTTAGTTAAAATATGCGACTAGAAAATGTATGTATATTCCCTATAATAATAATAAAATTAAGTTTGGATAATACATTCGTCAGCTTCTTCTTCAGAGCAAAAAGTGATAACGTTGACTCAAACGGTCATCTAAATAAACACTAACACATGCATCAAGATCACGTCACGATTGCACATTTTCAGTTTGAGGAATTTTCCATGCAATAAGAGCTGCAGCTATACTAGTCAAGACTCAGGCCGCCTAGTATAGTAATATAATAATCTACAGGCTGTCAGGGACACTGAAAGGCCGGGTCGGCACTGAAAGGGCATGATCATTGATCAGTCAACGCAACTGAACATCTTTCTGTGAACAAAACTTTCAACTGCAGCAGCAGTTTGTCCTGTAAAACATTCTAGATACAAATAAAATTTAAGAAAAATAGGCCTCTCCATACAATATTGCAAACTTCAACTTGAAGAGGCCGATTTTTTTTATTTCCTGTATGTTTTGTTCACTGAAAGATGTTCAGTTACGTTGACTGATCATGCCCTTTCAGTATTTGCCAGCCTGTCCCTTACACCCTGAATATTACTATACTAGGCGGTAGTATCATTATTCTTTAACTTAGACGTCATCTGTTTAGCGCAATACGCCACTAGCCGTAACATCGTTCAGTAATGCGACAAATCGCAAATTGTGGTTTACATAACTGTTTGGTGAAACAAATTGTAAAACGGGGCAAAGGTGTCCGCAACCGCCTTCAACTGACCTACTCTACTCTTTGAATAATTTGAAAAAGAAAATGAATAAAATACACACGTAGCTTGATATGATATTATCACTATAAAGTCACGCGAACGTAGAAGGTACTAAGTATATATTAGTCCACTGAAATACTAACGAGGTAGGTTTTCTACACGAAAATAAGCGGAAAAACAGGTGAATATACCACAACCTAAGCCAGGAAAAAAGCTGCTAAACCTGTATGGAAAATTAAATGCAACCCCTTCTGATCGGAGTATTCTAGGTGTAAAACTGAAAAAATATCACGTTAGGCCAGTGGCGAACGTGACTACCACGTTGTCACAGCATAACAATAGTAAGTACTAGCTCTTGTCAAGAGTTTTAAACCACCAAATATTAGTAAGAAAATTAGGTTAGCAATTGTAAATAGAAGATATAATAAGTTAGGAAACAAAATAAACTTTCCTATAGCAAACTGAAGTTCTTTAATAAATAGTAAGCAAAACTGTAATTTGGCGTGAGTGCTTTGTATTGAAACTCGAGCAAGCGAAGGACTAGGATTGAGCCACGAACGAAGCGAGTGGTTTAAAAGAAAAATCCTGAGCGTAACGAGGGTTTCAAGGCACCGGACGCGAAATAACTTTGCTGCCAAGCGAAACCTTACTACAGCGACGGAAATGCTAACAAATAGCACCAGTACCTTTATACCATAATTCATTATCACGTTCTAATCTTTTCCACGCTAGTGGCCAAATATGACTTTTGCACGCGGATTGTGACTATTTGTGACCGATAAAGCAAAGTTTTCTGAGCCAGTGAGGTGAAAAGTACTTAGTCATATCTGGCTATTCATAAACGCGGTTTACTAATTAGTTAATAAATTACAAGCCAAACACAAACAAAGTAGCACAAAATTAATTTCTTACGCTAAACAAGCGAAATATCGTCAGAGAGGGCGCATCATTTACTAAGTAATATGCATATGTATAAGTTTGCTAGTTAATTTGCGAAGAGGCTACAAATTACCGGAAAAATGTTAAGTATCCTTACACGGTCTAATTTTAACCTCTTCTAGTTAATTCAAAGCCAGCTACTTGTTGAATGAAACCGGACAAGTGCGACTCGGGTTCCGATGTACCTCTATTTTAAGAAGCAGTAAAGTCCATTTTAGGACGGCAAAGCAAAGATCGTTTGTGAAGGATTTTTGCAGATTTCTAAAAAACTGTGCTACTTAGAGAGATATATTTTTCCTATACTGTCATATTTAAAGAAACCTCTATTGACTATATACAATTAATTCAAACTTTTCGTTTAACAATGGTATTTTTCCAGACACTTTTCATCATAACTTGAACACAAAAATTTTTAAAGAAATACAATATCTATTTTTGAATGACCGAAGCCTTTTCATAGGATATGATACCCCACATGACCTAGTAACGACAATTTAAAATTTCGCCCCCTTGTTTCGGCTTCATTTACATACAATAATGATTTTAAAAAATCTTTTCTTCGCTATAAAGTTGGGCAGCCATAATTTAAAAGTATTCTTTTCAAGTCGATGGCTTGAGTAGTTTCTAAAATAAACAGGTGTGACAAACCGACAGACAGACGATGTCGCACCATAAGTGTTCCATTTTTACCATTTTTGTTCGGAACCTAAATAGGATGTTCTGGAATGACAGGTCAAAAAATGTATTGGAAATGGGCATTATTCTTAACACACAGCGAACCGCACGTCAGTGGAAACATTTGTAACTGTAACACCATGCAGTAAAGTCCAAAATGTTACCACTGATGTGCTGTTAGGTGTACTAGGAACTTAACTCGTTACTCAGTGTAGCGCTGGCTAGAGTTACAAAATGCGCATTGTAAGACCGTATATTTTTCCAAACAAGTTGGCGAACTATCGCAGAGCAGAGGAGCAACGACTGTTTCGCATCGAAGGATCTTTTGTACGAGCTTTTATTTATCGTAGTCATGGGTTGCGGACACAACTATGCGTTTTGCGGTGGAAATTGAAATACACAATACATTTTGTTTCTTTTTATATTATACTTTATAATGTCAGTTTTTTTAGTAACTTGTCGACTAGCTACTATATGGTAAGAGGTTACATTGGCAAATAGCACCTAAAATTATTTCACTAATGCCATACTTTTACAGTAAATACAGACGGACCACCTTGAAATTCAGACTTGTTACGATCACACTTCCTCTTTTATTTTTCCTGCAAACCATCGTAATACTGCTGTATACAGACGTTGCGGCTTCGCGGCAGAAATAAGCAAGAATTCACTAGAGTGAATACTTGCTTATTGCTTATTTTATTTTTTTTAAAAAAAGGTTTACTTAAAAGCTTTTTAAGTCTAGGAACTTGCTTTTTTAAATTTTGAATAGAGAATATCACGTCCGTTGCGTAATATAGAAAACGTAGCCCCCGTCTGCATGAGTCCAAAGAAAAGTTGATTAAACCAAGACTGTATTATAGTTCAAGTTATTAACCCAAAAAGGTACACGAGAAGAAATAAATCACTAGGGTAGAACGTAGTTCCCAATTACCAAATGTAAACAGTTTTGTACATGGAAGTAATCCAGGTGGTCAGGAAAATAATACATAGAAAGCGAAAAGTAAACTTTACAAACGAGAAAAGGGCATTACTTGTCGACATGAGAACGTGTAATACAGTCAATATAAACATCATTTCACGCTACCAAAGCAACGACAAGAAAACTAATTTCCTTTGTTAGCGAAGGAAAATTAATAAACAAACCGTTTTATTCCTGGTTGAAAATTCAGTTGTTTATTACTGTGTAGATTTGTGAGTCGTAACTTTTACTTGGTTTAATATTACGAGTGATTCATATCGGTTGACCGGTGTGAATGCGGAAACACCGTGGTGCAAATACCGCGACTCAAATCAGTCGAGTAAAAGCAAACAAGCGGAATGGTAGTAAGTATAGTAGCCTTCGAACAAAAGACGATTTGCATACGATGACGAGGAACAATGCGCGGGGAATACTAAACAAGGAACAGGAGCTGAAGTAAGCTTGAATTTGAACTTTGAACCTATTAGATGGAAAGTACGAGCATCCGAAAATGGACCTTTAGTGAACGGGTTTTTTCGATTCATTTTGTTACAAAGAAAGGGAAGAAACAATACGTACGAAGTACAGATATTGTAAGATTTTCAATTTCCCAAACCCCTCCGCAAAGGCTAAGCTGTAGGTAAGCCAAGAAAGGTAATTCATGAGCTGAAGGTACTTCAACCTTTGAATTGGTTAGAGGACCCTGAAGAGTACGGATCTGCCCATAGAACTGAACAACTTTTCCTGAGAAGCTTAAGTCGAGATACGAAAAAAACAATCGACCTCCTCTATAAAATTTTCATGTTGCTTAGAAAAAGTTGTTCCGTCTCATGGGCACTGGGCATGGGCAACCATCCATCCATCAGATCCATCTTGTTCAGGGTCGTTACACCTGCCTTTTTATTACACGTAGTTATTACAAAGTTTGTTATCTTGAAATGTAGGTCTCAGTCGCTACTTTGTAAAACTCCAAGATAATGTCGAGCTGTGAGAGTTGCACACCTGCTATTGTCTCACAACAGTGCAATATGAGGTCATGTAAACATTGCCTTAGTTCTGACACTGTTTAGCCTAGCTGATGACGAGAGCCTTTGTTTCGTGAAGATAAAATATCTGAAAATTAGTCTTATACTCGTACCCACGCCAATGCGCCCCGGATTTGCGTAGAAACCTTCATACCCTATTTTGACCCGCTTAGAGGTTGAATGATCCGTTCGGTACCAGTTACGAATATTACTACCCTATCTCTTTCTGTACGAGTCTTAAAGGCGACAAAGAGATACGACATGAACCGACCTTTTGTGCCATTCGTGCTCGTTTGTGCAGTTCTAATAAGCGTATGGTGACTTTTATTTATACCAACGGCAAATACCAGGCCACTCAGAAAGTATTGCGAAAAATAGTTTTTATATATGGGAGACTGGCCGGTCAGAATCTTTTTCGAAAATATGATTACTTGTAAGTAAAAATATGTGTGTTCCATTTTCAAAATTTCCCTCCACATTTTTTGCGAGCCAATTCAAAGTATCGTGTCTTACTGAAAAATGGATCTGCGCCGGGAACATTTTAGAGCTATGATTTTTTACGATTTCAAGTGTCGCCTGAAACCGGATGAATCGTTCGATAGACTTCAAATGGCATTTATGGATGAAGGCCCCTCCAAGGCAACCGTGTATCGTTGGTATAACGAATTTAGGCGCGGTCGACCAACCTTGGGGGATGAAGAAAGAAGCGGTCGCCCTTTGACGGCTATTACGGAAGAAAACGTGCTAGCAGTGAAAAATTTAATCCAAGATAATAGGCGAATTACATATCAGGAGATTCAGCACATATTAAAGATTGGATCGGGAAGCGTTCACGAGATTCTACACGGGCATCTTCGCGTGAGGAGGATAGTATCGCGCTGGGTGCCGCACTACCTCACCGACGCTCAGAAGCAGGCCCGGGTGGAATGGTGCCGTGATATGCTGAACAAATTTGAAGCAGGCTCGTCTCGGCGTGTTTACGACATCGTAACAGGTGATGAGTCCTGGATTTATCAATACGATCCAGAAACCAAGCGCCAGTCGACAGTTTGGGTGTTTCAAAATGAACCAACGCCTACCAAAGTGAAGCGATCTCGAAGCGGGGGGAAGATTTTGATCGCCAGCTTTTTTAATTTGACTGGCCACTTGGCCTCAATTCCCTTACGAGATCAAAGAAGCATCAACGCCGAATGGTATACTACCAAATGTTTACCAGAAGTTTTTTCTGTTGTGAGCAACAAGCGACCAAACACAGGGCTCCGCGGACTACTGCTCCACCACGACAATGCGCCTGCACACACCGCGCTCAAAACGAGGGACTTCCTGGACAGCACACCAGTCAAACTCCTGGGTCACCCTCCTTACAGCCCTGATCTAGCACCGTGTGACTTCTTTTTATTTCCAAAAATAAAAAATCAGCTCAAGGGGATACAATTTTCGTCGCCGGAAGATGCGCTGGCTGCGTTCGAGCAGGCTGTAAACGAGGTGTCTACGGCGGACTGGAAAAAGTGTTTTGAAAACTGGTTCAGACGCATGAATCTTTGTATAGAGGCTGGTGGAGAGTACTTTGAAAAGATTTAATAAAAATATATGTACCTGTAGAACAATTTTTTTTAGTGTCGCAAATATTTCTGAGCTGTTTGGCCGCAGCATTGGTATGAGACGTAATGATGTTAAGAGCATGAATTTTCAATAATCCTTTGGTAGTGCTCATCTACCTACGTTAATGCCAAATTTTATGCCTCTAGAGTGAAGACCGAACGCGGTTTAGGATGTGCATACGTTGTCTGTCAGCCATCTAGCCATCAGTCAGTCAGTCGTTATAGATAAATAAAGCAATTGAGAAAATTCGAAAAGCAATAGATAAGCAGTTATCGGGGTCAACGTGAAATAGCTGTTACAAATCGCATACCAGTTCGCAAACAAACAAACTTATCACCTGATTCGACAGCTTGTTTGGTAAAAATATTCTCTTTTGGTAAACATGTTTTGATATCTCAAAAAGTTAAATTTATAGCCAACAAACAGCACACAATGAGGTACTTCTAAAATGGTACATACATACATATAATTTTAGCATATTAATCAGACCATGAAACTGAACAACATTTTCTAAGGAAATAGGCTGAAATATGAAAAAATAATAAACGTTCCATATAAATGCACTAAGCCGATGTCCTTCCTATGGGAAGTTATTAATTAATTAGGTAATTCGACCTTAAGAAAAGTTGTTCAGTTTCATGGACTGAGTAACATGCTAAAAATATGTGCACTATTTCGTAAGGATCCTATATTTTGTCCTATATTTTGTTTTACACTATCAAGTAAGATCCCAAACAATGAAACCTCGAAATAGTTGACAATTTTCTCGTACTATACGTACCGAATTCGACTATTTAAAGATATACCTACAGATATGACTCACAACGATAAAATTTTATAGGTAAGTGCTACTTTAGGGGCTTGGCGTAAAATCCACGACATCAGATGTTTATCTAGGTCACACGCTGTGCCAACTTCCTTTTAATATTAAACTAATTTTGCCATTAAATAGTAAAATGTGGTTTTATACGACGAAATCGAATCTGAGCGGAGCTGTGGAAGTATAAAGTAGGTATTCGAAAAGTCACACAACGACAGATGAAATAATAGTTTCGCTTACACAATGGCAGGCAAGATTCGAATCTGCGTCTTCAAAGTTATGAAGCACAACGAGCAGGCGTGCCACCTGATAGTAAGTGGTCACCACCAGCCATAGCACCCACTGTCTTATTAGTGCCATAATTTAACACCTATAAGACAGTAAAGCGCGTTGCCCACCCTGAGAACTAAGATGTTATGTCTCATGTGCTTGTAATTTCACTGGCTTCCTTATTCCCTTAAACAGGCAAGGGGGTAGTACTTCCCCGATGGTTAAGGTGGGAGGACTTTGCACAAAAGCCCTGCCACCTTAACCATCTGGGTTACCGTGGTATTTGCGATCTCTTAACAACGCTATCAAGTTGCGTCGGAACTGCCCCCTAGCCCCCAAGCAAGGATCACGGACGGAGAAAACGCGGGTTCGAATCCTGCCTAGAATTATAGATAGTACATAGGTACATTTACCCAAACAGTAAATGTTAAAAACCAACATTTTTCAAACTGTGTTAGTAATCCCCCTCTTTTTAGCTCGAGAGCAAATGCTTTTAGCTAGATCACGTGTTTATAGAAGGGATCAGTATAATATGTTTGCAAATATTTGATGAGCATATCGCGTTTCAGAAAAAACATTGGGTCCTTCAGTCCCCCTCTAAAATATTGAACAGTCATATTGCAGTAGGGTGCACTCGTTTTACTCGAATTTTACTCATATTTTACTTGAGGGTGATAGATAATGTATAGCAAAAAACCATAGATTAAACTCAATACCTAATTAAACTCAACGGCTATTTTCAAGTAAGATGGTCAACTACAACTGATAGTTTCAAACGGTATGTTTTTTACAATAGTTGTTTGTTGGTTTTATTTAGAAGGATTTTTTAGTTTCGGACGGCTATGAATGTTTCTATGTCACATACAAAATTAAATTAAATATTTATTTATTTCAATGGATTTGTACATCAGCAAAGTAAACTTAAGCAGTACAGTGGTTATTTAACAAGTGGTGCACAAATTAATTGCTAAACCCTGATTCCCAAGCTAAGCGAAAGCCTGTATTTTGAGAGTCAGTGTTCTACTAGGAGCTATTGAATGTAGTGTAATTAACCAGTAAGAGTAACAGCAATTTATTTGAGTAGAGTAATACTAGGATACTGACTATAAACAAACATTGTCAAACAATATGTATTAGGGTAATTTGAAAGTGCATGTGTGAATGTGTGTGTAAGTGTGTATGAATGCGTGTGTAAGTGTGTGAGTATGGGTGTGTAAGAGTGTGTGTATGGAGAATAAATTATTAATATTGATTACTATTTAAAATACTCGTAAAAGTATCAAACCGAAAAGTTAAGGCCCTGGATTCTTTCAGAAAGTTGTTTGTTAGTACCGATTTGCATTTGTTAATGCATTCTTTAAAACTTTTGTCTTTTTCTTTAAACCTTCAAGTTAAAAGGAAACTACACATATTATACGAATACGACGCGGATGCGGCAGTAGCTCTGAAGAGCACTTAGTCTTCATTAAATAAACCAAACGCATTTACTCTGCATTTAATAGCGGCACCCGATTCAAAGAAATCAAATTGCTGAAAAATATTTAATTGCCTGGGATTTCCAGCCCATTGTAACAGTAAACTTCAATCAATATCAACCGCTTGTACAATAAATAGGCGTATCTTGAGATTTCGCGCCAATTTTCTTCAATTGAATCTTATATGATTCAGATGTTTCCTTTATCGAGTTTTGAGATCGTGCAAACAATATCAAGTCAAGACACAATACAATACAAATATACTTTATTGCACACCACAGGACAGAAATTAATTGAAGATAAAGATACCTACGTAGTATTGAAGTAGAATACGTAATGATAACTCAAAATAAATTGCACTTCACATACATCACCCATATCAAAACACTTATACCTACGTAAAAATATTTCCACAGCCCTATAAACTATATCGGCACGACAACAGATAACATCGTCCAATCATGTTTGAGTATCGTATCGCTAACAAAAACAAAATAGTGCGATTTCAATCTGGTAATTTTCAAACTACTTTCAATACTTTAAAAGTGCTTTTACTTTTTAGTAATAAACAATAGACCCATATTAGTGAAACTTGTGTTGCCATTCCGCACGCAGAGTCAAAGAGCGTTATCGATCCAGCGCAATTTGGATGACGGCCAAGTAGAGTCTCCAGCGCATTGTGGCACCGCGAGGCACTGTAGCGTTAAGGAAAATGATATACAGACCAGTCTGGAAACGGTGGTAAGATCCCAGGCGGAGCGCGTCTTGCCTCGTGGCTGGGAGCCATCCTTCCGCCTGCCCAGCGACCCGTAACTGGACGGCACCGCGCTCTCCTCCCGCTTACGTCTTCCGCCGCGTCTTAGCGATGAGAACCAATTGGAAACAGAGCCACGGCGCTCCTCCTCGGCCGGCCCCGGCCCGGCTTTGATGAACATCACTTCAGAGCCAGCGTACGCCGCACATCACACTCCAGTACAAAACGCGGCCGTTGACCACACGAGCACAATTATATTAGTTAAGCTACACGTACCTAGAGGAAGCCACATTCGTATCAAATAAAAAATTGCAAAATAATAAAGCAAATAAAAGTGGAAAACTGGTATGACCACACGTCGCCGGATGACCGCCGCGTCCTACGCCGAGAAATTGCAATTGCCAAAATTTTGCTAATGAAGCGCCAGGGCTGTGTTGTTTTAGTGCACAAAAGCGGCGTCTCAGACGCACCTGATCGTAGTCGTCGTCGCAGGAGTTGGTGGCGCGGGCGAAGCGCATCAGCAAGGGCCACCACAGCGCTTCGCAGAGCAGCCGAACGTGTAAACACATCGCGCGCCATACACTTCCCGCTAAGGAACTCACTCGACTGAACACAGTCGCGGGCGCCACACCGTTTGGCACACTGACAACTACCTATACAAGTGACTTTAACTTTCTGCACGATTGTGACAATGTTTTCGTCACACCTTACGTTTATTTCTCGCTACGTTCAAAACATGTGGATCTGAACGCAACTAAAACCGCCGCCGCCGCCGCGTTTCTGGTATTTCTACACGAAAATAAACAAGATTAGACATCAGATACCTAATACTGCTATCAGTTTCAACAAGGGTATTACGGTGAAAGCATGCTTTGTCTGGATTCTTGGCAAAGTGGAGTTCCGAGAATGGACGGATAGTGGATGGATACCGATGGTTGTTATCAGAAACCAGCTCACTGCGGAAGCAGCAGAGGAAGGGCGATAAAACCAGTGAGTGAATCGCGAACATTGTCCGCTTCGATGAAACTCTGCGCTACAATCTACAATACAAACTCTACAGAGTCAGTACGGGCTATCTCCAGTTACATAGGTACACCATTTTCCTGTGGTTAGGCATTAACTTTATCACGCTACATTTACCAAAGTAGTAGTAATTTTACAGGAAATATTTTTTTTATAAAATTGAATTTCCTCAATACTCAACAACTTAGCTTGCCCTTTATGTGGTCTGTTATGCCTTTAAGTTGGCCTTTATCTTAGCTGGTAGCCTACACTCGTCATTTATTTTGAACTTCTTTGAGAATAAACTAATAAAAATACCCTTACCCACCCTGAGAAGTAAGATTGTAAGTTTCATTATGGTTAATGGATATCCTCAGTAAAACAGCGTATATTCTAACGAATAATAAGACTTTCTAACGAATGGGATTTACGTCTTAAATCAGATTTTTTACTGGGCGAGGAAAATGTTGTCGTCGATAATTAAAGGGGTCATTTACAGGAGTAACTCATTAAAATATAGTTAATAATAACAAAAGCAAATGTAAGTTAACTGCTCAAGCCGTTAACTACATAATTATCAAAAGTGCATATAATCTGTTTTTATCAGTGACTCATAAGGATAGAGATCTTGACGATATGAAGACATAGTGACTTTAAATGAAATAACTATACAATGATTACGTCATCAATGATGATGTGATGTAGGTTTTTCAATGAGAATATAATCATAATAATATGATTATATTCTCACATATGTGCAGAACATCATCTTTGATTTTGTAGGTTTTCCCCATAAATGTTCTGAATAAGAACATCATCATCATTGTTAACCCTGCAGAGCTAACCCTTTCCTTCTTTCAAAGAACATAGGATGTAAAAATAAGACGGGAATCCTTACAGTGTGACTTAGATGGAACATGGAAACTAAACAACTTTACAACCCACGGACACAATCGACATTTTTTTTATGGTTGTCAAAAATATTTTCGTTTTCCCATGTTTGTTGAGGAATGTTGTTCAGTTGTTTCCGAGTCACACCTTAAAATTATTTTCGAACTTTTTGAATAAGCATTAGGCAATGAAATTTAATAAAGAACTTAAGGCTGTGAACAACGAGTGATTTTCTTTTTTGGAAAAGTTTTCTTCAGTAAATGTTAACAATGATTTGAATAAGATTTAAAAAAATAAATGAATAAGCCTGATAGGTACCTAAATAGAAGACTTATGAACGGAAGTTTCAAGGTCTGGTGTTTTAAGAAAAAGGATTATTAAAGGATAACTTTAAGAGAAGGTCCCGACGTCAAGGTCTACTCTTTGTCAGATAGAGGTGCCCTTATTTATATTATTTGTAAGGGAGAAATTCTGAGAAAATGTCTAAACTCAATGAAGTTGGAAAAAGGGATTCAATAGTATTGTAGCAGTACTAGGGTGACCATAATTTTGGTAAAAGACAGAAACCAGTAAACAATTATTTAATTACCGTTATTAGCGTTTGTAGTAAGTAAGTACCTATTTGCAATTAATAAGGTTGACTTGTTATAGGCACGTAATTTGCAGGACAAATATTTCAATTGAAGAGGAAAATATCGTTGAGGATAATAAATACGTGTATACCTAATATGATATTGTGTACCTGGTCTGGTATTCATTATAAAAAAACACAATAGGGAAATTAATACCTAAGATGAATTTACATCATTCTGCAGCTAAGAAAAGGCACATTACAGCACCTACGTATGAAACCAAGCAACCAGAAGGATATCAATCTTCGAAAGAGCCTGAAGACCCTTGGGATCTCAAATAGACTGATAATATAATAAACGAAAATAGAAGACCCGACGACGACGTAGTCATAGCATTTCCACTTATCCGCCTTATCACTTCAAACTTACGTCTGATAGCACTTCACTAAAATCAACACGAGAATTTGTGAATGAAATCCTTTTAACAATTACACTTTTAATAAATTTTAAGTTATTTACGTGTCACTAAAGGCTTCTGCGTATGAATAATGCGGGTCGAATTTCTAAGCGGTAGAACACGACACCCCCCTGCCGCGGTCCAACGGTTACTGGCTGACTTACTACCTCTCTCTCGATTCGAGTCGGCTGTAGTAAACTGGGCATTGATGGCATACGTCAGACTGGTCGCGACGCGGTATTGAATGAAATAGCTAGGGGTGCTCTTTATTGTCAAATGATGGGCTGCCTGGATAGCTTTCAATAGCCAGGGAACCATTGTATAACCAGCATGGCTGGGATCAATTGAAGACATTCTTTGTTATTGTAATGTTATTTAAAATAAATAGACTGTATGATTTTTTGCATCTTACATCTTTCTTCAGTTTGTACAGTTCTAAAATTATTAACATACCAAAAGCTGATCATAAATAAAATACAAACATTCGTCCAGTTTTACTTTAGTACCTTAAAGAAATAAAAAATTACAGAATCACAGAATCACAGAAAAAAAACTTTTTTTTTTGCCTAATAAACTTTTGCAATCAAATTTTTTTTTAAAAAGTACTTGAGAAATGTAACTGCCTCTTGATTTTACTGAACAAATAAATGCAAAAATGAAATTTAAGTCCAATATTTTCTGTTCCATAAAAATGGGTTCAATAACCCAATTAAATTATTTTTATAATAACAAATAAATCAAGTCCCACCAGTAACTGCTGCCACTTATTTTCTATCTTTTGCCTATGTTCAACAATAATAAAAAATACTATTGGCAATACAAACAGAATGTTTTTAAGAACTTTTTCTAAGAAACATTTATGGGCTTTATGGCGGTGAAACAAAATAACATTAAACCATATGTTACATTAATTAGATATTTAGTAGTTTCTGTAAACATGTTGTTCAATAATGAGTAATGGCTTATCAGACACAGGGGTTGGCAGAACTAACCAACTTGACTCATCAAAAATCAAACATGTTAGTAATGCAATGGCCAAAGATAGAAAAAAGAAATATTAGTAAACTGACACAATTATTTACATATTAAATAATTAGTGTATCAATAATAAACATAAAATTTTATTTTATCAGTTCAGTTGTCAGGACAAAAACATTTCACAATATAGAATGTGATAAAATAATGGCATATAAAAATTTGTTATCTAATAAAGTTAAATAGTAGTGGTAGGGCTTTGTGTAAGTCCGTCTGGGGAAGTACCACCCCATTGCCTATTTCTTCCGTGAAACGGCAGTGTTTGCGCTGCTGTGTTTCAGTTTGAAGGGAAAGGGAGCCAGTGAAATTGCTGGCTCATGAGACATAGGTACCATCTTAAATCTCAAAGTGAGCAACATGCTTTTCTGTCACATTAGGGTCATAATATGCCACTAATAAGATAGAGTGTGCTATGGGTCCAAGTTTTTTTGCATTGCTACCATATTTTAGCAATCAAAATTCTGTCATAATTCTGGGATACCTATTCAGGATATGATGTTACAAATCATCCAAGTTCTTGCATAATCTAATGTGCCTTATATCTGACACCAGTAAAACTTCAAAAAACTTAAAGAAACATACTCACTAGAAATAGGCAATTATGCAACTGGTGAGTATGAAATCCAATACCTATTCAAATAAAATTAAATGCACCAGCAGAAACTCTTAACTTTTATTTGAAGAAGCTAAACAGTCTGCAAAACCCATGGTAGTCACAGCAGTCTTGTATAGTGATTTCATGGCTTGCTTGATTTCATGCCCCTATACAATGCAAGTCTTTCTTAAGGCTCTTCTCTGTCTCTCTTTAGGTAGATAGTGATGAGAACTACTTTGAAATAAAGTTCAGGGGCCCATAGGCGCTGTTGACCCTTAGGCAATAGTCTGCATTGCAACTATTGATAATTTGGTACTGCTCTGTCATTTCACCTGCTTGACAACTGGCTCTAAATGCTTGAACATTTAAGTCTGGGTGTGTGATGTGTATTGTGCTTCATAAGAATATTAATGACTTTACAAAAAAAACAAGTAAATTGAATTAAATAAAAAAAACAACACTGAATGACTTTACAGCAAAATTGCTGCTTTTCTATATCTAATAAATACAAAAAAATAAATGTGAAGTCAGATAATGTTGTAGAGGTAGTCAGTGTTACCAACATAGAATACGGAGAAAATACTTCTTGAAACTATTGGCTTTGGAGTATGGTGTTACTTTTAGTAGGTCAAATTAGGCTCCAGTAGGTACCTATAGCATTAATAGATTATAACGAGAAAGAAATTATACGCCTACGCAACGTAGGAGTACTTACACTATTCTTGTAACAAACCTACCAATTATTAGGCACAAAAAGATTCTAACATGATAAATAATATAACTATAGTTATATGCAGCGTTCGATTCAGTTTTGCCAAGTATGAAGGATAGACAATCTCTGCTACGAAGTACCATCAGCCAAGCCAGGACAGGTATTGTAAATTCTTACCTGTATTTCCAGAAGTAATTCCGTTTTCCGACGTCTTATGTCTATTAACACTTTCTGCTGCTCTTGGCTCAGCTCTAAAACAAACGATTTAGTCATCAATAGTTATTAGAGTACCAAGCCATTGAGGTCATGTTATAATTGGAAAACAACTTCTACGTCTACAAGAATAATGCTTAGAATTACCGGAATGATTGAAGGAATCTCCATGACTACTTGCTGCATTATTTCCTCCAAGGGACAAATTTTCAAAATCACTTATCATGTCTATAAAAAGATAATTAGAATTTCTAAACAATAAACAAAACTTTACATCGTTACAAATCACTGACTGACGGCCATATTTATTTACTACTGTATGGGGTTACCAGTTATTCGGATTAAAAACTACTTACTACACACCTAGTAAATAAAAACTGATATTTAGGGAAGGAACTGTTACTACATACCGTACACAGATTATTAGGATAGAAAAAGCTATAGGAAGATTTTAGTAAACTCTTTAAAATCCATTCGTGTATGTAAATAATTTATCTATAAGATTTTAATTTTGTTCCATAAGCTAGCTTTTCTCATAAGATGGTCATATTATTTATAGTCTGTCCTATTCTAATCTTTGTATCGGCACCCAGTTTGTTGTGATCCATTGCGTGTTTTTCAGCTGCCTTTGTATCACAATATGTAGCCAATATAGCAGTGAAAATATTTTTTTCGCCACTTACACAACTTGTTAAAGGGCTTGTCAATTCTATCCGTGTCTATGGCTTTTGTAAATTTTTTGTGTGACCATTCGTAGCTGAATTAGGCTATTTTAGCAAATTAGGCTATCGAATTTTTATCATGATTGATTACACAGAATTTGACAGATTTACTTATATTTTTGGAAAATATTTCCAATATAGTTAGGATACGGGGTGATTTTCTGGGCTAGTTTTCCGAGAACAAAAGAATTGCATACGTTCAATGTTTGGTATTCCATATGATGAAAGCTATTAACCATATTTCAAGAAGTATAAAATATTAACTTGTCCATCTTTATATATTTTTGAAAGTGCTCTATTTGTAAAGGCCAATCCTAAGTTGTTTCCTAGATTATCTGAAATAGTTAAGTACCGGATACACGGTAGCCAACCAAGCCCCGACTGAGGTGACCTTGGTCGGTTCCGACCGTGTAGTTCGTGGTCGCCAACCAAATTTTTAGTGACCTTCCAACGCCCTTGGTCGTGAAAGCAGCTTCCCAAACTAAGGTCAAATAGAGGACGTTGGTTACGTCTCCAACCGTGTAGTTGGCGGTTGGCGACCGCACAGATTATAAACTGACGTTTCTTGCCTTTCCCGGTAATTAAAAACGAAAGAAGACAACGAAATTGATAATTTTGTGACAAAGAACATATGAAAAGTCTTCTAAGCAGTGATTTGTTTTGAACCGAACTAGAAAATACAAGAACTGTCAGTGTCAACTGTCATTTTGTATCACCACATCGTGTTTTTTAATCTATGTCAATGCTTGTTGTCAACAAGTCGGCGACCGTTTAGTTGAAACGGACCCAAATGGTTGCAAACCAAGGTGACCTCTGTCGGGAGCTTGTCGCCGACCGTGTATCCGGTTTTTTAAGCGTAATATACGTAACAATGACGGTGCATATACCGTCGGTACACACAGCTCTAATGAGTAAAAGTGTATTATGCATGGCTCTATGCTCCAACTATCTATAATAAAATACCAAAGGAAATTAGAATGTTAAGTCACAATGAATTTAAATTAAAAAAAAATCGCAAGAAAAATGTATTTAAGTATAATTTACAAGAATTTAATAACAATAAAATTTTAATGTCTTAACTTATTTTATTAATAAAACAAAATTATATAATATAATAAATTATTACCTAATATCCACAAAAAAAATATTATTAAAATGTTCGGCAGAATTTGACAAAGGGCTTTGAACCTTTTGGCATAGTGGTGCGGGATTTGCGGGATATGCGTGATTTTTTTCAAAATACCGGCGCACTGTGAAACGTGTGTATATCGATAGAGGATCCATAGACAAACAAAAAATGTTACATAACATAAAGTCCTACGGCGTAACGTTTTCGAGATAATTCATGTTAAAGATCCAGTATAAAAAATTCAAACCAACCAATTCTACTCAAGGTTGAACCTTATCCATCCAGTACCGAGAAAAGGTAAGAATGCTTTTTTTATACACATGTAAGCCAGAAAACCTCCGCTGCTTGACTATCTACCGATTTGGTGTCCCACGGCACAACCTTTACGAGATAATTCTGAATATTCTGTATATTATTATTACAAATTATTGTCTAAAAATAATAAAAAAACTTAATATATCATTACCGATTCAGGTTTATTAAACATCCGTAGAATATCAAAGTTAATTCATAGTAGGTAATATGTTTTGGACTTACGTGTACGCGAATTTGTACCTAAGGAGCATTACTAATTCTTATGGCTATTAATTTTTATGACCAACTATAAGCATTTCCTTATTCCAAACAGATTTCAACGTATTTTTTTTTGCCAAAAATACAGTGTAAACACTTTAGTGCTGTAATTTATTATTACTAAGAAAATATAACATTTACAGATAACAAACATTGATATTGATAATAATAACAACCTAGCGACAGTCTAGCAGCCGAGGTACCTAAACGTAATCATAATGAACAAAAGAACGAGTTTCTTAGAATCTTACAGACGTAATGGTGCCGACAGTCAAGGTTAATATAATAAAGCAACAAAACAGCAAACAAAAGAACGTACATGTGCAGTGCAGTTCTCATTAATTTCGGCAACTAAGAAATTACCATTTATAGCTTAACAAAGATGTATTTTTAGCGTTCAGATTGGTATGATGATAGGGTATCATTTTATAGGAAATGAGGTAAACCGAACAAAGTCAAGTGTTTGCAACGTTTTAGGGTGTCGAAGTTTATACTATATATAATAGTTTAAAAGCGTAAAGAAGCAAAATTCACTTCTTCTCGAGTAAAGCTCAGTGCACGTTGGTGGATCGACATCGGCGACTGGTGGCGCAATTTATCGTGTTGTTTTCACACAATACCAAATCACTGCACCAGTGCCTTCCATGCGTTCTCTGTCTCTTTCACTCTCACTGAAATCTTAAGGGCCATTAAGATAAGATGATAAGTATGTACTGATAACTAACCCTACTCGCACGCATCCCGCATTTTTTTTCCGAAAATGAAAGAGAAGTTATGTCGCCCTACCCAACAGGCAAACGAATCTAGGAAGGTAACATTGTGTCGTTGGGTAGTGGAGACAATTAATGGTCGTTTAAAAAATCAGTTCCGCCAACTCAGGGGACAATATGTCAATATTGCTGCACCTCATTTAAATGAGGAGGTGCGAATCGCCTGTGTTCTGTTAAATGCGTTTGGTGAAAGGTTAACGGACCACGATCTCACGAATGAATTCATAAATGAAATCCAATTAAAACAGGATACCCCAAACCTTTTGAGTGAACTGGTGATTGAGAACAATTTCAACCAACGCAGAGCCGCTTTCCAACCGATCGATGCTAGCGAAGGTTTCGATCAATTTCCCGATTTAGATTATAACCAATTGTTACAAATTATCCTTGGGGCCATACCAAGTGCAACAAGCCAAAAGCTATTATGGAGAACATATCAAAAGGAATGGTTCTTTTTTTATTGAAGTGTATGAGGACATCAGAATTGATTATGATTTAACAGTACGGCATTATAGCAAACAAGCCTATTCTGGTTCGAGCTAGAATTCACTCGAAACATCAGAGCGCTCGAGTTTATTTCGTTCATATCTAATTGACACCTATTTAGAAGGCAGGAATATACAGGAAAGAGAACACTAGGATGCTGTGCTCATGTCATGTGTATTATATGGTACTTGGCATGGGCCCGACACCAGGAAAATATAATTCAACCTCCTGCTGCCTTCCTGGACAATAAATTCATGTCTTTTGATCAGAATTATGACAGTGAATAAATAAATACATATGTTTGATTTAGACGTTCACACTTTTTTAGTCGAAAAACATAATAGCCATGCCAAGTACCAAACAATACTCACAGAATACAGCATCCTATTGTTACAACATATACTGAAATGCTTGACTCATAGAGTGAATTTTAACTCAAACTAGAATACAGTTGTTAAGAATGAAATAAAATATTAATATAATTGCCACCTCAAAATGAGTTTCCATCTTCGCCTGCAATATCTTATAAAATTCAGTTCAACCAAACTTAGCTTTTCTCTTAACTGTTCCGAAGTAAGGTTTTTTTAAATAATTTTTAAAATGATATATATAATTTCTTTAATATACAATAATCTTTAGCCTTTAGGCCTATATCCAGTAGTGGATGTCTTTCGGCTGACATGATGATGATATATATGTTACAACTTAATTAATCAAATACTTAATTATAAATCAAAATAACAATTAAGTCTTACATCTTAAACAAGTTTTAATTAATTATATTGTCGTTATAAACCACCAATCATCATGTTTATTTGAAAAGTCTCTAAAAAGTGAAAAAAGTGTTAAACTTATACAAGAGTTCGCAAAAGACTCAGGTGTTTATTAAACAATATCATAATTCATGTATAATGTGTTGATAAAATATTGATATTTTTCTGGATTTCTGTATGTTTTACATGCCAACTAAGCGTTTTTCTGTGTTTATGTTGTGCTTACAAATGTGCGACTCGTGTTATTTAAAATAAAACTTTTCTTAACTGGAAAATGTTAGCAAAGCACCTGACTCTTTCGTGAACTCTATTATAGAGATTTTTGATATTATTTTTGACATAGAATAGAGCCCTCTTGGTCCAGGTTTTTAAGCTTAATTATATAGGTATGGATGGAACCAAGATACTTATCAAACCCCCTAGTAATCGTATATATTATTATAATATTCTTCTGTATAATGTTACTATATTTGTCCCGTTGTATTCCTGTATTGTTGCTGTAATTCATATTTAAATAAATTATCGTAATAAATACCTCTGTGTTTTTATACTGAGTTGAGTGTATCACGAATGTTCTTCTCCTTACCTTGCGAGCGCAAACACTGATTTCAGAGTTTGTCAGAAACCGTCTTATAGCATCTGATGCAGTATAATACGCATAACGTAACATCAGTTTATGTAATTACTAAAGGTACTTTATTCTAGTTATACAACATGTGGTTAAAAGGAAATCGGTACGTTTACTAACACCCTGTATAACTTTTAACATCCATGTTCATCATGCAAATGTTCTCGGCACTGGAAGGATAAGGTTCCGTCTTGAGTAGAATTCGTTGGATTGAATTTTTATACTGGATCTTTAACATGGATTATCTTGAAAACGTTACGCCGTAGGACTTTATATCACATAACATTTTTTGTTCGTCTACAGATCCTCTATCGATATTCACAGGAATTATAGTGCGCCGCATTTTTAGAAAATCCCGCAAATTTGCTATGCCAGCCTCCCATACAAGAAGGTTCAAACTCGTTTCACAGTGTGCGTGCGGCGGCAGATTCTCTGTTTTTCAATGGTCACTCAGGTCACTCCAATTCATTCCACTCCATTCATTTTGTTTTCTGTCTTTCTTTCATGAGAAGGACGTTCGAAAATATTTTTTGTTCTTGTGAATTATCCAAAAAGGTGCAAAAAAGCTCTTTGAACTCTGTTCGAACATTAAGTGGTGTTAATAGTTGTAAAATATGATATCTTCTAATAGTGTGCTCCTATAGTTTAGTTTATTACAATAATGGATAACTCCGGCACGGGTAAGTATCAAAATCTTTAGAATAATTTCACAATAATTTGGTTTGACGAAATCACAATTTTCTTCTGAGTAGCTCTCTCATCAAGTATACCTTTCGTCAGTTTCTTCTGTCTGATAAACGCTAGCCGGCCCTTATCAGTCGCTTCTTGAATTGATCGACAACAAAACAAGAGTGATTTAGCATTTAAAGTCCTCGTCAGTCGCAATAAGCTGCTTCTATAGTAGTGCTCTCGACGACTATATTGCAGTAAAGTAAAAATGGGTACATCAAAATTGTTAGTAAACAACATGACCCTTTGGCTGTTTACAAATTACCCATTTATTTCAGGGAAGTCACCAAATACATCCTTGTCCTTCAGATATAATGCTAACAATGAGGAGTTAGAAGAGCTGTGTGATGCTTTCGAAGATGACCCTCCTACACCAGTCGATGCTTCTCCCATCATGCGGAGTGAGAATGCTAGTCCCAAGAAAGGAGACAAGACCCCGTCGATTTTAGATAAATATTTCAAATCAATGCGTGCTGCTGACAAATTAGTAAGCGATAAAGAAGAAAAAGAAAAATTGGAAAAATCTGGTGAAAGTAAAGTGCTTGATGATAGTCGTAGTACACCTAAGGAGGTATCATCCTCACCAGTAAAAGATTATTTAAAAAACTTTGGAAAAAAAAGTGTATCGGAACCGGCTGAGGTGAAGGATGTAGGGAGCAATGAGACATGGAAATTGTTTCACGATTTCAAATACAAAATTGCTCAGGCAGTTGAAGAAATGAAAACTCGATCTCTTGAAGGTATATTTATATTAAATAATCACAATTTAAATAAAATATATATATACATGGGCAGACTATAAGTAATTAGGTACATACTTTACACAAGCTTTGTCTAATTACACAAAAAATTTACATTGATTTCCCAGAAACTAAGGAGAAAGAAAAGAGTATGCCAAGAGATAATTCCATATCAGATTCAGAAGAAAATTCCGTAATAAAAGACTCTGACCAAAGTGTGGGAGATACTGATAATCAGGTATTGTTATTATTGAGAAGCTGTATAATTAATGGCCATTGTTGGTGTTTGAGGCATGTCGGCCTTTATCTAAAATGAAGTGGGATCTTTTTGTGTAAAACCCTTCCTTAATAAACATAATTATACTAACCTTCTTTTTAACATTAATAGTTTTATATAATATATTTTTATTAGACTTTAGAAGAAAAAAAAAAGTTAAAGGCCGAGTGTGGCTTTTTATATAGCATTCGCTCTAATTACTGAACTCAGTATCTTGATTTATCCCTCTTCTAAAGATAGTCAAACATTGCACCAATATGACTAGAGTGAAAACCTCATCGTAGTAAGTTTTGCTTATGGTAATTTAATTAAATATCTTACAGATCGCATTTAGATTTTTTTTTCTATTTGCTATTTAGAACTAAGTTTTAATTACTAAAAAGTTACTACTTTCTCTGTAACAGGTGTCCTCATTGAATAGTAGTATGCAAAATCTGTCAGAAATGACTCATCCTTTAACTGCAAGGGCAACTGAACCAGACTTGAGTCTTCCTTATGATAAGAACTTTTCTGATGCCAGTGATGACACACAGAAGAATTTAGGTAATATTTGTTTTACTACTTATTGTTCCAAAAACTACTATAATTGTCAGCTGGCAAGTTTTGGCCATAATGTGATTAATTTTCTATCTTACTTTTGTAAGTTTAGTGTAAATGGATAAAAAATAAATTACTTCTTTTTACAATAATAATCATAAATAATAATAATGTTTATTTCAACAGTAACTTAGCCTATTAATAATGTTTCTATTGTATAATTATGTTCAACTGTATTTTCAGTTCAAAGTGAAAAGGCTCATGAAACAGAAAATTCTAATGAGCCAAATCTACTTGATGTGGAATCTGGAGTTGAAGCTCTAGAAGATGGCATTGATGGATTTAGTGATGCTCAACACATACATTTCCAAATAGAACAAAACGCCGTGGGTGAAAGACCAAGAGTAACACTACCTACCACACCGCCTCCTCCAAACATAGGTCATCTTCCCCGACAAATAGATAATCAACAGAGAAAAATAAAGGAAAGAAAACCTATACCATTCTTCACTTTAACTTTATACTTCCTTACAATAGTTGTTTTAGTTAACATTGTGTTATTCCCTGAGTATAGAAGTTGGAATGGATTCGTGATGGGTATTTGGGTGTTTTACTTCTTAAGTCAAGTGAAGGAGTGGGTTTTGGCCAATTACTTTGGAGAATGGGAGCCTAGTGCAAGAAGTGCTTATCAGCTGAATCGCAACGTTGCAACACCTATATCCTATACTATACCTTCTGTGAAAGAATACAGACCTATTAAAAAATATGAGGTATGTACAATAAGCTATATTATTTTATTACACTATGTTACTCAGTGCTGCATGTGTGAATAATTATTACGAGTCATTTAAGTCACCATTGGCAGACAAATTTTAACTAGCCATTTAGTATTTTTTATTTATCTCTAAATAGCCATTATATTTTCTTAGAGAATTTAACATACAGGGTTATTTTTTATTGGCCCAAAAACTTAAGTATGTTTCTATTGTATAAAATAAACTATGATATGGGAGGTTACTCAGACCAACTAAAAACTATTTAACTTTTCTCATGGAACACAGATGAACAAACAAAAGACAAATTATTGTTTTTTTTAGGGTTCCGTACCTCAAAAGAAAAAAACGGAACCCTTATAGGATCACTTTGTTGTCCGTCTGTCTGTCTGTCTGTCTGTCTGTCTGTCTGTCCGTCTGTCTGTCTGTCTGTCTGTCTGTCTGTCTGTCAAGACCCTTTATCTCACAAACGGGTAAAGGTATCAGGTTGAAATTAATACCATATATTAGGATCCATGAACCACACAAGATCTGAAAATTTAAATTTTTTACAACGACGCAATCAAAAGATATGGCATTTTATGTCCTCATCTCCATACATTTATTCAAAAATGCAAAACCTACAGGGTACTTCCCGTTGACCTAAAATTATGAAATTTGGCAAGAAGCTAGGTCTCACAGTACAAATAAAGGGAAAAGTCTGAAATCATTAAATATTACAACTTTTCTCACAACTAATGGTAACCAATTGTGGTGAGCTCCCGTTTCAAGAACATTCATATAAGAGAGGGGTCAAGTTGGATGGTCGCTGAGGCGATTTTTGTTTTAGTTCTATTTAAAAACGGGAACACTTACAAACTTGAATATTGGTATGTTTATAGTGCATAAGCTATAAAATAACAACAAATAATAAAATTTGGTCAAGCGCGTGTCGGACTAAAAAAATCTAGCACATTAACTTACTGAAATTTCAACTAATACAATTATGTTTATGTGGTGGTACGGAACCCTCAGTGCGCGAGTCCGACTCGCACTTGGCCGGTTTTTTGCATTGTGTAGGTATTTAAAAATCTTAAGTAGGTAGTTAATCGAATAAGGCGTTACCACAGTAAATATATAAGCTAAAGCAGTATGGAAACTCGGGCCTTTTTTTGAAAAAAGAACTATTCTGCGTCGGAGCGTCAGGGTTGAAACCTAGAATTTTTTTAAATAAGAATAGTATGATGAACTCAAATATTGGGTGCTTTATCAACTTTGTTTCTTTCAGCATGTTTTCGGACCGTAAAACTAAACAACTTTCCGTAAGAAGTCGAAATACGAAATAACATTCTGCGTCAGCCGATAGCGCGTTTAATATGGGGGGGGACATTTTTTTTCGTCTTTCGACCTAGGTTCCTTTAAAGAAAGTTACACAGATAATTAAATTTAGCAGACAGTCTTGCATAAAATGTTAAGTCAGAAGGTTAAATCACTTAGTCGCCTTTTATCACATAAGCTTAGATAGTCGCCTTTTATGACACAAGGGCAGATTAAGATACTTAGTCGCCTTTTATCGCACAAGGACAGGGACATACTTATAGGGACCCTATTATGTACCTATTTGTTTGTATTATGGTTTTGGCACCCACGACTTACTTCAGCGCGAAAACTGCTTATTTTCCTGTAGCGGTGTGTGCATGTGTGAGTGCGCCAGTTTTGGACGTTTGTTAGGAGTTTCCATACTGGTTTAGCTTATATATTTACTGTGGCGTTACTTTGCGGAATTTAATCATTCGAAATAATTTGAAACAGTTCCAAAGAAAACAAAAACTACAGCTTGAAAAAGGTATAATATTTTTCGACCTGTTATTTGAAAAAAAAAGTTGTAACATACGTAGACACAAAGTGGAAACTAAACCAGTAAAAGCTGAAGTAGCACTACGCTACAAACGCCCTGAACCAGAGACCAACTCAAGTTCAAAGTGTTTCTTCTGACGTGCGGCCGTGTGTACCAAAGATGTTTGTTCATTTCCCATGCACTTGTACCATGACTGGTGTCGTGGCTTGTATAGCTTTAAAAAAATCTATCAGATTCTCTGTATTTTCTAACACAAATATAATTCCAAAATGGATTTCTAGATTATTTTTAATGAACTTTGAAAAGTTGATGTGATATAAACATCTATGTCAACCAGTTTTTGTAATTGTAATTAATTTTAAATTTAAAAATATTCAATATTCCTATTTCTAGACTCCAGAACTAGGAGATTTTATTACTATTCTAGAATCTGAACAGGAGAGTGACTAAGCAACATGTGCCTGGAAAATGAACAACCTCCCGCATTTGAAAAGTTTTCTCTCGCTATTTAACAAAATAAAAGATAAAATTAAATAAGCAGATACATAGAAAATAGTTGGATTGAAGCATACATGCTTTGTCCGCCTAATTATGAGTTTACTGCTGTTAATTGAAATGTCATTGGGTCACTAGATGTCATGTTGGTTTCAGGGTTGGGTGAATCACTACAGATGTGCAGAATATGACCCAATGGTATACAGTGTAAACAAAACAATTACTGCTTTCATGAAATTAGAAGGTAAGTCAGTGCTTTATACCCTTGGAGTAGAGAAGGGAGAGGAGATGTTGATATGTGTCGGGCCACGAAACGGGGCGGGGTTTATGTCATTGAACTTTTTAAGTCTAACAATTTATCCCATCCCACTGACTTACTTTTTTTTTTAACATCATTTGTGTCAACTGAAAGAAGAAGAGAAGACTTGTCTGGAAGAAATCGCTTTAAGCGATAAGACCGCCTTTGTCCACCCTACCTCTAGTTCTAAGAGTCTCCTGTATGATTGTTATGTTTTTGTGTGACAATAATGAATTTATCTATCTATTTATCTGAATTACCGAAACTGAGAAAACTGTTTTTACAAAATCGAGATTAGAATCGATTTCACACCTTTTTGATTGACTTCATTGCAAAATTGTACAATATTTTTGAAAGTGTGGCCCTCTTCAGTCTTCTTTACTACCTTATCTATCATAGGTATCTTATTTTTTTTCTCATTGGTTATGATTGAAAGAAATGATTTACTTTTTAGGCTGTAACCTGAGAATATCGTACACCAAAACGAAGATACCGAAACGAGCCCTTTGGGACGAGAAGCCGCACAAAGTGGAGTTTTACATGCACAGACTATACAACTTAACGGGGGCCAAGGTCATGCTGCTGCCGAAGGGACTTGTTAGAAGGAGGTATGTATAGTACGCTGGCTACATTAGATATATGCAGGTCGCATTGGCTGTTGGGAACTAGGAGCTCAGCCCCTTTACCCTCAAAACATGTAAAGTACGCGACAGCTCGTTAGTCCGGGCGAAACGTATGGCGCGCTATACATTTCGCCTGCACTCCCGAGCTGTCGCGTACTTTCTACTGTGTATACGTAAAGAAACAAGGAAACAGAGCGCTAGATACCTTCCCATTCAATCACACCAGAAAAAGAGAGAAGTAGTAGATTTGCTAGTGAAAAAGAGAGAGCACGACATTTTGTCTTTTTGCGTGCCGCTTTTTCTAAGCTAAGTATGCAAGTGTATGCCTTTGACTACGAGGGCCACACCGAAATGATCGGGAATAGAAAAAAGTACAAAAATAATACAACAATAGTTACTTTCATTGTTTTTCGAAGTATTCTCCGTGACAATCGATGCACTTTTGCATTCTATCAAACCAATTATTATAACAGTAATTCCAGTCTGAAGTGGATATAGTCGAAACGGCCGATTTGTAAGCTTCGACTGCCTCTTCTGGGCCTTGAAATCGTTGACCACGTAGCATATTTTTAATTCTTGGTAATGTAAAATAATCATTGGGGCTCAAGTCAGGGCTATACGGTGGATGGTCCATTAACTCCACGTTTTCCTGATTTAAAAACGCGATCGTTTTGCGAGCGGTATGTGAGCTCGCATTATCCTGGTGAAGAATGATGCGACGATTCGGATTAATTTTACGAAGTTCTCTTATGACTTCCGGCAAACAAACTATTGTGTACCAATCAGCAGTAACCGTTCTGCGTTCTTGTAAAGGAATCGTAGCCACATGACCAGTTTTCGATACAAACGAAGCGACCATTTTTTTCGACACGCCACGAGAGCGGACAACTTTTGTTGGCTTGACCTCGCCTTCGAAGACCCAAACAGCCGATTGATGTTTTCTTTCGGGCTCATATGAATAAATCCACGATTCATCACCAGAGACGATATTGTAAACTGCATTTGAGCTCCCTCTATTGAACCGTTGCAGAGTAGACCGACACCAATTAACACGAGCCGACTTTTGTTCCTCGGTCAAACGATGGGGCACCCAGCGGGAAACTAACTTCTTGACACCCAGTTCGTCATGTAAAATAGTTTGAATCGCTGTCATACCCAAAGATTTCGGACCTCCTTGCTTCGCTCGGAATAGATACCTTGCTAATTTATTTTACTATGGGATGACATCTGCCAACATGTCCCAATATTTTATGTCAAACTATCAGTGATCACTAGGAAATATTCAAAATAACCCGTCAAATTCATAGAACGACGCCTTCGCTACCTTGTGACGAATTATTTCTTTAATCCTCCTTCTAAGTACCCTTATTTTTCTGTGGTCATACCAATGCTGAGAGAAGCCCGAATCTGCTCGTATGTCACATGTCTATCTTCTTTTATTAATTGGCACACAGCATCGATGTTATCTTGTGTTACCGCTGTTTTTGGTCGACCAGTAGAAGGAACTGTCGTGAGAGAGAAACGTCCACGACGAAACTCAGAATACCAACGATATATAGTCGTTTTACTGGGTGCTTCAAGTTCATAAACAGAAACAAGCTCGGCGAGACATTGTTCTTGAGATAAACCTCGACGAAAGTTGTGAAAAATTATGGCACGGAAATGTTCCCGCGTAAGCTCCATTTTCCCCACTGACTTGTCAAATTCAAATGGCTACTACTCTTTTCTTTTTTACTTTTTTTAAAATTCAAAAATGGAATTGTGTTTGAAATAATACTACATGTCATAAACCAAAAAGGTTTTAATCTAATTTATTCCTGAGTATTCTATTCCCGATCTTTTCGGTTTGGCCCTCGTATAAGGGCATGTATCATTCGACTACCCTGTAAAATAAACTGCACGTTGATAGAAATACTAAAACCGCTTTTATATCATAGCAGTAGCGGCTATATTCGTATAATAGAGTTTTTTAAACAAATATTATGCAGGAAAGAAACGATGTCTCTTTAATTACAGGAGGTACAAGGCGTAGTGCAAGTGCTTCCTCTGATATGCTATTTCCTAGAAGTACAGTATGACGCCTTATTTAAAATTCGGTTTACATATAACAGGCGTATTCTCTCCTTACGAACTCTACCAAATTCTAAAAGCTTATTAGCCACAGCCCAAGCTCAATATCCAAAATGTGCCGATGGGATCTTATTGTTTTTCCTATATCGTCGACGAATTCATTTGTGGCGAGGTTCGTTCTCTGTCCGACTTTTAGAGGATGTATACCGACTAATAGACAGTTGAATTATAGAATTTTTAAGTATGTGCTATCATGCAAAAACCGAGTAAATGCGAGCTAATAAAAATTTGCCCCAGAAGTTTTGAAACAACCACTGGATCCCACTATAGCACCTGGCCGGTTTTTTTTTTATCTTGAAGCAGACAAACGGTTTTGGATGGGGATTGGGGTGTCTACACTCTTTATTTTATATCAGCTATTATTAAAAGAAGCAGCATAATATTCAAGTTTCGTGCAGCAAATATAAGCAGCATAATATTGATCATTTGTGTAGTAAAAAAATTACCACTTCTAATTTTTCAATAAAATACTTGCGCAATTTATTAAACGTTACTCATTTACGAGTATACGGCGCATTTGTATTATATACCTGCTTATTTAATTGTTCTGCTGCATAATTATGAATTTTGCTGCTCAAATATATATTTTGCGGCTTAAATATTTATTTTGCTGCGCGAATACCATTTGTTTGCGTAACAAGTGATGCTCCGCCTTTTTTTATTCATGTCCATAAATAACATAATATGTTGCTGTTTGATGTAAATTACAATTAAATGCTGCACTCTATTAAATTGCTGCACAAATAATTTATTCTCTTTTATATCTTCTTTCTCGATAGAGGCACTCGGTAGGCAACGAGCGCTTCCGCCATAAGCAAATTGACACTAATAGGAGAGCTATAATGTATTCTTTATGTAGTATTATTAACGTATGTTAGTAACCGGTATTACGCATTATTTAGTTAGGCATAAACTGAACGGCGCGGCGATTTTAAGATACTAAAATGTGTGACACGGCCGATATTGTTTGCTACCATTTCAGAGTTGGTCCTATAGTATAAATATAAGTAAAGGAAATCAGGCTTTGTTTGAGAACTCCAAAAAGCTTTAGGTTCTTGTTAATACACGGTACGTCGAAAAGATGGTAGGCTATATTTTTTTAGGAGTTACTTATCCTAAGTGCACTTAAGTGGGAAAGCTCAGATACTAGTGCTAATCAAGCGGATGCTCTAACTGGAATACATTTTTTTTTCTAATTATCATTTTGATGCATAGGGTGCATAGGTATTGTTTCTGTACCTACAAGAAAAACATAGTGTTGCTAGAGTATGGGTAAACTTATTCTTGATACATCATCAATAAAAACCTGTGTGTAAAATATAGGTAGTATTGGGCAGCTTTCGTAAAAATCTTAATGAGGTATACAAAATCTCAAGGCCACTCAATCTCGTGTGCAAGAAAACTCGTTGCCTATTTCAAATCAAACCAGATTGGTTAAATATAAACTATTTGACGGCCGCATTAGTCATTCTGTTTTGATAATTTTGTGTTCGGAACTAATGTCGAAACATCATCTAAATACATTTACACGTCATATTAATTATACAAGGTTTAACAGAAAGGGTCAACCCTGAAGGATATGTTCTGCCCATTGAACTGAACAACTTTCCTTAAGGAACATAGGCCGAAATACGAAAAAAATGTTTTACCTTCCATAAAATATCGCTATCACCTTATTCAGTTTTTTTTCATATTTCGACCTATGTTCCTTAGGGAAAGTTGTTCAGTTTCATGGGCAGATTCACATCCTTCGGGGTTGATAATTTGATATATCACTTTTGTTACACCTTGTTTAAAGACGTGCTTTCCATCAAAAGATTTCGTAATTAAAAGTATCAAAAACAAATTATACTCAATGCATTGTTGGAAACACCTGCATTGATGACATTATGTCTTGTATGATATGATAAATAAACTAACAAAGAATTGAATTATATTTCGACGTAATAGTGACCTTTCGGTCACGTATTGATGCGTGCTCGGCGAACTGGAAAGAAAGGGGAGCAGAAATACACACTCGCTATCTATTCTATGTGCTATCTATTCCATGACTCAACTGCAAAATGTATTGCATGAGAAATATGCAATAATAGTTATTGTTTATGTCAAGTAACTGAGATTCGTTAAATGACTACAATAAAAAAGAATGCAGAATTCACTTAGCATTACAATTACCAAAAGCGCTGGTAAACTTAAATAAAAAAAAATACTTATAAATCTAAATACTTTCACGTAACAACCTGTCAACATAAAATCTGGTTCTGGAGGATATTTTTCTAGGAGCACATTCAAAAGGTAAAGGGAAGTCACATGTGATGTGTGGTGTGAACCCTGCAAATATTTTTTTTGACCATATATTTTAAAACACGACTTCTCAGAATATTGAGGAAGTTACGGTAATTAGATATCCGGCTTTATTAGGTTATGTATCCAGCGAGTAATATGTTTAAAGGCCTATGTCCAGCAAATGAAAATGATAATATTCAATAAAATGTTAAAATTTTTGCAAAAGAAGTTTTGAGATTGCAAACCTAAATTCACAATTATTCTTTCACAGACAATGGAGCAAAAAATATCCAATTTGCATAGTGTTGAACGAAAATGAAAACATTCAGGTGCTAGAAAAAGAGAATGTTACGTTTGAGAGGAAAGCGGCAGAAGCTCATGAAAAGAAAAAGGACCAGCAACAAGAGATGGAAACTGCGGAGACTAATACTAGCCCGGAGAAGAAGAAGAAGTTTGTATGGAGGCGGAAAGATAAAAGGTAACTAAAGTACTTACAGTCGAACCGTTTTGATAAGAAATCGTGTGAAATTGTCAAATCAAAAAGGTTGTCTTGCGCCCACAACGAATATTGCCAGCAGCGAATTATTCTTTCTGAGAATCAAGAACTGACGTGGATTTTCGACATTTCACAAATCATATTTAGTTATTATTTCACTACTTCCCAGGATTTTAAGGATTCAACTATGATCGATTTTTTCCATTTATTCCAACACTTACCAACACATTTTGCAGCTATACGAGTACTAAAAGCAATCGTCTAAAGCTGTCAGAAAATTTCAATATATTTTTCTAAAAAACTAGAAATTTCCGCAGGTTGAAACTTTGCACGTAGGCTAGGTATGGTAAGACCTTTTCCCAAAAAAAAAAACAGCTTTCAATTCGACGGTCCATAATCTGAAGTTTTACCCCTTCCAATTTCAAATTCTCTCTCGTTGTATGTGGTGTCTGGGGTGTGACTTGGTTACCACAAGTAAAGCGCGCGTCGCTTCGTGAGATAACAATATGACTGTAATAATAGTAACATGGGTAATCCAATTGTTCACTATTAATTGACTCATCATAACATCCCATGAAAAACGTCCACTACAGGACAGGGAGCTCCCTCCAGAATTCTAGCTTTTGCTGGAAAAAATGTGGAGAGGAAGTACCATAGTCACCTCGGTTTTTAGCGTTATGGCTGGCACCATGGACCGCGGTTGTAGGTGACCGCAGTAAGTAAGATACAAAGGAGGATGCTGCTGCCCATCCTCCAGTTAACCCTTAGTTGCCTCTTATGACAGCCACGGGTATGTATGGGTTGGTACTATTCTTTGCCGGCACCACACGGGACAATGACTAACTAACTAATTAATTTACTACCTGTATACTAATGTTTCAATGTCTTCTTAACAGCAACGTAGGTGTAGCACTTGTAACTACCCATGCCGAGAGCGAACCTAGCAGGGAAGGACTTAGGCATCGATTAGTTAGGAAAAAACACAGAGGTTTGTATCCACTTTTATAATATTTTAGTTTTATCACAGTGCTTAGAGACAAGCGACTTTCTACTATCGCAAACGCTAATAGAATAGATTGAAAGTGCATGGGATTGACATTAGCTGTCACACAACATTTCGTTAGCTAATGTCATGCAATTTTTATGCTATTCTGTAGCGTTTGAGGTAATCAAAGTCACTTGCCGCAGGGCCCAAGAAGTAAGAGAATAGAAACTTCTGGATAGCAAAAAAAAAATACTTTGCCTAAATAATAATTGCAAAATTGTTACGTAATTCAGTTTCTATGGGTATTGAAAGTATAATTCTCATTTCGACTTATGGGCGAAGGTTTTATAATCCATTTTTTTTTTCTTTTATTCCAAGGCTTACCAACACATTTTACAGCCATGCCACTAAAACCAGAGTGCCTAATTTGACGGAAATATTAAATAAAAAATTGGTTTTTGCTACAAAATGTGTTGGTACGCGTTGGAATACACGAAAAAAATGGATCATACAGTTTCGTTTTGCGGAAGATGTCTTTTACACCCTTTTAGTTAATCCTACTTCCTACTAATATTATAAACGCGAAAGTTTGTAAGTATGGATGGATGTTTGTTACTCTTTCACGTAGAAACTACTGAATGGATTTTAATTAAAATTTACAATAATGTAGCTTATACATTAGAATAACACATAGGCTACAATTTATAAACCTACGCAGACGAAGTCGCGGGCACCAGCTAGTTAGCTAATAATATCCAACTGCAAGATAAAGACCACCCTTTCCTTCTTCCACTCATAGGGTATGCGAAAGCCGAAAAAATCTTGTTCAGGCTTATATTCTACTTTCTGTCACTAATAAAACAGTGGGTGCTATGGGCGGTGGGGACCACTTAAGACCAGGTGGCCCACTCGCTCGTTTGCTCACTTGTAAATTTCACTTCAACATTAGGATAAAAATACTCATTTCGATGTTCTTATTTCAGATAAGAAATCCGATAGCCCCTCAACAGCCGCAGATTATATCGAGTGTAGTGAAAAATGCCAAAGTGAAAAGACTCTACCAGAAGAACCAACATTCCATGACGCGGAAACAGATCTAAACACTAAGTCTAATACAAGCCAAAAGGATGAGACTGAGGAGGATGTAGACGAAGAACTGAACCTGATTAAGGAGGTTTTAGCTGAGACTGTAAGTATAATTGCATATTGTAGGACTGTTTCATATGCCCAGTCCCCTCTCTGCCGAATGATCAGTGGCCTTAACTCAGTTCTCAACTACTCATTGAACTCTGATATTTTCACGGATTAATGGAGTCAAATTCGGAAAATCCTTTCAGACTTTTGTACGTGCAAATTGACTATTTTTATTCTCTTATTTTTATCAGATTTGATATTCTTCTTCTCATATTTAAGAGCCGCGCTCTTGTCAGTGGAGAAATCTCCATTTCTCTCTGCCCTCTGCCAATGATTTGACATCCTGATAAGACTCGACGTTTACCCTCTCTTTTATCTGGTCAAAATAAGTGCGTCTTGGTCTTCCTCTTCCTCTCCTGCTCTCTACTTTTCCTTCAATAATATTCCTTATGAAAGTGTCATGTCTTATCAGGTGTCCGACCATCGTCCCTCTTCTATTTTCGATGGTTCTCAGCAAATTTCTCTTCAACTAAATCTAAAACTTCCTCGTTTGTCTTTTTCTCTGTCTAACTGATCCCTTCCATTCTCCTCCAACACCACATCTCAAACGCTTCTAACCTCTCTCTCTATCTCTTTGTGTTAGAGATAATGCACTGCTCCAGATGTACATTTTTATCAGTCGTTTTCGAACACTTCTAGACATTTTAGCTTTTAAAAGGTGTTTTTTGTTGTTAATTAAAAGTCCCAAATCAATACGTCTGTCTACAATAAGTCGCATTGCTGAAATAGCTTCTCTAGTACCCCTTTTTTGACGAAAGCCGTAATGATCCGGTCCTAACGTTTGTTCGGCTATGGGCCTCAATTTGACATTATCTGTTAGATATTTTATTATTTATTACTGATTTAGGGCACCCCATAAAAAAATATAATTATATCATTTGAAAAATGTCCTCAGCTGGACAAAAACCTTCTCTAAACATCTTCACGACAAGTTCCAGTATGTTCTGGCATTTCTTGATGGTAAAATGACAAAAGCTCTCGCCCAATTTTCTAAAAAAAATGGCCGGGTATGTGCAGGGCGTGTTTTTTTTAATACGCGTTTCGTCTTCAAGCTGTCCTGTTCTTTAGTATCAAGTTTGAAATCATATCCCTTTTTAGTGATATAGAACACATTTTTGAGTACATGTAAAGTATACCTTTATCTTTTATTATTACTATTTTTGCCTTAGCTTTATTTCAAAGTTTCTTTTTTTTTTCGATTTAAAGTTTGAACTTAATATATTACTATTTTTGCCTTAGCTTCTTTTCAGTTTCTTTTTTTTTTTAATTTAACGTTTGAACTTAATACATTTAAATTCATCGCGGCCATACCTAAACTCGTTTTTAATGAACCCGAGAGGTTAACAAACACGTGAGGACCGGAAGAAATTTTGAGCCATATATCTGCGGCCTTGAAGACTTCTATTCTGTGATTATAGTATGAAATAATGCTGTTTCATTAAAATTACAGCAGGACAGAGCTATGCGTGGAAACAGGATGTCTCTGTCGCTCCAATATCTTGCGCATCGCTCCGTCTTTTTCTCACACTGCTGTCATTATAATAATACATTGGGGGCGATTCTAGCGTGGCCGCTAAATTTAAGGCTATAATTTGACAGGTCTAAAAATGTTGCTATCTTTGTTACTGCCTATAGGCTGAAAAAGACAGCATCACTTTTAGACCTGTCAATTTTTAATTATAAATTTAGCGGCCACGCTAGAATCGCCCCCACTGTTTGTGATTTGGACTATAAGCGAGGTGTCTATTGACAGGAATTGGACGCCACAGCCGTAGACGGAGCGAACGAAGGTGAATGGAGCGTACACACGAAGCATTACAAGGAGAGCCACCAACTGTACCTGTTCACTCGCACCGGCCGGGATAAACACGAGTGGTGAGACAGCCTGTGTGGCGACAAAACATCCCATAACAACCACAATTAAAGGATGATGGGATGACATTGTTTCATTACTCGTCTTGTATAGAGCGGCAGGGATTAGTTAGTAAATATAAATGGATAAAATATAAACTAACGCGGCTGCTGCCCTGGAAATTTGAATTTGTGAAGCGATTTGATTTTTGAGACAGTAATATCTCTCAAGCGTGGTGATTATGGTACTTTCCCTCCAATTTGTAGTGTGCGTTTTTGCTGGAATTCTCGAGGGGGCTTGCTGTCTTGCAGTGGATGTTTTATGGGATGTAGTGGTGATGATGTTAAGAATGCCCTGCAATGAATTCAAAAATTTTTTTTTCCATGTGATACCTCACGAGTAAAAGGTATGAATGCAGCGCCCTCCTGGCACCTCAGATCCTTGTTGCTCCATAATAGTCTTACCGCAAGTTACACAAACCTTTTCTATTAATAAAACTTGAGTATGTTAACATTTTCTTTGTCAACAAACCAGAAAGAAAGCAACGGCAATATATTTAGCAGTTTAACTGTAAAAATATTAGCGCAACTGCCTATAAATAATCTAGTCTCTTTAAAGTTATCAATCTGTGCAGGTTCCGCAGATTAAAAATAGCCGTAGAAGATGCGGAGATACAATCTGCGGAAAATTCTGGCGCTGAAGAAAAGTCTGGCACAGAGCAGTCGCAAGAAAGCAAGGACGGGATAGAAATGGCCGTGTATAAGGTTGCTGAGAAGGAAAATGTCGCATTCGCTTATTTGGTAAATACTTATTTATATTATAAAGATACCATATCTTCCGTCACTTATAAAAATTAAAATTTTCTTAAGTTTTTATATAGTATATTGTTTTGTTACAAACCTCTCAGGTTCAACTTATCGTTAAATTTAACCTCAAGTTTCTGTTAAATTTTGTAAATACAGGAGATAATAATGATTTAACTTACGACAAGGTGTTTTTTTAATAAGCATAACTCAAAGGGCATAATCGATCAACAAAACTAAACAACTTTCTTTAAGAAACATTGTTTTTTATGTTATAGCAGGCAAACGAGCAGACAACTCACCTGAAGGTAAGTGTCACTGCCTGCCATAGACGCGTGCAACACCTGTACTAATGCGTTGGCAGCCTTTAAGAAGTAACCCGCTTTTTGAATGACTCCATGTCGTAACTACCATTAAAACCGCAGGGGGAAATTCGTTCCACTTTCTAGATGTACGCCAGAGGAATGATCGCGCAAACCGCGTTGTGTCGCAACGCCAATTTGTCCAAGTGATCTAGACGGAACCTGTCCCTGCATCGTGTGGTGCGGTGGTGGAATTGTGCTGCAGGCACCATTCTAAATAATTTCCTCAGAATACTCCCCATTGAACAGACGGTACATAACACACAGGGAAGCCACGTCGCTCCGAAGACTTAGTGGCTCTATACAGTCTGTGAGCTTGGGATACTTGGGAGCGTTGACAATTAGAACTGCCCTCTTGTGATCAAGTGAAAGGAGTTGATATTGAGGCTCTCTAGCTCAAAGAAGGCAGCAGTACTCCTTGTGGGGCCGGACTTGTGCTTTATAGAGCCAAAGTCGATGACTCGACATGAAGTTCCACCTCGTTCTATTTAGCACTTTTTTTGGAGGCCAGCTTGACTTTTCCTTCGTTTTAAACTTTCGCACTTTTCAAACATGTTTATTTGATGAAAAAAATATTATTTTAAATTATCGGTGACATGGAACCCAGTGACAGATCGTATAAAACCGCGCGTAGTATCTTCGAACCGATCCGCATACGTTGAGGGTAGATAGTGTCTAGTCTAGCGTCACAATAATATCTGCGTAGTTCACCTCTTTTCAATCTACCCGTGAGCACGACGAAACATTGGGAAAAGTAGGGTAATTAATTACAAGTACCGCGCTAAGACCCAGAATAAAATAAACATGTTAAGAGGGGTGTTCTGGAAACAAAGTGCTGTCACAAAGAGGCTTTTTTTTGTATTGAACGCGAATACTTGAATTTCAGTAGGGTTAAATTTGACCAGATATTTCCTGCACTACTCGGATACTTGCTCCAGTGACGGTTCTATTTCTGACAAGAGTTTTTTCCTACACTTTTCAACTTCATCCCGAGAGATATTTGGCCGACCCGTGTAGTAGGCGTCACCATGTCATCCGCTTAGCAAAATATCGTTGATTATGCAAGATGAACAGGGTCGGGGAAAGCACCGAGCCTTGTGAGACACCAGCATTTATAGCTTGTGTTTGAGGTAACATCGTCTACTACAACTTGTAAGCTACGCTCAGACAAAAAGCTGGCAATCCAATTGCGTAGTCCCTAAGGCAGTTCATAAGATGGTAGTTTTGACAGAAGTGCTTTGTGCCAGACCCTATCAAAAGCTTTGGCGATGTCAAGCCTGACAGCGAGTGCCTCATCTTTGCTTTCAATGGCTTCTGCCCATCAGTGAGTCAAGAAAACGAGTAGGTCACTAGCTGAACGGCCGGGGCTGCAACCATACTGCCGGTCACTTAGCAGCTGGTGCTCCTCAAGGTGGCCGAGGAGTTGCTGATTAATCACACGTTCCATCACCTTACATGGCAGGTAATCGCGATAGGCCTTTAATTTGACGGGTCTGAACGGTCACCCTTTTTTGGGATACTGTGCTCATATGTTGAGAAATGAAAAAAAAAACTGTCGCGTCATACAAATAGTTCAGAAAGGTCAGATCATATGGAGTGTTCCCACTATTGAGCCACAATCACATAGGTATAAAATCTATCAGATGGACTTATGAGATTAGCAAGTCGTTTCTTAAGGGGGCTGTAAAAGGTGCTAAGCTATACGTATTAAAGAAAAGATGGCTTGTAATTAAACAAGTAAGTAATTTTTAAGGAACGAGTTGGACCCAGGAACGGGAATAGTTGAAGGATGGGAGAGAGACTTTTGACCTGCAGTGAGTCAGAATAAGTTCAGAAGAACAATAATAATTACAAAAATTTGAAGTAGCATAACTCTGTTGCTTCACTTATAGAAAAAACGTTAAATTAGTAGTTTCCTTAAATTTCACTTAGATAATTTAAATTGTTTCAGCGTGGTCGCAAATCAGTAATTTTAACAGAAGGTGGCGTCGAGGGGCCAGCCTACGAGTCTTGTGAGAAGACATTCTGGCCGTTCCTACTGAAAATACTTGAGGTATCAATTTATTAATTTTATTTCAGAACAGACGGAATCCAATTATAGGGTCATTTTAGATAGAACGGAAAAATGCTCGCATACTTTATGGTGTCACTGAATCAAGAACCGTATTTACACCTAATAGGTCTTTACCTATGAAATTGCCGAAATTTTCTTACAGATTAATGAGATCATAATTCCTATAATTCTATTTTTTTTTCATTTCATTTATATTTGAAAGTTGACTTCAAGGTTACCAATTTACGCATAAAATAAAGTTTTTATTTTTAGTTTGATATATAAAATTAAAGGTTTGAAAATTGTTCGTCTTAAATGTCGTCCGATTTCAGCATTAGATTGGTTTTATTTTTTTACAGATAATATTTTTCGAAAATAAAATTTAAGTTTCTGGTAGCTTAATGTCTTCCCAATAATGCTTAAAAAAAAAATTGTATGTATATAAGTCCTAAGAAAAATGCAAAAATGTTAGTACTGAAAATTGAGTTTACCTAAAATTCGCCATACAAAACGGCAATTTCATAGGTAAAGACCTAATATTTAAGTCGAAGGAATATATGACAGCAGAGCCTTGCTGTCACTATCGTCTTATCATTAGCAGCTTTGAAAAAAGCTGTTTTCTTTTTTTCATTTTTCAAAGTTCGAGAGGCGAAAAATTTGTTTCGAGTACCAATAAAAGTTTTTCTTCTGGAAAGTTGCTTCTTTTCGTGAGTATAATCACTGGGCTTCGTGAGCAAAACCAAGGTAAATTCACGCTGTATAGCAATCCTATTGGTTTTGAGCTCTGGTACACTCGACAGCACATCAGTAGAAACACTTTTGGACTTTATGGCGTGGTAATAGAGTTGTAAAAGTTTCTACTGACGAGCGGTTGACCGTACAAAGGCACCCTTTTGGTAGAGAATAAGTCGCCATGTCACCACCTCACTTAACTAAACATTGAGTTTTTAACAGACGCACGAGCTGTCGAACAAGACGAGATCCGAAGTAGCTATAATGTGCCAGCTAGAACCCACTCCCCGAAAAGGCAGTAGAAGCAAAAAGAAGTCTAAAGAAGTTCGTAATAACTTTCTTGGTCGATAGACGGGCCAGCTAGGGTTACCAGACGTTAGGATTTGTCCCGACATGGTATGATTTTTGCGTCTTTATTAGCAAACCGGCGGAAGTTAGAAAATTATTTTTTTATTATTCAATTTGGTTTTAATTACTTGGACTATTCGGTAACTAAATCTTTGGGTGGCGAACGAGAGCAATATAAACGTTGCGCGGAGTGTCCTCTCACCCATACCTTTCTCGGTCATTTCACTGGTCGGTTAAAACTAAAATATTTTAGATTTTTGCCCATTTAGGGTCAGAACCAAGAAAATTACATGGCACCGTGTAGGCGCTCTTAGCAAAATGTCAGGACTTTTTAGTAGAAATTAGACTTTTTGTCAGGATATTATAGGTAAACCATCTGGTAACCCTAGGCACAGAAAGCCCTTATCTTGTAGTTTAGACTCCAAGGATAGGAATACTTCATAGGACGAAAATAAAATCGTATATCCATGTAAAAAAGAATCGTTGTAAATTAAAAATTGGTATTTTTAGTGTGTAGTTTTAGATTCACCGTAGGTTTAGTGTAGTGAAACAGAAAGAGTTGGCGTCTTCATTATTCTCAATGAAAGGTATTATACACTCACCGGCAGAAATAACCGGCCGGTATAAACCCGTGCGACCCTTAAAACATTTTAATTCGCTAAATGTAAGAGATTTCTGACAAAATGGCGTATATTTTTTTCTGATCGATGCACGGAATTTCCTGGATACCGTGCACAGGTATAATCTTCAAGAATCGGTAGTCAGACACCTTATTTAATTATCTCACTGTTTATTCACGGATATTTGTTTCGTTTAGACTTCATTTCATCCCTTACTTGTATGAAAATGTACGACAGAAAATAGACCGGCCGCGCGGTTACTTATGCCGGTGGGTGTATTAGAGTAGTTAGTACTACAAGAGCTTAATTGGTATCTTAGGTACGAGTATCTCCCATTGTTATGGTTATGTATTTGAGAGATATAAGCGTACTACTGTTACGATCTTAGTATTTATAGACAAAAGATGGAAAATACGTATCTTGGATTGCAAAGAATTTTAACTAAACAGGTTTTTTAAAGTATTTTTTTATTTAAAATTTTCAATTTCGATAGGGATTGAATGTAACTCGTCTGCTATTTTATGCGTGATCTCGCGTTTTGATGGTATACATCGAATGCTTAAAAAAACGTTTATCTAAGCGCGGGGCCATTCTTGCTTTTGTAATTTATATTTTATTTTACACGTAATGATTATATCTTCTTAGGTTAAAAGCAACAACTTTTGCTTTACGACTTTTATAACTTCGGGGGAAAAAATGGTCTATCTGTCAGCAAATTGTAAAACGGTGCTGGCAGATTATAAACGGATTTAGATCACCGGTGCATTTTAGGTTCGTTAGCCACGTACGGTACCGATCCCTCAGGAATCGGTTAGGTTGGGTTAGGTTATCTTTCGGCCAGAAACAAATTTCGCGCCGTTTTATGAAATACCGCGGCATTATGTAAAATTACGAAATAACAATTTTTCGGTTTTGTAGAATGCCAATGCATAATGTAAAACGACGAATTATACAAATTATCTACGACATATCCATTCAAAGTTATCAGCTGATCGGTCCTATGTGTTTTTCAAAGTTGCAAAACTCATAAAATCATAAAATAAAAGTTGTTGCTTTTTACCTCGCTGATAAGAAGGCAAACGGATATGGGGTAAAAAAACCGGCCAAGTGCGAGTCGGACTCGCGCACTGAGGGTTCCGTACCACCACATAAACATAATTGTATTAGTTGAAATTTCAGTAAGTTAATGTGCTAGATTTTTTGAGTCCGACACGCGCTTGACCAAATTTTATTATTTGTTGTTATTTTATAGCTTATGCACTATAAACATACCAATTTTCAAGTTTGTAAGTGTTCCCGTTTTTATAATAGAACTAAAACAAAAATCGCCTAAGCGACCATCCAACTTGACCCCTCTCTTATATGAATGTTCTTGAAATGGGAGCTCACCACAATTGGTTACATTTAAATGTGAGAAAAGTTGTAATATTTAATGATTTCAGACTTTTCCCATTATTTGTACTGTGAGACCTAGCTTCTTGACAAATTTCATAATTTTAGGTCAACGGGAAGTACCCTGTAGGTTTTGCATTTTTGAATAAATGTATGGAGATGAGGACATAAAATGCCATATCTTTTGATTGCGTCGTTGTAAAAAATTGAAATTTTCAGATCTTGTGTGGTTCATGGATCCTAATATATGGTATTAATTTCAACCTGATACCTCTACCCGTTCGTGAGATAAAGGGTCTTGACAGACAGACAGACGGACAACAAAGTGATCCTATAAGGGTTCCGTTTTTTTCTTTTGAGGTACGGAACCCTAAAAATAGTAGCCCCAGTATCATCCATACAACAACCAGAGAAATATTTTTGGTTTACAGCAAAAACAACATGTGGATACTTGCGACTGCCGCATGCTGCCGTCGGAAGTGATGTGGTTGAATGCGGTGCTCGCTAGGATCATCTACGACATGATACATAATGACGACATCCTCCGGCGCATACAGACGCGCATACAGAGGAAACTGCACACGCTCAAGGTATGTTCAACATGTAAAAGATGATTGTTCTAAAACATGTTTAATTTGACCTTAGTACTTCACATCAAAAGTTAAGCATGTCTAAAACTGATTTTCAAAAGTTGACTATGTCACGAGTTGACGATGTCAGAAGGTCAGTGGATACTTGCGGCTGTCGCATGCTGCCGCCGGAAGTGATATGGCTGAATGCAGTGCTTGCTAGGGTAATACTCGTATACGACATGATACATAATGACAACATCCTGCGGCGCGTACAGACGCGCATACAGAGGAAACTGCACACGCTCAAGGTAGGTTTACTACGAGTATGACTATGTCTAAAGTTTACTATTTCATTAGTTGACTATGTCTAAAGTTTACTATGCCATTAGTTGATTATGTCTGATTTTTACTTTGTAATTTTTTGACTATGTATTAGTTTCCTATGACTCATCATCATCATCATCATAACATCCCATGAAACGTCCACTACAGGACAGGGAGCTCCCTCTAGAATTCTAGCTTTTGCTGGAGAAATGTAGAGGGGAAGTACCATAGTCACCTCGCTTGTTAGCGTTGCGGCTGGCACCATGGACCACGGTTGTAGGTGACCGCAGTAAGTAAGATGTTAAATACAAAGGAGGATGCTGCTGCCCATCCTCGAGTTTATAACCCTTAGTCGCCTCTTACGACACCCACGGGTATGTAAGGGTTGGTACTATTCTTTGCCGGCACCACACGGGGCTAAAGTCCTATGACTAAAGTTTACTATTTAAAAAATTTTACTGTGCTAAAAGTAGACTATGTCAAAAGTTAACTATATCAGGAGTTGACTGTGTCAAGAGTTGACTACCAGTACCTTCGTTCATGTCACCACCGCTAGTAGTAATGGACCTATAGCGGGCGCTTTTCCACTGGCCCAAAATATTTAAAAGTTTACCATATCAAAACCCGTCTAGCAAAATATGTAATGCTTAACATTTTCTGTTTGTCAGTTACCCTCATTCATGTCACCACTGGTAGTGACGGACCTATCCCTAGCGGGCGCGTGTCCACTGGTCGAGACGGTTTGCGCGCCAACGTGGGACGAGAGAGGCGTTTGGCTGGACGCTGATCTCCGGTACGACGGCGGCGCGTATATCTCCGTACTCACACAGATCAACCTCATGAAGCTTAAAGAGAAGAGTGAGTAGCCGTTTCTTGTACTAGTCTAGAATTTTTTTTGTCACGAGTGAGTAAGCAAGTAAGTGGGCAACCTGATTGTAAGTGGTCACCGTCTACTGTCTTATTTGTGCTCTACGTTGACAACTCATAAGACAGGGAAAGCATGTTGCCAACCCTGACAGCTAAGAAGGAATATCTCATGTGATAGTATTCGAACCGAAACGTAGCAAGGGGGTTGTACTTTCCCACATAGATATTATTCAAAAACCTTCATAACCTTCCACTGCAGGACAGGGAGCTTCCTCCAGAACTCCAACAAAGACGCGTGGTACTTAGGAGAGGAGTTACCATAGTCACCACGCTTGTAAGCGTTGCGGCTGGCGACAGCTGTTGTTGATAACCGCAGTATGTAAGATGGTACGATACACCGAAAGTTAGTGCGGTTCATAAGCCCTTAGTCGCCTCTTACAACACCCAAGGGTAGAGATGGGTTAGTACAGCCGTTTGTAGCGTAGCGCTAGTTCAGCTTATACTGGTTTTGTTTCTACGTGCTTGCTGCCGTGCGTACTATTCTTGGCCGGCACCAAAGCCTAAGAGCCGGTTCCCACTTGTGTGTCGGATCCGTTTAATAATCGGAGGTTCCAGTGGCGGAGCATTTTATATGAAGCTATTCACACTCGTCCGACAACGATTTTGTGTCGGATCCGACAAGAAATGTCGTGTGTTTTGTCAGCCGATTTTCGTGTCGGATCAACGCCCGCATATGATCCGATATCCGACATAGTGGGAACAGAGGCGCCGACACCCGATTAAATCGGAATCCGACATAGTAGGAACCGGCTCTAAAGAATTTTCAAATACCCCAGAATTAGAAGGCGAAGGGTGAGTATTGTGGTGTATTTTTCTTACACTGGTAGAGTTTTTGCGCCCAACCGTAGAACGAAAGAAGCGGTTGGGCTGTGGCTGGACGCTTATCTATGCTACGACGGTGGCGCGTTATTTCCATACTCACACAGATCAACCTCAAGAAATCAAAGGAGAAGAGTGAGTTAATAAGACGATAATATGTCAAAAAAATAATAATGTTTTGTTTGTATTTAACAAAGATTCATTTGAAAAACTAATTATTGTACATTTATTATAGTGTGTATTTTTAAATTCAAGAGTTAAAAATGGCAATAAATAGGATATTTTCAATCACCATTTGAGAGTTCAACTAAATGACACTGCAGTTCAACATAAAATCAGCAATCGGTAAGGGAGCCAGTGACATTAGTTCCCAGGGTGGGCATCGTACTAATGTGCTTTGGTGTACGCTGCGTCAGGCGGAATCATGACGCGTAGTAATTTCAGCAAAACAAGAGCACCGCTAGCTAGCGCGCGAGGTCGTTTCACTCGGGCCTCTTTGTTTTGCGAAATTAGTCTTAGTGGCTACGTGAAGCTAGGCGCACGCGGCGTATTGAATTTGTACAATCAACGCGTGGTGTGGTGACCACTTTTCATCAAGTGGCCTAACTGAAAAAGGCTTTTGCCCCGGTGTGGGACAGCCAATAGATTACATTAATTGTATGTTTGTTTGCTTCAGACATGACGCTCGAGGACCAGTTACTCCAGGCGCACAAGACTCTCGACAACGAAGTGACTGAATCCAACGTCAGTTTCGACGAGTCTTTCGTTAGAGTAAGTATTTTTTGTAAAAACGTATCATCACATCATTCATACATACAACTTACATCTGTCTCTTTGATGATTACTTACACACACACTAAAAAGGTGCTTGTAAGAGTGTAGATAGTGAAATCAGTCTGTTTCTAGAGAGTTGTGCCACTAAAGTCCTATGACAAGCCTTATTTAATGACTACCTCCGTAGATAGTAACCGGGGTCAATGGCTTAGCGTGCTTTCTGGAGCACGGAACAATTTTACTTCTTGGACGATCAGGTTGGCGTCGGTCACATGAGGTGATATTTGTTTGACAGTGTCCTCCTAGGAAAGCTGGTTATATTGAGTTTATCTCCCGTGTCCGCAGCGCCGCAAGCCGGCAGTGTACGACTCGGACGTGGAAGACAGCGCGGAGTCGAGCGAGGACGACAGCCCCCCCATCCAGGCGGTCGACAGCAACGACAATGTGCCGCCTCCTTCCGACCATCTGTAAGTACACACTACACTACACACGTAACATACAAAACTCACCCTAAAAACTGTTGGAGAAACAGTTGATTTTTTGTTTCATATTTTTAAACGTATGCAATGTATTTTTTCCATTTTATCGTTCCGATCGAATTAGACCACAAAGTGTCATCCTTAACATGACTAAGGTACGATTACAATGGTCCTAAATAAACTTATAGAATGACACGCAAAAAATCCAGTTTTTTTATTGCCAAACATACACACAAACACGCATATAAAATCTAGACTTAATACCCAAAGTAATCATTTGCTCCGGCTGAAAATTGAATGTGGAATTTTAGGCGCAGCATCCAGCTGCACTTTCACTATGCCACACAGGCTGTCAAAAGCGAATAAACTACCGTTTAACTTAAAAAAAATATAAAAATTCCCTGGTTGGCTTGTATCCTTGATACGGTGGATATGTCTGTGTAGGTATAGTCAAGCAAGTCCGTCCGTCCTCTCACCCCCCTCCCCCTCACCACTCCTCCACCCTCCTCCTCACCACTCCTCCACTCTCCCCCTCACCACTCCTCCCCTCCCCCATCACCACACATCCCCTCTCCCTCTTCCCCTCACTTCACCCTCTGACTCATCCAAAGCTCTATGGAGTACCAATTGTTGTGTTAATCCCACCGGGTCCATGAAAACGTCCCACGAGAAAATAGGCTATTGGTGTCGATTCTGACAGACACAAACTAAAACTAAACGAAATTCGACCGGCCTAAAAGTGATGTTTTCTTTTTTCAAACCTATAGGGAATGACAAAGACAGCAACACTTTTAGGCCTGTCAAATTTAGTTTAGTTTTAGTTTGTGTCTGCCAGAATCGACACCATTATATTTAAAATGCATTTTTTTTGTCCCAGCGGCTCCAAGGACCGTCAGCATAATAAAATAACGCTTTTAAAATCATTACTTAAATCTTAAGTTGATTGGTTATCCATACAAATTGACTGGATCAGATTTTATGTATGAAGATTCGATAATTTTTATTTTTATTACCTTCTGTTACATTGGTGGAACCACGGGGTGAAACTACCACCCGAGAGGTTTTGCGTATTTAGAATTACACGACATTACACGTATAGTTAATTGTTATTATTAAGGTCATGACTATGGTTCGGAATTTTAGTAGCACGGTAAAGACTAAAGAAAGGCTATGGAGTGGAATTCTATGCCTGCGTCTGTGTTCCCGAGCTCTTATAACCCGAATCTATTTAAGTCGCGAGTGAATAGGCTTCTTCTGGGCAAGCTCGTTCCATCGTCGACCTCATCATCATCATCATTTTTATTTTCAAAAACAGATAGTCTGTGTACGAAAATATTACTTAATACCTAGACGATAATTTGTTGCCTCTAAAATAAACTAAAATTATAAACAAAACAAAAAATCAAAATAAAAACGATATCCAAGACAATACAAAATTATACACTAACATTACAAAATTCAGAAAAAAAAAACATAACAAAATGTTAATTTTTCAAAATGTCAAATTCAAAAGTCATCAAGGGCATAACAATTTTTCTCTAGTAATAATAATTTCAATCTGTTCTTAAACACGCCAACACTTCTTATCATTTTAAATTCAGTCGGAAGTCTATTGAAAAATATAACAGTTTGGTAGAGAGGGCTATGCGTTACGATGTTTGAGCAAGGATGAATCACGTGATCCAAGTCTTTACGCCTCGTCCTATGACGCAAACTCATCTCCTTGTCTGATTCAAAAAGTAATTTGTGCTTAAACAAATCAACTAAAAGAACCAAAATGTAGAGACAAGGAACGGTTAAAATCTTATAATTTCTAAAATAATCTCTACAGGATTCCCACGGAGGAATGCGGGCAATAGTTCTTATTGCTCTCTTTTGAATAATGAAAGCTTTGTTCAAATTATATTTGTAACTGTTACCCCAATATTTAATACTGTAACGCAACTTGGATTCGATTAGAGCAAAATAAATTGATCTTAGTTGGTCCAGAGTCAGCATGTCCCTGAGACTTCTCAATGCATAACATGAGGAGCTAACTGAATTTTCCAAAGTATTTGATTCTGTCTTCCAGTAAAGTAAAGAGTCAATATGTATGCCTAAAAACTTGATCTGTACATTATGATTATTTAAAACTAAACTAAGAGACTCTTGGTTTCTAGCTGTGGATTTAAAGAGGATTGTGTTCGTTTTTTGTTCATTGAGTCGTAGGTCATTTGCCGCAAACCAGACGTCAAAGGCTGCCAAAGTAGCATTTGCTTTGTCAATGAGTTCTTGTATATTTGATCCTGAAAGTACTGCGTTACAGTCATCAGCGAAAGGTACAATTTTAGCACCCGGTACTTTAGATACGACATGACTAATCAAGTCATTGAGAAACACTATAAATAAAATAGGGCCCAAGATGGATCCTTGAGGCACTCCTCGCGTAATATTAATAAGTTCCGAGGATTGAGTGATTTCTGTATTTACATTTGTTATAGATTTTATCTCTACGAACTGTTTTCTGTTATGCAGATAGGATTCCAAAAGTCTTAGAAATCTACCCCTAACACCATAGTGTTCAAGCTTGTTTAGTAAAATTGTGTGACTTACCATGTCAAACGCTGAGCTTAAATCTAAAAATATACCAGTAACTTTCAAATTTTTATTTAAATTTATGACTACGTCGTTAAGCAAAGCATCGATTGCATTCGCAGTACCAATTCCTTGTTGGTAGCCGAATTGTCTTGTATTTAAAATATGATATTTTTGTAGATGGGCAAGAAGTCTTTTTTTAATCAGCTTCTCGAAAATCTTCGATAAAGTTGGCAGCAATGATATGGGTCTGTAATTTATTGGATCAAGCTTACATTTTTTCTTATAAACTGGAATTATTTTAGCAATTTTCAGTTGGTCTGGAAAAATACAGTCTTCTATACATTTATTAAAAAACAAGGCCAGACTGTGATCTAATATATCTATATTGTCTTTTATAATTGATATTGGCATATCGTCGTACCCCCAAGAATTTTTTATTTTCATATGACTTACAATACTATTGACTTCTTTAGGTGAAACGGCCCAGAAGTCTATGTTGTTCTCTGGCCTCTCAGTATTATTACGTAATAAATCAGAAGCCAACGAAAAGTTTTCAGAAGAAGGCGTTAGGCTGTGGTCGAATTATCTAGAAAAAATCGTAGCTATCTCCGTAGGGTCACTAATGATTTTACCGCCCACTTTTAGCATAATATTTTTAGTCCCATTTCTAGTGCTTTTACCTATTTCCTGGTTCACTACTTTCCAAACCCCTTTCGCCTTGTAACTTTCCCTGTCAATTTTTACCTGTACAGCTAAATTCCTTGCCGCTCTAAGAGTTCTTCTGTAGACCCTTAAATACGCCTTCTTATAGTTCATTATAGTAATGTCATTGAACATGCTATCCGTGTTACACAAAACTCGTTTCATCGCACTAGAAATTTTGATTCCTTTCGTAATCCAATTAACTTTTCCTAATTTCTTTAATTTTATCTTTTTCTTCCTTTTTTTAAACCTATTTTTAAAAACACGTACAAAGTTTTTAAAAATCCATTCACTCCTAAATTTTTCCAGTTCGTATCACTAACATTTTGTCTAAAATCTTCATTATTTGGCCTGCTATAAATTCTTCTTTCCATCCGCAAGCCCATTGTGATCAACGGAAGCATTTTCAATAGACTCCGCATGAACATTTGTTAGTACCAGGCCACTCAGAAAGTATTGCGAAAAATAGTTTTTATATATGGGAGACTGGCCGGTCAGAATCTTTTTCGAAAATATGATTACTTGTAAGTAAAAATATGTGTGTTCCATTTTCAAAATTTCCCTCCACATTTTTTGCGAGCCAATTCAAAGTATCGTGTCTTACTGAAAAATGGATCTGCGCCGGGAACATTTTAGAGCTATGATTTTTTACGATTTCAAGTGTCGCCTGAAACCGGATGAATCGTTCGATAGACTTCAAATGGCATTTATGGATGAAGGCCCCTCCAAGGCAACCGTGTATCGTTGGTATAACGAATTTAGGCGCGGTCGACCAACCTTGGGGGATGAAGAAAGAAGCGGTCGCCCTTTGACGGCTATTACGGAAGAAAACGTGCTAGCAGTGAAAAATTTAATCCAAGATAATAGGCGAATTACATATCAGGAGATTCAGCACATATTAAAGATTGGATCGGGAAGCGTTCACGAGATTCTACACGGGCATCTTCGCGTGAGGAGGATAGTATCGCGCTGGGTGCCGCACTACCTCACCGACGCTCAGAAGCAGGCCCGGGTGGAATGGTGCCGTGATATGCTGAACAAATTTGAAGCAGGCTCGTCTCGGCGTGTTTACGACATCGTAACAGGTGATGAGTCCTGGATTTATCAATACGATCCAGAAACCAAGCGCCAGTCGACAGTTTGGGTGTTTCAAAATGAACCAACGCCTACCAAAGTGAAGCGATCTCGAAGCGGGGGGAAGATTTTGATCGCCAGCTTTTTTAATTTGACTGGCCACTTGGCCTCAATTCCCTTACGAGATCAAAGAAGCATCAACGCCGAATGGTATACTACCAAATGTTTACCAGAAGTTTTTTCTGTTGTGAGCAACAAGCGACCAAACACAGGGCTCCGCGGACTACTGCTCCACCACGACAATGCGCCTGCACACACCGCGCTCAAAACGAGGGACTTCCTGGACAGCACACCAGTCAAACTCCTGGGTCACCCTCCTTACAGCCCTGATCTAGCACCGTGTGACTTCTTTTTATTTCCAAAAATAAAAAATCAGCTCAAGGGGATACAATTTTCGTCGCCGGAAGATGCGCTGGCTGCGTTCGAGCAGGCTGTAAACGAGGTGTCTACGGCGGACTGGAAAAAGTGTTTTGAAAACTGGTTCAGACGCATGAATCTTTGTATAGAGGCTGGTTGAGAGTACTTTGAAAAGATTTAATAAAAATATATGTACCTGTAGAACAATTTTTTTTAGTGTCGCAAATATTTCTGAGTGTCCCACGTATGTTGTCGATACAAGATTGAGAATTATTTCTACGTTTGAATAAGTGCTCGAAAATTATAACATGTTAAAAGGTTAAGGAATTCACTCTTTTTACTATCATCGTTACGAAGATTCACATTAAAATCGCCCATTATTATAACTTTTTTATCAATATATTTTTGAAAGAACAGTTCTAGTTTCTCCAAGAATGTTTCAAATTTTTTACCATTTTGATAGCAGCAGAATATGTTTAAGTTAGTATCTAGGTCCTTAATGCCACATAACTCAAAACTCTCAGCCGAACCAAATTTTCCACAATCAATTTCTAGATGGCGTTTATTATTGAACCCAAGGATTAAAGTACCTCCTCTACTTTTTTTTGTTCTTACATAGAATGCAATAACATTGTAATTGGTTAGCCTACAAAAAGCGATTGAGTCACGGTTCAGAAAATGCTCACTAATACATAAATAATCCTGTGTCTTCTGTAAATTTTCTATGTACAATTCTAATTGATCTTTTTTAGTATTGATACCACAGACATTTTGGTGATAGATATTCATATGCATGCACTCAGAACTACACTTCATATCTCTGTCCTCAAGGCTAGATCGAGGTCAAGAGTAAGCCCATACATAGTAAAAAAACAAAAAGGTAGTGGAGTCGACATTCACTCATTTTAAAAGCCTCGTGACCTCGTGCTAGCCAAACTGACTTTTGTTTCAAAATATTTATTGTCCTTGTACTAAATCGATTCTTTTAATGAAAACAAGGAACTATTCCGAGAAAAAAAAATTCGACGTCGACTCATTTTGCATGGGAAGTTATACTCGAAAAAAATTTGACTTCCTACACAAAATGTATGAAAAGTTCTTTGTTAGAAGCACAAATTCAACATTTTATTTTTGTTCTTTTACGATAGGCAAGTACACACATAGACAAAGTATGAAAAAAAAAATGATTTAGTTCTCTTTAATTTTTTATAAACACGATTTTCGGTCGGTTGAGTACCACGAAAACCTCACAGAGTTTGGGGTACCTCACAGTTTGGGGTATTCAATTTCTATTTTTCAATTTATGTTTCACGTGCATTTACTATTATATTATATGTTCTTATAGATTTAAAATTTATTGTGGATGGAAAATAATTATTTAAGAATAAAAGTCAGTTTGGCCCAGCGAACTACAATACTAGTTCGCTGGTTTGGCCTCATGAGGCCAAGAGAACGAAGTCACAAAAGCTACTAAAAACACGATTGATATTATTTAGTTTCCTGAAGTTGCTTTAGTATTAATATTAAGTAATGTAAATTGTCATTGGTTTCACAACTAATGAAAAAATACTTACAATCCCGAAAAAAAAAAAGATTTAGTTTTAAATGCGCTGTCAGTGGATGCAGTTTATATTTGAAGTTGAAACTTATTTTTAGTATTGCGACATATCTTCTATAGGAAAAGTTTCATAAGCAGATTCCCATCCTTTAGGCCGTTTGTCCACTGCGACGATTCTGAGCCAATACCGATAAAGCGCAAAAACAGCCCCTTTAGAAGCGACACTTTGTCGGCGGCGACACTTTGTCGGCGCTTTTCTCTTGTTATCGGTATCAGCTCGGAATCGTCGTGATGGACAAACAGCCATAAGGTTATTTAAACCTTTTTTTTTCACAGTTATACTCTGCCTTTATCGATCATTGATTGATTAAATTAGATTATAGAAAATCTCCTTTTGAACAGGACGCAATCTTCGTCGGAGATGGGCGCTGCTCCCGGCTCGTCCAAGAAAAAGTTCCTACGAATGGTGGACAAGATAGCGACCAATAAATATTTCCAGCAGGTCAGTTTTGACATTATTATTGTTAAGGACTCGTTTGTTAAACAACCATCCCTTTTACCCCAAGATAATTAGATTTTGGCCTAGACAAAAATCGGAACCAAGATTTTCTTTTTGTGGTTTATGAAGTCTTGGAAGTAATTACATAATTACTTAAAATTAAGCATATCACCAAATGGGACAAGGCGGCAGATTAAAAAAACCCTATTATATAAGTAGTTACTGTGGCAAAAATGCCAACTAAACGAAATGTTTTCTGGCCTCGTTCAATGATAAACTTTTAGTATTTTACAAACTAATTAAGCACCTAAGTTCTTAGGTAAAGCCTAAAATTAAAAAAATCCCACTAAAAGTTTTATTTCTTTTTGTCTGCTCGGGCAAAATATATAACTATCTCGTGACTTTTTGTACTTCAAAATTTTGTTGTACTTGATCAAACAGTCATAAAAGTGAACACAATTTGTTAAAGCTTTACAGTGGTATAATTATTGAGGGATTTCTCTTTGGCCAAAATAGTTAACTGAATGAAAAGTGTTTGATTATACTCTAAAACTGTACTTACGTTGATTACTTTGAAAATTAAACAATTCCGACAATAGCATATCTTTTTATATAAAAATTACATTATGTAGCGCTTTATATCGACCCTAAATAAGTTGAAATAAAGTTCATAATTGACATTAACATAGTACACGGCTCGTGATTGCACGGTACGGCAACGTCGCATTGCTTCGCTGTTTTTTTCGGTACGCGCTTCGGAATTTAAAGTTAAACATGAAAGATGAAAATTTACATCGGTTGTAGTAAGCTGAAAATACTTTTGATCTTCTGATCTAAATCTAAATATATAAAACAGCATGCCCTGACCGACTGGCTGACTGATTCATCAACGCCGAGCCGTAACCGATAAAGCTACAGATGTGAAATTTTGTAAGTAGTTTTTTTGTACGTCAAGACTACACATTAAGAAAGGATTTTCCGAAATTCATCCCCTGAGGGGTTGAAAAATGGGGTGGAAGTTTGTATGAATATTCTACAGGTTTGACATGAGACTCAAAATAATTGTGGATTTGATCTAATGAAAGGGAAAAACCGGCCAAGTTGTTGCGAGTATTTCGCCAATGTCGAAGTAAAGGAATTGTTACAAAATTATGGCGACACGCCAATGTCCAGTGAAAGATTGATTTACACAGGAATCCACATCTCGAAGATCGACGACGAGGAAAGCCTGTGCACCACGATGACTCCGATAAGTTGATAGGGAAAATTATTGAAGTCACGAAGTCCGCTTCTCTCCATCCAAAAATTCCAGAAAATGCATGTATTCCAATCTTCTAATAGATGTTCACTTTGAATGACGTTTACTGCATAAGACCCAATCAAAATTATTCATTAAACTTATCAATAAACAGGTAAAACTAAAATTGAAATAAAAACACGACCGCCATCTTCAAATGTTGAAAAACCCCTAAATGTATGAGATCTACATTTCGGATGACAGCTGTCAAACTAAAAATCGCTATAACTCGAAAACTACTGACCCTAGACTACTCGTGTGCTGAGACAAATGATAGGTCTCGATGAGATCTACATTTCGGATGACAGCTGTCAAACTAAAAATCGCTATACCTCGAAAACTACTGACCCTAGACTACTCGTGTGCTGAGACAAATGATAGGTCTCGATGAGATCTTCATTTCAGATGACAGCTGTCAAACTAAAAATCGCTATAACTCGAAAACTACTGACCCTAGACTACTCGTGTGCTGAGACAAATGATAGGTCTCGATGAGATCTACATTTCGGATGACAGCTGTCAAACTAAAAATCGCTATACCTCGAAAACTACTGACCCTAGACTACTCGTGTGCTGAGACAAATGATAGGTCTCGATGAGATCTATATTTTGGATGACAGCTGTGCCTAGACTACTCATGTGCTGAGACAAATGATAGGTCTCGATGAGATCTACATTTCGGATGACAGCTGTCAAACTAAAAAACCCCATAACTTGGAAACTACTGACTCTACGATACTCATGTGCTGAGACAAATGATAGGTCTCGATGAGATCTACATTTCAGATGACAGCTGTCAAACTAAAAAAAACCCATAACTTGGAAACTACTGACTCTAGTATAATTGTGTGCTGAGTCAAATGATAGGTCAAATGATAGGTCGGATGACAGCTGTCAAAGTAAAAATCGCTATAACTTGAAAACTACTGACCCTAGACTACTCATGTCCTAAGACAAATGATAGGTCTCGATGAGATCTACATTTCGGATGACAGCTGTCAAACTGAAAAACCCCATAACTTGGAAACTACTGAATCTAGAGTACTTGTGTGCTGAGTCAAATTATAGGTCTCGATGAGATCTACATTTTGGATGACAGCTGTCAAAGTAAAAATCGCTATAACTTGAAAACTACTGACCCTAGACTACTCAAGTGCTGAGACAAATGAAAGGTCTCGATGAGATCTACATTACGGATGACAGCTGTCAAACTAAAAAAACCCCATAACTTGGAAACTACTGACTAGTGTACTCGTGTGCTGAGTCAAATGATAGGTCTTGATGAGATCTACATTTCGGATGACAGCTGTCAAAGTTAAAATCGCTATAACTTAAAAAATAATGACCCTAGACTACTCATGTTCTGAGACAAATTTTAGGTCTCGATGAAGAAGTACACGAGCAATGACGCGATTGACCCTTACAAAAACATCATATTCAAAAATTCAAGTTTTCACTGCTGCCGGCACTCTCGGAGTGCAACTCGTCCTTTTTTGAGTCCGACTCGCACTTGATCAGTTTTTCTATTTTATAGCTTATGCAGCATGAGATACAGCCCACTGACAGACAGTCAAACAGACATCGGAGGCATATTAGTATGATCCCGTTTTTCACCCTATGGGTACGGAACCATAAAGTCTGAAATAATTAAAGTTTACAACCTTTCTCACAACCAATTAACGCTAGCTAGCTTCCACTTCAAGTAAATTCTTATTAAAGAGGAGTCAAGATCGGGGGGTCAAGAGCAAAAGCTTTGCACGCTAGTCCGACTCGCACTTGCCCGGTTTTTTGTAAGACTGTATCCCACAATGATATTTTCTCCTTTCAATGGACTGTTTGAAGTGTTGTTGTTTGTACAAGCAGGCAGCCAGACACTTGCAGCCCACTCTAGCTACTTGGACTGTTGAAATAAGAACACTAAATAGTCTAATATTATGTCAGGCTTGACGTACTCTTGACATTACGTAGAAGAAGAAAGTCTCGGGGCGCACGACACGCCATACCGATTCCAAAGAACATATAATATTACGCCGGTTCTCGCTCGCTTGACGCGATCTATTGAAACAAAAATCAACTTTTTTATCTTTTTATAATTATGCTTAATTTTAAAAATAAAGGAAAGAACACATGATAAAAACTGTAATTAAACAAAAAAAATTCAGTTGGTATTTTTGCTGCAACATTAAATACAAAAATATTTAACTTTAGATTAATATGCTTAATTTTAGGTAATTTGCTCAAAAACTGTCCTGGACAGCCTATCAAATTAAAAATAATTTGGTTGCCATTTTTGCCTAGACTTTTATGTAACTTGCATACAAATTTGCTTATAAAAAAATATGCGCGGATATATTTTGCTTAGTTTTAATTGAAGTAGGTACCTTGGAACCCACATCAAAAGTTTACCCCATCAGATATTAGTTACGATTTTTGGCTTGACTTCACATGCATAAACAAACAAAAAAAATGATTTTATGGAGAATCTAAAAGCCAGCCAATTCATTAAAAAATATTTTTCACATAGATGTTCCACCACCTATTACAATATATAGCAACTTTATAGTAAATCGACGGTTTCGATTTATGTCCAGCCAATTAAAAATTACAGCTTCAGGACTCGGCCTATTTGGGGCCAATGTAGAAATGTGTTATTTTTTTCTTCCCATATAAAATAATCAGTTGATCGGGTTGGTTAGTACGAGAACCATCGTTGAGCTACCATCTTGAAGGTATACACTGCCCACCCTGATTGTGAAGACCTCAATATGAATAAAGAAATATATATTTTCGAAATTCTTCATTTATTTTGTGCAAAAAAATATTTTACTCAAACATGCTTGGAAATACGATCATTATTTTGACAACCTCCTTCGAGATAAATCAAAATAGCTGTACTGGTTAAATACTCGCGAGAATCTGCCGGCAATGTTAGTATGAAAATCCATTTCTATCGAATTTTGCGACCGAGTAAATTACTACGAAAACTCATATCTGTCTAGTTATTTAAAACAGAAATGTACCAACAAGCATAACAACCAAGGAGGTAACTTATCAAGGCGTCAGAACGAAGGAGGTAACTTATCACATCATAACAACCAAGGAGATAAATTGTCAAAGATTTTGTTTATCGAACTGGTTTGCAAAAATAAACTGTAAATAGTAAAAAATGTATACAAACACAGATTAAGTAGAATTTGAAAATGAAAAACTGCGATGTAAACAAAGGAATATATTGGTAAATAGAAAGTTTTTAAGGTTTGTTTGGATTAATAGTAGATTGTATCACAAGGCTGTAAAATAATATTTTTAAGGCGAGGGCGCTATTTTGAATCCAGAGCGAAGTGAAGGATTCTTGAGTAGAATCCTGAACGTAGCGAGGGATTCAATAGGTCGCCCAAGGTAAAAATATTTTTGCAGCCGCGTAATACACTCTAATTTTCATCTCCCTCTATGAGAAAAGAATAAGAGGCTCATTGAGACACACATTCGTCATTAATTTTAAATATAAAATCATCATAACATCCCATGAAACGTCCACTACAGGACAGGGAGCTCCCTCCAGAATTCTAGCTTTTGCTGGAAAAATGTGGAGGGGAAGTACCGTAGTCACCTCGCTTGTTAGCGTTACGGCTGGCACCATGGACCGCGGTTTTAGGTGACCGCAGTAAGTAAGATGTAAGATACAAAGGAGGATGCTGCTGCCCATCCTCCAGTTAACCCTTAGTCGCCTCTTACGACACCCACGGGTATGTATGGGTTGGTACTATTCTTTGCCGGCACCACACGGGACTATAAAATACCATTACAATATTATTACTTGATGAAACAATACTAAAAATCATATTAAGTATTATTTGTAACAACTGAAAATGTTATTGACATTTTTGTATCAATTAGGAACAGAACCTCTTTGGTTGGTAGTCTTGTTTACATTTCAAGCATATTTCTTTTTTTAACCGACTTCATTATATTCATAATAAATTTAATAGTACAACCGGCCAGTATCATTTTTCATACAATATTTTAGTTCGACCTCTATGGTTGACCTAAAATATCCCTATGGTGGACCTAAATTCTAATTCTTATTTGAAATCCCATTTTTACCCGCTACGAAAGTCTCTTGGAGAAAACAGCTATTTTGTTCGCCTTTATTGACGAACCGTTCAGCGATTTTCGAATAGATGGGATGAAAAATTAGTTTGAATTTCCGTGCATTTATTGAGAAAAGTAAAAGCCTTGGCTTCTCTAGCTTCGCCTCTTACCACGTTATCACGTTAGTCCTTCAATACTTTTTTTATCGGCCATGGCAGTAATGTACTATAAGTGTGTCACTATTTTAATTGACTCGTTTCACATTTGGAAAACAGAAACAAAAAGATTTAATGACGTTATTTACTAGCCTATTTTAGGGGACGATTCTCGCCCACCGTCGCGGATGCATTTTAATTAAAAATAATATTACAAATTAAAATAAATGCATTTGTATGTTTTTTCCGCCAGTATTATATTCTCTTTAGTATTTTAAGCCCAATTTACACGACGGCAAAATTTAGGCGCTTCTGAAGGATGTATCTATGTGAAAGAAAGAGAAAGCTATTCGACTATTTTTTGCTTTCGTATAGCTGCATCCCTCAGAGGCGCCTAAATTTTGCTCCGTGTAAATCAGCCATTAGAGATGCTTAGTGATTCACGATACGTTTTTTGCCTAGCCATATTAAGGGTAAACAATGCTAGTTATTTCATCGTGAGCTTTTCAACTTCTAATTCCGTTCAGGTCACGGACTACAAATACGTGAAGCGCGCTATGGAAGGTCTCTCCAATATGGACATCAAGCTGCAGATAGAGGTGCAGGGACTGGAGGGGCGACTCGCCATCAACCTGCCGCCCCCGCCACACGACCGCGTCTGGATCGGGTACGTATACAACCCGTGTGATCGGGTATGATATATCCCGCATGTTCGGGTAATCCGCATCTTTGGGTTATGATATTATATTACCTGCATGTTTGGGTTTGACATATGTATCCGCATGTTCGGGTATGACACATCCCGCGCGTTCAAGTACTGTATACCCTGACTATCAAGATTATAAAGCGCACTATGGATGGTCTCTCCAACATGGACAACAAGTTGTAAATAGAGGTGCAGGGACTGAAGGGTCGACTCGCCATCAACCTGCCGCCCCCGCCACACGACCGCGTCTGGATCGGGTACGTATACAACCCGTGTGATCGGGTATGATATATCCCGCATGTTCGGGTAATCCGCATCTTTGGGTTATGATATTATATTACCTGCATGTTTGGGTTTGACATATGTATCCGCATGTTCGGGTATGACACATCCCGCGCGTTCAAGTACTGTATACCCTGACTATCAAGATTATAAAGCGCACTATGGATGGTCTCTCCAACATGGACAACAAGTTGTAAATAGAGGTGCAGGGACTGAAGGGTCGACTCGCCATCAACCTGCCGCCCCCGACACACGACCGTGTCGGGATCGGGTACTTATACAACCCGCATGTTCGGGTATGATATGCCCCGCATGTTCGGGTATAATACACCGTATTTTTTTATTTTCGAGCGCAGCGAGATACGTAAAAAGAAAGATTTTCTAATTTTCTCAAAAATGTGTTCCATATCACTTGTCCGACGGTCGGTTGGTTGGTCTGTCCGTCACGCTTTGGCATAGCGGCTAAACGAATAGTCCGATTGGCACCATATTTTAAATTTAATATTTTTATGCACATCCATCGAAGGATTCTGAGCGGTTTCTGAAGGAAACTAAAACCTTTTTACTAATCTCATACCAAATGTATAGAAGTGTAAAATGTCAAAATTTTGGATATTTCTCGTTTTATTTTTACTAAGTTATTGATGTCATTTTACTTTATTAGGTAACCTACTTTATCATTTAAGGTTCTTTGATATCTGTAATACTTACGGAATAATCGCCTGGGCACACTTATCGAATACACCCTGTATACCTCGGTCCTGTTTACAACTTCCGATACTCAACAAGTTTTCAAACTTCCGAAGATATATTATAAACTAACGACATTCACGATGTTACGTGACGTATAATATGCGTCCGTTCGTTTCAGTTTCCGCACAAACCCCCAACTGGTGCTCAAAGCGAAGCCGGCAGTCGGCGCTCGCTCGGTTCGGTTCGCGCAGATCACCAACTGGATCGAGCATCGACTGCGCAAGGAGTTCGAGAAGTTCCTAGTGCTTCCCAACATGGAGGATCTTATCATAGACTTGATGACGGCCACGCCCATCTACGACGATTGAGGTAACTCGCACACTGGTGACTTCTATGCAGGGATTTATCTTGTAAACGCGTAAAAGGAGAATATTATAGAAGCGACAGAAGCGTACGCACACCCAACAACACGTTAGTAGAAACACTTTTGGACTTTAAGTTGTAAGTTTTGTAAGTGTTTCCACTTACGTGCGGTTGACCGTACGTGTAAGGGACATATGTAGTGTCAAATGCATACAAAAACTGTCAAAAGATGATGTACAGATCTTTATACAGTGATATATCACTTATAAATAGTGAGGTAACTGCAAATATACCATAACTACAGCACTGAGGGACGTCATATAAAGTGACCATTCATGAAGTCTCCTGTAACATTCTTTGTCAATGAAGTCGAAAAGTACATCACGAAACTGAGGGTGGTATTAATAAAACCCTCTCAAGTGCTAGATTGCACTAAAGATGCATAATTTGTATATGTAAGGTACATCTTGAGAGCAATCTCTCACTTTTTATTAATACGACCCGTAATGAACGTTTCTGAGTACGGCAGTAAGAGCTTGTAATTTAATTACACTTATGCTGCGCTGTTGAAAATATTGCCGTTATCAGTATTTTTCCCAGGGACTAATTCCATAGTGCCCGTGATTATTTACGGGAACATTGGAAACTTACTAAATCTTTGAAGTAACACGAAACTGGTAAACATATAATGTAGGTATTTTGAAAATTTTGTTCTTTTACGTCGGAATTCGCAAAATTCATCAGCATCAAAAATTTGATGTAAAATGCTTGGAATTGCACATTTTTAGGTTACTAAGATGTGTCATTTCGACCACGTACAAATAAACCATCGTAGGTTACCTCGGTATGAATGTAGTTCAGTTAAGATCACACAAAAAAGTACACGCATTTCAACCTACAACGTTATTGCATTTAATACCTATCGTTAATTTAAAAAGGAATCGCATTATTGCTCAACCTCTCGTATTATACTATTTTTTCCATACACTGTTAAAAAAGTTTATAAAACTGAACAACTTTCCAGAATTATAGTAGTCCTGCGTAGTCGAGGGCTTTATGTAGGACGACCAAAACTTTTTCTTCATCGAGGTGAATCTTTTAAGTTGTGAGTTGCGTAAAACGAGTCGCGTAATTTACGCTGCATTCGGTTTCATACAAAAGTACTGTTTGTGCAATCCTCAGGCGAATGCAGCGTAAATTACGCGACTCACAACTCAAAAAATACGCTTGTTTGGATTCACGCTTATCGTGTATTTCTTCGGAAAAGTTGTTCAAAAACAGTGGGTAGTATATTCAAATTTTTTCACTGTATGTAGACTATCATAACCCTGTGACTTCATTCCAAATGGGTAACGGTAACTTATTTATTACCAATTGAAACAAAACGAACTTAGTAGTTAGTAACGTGTAAGCATTTAATAAGTGTTTGTTAATTTATTGTAAAGAAAAAAGTACCTATTATCCATCGTAACGCTTACCAACACATTTTGCGGCTATATCAAAAGCAATCGGCTAAAGCCGTCAGAAAAAACAAGTTTGTAAAACAATGTGATTTTTCCATCAAAAGTGTAAACACTGTGATCCCTGAAACTGTGCATTGAGACCATGAAACTGAACAACTTTCCCTAAGGAACATAGGTCGAAATACTAAAAAAAAAATCATCTCCCATACAAAATGCGCAATCAGCTGGTGCAGTTTCTATGGGAAGTCAAATTTTTTTTTTTCGTATTTCGACCTATGTTCCTTAGGGAAAGTTGTTTAGTTTCATGGTCTCAATGCACAGTTTCAAGGATCACAGTGTTTACACTAACACCCGGTATTATGGATTTAACGAAATGGAATAAACGAAAAAATGGATTATACGTGAATTTCCATTTACCAAAATCTAATGAAAAAGAAAGCTCAGATAATGTTACATATGGATTACTAAAAAATTCACGTCTGAATACAGTGTACGTAAAATGTTGTTATAAAATCTGTGTATGACGTAGTGTACTATGTTGATCTGATTGTGAATTCCCTGGGTAACGACTGTAAGTAATATAACCATGCCCACGGGAAATACGCATGTTGATTATGTACGTAAGTTAATTTTGATGTACAGTGAAAAACTAGATACCTTTTTGTGAGAAAACAATAAGATCTTAATTAAAATGAACTTTTACTATGGTGCAGTTGAATTTAAGCAAATTGTCAATGTTTGCTTAATGCTAATGTTATAATTTATTTCAATGACTATTGCGTATCGAGTTTTTTCATTGTATATCTGTAAAATAATATTTTGATCGTCTTTAGCTATGCTTTGTTTCGTATTCTGTAGCGCTTGAGTGCCTACTGTCATTATAACTATTATTTAAATTGCACATAGATAGTTGTTGTTTTAATTTATTTGTATAGATATTTATATTATTATTCTATTTTACGTAATAATTATTTTTCTGTGATGTAATATATAGTTATTATTGAAATAGAGATTTTCTTTTTTAATGTGCTTGGTATTCATAGTATGATATTATTATATAGAATTAATATTATGTATAATTTAACCTATAATTTATCGCTCGCCTAATTATACCTACTTATACATGCGGGCAACCATTTTAATATTGCAACTTATGTATACAAATACAATGGGTGGAAAGGTCGTTGTTGTTTTTACGAGAAATATAAGTACCCTTTCAGATGCAACCATAGTTGTGAAACATATTCTTGAACACAAGTTTTTTTTTCTTATTTGTTATTGAGCTTTGTTAGGTGTATCGATTTGGTTGCCCGTAAGTATACTTTCATAACTGATGAGCTACCCCCTACGTAGGTATAAATAATTTGACAATAATACCGTCTTGACCCAATTTTTTGTAATTCCAAAGTAAAAGTATTATAGATACATATAGTATTTATCATTATGAGATCCTATGTTTGGTATACAATATATAAAATGTATATTTTAAATGAACTTAACATTAGGGTTCACTAAATCGTATTTTTCTAGAGTTCTTTCAATCTATTAAACTTGTCTTCAAAAGCTGTCACTTTCAAGGTCACTTTATATTTTTATTATAGTATATCAGATTGTATTCATACGAAAAAAATATTTATTTAGTTACATAAAACTATCCATATTTATTTTGTATTGCCAGTATCTTTCTTGGTGTTTATGATCATAATTACAACAATCTTTAAAAGTCTAACTAGACATAAACAACGATATTCGCACAATTTGACTATAATCGTCATTGTTTAAGTACACTTAAAAGTAAAATTACGAATTTAAATCCAACCGATACATTATGACTATTTATAACGCGTGTATTTTTATATATTCACTTCACATCACATTACATCCACATCACAACATAATGTGCAAGATTTTATTGCGTGCGTATTCAGTCAGGCCGTACGCTGCGTCAGGAGACGCATTTTTGAAGCGTTCGAAGTGAATCTTTAGTTCGCATACGAAAACGAAGCGTGTACGAATTTAATTTCTAATGCTCTAGATTTTACGCATTTTTGAATCATTCGAAAGCAATGTTGCCATTAAATTACAATCTATAAACAATTTTCTTTTCACGCAGAAAAAATAAAAACCGGAAAGCAATCACTCATTGATTTTAAAAACCGGTAATGAATTTCGAGGGAATGGAACGCAAATTAAAAAGTTGATATGTCAGTACAATGTCATGTGGGAAGGAAACGTCAATGGCTGTGTTCCAAATTGTACAAACGCTGCTAAAAGCGTATACAGTACTGACGGACGGTCCAAATTGATTTTGCACGCTCACAAAGCTATCACTGCTTTAATGGCTCTAGTCAATTTGGAATGGATTTAAGCGCGTCCACGTGTTCACCTGTCAAAATGTCAGTTATTTTTTTATTTTCTTTAACAAAGCCTAAGCTTATCGCTGAAAAATGTGCGCCAAATCCACTCTCATTTCCATTAGAGACAAACTCATTAAAATCAAAACTTAAGAGACATCAGCTGGCTGCAAATGTGTGGGATTTTATGTGTCAAATCGATTTTGACATTAGCGCTTTCACTGCTCCACCTATTTGACTAAAGCACTGATAGCAGAAACGATGACGTCATCAATGACGTAAGGCGGTGAACGAGCGAGTGCTATAGAGCACGCTTTAGGTCAATTTGGACCGACTTAAGCGCGCTCACAGTGCTCTAAAGCAGTCTGTTAGTGCAATATGGAACGCACAGAATGTCGTCTCATCACAGATTATACATACTTTCGAGTGGTAGAAATGCAAAACGAGTGGGTCGGACCACTCGTTGCAGAATTCACAGGTATGAATATTCAAAAATTGCGATTTTACGGATTCGTACACGAATCTTGCCAATTCGAATGCGAATTGAAGTTCGAACGCTTCAAAATTGCGTCTCCAGGCGGGATCCGGCCGCGTAGTCGCGCGCGCGTAGTCAATTCAGAAAAGTACAAGAGCACTGCTAGCTGGCGCGCGGCGTACGACCACGCGCTGCGTGCTGGGGAATACGCGGCGCGATCGCGCGGCGCGTTTCGCTCGGGCGTGTTTCTTACGAAATTAGACCTACCCTCTACGTCAACCGAGGCGCACCGGCGCACGCGGCGTATTAAATTCTTACAGTCCGATACACACTGAACGTGTGATTTTGGGAGTTCAAGATCATTCAGAATATTGATGCGAGGACCACGCGACGCGTATTTTGCTACGCAGCGGGTCCACGTCGCGCGTTCACGGCGCGTAGCTACGCGTCGAGATCGCGCCTGACGCAGCGTTCGCCCTCAGTCGTTAAAAGGTGTGCCTCCAGCTAACTAGCGCCATTTAATGTAAAGCTTTATAGACTTTGAGGGTATTGAGAGTACCACAAGTTATTTTACGACATCGAGTACAAGAATACAAGAAATTTGCAACTTTGTTGTGTTTAAAACTCGAAACGACTAGCTGGCTATGCAGCAAAATACTTACGCTACTAAAATAAAATTTTAAGCAGTACGTAATTGCTATTATTGAGTGAATGAGACATAGGTGCTAAAATACTCTTTTACTATGACCTCATAAATGAATGGAAGTAAAGGCTAAATGTTCTTATGCGATGGAAATAAGGCTGAAGATTGCTCATAACCATAACCTTTGACTTAAAATATGTATGGATTGATGTTAAAGACATGTAAGTACAGTGTGACTAAATTCATGAAAGCTCTTTAAATTAAACTTTTACTACGCCTAGCGGTGGGCCTAAATTTCCAACTACAGTATGTTTAAAAATCAAAGGCCAAACTAATTTATAATCTGAAAATAATGTGTGACAAATTGTGTTGTCTTCAGACTCATTTAAATCAAATAGTGTCTCGAAAATATTATTGAATTTTGCCAAAAGTACAGTAGACTTAAGATTTCAACTTGTTCCATACGTATCATCAAAATGAATTCGTACATTAACTGTGACAACTAACTTGCATTTTGCACTGAAGTCTTATGAATTTTTTGATGAAGTGTTATTGATATACTTGTTTTAACTTGTTACTTGAATACAAATTTTGTCCATCACTTTTATGAATGATTTAATCCCTAATAGGGCAATGGTGACCTAATGTGATCTTAATTTTTATGCGTCGAACGGGAATAGCTCAAAATGACCGCTACAATACATGGTGTAAGGGACGATGTATAGAAAACTGAAAGAGAGTGCTCAGTCAACGAAACTGAACATCTTTCCCAAAGAAGCATTTTTGGGAAACGAAAAAAAATTTTTTACTTCTCCATACAAACTGTTCGATCAAAGTGAGCAATTTGTATGGAGCCGTCAATTATTTTATTTGTTTCCCAAAAACGTTTCTTTAGGAAATTTGTTCAGTTTCGTTAACTAAACACGCCCTTTCAGTTGTCGTTACACCGTTCATTACAACCTGTATAATACTCGTAATGTAACCTAAACGGGCAGTCGTTTCTGATACACCGCAATACGTCGTCTGTTGATGTGGTTGAGCTCGTCTAAACTAATATGATGCACCCTACCAAAATATTTTTATTGATCTCCGCATGAGTGACACGAGGTTATTTTGGCCACAGATAATATAATCATCATCATCATATCGTGTGGGTTGCAAGGTCGATGACTGACCTCACAAACCCTGGTGTCAGAGTTGTTGATAATATAATACTATACTAGTACAGATGCCTCACGTCATAGAACGAATTTGTGCCGAAAATTGTTCGGGCCATTTTTTCCATAAGGTATTTTCTTAGAATAAATTGATATCTGGATGTTAAAATTGAATTAATGTCATAGTTTACACCTTTACCTACCAACCTAGTAGTAACATTTAGTTTAATTATTAGAAACAAAAGGGCCAAATGAATTCGGGCTATTTACTCTGTCGAAAAAACCGTAGTACGGAATGAGACCCCATGTTTTGGCACTGCCGTGGTGGGGCGCGTCATTGTAGCCTAACTAGACGAACCAAAAACGAACCATGCCACAAATATGTCAGATGAAGTAGTGGTAATATGGAGTGATTCTTTCATTGCGTTATTAGATGTCAAGATTCCTGTAAAGACTACCACATATCACAATTTTATGAATTATGTACCTGTTACTGAACTTTAAAACTTGGTTCTACCACATTGGCCCTTCAACCTATAGTGTATCTATCATGATTGGCCACATTTTTTTTTTATATTTCACTAAAAATTCCTTTACACTCGAACAAAATGCCATGAGTGTATGACTGGACGTACGTATATCATATTTTATTATAGATTGTATATAAAATACATATAGATTTAATTTTCAAAATGGAGATCCGTTCCAATTTTATTTTTTTACTATTTTTGTTATCCCTAGCGAGTAAAGTTTTAAAATTGTATTATCATGAATGTTAAAGATTTATTTTTGTTCTGTTTATTTGTTTTTCTTTAAGCCTGTGATTACATAGTATTTTTAGACTTTCGCAGTGTGAACCAAAATGAGTAATTTTCTATGTATTGTATATAGTTTATAAATTGAAAGTGTTTATGTGATATTTATAATTAAGAGTTAAACCGTGCCGAGTAGTTTTTCTATGTGGTATCAGTTGTGATTTTTTTCAATAAATGATTGCTATATTTCAAACTATCTTTTTTTTTCTGCTCAATACCAGGAAACGTTTGCTGCGTTACGTTGCGCGTGATCACGTGGCGTGGTGTTTTACATTGAGTGTTTAGTAAGATGGCTATCCAAACGTGGTGCTGTGTGACAAGTAGTGAATGCCGAGGGATACCACCACGCGGCGTGATCACACCTGACTCAGCGTACGGCCTTACATAATGTCGGAGTAGCCGTTAAATTATAATTTTACTAGTGCAATTATATTTTAACGGTAAATTGAAAGTTAACCTAACCCAATCTAACATAACTTTACCTAGTATACAAAGAATAATAAAAATACGCTCCGTGAAATTACAATACTACGGGTGACTTTGAAGACGTTCGATAAATTTTGAGGGTCTAAGGATACTTGGATTTGTAATTTATTTTATTTTATTAGGTTTAACATGGTTTATCATACTTGAAATCGATACACAAACGTACTAGCATAAAAATAATAAAGTAAGACTAATTTATGCTAAATAAATAAATATGCATTATTTATGCTTTCATATTTTTTTAAGTACGTTCGTGTCGTCGATCGTGTCGGTTTCAAGAATATTTAACTTAATAAACAAAACGACGCCTCCAAATTTCCTTAGACCTATACAAAGTTGATAGAACTTCAAAATTTGTCTAATGTCTTTGAAGTCACCCTATAACCGCTTGAGTGATTTAGGATAGATTGTAAGGATTGGATTAACGTTAAATTATAATTTCTATAGGTAATCACTTTTTTTTCGTATTTAGTATATTCCTTGTCTAAATCCACTGTGTTAGTTTTAGGGAGGTCTTTAAATACCCTGAATAAAATAAAAAACCAGATCAGTTTTCAAAACTATTTTATTCAACAGTTTTCTTGTTTAATTAATAGAATATTTTTATAAATGTCAATCAGTATTGAATAATATCTATGAAAGTATATACAATAGGCATTTTACACACGATCGTTGTATTTCTATATCACATATCGACGACTTAACCCTAGTCTGTACATAAAACATAGGAATTCTATAAATATACGTTATGAATTCTATAAATATAAGTTATGAATTCTATAAATATAAGTTATATACAGGATGTTAGGCATGTGTAAGGGACTGATTGGCAAAACTCAAAAAGGAATTATCAGTCAACAAATCGAAACAAGTTGTCCCAAGAAAATTACCTCCAGTATTTAAAAACAAATTGGTTCCTATACAAAGTTTCACACTTAACTGGAGGTTTGTATAAAAAAGCCGAATTTTTCTTCTCATATTTAGTGATCTTTCTTGAGATAAGTTTTTTCTGTTACGTTGATTAACGGCCTATCAGTTTTTGCCTATGTCTCTGACACCCTGTATACTTAGGCTTATAACGGAAGCACAAATTGTTGATGCGAGACGACTAACCGCCAATTGGACAAAGCTTTTTCTATGAAAATGTTATTTAAAATTATATATGAGTAAAGCCGCAATTACACCTTCCTAAATTCGTAGACTAATTTGGCATACATTGCTGCGAAGCTTCTTCTGTTAATTTCAGTAAGAATAACTTCAACAAGCAATGTATGCCGAATTAATTTCTGAATTAAGGATGGTGTGATTGCGGCTTAACTGTGTCGTATTGTTACATAAAACAGTACACTAAAGTGAACGTGATCTGTCCAACAAAATTAGTTAAACAATTTTAAGGAAATATCAGGGACCCAATCCTATCATCATCAAGTGATATTTAAGATTTTAATTAGCCCTGAAAAGCTTTTGAAACGTAACCTGTTTTTTAAAACAACCGGCTAAGTGCGAGTCGGACTCGCGCTCCAAGGGCTCCGTACCCATCCACGATATCATATTCTTCAAGCTTTTACCCTTTTATTTTATAAACTCCGTGTCCACTCTAACCTGACCTGTATATAATATAAATGTACTTGAAGCGGGTTTAATTGGTTATGACGACTTGTGAGAAAAGTTGTAATATTTATTTTAGACTTGTATGCCTTTGCTAGTGCTATGAGACCTAGCTTCTTGTCAAATGTCTTCTAGGTCAACGGGAAATACCCTATAGGTTTTGGTTTGGTTCATAAATGTATGCATATGGAGACGCGACTATGTAGGTGTTACTGTAGAAGTTTAAAAAATTTCCAGCTTCCAATTCCAATTCCAATTAATACCAAATATTAAACTTCATAGACCCGAACTTTAATATTTGGTATTAATTTCAACTTGATACCTTTACCCGTTCGGGAGATAAAGGGTCTTGACCGACAGACGCAAACCAAGGAATCTTATATGGGTACCGTTTATTTTTTCTTTTTGAGGTACGGAACCCTATAAGTTAGATTAATTTGTAATAGTTAAGATAGGTACCTATAGTCCGGTCCCGCCAAATTCACCAAATTGCATCAAATTGCACCAAATTCTTACTAGTTAGGTACATAGCTCTCAATTTTTGATAGGAGCCAATTCTTGAATTTTCTATTGAATTTTTTTGAAATTCAAGAATTAGCTCCTATCAAAAATTGAGAGCTATGTACCTAACTAGTACCTGGAAAAAATTTGGTGAAATTGTAAGGCGTGTCTACGTGAAACAGCTAACTGACCGCACTACTACTCTTATTTCGTCGGACTACTTATTGCTCTCAAAATAAAGTAGTTTTTTGGATCTCCGGCGAAATTTTAGTATGTTACTCAAACAACCTTCCCGAAGCGACATGAATCGAAAAACAAGAAAATAATTATGGTCGTCCTTTACAAAATCTAGTAATCTTCTATTGCCGGAAGTCTCGTTTTTTGAATATGTTTCTTTAGAATGGTCGTTTAGATTTGTGTTTTAAAACATACTAAAATTTGGCTTGTTCCAAATCTAACCCAGTACATCACTTAATATTAAATATGTACACAGTTGAGATCAACCTTACAAATAAGATCTTACAGATTTTGGCACTCTGGACCACATGTCTTTTATACTAATTTAATTTACACATGGTTTATACAATGTTAATTTTCATTGGTTCTACTCCCTAATCCCAGTGATTGAAATAAGCTCAAATTTCCGAAGAACAAATGTTTTTACTTGAAGAAATTGTTTCGACTTCCGATACAGAATGAGTCGATTACGTGACCAAGGGTTTTTTTCGAGAGTATTTTTGTGAGTTGTTTATTTTTATTTGTAGAATCACTGTGCTTCGGGAGCAAAACTAATGAAAATCGATTTAGATACTATATCAACTTTATCTTAAACTTAATTTTGTACAATATTGCATCTACACGCAAGCGAATTATGGCAAGCATAAAATATATATTTTTTTAAATCTTCTGTTATATCCACTTTCTATAATATATGTTTTATCAAGTATTAACGCTCAAAATAACGTTTAAAATGACACGCCATGGCTTTTCTTCCAACTAAACAACCAAATAATAAAAGCTGTACAATTCTATAGAGTTTCACACACATTTAGGAAAATGACATTAGAATTTCAGTTCAAGTCTAGCTTACATCGTCATTTTTCCAAGCTCACTGCACTTCATAAGTCTGTTTTCACCTAGTGTCCTTTTTCCGCAAAAGATACCGACTGAATTATCCCTCCACGGAATTATATTCAACTTTCAACGCACTGGTGTTAATGCTGCAGTTGGCAATAAGCGGTGCCGTCTGCGTTCCTCTTCTTAACCAGTTCGATCCAGTCTTCCACTCTGGGTGCGCATACCAAAGAATACCTGCCAAAAGAGAAAAACAGATTGTAACCAACTTGCGAGAAATTATCCCGCCCCCGACAATGTCTGCTACCCAGCACGTAGGTTGCGCACGAAGCTATCGGACTATTATTGGCCAAGAGCGATATGAACCCTTCGAAGACGTATCTGCCAAGCCTCCTACTGGCCACGACGAGGAACTCCTGCCCCCGCCAGCGTCTGCTACCCAGCAAGAAGGTTGCGTACAAAGCTGTCCGACTATTACAGGCCAGGAGCAATATGAATCTTTCAAAGACGCACCTGCCAAGCCTCCTGCTGGCTATGACGAGAAACCCCCGCCCCCGCCCTCGTCCGCTACCCAGCAAGACGGCTGCGTATGAAGCTGTCGGACTATAGGACAATAAGAAACTTTCAATGACGTACCTGCCGAGCCTCCTGCTGGCCATGACGAGGAACTCCCCCGTGCCCGCGGCTGCTCCACACACGGACGCCACGTGCACGTGCGCGTGCAATGCGCGTGGCTTCCTGCGCCGGCGAGCTTGCGCAGTACCTTCCACGCTGTTGTCCGTCTCGTATCTGAAACAGAGAGAACAATTTATAGTTTACAGTGATCAACTACAGGATTTGCGCTGTGATCGATTTTAGGCGCAAGTGAAGGTATAAGGTTGAGAACTGTGATAGAATAGATGTAACGATAGCAACGGGTTTGCACTGACCTATAATACTCGGCATCAGCATCAATGCTGTCGATGTCGTCAGCTGCTGTAGCACGAATCAGCTTGGTCAGCCTGAGCGTCAGCTGCGTGCTATCCAAGTCCGCTCGCTGTTCTGTGCCCACGAACATGCCTCGCGATACTGCAATAGAGATAGACGCAAATTAATACCCAAGTGACCTATGTAATGACGAGGCAACAGGGTCTATTCTAGAGTATAGTCATCACGAACCACCGAAAGATGTAGCGTGGGTAGGCCAGTTAGAGGTAGGTATGGTGTACAGCCAAAAGCATGTCAGACCTAGCACATTGGGCGTTTTACAACTTGTCTATCACGGTAAGGCGTAAAGAGTGTGAGTGAAGCTTAACTAATGAACTAAAACACTGACTTTTAGAGTAGAACTGCTTTTGTCGTAGGTAGTGCAACCGTTTCCACTGAAATGCGATTGACTGTACTTATAGTCCAGGATTCCCTAATATGTTTGAAACAGTTTTGTAGAATCATGGCAATTAGTTATTCAAAGTCAACATCTAAGTTAAAATATATTTCCATAAACTTTTTTAGTGTTATGCTAATAAACTGCGAATATTCGGCGAATACATTTATAGTATTTGCCCTAGGGGTCATACTTTACATAAATTGAGGTACGAATCTAGCTTGAGTTCTAAAAGCTAATTTATCTACATAGCCATCAAAATAACGACCTGTGGTATTATGTATTATCAAATGGAGAGCTATTATTTTAAAGTCTTTCCATTTATAAGTTGACGTCATCCGTCTGAAGCCGACTCTACTGTGAAAGCTGTGTTCATGAGAGAATGGGAGAGCTCAATGATGCCTCTATTTCTTGATCTTAGTACCTAAAATTAGGTCTCTGATAAGTCTAATGGCAAATTCTGTTTGAACTTTTAATTCCTTTTAATCCCGAAGCCCCTGAAGCCCGCTTCTCTAAAACAGCTACATATCCAAAGAAAAACAAAATTAAACGAAATTTCGCCTTTCCATAAAAAAAATTCAATGATAGATTAGGTACATATATCACTGCAAAAATACATCTAAATAGAAATGCATTTTCTTAATTCTTAATAAAAATGCATTGTTAAATGTATTGTTTGTTAGAAAAGGTTAAGAAAATCATACACAAATATTCGAAACTACAAAGGCTTCCTATTTGACTTGGACCCTTGTACGAGCTATCGCATCGTACAGAATATGTTATAATTTAGGCTATTCTGATTTATGCGGTATTAACAATAAAGTAGTGATCAGCACGCACTCGGCGGACACGGTCGTTTCATTTCAACCTTCCGTCTATCATTGATCATAATCTCTTATCATCTTATCCTATCATCCTATCATTAAATGTAGGGAACCCCCTACATTTATGGTCCTTCGAGGAAACGTACTAGTGAATTTCATCATTTCATCGTAACTAGGTCACGAACTTTGGACTGCGTCACGTTGCAATCTTCACGTGCATCGGTGAAAAAGTGTCGCGTGTTTTTTAGTGACTAAAAATATCATAAAAACTTTATCATCAACGAACTTTATCATAAACATCTTCATCATCGAAAGTATCATCGTGTTATCATCACTTGGTGTATTTGAGTGTCTCGATACGGTAGCGATTCGGCTCAACCGGCCATCCAGAAGCGGATATCACCGGGAGAGTTGAGAAAAGGACGCACATATCGTAAAGGGAAGTCAGATACATTAAACTTATCATCCACCATGACGACTGCACTGCTAGAACGTCAGAGTGCTCTCATTAATGAGATTGAGAATATATTTAGGAATTTCAAGAAAGATCCTCAAGACAGGAAGACGCCTGAATATTTCATAAAAAGGTTTGAAGCCATAGATAATCTTTGGAGTGAATTTCAGACCAACAATGCTACCCTGCAGAGTGCTGAAGATAAGTCTTCTGAATATTATACAAAAGACATTTTTAAACAAATGCAAAACTTTTATCAATCAGCCAGAGCGAACATGGAGGCTACCCGTAAGAAACTCCATGAAAAACCGTACATCAGTTTTGAAATACCATCATTTTTTAACGAAAACGACGACGATGCTAATAAATTATTGATTCACCAACAAGCTAATTTTCGCGCTCTGGAGAGACACATTGCACGTATCAACAAACAAAAAGTTGAAGAAAGGTGGGAGATTGAGGACGAGCTCCGAAGCCTCCAGAACTGTTGGCGCCGCATTGAGGAACTTCATCTCCGCATCGACACGATTTTATCGGGTAAAAACTCTGAATATGACGAGCAATACGCGCAAGTGGAAGACCAGTACACTATCATAAAAAGAGATCTGAATAAAAAATTGTGCTCTACTGCTCATTTACAACAGTCGGTCCCACAGGTAGAAATCCCAACTTTTACCGGGAAATATACTCAGTGGCCAACATTTTACGATCTGTATACCGAGGCCATCCACAACAATAAATATCTTACCAACGCGCAAAAGATGCAACATCTTAAGGGAAAACTTAAGGGAGAGGCAGAACGTATCATACAACATCTCCATATTTCAGCTGAGAACTATGAGACGGCCTGGGATATACTGAACCACAGGTACAACAACCCGCAACTTTTATTTAACAATCAAATAGAGATGTTTCTCAATCAACCCAACATCCAGAAACAATCATCATACGAACTAAAAAGGCTCTATGATACAACTACAGAATGCATTCACGCTATACACAACTTGGGAGTTGATACCAATACCTGGGACCCGCTATTAGTACACTTACTCGCAAAGAAATTGGACACCGAGACGTATAGCGACTATAAAGAGTCCCGTAAGGAACCGCGCGAACTTCCTAGACTCGTAGAATTTATGAATTTTATTGAAGCCAAATTTACTGCATTAGAGCCCATTCAACGTAGAGAGAAAGAGACAGCAAGTAATACAAGGCCGACAATTCAACCGAACAAACCAACATTCAATATCAAGGCCCCTAAATTTTTTGGGCCCTCTTCATCTCAGGGATATCAAGGAAAACCATTTCGCAAAGGATTTTATCACGCTGCCGCAACATACACAAAAAGACCCTGTATAGTATGCAAACTAGGTCATGATTTATTTATGTGCAAAACATTTTTTGATTTGCCAGCAACGGATCAATTAAATATCATAGCGAAAAATAAAATCTGCGCAAACTGTCTCTACCAACATTACGACAAGCCATGTAATTCGACCGGGCGTTGTCGTACTTGCAACGAAAATCACAATACTTTAATTCACGAAGCGATGCATTGGAAGTTGCTAAGTAATAAATTAAATCAAGCTACAAATAATGCGCAAACGCCGGTTATGCAACCGCCGGTGTCACCAAGTTCGACGCCCTTAGCAACTAGCGCACCAACATCGAGCAAGCCACCTCGTCAACATCATGCAAACTATGTCGCAACTGACGAGGAAGAAGTTTTATTGACAACCGTATTAATCGACATAAAATCCGCAGATGGAAATTATATCACGTTGAGAGCATTACTAGATCAGGGATCGCAAGTATCAATTTTATCAGAAAACGCCGCTCAAATGTTGGGCTTACCGCGTAAACAATACCGCGCATCCGTATCGGGCATCGGACCTAGCACTAAACAAAGTAAGGGTGTGGTTACACTAGACTGTCGGTCAATTTATCAAGACTATGACTTCACCACCGAAGCATTAGTTATCAACCGGGTGATTAACAACCTCCCCAATTCGACTTTCAAAAAGCAAACCTGGCCTCATTTGCAGCATGTACGACTGGCTGATCCCGAGTACAACATATCAAAACCTGTAGACCTGCTACTCGACGCTAGCGTTTATTCAGATATTATCATGGAAGGTCTTATCAAAGGGTCACCTCCAGCTCCTATAGCACAACAGACAAAATCGGGGTGGATTTTATCAGGAAATGTTAAAACGTTCAATTGTAGTGTCGTCTTAAATCATGTTGATGACCTATCTAAGTATTGGGAATTGGAAGACATTCACGAGACAAGTCATTCATCAATCTTAACTAAGGAAGAGCAGTATTGTGAAGACTTATACCAAGCAACAACAAAACGATTAGACAACGGGCGATACGAGGTAGCGTTGCCTATGAAACCTGACTACAAGGAAAATTTGGGTTCGTCGAAATCTAAAGCCATTGCCCAGTTCATTCAACAAGAAAAAAAGATGGTGAAAAATCCATCTCTGGCGTCAGGTTACAAAAAGTTTATGAACGAATATGAAAATCTTAGACACATGAAAAAGTCGGACCATGTAAACCTACCTTTATCAGTCTATTTGCCACACCATAGTGTGGAGAAACCCGACTCCACAACCTCCCCCCTACGAATTGTATTCAATGCGTCATGCCCTACGTCATCGGGTCAAAGTCTAAACGATTTAATGGAATGTGGACCTAATTTACAACATGACCTGCAATCTCTTATTTTGACATGGCGCCAAAATCGTTACGCATTAACAGCCGATATAGAGAAAATGTACCGGCAAATAATAGTGAGAGAAATGGATCAGCCACTACAAACCATAATTTGGCGAAACTCGCCTCATAATCGCATACAAGAGTATCACCTTACTACCGTAACTTACGGAACAAAAGCTGCGCCCTATTTAGCCATCAGAACACTGAAACAAATAGCAAAAGACAACGCCGATAAATACAAATTAGCAGCGCACGCATTAGAACATTCATTCTATATGGATGACCTAGTTCATTCATGCGACTCTATCACGGAAGCAAAAGAAGTCCGACAACAGCTAATGGAGGTCCTTAAAGGAGCAGGAATGAATCTAAGAAAATGGTCAAGCAACGAGCCAGAACTTCTTCGCGAGTTGCCATCTGACCTACTTAGCACAGCATATGAATTCAAAGATACCGAGACCAGAAAAACTTTGGGTCTAAAATGGAACCCAGCATCAGATACCTTTACATATCAATGCAACATTGACAGCAAGGACGAGGGTGACGTCACTAAAAGACAGTTATTATCAGATATATCAAAGATTTTTGACCCTCTGGGCTGGTTGTCTCCACTGACCATCCGAGGAAAATTACTCTTCCAACGGACGTGGTTATCAAATATGTCATGGGATGAAAAATTACCTGAAACAATTTATCAAGAATGGAAACAATTAAAAGCAGACTTGTTGTCAATTGAATGTTTCGCAATACCTCGCTATCTGGGTCAATCAGGGCAGTCACGTCAACTTCATGCATTTTGCGACGCGTCCGAAAAAGCATACGCAGCGGCCATTTACATTGCCACGAAAAATAATAAGGGCGAGTGCACATCAAGGCTAGTGATCGCAAAGACAAAGGTTGTTCCGAGCAGCAAACAAGTATCATTACCCAGAAAAGAACTACTCGGTAGTTTATTATTGGCTCAACTTATGAAAAAAGTTATGACGTCTTTGAGCACAGTCGATACCCAAATATATGCATGGACTGATTCTATGATTGTACTTGGATGGCTTCATGGAGACATATCAAAATGGAAACCTTTTGTCGCTAACCGAGTAAAGCAAATAATTGAGAACATTCCCGCTCAATGTTGGCGACATGTGAGATCTGAGGAGAATGCTGCAGACTGTGCGACAAGAGGATTATCAAACGCCTCGTTATCAGAGCATACTTTATGGTGGAATGGGCCATCATGGATAGCTAAATTTAACGCTGCAAACTCTACACCAGTCACATTTCAAGAACCAACAATTGAAATAAAAAAGGAGCACAATGTGCACGCAGCCTTATCACAATATTGTTCGGACGACTTTTTAATGCATTTATTGAATAAAGTCAGTTCCATTACCCGAGTAGTGAAGACAATAGCATGGGTGTCTCGTTTCATCGCACGGTTACGCAAGACCACGACGCTGCGTGATAATTCATTATCATTATCAACGACTGAAATAGAGGGTGCCCATCAGTTACTTATCAAGAAAGTTCAAGGCATTGAATTTGAAGAGGAAGTTCGAAGTTTAAGAAAGAAAGGACACGTCAAAACTAACAGTAGATTATCCAGCTTAAACCCCTTCCTCGACGAAAACGGGATAATCCTGGTTGGCGGACGGTTGGAATACGCCAGCATCAAATATTCGGCAAAACACCCAATAATTTTGTCTTCGTCTGGACGTCTGACCGAACTGATCATATATCAAGGTCACCAAACGACCCTTCACGGTGGTCCTAGATTGACTTTATCCTATATACGAGATACGTATTGGATTTTGAGTGGAATTCGCACAGTGAAGAAACAACTTCGGCGCTGCGTGAAGTGCAGACGATATAAACAAGAAGTCGGACAGCAAATCATGGCCAACCTACCCGCTCCGAGAGTCATTCCCTCGCTAACACCGGGGTCGATTTCACGGGATATGTTGACATAAAAACCAACAAGGGCAGAGGCGTTCGCACCAGCAAGGGATACATATCAGTGTTCGTGTGTTTATCAACCAAGGCAGTGCACTTAGAACTGGTATCCGATTTAAGCACTGAAGCTTTCCTTGCCGCCTTTAGAAGAATGTGCGCGCGGCGGGGGACGCCTAAGCATGTCTACTCCGACAACGGCACGAACTTTGTGGGCGCCTCCCGGGTCCTGAAAAAGGAATATGAAGCTATAATTAATGCAATAGACTTCAATATTATCACCAACCTATCAAACCTGGACATTACCTGGCATTTCCAAAGTCCTTCGGCTCCGTCTCAAGGAGGTCTCTGGGAGGCTGCTGTAAAATCTTTAAAATATCACCTGAAAATAGTGTTGGGAGAACAGAAGTTGACCTACGAAGAGTTCACCACCTTATTACATCAAGTCGAAGCATGCTTGAACTCTCGTCCGCTCTGTGCACTATCCGAAGGCATTGATGACGAGTTCTTATCACCCGGCCATTTCTTGATTGGCAGCTCATTGATCTCTCGACCACAAACAGACCCAGAAAATATCAATTTATCAAGAAGATGGCAGCTGGTACAGGCAATGAATAAGCAAATTTGGAAAAAGTGGTCAGGCGAATACTTGCAGCAACTTCAAAGCCGCTCTAAATGGAGAAAGACCTACCAGGACTTCCAAGTAGAAGATGTGGTTATAATCAAGGAGGATAATATGCCCCCCGGCAAGTGGGCTATGGGTCGTGTTCTGGAAGTACATCCAGGAAAGGATGGGCACACGAGGGTCGTGTCCTTGAAAACACAGAACAACATAATTAAACGACCAATAACAAAACTTATTTACTTACCGGTAAATAAATCTGTTGAAGAGCAAAATCATACCCAGACCCAATCGACTAATCAAAATTCTCAAGACCCTAAACAAACCACACAAAGAACATTGAGACCACGAAAAAATATATTTAAAAATTTCTTCATCAGCCTACTATTACTTATGTGCATCATTCCATCAAGCCTACAACAGTCGTTCAATGTCACTCAACTGACTAACAACAATGCGCTATATTTTGACAAGACAGCCGAGATGCAAATCGTGAAAGATCAATGGACTATGATAGTCTATTATAATATGACTACTTACTGGCATAGTGTGGAAAATCTGGAAACATACATATTCAACTTAACTAACAGCTGTGGAAAAATGAATATTTGTTCTGCCATAATATCACAGTACGAATATGAACTGAACGAAATTCGACACTTCAATGACCTACTTTTATTTACTCATCACCACCGGCGATCAAAAAGAGGTCTAATAAACGCTATTGGAAATGTGGCAAACGCACTTTTTGGGGTCCTCGATGACAAGTTTGCTGAACAATATAAACACGACATTGACACTTTACACGAGAACGAATCACATCTACTAAACTTACTAAAAAATCAGACATCAATAATAGAGGCTGAAAATAATATTTTGCATCGAAATGAACAGCGTATGAACAAAGAATTTGAAGCTTTACATAAACAAATAATAAATATCTCAAATGAAGCTAACTATATCAGAGAATCATTTATCATATTTTCAAATGCAATTTCTATCGGTATTATGATATCAAATATCAGACGCATTCAAGAAAGTCTCATCAACACGGTGACTGACATTTATCAAGGACGCCTAGATGTGCATATACTATCACCGGAACAGCTTAAGGAGCAATTAAATATAATTTCAGGGCAACTTAACGGAGAATTATCTGTGCCCGTAAATCCTGAAAATATCAAGCACCTTTATGAGATTTTACATGTGAAGGCGAAGGTCAAATGTAATTATTTAATAATAGAAGTCAAAATTCCATTGACCGCCAACGGAATATATGAAATAGATCAAGTGATTAGTCTGCCACAGTCTATCAATAAAAATATCATCTACGCTATACCTATCACGGATCATATTGCATTCAACCTAAGGAAAGATACATTCATCCCTATAACGCAGACTGAATTATTTTCATGCACAAAATATCATCAAGATAGACTCTTGTGCGGTCTAACTGCGCCTATTTATGAACTAAAAATAGGCCAATCAATATGCGACATAAGAATTATTACCCAAAATAGCAATCAAACTTTCTGCAAAGTAAAGTCAACAGAATGTTCGGACGTTTGGGTCAAGTTACACTCCCGTGACGCATGGCTCTACTCATGTTGCGAAGAGTGTCGCCTGCGCATCATGTGTCCTACAAGCCTGACTTCGCAAGGATTACGTGGAAGCGGCATTATTACCCTAGGTCAAGATTGCACCGTAAAAGGAGACTCATTTACTCTAATCGGACACCACGATTACCGAAGTCAAATAAACACCCAGTCGCCCACGGAGATATCGAGACTTGCCATGATATCAACCTTAAATAATTTCATTAATACATCTATACCCATACAACTTTTAAAAACGGATGAGCACAGTGACATGTATGACTCTATAAAAGAACAAATACATAGTTTGAAGGAAGCAACCATTAATGATGTATCTCCTCATGACACCCATCATTACGTCATGATTTACGTCATATTAGCTATCATCATTGCATCCCTTCTATTTTTTCTGTATTCTTACCTGAAATGGAAAGCACTCTCGACTGATAGAGCTAATCGAGTAATTGAAGCGCAACAGCCAACAACAGCACCAACGCCCTCTGGCGGTAATTATATGAGGTCTCGTAGCGTTTATGCTAAACCACAGGCTAAACCTTCAAGGGCTATGCAGCCAGTAATGCAGTCAAATAAACGCGTCAAGGAAATAAAATCGGATCAAGCTCAAGTTATCAAAAATACAAAAATTAACTTTGACCTTCCGTCAATTAGTGATGAAACTGATGAATAGAATTAGTTAATTAAGTTTGTTAATTTAATTATGTTATTAAAACATTTGAATTGTATAAGTTTGTAAACTTGTTCTTAACATTTATTTTACGACATTTAATTTGGGTACATTTAGCCCCATGTAAAATTAATAATTTTCTTTGCTTTCTCTTTGGTGTTGGGCAAGATGTACGAGCTATCGCATCGTACAGAATATGTTATAATTTAGGCTATTCTGATTTATGCGGTATTAACAATAAAGTAGTGATCAGCACGCACTCGGCGGACACGGTCGTTTCATTTCAACCTTCCGTCTATCATTGATCATAATCTCTTATCATCTTATCCTATCATCCTATCATTAAATGTAGGGAACCCCCTACAACCCTGATTTCGAAAGATCCGGTACCGTTACATTATATGTAAGTAGATACTTTCGTATTGTAGGAAGGCTAAGACAGACATAGGTAGATTAGTTAAGAGTATTTATTAATCACAGTGTCGCCTATTGTCCGCGATCTGCGACGCAATAGCGACCGCTTTTTGCCTCGACGTTTCTTGTCGTGTCGTGAGTAAGCGCAAATGTAACCGTTTTTTTTAGAACATGCTTTTGTTTGACGAAGATAAGTGAATAGACGGCGTTCGGCAAACGGTCATCAACCTGTCTGATAATTACAGCTTTTTAACCATCTTTTAACTAACGAGCGAGTGTCTAACCGAACCTCACTCCGACGTTTATTTCTCACAAACTTTTTTTAACTTTTTCTTGAGATGCTTGATGGGAACCCCTACGGTGATCTTTGGTCTTCGGGTTTAATAAATTTGACATTTATTAATGTAACACAAAAGCTGTTAGGTGCGTAGGTAGGCAAGTACCTACTTTTAAGTAATCTTCACCCATTTATTTTCCGGAATCTAATTATCCACGCCAAGGTGAACTCAAATAAACTCGCTTCATAAAGTCGACTGACGTGGCGTCGCCAAGAATAATATTAATAATTATAACGTGGCATGACAAACAAAAATTTCAATGATACGTGATAGAGGCGGCTAATAACGTGAACTCGCCCGCGGCGCGGCGGCGCAGGCGCAGCCCACGATCACCCGCCGCCCGCGCCCCGTCGCTACAGTGACATAACTCCGCTATTATAATTTATCAAACGAGAATAAAAAGGCTTAACACGAACTTCCCGCTGCGTCGCGTGCCGCGGGTCCCGGCAACCCGTCCTAGACCGGCCGCTTGCTCACCCGCCATCACCCATTATGACCGTAATTGAATCTAGGTAGCCATCATCCAATCGCATTGCATATGCAAAAGCTTCCGTAAATAACCGGTCGCAATTTTATCTCGCATTCTAAGAACTTATCTCTACCACACGGCGGGACAAGATAAAAGGACAATGCGACCGCCGCATTTCTGTTTTTGCCCATTTTGGTAACGACATAAATGAGCAAAATTTTGAATTTCTCCCGAAAACGAGTTCAGAAATGATAAACGGCCGCCCGCCTGCTCTGTGCAAATATTTTGCGGTAGTTACGCGTGGAAAGATTATATTTTCGCATAATTTAATTTAATTTCAGGCGCGAGGAATCTCGATTATGGCGACAAATTGTAGTGCGGTGGCGAGTCCGGGGTTCATTAACATTCAGGGCGGCGCGCCGAGCTCCCGGGTGCGTGCCCGCTCATTACTGCGGTGGCGGTGGCAGAAGCTATTATGACTTCTGTGAGTGTAGGTAATTGCGTGGGGTCTCATCTCACCGAGGTCGCTGGTGCAGAAGGCGAGCTCAAGCTCTGACTCGGAGCAGGGCCGGCAGTCGGCCGTGGCGGGGTCGTAGTGCCGCCTCGCGACCGCTCGCGCCTCGTACTTGAACGTGGCCACTCTCCTCTTGGGGCCTTCTTCTGGTTCCGCCTCCACGTAGAGCGCCGCCCGCCCTCGCCGGCTGTGGAAGCAGCGCAACTCGCGTGAATCGCCATCATCCGGGGCGTATAGAGGAACTAGTCTGTGCTTGCCTTCTACAAACAGACGTGCTGGAAAGCGTTCTGCAGCTTCTGAAAAAAAAAATAGTAATAATCTCTTGCAAATACAAAAAACTTGCATTACTATTATGTTATACATTGTTTTTAAACCCACGTGTATCGTTCAGCTGTAGAGCATGGAACAAGTCAGGAGGATCGGGGCGTCGGATGACCCGTATGCAGACTTTGAAGTCGCGCTTGTCCCCGGGCAGCGGCGGACGGAAGAGCAGACGTAGGGCTCCGCGCGGGTACAGCCACGAGACTGCGCCCTCACGACATCGCAGGTACACCGGCGTCACTCCGCGCTCTGACGCCGACGTAAGCCCGCTGCAACAAATAAGGACATAAATTAACAACCACTCCATATAAGTTACTCCATCAAAAAGACTGCTTTAATTGTATCTAAGGAAGTGGCCGCCTCAAGATCAGAAATGATGATGCTTCATTCCTGCACGTCACGCAAGTCAGATTAGCCGAAAAGTTTATGTTTAATGGCCAACTCGACTGTCAGCGAGCGTGCAACAAAAACACAAATTACCTGACATTTAAACTACCTAAGTAATTAAAATATTCTGAATAAATTGCATCGAAGGTCTGCGCGACATATTTATGTGTCGTATGCCTAGTTTGGGCCTGGCTCGTCTGGCGGCTTCTGAAAGTTGCCTTAATCATATTTGGACAATTTGATTGGTTTCGGCTACGTCGCCTACCGAAGACATTAATTTTCAAAAGAAAGTTCATTATGTATTCCGTGAGTGGCGCGACACGCGGAGCCGCCACGTATATTTGACTCAATAAAAAAATATTCAAACTACACCAAAATTGCCACTGTTTTATGCGCCTCTTATTTTTTACGGCCTCAAATTGTCATCATTCTTTATTACGTCGAGAGGTGGTTGGTTATGCATCCTTTTAATAAAAGAACAAGGCTCCTCGAGCGTTAAAATGTAATCAGGATGAAATCAAGTATAAAGATTCGAGAGTGGAGGTTGCAAAACACCGATCGAGAAAGGACGAGATCGCGGCGATGGAGGCGTCCTTTGAGGCTGATATCGCCGGTGCTCCTATAAACAAGCCGGCGGCGGACAATTGTATCAGGGATCTGCGGAGTGGCAGACCGGACCGGCGCACCGGGCACGTGGGCCGGACACCGGCGCGAGCGCTGCGATTCTGGAGTAAGTAGCGCCCACGCTCGGCCCACTCACAACAACACGCGCCATAAAACTAAAATATACGACCAAGCTCGACTATAAAAGATGCCACGTTAAGATTTTACATGACTTGATACGACACCAGTAAAAGCACGACAGCGCTTTTTATGTAAAACTTGCTCCATCCTATTGTCCGTGGAGTCTGCGTCTTGACGCTTTCAAAAGACGGCTGTAACATATTGTCCTCGTGTTTTAATACTCACGACGTCGTCTTTCGCATGTACAATGCTCTCATTGTATGTAAAGTAAAAGTGCACATGAATCTTAATTGACATTAAAGACCCAGGAAGAAAACGTTTACATAGAATAATTTCATCTAGTCTCGAATGTTTGTGATCTTTATGAGCGAGCATCGGCTTCACCGACGCAACCCCTTGATTTAAAACGAAATAAATTTAAAGTTTGACAAGTCACTTCCTTAATACTTTCACGTCATCAGAGGCTTCCCTAATCCTGGCTAATGGGCAAGGTTGAAATATGTGAGTGCAGACGCAACAAGTGTGCACCCGCCGAACGAACGGAGCCGGCAAGCAAGACACACGTGTGGGCTGGGCTGTGGACACACCCTAGCATAGCGTGTCTCCAGTCAATAGGGGTGAACAAACCTTAATCATATAGGGTATTATTTTTGTGACCCAGGCCAAACTGTAGTATGCAACTTGGAACATACCTAAAACTGAAAAACATTTCTAAAGAAATTGGCTATGAAAAATTTTGGGTGTCCAATTATAGGATACAAATTCTACTACCAGTGCAATGTTTGTGTACCTACTTACCTATCTATCTATACCTATCAAGTCCACGTATAGAAATAATAAAAAATTATCAGTGGAAGTTTGTCTAAAGATCTGATAATAACCCAGTATAACTCAAAATTACTCAAACCACTAAAATATATCTAATCGATATAATTTATTGAAATTCTCTTAATTGGATGCTTTGTGTTTTCTATCAATATTTTATTAAGATGAGCTCCATTAGACGCGATCGTTCGTTGTTTTAAATTTGATATCTTGTTTTTATAACTGCGTGGGTGGAGGGACTCGTTTTTATTGTTTTCTTTAACTTTTGACTCTACAATAACAACTTTTATCTCTAGTTCTATACTGTGCCAAAAATTATATAGTTCATTAGATTTTATGAAAAAAACTACATTATTCATTTTCTATTTCGCGTATGGAAAATCTACAATCTTCTACATTCTTTTAATTAAATACAGCATGATGAAGAAACATCTGACTATACTCTATACTCTACTATGAGTATGGTAGGTTAGTACATAGGACGTGAAATTTAACAACTTTCCCCAAATAACATAGGTCTAAAAATGAGAAATGTTTTGGTCGTCCCATACAAATTCCAATATTGACAGTGCAAGGTTTGTTTAGGGAAACCACAATTTTTTTTTCAGTTTTCAACCCATGTTTCTTGGGGAAAGTGGTCCAGTTTCATGTCCTAAGAGTAATGTCTGACATTTCATTATCACGCTGTATAAATAAAAGGAAGGCGGTATGGTCTTGCACCTTCGTCTGCTCTTCTTTTTATAGAAGGAAGAGCGAATGGAAAAAAAATATAAATAGAAGGTACTAAAATTCATGTGTTTAGGGTAAACTGCGCTGCAACACCCCTGTCGCAGCACCTTACATTATCGGCGCGCGCTAAAACAAACACACAAAAACCATACCCTACGTGTATAAAAACCGCCACATTTTTTGTTTCAAACATAGAAACAAAAAACTGATGCAGAGGGGTGTTAAACTGAACTCTAAGCGACGTGTTCCGCGTTACATTAATGCGAGTTTTACGACCGCGTTTTTTACAAATGGACCTTTAATCGGATTGCAGTCAGTAAACACGGCTTTGGTATTTATTGTAAATGTAAACACACGCGTAGAAAATGGAAAGTTACTTTTGTAGAGACTCACGACACGTTGAAACGAAAAATTATCTTAAAATATACAGGGTATAAGGAAAAACACTGCGATTCACATGTTCTCCTCCCACAAAACTGAACAACTTCCCCCAAAAAGATATAAGCCGAAATATGAAAAAATCTCAACGTCCCATACACGGAGTAAGTTGCTGCTTGCTGGTCTAAACCAGTTTTGTAAACAAAATAGTAACCTCAATTTTCAATGTAAAAAGTGTTTCTGACTAGCTGTATTAATTAAACGATAGTACACATGGCAGCAAGCACGTAGAAACAAAACCGCGCCATGCTAGAAACAGCCGAAACCAGAGACTGTATAAACTGTTAAAACTGATAATGTTTCTGACTGCGTTTTAGCTGAAGCGTTTTATGTATGTACATATGTTGTGGTTACAAACGTGTCTCTTGTAATTGAAAAGAAATCTCTACTTAACAGTAAAGCGCAAGTCACACAGAGGCGGTATGATTGCTAAAGCGGTCCGGGGGCGTTTTGGCGGGAACAAAATACCGCGCCGCGACCGCTTTTCAATGTGACAGGGTGCATAAGAACTCATACTTCACAAAAAAATACCGCCCCCGGCACGCTTCCGCTACCGCCTATCTGTGACGCGGGCTTAAATGTTAGTTTAAAAAACGTCGCGTCGCGTTCTTTTATGGAATGGATTATACATGCATTACCTACATTAGTATAGGAAGTATTTTTTTATTGTAGTTAAGTAGGTACTCGTACGTAATTAAAAAAAAAAACAAATTTATTAATTTTCGGCTAATTCGACTTAATAATATAATTATTCCTTGAGGAAAGTTGTTCAGTGTCTTAGGTAGAACGTATGGTGATCGCAGTACTTTCCTTACATATTTTATAGCAATAATATGGTGCCAGGGCAATCTGAGCAATGGTAGTCGTGATCCATTAACTCCAAAACGTACAAAACAAAGATTATCATCGGTGAGCAGATTCAAATTGAGGCAATCCTGGCCATTACGAGGCAAATGACGCAGGCGCCGATACCGGCTAAAAGCCACTAATGCACCACGACGACACCCTCCAAACATACTCCATCTTACTCCCTCTCACTATCTGATCAATAGTCTTGTCTCTTTTGTAAAAGTCCAAAGAACTACCGCTGCTGGAATAAGTCACGCGTGCAGTCAAATTAGTCCTCAAATTGTACGACTTATTATTTATAATCTTTCTTATATCCTGCTAGCATTCTTTATTATGACTGTGAGTTAACCAATTAAGTTGTTTTATGAGCCTTATTGCATTGAGTTTATTGTTGGATTCATCCAATAATAAACCAAATCCATCTAACATCCAATAAACTTTGAATAAAGTGTTGTATTGTACAATAAAACTTTTAACGCACATGTGCTAATGTGCCAATCTGTCCAATGTCGGGAGATTTTAAAGACCATTATAAAAAACTTTTAAGAAAGTGCGCGTGTGTGCGATATTTGGACACGTTATGCAAATTGTTGTTTAAATCTTTAAGAGCGCCGAAATTGTGACCGTTTTGTTCAAAATAACGCCGATTTTTTATAGCTTTGTGAATTTGGGGCTTTAACTACTAACACTTATAAAACTCAATATTTAAACATCTCCATTCGTGTGACGTTTGAAGTTTAAAGCATAAAGTTTCTTATCAAACTCATAAAGAATGAATTACCACTCTAAAACAAAAAGGTATGTTTTACTTGTTTCTTTCCTCTATGGTTTTACCTTTACCGCTCAAAAAATATTATTCTTGTAAGATACTTGTAAGAAAATATAAAGAAACATGAATTTTATGTGGTAAATCGAGCTTTTATACGAATACCAACAAGCTGTTACATCTTACATCTGAACTTACGATTGTATTATACAGAGTGTTTCGTTATAGTGTAAAAAGCTCTGAAACTGTACAACAATTTCTAAGAATACGAATACAAGATCTAAAATGAAAAAAAGAACTAAACATTACTCGTAACTATAACTTCCCACAAAAACTGCATTACTTACCTGAATTTTTTTTATTTTCATTGATCAGGCTTTTGTTCTTTAGAACAAGTTGTTCAGTTTCGAGGATAGATTCAAACCTACAGGTGTGTTTTATTGACACGAAACAACCTGTATAATCTGAGGTCTGAACAATCTTTTGGGCACAGTGTTATCTGTGTAGAAAGTTCGTTACTTCACGATAACAGGTCCCATAATGCTTTTATCGTACAGTCACAAAGCTTCAACAGAATAATAAAATAAATGTGTATCTCTTCTACGAAGAGTTTTATTTATTCTCGCCCAAAGCAGTCCAAGTGGAGATAACAATGAGCCGTGCGTTCAACTTCTTGGCCTTAGGGTTGGCAGTCTAGACTTTCACTTCGAGTATCCTTTACCTAACTAAACATTAAAACCTTACTGACATTAAACGAATAAGAAATCTCATTAAATTATCAAGTATTTTACTAGTATTTACCTTGTTTATTGTAAGTTACAATTTGAGTAAGATTTAAAATATCATTAAAATACATTCATACTTATCTATACGAACATAATGCCTCTTTCCTTTTAGGGTAGAGAGGTAGAGAGATACCTTCTATAATATTTTTTTCAAAATCTATCAATCAAGCTCGTGAGATCGACGAAGAAAAGAGTTCTCCTAGAAGAGATTCTCTCTCTCTCCTATTGATGAAGAAGATCCTATTGAATCCTGTTGGAAATTTGGAATATAACAAGAATCCAGCCCTATAGGTGACAGCGCAGGCGCAGGCCTCGCGCTGCCCACGCGCCGGCGGCGTATTGTCAATCCCTGCCTACTCGCAAGCTACAATCCTACACACAACACACACAGTCCTATACTATAACTACAACTTATACCCGTCCACGTAATAAATTACTCTCCCCTGTGTTGTTACATTTACATCCACGAGATCGACATTAAGTATTCAATATATGCAGAGGTGTAGTCGTAAAGAGAGCAGATTGTAGCGAGGTAGATATAGAGCCTTTCTAGGTATCTTAGTTTTTAATGGAATATAAAAAAAGCTTTTCTAGTAGATTAGATGTTATTTACTTTTAGTATTATTTGGAGCAATAAAATAACGAATTAAGTTTATCTAGAGCTTGAGATGTACACATACGACGTACGTACGTACGCTGCATACACAAGATGATATAATTTTATTTACCCTTTTCTTTGCCCTTTTTATTTACTTATTTTCTTACAATGTCTAGCTGCTGCGGTTTACGATCTTGTAAATTGTTGGTACGGTAAGCTATCTTTATGGCACAGACAAAGTCCATACAAAGTTGTAAAATGCAAAGCTTTCGAAATCGAAAATTATATTTACAATCTTTTGAGTCGAAAAGAGTTTAACAATATGCCTGCTGTATTGTGTCGCTATCGAACGGCTTGTTGCCGCACACAAGCACACGCCATTTTACATTGATTAAGGAACCTTCGAACTTCAAGAAACAACTCTAAGCCCTGGAAATAAGAGCTTATGCGCAAGTTGCATTTTTCGTTTGTAGGTCAACGCCGAGAGACACGATGTAAAGCATTATTGCTAAGCAAAGCAGTTCCGTGATCTACTTTTGTTCGAGACTGTAAACAAGGGGGCTTAATTTAAGACCGTTATCATCTGATATTACATCCATTCAAATATTGATAGAAACTCGACTCGATGAACTCATATTACTGATACCGATTATTGTGATTGTGACTTCAATACCAATGAAGTACTTCCGTATAAAGCACAAAGCGTATAGAATTGTGTTTGTAATAAAATACCTTTGTTAACGTTAACATATTCTTTTGTTCAATATCCGCATAGCGTCATGAATCTTGATGGATAAACCCATAAAATGGGCTCTGGAAGTTCTGGAACGCATCGAATCGAATCTTATTGTAAGTGTCAAAGCATGTATGGTATATTTCCGTGAGACAATGGGTTGTGTGGACAATGGTGCGCAGACGCCGCGGGCGGTGCGGCGAGGGCGCGGTCTCAGCGCACGTGCGTGCCATTGTATTCATATGCGGCATAAACCTGCCCATACTCATCCGCACAAAGCCGCGCTTTAAAAACAGCTATCTACATACCATTTAGGAGCTATTAAAAAAACTAATAACATCAAATTACATGACCTTGATTAGACTGATTACACTGCATATTTTAAAATTGGATTGTAACTAAATAGAAGATTTTACAACGATTGTCCAATGAGGAAGAATGTCTCATAAAATAATCGCGAAAGGATGCAATTCAGAGTAACGACGTGCTTCAGTTTAGAGTTAGTGTAAAATAGCATAATTGGCGTAGGCTGAGGAAATCGGTCGCCTTGCGCAGATCCGTTCTTAAGGGCCGATCACACCTGACTGAATCCACACACTAAGTCAGTTAGTCTCCTACGTAGGAAAGGAAGGTAGAAAGATGGAACTTAGTAAGTCACTAACTGAGTAAGCCGCATAGTAAGCAACGCAGAAAGGAACTTTAGTGAAGGGCCAATACGAATAGAACACCTCATCGTACGGAAAATATTAATAAGGGCTAATTTATGTTGTATAGAAAAACACTAGAATAACTACAAAAAAAACCACAGAATTACCGGTATACTAAAAAACAAACAAGGAATTAAAATTAGGTTGCACCAGTCAAGTAAACACAAAGAATTTGAGTGCTTTATTCATTCTTTTAGTTAGAATAAATTTTTCATTCAAAATCGTACGAAAAGCGAATAATGATTCCAATGAAAAATAACAATTGAATGATAAAAGATTATTTGGATAGTACTAAGTAGTACATTCGAATATTTCGATTGTTGCTTCTTGAAATAATTGTACATCACTATTAAGAAACATCAACATAGTAGGGATCATAGTCAGTTCACTAGTTGTGCTATACGTTAGGGCTCCCGCACACGACCGAGAATCGGTGGCCGATTTTTTGTCGGCATCCCGCTCTGACGTGTTATCACCTGAATCTTCCGTCCTTGTCCTGGCCGATAATCGCCCACCGATTCTCGGTCGTGTGCGGGAGCCCTTAGTTAGGAGGTTTAGTGATGGGCAAATGCGAATGATTGACTCGAATCGAACAACTTGTCGAACAAAAAATAATGGCCTAACTGATGGTATACTTTTTTACTTAAAACAAGCGCTCCTACTAGAAAAACAATTAAAGACCGCTATATTCAAAACTAACAGTGTTGCACTAGTCAAGTATTCTACACGGACACATCTGACTCCGTCGCGCTTTAACTGGCGATTGATTGAGTACCTAACCAAACCGTAAATTTTGAAAATTATTGAATCAGTGTTGCTGCGATAATGAGATCGATGGTTGAATTTTAAAAATACAGTAACTCTACCGAATATTCCTATAGAAAATATCGAGAATATCGAATTCTTAAAAGTACCGGTAATAATCGATACTAAATAACCGACCAAGTTCGTACTTCGTGTCAAGCCACGCGCAGTGTAGAATAAAGGAGTGATCACACCGAGCTGAATTCAAAGAATAATTCGGCATACATTGCTCGTTGAAGTAAGGATATTTCAATTAACATAACCAAGCCTCCCAGCAATGTATGCCGAATTAGTCTTTGAATTCAGCTAGGTGTGATCACTCCTTTACCTAGTTCTTTTTACGATTTTTTTTGTCGCAAAGCAGGTTTATTAACTCTACTGAACAGTCGTATAGAAAATATCTGAACCTTTCAAGTATCGATGGTAATCTATAGTGAATTTTTTAATTTTTTTTTAGTACTTGTTATTACACCATGAATAATAATTATTTTTTATCGACAAGTTGTTCATCATCATTCGCAAAATTTACCCATCACTAAACTTCCTAAGTTCTTTACTTGAAGGGAGTAAGGAGGTTTAGTGATGTCCGAGTGCGAATGATTAATTTTAATTTAATTCCGTGTTCGCATCGAAATTAAATTGACCAATACATGGTCTAAGGGACTGGTTTCCGAAAACTGAAAGGGCGTGGTCAGTCAAGGTAACTGAATAATTTTCAGTAAATAAAACTTTCAGAAAATATTAAAATAATCCTCTTTTCCACAAAAAAGCCACGATCACACCTAGCAGAATTCAAAGACTAATTCGGGATACATTGCTCGTTGAAGTAAGGATATTGCAATAACACAACCAAGCCTCCCATCAATGTATGCCGAATTAGTCTTTGTATCCAGCTAGATGTGATCGTGGCTAAACTGTCCATTTGCAATTTTATATGAAGAGTATTGAAGAGGCTGATAGTTTTATTTACTGAAAGTTGTTCAGTTACGGTGAATGACTATGTGCACCTGCAAGAGTAGAAAAAGAGAAAAAATGTATCCACTTCATTTACCACAGCCATTGTTTTTGTTTGATCATAAATACTCTCATTCATAAGATTTGGCACGGCAATGTTCAGGTCTCATTTGTCCATTTAAGGTAAATAAAAATAAAAACATCACGGAAATGTATTGTCAGCCTATTAAAGCCACGATCACATCTAGCTGGATTCAAAGACTAATTCGGCATACATTGCTGGGAGGCTTGGTTATGTTATTGCAGTATCCTTACTTCAACGAGCAATGTATGCCGAATTAGTCTTTGAATCCAGCTAGCTGTGATCACTCCTTGACTCAACCGAACAGTCGTATACAATTTTTTTAATGTGAATTTTTAAGTTTATTTTTAGTACTTATTATTAAACCAAGATAATGCTTTATTTTTATTTTGCATGGACAAGTTGTTCGATTCGAATTAATCATTCGCAAAATTTTCACATCACTAAACCTTCTAACTCCTTTACTTGATGGGACTTAGCATGTTTAGTGATGTCCAAGTGCGAATGATTAATTCAACATATCGAACAAAAATATACTTATATTAAAAAAAACGGTCAATTGCGAGGCAGACTCTCGCTTCGAGGGATTCGATATTCCTGTAGTATTTTTAAAAGCAATAAAAGCCCATCTTTAAGACCGCAAATAAGTTTGTCTGTAATTTTTTCTTCTTTCAATTATCGGTTGTATTTGTCTTGAGGTTGTATCAGCCATTTTTTAACAATCGATAGCATTTTATTGTACAATAATTATTTTCGATAAGGCTGTTCAACAGAGTTACTGTATTTCAAGATTAACTACCGACAGCGAAACTATCGTTATCGGAACATCACTATTCAGCAACTGTATTAGTAGGCACTTTTTATACTTAGCTTCCTAGCTAGAACTCTGAATTCACAAACGTCTTTTTCAACGTAGCCTCCTAGGTAGATTTCTTATTCAGTCGTCAAATTCAAGCAGGTGTAATCGCGGCTTTAGATACAATCGCTGGAAGGAGCGAGCCTATGCAATTTGCTGAGCTGGTTGTAGATTGACGGCTGTCTACTAAATTGGGTCCATCGCGCATATGTATAGTTGGAGTTGTATAGTCCGGTCGAGCGTGAAATCTTGATAGAGACCGGTGGATAATGGCATGGTATCGTATGTGCTGATTCGCTCTGATTGTATAATGGGCTAACTCGTGCGCAGACGCGTGGGCGGCCCTACGCCTATGTCTCCGCCACAGCTGCGTAATTGCATCTCTGCACCTTATAAATCGTTGACTAGATACTCGGACTAGCGCGAACTATAAACGTATACGGTGATACTGATAGTTTTGAAAAGCCTATCTAAGGTTTTACTCCCATTGGCTTTTACGACTGCTTTAAGGAGTGCGATTATGCCTATCGCCTGAACCATTTATTTTACTACTTATTGCGAATTCCAAGACTATTTCCTGACATTTTGATGAATTTTAGTAAACTGATGTCTGAATACTTTATTCATTCTCGTGTATTTTTTTATTAATTTGTTAATACTACTTCCTACTAATATTATAAATGCGAAAGTTTGTAAACATGTATGGATGTATGTTTGTTACTCTTTCACGTAAAAACTACTGAATGGACTTTAATGAAACTTGGCACACATATAGGTCCTGGAATAACACATAGGCATCTTTTTACCGCGGGAAAACGCATTTAATGCGGGTGAACCCGCAGATTCTACGCAGACGAAGTCGCGGGCACCAGCTAGTAAATCATAAATCAATGATGTGTTTTAATAAAATCGCTAATCACTAAGCTCACAGTAATCTTCGGGTTGCTTATAATATTCGGTAATACCGGAAGCTATTTATATAACTAGGTATAGGTATGCACTAACTACTAACTATCAACTATTGGACTATCAACTATCTATCAAATAACTAACTATTAACTATCAACTACTTACTATCAAATACTTACTATCAACTACCTATCTCTAAGCATACAACTTTGTTAAAAGAAATAAAATATTCTTTTTTTTTACTGTAGGTACTTCTTTATGTATTCATCGTACCTACGTTCGTTCAATTTATGTTTTAGCACACAAGCTGCCGAACTTTAAATGTAGAGCAATCTCGACCAAGACGACCAATCACCGCTAAGATTCCTCACTGCTTTGTAAACAATACTAACCGGCGTGACACGATCTCATACATGCATCATACATGCGATTTATACAGGCTGTCCGAAAGAGCCGTCCGAAAATCGAATAATTCATGCCAAATTATTATATTCACATAACCTGTGATGATCCCGAATAATATTTGATCCCGAAAATGCATTTAATAGCGTTCTCGAAAACAGCCAAGAATTCGATGAAAATTTGAAATGCAGGAAGGGGCAAATGTCGACTAGCTGGGTCTCTGGGAACATTCGTTTCTCCATGTTTTAGGAATTTAAAAAAAATACAGCGCGATTTAGTAAAACTAACAGCGCCATCCGTTGGTCCGCTTAGATTATTTGAAGCGTAACTCACAAACTGTAAAATTTATATGAAAGATGGTGGGGCATACTCTCACCCTGTATTATTTTTTTTAGACGCATAAAACCACATACTTAAAACACCAACTCGAGGTTTTGTGGTGCTTATTTTATTTTTTGTAACACCTCGTATTCTCTCTACTAGATAACACGAGTAGACTACGACCGAACCATGACTAACGCTAATTAGTAGCTCCACACTACATACTTGTACAGATATGTCTACGAATATGTAGGCTAAGAGTAACTGCTATGTAATGTGGTCATAAGCTAATAAGAAGCCGGTTGGCTTGTCGTGTCTACTTGTTTAACTTTAGATGCTTGTAGAGTTAGGTGTTAATTTATAAAACGGTTATGTAGTTGTAATACATAGATAAGTAGCCGTCTAAGCCGTAAACGCCAGTAAATGAAGACAATAATTGCGTTAGGTAAAAAAAAATTGCTTTACCCAGATTTTTTGGGATGTTATTAGGACAACAATAGTATTAAACCAAATTACCAAATTATAAATACTTGTGTCAACTGCGTTTTGCCCGGTAAACCTAAACATTTTCAGAATTTCGAAGTTAATTAAGATCAGTTCTACTTTTATAGTGCAAGTTGCTACGGCTCTTTGGTAGGTCTTATAAAAATCGAGATAGAGCACTCAATTTCGAACTTTGTGGGGAAAATATCAATGTTTGAATATCAAACTATATAATGACCTAAAGAGCTTTAATAGCACTGAAATCGTAACAAATTGTGTGTACCGTACCGTACATTCGTATCGTACATTAAAAGTGACGTATTGACTTTCTTAATAGGATGAACCTTTTAGAAACATTAATCCAAAAAGTGAAAAAGGTCGATGTTTTCGGGCCACCACGCAGGTAACCAAAGCTAATATTTTAGTTTTACACTCTTATTATGTATCCTAATAACCAACCAAAAATCAGCGCTGTACAATTTATTGCGACCTACAATGTTTTAAATAACTGGCGTATATGGGGAAAGCATAAAAAGCTAGACCTATGTTTTTATCCGTGTATGAATACTAAATGAATTAGCATGTTCATTGACTAAAACTAAACAATCAGAAAATAAAACTCTCAACCGTAAAATGCTGTAAGGAGGAATTGATACAATACCATCGCTTATCCGTGATGTTATGTACCTACGTTGAATGTAAATCTGAAATTTTGAGATTCTGATCACATATTCAACGTGTACCGGAAAGGTGTGATAATACTAAAGGGTGTGAATCTGACCATGAAACTGAACAACTTTTCCCAAGGAACATAGGACGAAAACCAAAAATATTGTTTTTACCTCCCATAGAAACTGCATCATGATAGCCAATGCTGATAGCGCATTTTGTATGGGGATTTTCGTATTTCGACTTACGTTCCATTGGGAAAGTTGTTCAGTATTATGGACATATACAAATCCTTCAGTATTATCACACCTGTCCGTTAAACGTTGTATTAACAGCCAGATCCAGAAAACTTCATGCTATATTGCTGACACCAAAATAGAGTCACAGGACATATAAAGGAGCTTTAATTTTAAAGATGCTTTCTGCAATGGTAGTAAAGTTCTAAGTAAAGTAGTCATGTTCATTTAGCAAGCATACAATGAGCGATTTATTTTTTGGCAATTTTTTTATTAATAATCACTGCTAATGGGCCACCCTGACTGTTGTATATGTTTTAGTGTCGTCAATGACTTAAGCCTCAAGGCGACACATTAATAAGTTTTTGTGCTCGATCACGTTGTCTGTCATACTTTATGTGTTATGTCCAATCGGGACCGATAGACTGGTAGCATGTGTGGCCGGCGCCGAACAACGCCGACGTCATCGGCGCCAGCGCAGCACATGTTCATACACTAACTTATCATTTTAGCCGAGACATAACAACCTTCCACCCACGCTAGAATGTTTAACAATCACACCAACAGCAAAAAAGCTATGGTACTAAGAATGCAGACGCGTATCAACATTGCATAAATAAATAAAAAATGCTTTCAAGCGCAACTTCCACTGACCTTCGCTAATTAAAATAAGCAATCTGATACCTTGTTGTGAAACTACACTGTAAATCGATTACCTTTACAATTTTACATGAACACCATTATTTCTTTAGAAGTGCTATATAAAAATTATCCACTATAAAAGTTTAAGATCCCTGTGATTTAAATATTTGACTTCAGTTTATGGTAATACGCCTCGACATTATAAAGTTCGATAATTAATTATTTTTAGAATAAAGTCGGAAACACTGTGTTTTAGAGTTGTAAACATTGATATTTGAAATTATTTAACAACCTTCAAAGGCTGTAAAAAAAAAGTACGCAGATCCTTCTAAGGAGTATTTCTACATCACTAATAGAATGCATATAAAAATTCTTTTTCCTAAAAAAAGTAGTTTTAGCCTCTATGATCAGCTGGGATGTTTTTTGTTTTTTTTGTATTAAACAGTGATTTTTATATATTTATTTACAATTTATTGGCGATGTAGGATCACCCTCAGAAGGATTATCGTACTTTTTTTACACCCTGTATATATCTATGGACCTCATGATTTTCTTTTAAAAAAACCGGCCAAGTGCGAGTCGGACTCGCGCACTGAGGGTTCCGTACCACCACATAAACATAATTGTACCTATTAGTTGAAATTTCAGTAAGTTAATGTGCTAGATTTTTTTAGAGTCCGACACGCGCTTGACCAAATTTTATTATTTGTTGTTATTTTATAGCTTATGCACTATAAACATACCAATTTTCAAGTTTGTAAGTGTTCCCGTTTTTAAATAGAACTAAAACAAAAATCGCCTTAGCGACCATCCAACTTGACCCCTCTCTTATATGAATGTTCTTGAAACGGGAGCTCACTACAATTGGTTACCATTAGTTGTGAGAAAAGTTGTAATATTTAATGATTTCAGACTTTTCCCTTTATTTGTACTGTGAGACCTAGCTTCTTGCCAAATTTCATAATTTTAGGTCAACGGGAAATACCCTGTAGGTTTTGCATTTTTGAATAAATGTATGGAGATGAGGACATAAAATGCCATATCTTTTGATCGCGTCGTTGGAAAAAATTGAAATTTTCAGATCTTGTGTGGTTCATGGATCTTAATATATGGTATTAATTTCAACCTGATACCTTTACCCGTTCGTGAGATAAAGGGTCTTGACAGACAGACAGACAGACAGACAGACAGACGGACAACAAAGTGATCCTATAAGGGTTCCGTTTTTTTCTTTTGAGGTACGGAACCCTAAAAATGAAGTCTTCATTAACCGTAATAGGCAAAGGAAGGTATTAGTATAGGTATTGGTAATATCGGTAAAATTACCACAAGACATCCCTTTTAGGCTGCTGCTTATACATTAAACAAATTTTTACTTGTTTCTTTAACTTAACTGCCTAAAAAACTATAAAAATACTATGCCAAGTGCCGTAACAAGTTCTAATAGTTATAATGTTACACAATCGGAGTGTAACTTATCAGATGTACGCATCAATTTTTCAATGCAAATAACACGAAGGAGGTTGTAAAAAGCGCATGGGAAAATACATTGATAAGGTGATAGAATAATTCCATCATGCGATCGAATGCTTTCACGCAACGACCGTGGGAATATCTTCGTGATCCATATAATTCACGTATAAGTTTAAATTATTTGCCAAATTGCCATAAAGTTCTGATAACAATTTCATTTGCTCCCGGATAAATCCCGAATTGAAATATCTTGTTTGCCAGCCGCATAAAAGGGTTTAAAAGTGTCAATACTGTAGTATCAAAGTTTTCGAAAGACTGTTAAAAAATGCTTATAAGCGAAGCTGTTGACGTGACAACACATTCACAATCACAAATATAACGTTTTCATCCCATCTATTCGAAAATCGCTAAACGTTTCGTCAATAAAGGCGAACAAAATAGCTGTTTTCTCCAAGAGACTTTCGTAGCGGGTAAAAATGGGATTTAAAATTAGAATTTGAACTTGGGTCCACCATAGGGATATTTTCGGTCAACCACAGAGGTCGAACCAAAATATTGTATGAAAAATTATACTGGCCGGTTGTACTATTAAAATTATTATGAATATAAAAAAAAGAAATATGATCTAAATGTAAACAAGACTTCCAACCAAAGAGGTTCTGTTCCTAATTGATACAAAAATGTCAATAATATTTTCAGTTGTTACAAATAATACTTAATATATATAAGTAAATAACTTAATATGATTTTTATTTAGTATTGTTTCATCAAGTAATAATACATTTTTATATTTAAAATTAATGACGAGTGTGTCTCAATGAGCCTCTTATTCTTTTCTCATAGAGGGAGATGAAAAGTAGAGTGTATTACGCGGCTGCAAAAATATTTTTACCTTGGACGACCTATTGAATCCCTCGCTACGTTCAGGATTCTACTCTAGAATCCCTCGCCATGCTCGGGATTCTACTCAAGAATCCTTCACTTCGCTCTGGATTCAAAATAGCGCCCTGGCCTTAAAAATATTATTTTACAGCCTTGTGATACAATCTACTATTGCGGCATTCTTAATTCGTGTTTTCTCACGCGATTTTTTGTGTGCATAGTGTTTATACATCTTGATTCAAAAGCAACACTGATGAATACGTAAGCAAACACAGTCTGTGTAGATTAGATAAAAAGTGATGTAAATAAATAGGTCATTCCGAATGAACTCTGCGAAAACATAGTCGCGGAAGTTGACACTACAGGATGTTATTTAGATTGCGAGCCATGGTCTGGGACAGATTTAGTCGGTAAAAAAAATCTCTCGAAATGCACCTCTGTACATTTTGTGACAACTTATAATTTACTTTTTTGAAAAATTAAAAGAAAGTGAGAAATTAATTAGTAAATTTTAAATTCCAGATTTTCTTTTTTATCTAATCTACACAGATATTAAATTGCTTGCGTTATTATTTTATGTATTTATAATACTTCTTTTTTTGTAAAAAAAAATAATAATTGCGAAATAATAACGTTCCGTAGTAATTTTAAATTTCAATCATTTTAATTTGTTTTGTTCCTTCATTGATTCTGAAACCCCCAATGCATCACAATTTAATGATCCCCTGTAGGTACTCGTATATGTCGCGATGTTATCAGTTTATTTGGATGATGTTAATGATTTCAATAACACGGCGTAAATAAATCCCGTACCGGGACACGCCTATGTGAAAACCCTCGATAAGCTTTTCACATCACGATATCAGCTCAAACAAGTGTCGATACTTGTGATGTGACTGACAATCACGCGCATCTAACATGTACCAACATGTCACTGATGACAGTGAGATCTATCTCTGATACCGTACTATCAAATACAAACATATAGGGTGTCTCATATAATAATGTCGAGCGGAAGCTCAAAGGTAGAGCTAGGAGTAGGTCAAGCTTGACACTCGCAGCGCGACTGTAGCAATTACGTACTGCAATAAGAACGGTACAAAGTCCAATGTGTCATGCTTGCTCTTGACTGTACTGTACTCATAGATTTATATAGTCAAGATAGGGTCTTGGGAACAAGCGGTTCAAAATTTCCCCATACAAGAAAAAAAGCGCCATCTGTGAAAAAACGCGTGAACTACGTTGAGTAGTACTTCGGTCGGTAACGAATGGCGGGAAAAACAAAACACTGTTTATTGTTTATATGTGATTTAGGCCTGGTTTTTCAGTTTCTTTAATTGGATCATAGTCAAAAACAAAATAAGAAATAATAATAATAAGAGTATATTGTTTCTTCAACTAAGAACATTCCATTTTGTTGGTAAGTTTATTGCATCCTATGTTGACAATATGACTGACAACGACTGACATTTGTTGGTCCTAAACGTCAGATTTCGGACCAACGAATTGGGGACAGTGTAACGTGCCGATGGGCTAGTACTTATATATAAGTAAATGACTGTACTACATATTGACCGCGCTCATAATAATTCATTGCATGGGCTGTATGAGGTTAATACATAATAGTATTTTTCGTGTCGTATACCTGATTTGAACCTGGCTGAGGTTGTACCAATCCAATAGTTTACTGGGTCTAGACTTGAGATTTTTTGAAACTACTATCTTAAAAAACTGCAAGTTATTAAAATCATTTGGTTGAAATATATGTCCATGTCTATATCAAATAAATATCTTTATCTTTAAAAAAGCATGATAAAGGTGCTCTGCCTTGATCTTCTGCTTGACTATTTAGGAACACTCTGTATCAAATACAAACATTTATAATATAAAACATCTTATTAGTTCAAATAGTTGATTTTTATTGATAGGCGGATAGAACGAAAGAATTAAAACCTATTTTAATATATTTATACGAAACATTCCATACTTTCGGGTCATAAATTCTGATTGGACTACGGCTAAAGGTCCTTCGGGTCAAGATACAGAAATACTCTAAATATTCAATTTATAAATTGTAATATAGCAAACTAAAGCATTATTTAACTGGTGTGGTGGCACCTTACGTAAAAATATTCGAAAGTGTTCTCGAAGTTGAGGTAAACCATGTTGAAATAATTTTGCTATTGCGGATTTCACAGAAGTACCTATAGGATGCTTTTTAATCAACTTCACAAATACATACTGTTCCTTTTAAGATGGAAACAGTATTAACAACATCAAAGATGGCGCTAATCCGTCTATTACAATCTATTTATTGATAGTGGATATTTTGAACTTTAGACAAAAATCCATGTGATTAAACTGCGGAACAGACAGGCTAATACAAATTGAGGTGACCTATGTTTATTATCAACCATATTACTTATTTATTTTTAACCTGGGAATCATAATCCACGATATCCACGCGATCAAATCCTTCAGACTAGGAGACTATAATTCATCATAACATTCCATGGAACGTCTACTAAAGGACAGGGAGCTCCCTGGCGTGGTACATTTTGTAGGGGAAGTACCATAGTCACCACGCTTGTTAGGTTTGCGACTGGTACCATGGACCGCGGTTATTGGTGACTGCAGTATTTAACATGGTACGGTACGATAGATAGAAGGACGCTGCTGCTGCCCATCTTCCGAATCCCTTAGACGCCTCTTACAACACCCACGGCACTATTCTATGCCGGCACCACACGGACGGAGACTATAATTAAAAGCTCGAAATTACATTCTAAAGCAATTGCTCCAGTTAGTTAGGCTATCAAAGTAAATTAAGTAAATCAATTTGCAATCAATGTTGAATGTAAATCTCTTCGGTCGTAAAATAATCAACCGCTTGTAGCAATCTTAGATTTGAATGTCTGTACCGTCCGAACTCCGATGCGAGTAAATTTACATACAAGCAATACTTTTATAGCGCCGCAAGAAAGCAAGTTGAGTTTTGTGTTGAGATGTCCAAAAATAATAAAAATATTCTTATTTGAATTCCGGTACCTAGGACGTATTATTGTATCATTAGTCAAGACAAGACAACGCTGAACTATGAACTCAGATTTTGACGTGGATTCGATTTGGGTGAGGGGTGGTATGTGAAGGGAGGGACGGTGAGTGGACGTGGGTGGGAGCTTGACGTGCTCTTTACTCACCTATAAATACGTAGGTATCCAATCCTTGTAAAACTTACGGCATTATCAAGGATTAGCCAACCAGGGATTTTTTTAAACAAACCGCCCTTGCATGAAGCTCTTTTAAGTTAAACATCACTTACAATAGCTGAAACTTTCTGATTACATAGTTGACAAAGAAGGTCTGCTCTATTTGCCGAAACTTTCTTTTAAATTTGTATTTAATGAAGGTTTAACTTTAATGTAGGTTGCTGCAACTGGCTGTCAAGACACTACATTATATTGTTCTTCCTTTCATAAGACCCCATATTTAGAGGCAACAATATCAATAAAAAATAACGCAGGAATCGGCATATAAAAAACCTAGTTAGTAGCTTTTTACACTTTAAAATTATTAATAAATAATATTTATTTTTTATGAAAGTTATGTGAATAGCGAAACGAACAGACTATAAAGCGATGTTGGTACGATTATGATGTGATAAAGCTGAAGATAATCATCTTATTAGGATGTTTATAGCCAACCATTTATGACTAATTATGCAGTGCAGCAGGCAAGTGATTTGCATGTACACACGGCTGCACATCAGTACAAACACTTTTGGACCTTATGGCGTGGTAATAGAGTTGAAAAAGATTCTACCGACAAGCGGTTGACCGTACATTGTACGCGCAATAACTTCGGGGACCAGTATAAGCTGAAACATAACGCTCTTAGTCTATATTTGTGCGGTAAGATCAGTTCGTACTGGTATTAGTTAGGTCGTCTGGTTGCTGAATGTAGTGCCCTATTTACACCCGTCGAAAGCGGCGAAGTGAAGGCGAGATGTAATTAGCACTTCGATTCGATCTTACACTTTGGTAGATGCATATTACTGTTCAAAAAATGCCACTCTCAGTTGTTTTATGGCGCTGGAAACTTATACTTTGCGAAGAAGACGTTTTATCTCCGACTATTTCTATGTACACTAGCTAGAAAAAAGACACTATACTTAGTTTTATCCAGTAACTCAGATTCAGATTCAGATAATTTTATTCAATGTAGATTCTTTACAGAATACTTATTGAATGTCATGCAGAATACAATGCAAATAGAGCGAGTCTACGCCGTTTCGGATCGTGCTATGGCAGCGTAAAAGAAACGGCAAGAAACCACTGCAGCACGGCCTACTTTAAGAGTCGGCTTTTTACAATGTGTTTCTTGATTTTCGCTGGAATATCAGAGCACCATACCTCTTTGTTTATTATCCTGTAGTTTTTAAGGGAAAAGTGATTTTCATATTACTATAAAATACACCCTTCCTATGATGTGTTATAAGTTATGGCAACATTCATGTCTCTGTCAAAGAATATATAATATTAGTCTCAGTGGTCCCACTAACCCAAATACAAATGAAAACCTCTTGAAAATGTATTGTCTGCCTTTTGACACACAAAAGAACGTCACTTCAAGTGATATTCCCTTCAAAGAAAAAAATATCAGGACATTACAAGTAAACTATAACGAATCAAATAAAACTCATTACTTTTAGGACAAAGATATTATGGCTGGGGTCCCATAGTAATCTGAAACGTCATGCAGTAATTTTTTCGTTCGAACCTTGAATGCGACTACGTATCTACCAAAATATATGATCGAAGGCACTGTAACAAAATGCGTAGGTACATCTCAATTAAATTATCGGCTTTTTTGATGTTGAGATTGTATGAGTAGTTCATAAACGCCTTCATTGTGGCAAGAAAAGGTACTTGAATGAAGAAACCCGTAAAGAAACTTAGGTGTTTTTACTGAAAGTTTTATCAAGAGACATACTTATTTAGATTTTTTTATATTATTAATTAGATGAATGAACGAAGATTGACGAAAGAGATCTACCAGGCGAGTGTAAATAGAAACGTTGGAAAAGAAAGGCCTCGGCGAACGTTCCAAGACCAAATTCAGGTCGTTCTGAATAAGACAGGTTAAAGAACCAACGGCCAACGCCGCAGGGGAAGACCACGAAAAAGGTGGCGTGACGATTTAGACTCGTACCTACCGTCGCGATTGGCCAGGATTCGCTATCGACCGCGACAGTTGGAGGACCGAAGGGGAGGAATTTGCCCAGCAGTGGGACAGTATAGGCTAGCGAAAAAAAAAAACCGGTCAAGTGCGAGTCGAACTCGCGCGCCGAGGGTTCCGATATACCTATAGTATTTTTGGAAGCAATAAAGTTCATTTTCAGGACCGCAAAACTAAATTTGTTTGAGATAAGGGGGGGGGGGGATGGTATTTTTTTTGACATTTTTCATTATAACTTGAAAACTAAGAAACTTAAAAAAGTACAAAAATATATTTTAGAATGTACAAGTAAAGCCCTTTCATATGATACCCCATTCGACCTATAAGTGGTTGCTGAGATATAGAGGTGTGACAGACAGACGGACAGACAGACAGACAGACAGAGCGGCACCATAAGGGTTCCTTTTTTTTACCATTTTGGTATCGGAACCCTAAAAAAAACCCTAAACCGACGAGCGTGAATGAAAGTGTCGATGAAAGAAGAGGAAGTATATGAAGACCGTGGCAGGTCTCTGCCTACGCCGATGGAAGAGGCGTGATTTTATATATGTATAAGTTAAGTTATGAATCCATTAACATAGTTTTCGGGGATGCCTTTTTACACCCTGCTTTACCTTACAACATTTTGTCCGTCATGCTCTTTGTTACTAGTCACAGTCAATAGAACGTCAAGCTTGACACATTAGACTTAATAGCCATAGAAACTAAAATCTCGCTGCGAGTGTCCAGCTTGACCTGTTTTTGACTGTACGCGACACTGGTGTTGTCTACAGTGTTACAGTTTCTCAGTGTTCCCAAGCCCGCATGCGGCTGTTCTCACGCGGGAATACGCAAGCAGGCGTGAGAAGCACGCGTGCGGTCTGCCAACTGAATACTAAGCGTCACTTACCTTTTCATTGCCCCATATATTTTGTCTGTGCTTTCTATTCGCCGGTTCCCACCGTTAGTGAACGTCGTCACGTCATGACAATATCATGAGCTCGTAACTAACAAGGGCAGAAATGTTCAACCTTTATTTTTATTAGCTCTTTTCTTGCAATAATCGACAATTAAAATGCCTTCATACAAAAGACATCAACGCGCTTTCACCTCTAATTGCTGAACCAACTAAATATATTGGGGGACATTTTCACACAAGGCCAGCTAGGCAGTGCCTGGATATCATATCAGAGACTGATATACATACATACATAAACCAATAAATAACATCTTTCATCGCATAAATGATTGTCCTGTGTAGGGGTTGAACCCGCGGCGCGGCCCACGGCACAGAAGGTAGGCAGAAGGTACTACCTACATAACCAAACACACCATCGGGCCAGTCTAAACTGGAGATTTAGGTGTTATTTTTTTATCATTTTACAAAATTAAATAAGGAAAATGAAACTTATTAACGATTTAGCTTTTCAACATTAAAAATGGAATAGTACCATCACGAATTCCAAAAATGCCCGAGATTAGCCTACTTTCCTAGCCACAAGATTCATAAGTCACAATTGGTCACAAAAAGTGCACCGTGACCGTGACAGTGAATCAATAAGCTGTAATCTGTGGGCAGCAGAGCGGGTCGCCATGATGATGACTGGGACGCGCGACAAAGCGGGATAATGCGACGGAATGTGCCGCGACAGCATGCCGACCGCAGAGATATGCTGAAGCCTTACTATGCGGCCTTGCGGTTGACGGCGTAAGATTGCTGTACATTGCCACTTCGCCTCCAAGGGTAAACAAAGTGCCATGTTGCCCGAGTAGTGGTGCCGGATAGGTACAGAACTATCTCTCTTCCCAATTATGTCATTAAAGGCAACTGAAGGGTCATGAACCAGAGTTTATCCAACCACCGTGATCACAATGCGGTTCACAGTGGCAAACGTAGCGCTAACAGGTGTGGTGACTGTGGGTATAAGTACCCTCGTGTATTTTTGCTGCGAATTTCTGGGGTAAGCTGTCGACTTTTTATAGTATGTTTTGATAATCATACATGGGAATGAACAGCGTTGTATAACGCCTTTTCACTAACTCACGTTAGGGTGAAAAAGCGAGCATTACAGCACGCGTTTCTACTGGAGCGGCGGCGGTGGCGCACGTGATATAATTATAATGATGGTATACAGAGATGCTTTAGTTTTGTGTCACAAAACGACCTACTAAAATAATTTTCCTTATCCTTTTTAGAGTATAATTTACATTTACTATTCAAATCTTTTTCTAAATCCGTTTCCTTACATATCTTTTTTAATTTATTCTTTTTTTTCGAATGAGGAAGAAAATTTCGACGACTGCCGAGAAAGACTGCCCTTAATTTTACTTCTTGTTTGTTTGTATAAAATAAAATTATTCGTTTCAATAAAGTATCGCAGTGGCTTTCTACGTAAATTTATTCTGGCTAGGCAGCATACCATCAGAACCCAATAACGTGGAAACCACAAAAACTGTGACATTGCGCAACGTAATGCGACGTATACGGCATTTGTACGGTGACGTAATACGGGCAATTGTGAAATGTTGTGGTTCATATCTAATTAGCTCGTAAACACTTTAAAAACGTTATTTTTTATGACATTCGAATTCGAACGTAATTGTAAAACGTAGATAAAATTGGATATTTAAAAAAAATTACTTTTAAATTGTTAACTGCTACGTATTTCTTAAAAAGTTTACGTTTTTTGCTTTTTCTAAAAATGAAAAGAAATTGCTAGAATTGATAATCTAGAGGTAATAAGAAGGTAGCGAATGAACGGTTATAAGAAGCCTGTACAGTCGAGCACATCAAGTTAGACATACTGGACTTTGTATCGTTCTCTTTTTAGGGTTCCGATACCAAAATGGTAAAAAAAAGGAACCCTTATGGTGCCGCTCTGTCTGTCTGTCTGTCCGTCTGTCTGTCACACCTCTATATCTCAGCAACCACTTACGCTATCGAGCTGAAATTTGGAATAGTTTTAGAATATAGTTGCCCAACTTAATTGCACATGAAAATTTTTTGAAAAAAGTATGATTATTAATGTAAAGGGGGCCAAAATAGGGGGGGCCAAATTTCAAATTGTCGCTACTAGGTCGAGTGGGGTATCATATGAAAGGGCTTTACTTGTACATTTTAAAATATATTTTTGTATTTTTTTAAGTTTCTTAGTTTTCAAGTTATGATGAAAAATGTCAAAAAAAAAATACCATTCCCCCCCCTTATCTCCGAAGTTTGAGTAAGGGAAAATCTGAATTAATTACAGTTGACAGAAGTTTATGTAAACTTTACAGCAAAAATAAAACGATCTTTCTAAGTTGCACAGTTTTTCAGAAATCTGCAAAAAACCTTTACAAACAAATTTAGTTTTGCGGTCCTGAAAATGGACTTTATTGCTTCCAAAAATACTATAGGTATATCGGAACCCTCGGCGCGCGAGTCCGACTCGCACTTGACCGGTTTTTTTTTCGCTCAAGGCGCGCTGTGTTATCAAGCTTGACCTGCCGTTGACTGGTACGAAGTATTAAAAACGCAGTAAACACTACTCGTATCTGGCAAGGTAACTCAACCACTTTACTGTAATAGAAAAACGACAAATGTTTTAGGCCCATTTGAAGCCATCCGTTCACATCATACACGTAAAATAAAAAAAATACTGATTTTAGAGCCACGTGTCTTCGGGAAAGTCGTTAGGTTTGATCAGCTGATGATGATGGTGATCGGATCATCTTTCAAATACCCTGTATAAGGTAAATCTACGCTGTGGTCAATAGTGAGCTCAAGATAGCAACAGCCATCCATAGCCATAGTAGCCCTTAGGCGGACAGTCAGCGGTCTATCCGCCGCAGCGGTTGTACCAGTAATATTTTCCGCATTCAGATTGCGTGCCCAGTGCCGTATGCCCGGGGGCTACTGACAATTTATAGCAAGCCCACTGCAATAAGAAAAGGGAAGGATATGTACTACGATATCGGCATTTTAGTAGGTATTACTGAATACTTAACCAGGTATCTTAATTTTATAGGATGCAATAGCTTTAAGGCGACTAAAAAAAACAGAAGAATAATTTTTGGATATTCCTAACAACAATCACGGCCAATGTAGCTGATTAAAAAAGTGGGTTGGTAGAAGATAAGGTGACATGGCGCTTACTCCATTGACACAAGAAAATAAAGAATAAAGAGAAACTGAAACACTTTCTCAAATATACAATAAAGTTTCAATCAATGAGCCGAAATGTATTTTATTTTATCATCAATAACTTGATTTATTTACCTACTAGCTGTTGCCCGCGACTCCGTCCGCGTGGAGTTCAGAAAAAGTGGCTAATGACTTTTCCCATGGTTCAAACTATCTTCGTACCAAGTTTTTATCACAATCGGTTTATCGGATTAGTCATAAAAGCGTGACAGACAGACAAACAGACAGTGCAGTTCTCGCCTTTATATTATTAAGGTATACAGAGTACCGATTATACGGATTTTTGTAAATTAAACACCTCTTGTTTACTTTAGGTCGCCCACTATCCTCGTAAGTGTAAAATCATAGTCGAATTCCACGCGGAGTAACTATGATATGGGTTTCGTTATTTCTTATACAAAACAAAGCCTAACTAAATCTAAGGCTCAGTCACTTTAGCTTCTGTGGCTACTGAAAAAAGAGCGGCACAAAGTCCAACGTGTTTAGTTTCACATGCTTTTAACTCTACATGTACCTACATAAACTGTTGGACTTCACTTCCGTACAATCTTTGTAACTAATCTCTCCCCTTAAAAGACATTTCCTAAGAAACAATAATTCACTTCTCTCTTTATTTTTTGAAGTATTTCGTTTATAAGTACCTACCTACTTCCTAAGTTTTCAAAACTTTAGAACTTTCATAATTTTTTAGGGTTCCGTACCTCAAAAGAAAAAAACGGGACCCTTATAGGATCACTTTGTTGTCCGTCTGTCTGTCTGTCTGTCTGTCTGTCTGTCTGTCTGTCAAGACCCTTTATCTCACGAACGGGTAAAGGTATCAGGTTGAAATTAATACCATATATTAGGATCCATGAACCACACAAGATCTGAAAATTTCAATTTTTTACAACGACGCAATCAAAAGATATGGCATTTTATGTCCTCATCTCCATACATTTATTCAAAAATGAAAAACCTACAGGGTACCTCCCGTTGACCTAAAATTATGAAATTTGGCAAGAAGCTAGGTCTCACAGTACAAATAATGGGAAAAGTCTGAAATAATTAAATATTACAACTTTTCTCACAACTAATGGTAACCAATTGTGGTGAGCTCCCGTTTCAAGAACATTCATATAAGAGAGGGTTCAAGTTGGATGGTTGCTTAGGCGATGTTTGTTTTAGTTCTATTTAAAAACGGGAACACTTACAAACTTGAAAATTGGTATGTTTATAGGGAATAAGCTATAAAATAACAACAAATAAAAAAATTTGGTCAAGCGCGTGTCGGACTCAAAAAATCTAGCACATTAACTTACTAAAATTTCAGCTAATACAATTATGTTTAAGTGGTGGTACGGAACCCTCAGTGCGCGAGTCCGACTCGCACTTGGCCGGTTTTTTTACATTTGTTGCACCGCCATGCCGAAACAGGAATTTTTTTATTATTATTTTTACAATAAAACTATATCTAGATTTTAGCAATCTTTAGCTGTACCCACGACTTTTACACAAACAACTGGACCGGATCAAACGGAATTTTCAACAACGTACGAGGGCCACACCGAAATGATCGGGAATAGAAAAAAGTACAAAAATAATACAACAATATTTACTTTCATTGTTTTTCGAAGTATTCTCCGTGACAATCGATGCACTTTTGCATTCTATCAAACCAATTATTATAACAGTAATTCCAGTCTGAAATGGATATAGTCGAAACGGCCGATTTGTAAGCTTCGACTGCCTCTTCTGGGCCTTGAAATCGTTGACCACGTAGCATATCTTTAATTCTTGGGAATGCAAAATAATCATTGGGGCTCAAGTCAGGGCTATACGGTGGATGGTCCATTAACTCCACGTTTTCCTGATTTAAAAACGCGATCGTTTTGCGAGCGGTATGTGTGAGCTCGCATTATCCTGGTGACGAATGATGCGACGATTCGGATTAATTTTACGAAGTTCTCTTATGACTTCCGGCAAACAAACTATTGTGTACCAATCAGCAGTAACCGTTCTGCGTTCTTGTAAAGGAATCGTAGCCACATGACCAGTTTTCGATACAAACGAAGCGACCATTTTTTTCGACACGCTACGAGAGCGGACAAGTTTTGTTGGCTTGACCTCGCCTTCGAAGACCCAAACAGCCGATTGATGTTTTCTTTCGGGCTCATATGAATAAATCCACGATTCATCACCAGAGACGATATTGTAAACTGCATTTGAGCTCCCTCTATTGAACCGTTGCAGAGTAGACCGACACCAATTAACACGAGCCGACTTTTGTTCCTCGGTCAAACGATGGGGCACCCAGCGGGAAACTAACTTCTTGACACCCAGTTCATCATGTAAAATAATTTGAATCGCTGTCATACCAATGCTGAGAGAAGCCCGAATCTGCTCGTATGTCACATGTCTATCTTCTTTTATTAATTGGCGCACAGCATCGATGTTATCTTGTGTTACCGCTGTTTTTGGTCGACCAGTAGAAGGAACTGTCGTGAGAGAGGAACGTCCACGACGAAACTCAGAATACCAACGATATATAGTCGTTTTACTGGGTGCTTCATGTTCATAAACAGAAACAAGCTCGGCGAGACATTGTTCTTGAGATAAACCTCGACGAAAGTTGTGAAAAATTATGGCACGGAAATATTCCCGCGTAAGCTCCATTTTCCCCACTGACTTGTCAAATTCAAATAGCTACTACTCTTTTCTTTTTTACTTTTTTTAAAATTCAAAAATGGAATTGTGTTTGAAATACTACATGTCATAAACCAAAAAGGTTTTAATCTAATTTATTCCTGAGTATTCTATTCCCGATCTTTTCGGTTTGGCCCTCGTATTTGGCTTTCTTCCGTACAAAATTATAAGCTTTGTTTGATTTTAGCTCGGTTTCACAGCTTGAAACTTTGAACTCTCCTATTATCGGTTTGAATGAACCGATGGCAATAAAAAAAAGTTCAAATATTGCACGAAAGTAACCCAAATACGTTATTGAAAACCCCGTTTAAGTCGTTCAAGTAGTTTGTGAGGTATTGGTGCGGCCGCTTATAATTTCGTGAACCTTCTGTCTGAGTGAACCGTTTGCAATGAAATAAAGCTTATATGTTGCAAAGAAAGAAGCCGGACGTGTCATTGAAAACCTCGTTTGACTTTGAACCAGTTCAGTAGGTGAGTTCTTGGTTCTGCAGCTTGAAACTTTGCGTATCTTCTGTCAGAGTGAACCTACCTATTGCAATGAAACTAAGCTTATTTATTGCACAGGAGTAAGCCAAACGCGTTATTGAAAGCCACGTTTGAATCTGCTCAAAAGTTTTTGAATTATTCGCGCCTTCGCTTGAAACTTTGCATAACTTCTATCTGAGTGAACCGTTTTCAAGTAACCTAAGCTTATATGTTGCACGGAAGAACCTAATCCAAGCACGTCATGGAAATGCCAGTTGGAGTCGGTACAGTAGTTTGTGAGCTATTGGCGCCGCCTATTGAAACTTCGGGCATTTTCTGTCTGAGTGAACCGTTTTCGATGAAAGTAAGCTAATACATTGCAAAGAATTAAGCTAAACACGATATTGGAAACCCCGTTTAAATCCGTTTAGTAGTTTGTGAGTTATTGGTGCCGCCGCTTGAAACTTAGTGTATTTTATGTCTGAGTGAACCGTTTGCAATGAAACTAAGCATACATGTTGCATGGAGTAAGCCAAATACGTTACTGAGAACCTTGTTTTAATCGGTTCAGTTGTTTGTGAGATATTGGCGCCTCCGCTGGAAATTTCACGCACCTGTCTGATTGAGCCGTTTTCAATGAAAGTAAGCTCATATGTTGCAAATTAGTAAGCTTGACAGTTTATTGAAAACCCCGTTTGAATCCGTTCAATAGTTTGTGAGTTATTTGCGCCGCCGCATGAAACTTAACGTACCTTCTGTCTGGGTGAACCGTTTGCAATGAAACTAAACTTTTATGTTGCACAAAAGTAAGCCAAACTCGTAATTGAAAACTCAATTTGAATCGGTTTGTGAGTTATTATCTTACAGGCAATTTGATACTTTACATTAGTGTAGCTTCTGATTGAGTGAACCGATTTGAATGAAACATAGCCTATATGTTGCTCAGAGCTAAGCTGAATCTATTTGCGAAAACCGCGAGAAAATCCGTTCAGTAGTTTCGGAGTTTATCGAAAACATACAGACAGACAGACAGACAAAAAGTTCAGAAAACATATTTTTGAGTTCTATTAGTCGTTTCTTATCGCCCACACTAATTTTTTTATAAATTTATCAAAAGTACAGACACCCGATTTCTACTCTTTTATTATATGTATAGATTTTGAATCTTCATTAGCTATATAACTATGAATCAATTTATCGATTAAAAGCAAATGCATTTTATGTAAAATGCTCTAGTTATAGCCATAATCGCTGATAGCTTTGATTTTTTAATTAAAATTTACGAAATAACTTTCGATGTAGCTCGACAATTTATGTGGTCCGTCTGACTCGTTATTACTGGCGAGGTCCCCGCCTCGGGCTATCGCCAACTCCTGCTAAACATGCATGTTCTGCAGGTATTACTGTTTCATTCCACAATGATACATTCTCTTTACGCCACACATAGAAACAACGTCTTTCGAAAAATTTCTTATTGTCGAGGATTCCTCCTTAACTTTCTTAATACTGAAAAATCGAAGTATTTTCATTTAATTAAGGAAATTTTTGGATATACATAAAACAAAAAATATAGATCATGCAAAATATAGCTATTATAATTGAGTAGATAATAAAGAAAAACATAACATCACGCCTCTTTCAGAGATTAGACCACAGTCCTCCACCTACTACGATCTTCTTCCCTTGCTTCCTGTACTTTCCCCAATCCTTTCATACATGCTCGTCGGTTTAGGGTACTTTAAACCAGGAGTCAATTCTTGAAAATCACCGGGTGTTAAAATATCACTCAAAAAATTCAAAATCATTGATTTTTCTTTTCAAAAGTGAAGATTGATATTCCTTAAATATAAAGTGCTATATGATTGGTAATTTTTGTAACATTTTACAATTTCTTTGACATTTCATCAGGCTGAATTTGAATTTTTTAAGTCTTAAAAGTGATATTTTATCACCCGGTGATTTTAAGTAAGCCTCTCTCCTGAATGAATACAAATCTTACCTAAAATAAATTAAAAAGATTGTACGTAGTCTTTTTTTAATACAGTAAAAAGAGATACTTAAATATCATAGAGTTCAAAATACTTATGTGGCATCTGTGTGGCGTATGCCGTATAGCAAGTGTATTATTACAGAATAAATCCCCGTTGGTTACTTTACGGGCTTACGGCCGGACTGAGGCCAGCTTTTGTTCAAGACTTACAGGCAAATAAATACTAGGGACACTAGAGTCTGAAGTTGTTAAGAAAGGTATAAACTTTGCAATGAACTACGCGGACTCGTCGATCATAAAACGAACGACTTTTGTATGAATGAGAATAGAAGCTAAAGTTTACGAGTTGAGCTCATAATGTTTTGTGCTTTTATAGTGCTACAATGCCAATTAGTTTGAAGAATGAAGATAATAGTGTATATATTACAACAAAGTTAATTTGTAAATTGCAAATATGACTAAGTACCTAAATAATTACTTTGTCATATTTGCAAATTACAATTACTTATCTGTTTGTAAATAATTACAAACAGATAAAGCAAATCAAAGTAATACCCTCACGTAAAGTAAACACCTCTGGGTGGCTTCGTCAGCTAAAAAATTCCATTCATTTTCCTAGCTGAGCTCTAACCTTGGAAAAGAGAGCAATCGTATTGGTTAGAATTTTCCAACTCACGGCTTAGGTATATCGCACAAAGAGATTTGAACCTCGCACGCTCGGTCAAGCGCAGCGAGGTTCAAATCTCTTTGATATCGCACACCTCCGGCAAAGAATATATAATATTACGCTAACCTCCTAAAGTCGGCCTAAAGTTGAAAATACGTGGCTTGTGTACCTTAATGAAAATAAACTAATTTAGTTCATTATTGTTTAAAATTTTACTAAATAAATCACCCGTGCATTTTCAATTTGCACTTTCAATTTTAAGTTAAATCCAGAGCTACAGAAATGGACCGAATTACTCAATTTGTGATATGCAAAGTCAGTTAGCCTTATTTAGCAAATACAGTTTTTGTGATAGGCCTTTTGACTATAAAGCCTAATGCGTAGATGATATGAAACTAATTCGATGATGAATGGAGTGGTTTTGCCTTAATAGTCAACATTCAAGAGATACACTGGTCATTACTGACTAAGTAAGTTTGTAGGGTTCACCAAGTAATTTTTTCGTGAGGATTGATTTACTTATTGATAATTCTACAAAGTAGAAAATCGCAAAATTCACAGGCATAGGCAGGAGGAGACGTTTCGGCCAACTATATTTAAAAAAAGTCTTAAAGGCTCATGCATGACTTATAAATACGTACCTAAGTCGGTACTGGTAAATTGAGATACTTGTAGGAATTTTTGGATAATATCAATGCATATAGAGAGAGGCATTTTGTAATTCTTCTAAGCACGTCGATCAATGTTACAAAATAACTGAATTTTTGTACTTAGCCCAGAACGTTGGCACATTAACTGTGGCTTTAAAACATAGCTTTGAAAAGGATATAACGTGAATGAATGATTTGACGAAAGTTTTTTCTGACTTCGTTCATTAGAACCACAGAGCAGTCTGTGATTAGAACCGATTTCTGAACAATGAGTGGTCGCAGAATCAAAACGCGAAGCATTCTGCCTCTGTGTAAGGCATAAACCATAGTATCCCGACCTGAGCCTAGGTATATAGGCAAACGGCCATTTGTGGCTCGGACGCGAGCGGAGCTGCCTTATACCACAGATTTGATAAATATTAAGAAAAATAACTAATTTCGTATAGTTTTTGACACAGGAAGGAGCCACCGCTGAGTTACCCATGTCTGTACCAACTTATTACATCTATCATCACCTAAGGATTACTTAATTTTGACTCTACAAATATTTTCGTTAAAAACCTACAATTATTTAGTTTCTTGCAGTTACACTTACAACAACACTTGGCATTGGGCCTCGCCTACGAGTAGTATTTATGAAGCTGTCTGTAATCTAACCTAGTATCTACTTCTGTAAGCTTAGCTTTTGTCTTTAAGTGCGAGAGAGAGGTCTGCATTCAGGATATCAATTCGTAGTGAGTGCGAGAGGGAGGTTTGCAATCCAGGATAACTACAACCGGCCTTGCGGCACGCGCCACTCGCCTGCCGCCTGCGCAGATTTACCGCCATTATTAAAACAAGAGTGCATCTACATTCTACAGTTCTACGCCTACGATTAATCACAGCATTCGCAGCTGTGTTTGTTCTAGCAGTTAGCTAGTTTAATTCTTATTAGACTTACTCAATAATTCTAAAACATTTTTTGTAGTTTAAGTTTTAAGCTACCTCACCGCAGCTAATCTCTTCACTTTGATACTTTTAGAATTACCAATCATATTATTCCTAACATTAATTGCAACATTTATTATCTTCGTGTGAATCCTTTTTAAAAATGCAATAACTTTTAACATCCGTAACTCAACGAATTAAACCAAAAGTAGTTGCATTTGATCTCCATAATAGGCCCTTCAAATTTTTTACACGAATTTATAGTCCTAATTTATTTGATTAATGTAATTGGATTATCATATTTCAATTAAACTTAAACTCCAGGGTTAGTAGGTAGCATTTACGATTACACATAAACCTCTAGTTGATTGATATTCGTTTCCCGTTTAAATTGTTACTGGTTTTCAAACCAAGTAAAGCAGTTTTCGTGCAATCAATCCGTCGCTTTGTCAGAGCAGACAGACCTTCAACATTTTCATTTGCCTCCATAATTACTCTAATAGCAATCAACCAAGGCGACCTACTTCGCCTGATTAATTGCCAGCTCTATAAGGAGATAGGTTCATTTAAATCTACTTTATGGGTTTGAAATAAAATCGACGACCAAATGAACACAAAACATGATGCCTTCTTGTAGTACGACAGCCAGAAAATGATGCCCCGCAGTCAAAACGCTCGATCGTATTTTAAACGTCCAAATGCAAATAAAGCGTGCATAAGCACGGCATCGCATTGGGTTCGGCATTTGCAGTTCGGCAACTATGATACAGGGTGTAAAAGTAGAACTGAACAACATTTCCTAAGAAATATAAGTCGCACCATAAGGGTTCCGTTTTTACTATTTTGGTCCGGAACCCTAAAAACTGGCTTTTCACACAATGCCTTCGCCACAATAAATGTGCGTCAAATGGTTTAAGAATGCTTAAATTTTTTTAACGCACATTTATTTGGAAAAGATGTCCAGTTTCAACACCATGTATAGAAACATCCAAATTTTATTCAAATGCTATTAAAATATGTATTTGGGCCACAAGATCCAATTAGAGCGGCGGGATTCGCAGAGCTCGTAAATTTGGCGAGATGACGACGGGCTGAACTAAACTGACCACGGCCACGCTGTCCCTTTACTGCCGTTAACAATGTCTCATTAATTGTGATTTAGTCGTCTTGTCAACTTGGCTGGCAGAACCGCGATTTATTTAAAACACGAGATAGCAGCATAAAACTTCTCCGTTAAGTAAGGTCTTAAAGCCAAAACACTCTCCTAAATCCCTCTTAAGGAACGAGTTTGCAAATCTTAAATGACCACTCTGTTTGATTGACTTTTATCGGTTTTATTGGCACATTCAAACACGAAGATGTTTTTTGGGACGTCTTAATATCGGCTTAAGTGTTGTCAAATATTTTATTGTACGGAGAGCAGCATTCGAAAGCTTAAAGTATGTACTACGTAGGTACATATTATTTTTATCTGCTGTGGGTCTCGCTGTATATTTAAGTAGGTAGCGCCGATAGCCAGAGTGTTCGGCAAACAATATCATATTTCATTCTTCTTAACGACTATGGACGTTGAACTTTGCTAATAGAGCTGTCTCACATACGGGTTTTTTTCAACAGCGGACCCAAGCCATGTGACTCGGAAAATTAAACTAACGAACATTCTTAAAGAGAGCTCGGACTTATCCTTGTCCTTTGTATTTTTTACTGGTGCGAATATGCTTTCTCCAAGTGTGCTTTATCGTCTAATTGTAGACCTTCCCCTAAGAATCTGCCTCACATTTAGTGATTACTAAACGTAAATTTTGAACTTCTAATTGAAAATCACATGGTTATTTGCATGAGATGTCCGTAAATATCTTGTTTCCTTTGAAAAGTTGTTCAGTTTCATACCAGTAGTCGTAAAATAACTTTGTAATTATTATTTGCACTTTCAAAAAATGTTTTTTCTATCTTGATCAGAAATGATATAAATATTTAAGTCAAAATAACCACTGATTGGACTCAACGTCGAGATCAATTAAAACACTATAAAATCTGTCTCTAATGGGTGTTTAATTGCAGTGGGCGGAGGTAAATCTATACAAATCCAGCCTAAGATATTATATTATCAATGAATTATAGTTGTAAAATTAATTTGAGATTGAATATCAATCACAAAAGTTAGCCTTTAGTTTTTATTGCCCTTAAATGCTGAGTCATGATTTTTTACATCGCGAAGGGCCATTCTACGTGAGCTTGTTTGGAAACCACTACACACGAACAATGGTCTACCGCAAGAGCCTTTGTCCTGCCACCTTGCAAAAAATATTTACATCGCGCTTCGCAAACAAAGCTTTTCCTAAAAACACGATAAATTTAAATAATTATACGTTCTTCACTTTAAAAATTTGCTTATCTTTCTTTTCCTTCTGATTTTCTTTATTTCCATCGTTACAAAACGGGTTGAAATAGCTTTTGCATAATATAACAATAATGTACAAACTAGGTAGTTACTTACATAGCACTAGGTACCTATGCTCACTGCTCAGTAAGCACACTTCGTAGCTACTAGGAATGTGTACTCTAGCCGGCTTGTGCCAGCCCATACCGCGGCAGTGGTCAGCGGACATGTTTACATAACTAGTTAGAAGCCATAGCAACAGCTCTACAACGCTCTACCCGCACCGCCCACGCTAACTAACGTGCTATATCCAAAAAGACTTAACAATACACTTTCGTAGAAAAAGTCTATGACGTATTTGATACCCGAAGTTAATGTCGTGATGTCTTTTTCGTACAGTATTATATCAACAAAAATAGCTCTATATATAGTTGAATGAATGAATGAATAACACTTTATTGCACACTAATAAAGTAACATTTACAAAAAACGAGTTACTAAATGTGGGCAAAAGGCGGTTAAAGGGCTAACGGAGGGCAGAGAAAAGTGGCAATAACTCTTCGACATAGCGTTCAACTTTTGTACAAATAAATGACCATACGGCACTCAAAACATGCATAGAAATTCACATGCATGATAGAGAGCCTACCTGACTAGTTAGTGGTGGGATTGTAAGGGGGATGTGACATCCACCAGACAGACAACTGAAATATCACCTACCTACGGACGGCGTACTACCCTTAACTAAAAGGGTCAGGTAAATAAATCAGGAATAGATTATACAGTGTACACGGGGTGCTATATATTTTTGTATGGAAGACACTTTCGACGGGAGGATAGTTGACTTAACAGTCAATAACAATCCATTGTACCGTCACGCAGGTGCACTTGCAGCAACGATAGCCATATAATCATAATATTGACTTTATGGCACAAAGCACCAAGCACGGCCGAGCGGATGTAACCATCTAGCGGACATGATCTGATAATATTTTGGTTATAATATAATAGAACGACTTCAGCTTTGTGCTAACGATTCTATTATTGCTCACCGCAAAGATGAATCACGGAAGGCCTGTCACTCACTGATAGTAGACGTAAAGTCAAGTCAAAAAGCCATGTAGTGGCTTGAATATTCAGACAAGCAAGTGAGTTTGTCACTAGCTTAGAAAAAGCATAATATGGTTTGTCCAGTTGCCCTATGGGTTGCAGAGGTCAGATTGCAGTCACTATGTGTAAAAACTAGTGCCATAACCAAAACTTCTATTGGCGTAGCAGACTCCCAAGAAATAAGTCTGGGGCAAGTAAAAGGCAGAATGAGAGAGGTATAACAATGCTCATACATAATTCAAAAATATTAGTCAATAAAAATTATCGGTTTATTTGTAAGTAGTGTTCAAAATTTATTTCTATTTCTTACTCTACCCTGTAAATAACACATTTTTCTTCCAGATTAAAATCTGCATCTATAATTTGCCCAACGCATCAATCATTAAAACACAATGAAGGCGTGGTAAGCCGCCGCAATGATGTTTTTTTTCCCGACACGTCGTCGGCTACGCAAGGAGAGCCGTGGCGAAAGGACACGCAAGTAAATGCAATTTTGATTAACTACCCACGACATGAAGAGCTGTTTGCAATCACCACCATGAAGACGCAAGCATTATAAAGGCGAGATGACGCTACAACATCTCTATTATGCAAAGATGCACTCAATAATAACGAGTACATCGCGCAATCAACTCAAGTTATGTTTTTGCGACGTCCCTTTAGGTCGTTACTCAAAAGAAACTGTAGCTGCTATTCAAAACAAACTGTAATTGCTCAAATCACAGTCTTAGGACAAAACGTTATTTTATCGTAAGACTTCATACAAGATTTTTTCTGGATAAATGTGTCACGCACACTAGTCTGTCCACAAGGCATCCAGTCACCAACTGGCTTGTAACGTGTTGGTAACTTGTCGACTTCGAGTGGCACGTGATGATGATGCTGTTCGTCTACGACGCTTCGTTATTTCTTTTAAGTTACGTCATCACGAACTTACGCCCTCATTGGCTAAGGGCGAAGTTACTAACATTTAACCTTTGATGTGATCTTTGTGTTTTCGTTAACCCATGCATCACGAACTGTACACTACGCGAAGTTAGAGGATCCGTCAGGTTCAATTACAGTTCTCATTACAATCATAATGTCTGCTTGTAAAGCTGTCGTCTCGACCGAGCTAACAAGGTTTTCGTAGCACGCGAACTGCTCGTAATAAACTTTCACCCCGACAATAGAATAATACCAAAGACTAAAGCTTGCGTTCACGAGGTACGGAATAGTTAAGCCATGTCCAAACAGGCAAACATGAACATAGAACATACAATTTTTTTTTGTTTGCTGTACGGGCGTTTATCGATCAGATGATACATCTTTGCAACATTACTCGTATATCCGACAATCTTTTAGCGTCAAAGATCGCGATAAAATTAAATTAAAATATACTTAAATCATAGATAGGAGAAACAGAGTTTTTAGGTCTATAGCTGAATTAGATTAGTAGAAAGCAATTTACTAAATAATTTATTAAATTTACACTGATTTGTTTTCGACGACGTGGACCTGCCTTAAAGTAAAAAGAAGTTTTTGACCTTAAGGCAATTACACTTCGTGATAGAAAGTATTTCCCTTAGGCCATAGTGGAGGCAAGCGAGCCGCTTGCGTTGCATCTGTTACACTTCCATAGCAAATCGACTAATGATATGCAGAGAACGAATGCTTAAGTCATCACATCTTCAAGATACTCTAGCCATGAACAGATATGGATTGTTTTTATTATCTACATTGTTGAAGTTAAACCTTCAAAAGGAGCAACTAGCAATAAAAACTAAAAGTTTGTCTTAATACTCCAGTGAAAATTGATCCTTTACCTTAAATTTAATTTAAGTGCTTTAAATAAGTGTCCTAAATGAACCACCTAATGTAAAAATTAATTGTGGCATGAAACCTAAAGTAAAAATTTCTTAAAACCCTCAGTTTGGGAAACTAGCAGATATATATATACAGTTAAGCTTGACACTTTTCCTTATTTCAATTAACGTAAGAGCTAAAATCGCACTGCGAGTGTCAAACCAGTTCTTGGCTGTACCAATACAGTCACATGACTGTAGCGGTAGTTTTGGTAAGTTTTGCAGTGATTGTAGCTCACGACCTCTTCAGTCACGCGCAGACGCAATCGTCCAACTCTCGGTCATTGTGCAGCTGATTGGACGCTCGCAAAAAGGTCACTCTCGCTTGTAAATCAGACACAACACAACATACATCGATGACGACGCAACACAATGAAATAATGCCAATATTCTGTTAGTGAAAGGTAGTATGTTAGCAATATGACAAGAACAATAAAAAACAACAACGAATCTTAATGTGTTGTGCATTTTAGAAAGACGTAATTCGAGGAAGCATCTCCCGTAAAAGCTAATGAAGCTAAGTTTGAGAGCCACATCCTAACCACAAACTTATACAAGTTGGTAAAACACGATTCTGCCGACCACCGTCTAAAATTGACATAAGGAATTCCTTTACATAGGTGGTGATATGTACGGTGAGGCGCGAACTTTAGGGGTAGGCACACACGAGGCGTGAACACTAACACGCGGGTCAAACACGGAGGTGTGAAAAGCCCTTCGTGGTCGTCTTATTGTGCCTTGCGAAGGCGCAGCTAAGCCGCTTACCGGTCTGGACCCATAAATCCGAGCGACACGATCTCGGAGCGTGTCTGTATTTCATATTTTAATGCTACTGCCGGGCTGCAACGGATAAAGCGGAGGTAGGCCAGTCCAACAGTTAAATCTGTCTTATCGTATCGTGACCTAGCTAGCAGCCTTCTAATAGCTTTAGAAATAAAAATACGACACTGTTTGCAATTTATTTCTGGCCTTGGATGCCAGAGAATGTCAATCGTTAAGATAAGTCGGTACACATATACGTACAGGCACCGTTGTTAATGTTGTATTTCCTAATTGTGATATCAGGTGTCGGTATTAATCAAATCAACCTCGAATCTGTTTGTAAAATATTGCAAAATTTATAATAACATCATGTCAAACGCTTGGCTTGCTCCGTTCTTGGTATCGAATGTCACTCGCGTGTTCGTGTATTATGTTACTTGAGTTGCGTTGTGGTTATAGCCTGAAGCCTGAACCCACTCATCCAGAATTTTAAACCTTACTTTAAATGAACCAAATCATTACGAAAGGAAGTAAAGATTAGCCGAGGAAAGACAAAAAATCAGCTGTATCAGCTCATATTTCTTGGGACTTATTTCAATTTTAATTGGATACAAAGATGTTTCGATAAATTCAATAACCAGGCAGTAAGGAACAGAGGCGATGTCGCCGATGGAGAGGTAACGACACCTTATTAAATCCAGTAAAGCCAATTTAGCTTTATCGGGAACAATCTAGGCTCATGGCCGCCCCATTGTTGTGTCGCCACGTTTATACCCCGTGCCGTGGTGTAAACAGAACCAGCTAAAATATGAAACCGAGGTTTTATAGCATTCTTGACTGAGTCCAATGCGATTTATGTGCCCTCATAACTTCTTGCCGAGTATTCGAATATCTTTCACCATTCGAGAGGAATTGGATATGGGGAAATAATAAATCTATATGTGTTCTGTCCAGATTTCATTTTGAGAGATGGGATGGCACTCAGCTTAGAAAATATAAGAGAGCTAACTTGAATTGGAATCTAAAACAAAACAAATTGAGAAGAACAATCGCGTGCTACGCGCAGGCATTTCTAAAACAGACCGCAGCGCACGCTCGCTTTTTGCGAAGCGAATTTTGGTGTTTCGTCTTTCCTTTATGTAAGTAAGGACAATCGATAGGAAGGGACCGAAGAAACTGCACGGTTCTTTTTTAACAGCCGAGATTGCTGGCTATAAACGGCGCGTCCAGCCCGAGGCAGTTGCCATTTGCAATCGGTTATGGAACGACCGCGAACCTCTTTTTACATTATAATCGGTCGTCCCCGCTCACTCCTTTTTTTTTCATTTCCAGATAAGCGATGAGTGTCCTACATGGTGTGGATGCAAAGATGTGGTAACGTATTCCATATTCAATTTGGAAAACTCGTTGCGAAAAGCCGTATCTGTTTTGGTTGGTATGGTACGGCTCGAGGACGACGACATGCTGGTTTCTGAGACTTATGGGCCTTACCTTGCGCGATCCTATTTTGCGTGTGGGCTTTCAATATATGGTTAGGTGAGGGCATTGAGGACACATTATGATGGATGGTCCGGGCATGTCCAGGCAAGCGGAAGGCGGGGCGGGGTTGGGAGCGGAGACAGCTCGGGTTTCGGCCGGCCCGTGCCGCTTCATTAGCGCGTAACCTGAGGTAATTTGCGTGCACTCTGCAAAATCCCGCTCACCGCAAACACGAGCGCAAGTATACTTAATTTCGACGAAAATACAATTCACCAAATTAAATTTAACGTGCTCACGGATGCTATTATAACTGTTAAGCGATTGCAATCACGGAGGTACTCGGTACATTAATTTGCATAAACGACGTCAATGAATATTGCCAGTATACGTAAGTACCACAGTTAAGTACTAAACTTGTCTGAATTGCAACAGTTATTTGCTACTTTTAAGTAATCAAAAAAGTTATACTGTCAAAATTAGTAGTAAGATTTCGTGCTACCATTAGTTTTATAGGCGCCAATGTTATTAATTCCCAGCATGATTTTGGAAGGATAACGGCGTAGACATGACACACGTATATATCATTTGATGATATATCGGAAACATTTAAATGAAATATTGAATATGACAGTGTGCCGACGAAATTGAGCGGCATTATTATGCAGCTCGTGCGGCGTGGCTTGCTCTGCGCGCGCGCACCCGAGCCGTAATGGACCAGTCTAATACATTATTCAACAGGACCCACTCATCCCAATCCCCCATATTTTTCGCCGAAATATCTTGCTTTAGTCGTTTTTTCGACGGCTTAGAAATATTTTCTAAAGTCACCGTAATGATATATTGTCTCCCGTGCGTCCTGTTTTTGGTTACAAATGACCTCCTATCTGTCTAACGTTTACAATTACCAGCAGACTAACAATTACGGCATGTCGTAAGATAAGTTATATGCTGCGTAGGCGCCTATTAGAGGTAAGATCATAAAAATCGACAGTAATTAAACGTTAGCGGTCCGCCCCGCTTGTATTACAGTTATCACCTGTGTAATTAGCGCGGGCTACATCACCATCACGGGAACGAATTGGAAAAATAAACATCCACGACACAAAGAAGCCTTCATCGACCTGCCGAACAATGCCGGCCCACTATTCGCTGTTAATTAGTTTAGTTCAAAGAACGCCGTGTTCGATGAAACGAAGCAATTTGCTATACTTACGGAGCTTTGTTTGTATTGGAACTTGGACCGAGCAATGGCGGTGAATTACCGGTCAGCGAGTGATAAACCGACAAAAGTAGTTGGAGCGAGTAATACCTAGCAAGACAAAGATTTTATCACTTCAGCAGTTAACGCTGTTAAATGTACTTATTCTGCCCGTTACCGACCTATGATTCTGTCTTGAACATAACGATAAATTTCCGTCTGAAGTATGTAACAGTTAAGTGGACACATGGCACAGGCATTGGATTACCCTTCAGCGACGAGCAGTCACATTATCTCTTGTGATTCGAGTTCGAGAGCGTAATAAAAATATTCTGTTCAACAGTACGCAGCAGTCGAAAGATGATAGTAGCTCGCTCGTTTGTGCTCTCGAGTGTCTTGGGAACTCATAATCCGACTTACATTAACAATTTGGATACGGTAGGTCTTACTGATATTAGAATAGAATGGTATTAGATAGACGACCGTTATTGTAAAAGACATTTATAGGCCGACTCGTAGCTGTAGCCCCCAGCTAGTTTGCAATACATAAACGGCGAACAAAGTAAAGCTTAGCCTTTCACCAGAGTAAAGCTGTGTTTATAGGGCTACAAACTTGGAGAGCTTTTAGCCAGGGGACCGTTTGAGATTTCATGACTAACTTTCCAATTGAACTGCCAAACAGAACAAACTATAGCAGTAATTTGTTGCAATATGTTCGAGTCGACAGAGATATATCAACGCAATAGAGGCCTGAAGGCGAGCGTCTCGGGCGGAACACGTGTCGTTGATTGCCCCCAATTGGCGAGCGAATAAAAACAATCGTTGCTTAAAAATAGCCGTGATTTCATCTGAACATGTGACGGTTTTCTCCTGATGTGTGGAACGGGGAGCGAGGTTCCCAGGCACACCATGTGAAAAGCACGGAGGTTACAGTCCCATGGCCGAATCGCCTCTGAATCACTAATGATATTAATGAAGTGTAGCCGTGATGTGGCGTATGTAGAGCGGGAACTTCTTCCAGGAACGATAACATCGTAAACTGTTTAGGCTTGCCAGATGCGGCGTGAGAGTTCGCAACTCACCATCTGATGCCTTATCGCGGTGCAGAATGCCGATAGGAACATCCGCTGTGTTCATAGGATATTATAATATAGGTCAGCGTCAGGTCAGGAAGTAAAACCGCAAACTGTATTTTCCCACTAAAAACTCCAGTCAGAGGTTTGAACGTCGAAAAGATGGATTCGAATGTTATCTCTAAATAGCTTCCGCTCTTTTCTGTAAGAATGATCAAGTGGCATTAATTGCATGTTCTCACACGCGATATATCATTCGAAACGACTAATCGTTTTGTCATTTCGCTTACTCAGTAATAAAGCGTATTACGAAATGTAAGCGATTAATTTGAAGATGAAATAAAACGGAGAAATGCCAAATCATCACTAATTGTTTGGTAGGAAGGTCTTTCGGTCAAGAAATGTATTTCGACCTAACAAAAAACTTTGGCACGAGACGATATTTTCTAGATAAGGTAACAATGGTGTCCAGAAGTGTTAGTCATGGTGTATTCTGCATTATCTGTCTTTGTCCATTACTAAGTGGCCGTATCTTTTGTTCAAAGTTAGCCACAAGAGCCATTGTTAACTTGGTTGGCGCCACTTCTCGAAATAAAAAACTACTTACATTTAAAAATGGCTGAAGAGAATGCAACTACTTAAAACGCTACGTACAACTTGACGAGTTTCAAGTGTCTGATAGTGAAAAAAAATAGTAATTGATCGTAATTTTGAGCAGTTTCCATAAATGTCAGAAAACACTTTCGAGTAGTAATAATTATAGCTTGTTGTAGCAACATTTGAGTTGCTCTCAAAGTTGGAAGTACGGCACAATATCATGTTTTCAAACTTTTCTGAAATAAGATAATTAATAGTAAGAAAGTAGTACAACATTGATGCAAGGTTTTGAATGTTTAATCCATATATAAGCAACTGATTATTACTAAGTAGTCTATCACAATTTTACATATTTGCAAAACGCGGTAAGTACACTTAAGCTATCTGAACCTAATTGGTATGGTAATAGAGTTACAAATGATTCCACTGACGTGGTGTTGACTGTACTTATTTTTCAAAAGTGTTCTGTGTCAGTTCAGTGTTTCAGAGACAAGTAGCTTTCTACTTTCGCAAACGCTAATAGAAATACCCCGTGTGGTGCCGGGCCCCGTGTAGTGCCGGCAAAGAATAGTACCAACCCTTACATACCCGTGGGTGTCGTAAGAGGCGAATAAGGGTTATAAACTGGAGGATGGGCAGCAGCACCCTCTTTTGTATTTAACATCTTACTTACTGCGGTCACCTACAACCGCGGTCCATGGTGCCAGCCGTAATGCTAACAAGCGAGGTGACTATGGTACTTCCCCTCTACATTTTTCCGGCAAAAAAAGAATTCTAGAGGGAGCTCCCTGTCCTGTAGTGGACGTTTCATGGGATATTATGATGAATAGAAATAGAATAAAAATGTATGGAAATGCAACATTTCGTTAGCTAGTGTCAATCCCGTACATTTTTATTCTATTCTACTGGCGTTTACGATGGTAGAAAGCCGCTTGACTCTAAGCCCAGACAGAGAAAGACTTTTTTCTTTTCAGCTGGCACAATAATTCATTTCATAATGCACACACGACGCACATCCGTTTCATACGTCTTCATTTGCAGAGTGCGTGCGGCAATCTAATTAGCTAATTATTAAAGTTCCCATACCCCTTGACGTCATTTAACAAAGGATGATTTTTTCTTTCTATGGTTGCAAGGTTTTTTTTTTTGGTTGTAAGCAAAATACAACATCGTACATAAACCAACGTAAATGTAGATGTTTATGTCATTACATAAGTACCTAATACTTACTGACTTAATTAAAATAAAATAAATTAAAACATGTAATATAATTTAATTTATTTTACATAGTTATTAATGATTTGATTACTTTTAGCTTTTGACAGAAAAATGGATCATAGTGATTTTCTTCCAAGTGCAAACAACCTTGAGACTTTAATTTCAAGTACACATATAGGATTTAATGTAAAGTTTTCTCCAAATTTGAAGGAATTCGGCTTCCAATGAACTATAATACATAGTTTCCTATCAATCAGAGCTGCCCCCGCGCCGGATCGTGCGAACGCGTCATAATGCGAGGAGGATATTATAATAAACAGATCCCGGCACTCCCCTCCCTAATAAATATTAATGTACGAGTGACAGTCAATAAGTACAGGCTGACTTTTTAAATGCCTTGAGATTGTAAATATAGTATCAGAAATTAAGAAGTTTTAGGTATCGTCCCGTTTGGTGCCGGCAAAGAATAGTACCATCCCATATAAATACCCGTGGGAGTCGTAAGAGGCGACTATGGGCTATAAACTGGAGGATGGGCAGCAGCATCCTCCTGTATATCATACCATCTTACTTGTTACGGTCACCTACAACCGCGGTCCATAGTGCTAGCCGTAACACTGACAAGCGAGGTGACTATGGTACTTCCCCTCCACATTTTTCCAGCAAAAGCTAGAATTCTGGAGGGAGCTCCCTGTCCTGTAGTGGACATTTAATGGGATGTTAATATGTTATGATGAGGTGTCTAAGCTGAAGTTGTCAACAGGAAGCAATGCCTTGCTTCAAAGCTCAAAGTTCAGTAAATGGCAGAGATTTTGTTGAAAATTTTCAGAAGAACAATTGAAAATAACCCCCCATTTTGGAGCAGTTGGCTAAAAATAAAACTAGCAGTCGTTGAACTATATGCTACAATATTTTTTTCTGAACTCTTAAATACTGTGATTGGACCTAAGCTACAGCAAAAAAAAAAAACTTCTTGATATGAGATACCAGATAGGGTGCGAGCACTTACCTAAGTGAGTATTTCTCCCATTATGCAAAATTCAACAAAGTGTAAAACAGTATGGTACCTATAACTTTTTTAAAACCCCTAGCCCTTTTAAAACTCCCCTTGTTGTGCCTTTTACCGGCGACACACGAACACGGACTTGAATGCAACACAATGGATGAAGTGATGCTGGTACATTGACACTTGATTCCTTTTTTTGCATTTTTATCAATGCCTAAGTCTCTATTCTCTCGCACGCTAAGCGTTTTAGGGAGTTATTAAGCATTCATTGACATAAGTACTAATTATACGTCGGTCCAGTCATTGTTTTGTTTGTGTCTAAATGGGCAAAAAATAAACAATACATAATGCACTCTAATGCTTTGTTAGGTTTTTCAAAGTCTTTGTCGATCATGGACTAATTATATAGATAAAGACAATCTACACACTAAGGAAAACGCCGACAAAAGAGTTAGTAGGTAAAAATTATTCGTGAAGAGTAGGTTTTGCTTGATGGAACTCAATGACTAATTTCATTAATACCTGTGTTAATACTACCTGGAGTTTTCATAAGTATCTCTGACTTTAAGGATTCTAGGCCTGGGAGCCAATTCCTGAATATCACCGCGTGATAAAATATAACTCAAATTATTCAAAATTACTGATTTTTCTTTTCAAAAGTGAAGATTGATATTCGTCAAATATAAAATACTTTATAATTGTTAATTTTCATATTTTTTTTGTTTTCTTTTTAATATAGTTTATCCGGGTGAATTTGATTTTAAGTCCCATAAGTGATATTTTATCAACTTTATAAACTGGAGGATGGGCAGCAGCATTCTCCTTTCTATCTTACATCTTACTTACTGCGGTCACCTACAACCGGCGTCCATGGTGCCAGCCGTAACGCTAACAAGCGAGGTGACTATGGTACTTCCCCTTTACATTTTTCCTGCAAAAGCATTATCATCTAGCATTAAGCATTAGCATCTGGAGGTAGTGGACGTTTCATGGGATGTTTTGATGAAGTGATATTTTATCACCCCTTGACATTCAAGAATCGACTCCCAGGGCTTTTCTCCAAAACAAACAATTTCCGAACTGCTTCATATTGATCTTTTGTCAACAATCAATATTTAAACATTACAATAACAATTGACGGTGCCCTGTAACATTGAATTACCCTTGCGGAAGGGCCGCGTGGCTAAAGCGACCGGGTTGAGTTTCCTATAAGTTTCCCATGGACATCCCCTTGCCTTTCCCACGCCATGCGCCACCCCGGCAATGAACTTACTTGTTGATTTTGTACACTAATGCCCCTTACTGCTATTTCCGGGCATGCTTCTACAATTATTTTATTTTTAATGGCGGGACCTGTTGACAACATATAGTATGCTGATGAGGTCTTTTTAAATGTTTAAGTCGTAGATGCCTAATGGAAATATTTAGACGCTTAATACTTTGCTGAACGAATGCTCGCAAACAAGAGTGCTTTGGCATCAGAACGGCATGGCGTTGCACCATTTTTGCAATAATGATTTCTAATTCTAAGCTCTACCATTATAGGGTCCTAATGAAATAGTAAATATAATTTTAACATGTTAATTGGATTAAGAAACTGAACAACTTTTCCCAAGAAACATAGGTCGAAATACGAAAAAATGTTTTTGACCTTCCATACAAAATGCGCTATCAGCCAGTAGACGCAGTCTCTATATGATTAGGTTAAAATTTATTTTCGTATTTTGACATAGGTCTCTTGGGAAAAGTTGTTCAGTTTCATGGTCTGAACAATATGCCAAAATTATGTTCACTATTTCATTAGGATCTTACTTCTGTAGGAAGAATTCCGTGAACTGTTAAAAGACAGCTTTGAATCCGACCCTAATTGGCAGAGTCGTCTCAAAAATATTTGATACAAAATTCCGACGTCCTTAAACACACCTATTAGGCTGGGATACCGAGGAATTACAAAAAAATATGTTAAAATTTGCGAATATGCGCACGCGATAAAGTTCTGCGAAGATGATGAAGTACAGTCATACTCATATTCATGTGTAGCAGTTACGCTATGAAAGCCGCTTCTATGATGATGAAATAGGGTTCAAAGCATTTTTGACGCGCTGAGCCTTTTACTTTTGAGCTTTTAATACATCAACGTAAGATGGAAAGTTGAAAACTCGATAATAAGCGCTCGTATAGGTAAAGTCATCAGCACGTTGGCAGAAACAGATACACTTTGAATTTGAGACCGCTTATATTTCTGAAATTTGAAAATAAATTATTCCTGCTGATGTGCGGTTGACCATACCTGCAGGGATTGCAAATTGGTCTGTCCTCGCCCCAGGCCAAGATTTCGTGAGTCATGGCCCAGGTGGACCTGCTTTACAACCCTAAGACTCGGATTGGAATCTTAAAGATACGATTTTACATATAAAATATTTTTATACAAACATTAATTGATAAATAACGTTTATTGAATTTCGTAGTTTCTTCTACCCGCTAACTTGGATTAATTAAATTAAAAATGAAATGGTACTTTTTTTGTTTTAATTTTCTACCTCATTTAATTACCTACCTTGGTATTTTTTTCTGACTAACACTAATTAAATTAATAAAAATAAGAACTTAGTAAGTACTACGAATTATCAGCACATAACAATCTAACATTTAAGTTTTATAAATTTAAGCATTTATTTAAGTTGTGGGGTTGTGTGTGGAGAGATTAGAAAAATTCGATATTTTATTCAGTTTTGTCTTAAGTATCTACTTATTTATTTAATAATTAGTTGCTTGACTTCACTTATTCAAAATCGTTGTAATAACTCTACTTATAAATAAAGAAAGTTGATCTACCTATTGAACCTGATATTTTGGCACTATAAATTATTAGCTTAAATCAATACATCATAGAACAATAGGGAAGCAATCTCCATACCTGCCGGTCCAGTCGCACTGGTCACCCATCTGGCCCGCCTCCGCAGCCCAAAGCAGCAGAGCGAAGGTCCACACAACCCCCAGTCCCATCGTCAGTCCAAACACGACCAGTCCAGAACAAAATCACATCACTATCTTCCCGAACCCATGCTAAAAGTCCACAACCAAAAGTTCACAACAGTTTTAAAAATATTCGAAAGCAACGTCCATCCACCACAGAATCAGAAACTTTACTAAACTTTTTAAGTAGCTGAAAGAGACGACAACATTCCTTATTGAAGTTGAACAGAGATAGCCATAATAACAGTTTGCTAGAATGCGTCAAACGATACCTTTATCTTCTTTACACGTACGTAGAGCACAGTTTTTCAATAATGCACCTTATTACATTTCATTTTGTTTTGAATTCGAATGTTTTTATATTTTCAAATCTCTACATGAACTCAACGACTCTACAAAGCTTTTGAGATGGCGGGAAAAGTTTTTGTGGTTGTTTTTTAATCGATTGTTAAGGTATCATTATCGTCATTTGTCATTGTTCTCTACATTTCTTAAACTATTATTAAAAACCAGTTTTAGGCAGAAAGTTAGGAGAACAAGCTCTATAAATCTTTTTGAATTTAAATGACAAGTAAGGAGTACTTATAGGTACACAGAAAAAATAAATTTTATATTGAGTGTGTAATTAATTACCCTAACGAAATATAAATTACCGTAACCTGAAAAAGTTACCAAATAGCAAACCGTTTATTTGCCAAAATTATTGTTTGCTGTTAGGGCAATAGTTAAGAGTCTATCAATTTTAGAAAAAAATGCCCAATTATGATTATTATACCCGTAGAAACTTAATCGTCCATGTATAGCACGTCGGTAGAGCCCCTTCACCATCAAAGATATCGCAAAACAGATAATAATAACCTCCCTACCCAATTTTTTGTCCATGACTTAGCACAACCCCTAGTTTTTCATCGATTAACGTTATGGCCTTCTAAATAAAGACTGCGCTTCCAAATATTAGTAACAATTACAGATAAAAGATGGCCTTTTTTGCTACTTTCTTAACAACTTGTTTTTGCCGCATTAAAATTTTAATTTCACAAAGTAATCTTTTGGATTTTTAATGGAACGTTATGACTCTACATTTTTGCGAATTCCAAAACATTTGTATGGCCTTAAATATTTGAATCGTGACTTTTTTTAAATCTACTCACAATTGTGAGTAGATTTTTTTAACATCAATCTGCAGTGATTGGTGACTGGTGAGTGACCGCAGCATGGTGATACGACAAAAGGACGCTTGACGCTGCTCATCCATCGGCTTACAATCCCTTAGTCGCCTTTTACGACACTTAAGGGCAGAGACTTTTTCATTTAATATTTATTTAATTTTTTATATAATACTTATTTAGATAATTATAGTTAAGAAATAGAATATTTAAAAAAAGAGAGATCAGATGTGTGAACGCTGTGCGTTTTCCTAATTGAGGTTTTCTGAAGTAGTACTTGTTAGATCAAATAATTAGGTTGTAAGGTACGCTGTACGTTTGTAAACACTGCACTATGTATTATTCTTATTTCAATCGTCATAAGAGCTAAAGTCACACTGCGAGAGCACACCCCGGACTCTATATACAACGAGTGGGAATTTGAAATTGAAAGCGCGCGTATGCCCGCATATTCAATACAACTGACCCGCAGGAGAACTACGAGAATCGCGTGGGCGGGTGCGTGCGGGGTGAATTTCAAGGGGGGCGGAGTGTCCGTTCTCTATGATATGTGGCTTGTAAGATTGATGACCGACCTCACAAACGCTGGTGTTTTTCAGCAGCCATATCTTAAAGTGAAAATTGCTTTATAATAATTTTGTCTAGTTTGGTAGCAATAATAACATCTTCTTTATACCCTAAGCTGTGTTTGCCTTGTATCTCCAAGCCATAGGATCCTATCCGCCCTTTTTTGTATTTTTGTATCATGTGGCTTGTAAGATCGATGACCGACCTGACAAAACTTGATGTCAGAGTTGTTGGCTCATTTGACGAATGCTACCGTAGATAGTAGCCAAGACCAACGGTTTAACGCTCTAGTTAACGTACGTGCCTTCCGAAGCATGAAATCATTACTTTTTGGACAATCCTGCAATGCCCTAACCAAACTGGGGAAGTATAGGTCAATAGTAGACTGCATCACAAAGCAGCAAAATAATATTTTTAAGGTGAGGTCGCCATCTTGAATCCAGAGTGAAGTAAAGGATACTTTTCTATTAGAAAAGAATAAGAGGCTCATCCATCATTAATTTTAAAAACAGATTTTAAATGTAAAAAAGTATAACATTGTTATTATGTGAAGAAAATATACTAAATAGCAAAATAATGATAAGTTCCACAACGACTGAGACTGAAAGAGTGATTTCCATAACGACCGAAAATGTTCCAAGAATTATTTTTAACCCCCACAAAAATCTCGGTCAAATCAGCTAACCGACCTTCGATTTTCGAAAACATAGTTGGTGTAAAGTGATTTTTGTTTGACAGTGTCCCCAACGGGAATCGAACCCAGATAGATGCTACTGATCGAGATGACGATAATGACTCGAAACACTTACTGTTCGGGTATCATTATAAATAACGCATAGAGATGTTGCGAGTCTTCTTCGTCGTCGGTCGCGGCACCTCGTCCGTCGCATGCGTCATGTTTGCGCTTGCGCACGATAAACTAAATCAATAGGCCGTGTTTACCCTCGAGCAGATAACCGCTTTGTGACCGCGCTGCTTGCTTAGGCCTGATTCGCTCTTATCGCTGGCTTGGATCGTCTCACGCGAAAACACCCTTTGTCCAACTTTCACCGAAAATTAAAAGTTCTAGGTATAAGTTGTTGCTCTACCCATGAAACTGAACAACTTTCCCTGAGGAACATAGGTCGAAATACGAAAAACAATCATCAACCTTTCATAGAAACTACATCGGCTGATAGAGCTTGTTATGGAAGGTCTTTATTTCGTATTTCGACCTATGTTCCTTATAAAAGTTGATCAGTTTCATTGGTAGAGCTATACCATATCAGAGGTTTGCAGACATTTACCAAAGACTTTTACTAAATTTCCACATAATAATGTATTTCACAAACATAAACATAAAAATAAAATAATCAAGGGGATTCCCAACTAGAAACGTGTTTTTGTTCGTTTTTAGGGTTCCGTAGTCGACAAGGAACACTTATAGTTTCGCCATGTCCGTTTGTCTGTCTGTCTGTCCGTAGCTTAGCTCAGAGGCTCTTAGTACTAGAAACACAGAACTATATACAGGGTGTTAATTTGATTGCGTGCCATAGCTTAGGGGGTGTTTGAGTAACGATAAAGGAACACAAAAAAAATATAAAGAAAAATCCTACTTAAAAAAAACTAAAACTCCATTGAAACTTAACGAACGCGGAGGGCAATGACCCGGACGGAGCATCAGCGGTACGCAGTATCAATGGATAAGGTAGGCACATACATAACTGAAACTCTTTCGCACGCTTTTGACAGCGCGGTGCTCAAGGTCATTGCCCTCCGCGTTAGTTTAGTTTCAATGGAGTTAAAAAAAAAATAAGTAGGATTTTTTTAATTATTTTTTTTGAGTTCCTTTATCGTTACTGAACCACCCCCTAAGCTATGGCACGCAATCAAATTAACACCCTGTATAAGCTAATAGAAAGTCGTAATTTAGTAACGACATACGTTATATCTACGCCGACAAATGGTAAAATAAAATAAAATAAAAGGTTTTTTTAGGGTACAAGTAAAGTGGGGGTGAATTTTTTTTTTCTTGTCTACTCCATCGTGTATGTAGGGTGTCGTTAAATAGCTCTTGTAAAAACAACGTGAGTCTTTTTAAATCATTTATCGATTTAGGGATTCGTTTGTGAAATATTTGGCTTGAAAGCACAATTTTTTGTTGGAGTGGAGTGTCTATTCCCTCCCCTGCCAGCTAAACAGTTGTCAATGGAAACGTGAAAAAAATTACAGAAGTAGTATATATGATGAAATTAAAAGAAAAACTATCACAGCTACGTAGGCAAGTTACAGGTTAATGAGCTATAGTCGAAAAACTGAAAATAATCGAAATATAGTTTCATCATCATCATCATATCAGCCGAAAGACGTCCACTGCTGGACATAGGCCTCCCCTAAAGATCTCCATGACGACCGGTTCTGCGCTGCTCGGATCCAGCGGCTTCCCGCGACCTTGACCAGATCGTCGGTCCACCTTGCGGGGGGCCTGCCAACGCTTCGTCTTCCGGTACGTGGTCGCCACTCTAGAAGCCTTACGCCCCATTGGCCATCGGTTCTTCTTGCGATGTGCCCTGCCCACTGACACTTTAGTTCAGCGACTCTCAGGGCTATGTCAGTTACTTTTGTTCTTCTGCGGATCTCCTCATTTCTGATTCGATCTCGCAGAGAGACTCCGAGCATAGCCCTTTCCATAGCTCTTTGGATGACCTTGAAGCTTCCTGATAAGGCCCATCGTGAGCGGCCACGTCTCGGTTCCATATGTCATCACTGCCAACACACACTGGTCAAAGACTTTCGTCTTGAGACACTGCGGTATTTTGGACGTGAAGATGTTGCGGAGCTTCCCGAACGCTGCCCATCCGAGTCGGATTCGACGAGTAACCTCTTTCTATAAGTTGGATTTACCCAGCTGGATTGTTTGTCCCAGGTATACGTATTCATCGACAACTTCGAGCGTAGACTCTCCAACTTTGAGTGGAGTGGGTACGACAAGGGCGTTAGACATAATTTTCGTCTTATCCATGTTAATTTTAAGACCCACTTGTTGTGAAACTCTACTGAGGTTATTGAGCATCGTGCCGAGATCTTCCAGGGTCTCAGCCATTACAACAATATCGTCGGCAAATCGAAGGTGTGTCATGTACTCGCCATTGATGTTGATGCCAAGTCCTTTCCAGTCCAGGAGTTTGAAGACGTCTTCCAATGCAGCGGTGAACAGTTTAGGAGATATGACATCTCCCTGTCTCACTCCTCGCTGCAATTGGATAGGTATTTCGAGTCCTGGTCCTGAAGACGGACTGACATAGTGGCGTTTTTGTACAGCTATCCTTCAACACTTCAATGTACCGATAGTCAACTAGGCACCTCTGGAGAGATCGTAGCATAGCCCACGTCTCGATCGAATCGTAAGCCTTCTCATCGTCCACAAACGCTAGGCAAAGTGGCTGGTTATACTCTTCGGTCTTCTGTATAACTTGCCGTAGCGTATGTATGTGGTCTATGGTACTGAAGCCTTTACGGAAACCGGCTTGTTCGGGAGGCTGGAAGTCGTCGAGCCTGTCGAGCCTGCGCGCGAGACGGTTCGTAATGACTCTCGAGAACAGCTTATAGACATGACTCGGAAGTGAAATGGGTCTGTAATTCTTCAGCAGGGTCTTATCACCCTTTTTAAAGAAGAGCAACACCACACACCACAGAGACGCAGCACGGATTTCGAAAGGCACGGAGTACAAGCACAGCACTAGCTAAGTTTACAGACGACATTAATAAAAATCTAGATAGCAGGAAATATGTTGTTGTTCTATTTATAGACTTTAAAAAGGCATTTGACACACTGGATCACGCACAGTTACTTCAAGCTATGCATGAGTGTGGTGTGCGTGGTCCAATGAACAAATGGTTTGAGTGCTATTTACAAAAAATAACTTTATGTACAAAAATCAAAGATACTGTGGGGCAAGAAGCTTGCATACAGTATGGAGTACCGACTGGTTCAGTCTTTGGACCTATTGGGTATATCATGCACGTGAATAGCATGACAAATGTAATTAAAAACTGTACTACATTCATGTATGCTGATGACACTTGCATGATATACGCCGACAGGGACATAGAAAAAATTTGAAAAAACGTGCAAGAAGATTTCGAAAACATTATTAGGTGGTCTCATGATAATGGGTTAATATTAAACTTAGAAAAGACCAAGTGTATGCTTATACATTCTCCTTATATGAAAAAACCGGACCAAGGTATTTCTATTATTGGACACTCTTATGATTGTTTACATGCTAACAGTTCAACCTGCATAAATTGTAAAAGCATAGATTTTGTTAAAGAATATAAATACCTAGGACTAACCATTGACTGTAATTTTAATTGGAACACACACATAAATATTGTTTGTAATAGCTAGCTAGTAAATATTGTTTGTAAGCTAAGATCGATACTGGCTAAATTTAAGCAACTAAAATACGTAATAAATAGAAAAACTCTACGTATGTTGTACTACGCGTTACCAGATGCAGTGTTGAGTTACGGTCTGACAGTCTATGGTCTCACATTTCCTACTTACCTAGACAGAGTATATAACTTGCAGCTTCGTTTAATAAAACTTCTTGTTAGTAAGAAAGACAAAAATAAATGCAAAGATAATTATAAATCGTTATTCAAAATTGTAAACATCTTGCCAGCTCATGTCAAAGTCAAGTACTCATTGGCTGTAGAACATTTTAAAAATCCTGAATTTAAAGTAAAGAAAACATACAACCGTACACTTAGAATAGCAATACGTAAGCAGTACGAAGAGCATAAATGTACAAATTATTATGGGGAAAGAACACGATTATATCAGATACCAAGAATATATAACTCGATGAATTTTGATGAAAATGTAAGTAAGTTCACTTTTAAAAGCAAATTAAAAAAACATATGCTTTTCCTTGATCACTAACTTTTAAATTATTTAAAATTAGTTCAGACGAGAGTACGTCAGGTTTGACACTTTTATTCACCAAATTCGCTATGGCGAGAACGTTAGAAACTTTAGTGTCAGGCCGGGCATGCTCTTATCTGCACTAAGTAAGTAAGTAGCGAACCGTATTTTTAATTAAGTTTTTGTTATTATTATTCAGTAATATATAGTTTTTAAGTTACATTGGAAGGCCTAAATACTGAGTGCACTTTCGCCAACAAACTGATTATCAGTTTGGCGAATATTTTTAAAGTTTATAAATGTAATGTTTTATTTGATAAAAATAAATTAAAAAAAAAAAAAAACTTCTGTGCCATGCCTGTGGCGTTTTCCCTTCGAGTATGACAGATATAGTTTAAATAAATAAAAAGATCGCAAGACATTTTATAAAACCTTGCATATTTTGGAGGAGGATCAAGAGCAGGTCAAGCTTAACAATAATCGCACGCAGCTTGACTTCAGCTCCTATGTATGACTTTCTAAATAAGGACGCTACAAAGTCCAATGTGTCAAGCTTGACGTGCTCTGGACTGTACCAATAAATGAATGACATACCCACGTGACTCATTTTTACCAAAACAAGTCAAACGCAAGAACAACAATCGTCCATCGAACAATTCTACAGGGTGAATTTAAAAACATTCGACAAATTTTGAGATTGAGTTCAAACCACGAAACTGAACAACTTTCCGCAAGGAAAGGTCGTTAGACGTAAAATAAATTTGATCTCCCATACAATATGTATGGTCAGCTAACTGACTTTACTATGAAAATGTAACATTTTTTTTCGTCCGATGACCTATGTTCTTAGGCGAAAATTGTTCAGTTTCGCGGTCTGAACTCAATCTCAAAATTTGTCTAATGTTGTCAATTTCACCCTGTAGAAACCGAAGGAAGTAAAAATTTAATACAATTAAACAATCGTACCTACTTATTGCACAGATGAAATAAACATCCTCTAAGTTACAATAAACAATGAGCTAATTCGAGTTCATATAAAATGCTCACAATAAAATCTTCATCAGTGTTTCAGCAGATCAATTGAAGCGTTTAACGTATTGCTTTAAAGTAATAAAAAAAAAATGGAAATACCGTATTGTTTTCTTAAGATGAGATTCGTAGTTCTTTTGCTGATTTACATTGGTGCCGAATACTCTTTTACTGCGCCTGCGCCTAATCGTATAAAGTGTCGATGGTACAACAGTGTATGTAAGTACACCCCCCCCATATAACAATTCGCTGAAACTGAAGACGCCATACAAACTCGTCTGAAAGATTTGTTCAGTGTTTGTTTTTTAATTTCTGTATTGTGATGTGAGAGACCCATTTTACTTTGGACAATTAATAGTCAGTTCCATGTGAAGGGCTTTTGTGCAAAGTCCGTCTGGGGAAGTACCACCCCCTTGTTTTTTTCTGCCAGCAGTGTTTCCACTACTGTGTTTCGGTTTGAAAGGCAAGGGAGCCAGGGAAATTACTGGCACATGAGACATACCAAGTTCTCAGGGTGGGCAACGCGCTTTGATGTCTTGTTAGTGTCAATTGTGCTACCTACTAATAGACAGTGAGCGTTAGTGACCACTTACCATCAGGTGGCCCACAAGCTCGCTTGCTCACTTGTTACGTAAAAAAAAGCGTTCTGAGTTAACCCTTTAAAATGATTTCGTACTTTTAACACCCTAGAATCACGGGCTTAACCTGATCTCCGAAGAAAAAGGTCACCTTGCTTACTAGTGAGTAGCAAGAATTGGTTCAGCCTGCATTGTCTTAACCACTTTCGAACAAGCTCAAAATATCTTCCCTAAGACGTTACGTTCTGCGGGAGTCCAACCCAAGATATAACAAATCACTACTCACTAGCTCATGGAGGCAGTTGTACCTATTGTACAACTTGTACTTTCACAGCGCAGTCGAATTTGTCCTTGTCGGCTAGATACTCGCAGGGGTGGAAAATGGTCAGTAAAGTCAGTAAAAGTCAGTATTTTTGACTATAGTCAGTAAAAGTCAGTTTTTTCGATTAATGGTCAGTAATGTCAGTATTTTGAGGATCTGAGATTAAGGGCATATGTTTCTTTCATAAAAGGGTTTGCACATCTCAATGGTGTTCTTTTTTTAAATGTTAAGTTTTTGGAGGTTTTCCCTCGCCCCTCATTTATATCCCTCTTTGTATTTTCGCGCTGTGTACTTCCTAACTCGAAATGCTTATAAGCACAATAATGGTTATGGACAACGACTTGGAGGAGGTGAAGTGGCGTCTGCATTCTGGTTTGACTTAACTTTAATTTTCTATAGTTTTGCTCCCGAAGGGGTGTGATTCTAAACATGAGAACAAAAACCTTTTGCAAAGAAAAAACATTGATAATCGAAAATAGTTATTTGTTATAGTTTATAATAATAGTTATTATTTGTTATAGTTTTATCTTGGCTGCAAAGTTGTTGTTTAGCGCGAATAGCTAGTTTTGAAACCCGAACATGCGAAGGATTCTAGGCTTGAATCAAGAGCGAAGCATAGGTCCAAAATAGAATCCTAAAGCAAAATAGAATCCTGAATCCTAGAAAATCGTAGCGAGGGTTTTGAGGCACGAGACACAAAGTAACTACGAGTATCAAGAACTGGCCAGTCAGTGCGACAAGTATCCATTTATAGAAAGAACAGCAGCCAAGTGCGTCTCGGACTTCTCACATTTAGGGTTCCGTACCAGTGGCAAGCTGCTGCCCGCATTCCTTCTGTACTACGCATTGGACTGCAAAATCAAGTTGGTTATAACATGAAAAATTAACGTATACGTATTTGTTAGTAAAATTTACATCATAATAACTATTATTACCAAATTTCAAGTATATCAATGGAAATTTCAAGTTCATAGTTAAAAAATTCTTCGGAACATTTACTTGCTTCGGAATTATATTTTGTAAGTAAAGCCGACTTCGGTGGCTTCTCATTTCTTTGATTTACAATGTTTTTAAAACAAGTAATACAGTATTTATCTAGTCAACTCAGGAAAGTCAAAATTATTTTTCGCGCTCCCCTTAAGCTGTACGGAATTCCCCCTTAAAAATATTTAAAAAGATTTTTGACAATTTGTTGGCTTGGGGTCAACAAGATGGTTATAGTGAGAAAAATTGAAGACTGTAGCTCCAATCGTTTTTGGCTGTAAAACTTGTGTGACAGGGCAGACGACAGAAGGACTCGTGAGTGACAGCCATAAGGCTCTGCTCCGGTCACTCTTTGGATACGGAACCTTAGAATCATCACATTTTACTTTTCCATGCTAGTGGACAAAAATCACTTTTGTAAGCAGATTTCAAATGACAAAGCAAACTACTTTCGGACCTAGTGATGTGAAAATATTTTTTCCCATACTAAAGTGGTATAAAAGTGGTATATGGTCGACACATTTTGTGTGGGAAGACGAAATTTTTTTGAAGTAATAATTCTTTTTCGTCGCAAAAGTTGCTTGTTCTCATGACTAGAATCACTGTGCTTCGAGACCAAACCGTTAAAAATTCACGTTGTTTATGATTCGTTTTACATACATTCAGCACTAATCCAACATTATGGGACCACATTACCAACAATGTGAACTCTTTTTTTTAATTGAATTAGTTAGGGCTAACAAATAGGCAAGAATCGTCGGTGATCTGGTAAACGCAGGTGTTTATTAGGTTCGTCACTTAACCTTAGGCTGTGCCTTCCTTCCCTAACTGCTGAACTGCTGCTTAGGTTGTTACCAAATTTAACCTGATTATGTCTGTCGCAATTATTTCCAGCTCCAGTCACACATAGATATACGTATTTCGATACAAAATTGACCGACGGAAGGTCATTATTCTAGAGATTAGGTCAGTAGGTGGTCAGTAAATAGTCAGTATTTTGGAGTGTTTTAGTCAGTAAAATCAGTATTTTTAGCCATAGAATCAGTTTCCACCCCTGTACTCGTAAAATGCTTGAACTAACATCTTACTAACATGGTCATTAGACAATCCTTTTGTCAGTTTAGAGAACGTATGCGTATAAGTAAGAGTAATTATTTCGGTCCATACTAAATGTCTGACACCATTCAATTAATAATCTACATGAAACTGATGAACCCGAAGTAAGATTATTGTGATTTATTTATTTATACTACGACATTGCCCTAGTCTTATTCCATTTTTATGAAGTCGTAACCTCGTAACCTAGGCTATGCTCTAAGTTACTAGGGCCTTTGTCAAAGACGAAGGGGCACTACCAAAGCAATACTTACAGCGAATGCCATCTGACCTCCGCAATCCAAATAATAAATAAAAAATAAATAAAATCATTTATTCACTTACACAGTATGTTACATATTAGTTCATCATAACATCCCATGAAACGTCCGAAGGAAAGGGAGCTCCCTCCAGAATTCTAGCTTTTGCTGAAAAATTTGTGGAGGGGAAGTACCATAGTCACCTCGCTTGTTAGCGTTACGGCTGGCACCATGGACCGCGATTGTAGGTGACCGCAGTAAGTGGATGGTGGTATGATACACAGGAGAATGCTGCTGCCCATCCTCCAGTTAACCCTTAGTCGCCTCTTACGACACCCACGGGTATGTATGGGTTGGTACTATTCTTTGCCGGCACCACACGGGACATATTAGTTACAAGTTATCAATTCTAAAACTAGGTACTACAATTACTAGGTATAATGACAAAATATCACATTAGTCTCTAGTTTTTTTTTTTGTGGTGTACTGTGGTAGCGAAAAGGTTTCCTGGCTCAGCATTGACCGCAGTGGGACTGCGATACTGTTATTCTGCCAGGACCTGTGCTCCTGCGCACACTCTCGCTCTCACATTACTAGAACATTTTTCATTTTTAGTGAGTCTAAATTATAACGTAATTTTACCGGAATGGCAAGAGGCAATCCTAAATTATGCTTTGCCAAGTTAGTGACCGACCAACTTCAACTAACAGACAACAACAACTAACAGAGTTTTCAAGTCACCAAATGGACTCTAAGATGGCTTAACGACTCCATACGATCAGTGACATTAGTCTGGACCAACGACTTAAGGCGATCCGTTTCCACACTAAATTCAAATGACTTGCATTCTTATGCGGGACATAAAATTCTGTTGAAAAACGAGTGTATACTGCTATTTTTAGTTAAATTTTTCGTTGATTAATACAAAGATGCAACTAATGCACCGAAAGTACTAGTTTTTGTTAGCAATTTTTGGTTAAATATTACCATATTGTGGGTGTGCGATCTATACCTACTGTAGTACTTTCGGCGCATTAGCTGTATCTTTGTATTAATCAGCGAAAAATTTAACTAATAATAGCAGTATACACTCGTTTTTAACAGCTTTTTATGTCTCGCATAAGAATGAAAGTCATTTGAATTTAGTATGGCAAACGGATCGCCTTAACGTGCTTTCCGAATATGTTTTTTTACGTCATAGGTGGCCAAACAAGCAGGTGGGCCACCTGATGGTAAGAGGTCATCACCGCCCATGACACCCACCCACTGTCTTATTAGCGCAATAATTTGACACTAATAAGAAAGCAAAGCGCGTTACCCACCCTGAGAACTAAGATAGTATGTTTCATGTGCCGGTAATTTCACTGGCTCCCTTACCCTTCAAACCGAAACACAGAAGTCAAACACTGCTGCTTTATGGTAGAAAAAGGCAAGGGGTGGGTACTTAGACGGACTTTGCACAAAAGCCCTACCACCAATAAATCAGTGTTGTTACTCAGAATATAAAACTGAACGACTTTTTCTAAGGGATCCCGCACACGACCGAGAATCGGTGACCGATTTTTTGTCGGCATCCCGCTCTGACGTGTTATCACCTGAATCTTCCGTCCTTGTCCTGGCCGATAATCGCCCACCGATTCTCGGTCGCGTGCGGGAGCCCTAAGAAACGTAGACCGAAAAACAAGTATTTTTTGTCTTTCCCATAAACTTCGCACCATCATCAAAGTGTGGGTGATAGATAAGTGCTCCCAAACCTCACAAATCATGGTGCTAGACTTGCTGCGCCGCCCAAGACACTTACTTGGGTCGGACAAATTAATGGCTTGACTTGCCCTCCCAATCACGGAATCATCTTAGTTTTCGGACAATCAGCTGATTTAACCTGCAATGACCTAACTAAACAGAGAGGGGAAGACTCAAAATAAAAGTGTTTTTTTTTTACTGATAAACAACACAGTTTTTTCTTTTCGATAAACACATAAAATAAAATAAATTTGACAGTGTCCTGGCAACGAACCCAAACTTTCTTGACTGAGAGATGTTCAGTTCTAACCACTAGCTAGACTAACACACCAAGAGATAATTTTGTATGGGACAGCAAAAAATCCTTTTCATTTTTCAACCCACGTTTCTTTGAGAAAGTTGTTCAGTTTTATGGTCCGAGTAACATACTCAAAATTCGCAGTTATCGGATTAGAAAACACCTTTGCAAGCTTATCTTGCGCGTGGTGCGAATGGTCGAAATTGGATGAAATGCATGTCGCGTTGGCGCGTATACGAAGTAAAAAATATGGTTATGACAGTTAATGCGCAGAACTCAAAAATGAACCGCGAGGGTGAGCGCGGCAGGTGGCGGGAGGTGAGCGAACCGTTCATTGGCTCTCCGCCTGTCACCCATCCGTCAGAGCTGAACTTATCCTACACCACAGATTTATAAAGGAGAGCGTCTCTACACACGCTATAACACGGAGTAAGCGTCGCGCAAGGTACGCTGCTTATGGTCCTACCCTAAATTCACAAATATTTCAGGTGTTGATAGATGTCCAGATGGGCTGGTAGAAGTAACTGGCGACTGCAATATGACCTACTGGGCGGCGCAGAGGACTTGCCAGAAGCCGCAGCTACGGTACGTCGGCTTCACCTGTGGATACTCGCGCTGCGACTGCCCCGTGCCTACCGTCCTCGACACCGCGACTGGCTTCTGCTACGACGTGGATAACTGCCCCGGAAAAAAACATTCGATATCCTGATATAAGGGGCTGAGTAAAGTTTTTCGACAGTTTAAAAGAACAATTTATTATGTTGTTAAAAAGTTAGAGAAGCCAATGAAACCGTGTGTCGTACCACTTTAATTAGGCAGTTTATAAATAAATAAATATTAAGTAAATAAAGTTTTATTCTAATCGTTGTTTTATGTTATAAACTCGTAATTTATCGCCCTATACTATTAATAAAGTAATCAATATTTGTACCTTCACAATAAGTTTCGCTCCCTCCCGACGACGCCTTGGAAAAGGATATCAAAATCATCATCATCATATCAGCCGAAAGACGTCCACTGCTGGAAATAGGCCTCCCCTAAAGAACTCCATGACGACCGGTCCTGCGCTGCTCGCATCCAGCGGCTTCCCGCGACCTTGACCAGATCGTCGGTCCACCTTGTGGGGGGCCTGCCAACGCTTCGTCTTCCGGTACGTGGATATCAAAATATCATCAAAATAAAAAAAACCGGTCAAGTGCGAGTCGGACTCGCGCGCCGAGGGTTCCGATATACCTATAGTATTTTTGGAAGCAATAAAGTCCATTTTCAGGACCGCAAAACTAAATTTGTTTGTAAAAGTTTTTTGCAGATTTCTGAAAAACTGTGCAACTTAGAAAGATCGTTTTATTTTTGCTGTAAAGTTTACATAAACCTCTGTCAACTGTAATTAATTCAGATTTTCCCTTACTCAAACTTCGGAGATAAGGGGGGGGGAATGGTATTTTTTTTGACATTTTTCATCATAACTTGAAAACTAAGAAACTTAAAAAAATACAAAAATATATTTTAAAATGTACAAGTAAAGCCCTTTCATATGATACCCCACTCGACCTAGTAGCGACAATTTGAAATTTGGCCCCCCCTATTTTGGCCCCCTTTACATTAATAATCATACTTTTTTCAAAAAATTTTCATGTGCAATTAAGTTGGGCAACTATATTCTAAAACTATTCCAAATTTCAGCTCGATAGCGTAAGTGGTTGCTGAGATATAGAGGTGTGACAGACAGACGGACAGACAGACAGACAGACAGACAGAGCGGCACCATAAGGGTTCCTTTTTTTTACCATTTTGGTATCGGAACCCTAAAAAGGTTCTTAAACTACTCTCAATATTTTTCAAAGACACCCCGCACTAATAGTGCGACACTATGGGGTAGACGAGAATGTTTTTTTACAAAAAAATTTTTTTTTTCAATATTTTGTTTCCTAGAGAGAATTTTTTACTTAAAATAGAAACCGCTTGCCTATTGACAATGTAAAGGCTGAGTTGCAAATTAAAGTTGTCGTGTATTGACTTTTATACGTTTGTGATTCAAAATGAGGACATTTTGAAGGACGCGAAGTCAAGTTAAAGATATATTTATGTAAAAAACCGGCCAAGTGCGAGTCGGACTCGCGCACTGAGGGTTCCGTACCACCACATATACATAATTGTATTAGCTGAAATTTCAGTAAGTTAATGTGCTAGATTTTTTGAGTCCGACACGCGCTTGACCATTTTTTTTAATAGAAAATGGGCTTACTCTTGACCTCGAGCTAGTCTTGAAGACAGAGATGAGGTCTACGATGGAGCGAGCTTGCCCAGAAGAAGCCTATTCACTCGCGACTTGAATAGATTCGGGTTATATGAACTCGGGAACACAGACGCAGGCAGAGAATTCCACTCTTTAGCCGTGCGCATTATAAAAGATGTTTCAAAGCGCTTTGGGCGAATGTGCGGAATATCAACCAAGTATGGGTGATATCCTGCGGTGCGTCTGGACTCCCGATGGTAGAAGGGAGATGGTGGAATAAGCTCGTGGAGCTCTAGAGCACACTCTCCGAAGTACAATCTGTAGAAAACCGACAGACATGCAACTTTGCGACGGTGGGTCAGACTGTGAAACTTGGTTTTCACCAGCATCTCATCACCAACGAGCTTCTTGGCTCTGCGATCTATGAATTTTTATTATTTGTTTTATTATTTGTTGTTATTTTATAGCTTATGCACTATAAACATACCAATTTTCAAGTTTGTAAGTGTTCCCGTTTTTATAATAGAACTAAAACAAAAATCGCCTCAGCGACCATCCAACTTGACCCCTCTCTTATATGAATGTTCTTGAAACGGGAGCTCACCACAATTGGTTACATTAGTTGTGAGAAAAGTTGTAATATTTAATGATTTCAGACTTTTCCCATTATTTGTACTGTGAGACCTAGCTTCTTGCTAAATTTCATAATTTTAGGTCAACGGGAAGTACCCTGTAGGTTTTGCATTTTTGAATAAATGTATGGAGATGAGGACATAAAATGCTATATCTTTTGATTGCGTGGTTGTACAAAATTAAAATTTTCAGATCTTGTGTGGTTCATGGATCCTAATATGTGGTATTAATTTCAACCTGATACCTTTACCCGTTCGTGAGATAAAGGGTCTTGACAGACAGACAGACAGACACACGGACAACAAAGTGATCCTATAAGGGTTCCGTTTTTTTCTTTTGAGGTACGGAACCCTAACAAGTATTTTTAATATAATTTACCAATAAAAACTATTTCTTATGAAAAAATTGGTTGTCCCGTATTTTAATCCTAAATCCCGTATTTTGAACGTTGTTGCCCCGTAAATTAAAAATCTGAGGCGCTAGCACCGAACTCAATCGTTATCGAATCTCTTTTCTTCTTGTATAGTGCGAGTCGAACTCGCGCGCCGAGGGTTCCGATATACCTATAGTATTTTTGGAAGCAATAAAGTCCATTTTCAGGACCGCAAAACTAAATTTGTTTGTAAAGGTTTTTTGCAGATTTCTGAAAAATTAGAAAGATCGTTTTATTTTTGCTGTAAAGTTTACATAAACTTCTGTCAACTATAATTAATTCAGATTTTTCCTTTCACAAACTTCGGAGATAAGGGGGGGGGGCTGCACTACCTCATTCTCTGCGGTCCAATTTGCGCTAACAGACTGCTTTAGAGCACTGTGAGCGCGCTTAAGTCGGTCCAAATTGACCAAAAGCGTGCTCTAAAGCACTCGCTCGTTCACCGCCTTACGTCATTGATGACGTCATCGTTTTTGCTATCAGTGCTTTAGTCAAATAGGTGGAGCAGTGAAAGCGCTAATGTCAAATTCGATTTGACACATATAAAATCCCACACATTTGCAACCAGCTGACGTTTCTCAAGTTTTAATTTTAATGAGTTTGTCTCTAATGGAAATGAAAGTGGATTTGGCGCACATTTTTGAGGGATTAGCTTACGCTGTGTTCCAAATTGTACAAACGCTGCTAAAAGCGTATACAGTACTGACGGACGGTCCAAATTGATTTTGCACGCTCACAAAGCTACCACTGCTTTAATGACTGTAGTCAATTTGGAATGGATTTAAGCGCGCTCACGTGTTCATCTGTCAAAATGTCAGTTTTGTTTTTATTTTCTTTAACAAAGCCTAAGCTAATCCCTGAAAAATGTGCGCCAAATCCACTCTCATTTCCATTAGAGACAAACTCATTAAAATCAAAACTTGAGAAACATCAGCTGGCTGCAAACGTGTGGGATTTTATGTGTCAAATCGATTTTGACATTAGCGCTTTCACTGCTCCACCTATTTGACTAAAGCACTGATAGCAGAAACGATGACGTCATCAATGACGTAAGGCGGTGAACGAGCGAGTGCTTTAGAGCACGCTTTTGGTCAATTTGGACCGACTTAAGCGCGCTCACAGTGCTCTAAAGCAGTCTGTTAGCGCAAATTGGACCGCACAGTTAGGCTTTGTTAAAGAAAATAAAAACAAAACTGACATTTTGACAGATGAACACGTGAGCGCGCTTAAATCCATTCCAAATTGACTATAGCAACAAAAGCAGTGATAGCTTTGTGAGCGTGCTAAATCAATTTGGACCGTCCGTCAGTACTGTATACGCTTTTAGCAGCGTTTGTACAATTTGGAACACAGCGATTTTCGTATGCAATGATAGCGCGCTAAAGTGACGTCACTGATGACGTCACGTCGCTTAAACGAGTGAATACGAGCAAGTTTTGAACCGACTATTAGCGCGCTAAAACCGCACACAAAGCTCATGAGCAGGTTTTAAACCGTAGTGTACTGTCACATCAATGTCATTGTCAGCTGTTGTCTGTTGTATTGCGGTGAAACTTGTAAAAGTGATGTTTTGAATTAATTTGAGAAAATATATATATCACACATACATCGTTACTAAAATGCTGCGGGTTTGCATTAGAACTATTTGCAACCAAAATAAATCAGCCCTTCCGCTACTGTCAGTAAAAGAACTAAATGCTAACCTAAAATATCTCGGTGTCTGCTCTAATAGTATAAAAAGGCATTTTGCGAGTAAAGTAAAAGAAGATGAGAAGCTTGAACGTGTCTATTATGGTCCTTTGACGCCTCAGATTAGGGCAGTGAAGATATTTTCAGTCAGTTCGAGCATGGCAGGGTTGCTAGCGCAGCCAATTATAATAAAAGAAGCGGCAGCCATAGGAAGCACGTCGTTACTCGTAGCGTTGTGTTCCGTCGTGGGATTCTTCACATTTGTAACGCCTATTCTTTTACACATAATCACAAAGAAATATGTAACAGAAATTCACTATGATCCAGAAACATCTACTTACAAAGCTACTACTATAAACTTTTTTCTGGCACATAAACAGGTAAACACATCGTTTATTTGGTTCAAAGTAAGTTCATTGTAACAATAAATGTCCTTTGAATGAATATTTTACACTTTTTCAGTTGGAATTTAAAACAGAAGATGTAGTGGTCCCTGATATCCCTGGTATGTTCACCACTCTTCACGCTAAGGGCAAGCCGCTGTTCATTGAAGCTCGTCATTTCAATGACCCTCGCCACTATGCTAAGATTATGGGCTATGACAAACCAATGGACTTCAAACTTGGAGAAGATACACAGGAGTCAAATACAAATGAAGGAAATAAGTAGAAACTAACTAGGTTCTTCATAGGTTGTAGTTAAATAAATTATTAAAGATGTGACTATTTTTAGTTAATGTTGTAAATAGATGACAAGGAAAGCTGGTACATGGACATCCAACGAAAATCAATTCTTTAATTATATTTGTTACTGTTAGTTCATCTGAGTTGATTTTAAATTTGGAAATAATTGCTACAAAAGGTTTTATTGTTTTAATAGCTTCCATTGTTACCCAATATTACCATCCTAGGTTGTCCTCTCCGGTGGAGCTGTGCATAAGGGGTGGGGGGTAAAAATGTACCCCCAAAAAGGGTTTTACTTAATGTCGGTTAACTATTATTTTATGTGTGGATTTACTATTATATCTTGTAAAGGACTCACAATATCAGAAACTGGTCTTTGTAAACATTTTAGGACTTTGGAATTAGCATTGAATGAGACTACTTTCATATTTTTGTCATTTTAAGTTAAAATAATGTAATGTCAAAAAATCCAAAGAATTTCATACAAACTTTCATCCTTCATTTCATCTCCTGATCAGATGAATTTCTAAAAACATGCAGACATACTTTTTTTTTTACGGTGAGCTCATACTTTAAAAATTAAAGATTTCTAAACCAACAAACGGACAAAAAATCATCCGTTTTTCCCTTTTGAAGGATGGGTTTCAAAAAACACATGTTTCATTATTTTTTACCAGCAGCTTCATTTCAAATTTCTGTGAAATAAATGGTGAATCTTCAATGCAAAATTCATTTATCTATGCCTTCACCACTTATGCGCAACTCCGCCGGGGAGGAGGAAAACCTGTGTAACAAATTAAGCTATTAAAAAAATAAAATCTTTTGTAGCAATTTTTTCCGTTTTGTTATTTTATAAAGTTTTACACTAATGACCTATGGTACCAATGAGTTTGGAAAAGCTCAGTAATTACACTGTATAAAACAATTGAACCGCTGAGACTATAGGACCCCTTAGAACAAGATCTATTATGGTCACATACCCACAATGTTCCTTTACACCATAGTGACTATAAAAATCTGTTTCATAAGGCCCTCTGCTAAACCTTGAATAGGCACCCCCTGCGTCATATTCTCATATTTTTTTTGTGAAATGTGTGCCCAATCACCCATATTTTGATGAAGACCCATTTTGGTTTGGTGACACTCTCTTGAAATTAATTATGGTTATTTTTGCTAGCATTAATAATTTTTGTGTGATATGGCATCACCCATCCACCACGAATCACCAACCAGTACATAAAAAATTTAAGTAGAAATAAAAAAGCATACAATTAAATTAAAAAGTCATTTTATTTGGATAATACTTAAATATTATATTAGGTATAAATTCTGCGACAATAAATTCACACTGTTTGCAGTAAATTAAGATATCTTGTTTGATAATCCTCTGACTAGACTAAAATTTAAAGTGTTTCTATTTATATAATTTTTATTTCAATTCAGTTAATACTCTCATGCTCAATTTTTAACTCAACAGTAGTAGTTTACTATTATTTAATCTGTGACAGTTGGTAAGTCAAGCTCTATTAGAGAGGTAATGGCATTCTAGGGCTCACATTTGCCGATGAATCTATTGCTTATAAATCATGTACATCCTCATTTTAGTGAGCAAGTGACCTTATTCATGCATGACACAGCATGCAAATAAAAACTTCCACTGTTAATCAACTCAGTTATAAAAAAAAATACTCTTAGATCTGACAAGAATTTTATTTTTATGAATGGGTCTGATTTGTGTTCTTCGAGGTATTTTATGGCGTCTACAGCCTGTTTATAAAATGATTAAAAAAACGTTAACCAAAAACAGGAAAAATATATTGCAAAACTATAGAAGTTTTTGTAGCTGACTAGTCTTAACACTACAGTTATTACATTTAGGAATATATTTTACTTATAGATAAGTTAAATCGTTCACTATATACAAAAATATTAGTTTGTCTCTGCAAATTTTAATATAATAGTAAGCACCTTAAGATTGACCGTAACTGGACGATTCACTCATATACGTAATCTATAATCATTTTAACCTAAATTTTTCTACTACCATTATATAAGTTACATCGTACAATTTTTAGGCATTTGCGAATACGAATACTGCCGCCGGTATTTGCAAATACGGATATATTCAGATGTCAACTCTGGCTAAGGCTAAGTGCCTGACCAGATGAAGCCTCATCTGGACAGGCTCTAAAATATGGCTGCTCGCTCATCATTGCCGCTCTAAACGCACGTGTGCCCTTAATGTGGTACCTAATGCGTGCAAAAATCTGTATACTAGAACATTGAGAAAAATATTGAGTTATAAAATTAGGACAGATCTACAATTTTTCTGATATTCAGAACCTGCAAGGGAAATGTTACACCGATACAGAGAGGGTTCGAGGACATTCTTGGTGTTTACAAGAAACTAGAGACACATGCTATCTCGCTCACCACCACGAGCGTTCGCGACGAAGAGTTTGGAACCGCGCTGAGGTTCGCAACAACCATGGGTTGAATCACCTTTCGGGCGCTAATGAAAATAACCGACCAAGTGCACGTTTTTAGTAGGGAAGTTTTTAGCCCCCCTTAAGTTATTTTAAGTATTTGTTGTTATAGCGGCAATACAAATACATAATCTGTTAAAACTTCAACTGTCTGCCTATTACGGTTCTTGAGATACAGCCCGCTGACAAACAGACATTGGAGGCATAATAGGGCCCGATAGGGTCCAGTTTTTCACCCTTTGGGTACGGAACCCTAAAAACACGGCAAAAACAATTCTCTGCCTGCGTCTGTGTTCCCGAGCTCTTATAACCCGAATCTATTTAAGTCGCGAGTGAATAGGCTTCTTCTGGGCAAGCTCGTTCCATCGTCAACCTCATCTTAGTCCTCAAGGCTAGATCGAGGTCAAGTAAGCCCATACATAGTAAAAAAAAAAAAACTACATCTGCACTGCACTGCTCAGGAGTTCGGGCGAAATATATGAGCTGCGTACTTTACGTTGTTATAGCTTATAAAAATGGTAGGATTATAAACTTACATTGTAGCTTATAAAATGGTAGGATTATAAACTTACATTACTTATAAAATAGGCTATCTGAATCTGTTCTTTAAACCACAATTTGATGTATTTTTAACTATGCTGAAATGCATAGAAGATACAGTATAATTTCATCACTGTGCCTAATTAATACTTTCAATTAGTTGTATTGAAACAACTAAACCAAAAATTACGACCCTGTATAACTGGATTTCGTGAACTGCAATCTAATCTGCTTTTCTAATTATAATATTCGAGGCGTCGTTTTATTTGTTCCGTCATACATTTATTATAACAAGGAATAACAGAGGTTATATAAACCCTAAAGGTGTGAATCTGCCAGTGACACTGAACAACTTTTTCATAAGCAACATAGTTCGGAAGACGAAAGCATAGTTTTGACCATGTTCATTTCAATCCAGGTTTTAGCGCTATAACTATAATTAGTTCTACCTCCGACCAATGTTCCTGGAAAAGTTGCTCTGTTTCATAGACAGATTTACGTGCCTCAGGGTTTGTATGTACCATTTTTGTAATAGGACTTCCACCATTTTCAATTATTTTCTTTAATTGACTGTGTTATTATTATTATTATAACAAATACATATACTATGAATCTTATAAAATGAAATGTATATTGCCACAAACTGATCTGACACGATGGCGATGTCGTTGCAAGCCAAACACAATAAGCACACAAATGTCATAACATGTAGCTCTGGCCTCCTGCCCCTCCAGGTCAGATAAGTTTAGGATACCTAAGTGTAACATTGGCTGTTTTACAAGGGACAAAATTCTGGTGTTACTCCAGTAAAATTACGAGAGCATTGTATGGCGAAACGGAAATAATTGATAATAGCCGTGATTCTTTTTCAGATCGATAGATTATATTTCTGTGTAAAGCTTTTTAATGGAATCCACCTAAATTTACTTCATTTATTTATTTATTTTGCCGTCCAAACATTAAAAAAATATGGAATTTCGAAAAAAAAAAATTGATTATTTTTTTTATTTACGGCTTGCTATATATTCAGAATTTCATATTATACTTGAATCCACCTAAAAATATTAGCTTTTTTGTATTGTTTAACTTTAATAGCACGAAATTTAAATAAAGCTTATCTTCGCAACCAAAAATAGTAATAGTTCCGTTTTGCTTTCTAATAATTTAAATAGTGCTATATAATCACATTTTTGGCAAATCCAACATAAATGTTTACAAAATCATTGTAAACCAGCGATTACAAAAAACTTTTTTTTTATTTAGTATGGCATTTTTGTGAATATATATAAGAATCACTTACATTTAAAAAGGTTGAGTTTAGCTCAGTTTATTTCTATTATTTTACCTCGACTTTATTGGACCTTATATGTAAAAATAAGTGGAGGTTTTATATTTTGAAATAAATTGATATTTTTAAATATATTTATGGTGGATTTTGATGCCTATATGTAAAGTATACGTTTATCTATGATATAAAGTATACAGGGTGGCCAAAAAGTCGTGGATCAAACGAAACAGGGAGATAAAGGAGGTAATTTCCAACAAAAAATCTTTCCCCAGCATGGCCATAACTTCATTGCACGAAAAGATATGAATTATTTTAGTTTTTTCAATGAAACTACCGAGTTTTTTTACAATTTAATCAGTAAAAAATTAAATTGATTAAAAACAATAAAACAAAAGGTGTTGTATTATGAGTCGATAATGTATCAATACTACAAAAATTGTATTGCAGCTCTTGGTATCAAACTTAACGAGCAATGATTTTTTTTCCGTAAATTTTAAAGCGTTACAAAAAATTACTTCTCACTTTAAGAGCACTTATTTGAAAAAAAATGTATTACGGAAAAGTGACCTTGTATTAAAAAAACTTGCTGGTTTAATGTTGATTCAAATGAAGTACAACACTTTACTCTTTGATCTTTAGTTTTGGATTTATGGTCGTTTTTTCGTATCAAGGTGCAAATTTAACAAAATGGTAAATTTAAAGAAAAAAAGATTTTTTCTCATACATACTAGGTAGTAATTTCAGAAGCCATTATGAAATAAAAGAACGATTATGACTTAGTAATTTTTTATTAAAATACTAAATTTTACATTAAATGTTCAAAGTACCATACCTCTGACCATAATGCACAATCTGCACCGCCTAATAAAATTCGCACGTAATCGGCGGAATGCATACGAAAAAACGACCATAAATCCAAAACTAAAGATCAAAGAGTTAAAGTGTTGTACCTCATTTGAATCAGCATTAAACCAGCAAGTTTTTTTAATACAAGGTCACTTTTCCGTAATACATTGTTTTTCAAATAAGTGCTCTTAAAGTGAGAAGTAATTTTTTGTACTTAACGCTTTAAAATTTACGGAAAAAAAATCATTGCTCGTTAAGTTTGATACCAAGAGCTGCAATACAATTTTTGTAGTATTGATACATTATCGACTCATAATACAACACCTTTTGTTTTATTGTTTTTAATCAATTTAATTTTTTACTGATTAAATTGTAAAAAAACTCGGTAGTTTCATTGAAAAAACTAAAATAATTCATATCTTTTCGTGCAATGAAGTTATGGCCATGCTGGGGAAAGATTTTTTGTTGGAAATTACCTCCTTTATCTCCCTGTTTCGTTTGATCCACGACTTTTTGGCCACCCTGTATAATTGTCTATTACTACTTTTGCCTTAGCTGTTATTCGAAAAAAATATGGCGCTTTAAATTTTAGGTGGATTCGTAAATATTGCGTCTTAACATCATATTTAAATATGATATACACAAAAAAGTAGCTATTAACATTTAATGTTTTGCAAAACCGTTTTTTTACTGGAGTATGTCTCGGAGGGATGCAGTTATACTCGTAGGAAATAAACAAATAGTCGAATAGCTTCCTTCCTTTTTTAAAGCTGCATCCGTCCTAGGCTGTCCTAAAAAATTTGCGCCATTGTAAATCGGCCTTTAAAGCAAAAAAAGGCATTGGGGCATTGGTTCATATCATAAACCGACAAGTTCGTGCGCGACCCTCCTGCAGGCGACAAACATCAGCGCGGGGTAGCGGGGGCAGGAGTCACGTGCAATTGACGTCACTGTGTCATACCATATAATGCGCGTCAAGTAACTACGCTAATGCGCAGAACGGAAAAAAATCAAGCGCGGGGCAAGCGTGCGAATCGTAATTGGCTCCCCGCAGGTCATCCATACGCATGAATTAACCGTCAGCATCGGAGTTGTTGGCTTATGCTTCACTCAAGAGCAGGTCAAAGTTGACACTTCCAGGCTCTACGCTGAATAAGCGCGGAATAAAGTACAATGTGGAAGCTCGACGTGCTCTTGATTGTACCTTACCCTATATCTGTCACCCCGCAGGAGGGTCGCGCACGCACTTGTCTTCTAATATGGAATGTCATTATTATCCTAGAGAACACTTAAACATATTGGAACATTTCCTGTAATCAAAATATAGGTGACAACTCATTTTAGAGGCATTTTAGTAAGACCTTGTTCAGAAAGGGTTCGCAGCGAATCATTTCGCACATATCGCGTACGTTGCGTCTAGATTCTAGACGCAACTTACGCGATATATACGAAGTTTAAATCGGCGTACAAAATAACTCTCTCTGGATATGACCGTTAATCGCGGAACTCTCGCGGGGGTGAGCGCGGCAGGTGGGGGGAGGCGTGTGAATCGTTTATTGGCTCTCCGCCTGTCACCCATGCGCAGAAAATAACCGTCAGAGCCAAACTTATCCTGTTCACATTATATATTCGTGATGAAGTTTGCGTGTAAACCCCACGATTCCCGACGAACTCGCCCTTTTCGAACGAGACCTAAAGCCTGAAATAACAAGGCATACGGCAAGGGACAGGCAAGAAGAAGGCACGGTGCCACTTCAGAATTTGTTCATTCAAAATGTATGAAAGCGACGCGTCGTAAATGCATAAGCGACGTGGTGCAAGTATGCCGCTTCGCCGCCCGCTCCTTGCCGTCCGCTTTTTGTATGTAACGTCGCGTCCGTGCAGCATTCCTTCCACGCCTGCGCTTCGCCTGCACCTCGCTCCAATCTTGCCCATTGGTCTATCTAGGCAACGAAGTGGATCGTTAAGACCCCCCCCCCCGCATTAAATCCTCAGTCGATGAAACTTTGCTGGGGTATTACACTACATGAGACAAACCTTCTATAAAAATAAAGAAAAAATCGGTACTTTTAATTTTTTCATACAAAAATTACAAAAAATGTATGATTTTTTTTTTTGTAATTTTTTTTTGGATATTTTGAATTAACATTTAACTCATGATTCTTTATCATCCTGTCAAATAAAATCTGCCTGATAAATTAATGTTGGGGTAAACTGCTTCGTTGCCTACACTACATGCCGTATATACGCTTTATACCTCTTAAGTTATCGACAGTTATAGAACAATACAAACATTATCTCATTGCCGAATTAGAAGATTGAATCACGTTTTAAAAAATTGCAAAAAAAATACACAGAAAGAAACTTCGACCTTTCAATCAAATTGGATCGATCAGCAATCATTTTGTATGAAGAGTCAAATTTAATTTTCTGCGAAGTTCCAAAATTCGTAATTTCGCCCCTAGATAAACCTTTAAAAGGTTTTACATCATTTTTTTAAAGCCGAGTATATTTTACCCCAAAGTTATCGTCAGTCACAAACAATACAAACACTAGCACATCCGAATTAGGAGCGACTTCGGGGTATAGTGACCAAAATGCCTAAATGACCAAAGTAACAAAAAGACCAAAGTGTCAAAATGACCAATATGTTAAAGACCAAATATACAAATCATCCAAAAAACACCAAGGTGCTTAAATGTCCAAAGTTACAACAACAATAAAATTGCAAACGCTTCATAGAACTTTATAGATAAGTTAAGTAGCCAATATCAGATACTATTAAAAAAAAGTTTTTAAATGGCATGATTAAAGCAAAATAAGTATGGTCATGCACCATGGCCATTTTAGCATCATGGTAATTTTAGCATTATGGTCTTTTTAGCACCATGGTCATTTTGGAACTATGGTCATTTTAGCACCATGGTAATTTTGGCACCAAAGACATTATGGCCTCATGGTCATGACGCTCCTGAACGCTAGGAGGTCATAGCACCAGTGCACTGTTATCAACCCGCGTGACCGCACTACAGTCCCCCCATCAGTCGTAGTGCAGCGCGTTCTCGGAGGGCGCGGGCTTGTCGGCGATGAGGTCGAGCGCTACGGCGCGCGCGCGGGCCTTCCCCGCCCACTCCACGCGCACGAAGCTCGCCGTGCCCAGCGAGGCGAGGACGGCGAGCACGCCCAGTTGCACCGACAGGAGGGCTTTCGACGAGTAGAAGAAGCACGCCGCTGCGGCTAGGGACTGGAAAAAAATTTGTATTAAAGAATGTTTTGTGATTTCACAATACTGAACTAAATGAAAAAAAAATGCGAAATGAAATGAAAAAAAGAAATTAAAATAAAAAGCTTTGATGTCTTTTGGATCCCATTTTATACTAATATAATAAACAAGCTATTTATATATTTAGATAACACAGAAAAAGCGTTGTCCATCCTGAGAACTACGATGATATGTCTATTGCGCCAGTTAACTTCATTTAAAAAAAGAGAGAAACTCAATCGTTTTATTTCAATAATCGTTATCATCTTTACAACTGTTCAAAAAACACAAAGTTATTTCAAAGATTGATATCGATTCGTCATTTTCATTATTGATTAACTATCAACAACAGTCACTCGCGCGCACTGCTTGCGATCGGTCGCGTACGCACGCATCTCATACTGACAACAATGACGGAATCGTGCGATAAGTGCAGAGTCGTAATTAACGAATTGCTGTGTTTTGTTAGCAACAAACAAGATCTGATGGACGAAAATTCGTTGTACCAAATTTGTAAAAGTAATTTTACGGAACAAGAAGTGGATATAGCAAAAACGCTTTTATGCAAGTTGACAGACCGCCGGGTACTTCGTAAGGGTGAGGGAAAAACTCAACGCGATTTACTGGATGTCATCAGAACCGTGAAGGAGACGGAGTCTGACAAGTTACCAATATTTGTGGCACACAAACTTAATCGACTACCTCCCGTCTCCTTTGATTACGTGGATGTTACGACGTTCCTGAAGGATTTAGTTGTTCTCAAACAAGACGTATCCACTATTAAGTCTACTTATACAAAAGCAACCGAGATTGAAGCCATACAACGAGAAGTTGCAAGTATACGGAAAGACCTGGAAGAAAAACTGGAGCCAAATTTTAACACATTTATGAATGAGGGTATTTCTGAACTTTTATGTTCAACGGTTGTTCCGCAAATTGAGAAAAAATCATCACCGCTCCCACCTCCCTCGCCCGTCAGGAGTTTTGCTCAAGCCGCAAAGAAAACGGTGAAGACAAGAAACGTAAACACAGAGTCTAGGGGCATACCTACACCCGCCCAGACTCGTGTTCCACCGAGGCAGCCAGCGAGCAAACAGGCGCAATTATCTGTTCATAAAAAAGCTTTACCTTTACCGCAGAGTGAGCAAAACAAAAAGAGTGACTGGCAAATACCGCATCAACATAAACGTAAAAATAAAAACAAGCTTTTGAAAAGAAATAACTTAGGCAAAGCGACAACCGCCTCCGGCAAAATTAAAGTAGCCCCAAAGTTAGCTTACCTTTACGTATCGAGATTTGACAAGTGCACTACTGCTAAAGACGTTAAAGACTTTATCTTGGATGCTGGTGAATCGGTTATCGACGTCGAATTACTAGTCCCATACAAAAGTAGCAGCTCCTCGATTGCATCTTTTAAGATTACTGTACTACAAGATAAATACACAACTTTGTGCAACGAAAACTTCTGGCCGGTCGGCATCGAGTATCGAGGGTATCGACAACGTAAACAAACATTCATACCTACATCAACATAATGTCTACCGCAATGTGTCAAAACAAAGTAAAAATGATTACTTTCAACTGCAAGTCTATTAAACGCAGTTATCTTCACGTGCGGGATTTGTGTAATGATTATGACATTGTTGCTTTACAAGAATTATGGCTTCTACCCGACGATATTGACTTTTTAAGTAAAATACATCCTGACTTCGAGTACTTCGGTATATCAGCAGTGGACACGGCGAGTGGACCTGTCAAAGGCAGACCTTATGGAGGCGTTGGGCTACTTTGGCGGAAAAACCTGTTCCCGATTGCTGTTCCAATCAACAGTAATTCAAAGCGTATCGCGGCTGTGCGGTTTATAGTGCGAAATCGTAGTTTTATAGTTATGTCTATTTATATGCCGACCGAATGCGCGGATAACCTTCCGTTATTCACGGAATGCTTAGGCAAAGTGAGTGCAATAGTGGAAGATAACGAGGTAGAAAGTGTTATTATGCTTGGTGACTACAACGCGGACGTACAAAGCACCTTTGGTGAGGAGCTTGCTTCATACTGTTTGGACCAGAACTGGGTATGTGCAGATTTATTATTACTTGGTGAGAACTCGGGTGCGTACACATTTAGAAGCGAAGCGCACGGGACAACCAGCTGGCTTGACCACTGCGTAGTCACTTCTAGTGCAATGGAACTTATTCGTTCTGCGTGCGTGTTGGACGATGTTTACTGGTCGGACCATTTTCCTCTAGCAATAGAGTGTGACTTAAACATAATAAAACAAAAAATATGTGATTGTACTGAAACCGATTCATTAATTAATAAAACCATTTGGGGTGTTAGGGATGACGACCAAATATCTAACTATATGAATTTATGTAATGACTACCTAAGCTGTGTTGATTTGCCAATTTGTTTCTGTGAGTGTGACACGTGTAATAACCAAGACCACTGTGTACAGATTGACGAATACCATAGTCGGATAATACAATGTTTAAAAAATGCGGCGATTGACTCGTATGTGGGAAAAACAGTAACGAAAAAACGACTAATAACGGGATGGAACTTTCACGTCAAAGATTTACACTATAATGCGAGAATTTCATACCAGATCTGGTTATTGCACGGATGTCCACCACAAGGTGACATACATGACGAAATGATTAAATGTAGAAAAAAGTTCAAAAATAAAATTAGTTGGTGTCAAAGAAACGAAGACCAAATTAGAATGGACATAATAGCACAGCATAGAAAGGACAGAAATTTTAGTAAATTTTGGAAATCTACTAAAAGCTTAAATCATAGACCTAGTCGTCCGATGAATGTTAATGGTAGCCAAGATTGTAAACAAATTGCAAACATGTTCGCACAACAGTTTAATGTAAAATCAGAGCTTTTAAAGACTGAGAGTTGTACTGACGACGAGACGCACAAACTGCCCTCGTCTGTTCCTCCGCAGCGCGGCACACAGAGTACTGACAAGTTTCGCGTCACAGCCCAGCAAGTGCTTGACTGTGTACGCAACATGAAACGCGGTAAATCGCCTGGTTTTGACCAGCTTAGTATTGAACATATTCAGTATGCGGCTCCGTTGCTGTTCGATAAACTTGCTGTTTTGTTTAACGCGTGTTTTGTCCATAGCCACTTACCTGAGGCCTTCATGTTGACCACTGTAGTTCCATTGGTAAAGAACAGGACTGGCGATGTGACCAACCTGTCTAACTACCGCCCTATTTCTCTTGCCACTGTTTTCTCAAAAGTGCTAGAAAGACTTTTAAATCCAACTCTAACTGCAAACATTGATCTGAATGACGCCCAGTTTGGTTTCCGTGCTGGTCTATCAACGGACATGGCAATATTCGCCTTAAAGAATACTGTCAAGAGCTATATCAGGAAGAAAACATCAGTGTACGCATGTTTTCTAGACTTGAGCCGAGCTTTTGACACAATTAGTTATGACATTTTATGGAAGAAATTAAGGCAAACCAGTGTTCCGGAGAGTATTGTCAGTCTGTTGGAGTGCTGGTACGGGAATCAGACAAACGTGGTCAGATGGGGCAATGAAATATCTGATAGTTATAAACTGGAATGTGGGGTTAGGCAGGGCGGTCTCACGTCGCCGATCCTGTTTAATCTGTATGTCAACGGGCTGATCGAGGAGCTCAGCAGCACCAAAATTGGCTGTTACGTAAATGACAAACTGATAAACAATCTCAGCTACGCTGATGATATGGTGTTGCTGAGCCCCTCGGTAAGAGGATTGAGAACATTGGTCTCAATATGTGAGCGGTATGCTGCTGCGCATGGCCTTAGGTACAACGTTAATAAAACGGAGGTCATGATCTTTAAGTACAAGAAAGGTCCGGAAAACATATTACCGGTTTACTTGTGCGGCTCTGTCCTAAGAGTCGTAACAAAGTTTAAGTACCTAGGCCATGTAGTCACAGATACTCTCGAGGATGATGAGGACATCGAGCGGCAACGACGAGCCCTTGCAATGCGGAGCAACATGTTAGCGAGGCGGTTCGCCCGCTGCTCGAAGGAAGTGAAAGTGACTCTGTTCAAGGCGTACTGCCAGGCGCTATACACTTGCCACCTATGGTACTCTTTCAAGCAGCGCTCGTACAACACTCTCAGAGTACAGTACAACAACGCCTTTAGAGGCATCATGGGGCTGCCGTGGCGGTGTAGTGCGTCGGGAATGTTCGCCGAGCACAGAGTCAATGACTTTTTTGCTGTACTCAGGAATATTCGAGCTTCCTTCGAGCAAAGAGCACGTGCGTCTCCGAATGAAATCATAGTAGCTGTCTACTATAGTTTTTACTTTTTTGACTCAAATTTTAATGACATTATTTATTTTTGATTTATTTTTTTATTGACTTTGACTCAACTTGACATTTATAATGTATTAGTGATCAATGTAATATAATTTTTATTTTATTTATTTTTGTAATTTTTGTATCATGGATTTTTAACTTTGTAATTTTATTTGTAATTTGTAACTTTGTAACTATGGGACTAGTACCTGAAATAAATGATTTATTATTATATTATTATTTATATTGCATAACAACACTATATTATTTTCATTGTGACGACTCCAATTTACTTTTCTTGCTTTTTGTGATGGCTGCCACAGATCTGCATTTAATTTTTAAAAAGTTCACTGCTTAAATTTAAACAGTATTTTATTTAACAACAACCCTAAAATAAAAAAGTTAAAAACCAACTCACCTGCGTAAATTTGAACAAGGCGAACGCTGAAGTGCTATTATCGGAGTAATTCCCGCCCAAGAGGGAATAGATCTGAGTATTGAAGCACGCGTCGCCGAAACCTAGCAGGAAGCTGCACAGCATCGCGAGGTGAGGAGACGGGGTGATATATGACACCTCGTTGGTGTCTCCGAAGGGGGCTTCTGCCGGGAGGTTGATGAAGATGAGGAAGAAGCTGACGAGGTGGATCAGGTAGCCCATAATGACGATAGGGTCGCGGCCCCAACGGGTCGTTTTTGACCCCAAGATTCCGAATAGGGCTCCGCCTGGAACAAGAAATACGAAAGATAAGTGTTGATTACTGCAACTAAAGGCAACGCTTACTGGTGTTTTGCGTATGTGGTGTTATGCGTCTGAAGGCAGCAGTAGACGTTTTATTTATGGGATGTCCGTCTTTGAATTAGTAATCTGTAGGTAGTACGTTTCCTCGAATAATGGATTATATTTTGAATTTTATGCTACACAACTCAGCTACACAATAAAACATACATAGGTACTGATGCAATAGGTTTCCTCTGTCAGTAGCAAAATTTAAGGAAAAAAAAAATCAATAGCAAATATCTACAATAACTCAGCCTGTGAGTATGCAGCCAGTACTCGTAGAAGACAAAATGGATTTGTTTTTTGTTGTTTTTTTTTTATTAAAAACATAAAAACAAAAGAAAACTTGTAAGTTGAAAAGTACCAATTCCGCGAAGCGAGAGTCCGAATTCTTTGAAAGTAAAGTTTCCCTGTCAAATTCATGGCATAAATTATCTACGCCACGAATTGTATGTCTTCTATGGATATCTTACCGAGAACTTCTCCCATTCCGATGAACACGCCCGACAGTCCGACGAGCTGCTTGGCGTTCTCTCCCATCGACAGTGTGAACCCGATGGCGGAACTGTACACGCCGCTGAAGAACGATAACTCCACACCTGAAAACATAAGTACATATTCTATACAATAGTGTCGATTCTGGCAGGCACCAACTTAAACTAATCTAAATCCGACTTCTCTAGATGTGTGGCAGCCTTTTTCTCAGCCCCTAATAAGTAACAAAGATAACAAACAACACATTTAGACCTGCCGGTCTACGCTTAATTTTACGGCTATAGGTGGTCAAGAAATTTCCTTTTGCTGAGTTGTTCCTTATGCCAAAGTTGTTCCTTATGCCAAAGTTGTTCCTTATGTCAAAGATGGATTGAAGAACGGGAGCCATCTTGTCTTTACATGGGGGAATTTTCCACTTTTTTGAATTTGTTGTTTTTAAATAATGTATAATCTTTGACACTTCTGCCAAAGGAGACTTCTTCATCACTTACAGTAGCTTACAGACGTATAATGCAGTTTTTTAAAATGTAGCAATGCCACTACCTGTCAAATCGTTAAAATTCGAGTTATAATAAATTAAGTTATTACATGTCAACTCATGAGTATTATTTAATACCTACATTACCTACACCATTACTTTTGTCAAGATTATTTTAATTTCATTCGCTCCCCAGTCGATACCATTCCTATGCGCAGCTATCCCCTCAAACTAACTGTCGTCGTCGGTGTTGGAGGTACAATCAAGAGCAGCTCAGGATTGATCAAGCGGTTGTACCGTACTTATTTCAGTAGCCGTATCGTATAGAAGCCGAATGTCAAGCTTGACCAGTTCTTGACTGTACGTGCCGCGACATGTACTCACCAGTGTAAATGAAGCACACACTCAGAAGCAACATGTCTTTAGTGCAGAACAGTCTTAGCGCGCCTTTGAAGGCCTCCATCGGACCCTCGGCGTCATGGTTTACCATTTCTACCTGGAACAGTACCTCAGAATTACATCAGAAAATTATCTAATAAGTAGTAAATTTTGAGTTTCAAATTATTCAGAATAGATGACTTATGACGACGTGGACGTATTATTAAATTATCCCTAACCTCAACTGGCCTTTGCCCAGCCTCAAAACCTCAACTGGCATATGACAAGCTGTTAAGTGTCATTTCAGAACATCTATGAATCGCAAGTATTGACCTCCCGCCGAAAGTCCAGAGAGGAGGACATCATCATTCATTATCATTAAATTATTATGAAGAGAGACGCCTTTGTCCAGCAGTAGATCTTCTAATCTAATAGATACTGTGATTAGATTAATATACAGGGTTATTTTTGGACCCCTGGGCAAATTTTTGTATGTTACTCAGAACACAAATCTGAACAACTTTGCCAAAGGAACATGGGTCGAAAAATGAGATTTGATTTGAGCAAAATTCAAAAATTTAGACCGTGGTTCAAAAATAACCCTGTATGTATGATGACTCAGAGCTCTGAACACAGTATTTTGTGTGTCTTAGCCAATGTCCCTTGCATTGAAGGTCCTATATTACTTTACCTTAGCATCATCTATGGCCGAACCTCTCTTCGTAAGTCGCAGAAGCAGTAAGAATACGATGCGACACGGCGGTAAGAGCTCCGAAAACGACGTTCATATCTCTTAGTCGACAATTCTAGCCTAGGATTCCAACAATACTTTACCTTTGGTAAGACCCGAAACAAAATAAACATGAATACTTTACCTTGGCATCGTTTATGGCCGGCTCTCCTCGTGGGTCGTAGAGGAAGTAGGAACACGATTCCAACTGCGCACGGCAGTTAGAGCTCCGAACACGACGTTACATATCTCTTAGCTTAGTCGACCATTCTAGCCTAGGATTCCAATTCCAAATAGTTATTTATGCAACTGTTGCGTAATGAGAGTAATTTTAACACGAGATCTGGTTTTTGATACGAGGCGCAGCCGAGTATCAAAATAGTATAGATCGAGTGTTAAAATGACTAATTACGTATAGTTGCATACAAAACTTTATCTACGACCGACGAAATAATTTTTTTTATCTACTCCCGTACCGGAATATTCCAAATTCGAAACCAATGACAGATTCGAAATTGAGGTCATTTTCCGCTATCATTTTCATTTCCACACTGTTCCATACTACGAGCAGTACGGAAATGGAGTATGGATTTTCATTCCGCAACTGTTATAATACATAATTTTCAATCTGCATAGGCTAAGGCAATACTACCACAGTACTACATACAGCCTACTTTAAAGTAATTTTGTAAAAATACTTTTTACTGGGGTGACGACTGCCTACCTATATTTAAAAGAAAACGGAGAGTACCAGGAGTACATAAATCGACAAGAGGCTAACAGTTGGCTCGCTTCTATATAAAGTGACCGTAGCAATAAAAGAAGTGATTTGAACAAAACGGAAAGTATGTACCAGGAGAACATGAGTCTACAAGAGGCTGTCAGTAACGATATACATGAAATTAATGTTAAAGCAACTCCATCCACAAGCTCTGGATCTGGAATAACTTCGGGAATAACTTTAATTAACTGTACTAACTAACTGTCCTCTTAGTTCAATAAATTGATCACTACTCTTTAAAATTTTATTTTATTTTGTCGGTCGTAGATAAAGTTTTGTATGCAACTATACGTAATTAGTCATTTTAACACTCGATCTATACTATTTTGATACTCGGCTGCGCCTCGTATCAAAAACCAGATCTCGTGTTAAAATTACTCTCATTACGCAACAGTTGCATAAATAACTATTTAAAGAGTAGTGATCAATTTATTGAACTAAGAGGACAGTTAGAACAGTTAACTAAAGTTATTCCCGAAGTTATTCCAGATCCAGAGCTTGTGGATGGCGTTGCTTTAACATTAATTTCATGTATATGGTTAGTGGTTACTGACAGCCTCTTGTAGAATCATGTTCTCCTGGTACATACTTTCCATTTTGTTCAAATCACTTCTTTTGTTGCCAATGTCACTTTATATAGAAGCGAGCCAACTGTCAGCTTCTTGTCGATTTATGTACTCCTAGTCACGCCTGGTACTCTCCGTTTTCTTTTAAATATAGGTAGGCAGGCGTCACCCCAGTAAAAAGTATTTGTACAAAATTACTTTAAAATAGGCTGTATGTAGTACTGTGGTAGTATTGCCTTAGCCTATGCAGATTGAAAATTATGTATTATAACAGTTGCGGAATGAAAATCCATACTCCATTTCCGTACTGCTCGTAGTATGGAACAGTGTGGAAATGAAAATGACAGCGGACAATGACCTCAATTTCGAATCTGTCATTGGTTTCGAATTCGGAATATTCCGGTACGGGAGTAGATAAAATACTTTACCTTAGCATCATCTATGGCCGGCTCTCTCCTGGTAGGTCGCAAAAGCAGTAAGAACACGATGCCGACAGCGCACACGGCGGTCAGAGCTCCGAACACGACGTTACGAGTTTCCAAGTCAATGTGCGTCTTGCCTTGGAACTTGATGAAGACGAATAAGTTGCCGAAGAACAAACTGTAATGGAAAAGCTAAATAAGTCTCTTGAATCTGAGGAATTAACATTGTGTTTAAGTTATCGATTTCTCCAGCACTAGGCTTAATATTTAGGTGACGAAAGATTCGCAAAAGCCCTTGTAAGAAGTTTGTTAAAGTTGTGAAGTGATTTTGAAAAGTTTAATCTTGCACTAAGACGATACCTTCAATCAGGTACATATTCAACAGGTGGGGATTTTGCACATCGTGTACTTACTGTCCGAGGTTTCTTTTATGCTAGTATAGGTGAGCATTTAACCCCGGTCTCACCTGGTGCATACCTACTCCTACTTATAGGTTATTCTGAGCATGGTGGTAAGTGACGATGGGGTCAAAGATGTAGCCATGCTTACCTAGATATAATGCCTATTCACTTTTTAGTCTAGGCAACGAAGCGGATCGATGTATCTTGACCCCCGCATTAAATCCTCAGTCGATGAAACTTTGCTGGGGTGTTACACTACATGAGACAAACCTTCCAAAGAAAACTCGGTAAGTACTTTTAATTTTCCATACAAAAATTACAAAAAATGTATGAAAAATTTTTTTTGTAATTTTTTTTTGGATATTTGATTTTACATTTAATTCATGATTCTTTATCATCCTGACAAATAAAATCTGCCTAAGAAATTTATGTTGGGGTTGAATTTATGTCTCGCTTCATTGCCTAAGATCGTCAGGGATGAGATCCACTCTTTCAATTAGCTTTGCGCATTAAAAATGAAGAATCAAAGAGATTCGTGCGAATAGGTGGTATGTCCACAACATAGGGATGGAACACCAACTCACGTCTAGTGCTACTTTGGAGGAAGGGGGATAGTGGTACCAGGTCGTGCAATTCAGACGCACACTCACCGAAATATATTCTGTAGAATAACGACATGCAGGCCACTTTGCGACGGTGTTCAAGGCTTTGCAGCGTTGCCTCGACAAGAGTTTTGTCACCAATGAGCTTCCTGGCTCGCTAGTCGATTGCAGTAAGATTGGCCTGGTGGTATTTTGCAGACCCATCCCATAGGTTGCAGCAGTATTCTATACCCGATCGGACTTGTGTTGATATAGCTGAAGAGGCTGTCCCGGTGTGAAGTATCGCCTGGCCTTGGAGAGTATGCCAAGTTTTTTAGCTACAGTTTTAGCTAAGGACCATGGACCAATGATAGCCCCAAAGTTCAGATTGGCCGATAAGTGTGACTCCGAGCTAGAAACCCTGTACGCATTAGCGTCTTTGGTACAGTAAAGATCAGGTCAAGCTTGACACTCGCAGTCCGACTTTCGTCTCTATGCTCATAAAGATAAGCGCGGTACAAACTCCAATGTGTCAAGATCGACGTGCTCTTGACTGTACAAACGAAGAAGGCAAGGAATGAATTTGTTGATGTTTTCATATCTTTTCTCATTGCTCACCTACGTCTACGTTATTATAAGGAACTTCTGTCCAAAATTCCATGCTAAGTATTACACTCGGCGGTTTATGAGATAAGTTGTATTTCCGCCAGTCGTTTTAGAGAGATATAAAGATAATGTTTGTTGGATAGTGTTAGATTTTCACGGCCGATTTTCTAAAAGGAAATATATATTCTTCTGGTTAAGATGTTACATGACTTCTTATTCTACCTAGCTTTCAGCCTTAAAAAAATAAAATTCTCTTCCTTGTTGACGGAAAAAGGCATGTAGGTACATTTTCCTTTTTCCCTGATAATTTAAAAGACCGTTATTTTATATGAGATTTTTATCGTGAAGGCCCCGAATAATTCCACCGATCACGTCAAAAAGCATTGACCTTGCTTGGTATTTTTTTTTCCTGCAGTTTTTTTAGCGTAACACTTATATCACTTACACTTTACAGTTATATTTTATTATGAATTTTACATGGATCGACATAATTTTAATTTTATACAGGGTGTTAGTGTAAACACTGTGATCCTTGAAACTGTGCATTGAGACCATGAAACTGAACAACTTTCCCTAAGGAATATAGGTACGAAATACGGAAAAAAAAAAATTCATCTCCCGTACAAAATGCGCAATCAGCTGGTGCAGTTTCAATGGGAAGTAAATTTTTTTTTTGCGTATTTCAATGCACAGTTTCAAGGATCACAGTGTTTACACTAACACCCGGTATAATTTGAAATTTCAACAGTTTTTAAGGGCTCGAGAGGTTTGTGTGCCAAACACCAAAACACCAAAAAGATCTCGTTTTTATCTATGCTTTTAAAAAAATTATTATAACGTTTTATATTTTTAACTATTCCGTCCCACCAAAGGCTCTCTCAGGACTGTGTTCCATCTTTTCACTTTTATCGTTCGTCCCTTCCTCGCGTAAGTGTCGAGCTCAGCTCTTTTATTTGGAGGATAGTGATGTTAAAAGTACCTGTTTATTGATTAAAATGTCGAAACATCGCACGGTCCAAAAAACAACCCTGTATACTTACCAGGCACACCCACATTAGTCAATGCAAATTCTATTGACATTACCGATGCAAGCTAATTCGTACCCATTTCGTACCTGACCTAGATCTTATGAAACCGCCCCAAAAATGTTAGTAAACAAATTGCGACTATGTTTGTTTACAGTACAATGCGACTCGAAACTACACGGATGGATTTGAACTTTTGATTCACTTCACTTGTAAGTTGCGCTTATTTAGACACACCAGATAAGTGGAGAAGATCATCTTCTTACCAACGGTGACTTTGCAACGGTTCATCTCAAATTCCACAAATTTTAGTATACACCGTCTAATACTTATATGTACACATTTTAAAGTTGTTTTGTTTGATGTAGGTACCTGCACTACAGCCAAAATAACCCAGGAGACTCCAGACCTCCTGCTGATGGTACAACGTGATGCTTCCTTGTCCAGTCTAGATGGTGACATTTATGCGTTTTTAGGGCAGGCTTTTTTCAGTGGCCTGTAAAAAATGTTTTGACCCTTTTTCGGTCATGTTTCCTTATCTGGTCTAGATCCAGATGGCCGATGCGCTATCAAGTTTATAAATACGATGATGAGCACTGCAGCATAGCCCATAAGACCCCAGAGTTCTGGTTAATGGTATCATCATAGCATCCCATGAAACGGCCACTGCAGGACAGGGACCTCCCTCCAAACTCCAGCAAAAACGTTTGGTGGAGGGGAAGTACCATAGTCGTCATGCTTGTTAGCGTTGCGGTTGGCACCATGGACCGCAGCTGGTGACCGCAGAATGTAAGATGGTATGATACACAGAAGGACGCTGCTGCCCATCCTCCTGCTCACAATCCCTTAGCCGTCTCTTACGACACCCACGGGTAGAGATGGGTTGGTACTATTCTTTACCGGCACCACGGGCTGGTTTCTTGTACGGTCTAGATACCTGCACTGCAGCATAGCCCAGAAGACTCCAGAGTTCCGGCTGATGGTATCGGCGTCACTGTTCAACGTGAGATAGTTCCCCTGGCCGGTCCAGATGGCCGCCGCGCCTGCGCCGATCAGAACGCTCGCCGCGTACAATAACCACGTGCGCGGGAACAGGAATGTTACTATAAAGAACCTGCAAACAAAAAAAAATTACAATTACACTTGTGTGTGATTGCTATGCACTTGGACAATTCTATGGCAGTGTATTAAGCATGATAATGTGTGAAATAAAAAAAAATGACGCATTTTAAATACGACTAAAGCTGATAATTGATAAATTAACCACTTATTATTAAACTAAGTGAGATATTTACTAAAAATTTCGGCAGTTTACTATTCTGTAATTTCGGACAAGTTCGTTGAATTAGATTTTGAGGCTAATGGCGAACTAAATTAGACAAATATACCTATTTAGGTAAACGCCTTAATGATCAGAAGGTCACGTTAAAATACGTTCAGTAGCATAATAAAAAGGTTAAATATAAACATGAAATCTTGCATCTAATGCCTCTAAAATTAGCCCCAAATAAGCCTAAATTCAGCCTCTCCTACAAACAAAAATGCGGCGGCACTTTATGATAAATACGACGAGTCTGAGGTAGACTAAAATGCTGGATCCGCTTCTGTTCTGAATTAATTAAATAACAATCATAAAATTAAACCAAAAAAAAAAAGTAGTTGCAGTCAGGTAGTCGTAACCTTGGTACGAGTGAAGGTTTGGAACTAGATCGATTTGAACTACGCTGGCATTCTGTGTGCTGAGGTATGTTCGCAAACAGACATTTAAATGGCAATGAACAGGAACTATCGCTAATATAACCATGCTAATCTCTCAGGCCACGAAGATCAACTAAGTACTGAAATTAGCAGAAACGTATTTTAAATATGTACAGGGTGTAAAACCTTTTAAGGGCTTTTTCTGGATGATATTTTTCTTGCGAATTTTGAAATGTTGAATAAAAGTTGTTACTGAAGGTGGAAAAATCCAGCGAAGACGTACACAAACTTGAAACTTGTATCTCACAGTTTCGAGGCGGACCTAAATGGGAAGAGAATCAATGGGCCCGGTTGAGTAACCTTCAAATCAAGGAAAAAAACCCTGTGAAAGACCTAACACGAATAAAAAAAAGGTTACCTAATTGTACTTTACATATTTGGATCTAAGTAGATTCTATTGTCAGAATTTTACAAATCTTTTTAAAACCGCGGATACCGTGATACTCAATTAACGCAATAAAACTTAGATATTGAAACGATACCGGTTATTCTCTGTTCTGTGCTTCGGAAGGCACGTTAAGCCGTTGGTCCCGGTTACTATCTACGAAAGTGGTCGTTAAGTGAGCCATGCCACCGACTCTGGGCGGTTCAACCACTATAACATCAGGTTTTATGAGGTCAGTCGTATATCTTAGACCCAGCACGATATGATGATATGAGTGAATAAGACAAGAATATAGGGCTTGTATGTAAATGTGTAAGAGAGAGTGAAATTGAACATCTTGTAATTCTAAATACGCAAAACCTCTCGGGTGGTAGTTCCGCTAATGTAACTGAACAACTTTTGTTCTACAATTTTTAGAGCATAAAATAAAAATATCAATTCTCAAAAATATTTTTCTTTTTAAGTTTTAATTCAAAATTTAGAACTAAACGTTGTAGTATACATAAACCAGCATCGCAGTCAGTACAGTAACCATGACTATTATTTTTGGGCCCTAGGCATTTAACTCTGAAAACAAATCTGAATAACTTTCCCGAAGAGTCTTTCTTTTTTGCCTTCCATAGAAATGGAACAACCAAAAATTTTTCTCATTTTAGAACCCAATGTCTGCTTAGAAAAGTTATTCAGTTTCATTTCAGTAGTGAGTAACACTAACAATACACTATTAAAACATGTCTGGATCGATGTTTTATATTGGTATAGAAAGAACAAAGCTAGTTATCATGCAAACATTACCTTCCAAACAACGGTTATCGCATCGGTCACATTCACATCGCATTCCAAAACATACTTCGCTTCAACTCGGTAGAAAAATACCACTTCTATTCTATCCACATGTAAATTGAAACTTTCACTAAGAATAATGTGTAGTAAACAACGCAAATATTTGGTCTTCCCATAAACCCATATAGGGTGACTTTTAATTAGTTCTTGATAGCAAAAGATATGCATGTACTCATGATACTGAACAACTTTTCCCAAGGAACATAGGTCGAAACATGAAAAACCAAATTTGACCTCCCATACAGAATGCGCTATCAGCTGATGCAGTTTCTATGGGAGGTCAAAACTTGATTTTCGTATTTCGACCTATGTTCCTTGGGGAAAGTTGTTCAGTATCATAAGTACATTCATACCTTTTTCTATCAAGAACTAATTAAAAGTCACCCTATATACTTATACTGATTTGTCAGATTCGAGGATTCCAAAAGTTATACCCTTTCCGCTTTCATTTCATCATCATATCGTTTGAGTTCTAAAATCGACGACAAATCTCAAACCCTTGTGTCAGAGCTGTTGAGCCGCCAAAGCCCTCTGAAATGGCTCACACTACTTCCGTGGAGAAGCTTAACGTGCCTTTCGAAGCACGGAATCATTTTACTTTTATGAAAATCAAGTGATTCAACCTGCATGTCCTATCCAAATTGGTATGGGGAATTCTCACAAAGTAATTTTTGTTTGATTCTCACAAAGTAATTGAACTGGATATTTTTAATTCGTCTGTTTATACATCTAAAAAATCTTTATACACATTTAAGTCACAATCTACATAGTATTCATTAATATAATCTTAGAGTGAAATTCTACTTTGCTTTTCTGTACTCTTGCTGTTTTTGTCTGTAATTGGGTCTACTTCTCTGCATTACTAATTATTAAGTTCAGATGTAAACCTGTTGGCAAACATATTAAATAAAATAAAATAAATAAAAGGCTTGCATTAGGGAAACACTTTTAAAATATTATTCGAAAGTGGGCCTATTTTTAAGTCAGTGGTTTTTATACCACCGCATGCGGGCTATCAAACAATTACTATCGATTCGATCGATTACTATCGACGAGCTAACAGAGCTGTATTTAAAGTTTTAGTTTAGATTTCTTTCTACTCGTATTGCTCTCTAAAGAATACGAGTACTTATTAGCACGTTTGTTGAGATTAATGTTTTAAAACTTTTCATCTACCAGAGTCGCAGTAAGAATGAAACCGTCGCTTCGCATCTCCAGTCGATTACTTTGACTAATCATTAAGTTATGTTTAGTTTACTATTATGTAATCTATGGTTATGTAGTTTACTATTATGTAATCTGTGGTTATGTGAAAAAATCTCATAGATGAAAAACAATCTCAATGTAATATCGCAAGTTATTATACAAGGTATTTTTTTTGTACCTGATATCCGTTTGCCCGCTTATTGGTGAGGTCAAAAGCAACAACTTTTGTTTTACTACTTAGCTAACGCACAAAAAACTTTACTTTCTGTATTAAATGCTTTGGTCACTTACATTACTTTGTATGGGAAATTGATAATTTTTCAACGAAGTCGTAAAACAAAAATTGTTGGTTGCTTTTGACCTCACTACTAAAGCCCGCGTCACACAGAGGCGGTAGCGGAAGCGTTCCGGGGCAGGTATTTTTTTGTAAAGTATGAGTTCATTTGCACCCTGTCACATTGAAAAGCGGTCGCGGCGCGGTATTTTGTTCCCGCCAAACCGCCCCGGACCGCTTTCGCAATCATACCGCCTCTGTGTGACTTGAGCTTAAGTGGGAAAACGAATGTCAGGTAAAAAAATAACCTAGTATTGCTCTACAATGTGTAACAAAAAGGGTATATCGACCCTGAAGGATATGATTCTGCCCATGAAACTGAACAACTTTCCCTAAGAAACATAGGTCGAAATAGCAAAAAAAAATTTGACTTCTCATAGAAACTGAATCAGCTGATCGCGCATTTTGTATGGGAGGTCAAAATTTTTTTTTCGTATTTCGACCTATGTTCCTTAGGGAAAGTTGTTCAGTTTCATGGGCAGAATCATATCCTTCAGGGTTGATATACCCTTTCTGTTACACCTTGTATAGTAATATCAGACGTTGTAGGAATGACGTATTTTTTTATTTGAAAATTACAAAAACGTTTATGTATAAGGCATGTCATAAGATTACCTACAACACAGAATAAACCAAAAAGCTTGGAATCAGACCAAAAGCATAAACTCCTACAAAAGTAACGTTGCTAAAACCGAAAAAAGTATCACCTATTTACCGCCAGTTACAGAGAGCGTCTTTAAAGTTGATGCCGCTTTAGTACATAGCTGAAACATTCTGTTTTGTTAAAACGACAGTGTTAACAATAGATTTAAAGCAACTCTACCTTCATGCTGTTAATTACATAATAATCGTCATCGAACAAAAGACAAATTAATTTTGCATTTATGGAAAGCGATAGTGATCCGCTGCGTCCCCATATTCCCTGATGACCTCCCAAATCTACTTCAAATTAAGATTGTTCTTTTTTATGGTAGAGAGGGAAACACGATAGGCCAGTATGGCTTAAGCCGCTATCAAACCTTCCTTCATACAAAAACTAATTCGGCATACATTGCTCGTTGAAGTAAGTATATTGGAAATGGGTATATACTCTGTTATAAAACTGAAAATGTAACCTAACCTAAGTCTAAATACATATGTAATAATTTATAACACAAATATGATAATATATTAGTAGTGTGTATAAGTAGTTATTTTATAAATTGTGCACGTTTATCTGCCCCTTCCAGTGTCTTTTCTCTTGCCAAGGTCTGCTCGAAGAAATTTCCAAGCTGAAATAAGCAGCACCTGTTGTGTCTGTTCTCTAAATGTTTGTTTTATTTGTATTTTTATGTGTACAATAAACAGTTAAATAAATAAATAAATAAATAAATAATGTAGAGTCCAGTAGAGCGATCACAGATAAGGCTTATTGCATAACGCACGCACTATGTTGTAAACTGGGTATAAAGTAGCAGGTGAAAGTGCTAGCCACTATACAACATAATGTGAACCATCTTTACAGTTGTGGATATGGATTATGGATATGATATTAAATGCTCTTAGTGTACTCGTAAACATAACGCGCAAACTGAAAACTGCCGACTCATGAATCCATTTTCCATCGGTCCTAACTTTTCCTCCTTTAAAAAGCATGTTTGTTTAAGACGATTATAATTATAACCCTCAAATTGCAAAAATGAGCTAACTTTGAAGGAAAACTTCTCCCAAACGGATGGTCCAATCGTTACAAAAAAATATACATGAGTTAATCAATATTATAAACAATAATTTTTAAGTAGATTATTTTTATTATTGCTGTTAGTTTTGCCAGAAAAAAATCTTCTCTCTCCTCTTATTTTACGCAAAAAATATCCTATTGCTTCGAAGGCTCCTAAACGTCTAAAACGATTTTGATGCTTCTTTCACTCAAAAATTCTAAATCTTACGGTTTCTGAAATGTAAGTGAAAAATTTGAAAAATAACTATTAATTAATGTGGTATAAAATCAATTAAAACCCTTTTTTTATGGGTGAGAGTCTCGACGTTGCGTTGGTCGTAACAGCCACGTTGAAGAGCACTCTTATATGAACGCTATTGTCGTGTCAATAAAGTCGATATTTGCATACACGATCGCGTAGCTTCTAATTTGAGGGCTGTAATCACCTTATTTAAGCCAATCAGTTGTTCTATACACTCTTATTTTGTATCATTCCGGAAATTTTAAGAGGTGTTTCTGTCTATGAAACTGAACAAAATTTTCTAAGGAACTAGGTCGAAATACGAAAAAAAGAATATCACTTCCCATAAATCTGCATCAGCTGACAGCACATATTGTATAGGAAATCGAAATATTTTTTGGGAAAACTTACTGTTCTAGATTTTTTGGGTACACTTGACCAGGTTTTATTATTTATTGTTATTGTATAGCTTATTATGCACTATAAATATACAAATTTTCACGCTTGTAAATGTTCCCGTTTTTACGATAGAGCTAAAACAAAAAATCGAGCAAAAATTGCCTAAAAAACACGCTTCCCTTAAATTTTTTTTTATTCTTGTTTATTTTTAGTATTTGTTGTTATAGCAGCAACAGAAATACATAATCTGTGAAAATTTCAATTGTCTACCTATTACTGTTCATGAGATACAACCCAAACAAAATTTTGTAAAAAAATCTGGCTTAGGTGGCATCTTATTCCTTTGTTTTTAAATGTTTTGTTTTTAAAACAGAAAATACATTATTTATTTACTCAACGAGCTCTAAACAAGGACACCCCACTCGATGGGATAGGTCTTTTATTTTTTCGCGCCTCCCTTTAGCTGTTTGGGAGCCCCCCTTCATTTTTTTTTTATTATTTGTTGTTGTAGCGGGAACAGATATACACAATTTGTGAAAATTTAAAATTTCTACCTAGTACGGTTCATGAGATACAGCCCGCTGACAGACAGGCATCGGAGGCAATAGGGTCCCGTTTTTGATACCTTTGGATACGGAACCCTAACCCTAAAAATCATAAAAAACGCTATTTTTGTCTTGAATGGCTCTAAAGAATTCAATCTTCAAGTCCAAAAACATATGCAAGGTGTTTTGATTTTGAATACAATGCTAAATCAACAATCCAATAAAGAAAAAAAAAACAAATATTTTAAACATACCCAAATAATAAAGTCATGGACACGATTTCGAAACAATTCAGAGGAGGGTACTAAATATGTCTTAAATAAAATAACTTAAGGTGGTTGCTGAGCAGAAGTGCTGCCACTTTGAGAAATAAATTTATTGCGTCATAAATACAAAACATTTAATAAGGATTGTTTGATTGGCGGCAATTTGGGGTAGTTCTATATTTTATTATCCATCACATGACATCTTAGCTTATCGTGAATAGCTTTGTATTGTAAAACTGCCAAAAACGGCCACTTTTAGCACTTTACCAATACAAAGCTATAAATGATAAGCTAAGCTATGATGTCATGGGTTATAACATATATAACTGCCCCATATTGCCGCCAAACGAACAATACTACTGAAAAGTTTTGTATTTGCGACGCAATAAATTTATTTCTAAAAGTAAGGTGCTGCCACCCAGCAACCGCCTTAAGTATAATGCGATATGCGGCTTTCTTATGGCCAGATACTTTTGTACATATTGTCAACATTTTATTTCGTGCCATAAGATAACCGAAAGTAGGTTAAAATACACCCACGAGAGTCCTTTGCAGATGTCAAGGACCAATAAAGAACTAAGAAAAATTATTTTAGTTGCAGTACAGTAAGCACTATATTAAATAAAAAATATGAATAAGTTATGACAAGTGACAAGGTAAATAAAGAACATTACAATAATTTAAGAAGCGTTTTTTTTGTATAAGTAATGGAATATAATATAGCTTTTGCAAACTTTTTTTGTCATCAAACTTAAGCAAGAAGATTTGGATGATATTGAGATGACCATACCATGTCGACCATTTTGGTGTCATATGTGAACGTCCACAGTAGATGATGAAATTGTAGATGATGGCCAGAAAAGCGCTATTTGAACTTACAAATAAGTAGCAGCACCAATAAGCATGGCACCTCTCGGCCCAGTGATGGATATGACGGAAGGCGCCATCCAGTTGCAGATGGCGAGGGTCGCGTAGATGATGGCCAGGGATGTGTACCCGTCGCCGGTGAATTCTTTATCATCCTGGCTGATGCTGCCCAGGATCGTTTCAAATTGTCAGAACTTACAAATAAGTAGCAGCTCCAATGAGCATGGTATGCCTCTCGGCCCAATGATGGGTATGATGTAAGACGCCACCCAGTAGCAAATGACCAAATGGGATGCGTACCCGTCGCCGGAGAACTCCTTATTATCCTGGGTGATGCTGTCCAGGATAATTTTATATAATCTGTTAATAAGAACTTACAAATAAGTAGCAGCACCAATAAGCATAGCGCCCCTCGGCCCAGTGATGGATATGACGGAAGGCGCCATCCAGTTGCAGATGGCGAGGGTCGCGTAGATGATGGCCAGGGATGTGTACCCATCGCCGGTGAATTCTTTATCATCCTGGCTGATGCTGTCCAAGATCGTTTTCTGGGAACAAGAATAGAAAACGATTAAGCGAAAGGTAATGAAAAACTTATTGGCTCTATGTTCATTATGTGGAGTAGGAGCTAGTAATTGGCATAAGGTTGGCATTGGTACCCGACGTGCCGGCTAAAATAGTTCTGTCCAATCTCTTCCCGTGGTTGTCGTTAAAAACGACTAATGAAACTTAAACCGGAGGATACGCAGCAGCGTGGTCTGTTAACAAAAATCACTGCAGTCGAATCTGCAGTATCTTTCTTCTGTGATCATTTTTGGAGAGCTCCCTTTCCAGTTGTAAGGTTTTTATGGCATGTAATGATTCTATAAGCACATTTATTATACATGCTACTGTCTCGTAGAGGTGTCATTCTTAAATGTTTTATTGGTTGAATTCTCCATTAAGACAAATAATAAGCAAATTAGAAGCCACAAAAAGAGACAGGACATCCTAGGTGTTAGAACCTTTTAGAACATCTATAGGTACATATTCTGCTAATTTAGAACACCATTTCATTGTCTGCTAAAACTCAGTTGAAACAAAGTTTCGCCGTTATCTGGACCTCGAAACCAAATGTCCAATGCCAAGCAATAACCTTCAGATAGATCTTCAAAGTTTAGAGATCAAGGGGGCACAAACCGAAACGTTCGTGACGTAATATTTATGTATACAAGGTGTAACAGAAAGGGAATATCAACAAGGATGTGATTCTGCTCATGAAACTGAACAACAATCCCTAAGGTACAGAAATAAGAATTAAAAAAAATTTACTCTTGTATGGGAGGTCAAAATTTTTTTTTCGTATTTCGACCTATGTTCCTAAGGGAAATAGGCAGAATGCCTTCAGGGTTGGTTTGGTAAACCCTTTGTGGTACACTTAGTAGAGAAACTCATCGTTGATAATCAATGCACATATCAATTTAATGGACTCGATATCATTAAGTTTCTATGAAATATTTACTATGAAAACTGATGTCTTCTGACGGACGTAATATCACGTACGTGGCATCACATAAGACTAAATTGCCCGCATCTTAGGCAGCAGCTCGTCTTTTCGCTCAGCAGCGTCGGCGGCACTACTGATCTGCGGTCGGGCGAGACAGTGTGGTCTGCTGCCCGACTACAGGTCGCTAGCTTCGTGTCCTAGCTACGGAAGGTATTTCATAGAAACCAATAGTGTCGCAGCGACACGTCGTCTGCTGCTGCTGTCTGCAGTCGGCTACGAACTTGTACCGCAAGTAATAAGTACTGTTTTTCCTCGTAACTCTGCGTTCCTCTTGTTATCGGTATCGGCGGACAAACGGCCTTAGGGTATTAACTATAATAACTGGCTTATTTTTACAGACCATCAAATTGGCCGTCATAAAAACCTTACGACGTGAATAGGTTTTGTATGGTATAACCAAATTATTTGTAAAAAGCTACCTAGTTTTATCGTCTTGGATTGTTTGCACAGCCCGTACCTACTGTACCGTGTTTGACTCATTAATCTAATTATACTGCTAACAAATATATAGATAATATACTTAATGAACAATTCAGTCTGTCGGTTTTATTACCTGCACTTTAGTTAAAATGTAGTCAGCTATGAAACATTGACCTAGGTGGGTTAATGTCTTTATTGTTTAATTAGGTACCTAAGTACTTATTATGGCTTTCTCAGCTATTAACATAAAGAAAGAGCAAAGGAAATAATATGATATGATAAAAGATTTTTATTATTACTATTATAACTGTATAAATGGAAGCATATCTTATGATATCTTGTATTTCTTTTGCAAAAACAACTTAAGGTAACTAAGAACTTGTTAAAATTCAGAACGAGGCCTACAACAAACTTCTACGCATAAAATATACAAAGATATGCATATACTAAGAATTTATGTGACACCATAGCACCTTAAAAAACTCTGATGCATTCAATTTGACAAACGTAAACATGCAAATATGTGCATCTGTTTACGAAACCTAAGAAATAAAACTTAAGGTTTACGTAACCAAAGACACCTAACCCAATGCAATATATTATACCTATATACCTACATGTCCTAAGAATTAGTGACATTCGCTGCTTTCCTTATAAACCCTGTTAAATTCAATTTGGCAAACGTTAAAATGCAAATAAGTTTTGCATTTTATTTACGCAAACGCAATCTTTTGGATCATATTTAATATTCTGTGGGCATATTCGGAATAGGTGTCAGATAACCAAAAAAGTCAGAAAATTCCTTCTACGGCGTTCGCCAAAACATATTTATGTAATCCAAGGCAATATTTAGGACATAATAAATTGTAAATTTGATAAAACGAGGTTTTCTTTCGTAATAGGTACTGACTGAAGTGTGTGACGATATTGTTTCTAAATCACAATAATTTTAATAGTATTGAACAATGAATAGTATATCGTTATAGCTCAATTATTATATGCATTGCTGGACTAAGATTTCTATTCAATTTATAGTTCAAGGCAGTTGGCAAGATTACTAAATAGCAGCAATTTATTTTGTCTTATATTTTGTTTGACGTCTCCTGCCCATATCACACCACTTATATTCGACCCACATAAAACATAATAATTATTACCATCCTTTTACAAGTGTGAATCGCATCAAATTCAGCATGTTGTTTTGACAAAACGTGAGGTCAGTGGATTAAGTGAAAAAAATGTTTTTAGGGTCGTAGAAGAAAGGATGTGGTCTCAGTCTACCACTCCAGAAAACCGGCGAGATGTATAGACGTTGAGCATAAATAATAGGGTGTAAGCAGCGTAAGGGACAGCATTCCGAAAAATTTAAGAGTATTTGAAATGGTACGATCAGTCAACGAATCTGAACAAATTTAGTCATCATCTCAATATAAAAAAGCTTGAAAGCTGTTTATAGCTGTCCCTTACACAGCTGTGGTCCTATTTGCAGGGAAACGGTAGCATTTTTCCCTCCATGTGTCAACGTCTTCTTTTTTGGAGTTATATACCATTTAATTACGCCTTACAGCATTTGTGAGTACTTTCTATGACTTCTTTTTCCCACAGTTCAGACGAAATACGCGCGCTCTTCATGACCGGGCCCCTCCCACTTAAGTTTCGCGATTGGGTTTGGGAGAGCAGACTCAGTCAGGTAATCTGACCCCAAATAAACTAGGCTCCATTCCTAGTTGTCAAATCTAGAGTTTGGTATTCTGAAAGTCAGTCAAGGACCAACTCTGAGTTTCATAGATAAGGATGGGAAGAATGCAAATTTTGTTGAGTTTGCGTTTTGTGATATTACCCTTCATAAGCTCTTTCTGAGTCCAAAAGCTTCACAGGCATTTTCTTACTTCTTTCGACCTCTTTGTTTTGTCTGGCCTGGAAAGATAGTATATTTCCAATATCTATCAGCTCGTATCTTTAAGATAAAATTTGACCGAGATAGATATACCTACTCACTCATGCAAGAACATAATATGCTATTCGTTCACCATACACTTGTATTATAAGCTCAATGCGGTTTACCATCAGTCCAGGTTCAAAGTTTGTTGTTGTTAAATCTTGCAGCTATAGTCTTGAAGTTCGGAGGGCGTGTTAAAAAGGAGGAAAATCTCGTCGGCGGCGAAGCAAACGAAGTTTAGGAATAGCGGGTCTCCCTGCTTTACGCCTTTTTTAGGGTTCCGATACCAAAATGGTAAAAAAGGAACCCTTATGGTGCGACTTTGTCTGTCTGTCTGTCTGTCACCTCTATATTTCAGCAACCACTCGTGCTTCGACCTGAAATTTGGAATAGTTTTAGAATAGTTGCCCAACTTAATTGCACATTAAAGAATTTTGAAAAACTAAACTATGATTATTAAGACGATATGTACATTTTTTTTGGGTATTTTAGAGACAAATATCTTTTTATTTACTCAGTTTCTTGCCGTGATTTTCAGGTATGTGTTTCTTGACCATTCATGTGAGGGCATCACCAAAACCAAAACATGATAACTGAAAATCGACTACACAAAATAAAAATCCAAAGTTGCCTCTTCAATTTTCGTTTCTTCCTCTTTTTGTGTAATCTGAGGTGTTTTAAGTATTGAAATTAAGTATAAAGAAAGGCATTCGTAGTTGCTAGGGTTGACTCAAGCTAAAATTTTATTTTATTTCTTACTTTTTACAAAAAGTCGATATTTTATATCGGGCGCTTACGTCATTTAGTTTTGGTGCACGCGCACTACATCTGTCGCAGTCTAATACGTTGCGCAAGTAATTATTTTATTCCTTTCTTTCGTAAAGGGGGCCAAAATAGGGGGGGCCAAGTTTCAAATTGTCGCTACAAGTCGATCGGCACACTAGAGAGAAAATACATACATATATTTAATATATGATCAAACGAACTTCTTGAATGAAGTTCGATCAATATTATATGAGTAAGCTTCATTCGAAGATATAATTAACCCAGTAGTCCCAATTCTAGCCCGCGGCAACTAATCGCACATACTTTAGAGATTTTTTAAAGGTTTTGAACCAGTTTTGTTCATATCGTTTGAAAAAAGCGCGCCAACACAACACGCCACCTGGCAACCCGGGCGGCACTTTTACTCATTATTTAGAGATTGTAGAGCTTTCGAAACTTCCTATTCCGGGGTTGGGAGGGGTGGGACCTTATATCTTCGAATGAAGCTTACTCATATAATATTGATCGAACTTCATTCAAGAAGTTCGTTTGATCATATATTATATTTCGTAAGCTTCATTCGAAGATATAATTAACCCAGTAGATGTTTAGAGCAGGAAGTTTCGTACTTTATAACACATTAAATACTTTTACACGTTTTTAAAAGTATAACAAAATACATTATCAAAAATATCAAAAATTTCAATTTCAAATTGGTTAAATTTATCATAAGGTTCACAAAAGGATGCATATGAATGCTGTGAGCCAGTGTAAGCTGATGAGATAGACAGTTAAAATTATAAAGCAACTACAAAACATTTTAGAACGAATACAATTCGTTTTGAATGTTTTTGTCCGGCTTACTGTTGTTTGAATTGTGCCGGTGTTTCTTGTCACGAGAGTATAAGTTAGGTAACTTGTACCAAGAATCAGATTATATATCGAGATCAAATGTATCCAGAGCTAATATGAACTGATTATGAACTTTTACACAGTCAGAGCAAAATGTTATTTCTCCCGAGTATAACTCAGTTACATTAGTGTATGAAATCTAGAAGAGTAACTGGAAAAATCATCAGATCAAGGCCTTTGGCCGAGGTCTGTCTGTGTCCCTAATGTATCTTTAAATATATAAATAAATCTTTGCTCTGCACTGCCCTGGATAAAGAGCATTCATTTGATATTTAATATTTATTATGAGATAACGTTTCTATTCTCTGAGCCACAATGCTGTAAAATTGTGCTTGGTTTGGCACATTTCTTTATGATTATTGTTTATAACTTTGTATAAGTACCAAATGCAAACTTAAGTTTCGGAGAACCCTTCTGGTAGAAAATCGAATGTATCTGGTCTCTACTTAAGTGTCTTTTCTGCCTACTTAAAGAAGGGAGAATAGGTAATGAACAGTAACTGCTGTTTATGAGAGTATTAAACAACAGATATAATGTTACAAGAACAGAGGCACATAAGACCTAAATTTTGTTGTTTTTACATAAAATCGATCACGCTTTCGACTTCGTAGAAATTTAAAACAATCCATGTCACACGAGACTTATAGTCTCGTCAAACCCAGCGCAGAATTTTGACAGTTCTATTATGTACTATAAGATACAATAAAACCATAAGTTTTATTTTTATTTATAACAAATATCTCCTATTGGGGACGCTGGGACCGAAAAGGGTAAATTTACGTGTATGAAATAAATGTTTAATCATCGTTAAGCGGTTTGTCGCTATTAATGTTCCTTTTAAACCAGTAAAACCTGGAAAGTGGCATCGCTGCCAGGGTATAACACTACAAGAAGAAGGATATTATGACCAACCTTACAGTTTGCTTACCAAACATAACAAAAGTTTACTTACAACTTCCGTTGAATTTAAAATCAAGGGAAGTTAGGTCTGCTCTGCCACGGTCAGGAAAGAAATTCCAAAGTTTTTGTTTAGGGTTATGGGAATAAGAAAAAAAAATACGATGTAATCAACTAACTTCGAATTTAGATGGAATCATCGATTGCGTATACGTAACGTAGGTACTACCGCACATTAGACAATAGTAAACTGACACTTACGTGCACGTACCTTCAGTATTGGTGTGAGAGACAAGAGGGCTTTTGTAGTACTCATAGGAGTATCAGCAAAACTTAGGATTAAAATTCTTGTAATCTTTGTTAGTTACTCATATCTTTTTAACAGATTAAAAAGCTACACCAATTCTCATTGTATCGATTCCGCATTGTTTTGGTCAAGTCATTCTATTGAATGAATTTTATATTTCTATTATTATCCGATCAAATAACCTGTTGATGGCCATAAAATGGACAATGCGCAACAATGAATCACTCTTAATTTTAGGAGAAAAAAGTGCTATAAATTGAGCAGTTTTTTTGCAAGGCTTTACATATAGCGAAATGAAGCCTAAAAATCGGTATGGTTGTTTAGGTCGTGCAACGTTTTTCTTCGCTAGTTTGTTTTTAAAAGTTATTCGGTATCGCGATTAACTATGATGAAGTATGGGATGCGCTGATGCGCGCATAAAAGAGCATGACAAAGCAAAAAAAAAAATTATCACATAAGTTACGAAGGTACGGTTACCTAGTATTAGTATTATACAGCCCAGATATTTGACGTGAATGTGAAGTCAGCAGCAAGCGTGATTTAAGGCTTATCGGTTAGTGAAATATTTGCGGCTTCTCAAAGGTCATACACCCTTCAGCATGGAAGTTGAAACAAAACCAGCTTAAGCTGAACTAGCGCTACGCTCGCTACAAACACCCGAAAGCAGATATTTGCTCAAGGTCCAAGTGTTTCCACTGGCGTGCGGCCGAGTGTACACTATGACAATAAAATAATATAATAATTTATGTTAACTACCCCAAGTCATCATACTATTATTACACTTTCAATGAAGAGAACACGTTAACTTCTTAGATTGAAGTAGTGTGCGATCATAAAACAGTCTTAAGCTATCGAATTAGTAGTAGCCCGATAGCCTTCCATTTTCGCAAGTTTTGAATAGACTTGCTCCCACTAAGGTCTTGGCTTGCCACAGCAAAAATTTCATAGAAAGCAATCCTTAGCTATAGGATTATTACGGAGTAGTTTGCGACAGATATCACTTAGCTGGCCGTCAAAATGAATGTAATGAACCAAATTAGAGCTACTCAATACTCATGGTTCATTGCTATATCTGGATCAGTCTTTATTTTCATTTAATGTGTACAATAATGTATGTTTGTTTAATGTATACATTTATGCATAGAATAAATAGAGGACGGCCAGCAGAACAGGATCAGGTCGTCTATGGGACAAGTCACGAGCTCAGTCGCCATAGAGTTGATGCATACGCGACTTGAAATGATTCTGGTTTTTGACCATATGAAATCCTCCGTTGCTCACGAAGGGGGCCCTGTGTGCTTCCCCCCCCCCCCCCCCCTTTCTTTCCAGCTATTGGTGAAATTGAGGGGAGGCTGTCCAGACTTCCCTGGTTGCTACCAATCTTGCTAGATTACGTCGTTTTTAGGAACGGTGATGTAGAAATATTTTATGAAGAAAAATCTTTTTACGCTGCAAGTAGAACCTCTCTTTTGATGCATCATTCATTACATATGAAAGGTAGGCATTTATTTACCATATTAAACAAGTAAAACATTTAGAAACGACTTCTCAAAGTCTGGCCTTAACGTTGATTGATATTAAATAAAGATTTTAAAAGATTCAGTTTCTTCTAACAGGTACATTTATTTATCCAGCAAGCAAGATGGATATGTAGAAATGGCCGTATAGAAATACGAACATTGTTGTTGAACGATGCTTGAACGTCAATTTAATAATAACACGTCCACGTGCTAACACGCGGTTAGCCTCCAGACTATTTAAGTTTTTATTTCAAAATCGATAACAGCAGCCATATTTTGGCTAGAATTTGTCAGTGCCCTGATAAATTTATAATATTTTCAAAGTTATTATGGTCTACGGACTTCTGATGCGTAATATGTATCTTATTTAAGCTATGAGAGCTAAAAACTTGTGTGTTTACATATTTTTGGCATATGTAGGTAGTTCGCTTGAGAGATTGCCGTACACCAGTTAAAATTCAAAAGTAATTATTTACTCATTTATTTCCCTTCGAACGACTTCTGAAGTGTGTAATGGGTCTATCTGGCTTATCCGTTTTGTATTTGGTTACGGAACACATATATCTGTTTTATAGTAAATCAAATCAAACGTTTTCATAGGGTCACCGACTAAAACAATCGTAAACCAATTGGCCAGTACACATCGCTCGTGGGTTGTCAGTAAGCTGTTTTAAATGATTTCGGAATGAAATATGTTTTTCTTTTTGTGGGTAGAACTTGACGAATGATGAAATGAGTCTGTATAATTTTATTATTGTGTGGGTAGGTAATTGTCTAGTTTATACATAGTTTATAAGTAAACTCTGAGCTACGAACTAAAATTCCGTTAAGTCCCTGTGATAACACACGGTTACCCTCCGGACCCTGTAATTGTATGATTATTACGTATCTACGGTCGTGTTGGCTCATGTCCAACTTTCCGAATTGCACATTTTATAAGAATCACCAAGTACCATTTTGAGGTAGTATAAAATTGTTCCAGACGGATTGTGGTTATTTATTATTGTTTTTCAAAATGAGGATAACCTTGTAAAAAATACATAAATAAGACAGGTTTAACTTGAGTATGCATGTGTACCTACATACAATCGATCACTAACCTGCATAACTCAATACAATTTATAGGTCTGTGCTAACACACGGTTTGCCTCAAGACCGAATTTGTCGTCGTGTCAACACGCGGTTGGCCTCCAGACCGAATTTGTCTTCGTGATAACACACGGTTACCCTCCAGACGGAATTTTCCTTCGTGTTGGACTACATCCAACCTCCCAGATAGAACAATTACTGCCTTTCTGAACCACACTAAATCCGTACTAACACTTTGAATAATATGAAAATAAAGTAGTAGCTTTGACCCACCTGAATTACGTTCTGAAGATCCCAGCACTCCAAAATTTGGAGGCTAGCCACGTGCTTTTTACTCACCTTACATCATTGTATGCTTTTTTCGATTGCTATTTTTCACTAAAATGCACTTCTTTCCACACTAAATTTACACGAATTTAAACTTGATTTAAGCATATAATAATTAAAATAAAACTAATATTAAATATTGAAAATTGAGAGCGCGTTATGTGCTTTCGTTGCCACGCACAGAAAAAGAATGAGTAAAAGTGCCGCCCGGGTTGCCAGGTGGCGTGTTGTGTTGGCGCGCTTTTTTCAAACGATATGAACAAAACTGGTTCAAAACCTTTAAAAAATCTCTAAAGTATGTGCGATTAGTTGCCGCGGGCTAGAATTGGGACTACTGGGTTAATTATATCTTCGAATGAAGCTTACGAAATATAATTACACATTTGATCAAAATCCATAATTCCATACTGATAAATATTACAAAAGGGAACGTAATTTTTTTCGTCTCTCTGTCTGGCTATTACATTAAACGGGTTATACCGCTGAACCGAATATGATATTTGGTTAAATCGTTAGAACCCTAAGGAACAATCAAATTACCAAAAAAAATCACGACATAGGCTACTTTCTTTTAAAATTCCGCTTGAACTAAGTTGCGGGCAATAACTAGTTGATAATAATATCTAGACCGTGACACTATATTGATAGAACCCTTGATTATAAAATAAACTCAAGAAAATCTGCTTGACCCAAATTTAACACAAACAAATCCTTGAGTTTATCAACTCGTACACCTAAAGCGATAAATTATGTGTTTATTAACGTATCAATACATTATTAATTGCCTACATCTTCTAACACCATCTTATGCACATGCATGACTGTAACTGTGGACCAAACTGTCTACGTACGTATTCAGGAAGAAGTACTTTTTGTTTTTTTTTTTTCATTATTTGTCAGGAAATCAATCCGCCATATTCTGTGAAAATTAATTTCAACCGTACCATATTTTAGGGTTCAAACGGACAGACGACGACGGTCAGAGAGAAAAGACAGACAGCGGAGGCTTAGTAATAGATAGGGCCCAATGGTCCCATTAGCACTATTTGGGTACGGAACCCTCATCATCATCAAACGCTCAGCTCCACAAGCCCACTCCGCCGGCTGTAGACTGGATACAGAACTTGGATTTAAATTTATAAATAATTTAATGCGGGTTTTACTTAAATAGGCCGAACGATAATAATAATAATCATCATCATCATATCGTGTGGGTTGCATGCAAGGTCGATGACGGACCTCACAAACCCTGGTGTCAAAGTTGTGGAGCAGCCTGACATTGCACATCAACGACTACATCCGTAGATAGTAGTCGGGACCAACAGCTTAACGTGCCTTCCGAAGCATGGAATCATCTAACTTTTCGGACTATCAGGTGATTCATCCTGTCCATATCCTAACCAAACTAGGGAGGTCGCTTAAAGGGATTTTTGTCTTGACCGTGTCCCCACCGGGAATCGAACCCAGAACCTCCGGATCGAGAGCTCTTACCACTAGACCACGAACCCTGAAGACACGTAGGTAACCAAAGTGGTAAATGCACAAGGGCACAATTAATTCGACAGCGAATTGTGGATTATCCCGTGGAAACACGGCGAGACGAAACGTAATTACTCGTTTTGGTAATAGCTGTTGATACCTTGATTTCCGGCAAAAGTCGCTGTCATCGTGTAATACATACATACAAACTATGCAACCAAAGTGTTAGGTAAGTGTGTGTGACAAACGTGAAATAAGTAATTTACCAAAATGGTTTTCTGTACCCAAAGATGTTTTTAGGGTTCCGAACAAAAATGGTAAAACGGTACCGTTATGGTGCGACTTCGTCTGACTGTCACACTTGTCAGACTGGCCGCGCCTATTTGCATTGCACCATGTTTTGAGTAGGTATGTTTCCTTTTTTTGTTTTCTTGGTGTTAAGGGGCTGATAAGAGCTGAATTACCTCCCTTACTAACAAAGGGCAGAATGCGCGTGCTAGAACGGAGCGGATTCGCGCTGTTTTACGTTTTTCGCTAATTTTTACATTTTTCTCAAAATATTATTAATTACCAAATAGCTATATTATTTTGCATAATGTATTGAATAATGTGTAAAAGTTTTGGCATCATAGATTAATGGGTAGGTACTTAAGAAAAACGGTATAAAAGCAAAAAGCAGAGGTAACTTTGGATTTTTTTTGGCGTACAATAGTTATTTGTTATGCAAGGCAGCAATTCGCTCGTGGTTCAATTCTAGAATTCAATTCAATTCATTTATTTGTCAGAATCCTTCGCTTGCTCAGGTTTCAATACAAGGCACTCACGCCAAATAACGCTTTTGCTGCCTTGCATAACAAATAACTATTGTACGCCAAAAAGAAGAATCCTGAGCGTAGCGAAGGTTTCAAGGCACGAAACGCAAAATAACTTTGCTGCCGAGCGAAACACGAAATTTTTCACCTCACTAAAGCGAGGAAGCAGCCAGTACTGCAGCGTGGAGGTCTGCCATACTGCATCACGTTCGAATTTCAAAAACCTTTTGCCCGCTAGCGGCCAAAAATCGCTTTTGGCCGCAGAAAAACCTTTTGCCCGCTAGGGGCCTAAAATCGCTTTTGGCCGCAGAATTTAACCGACAAAACAAATCTTTCCGAGCTTTGGAGGTGAAAAATATATTTAATCGTGTTTCTGAGTCGGCCATATTATTGTAAAGATGCTTAATTATCACATAATTTTTTTTCACGACCATATATTCATCACTTTTCGTTAAAAACCTGCTCAAGTGAAGCGTATTTAGCTCTTATCAGCCCCTTAAATAAGTAATTATTTGTATTGCATTGTACTGTAAGAGTTATATTTACAAACTAGGTATCTGAATTGCCATTAAACAGATAATAAAAACAATTGACCTATTCTATACTCTTACACAAGCCCAGGGCAAGAAGCTGACGCGACACGCGGCGATCTCGGCACACCGGCCCGCGTTACATCACAACACAACCACCACCGGTGAACGTGTCAATAAACTCGATAAGGTAATGCCTCTGTTGTTAAATAACAATCAATTGTGCTCATTCTCATCTCAGGCAACACGCCGTAAATATATATAAACACGACTTTTTATTTACTCGCATAATACTTCGAAACCCAATTCTTTCCAGTTCACCCAAAGATGGACTCCAACCAAAAAGCAATGTAAGTTTTTTATCGACAGTTATTTACTGCAAATGTTTGCATTCAGGTATTTTGTGAAATATAGAAAGTGTGAATATATATGTTACCGGCAATGTGTGAAATCCGGCATTCTATACAATGCCTAAAAGGTTCAGGCAAAGTACGAAATAAAATTAATTTTACACATTGCCTAGACATTCTATGCAATGCCTAATGTTCAGCCGGGAATGTATAGAATACGTGGTAAGTGGGATGTAAGTGGGGTTAGTTTAGATTAGGTTAGGTTGGGTTTGGTTAGTCTAGGTTAGATTTGTTAAAAACACATGTTATTTGTCGTATTTCATACTTTACCTGATCTCCACATGGCATTCTATACATTGACTAAGCAATGTGCATAATTAAAAACGATATAAACAATATTTTATACTTTGCCTAGACGAGCTCGGCATTATATAGAATACCTTAGGCATTGTATAGAATGCCTGAATTATACACTTTGCCGGTAACACATACACTAATTTATATTTTACATCAAGTTTTATTTATTTTTCTGAACAATTTAAAGTTTATTTAGATCAGAAAAAATCTTTTTTACTTTTACCTGATTGATAGTAAGCACTGCACCGCCCACAGAATAGTGTTGATGAGGATTCCGCTTCCGCTTCCTCATTATGCGGAAGTTCCGCATTTTTCAGACTTCCTCAACCGCTACCGATTCCCTAAAGAAGCAAGTTAAAAATTCCTCTTCCGCGCCGCGATTGGCCATACGGCAGTGAGCGAGCCGACACGCCCGCCACCTTCCCTCCCAAATTTGATTATTAAATAAAAATTAAAAAATATTGCCTTATTTGAATCTTTATAATTATTTTTATTTCTAACTAATATTTATTATTAATCCATAGGGTCCTTCAAAAAGAAGAAGAAGAAAGAAGAAGAAGTGTATAAAAGAGGATAGTGCAGATATAGAAACTGAACAAACTTTCCAAAGAAGAGAAATCGGAGAAATTTCTTTGGCTTTTGGAGAAAGTTTGTGTGAAAGTATCAAAAATTTACTTCGAAGAAGTTGTTCAGTTTCTTTGTTACATTATCTTCTTAAAATATTGTACACTATTTTTGTAAGACCCTATGTATTACTTTCACTCTTCTCAACCTCCCTCTTCCTCAACCGCTTCCTCTTCCTCATAAATATATCATGAAATATCCTCATCCGCATCCTCTAAAATTCTGCTCTACACTTCCTCTTCCACTACCTCTTCCTCATAACCACTTCCTCATCAACTCTACCACAGAATAAAAGCGTGGCACATATTTTTTGCCTATTTTTGCGTACTATGCTAAAATGACTCGTGGTAGTGCAGACACTGCTACTTTAGGGCAGAAATAGGCAAGGGGGTGGTACTTCCTCTCAGAAAAAAATTTTCTCAAATGCTCACCTTTGCAAAAAACACTATTCTAGCACTTAAATAAAAGTAACAGTTTAGATGAGTACCCGTACAGGCCATCTAGAAGAAACTGAAGACAACCTAACCGCAAGGCATACCCTTTCTACTACTCCTGTAATCCTGTTCTTTTTCTATTGTAATCCTGTTCTCCTGCTATTTTGGCCTAGTGTTCTTCGAAACATCGAGTTTCACTCCAAGAATCAATATAACAGGAATATATTAAGTTTATTACAGCACTGTCTAATGCTATGGATTTACAAAGATATCTCTAGCACTTGTAATGTTGTTATTGCAGATAGACAGAAGTAGGTGCTAGCGATCGATCATAACATAACGGCTTCAAAGGATGTTGCAAGAGCGGCAATTCACTTTCAATACAAATACTACGCCAGTCGAGCGCCTCGGCTTGAATTACAACGGTTTACGTCATACGCTAATGGACAAGCTAAGACCCAGGTGGTGTTTTGCGTATGTGGAATTTTGCGTAGTTGGTATTTCACGTATTTATTTTTTAAAATCCGCAAAACACCACAAGTCGTCGAGTTGGTGTTTTGCGTATGTGGTGTTATGCGTCTAAAGGAACAGAACTAGTAGAGGAGATATAGAATTTGGGGTCATAATAATTCCCACAGAGACGCAGTTTGTTTTTTAGTTCTTTGTTTGTATTTTTTGACATATTAAAAATCCGAGTGTACAAAATACGATATTTTGAAAAAAAAATATTTAAAAAAAACATAAAAAATCATGTGTGGTATCAAATTCCAGGAAATTACATGCTGAAAAAGGTTTTTTTCTTTTTATGTTATAAGTGAGCAAACGAGCAGGTGGGCCACCTGATGGTAAGTGGTCACCCATAGCACCCACTGTCTTATTAATTACATATTTTGACGACGAGCATGTATGAAAGGATTGATGAAGGTTCAGGAAGCAAGGGAAGTATGTCAAGATCGTAGCAGGTGGAGAACTGTGGTCTCTGCCTACCCCGACGGGAACAAGGCGTGATGTTATGTATGTATGTATGTAATAAGACAGCAAAGCGCGTTGTTCACTTTGAGAACTAAGATGGTATCTCTCATGTGCCAGTAATTTCACTGGCTCCCTTGCCCTTCAAACCAAAACACAGCAGTGCAAACACTGCTACTTCACGGCAGAAAAAAGCAAGGGGGTGGTACTTCCCCAGACGGACTTTCCACAAAAGCCCTACCACCTTCAAAAATAAGGTTATGATTATGACATTATTTATAGGAAATAGACTACTTTCTTACTTAAAGAAACGAGACCCCCAAAAATGACTCGCATAGAACAAGGTCATACATACTAAAACACGCGTCGAACACAGTGTTTTATTGACGTCGTCGGAATGTGGCCTTTTCTACTCGGTTAATGTCATTTTCACCATACACGTAGCAATGATGTGACATAGCTAGTCGAATCGGCTTTTCCGTTTTAGGCTAATAGGATCGTGTAGAAAATCGGGATAATTTGGCGTTACATATTAGGATTGTGTAACTTCGTACACTTGTTTCCTTATCCTATTAGACCAATATGACTCGGAGCACCGGAAATTAAATTGATGTATGGGAGAGTTATGATCTCATAAATTTTTTATATGGATTTTTTTTTTACAGAATCCTATCATGTGGGGTATCTAATGAAAGGGCTTTTGGTTCTGGAGATGAGGACATAATAAGCCATATCTTTTGATTGCGTCGTTGTAAAAAATTTAAGTTTTCAGATCTTGTGTGGTTCATGGACCTTAATATTCGTTATCAATTTCAATCTGATACCTCTTCTCGTTCGTGAGAAAAACGGTCTTGACAGACAGACGGACAACAAAGTGATCCTATAAGGGTTCCGTTTTTTTATTTTGAGGTACGGAACCCTAAAAAACATAGTTTTGATTAACATATTGAAAAACGCTTTTAGGAAGTTCGAAATTAGGATATAACGATACATTTGATTAACATTTTTCAAAAGTTTGTTCAGCCATTTCCTACCAGGAAGATGCCAAACTTGGTATGTTTTGAAAATATTTTTCAATTTTTTAGGAAACTCGTGACTGAAATATAAAGATGTACTATTTTTTTTTTTTTTTTTTTTTTTTTTTTTTTTTTTGTCCCGTGTGGTGCCGGCAAAGAATAGTACCAACCCATACATACCCGTGGGTGTCGTAAGAGGCGACTAAGGGTTAACTGGAGAATGGGCAGCAGCATCCTCCTTTGTATCTAACATCTTACTTACTGCGGTCACCTACAACCGCGGTCCATAGTGCCAGCCGTAACGCTAACAAGCGAGGTGACTATGGTACTTCCCCTCCACATTTTTCCAGCAAAAGCTAGAATTCTAGAGGGAGCTCCCTGTCCTGTAGTGGACGTTCATGGGATGTTATGATGACTATATTTTTAGAATCCGCTCAAAAAGTCCTTTTATTAGATACCCCACACATGATAGGTTTCTGTAAAAAAAAAAAAAAAAATCCATACAAAAAATTGATGACGTCATAACTCTCCTATATATCAATAGAATTTCCGGTGCTCCGAGTCATATTAGTCTAATAGGACTAAGAAACAAAAGTACGAAGTTACACAATTCTAATATGTAACGTCACGAGATTACGCGATCCTCTAAGACTAGTTTGTCTGACCACTACTCTTGCTTTCGTAAACTTGTTTACTATTATACATTCTGTGCTTTCGTTAGGCCTGTTAGTTTTTCGCACTGCCTATGTAACCGGAAATATGGCATACGATCGCAGAAAAGGCTTTAGTTTACGTTTAAATTTACGCTTTTACAAAGTTCCGCTGTCATGCTAACGAACGTCTCTACGTTATTTAACTATGTATATTTTCACGGATTGGATTGGACAAGCATGTATGAAAGGATTGATGAAAGTACAGGAAGCGAGGGAAGTATGTCAAGATTGTAGCAGATGGATGCCTACCCCGTCGGGTAAGAGGCGTGATGTTATGTATGACTTACAACCAATCACCGTAAGGGCTAGAATAGTACTGCAAGTTGTCAGTTTAACATGCGACTGCACGTAACAATTTTTTGTTGTATCATCATTTGAGACAATGCACCAACAGCTACGATATTTAGAAAGCTTGTGTTTGGTTTTACACCAACACCTATTTTGTTGCAACATTATGTGCGCAAGCAATATCGGGTGTGTAATTGGGTTGTAAGTGGCAATAAGACCGAAGGTTGTAGTAGTCAGCCCTTTCTCCAGCACCAAGCTATGCTGCCTACCTTTTACCTACATTATAATAAATCGATATTTAATAAGTTTACATTTACTCAGTAATAATTTTTTTGAAGAATATTTTATTTTTCTGAAACTGGTAAGATAAGATGCAGGCAGAGTAGAAAGGAGTGGAAGAAGGGAATAGTTATTTGTTATGCAAGGCAGCAAAATTGTTATTTGGCGAGAGTGCCTTGTATTGAAACCCGAGCAAGCGGAGGAAGAAAAGTTTTCCGAGCTAGAGCTTTTAGTTGCCTTCAGGAAGAATCTCAAAAAGCCGCACTCACACGTGTCGTTATCAGAGAAGCCCCACCTCTTCTTGAGATCCCCACATCTGCCAGCGCCCGACCGACTATAGGTACGTATATTGGCGAGAGAAGATCTTGTCTTGGTGGCCGCTTATCGGCAATGGGGATATGGGCTATCATAGGTATGCTTTTTTGACCACAGTGCTGTTCTAGCCTTTGATGGATCAGATTTGACTTGATGCAATAATTATCATTATTGTATGATACCTAAGAATCTGACTTTTGAGTCTTGTCACGGCGGCGTATGCGCCAGTTTCCGGTAGCATGCGCGCGCGCTTTCCATATTGATCTCCCGTCATGGTCACGGCCAATGGACACATTAATATACTGGCAACAACTCTACCTGTCGCCAGATTTCATGTTTTGTTCATGTTATTTTTTTTTGCATCGTTTTGTTGGTGGTGTAAGTGCAAAATACTGGTGTTACAATTCCGCATAAATGTTTTACTGTATTTCATGGATTGAACTTTTGATTAAATAAAAATAATCACAAAAGTTCTCAACCCTAGTAAGCTGGTCTTAAATGCGTGTCTTCGGTCGTAAAATCGAGTGGATTTGTTTTTATTTAGAAAACCTTGTGTCAACTTAAATCTTTCATCATTATCGAATTTTATTGATCACAAAACAAAACTTACACAATAGAGTTTAATCCCTTATGCTACTTCATTCATAAATGAGTACCAACAAACAAATAACCACCCATGAGAAGAGGTTCTTGTTTAGTAGATGGTAGGGCTTTTTTGCATAGTCCGTCTGGGGAAGTACCACCCTCTTGCTTATTTCTGCCGTGAAGCAGTAGTGTTTGCACTGCTGTGTTTCAGTTTGAAAGGTAAAGGAGCCAGTGAAATTACTGGCAAATGGGACATAACATCTTAGTTCTCAGGGTGAGCAACGCGCTTTGCCGTCTTATTAGCGTCAAAGTATGTCACTAATAAGACAGTGGGTGCTATGGGCGGTGGAGACTACTTACCATCAGGTGGCCCACCTGCTCGTTTGCTCACTTGTAAAATAAAAAATAAAATAGAAAATGCATGCTGATATGTATAAATATGCATTAAAATTAGGGCTATTGGTATAATAATAACTATGAAAAGATTTAAGTTTTAAATAACAAATATATATTTTTTAAGTTACAGCTCTACCTAGATGCAATTCTTCTCTATTAAGGGGCAAATAAACTCCAAGTTTACTTAGAAACAACTCCACCAGCTCACAAAAAAATTAAAGTGAAAATAGATATCAAAACATCATTTTTAAACAATAAAAAATATTCTTTAATGTTTATCAATTTATCATCTATACAGGATAGCCGATTGATAGGCGTTCAAAAGGAAAATTTCGATGCGTCATGCTAAGGGGTATCCAAATCACCCCCATGTTTGTTCCGCGATTATTTGTAGTTTTCGAGTTATTTTTTTAAAATTTTCTGCCAAAGGATATTTAAAAATACATTTTTTTTTATTAAAATTTTTTTCAATTTTCTTTTTGTTTCATTATTGTCTTGAACGTTACTTTCATACTTAAAATAACGAACCTCATAACATTCCTACTTATTACTCAAAAAGTATGGTAAATAAAATTTTCAAACAATTTAATGGGCTGATTCAAATTTTGATAATTATACAAAAAGGATGTTCTATAGATTGTGGCTGGTTTTAAAAACTTTGCAGGTCTCTAAGCTACAAAAAACATGAATAAAATTTTATGCTGAATGGTTAATGGGGTATTTTTCGCTGAAATTGGCGTTAATAAGTTGAGAGAGAAAAAATCCTGAATGTCAATTTAGGCTCCAAATAAATAATTTGCGTGATTTCTATCACAAATGATGATGGTAGTAGGGCTTCTAACCAAAGTCCGTCTGGAAAAGTACTGACCGTTGCCTGTTTCAGTCGTAAAGCAGCAGTGTTTGCACTATTGTATTTCAGTAGAAGTTTGCATGCATGGAAAATAAATTAATTCCTTACATTAATGTACTCTATAGAGAGCTATGACAAAAGAGATATGACAATTCTGGTCTATATGTATCTCTACAATAATTTTAAAAGGCTTTATGAGTTTTAGTATTTAAAATAACACGAAATAAGTGAAGCAAGCATCATACAATTTTGTCACTTCTGTGTACCTGAGGAAGTGACACATCCATGGAAGTGACTGTACAACTCACACATTTTTGTCCATGGAACCATGAAAGTGACACCATGGAAGTGACATTTTTACATTGTTATGTACGATATTTAACCCCAAAAGCAGGCACAACCAAGCGAATTCGAAGTATTTTGGATGTGATAAGTGATAATGCATTCTGTTTGTGAAGCGAAGTAAATGTAACTGACTTCATTAAGAGATTTTTAATATCCTTCAAAGAATAAAGAATATTTAGATTTTTTTTATTTTGATTCAAATGACGAACAAAACGATTGTGACCACTTATACTAGCCGAGTTGTGAGAATAGACATACAATTTTTTTTTTCTAATACACTATATGCCGTAGCAAAAAAATAAGCAGAATGTTTAAAAAATACTTAGGTACCTACTGTACCTTTGTCCTGATAAGGCTAGTTTCTTCTGAACATCAGCTCATTTGAAATATGGAATGCTAAAAATTTAATGCAAACTATAAGTAACGCGGATGGATGACTATACTACCTACTGCATAATTTCAGCAACTTACCTCTATATTTCCCATAGTTTGGAATGCAGTAAACACAAACATAAACCCAAATCCAAGCAGGATCACGTTGACAAATCTTCGCTCCATGATGACGACGACGAGCAATACGCACAACTAGAAGAAACGCGAGAAAATCTTTTTATGCAGCGGAATAGAAATTTAGTTTGATGAAAGTTAGGCGACGCGGCAAGGTGCGCCAAATCACCAACACAACTGCGGCGTTGACTTAACGCTCTTACAGTAATATCAAACAATCCATTCTCCCAGCTCCCACCACCCACGTTATTATTTTATCATTTTTCGCAGTAAATAAATAATAACGCCGCGCCGTAACAAATTTATCAATGTTTTGACATTTGTTTGACATTGACAATCAGATGTCAATCTGACATTTTTTTTTTACAAGACTTGGCTACGAGAGAATGAGCAAAAACGGTATGGGAAGGGGAATGGGGACATTGGGGTGGGGAAAGGTAGGAAGGTTCCACCAAAATTGGCTGTATGGCCTACATACCATTAGCCCGGAAGGAAAAATAAAACAAAAAGTCATGATTCCAGTCATTCCTTTCGTTCGTTCACTCTCACTCATTCATTCATTTCTTTTCGTTCGTTCAGTCGTCGGAAAAGTATTTTTACACAGGTTGATTTGCAATAAAACATAAATAATTAGACTAGCGATAATTTCGGAGTGTTTGATAGTGAAATATTGAAATGTAGTGCCTTATTGGATAGTTTGTGTATAAAATTTCGGAAACTCTTCGTTCCATTTCTTTGCTGAGGATGATCTCATTGACGTACTGACATAGCGAGATCTTTATAGTTTTATTATTTACTGTTGACTAAGTCCAATGACCTTGTAGCTTTTAATAAAAATCATCTAAAGTAATTGGTGAAAATGAAGAAACAGTTCTATCGAGTAAAGCAACTCGCCGATCAAACATTTTCAAGGTATGTAAAAACTCCCCAGTTTTATCTCAATCCAGCTATCAGATAAGATTCCGTGCTCTTTGTAAGTGTGAATCTCTCGAAGTTGCTGTTAAATAGTTTAGTATGAGCCTGGGAAACGGTAATGTAAGTACTTAGCAGGTTTGTTATGTTTTTGTTGCTAAGGAGTTTTTGTTTTGGTACTGGAAAATTTTCGCTCATTTGTATGCAGGTCGGGTAAAGGTGAAGCATTGACGGACGAACTGCAGAATGCAGACAGGAAGGTGGAGCACCTGCGCAATGCTCTGCAGCTGGTCAGCAAACGGCTGTCCACGGGTGCCGGCAGCACACAGGGCCAGGACCCGGCCGCTCGGGAGAAAAGACTAAAGAAACTACCAGAGTATCTACTCGGCCTGTCTATGTGTGAGGCTAGCAACTATGATGATGATGACAGCATTTTAAAGTACATTTTATTTGAATGTGGTGAGTTTATACATTTGTTAAAAACAAAATCTTAATTTTTCTATACACAAGTGTTATTTGAACACTATTTTCAATTCTCTTAACTTATGAGACAAAATTAGTGACATGGTGCATGCATGCCACTTCACCGTATTCATTTCATTTATTATGGCAACGTATCAAGTCTGTGCCGTATCCATTACATGCCCTTGTTGTGCTTCGCCCAAAACTGGCCCCCACCATATGCCCTTTATGTATAATTCACCCTTGAAAATATGGTTGGAATAATTTCTTACTTTACTTTAAGAAAATTATTTAGTTTTCATTTATTTACTTTACAACGAAGCACACATTTTCACAGGGAAAACAGAGAAATTTTTAGCAAATGAAATAGCAGAACACGAGTTGAAGGTGGAGCAGCTGGTTTGTGCACCACTATTGGCCATTAGTGACCAGGATCTGCCCGCCATTATGAAGGCAAAGAAACAACTCACACGGCTCATGAGTGAAAAGGAATCTGCAGTCAGCCGGTACAATGTAAGTACTTTTTTATTTTCTTTTATTATGCATCATCAGGAAAATATATCCAGATAATTTATATTTTTGGTTAAGTAGGTAAATCTATAATTTTGTTTTTATCCTTGTACTTCAAACTTTCTTGATGATTATGACAGGATTTTTTTCCTATATAAAAAAAAATTTTTTGCTATGCTAAATAACAGGTTTTGAAAAATAAACTAGGAAATATGCTTTGCCCCCTCATCTATAATAAATAAGCTGATGTTAGTAAACCTCATTTCCAGATATTCACTTTTATCATTTCAAAATCACAATCATATTTTTAGATATCAAATGATATCACAGAAATTTTAAGATATCTATAACCCTATAACAAACACTAACATCAAGTCATCTAATAAAAACATTGAAAAGGACAGATTGATAATTTAAGATTGTATTGGCACCAAAACTTTAGAAACACATTTGATAAAGAAACACAATTGATGATGGACTAAGTAGATGGCTCACAAATGAGATAACATTTATGTTCTAGCATGGTTTTATCCGGCTCATTATTTTGTGACTTACTATATGCATTTAATAAACCTGTCAGTAATTCCACGTTTTTGAATATTGCATCAGTTAATGGCTCACAAATGAGATAACATTTATGTTCTAGCATGGTTTTATCCGGCTCATTATTTTGTGACTTACTATATGCATTTAATAAACCTGTCAATAATTCTACATTTTTGAATATTGCATCAGTTAAATTACTATTCTTAAATCCAGATTGCCTGATTTTTTTGTTTATCTATCAATAATGGTAGTTTAGTAATTAAGCCATTTTGGTTGATGCCTTGATAAAAAGGCAGCTAGCTATTGTAGCTACATTCAGTGCAAATAATAGTGTCAGACTATAAGGTTGATAGCCTAGAAAAGAAGAAACTCACCAAAACATGCTAAACTATTTTGTAATTAGTTTTTAGATATGACGTAAGATGCGATGTACACATCTATCTCTTAGTCTAAATTTACGTAGTTAGATATTGGACATGTCAAAACGAGCAATAGATGTGTATATATACATATATTTGTAATCGGTTTTCCGAAAACGGCTCTGACGATTTCAATGAAATTTACTATTATATACAGGGGTTTTCGGGGGCGAAAATTCGATCTAGCTAGGTCTCATGTCCGGGAAAATTCGTTTTCACCGTCTTTTTAATAATTTCTTTGCGCGTTTTCGTGAAACTTACAGCGCCATCTGTTGTTGAGTAGCATAGCTTGCTCAGCCTATGATATTTTAATTATACAGAGCATAGCTCGGTTGCCCAGGTACTGTGTATTTATTATAAGAGATATGATTTGTTGTTATACTTTGGATATAGTACAAATTTTAAAAAATTCTGGGTTTGTTATAGAGCACAGAATTTATAAGTGAAAATGAAGCATTTTGGTGCTCTAAAAAGGGTGTCCGGACAAAGCCGGAAGCCTCAAAAAGAAAACAGAAAAACAACAATAACTTATAATTAAATAGTAGATTGTATCACAAGGCTGTAAAATAATATTTTTAAGGCGAGGGCGCTATTTTGAATCCAGAGCGAAGTGAAGGATTCTTGAGTAGAATCCCGAGCATGGCGAGGGATTCTTAAGTAGAATCCTGAACGTAGCGAGGGATTCAATAGGTCGCCCAAGGTAAAAATATTTTTGCTGCCGCAAAAGGTAAAAAGGTAGGTAAAAATACTTTTCATCTCCCTCTAAGAGAAAAGAATAAGAGGCTCATTAAGTCACACACGTCATTAATTTTAAACAAAAAATACCATTACAATATTATTACTTGATGAAACAATACTAAAAATCATTAAGTATTATTTGTAACCACTGAAAATTTTATTGACATTTTTGTATCGACTAGGAACAGAACCTCTTAGGTTGGTAGTCTTGTTTACATTTCAAGTATATTTCTTTTTTTATATTCATAACAATTTTAATAGTGCAACCAGCCAGTATCATTTTTCATACAATATATTGGTTCGAGTTCTATGGTTGACCTAAAATATCCCTATGGTGGACCTAAATTCAAATTCTAATTTTAAATCCCATTTTTACCTGCTACGAAAGTCTCTTGCAGAAAACAGCTATTTTGTTCGCCTTTATTGACGAACCGTTCAGCGATTTTCGAATAGATGGGATGAAAAAGTACTTACTGTATACAACAGTGTAGTCTAGTCATTCTAGTCCGCGCACGCCACGCCCACTTCCTTGCCCTCCTCACCGCTCATGATCTGTGCGGCCCGCCACCGCCAGCGCGCGTGTACACAGAACTATTCTTAAATATATAAAATTGCTTGTCCTGACTGACTGACTGACTGATTCATCAACGCCGAGCCGTAACCGCAATAGATACAGATCTGAAATTTTGTACACAGGTTCTTTGCACGTCAAAACCACCCACTAAGAAAGGATTTTGGAAAATTCATCTTCCAAGGGGGTGAAATAAGGGATGAAAGTTTGTATGAAAGTCCTTTGTTTCTTGAGCTAGATTCACATAACTTTGAATTCAAGCTTTTGGTAAAAAATAAAAAAAACACGTACACCTTAAAGGGGGTGAAAAAGGGGATTATTTTTTTCCGTATGGTGGTCTATAAGTCTTCCATTTTTAAAGGTAGAATTATTGAAATTTGTTTTTGAGCTCTTGATAAAAAAGTACGTGTTTTAGAATTTTTCTAAATTCATCCCCTAAGGGGGTGAAATAAGAGATGAAATTTTTGAAGTTAGGATCGTCAAAATTTGTATTTAGACTAAGGATTAAACATAAAGTTTTATGTGTCTCAGGGTTTTTGGAAATTCAACACCCTAAGGGGTGAAAAGAAGGAGGAAGTTGAAAATATCCTTTATTTTCAAATTAAAATCCACTAAATTTATTATTTAGGCATCAAGGTTGTAATTCTGTGGAACGTACATCACTTTTATTGAAATTCAACCCCTAAAAGAGGGAAATGGGGTGAAAAAGTCTAAAAACCAATACGGGTATCGTTTGTATGGTTTATTGGTTCGCTGATTACAAAAACTAAAACAATTTTGAAATCCAACGTGGTGTACGTGAAATACCATCATCCCCTGGCGATGGGGCTGGGGTGCGATAGGGTTGAAATGTCTAAAAATCAATATGGGTGTCGTTTGTATGGTTTATCGGGTCGCTGATTACGAAAACTACAACAATTTTTAAATCCAACGTGGTGGACGTGAAATACCAGAGAGAGAGGGGGAGAGGGAGGGAGAGACTGCACATTGTCTGAATTTCACGCGGGCGAAGCCGCGGGCACAGCCAGTTTAGAATATAAGCGGCAAAAATTTTAAGAATAAAAGTAAAAAAAATTACCCCCTATCAAAAACCCGTGAAATTGATTCTATTCTCGATTCTGAACGAACTATTTTCTCAGTTTCGCTTATTCCGTTAACAGGTTGTATAATTACACAGTTAAAAAATAGTTAAATCATATAAAAGACACTCATAGTAATTTCTAAAAATTGTTTCCAAATTAAACACTTTTATTAAAAAAGGGAATATTATGGGGTAATATAGTGGGTTTCAAAACCCTAATAGAGGTAATTTGAAAGGTTTCACCAAAAATATAATTATGCCCTTCAAGGCAACCAATTTATAACAAACTAGAGTGGCAAAAAACACAAAATATATTATATGATAAAATAGGGTTCTGATAAAATTAATCTACCAAATACAATCCAGAGTGTACTAAAGTACAAAAACTTGTGTAAGATTTCATTCTATATAAAAGATCTGGTGACTTGGTATTTCACGTAGTAGTAGAACTGGACGATGTTCTCAACCTTAACTTCGAAGACTATAGTATGTCCATCTAGAACTCCGTGTCTATCGCAGCTGCACTACATGAGTGTTGTCAGGGCAAAGAACTCTTCCAAAACTAGAGGTGACGCCCGCTGAAAGCAGCTGATAGCGTGCTGCTGCAAAGAGCACGGTACAGCACGGTAAAATACGTAAATAAAACGATAGATTAAATGGGGAAATGGTTAACCAAAAAAAAGTCAACATCGGAAAGTAAATAGCAAATACTCACATTCTTCAAAAGAATATCAGGTTTGAAATGTTAAAAAATAATTGTTGATTCACAACATAATGAAATTGAATCCAAATTCTAGATTCTCATGGAATTTTAGTAAATACTTTGCTACAGAAACATTTTTGTATTTTTCGAACAATAAAGCAAAAAATCGAAATCATTGTGATTTTAATTTATTATTCTCTACTAAAGTAAAAAAAAAACAAAATTTTGCGCGCAACAGAGAAAAAACGGCCCGAATCTTGAAAATGAAAAGAAGAATAAATGTAGCGATGCTAGTTTGATGTTTGCAATGTTCCATGATTGCAAGAAAAAATTAAAATTGTTCGAATTAAACCCAGCCCTCTATTTAATTTCTCTGCTTTCGGAACGTAAAAGAGTTGGGAATATGCCAAAATCAATACTTTTGAAATGTGTCATCCAAAGAGCTGCTTTTGAAGTTGTGTGTGAATTATGATTATTTACACAAAATTAAATGTTTTGTATACAAAAAATTCAAAAAATTTCTACGGATTTTCTAAATATTTGTACGGCTCTTAAGATTTCGATGAAATTTACCATTTCGGGTATTTGAAAATTCTTCTGGGAAAATTCGTTTTACCTGTGTTTTTAAGCATTTTTAAATACCGCGTTTTAAACATAAACCTACAGCGCCATCTGTTGGCGGGTAGCATAGCTTGCTCACCCGATGATATTTTCAGGTTGATGCGGCGATAATAGAGCGAAGCTCGGTCGCCCAGGTACTTATTTAATAAGAAAGTCCTTAGAAAATGAAAAAGATGGGCATTGTCCGCCACACGCACTCCATCCATGTTCCGTTATTGCGTGTAGGTAATATAAAGTCTCTTTTTTCAACAGCATTTAGAACGTCAAAAAGAAGAGAACCCGGCGAAGCTAAGCGCCGCTAAAGAAGAATTAGAAGAAGCCGGTAACAAAGTGGAAGCGGCGCGGGACGCACTCGCTGCAGACATGTTCGCGCTGGTCGCTAAGGAGGCCCAACTTGCACACACGCTGCTGCAATACGTGAAGCTACAGAGAGCATACCACGAGTCCGCGCTGCATTCCTTACAAGACACCGTACCTGAGCTCGAGCGGTTTATTAGTAAGTATTTCAAGCTACTACTACTACCAATACCATACTACTAGTAGACAATAAGTTCTGCTGGGGCAAATGTTTCGGATACTGACCTTTAATGCGCTGATCCAAAAAATCTATCGCACAGCTGTCAGCATCGGAGCTATGTGCCCATACTTGTAGTTACGCACTCCAAAATGGCCACGCGAGACGTGGGGAGGTGAGGTTACAAAAAAAGTTTTCTGTAAATAATTTGTACATTCAAGAACAGGGCAATCTTGACAGCTCAACGCGAATTACGGAATTATGCTCCTACGATCAGTACAAACTTCAATGTGTCAGGCTGTATGTGCTCTTTACTATACTAATTAGTAATGGCTACAAAACAATTCGAGAATTCCAAACGTAAATTATCACCTATTTTCATTAGTAATCTTCCAAGAATGTTCTATTAACTAGAAAGTCCTTTAGTGTAAACATTACATTCGTAAGCGCTTATTTATGTTGTAAGTGCAAAGGGTATTAATTGGTTCTTCAATTAGTCTGCTAGGCTCACTTAGTAATCGCCTCTTATGAACACAATGCCGTTTAATTGAGTCTTGAATTCTGCTAAACACTTCGAACAAGATGTCTTCTGTGTATAATTTTTATATCAAAGTAGTGAACGCGTATTCAAATCTGTGTTGAAAAGGGTTGAAAGGTCGATGACCGATCTCACGACCCTGGTGTCAAGAGTTGTTGAGCTGCCAAAGGCCTCTGACATAGCTCCATAACGATTGCATCCGTAGATTGTAGTCGGGACCAACGGCTTAACGTGTCTTCCGAAGCACGAGATCATCTAACTTTTCCGACAGTCAGGTGATTCATCCCGTAATGTCCTAGTTACCAAACTGGAGAGGTCGCACAAAGGATTTTTGTTTGACAGTGTCCCCACCGAGAATCGAACCCAGAACCTCTGGATCGAGAGTCAAGTGCTCTAACCACTAGCCCTTGTGTCAGAGTTGTTGAGCTGCCAAAGCAGAACAAGTACTGCGATGTGATCAACGGTAAAACCAATTAATGGAACAAAGGTTGAAACACGATGGAGGACAGTTTTTTTTACCATCCTGTATGGGAGGAGTAATGTTACTGATTAAACGAAATCATTAGTAGGTACAGTCAAAAGCATGTCAAGCTTGAAACAGTTAACTTTCTACATTCTTGATGTGCTTTGGCTGTAACTAAACTTTACGACGTAGTAGCGTCTTTTTGCTATTTGTGGGGCGCCATGCATGTTAACATAAACAAAACAATAGTTATCGACGAGCAAAAATAAGTAGCGGCTTGCTTAAACATTCTATCGCATTTATAATATTCGTCGTACCAATTTATAAACTATTTCATCGTTTGTTTGCCGAGGGCAGAGTTAGTCGTGACTCATTGCAAATAATATGCGCGACACTATTCCTTAATGCGCTTAGATAAGAAATGTTATGTTTCTAAACTTTAACCTTTCCTACCTACCTAAATGTATTTTTACATCTTCAATATTTGTTGGTTTCTGATGACGTCTCTTTTTCAAAGTAGAAAATCGCAAAATTTCACAACCACACGCCTACGTCTCTTTTGTTTCTTAAGGAGTAGAAGAGGACTAGAAAAAAATGCCTGAAAAAAAATGGCTAGAAAACAAAAGATTTTTTACTAGAAATCTTTTTATTTCTACTATTCTATTCATCATACTGCCATGAAATGAAGAGCGGTGTCGCCAGACAGGTTCTAGTGCGACTCCATCCAAAAAAAAAATATAATTTAAATCCATCCTATGTAGAAATGTAAAACCACAGTGATCTTTAATTTAATGGAAATATATCCTAATCCTAACTTTATATTATAAACGCGAAAGTTTGTAAGTATGGATGGATGTTTGTTACTCTTTCACGTTAAAACTACTAAATGGATTTTAATGAAACTTTACAATAATATAGCTTATACATCAGAATAACACACAGGCTACAATTTATAAACCTGCGCAGACGAAGTCGCGGGCACCAGCTATTATATACCTATATATATACTTAGTTGTTTTTAAGTGAATATTTTTATTTATTTCTTGTAGTGTCGATTTCCCACACAATCACAACATCATCTTCTCGAAAGCATTTCATGAAACAATGTGTGCCCGCAATGTTTATTTCCACTGAAAGAAAACTTCCGCCCACCGCTGCAATACCCACCACTCCAAAGTCGTAGTTGGCGTAAAACAGATTGATAACTGAACCGGAATTCCCTCAATGCCAATGTCAAAGATAAAATATACATATGGTTTCTATATTTTATCTTTTCTCTGTTTCATAGTTTTGTCTGAAACTTTTATGCCGATTATTTTTTCAAAGGCATTGAATTCCTAGAAGAAAATCAAATTTCTTTATGTCGTGTTTTCTTATATGTCTTTAGGCACTAGAGTATCCTACTATTGCCATGGAAATACAAAATGGAAATACCATTTAGGTAGTTGCTGTTTTTCCTAAAGTTGTCGATAAACAGTCGCGAATTCTACATGCGGGGGGACAGCGACGTATTCACTGCTGTGCCCTATTAAGCCTACGTGTTCTGTCTGTAGGAATGTTAAAGAGCTTTATCACAGAATAAAATAGAAAAGAGCTGCATCAAATAGGTAGCTACTTGAAAAATTCATTAGAAGTACTAAAATTAAAAAACCGGCCAGTTGCGAGTCAGACACGCGCACCGAGGCTTCCATACCACTAAGATAAAAATACCATCTTAGTTATGGACGCGCAGTCGTGCAGAGGTGTATTAAATTTGCGCGAGTACGACACGTACTTGACCAGTTTTTATTATTTGTTGTTATTCTATAGCTTATTCACTATAAGCGTAAAATAATAATTAATTATTTAATTTTTATTGTTAATAATAATTACCAAAATAATATCCGTTGCAACCACTCATACGTTTGTCTTAACGAGTCGATATTTTTAACATTGCGATGTCTCTCTCTTTACAGATGACAGTTCAACGAAACCAGTATTCGGGTATCCTTTAGAGGAGCACTTACGAGTGACGCAGCGGACCATAGCGTACCCCATAGAGCTTTGTGTGTGTACCCTTCACGAGCTAGCTCTTAATGAGGAGGGGTTATTCCGGATCGCGGGCGGTGAGTATATAGCAGTGTAATAGTGTAGTCAACAGTGGACCTTAACATACCCGATTGAGGATATTATAGGGGAAGCTATACCAGCAGCTAAGACCTTGAAGATTCAGATTCAGATAATTTTATTCAATGTGGATTCTTTACAGAATACTTATTGAATGTCATGCAGAATACAATGCAAATAGAGCGAGTCTACGCCGTTTCGGATCGTGCTATGGCAGCGTAAAAGAAACGGCAAGAAACCACTGCAGCACGGCCTACTTTAAGAGTCTGCTTTTTACAGTGTGTTTCTTGTGTTTCGCTGGAATATCAGAGCGCTATACCTCCTTGTCATTGATATAGTCATCTAATCTATAGTAAGCTTTTTAACATAATGTTTCCTTTACACATTCTTTAAACTTTCTCTCAGGTAATTGGTATTTTGTTGTAGTATCGTACACATAGACCAACGAAATATGTATTGACTTTAGTTAATCTAGTCACAGTTAATATAATACTATACTAGTACAGATGCCTCACGTCATAGAACGAATTTGTGCCGAAAATTGTTCGGCCTATTTTTTCCATAAGGTATTTTCTTAGAATAAATTGATATCTGGATGTTAAAATTGAATCAATGTCATAGTTTACACCTTTACCTACCAACCTAGTAGTAACGTTTAGTTTAATTATTAGAAACAAAAGAGCCAAATGAATTCGGGCTATTTACTCCGTCGAAAAAACCGTAGTACGGAATGGGACCCCATGATCTAGTATATGGCTGATCAATTTTGTACTTATTTTTAGTATTAAAATTATGCCTGTCACAATTTTTAGGTAATTGATGAATGTTCTTTCTAGCGTACTTATTGTTTTCATAAATATATTGGCATGGCACTGTCATAATGTTGATCTCCATAAACAGTTCTCTCAGGGAATCACGAGTCACATTTACGACGAATAACATAAAGATGAAGCCCTCTTAACAAAATTTGGTATAACTTCAACCACACCCCTACTACTGGATACAGAAATAATAAATTGTAACTTTTCATTCCCAGGTACATCAAAAGTGCGAAGAATGAAGCTATCACTAGACGCAGGTTTGTTCAGTGTTCCTCTACCACGAGACTACAGAGACGTTCACGTCGTGGCTTCAGTACTCAAGTCGTATTTACGGGAACTACCGGAACCTCTCCTCACATACAGATTATACAACCACTTCATCGCCGCTTCCCGACAACCAACCGAACAAGCCCGACTTAACGCTCTCTGGGAGGCTATTCATTTATTACCAGACGCAAACTTCCAAAACCTTAGGTATCTCATCAAATTTCTATCTGCGCTAACACAAAATCAGAGTAAAAACAAAATGACGCCTTCAAATCTAGCGATCGTCATCGCGCCGAACTTGCTATGGGCGGCAGACGAAAGCACCTTTGATATGAACATTACTGCGGTCGTCAACTGTGTAGTAGAACTTCTTATCAAACATGCCGACTGGTTCTTTAAGGACGAGGTTAATTTCTTCATAAACTTTACCAAAGAGGATTTGCTTCCCGACCAGTGTGAGTACGGGTTTACGCCGAGTTTCGTACACGGATGCAATACGACTGCTGCCCTCACAGAGACGAATGGAGATTTTACCAGCATGAGCAAATCAATGTGCGAGTATAACATTCAAGGCCGGACCAGTCTTGACTCCGGACGGCATTCTCGCAGCAACAGTCACGACACTAGCCTGATACTGCTTGAGAACGATATCAAAAAGGCCCAGTCAAATAGCTCACTTTCTGACCAATCTAGTCCCCCACACGGCAGTCCAAAACCTATAACGCGGCGGAAAAATAAAGCACCGGTGCCTCCCAACTTCACGCCCGATAAGAATAAGAAAGTCGAAACGCAGCCGCCCGTCGAGCCCAAAGAACAGCCGAAAGAAACTACAAATAAAGCGGAAGAAAAGCCGGCGAAACCGCCGCGACCGGTGATATCTGACACAGGGAAGGTGATATCAGGGGTGCAGACTATCAATCGGTCGACGTACCGACAGAGCCGTGCCTTGCAAGATGCGCGTTCCGGCAGTAGGGAAGACCTCGCTGACACGCGTCGACAGAGCCTTGAACTCGACAAAGAGCGGTTCGAAGCGCTCAAGGCGGTTGAGAACTCCGACGGCACTGTCACTGTGAAGAACCTCACTGCTCACAGCGGCGTTGTCGCGCGGATGAAGGTCGGAGAGACGAGCGGGCCTGCGTCATTAGGGTCCGTGCCCAGTGATAAGACGCGCGTGCAACCTGTTACGGTCAAACCGAGCGGGCAGCCGCCGCCCCGACCAGTCGCCGCTCCGCGGACTATCGTTCCTGCTACGACTGGACCATCTGTGGCGGGAGAGGACTCGGGCGAAGTGCAATTACGATTGAAACCCGCCGTTCCCGAGCGACCTGCCACGCTCCGACCGCAAAGCTTCCGAGGCCGCGGCTCCGTCACTGACGGGGACCTCGCGCCTACAGTACTCGAGCGGACGCACATGTACACTGTGGATAAACACCAGCCCGCCACTTTAATTACTGTCGGAGGAGGGGTTAACGAGGAGAGGGAGGAGACGACGCGTGCGACGGTGCAGCGCACGCATAGCTCGGGTGGTAAAGACGCTGAGCTTGAGCCGAAGAGTCTGAGTTGTAGTCGACAGTTGTCGCAATCGGAAGGCAGCATCACGGAAGTGCCCCTCTCCCCGCGCCCGCAGCCGGCGCGGCCCCCCCGCCCCGCCATGCCGGCGCCCCCGCCCCCCCCCCTCGCCCTCTGCAACCGCCCACTCAGAGAGCACTGACCTCTAGCCCTCGCGAGTCGCCTCTATCAAGTCGCGACTCGCCGCCTTGTCCGCGTTACACTAAGACTGTATTACATAACCGTGTGAAGAATGCCTTGAGATTTTATACCTTCTTACTTATTACTCCTTAACAACCTTCCACACTTACGGCTAGAAAGTTCACCGTGACATATGGCACACCTTTCGTTCTCACTTGTTGGCCATAGGTGAGAGCGAGAAAGAGATACTTAGCGATAAATTAGATAAGACACTACTCACATTTACTTTTCTCGTTGTTTTAGAGATTTCTCGCCGTAACTTTCTCACACTCGCGTATTGAAAACAATCGACAATGTCAAGTGTGGGTGCCCAAATATGCCTTAACTCTTATTCATAAGACTTCCTGCTATCATCACCAAATGTGTGCTAATGATACTTTTGAGATAGTCACTGTATTACAACTAATAATATTCCATTAATTTGCGCTGATGTAAATATATTTATTTTTAAAACAATACAACGTCCGCAAGACACGATTGTGATATATCTTCACTCAATTATCAGAAATTAAGGAATATAGCTTTGCTTATAAAGTAATTTAATTAACTTGTAAAATTTTATTCCAAAAAGACATATCGGTACGTCGTCAATTTAGATTTTAATTGATTTGGAAAATAATGTACATTATAAGAGTATTACAAATTAAACCTTGTGATATTAGGTTGATGTATAATCACAGATGCGAGAAAGCCTGAGAGAGGCCATTTTCGTCTAAAAGGACCTTACGCAAATATGAAATGCAGATGGCGCCACTTAAGTGCAAAATGCAATCGATATGTATGTTCGATTATGTGTGCATATCGCTAAAACTAATTAAAAGTGAAGCCTCCTGCCTTTTGTCAAATTTAGTTTGAGCTTTTACATTTTAGCGGTGTGCGCACCAAAACAGCCATAATGACAATTAGACAGAGAGCTGATCGTCGGCAACCCAACCTCATCGCATACCAAAAAGCAACCTACCTGAGGTGGAAGGCGGCTCTAAAAATACATGGTTGCCTGAGCGCAATCTGGTTTCTTGGAGTGAGTATAAAACAGTTTTTACGCTATTTACTGCGGCGACAAAGTAAATTGTATTTATGATTTAGAAATAATGAAAGTAAGTAGGTAATGAAATGAAAATAATAGGTTGGCTGGCAGCTTATATCTCTAGCTAATAACTAAATAAAAATTAGAAGCTTTATAAAACAGTTGCAAGCTTCTCTTCAATTAAACAGGCATCAAGTTATATTGTTATTGTTTAACAATAATAATTTAAAAGCGGAAACTTAGTAGGTACTGTACTATCGAGTGTAGATCACACTATGTGTGGGTTTTCACTCGGTGCTTGGTGAGGTCCAAGACTGAACGAAACAAGCGTCCAGGTAAGGTGCATGCAGCACCCTAAAAAGGACGCTCTTGCATGAGATAGGGTTGCCGACTCCCCGTTCTTATAGTAAGGATGCTGATGGACAAAACTTATATATGATTTGCTCATGTCAGCCTCTGACTGATGATAAGAAGCATCCTCTAACTAAAAGATACAAAAAATATTGGCAGACATCCACACCCCCTGCGTTTTTGAGGAATTTTAGTTTTTAACTATTTCAAATTTGACAATGAAACGTACACCTGGCAGACTATGACTGTCCGATTAAACATAATGTATAGGACCACAGAAAAATGGTCTGCCATCATAATTGCCCTGCGTTGTAAAGTTACACCGCTTCAAAATGCAAAAAACCACTACTTCGTCCCGTGATAATGCAGAGCCCTGCATGTCTGCCTCTTCGATTTTCTAAATCTTCTGAAGTATTTTAAACAGCAGCCACAAAGGCAGACAAAAAAAATAATAATTTAGTATCTTATTTTTATTTTTTTTGCTTTAACTCAAAAACGCAGCGACGCACGGAAAACTTGTAAGGACCAAATCGATTCGTATTGAGCTGATCTATCCTCCCTATTAATAAGAATCATGAGCAAATCATATGCCCAAATAGCAGCCAGCACCCTAACTATTAGTGTAAACTTGTAGTTTATATCGAATAAGATTTCTTTAGTCACGTGGCTCCATTTAGCGGGAGATATTTGTAAAGTAAGGTCTCTATTATTATGAGCGTGCTAAAATTTCGCTCAGCACAAAGTTGTATGACAAGTAGCCATATATTGTATTTTTATAATTATTGACCCAACAGTGCATTAGTTATTTTAATCCATGCTGTTTCAGTGAATATGATTTTAGGCTTAAGTATGTTATGTAGTATTTACGATGTTTTATGTGATATGCATTTTATTATACATATACTACAAGTATACAAGTAAAGCTTCTGTTGTAAGTAAATAATTATTCTTATCTCAGAAAATGTGTTTTTATTATTGTTACTCTCTCGAGTCTATTCCCTGAGTAACAACCAGTAGCATTACATTTAAGAGGATGTGTGAGAAAATGTTTATTTGACAGTGGGAAGTAACTATTATAGTAATCTCTGACAGGGGGCGGAGTGTTCTCGCTTGAAAGCAAGGGATAAAGTGATTACATCCGCAACGCATTAGATTGCGACAGATATACTGTGCGTGTACCAAAACTAAATGACGTAAGCGCCCGATATAAAATATCGACTTTGTGTAAAAACTAAGTAATAAAATAAATTTTTAGGTTGGGTATTTAGCAACCACGAATAAACAAACCAAACCCTAGCAACTACAAATACCTTTCTGTATACCTAATTTCACTACTTAAAATAAAACACCTCAGATTCCACAAAAAGAGGAAGAAATGAAAATTGAAGAGGCAACTTTGAATCTTTAATTTGACGAGTCGATTTTCACTAATCATGTTTTGGTCTTGTGGTATGACTTGGTCAAGAATCACATACCTGAAAATCACGGCAAGATACTGATTAAATAAAAAGATATTTGTATTCAAAATACCCAAAAAAAATTACATATCGTCTTAACTAAGCTTTATTTAACTTTACAGACGCTTTCTGCAACTGTAGGGGCGGCGTAATCCATAAGCCGTAGTGTCAGCATAGCATTACATTTAGCTAAGCTTTATTCAACTGTAGGAGAGACTCAGAGTACGCCAGTGTTGCCAAAGTTATCGTTTAAAATCTGAATAAACATCAAACATTTCAAAACTAAACAAGGATACGAAAACAGCCCGAGCCTGCGAATTGAACAACTTTCAAAAACTAAGACGCATTCCAAAGATACCTTTGTATGATCGAGATAGGCTGTTGTCAAAGTAGTTAACTCATCTTTACTCCGTGAGTTAACTGGACTGATATAGAACAAGTGCCGGATTAAGCTAGCGCGGGGTTGTAGTAATAGTAGATTTTACAACAAGTGCACAAAAAGAATGAGTTGTTCTGCTTCAGTGAAGAATATGTTGACGCATGGGGGGAGGGGGGTGCAGCAGGCCCGCGCGCAGGGCGTACACCACCGATATTACTTTTTTGCCCTAGTGCACAAAATTCGACTTTGTACAGCCTATATCCTGCACAAAGAAGCACTTTCAGAGCATGAGAAGTGAAAATTATATTAATATCAAGGGGCCCTTGGATGGTTGTACGGTTAGATTGCAGGGATGCGGGAAACAGAAAAAGTCGTATACCTATAGCTTTCTTTCTTTCCTATAGCTTCATCCCTGTAATCTCACCACACTGATGGACTGAACTGATGCCACATTGAACGAACGTGTAACTTTTGACTATACCTAAAATTTTTAAGCATGGCAAACGCTTACCAACACATTTTGCAGCCATAGAACCAGACAAACTACCACGAACTAAACGAAGCAGAGTATATTTGACGGAAAAAATAACATTGTTTTACAAACTTGTTTTTTCTGACAGCTTTAGCTGATTACTATTAATCATGGAGCACAATACCCTTGATATAGCTGCAAAATGTGTTGGTAAGCTTTTGCCATGCTAAAAAAATTTAGTTATAACTTAACTACCCTAACTACATAATAAAATTGAGAATTCTCGCGCTAAAGTCATTGCGCGATCATCCCACGCAGAGGAATTCTTTCGAGTGATATTTAAAATACTTATTATATGTTTAAATAATTTATTACGTCTGCCATTTGACAATATAGTAGTTTCGCTTGCCGACACGCAACAATGAGATGAGATTCGGCAGGATGTGTGCGGACTGCGTTATCACCTCGTCGATCTTCTTCACCTTCTGATGGTTGATGTAGAATCCGCCCGCGTTGATTATCCTTATTGCGTCGCCTGGGAAATATACATGGTCCAGTCATATTAGGGGTTTCACTTCGGAATTAGAGATAATAAACTAAGAATTTTTTAAATTTATTTTTCAGTAACCTATCATATGGGGTATCTAATGAAAGGTCTACTTGAGTTTTCGAAAATACTTTTTAGATTCCCTTACCCAAAAGGTGAGAAACGGGACCCTATTGATATGCCTCCGATGTCGGTATGTAGGTCTGTCTGTCAGCGTCAGCGTTTTTGACCACTTGTGCTTCTATGAACAGTGAACACACGCTGCTACTCTTTGCCACTTACCACAATGAGCGACTCAGTTAGCCTTCCTCTCGAGTTCCAGCACTGCGATCCCAGGTCCGAGCAGTAATGTGACCGCTATGGCACCTGTGAATACCTGGTCTAACTCCTCACCACTAGAAACATCCGCTAAAGATAACTTACTTTCAGTAGCAAATCAGTTAGCTTTCAACCCTAGTTCCAGTACTGTGATCCTAGGTCCTATTAATAATGTGACCACAGGGGCGCCTGTAAACACCTGTTGTAATTCCTCACCAGCTGAAGATGGCTTTTATTCAGTAGAGAAAAAGTTCCTGCACTGTGATCCCAGGATTCCTAGGTCCCAGCAGTAATGTAACCACCTCGCTTCTACGAATAACCGCTGACACTCCTTATATTATTAATATTTGAGTTGCTAAGCAGCTAGCCTCCATCTCGAGGATCCCAGGTCCCAGCAGAAATTCGAACACCTGTTCTACTATAAAAACCTGCTCAAACTTCAAGAAAAATACTTTGAGCTGTAGATAACTCACTCTCAGTAGCAAAGCAGTTGGCCTTCAACCAGAGTTCCAGCACTGTGATCCCAGGTCCCACCAGAAATGCGAACACCTGTTCTACTATAAAAACCTGCTCAAACTCTTCAAGAACAATACTTTGAGCTGTAGATAACTTACTCTCAGTAGCAAAGCAATTGGCCTTCAACCCTAGTTCCAGCACTGTGATCCCAGGTCCCAGCAGTAAAGGAACCACAGGCGCGCCTGTGAAGACCTGCTCCACCTCCTTATCGCTAAGTGCCACTAGGGATTTAACATCCTTGCTGTAAATAGCCTCCGTTGCGCGTCGGGCTTGCGCCAAGCCTTGCTCTATAAAAAAAAGTACAATGTATTTTTATGAAGTATATTTTCGCAATATTATATGTAACGTTATCTCCGAAGTTTGTGAAAGGAAAAATGTGAATTAATTACAGTCGATAAACGTAACAAAAACAAAACGTTTTGCGGTCCTGAAAATGGACTTTTTTGCATCCAAAAATACTATAGGTATATTGGAACCCACGGCGCGCGAGTCCGACTCACACTTGACCTTTTTTAGGGTTCCGATACCAAAATGGTAAAAAAAAGGAACCCTTATGGTGCCGCTCTGTCTGTCTGTCTGTCTGTCCGTCTGTCTGTCACACCTCTATATCTCAGCAACCACTTATGCTATCAACCTGAAATTTGGAATAGTTTTAGAATATAGTTGCCCAACTTAATTGCACAAGAAAAAATTTTGAAAAAAGTATGATTATTAATATAAAGGGGGCCAAAATAGGGGGGGCCAAATTTCAAATTGTCGCTACTAGGTCGAGTGGGGTATCATATGAAAGGGCTTTACTTGTACATTTTAAAATATATTTTTGTATTTTTTTAAATTTCTTAGTTTTAAAGTTATGATGAAAAATGTCAAGAAAAATACCATTCCCCCCCCTTATCTCTGAAGTTTGAGTAAGGAAAAATCTGAATTAATTACAGTTGACAGAAGTTTATATAAACTTTACAGCAAAAATAAAACGATCTTTCTAAGTTGCACAGTTTTTCAGAAATCTGCAAAAAACCTTTACAAACAAATTTAGTTTTGCGGTCCTGAAAATGGACTTTATTGCTTCCAAAAATACTATAGGTATATCGGAACCCTCGGCGCGCGAGTCCGACTCGCACTTGACCGGTTTTTTAAATCCAGTACTCGCATTATCATTCAGGACTCTGATTTGACGCGGCATATTATACGACTGACAAGTTAACACAGAAGGTTTAAAAAAATCGCTTCCTCTTTTACTTACCTCCATGAACTAAGGTAGTCAACTGTTCAGCCAGGCACTGCTGTGGATACCTCTGTTCTGGGTGCTGTTTATGCTTAAACATTATATCCTTTATCTCTCCTAAGCTGTAGAACGTGAACAGTTTCAACAGTTTTTCCACCTCCGAGTCTTTGGACCTGATGAAGAACTGGTATAAAGTGTATGGGGTTGCCTTAGTCGGGTCTAACCAGATGGCGTTTCCCGCAGATTTGCCGAACTTGTCGCCTTCTTCTGTCGTGACTAGAGGTAGAGTTAAACCTGCAAAATAATAGATAGATAGATAGATAAATTCTTTATTGTCACACAAAAACAAAACAATACACAGGAAACTCTTAAAACTAGGGTGGACAAAGGCGGTCTTATCGCTTAAAGCGATCTCTTCCAGACAACCTTAGTTGCTTGTAGGAGAATGTAAATAGTAACTGTAGTAGTGTGCCAATGCCAATATATAGATAATATTTAATGTAAATACAACTACAATAAAAACAAAATATACACAAATAAATAAATAAAAATACATATTAAAATATATATAAAATTTAAAGACAAATAGATAACATATAAATATATACAAACTCAGTTGCAAACTAAGGTACAATTTTATTAAGTAAGAATTTATGCAGTTTAGATTTAAAAATAGGTAGTGACTTGGAGTGACGAATCTCAGATGGCAGATCATTCCAGAGACTGATAGCTTTTAAAGTGAAAGATTCCTTATAGTAGCCTGACCGAGTAAAGGGTATTTCCAACACATTATCAGTCTTGGATCGCAAATCACGAGAGCGGTCAAATAATATTTATATAGATATCATGAAACTTAAAACGCTTGTATATCTTAAAAAAGTGGGCTCAGAGATTCATCTATATGTCGTGGCCAGATCGTTAGAAATGATCACTTCATGATGTGGCTGACCACTTCATGAAAGGTTCGGTTATGTTAGGTTGCATTTCATGAAGTAACCAACATGAATTCATGAAATAACCAACATGAAAGTGGCCACATCATGAAATAGCCAATACCACGATCTGGCCACGACATATACATATAATAAAAGAGTAGAAACCGCGTGTCTGTACTTTTGATAAATATATAAAAAAAATATTGTGGGCGATAAGAAACGACTAATAGAACTCAAAAATATGTTTTCTGAACTTTTTGTCTGTTTGTCTGTATGTTTTCGATAAACTCCGAAACTACTGAACAGATTTTCTCGCGGTTTTCGCAGATAGATTAAGCTTAGCTCTGAGCAATATATAGGCTATGTTTCATTCAAATCAGTTCACTCAATCAGAAGCTACACTAATGTAAAGTATCAAATTGCCTGTACGATAATAACTCACAAACCGATTCAAACTGAGTTTTCAATTACGAGTTTGGCTTACTTTTGTGCAACATAAAAGTTTAGTTTCATTGCAAACGGTTCACTCAGACAGAAGGTGCGCTAAGTTTCATGCGGCGGCGCAAATAACTCACAAACTATTGAACGGATTCAAACGGGGTTTTCAATAAACTGTCAAGCTTACTTCTTTGCAACATATTAGCTTACTTTCATTGAAAATGGCTCACTCAGACATATGCGCGAAATTTCCAGCGGAGGCGCCAATATCTCACAAACAACTGAACCGATTAAAACGAGGTTTTCAGTAACGTATTTGGCTTACTCCATGCAACATGTATGCTTAGTTTCATGGCAAACGGTTCACTCAGACATAAAATACACTAAGTTTCAAGCGGCGGCACCAATAATTCACAAACTACTAAACGGATTTAAACGGGGTTTTCAATAACGTGTTTAGCTTAATTCTTTGCAATGTATTAGCTTACTTTCATTGAAAACGGTTCACTCAGACAGAAAATTCCCGAAGTTTCAATAGGCGGCGCCAATAGCGAACAAACTACTGTACCGACTCCAACTGGCATTTTCATGACGTGCTTGGATAAGGTACTTCCGTGCAACATATAAGCTTAGGTTAGTTGAAAACGGTTCACTTAGGTAGAAGTTACGCAAAGTTTCAAGCGAAGGCGCGAATAATTCAAAAACTTTTGTGTAGATTCAAACGTGGCTTTCAATAACGCGTTTGGCTTACTCCTGTGCAATAAATAAGCTTAGTTTCATTGCGATAGGTAGGTTCACTCTGACAAAAGATACGCAAAGTTTCAAGCTGCAGAACCAAGAACTCACCTACTGAACTGGTTCAAAGTCAAACGAGGTTTTCAATGACGCGTCGGGCTTCTTTCTGTGCAACATATAAGCTTTATTTCATTGCAAACGGTTCACTCAGACAGAGGATTCGCAAAATTTTAAGCGGCCGCACCAATACCTCACAAACTACTTGAACGACTTAAACGGGGTTTTCAATAACCTATTTGGGTTGCTTTCGTGCAATATTTGAGCTTTTTTTTATTGCCATCGGTTTATTCAAACAGATAATAGGCGAGTTCAAAGTTTCAAGCTGTGAAACCTAGCTGAAATCAAACAAAGCTTATAATTTTGTACGGAAGAAAGCCAAATAAGCTGTTGAAAATTCCATTTGATCCGGTCCAGTTGTTTGTGTAAAAGTCGTGGGTACAGCTAAAGATTGGTAAAATCTAGATTTAGTTTTATTGTAAAAATAATAATAAAAAAATTCCTGTTTCGGCATGGCGGTGCAACAAATGTAAAAAAAATTATGAAAGTTCTAAAGTTTTGAAAACTTATGAAGTAGGTACTTATAAACGAAATACTTCCAAAAATAAAGAGAGAAGTGAATCATTGTTTTTTAGGAATTGTCTTGTCTTGTCTCAGTGGAGAGATGTTACAAAGATTGTACGGAAGTGAAGTCCAACAGTTTTGTATGTAGGTACATGTAGAGTTAAAAGCATGTGAAGCTAGACACGTTGGACTTTGTACCGCTCTTTTTTTTGTAGCCACAGAAGTTAAAGTGACTGAGCCTCAGATTTAGTTAGGCTTTGTTTTGTATAAGAAATAATGAAACTCGTATGATAGTTACTCCGCGTGGAATTCGACTATGATTTTAGACTTACGCGGATAGTGGGCGTCCTAACAGTCCACACGTAAACAAGAGGTGTTTAATTTACAAAAATCCGTATTATCGGTACTCTGTATACCTAATAATATAAAGGCGAGAACTGCACTGTCTGTCTGTCTGTCTGTTACGCTTTTATGACTATTCCGATAAACCGATTGTGATAAAAACTAGGCACGAAGATAGTTTGAACCATGGGAAAAGTCATTAGCTACTTTTTCTGAACCCCACACGGACGGAGTCGCGGGCAACAGCTAGTTTATTAATAAATTTTATTTTATTTTAGTTTTAAATATTATAATTTTCCTTACCATATACTTCCTTCTTGACAGTTCTGCTAATCAGTTCATGTCCAGCACTTATGTTTCCCATCTGGTCACTACCTCCAATCTGAAAATAATCAGCAATATTTCTTCATGTAGCAGTTTTTAAGGGAAAGTCAATATTTTTTATATTCATGTCGTACATTCAAGAACCCATCAAGTTTGACACACTGGACTTTCTACCATTCATATTTCAACCACCTTAGAGTGGCACTACAATTGCAAAGGTTTACTTGCTCTTGACATTACAGAATTCTTTAGAAAAATATTACCTGAAACCTACAATCATATTTGTTGAGTAAATGTAGCCAATCATAAGACTGGAATATCTGGTATGCGAACTCTGTGAAACTCATCCCAACTTCAGAGTTGATCCTGGTCTGTACACTCTGTTTCAGCAACATGGTTCCCATTCGAAAGTTTCTACCAATCTCACTGACGAACTTAATTGAGTCTATTTCTCTGTACCATGATTCGTTATTTACTATTCTGAAAACAATAGGTAGGTATTATAGTATGATAAGTTAAATCTTGAGAACACACAGGATGCATTACATCTTTAGTTTTCAGAGTGTGTAAAAAGCTTTTGCTGTCTTATTTTATTAGTGTCAAAGCATGTCATGATTATGTAAAAAGGTAAACTGAACACAAGCCCATTTAGAAAAAATTATAACTTGGGAAAAGAGGCATTTTTGGGATAAATAAACTTGCTCCCTCAAAATGGATAAATTAATAAATGCAATTTTAGTTATAGCTTGAACAACAAATTTCTATTTCAAAATTCTTACTTTAGAGGTTTGAGTTCACTCTTGTCTGACCACAGGTACTTCTGGTGGTTTTCGAACACAGTTTCTAAGTTTTTCTCAATACATTTAATGTTCTCCTGTATCACATCTTTTTGTAACGCTACTCGATCTGTGCTTCTTCCACTTGGGTCTCCTATGTGACCTGTGGCTCCACCTAACTAAAATCATAATAAATAAGGGGGTTGTAAATGTTATTCATATTATCAAAACCGGCCAAGTGCGTGTCGGGCAACGCGCAATATAGGGTTCCGTAGTTTTTTACGATTTCTATCGCAAAGCAGGTGTTGATGTATTTCATAACATTCATAACATAAGTAGAGGTCGTAACGCCTGCTATTTACATTATTTCCAGTTTTTCATCTATAGCTAATTAACCTGTGAAGCCTACTTAGCTGTGATAGTTTTCCTTTTAATTTCATCATATATACTACTACTATGAATTTTTTCACATTTCCATTAACTACCGTTTAGCTGGCAGGGGGGTCGTTGACTCCAACAAAAATTAAAATGATCCTCGCAAACTCACATTATTTTTCAAAGACCTATCCAACGATACCCCACACAATGGGGTGAACAAGAAAAAATAAATTCACCCCCCACTTTACTTGTAGGTACCCTAAAAAAATATTTTCTTAGATTTTATTTTACCACTTTCTCGGCATGAACGAAATACATATCCATATTAAATTTCAGTTTTCTTGTACGAAGGGTCTCTGAGCTAAGCCGAGGACATCACATGATGAAACTATAAGGGTTCCTTGCTGACTACGGAACCCTAAAAATGCTAGCCTATACTGTCTCACTGCTGGGCAAAGGCCTCCTCCATTCAGGCACTGTTCTTTAAAAGCATCCAGATCATCTCTACACCACTTCTTGGGCCTTACTCTGCCTCAGCGTCCATCATGTGGTACCCATTCCATTGTGCATATGTCTCATCTTTCTGGGTGCATCCGATACATGTGACCCGCCCAATGCCATTTTAACCTCCTGAGGCCGGAGGTCCGGTTATAATGACTTGACACTGTGGACGGACGTACTTTACAAAGTACAAAAGTGTTTATGGCGTTAAGGACGAGACTTTGTTTCTTGAATAGTGCTAAAGATATGGGTTTTTTCGGATTTTCGTCAGAACAAATGTGTGTTGGTAGAGTGTAAGAAATATTATTATCAACCTTTCATTGCCCTATGTTTTGTTCTTTATGAAGTACGTTAGGCCAAAGTCACATGTCAGTAAATATAATGAAAACCTGTTTTTTTATTGAATATTAACGTTTTTTATTAGAAAAATGAGCATATTAATTACAGTTAGTGTTTAATATTAACTCTTTATAACAAAACAGACAAAAAAAAAACATAATTATTATTAAAAAATCAACATTAACAACAAAAGTGAATAAATCTACAAAGTAGAAAATCGCAAAATTGAATACTTTTCCTTATTAACTTAAGCATTTAAGACATTTAATGACTAATTTTAAATGTTTTTAACAAAGCAGACAAATTTTTGGAAAAAAATAATCATAATTACTAATAAAAAAACAAAATTTTAGACAAATGTGAATATTTTTCTTAATTAACTAAAGCATACATTAGACTTAACCAACTGAGATCCTTAGGAACATACGTTAAATGGACTATTAAACCCTGTTAAAATTCAAAAATCAGATATAAAAAACATCAGCCTTATAAGTTACTATGAAAATTCACGAAACAATTTCGTTTAGGAGTAAGGCACAAGGGCATATTGCGATATATGCAAATAACTGTAGTTTTCATTCCACATCCATTATTCCTGCAGCGTTTCTGTTGTGTACCCATATCGGGTAAATGGTTTGCGGAATGCAACCGTTTAGTCACGGGAGGCAAATGTGCTACAGGCGGCCTTCCTCTTTTTCGGGTATTGTCTTCGATCTCCTCATTTTCAATTGCATCCAACTCTTCTCTTATGAAAGTGTTTTCTAATATCATTCTCTCTGCTACTTCAAGCTTGAATTCCCTCAACTGCAGAATTTTGTGATTACGCCTTCCTTGTGCTCTATTATCAAATCTATATTTAATCCAAGAATTCACGATTGCAAGGTCAATCATGTGCCCTATGAAACGAACTGTCCATTTTCGTGTGCGTGTTCTTGCTGGACAGACTGCCAGCTATCTATCTGTAAGATCTACACCCCCCATGTTAGAATTATACTCTTTGACAACTTCTGGTCTTTGTACCATCAAGTAGCTTTTGAGTTTTCTATCATATCGTTTGCATTCATCTGTTTTCTCCGCAGCATGGATACTTGACATCATGTTCACGGGTTTATTGTCGTACCATTTGGTTATCGCGACAGCACCGTCATCGCGCACCAAAACATCAAAACTTCGTCTACCTCTGCGAGCCAAGTCTTTGTCGCTCTCAAGCTGATCTTTTATGTAACTTCCCCTTGACCTAGTAACACCACGAGCTTCTGGGCTAACGACCCAGAAGCGGCCATGACCTCCATTATGTGGTGAAGATCCGTGATCACTTTCTTCCCCTTCCGATAATTCTTCGTTACTCTCATCAGATTCTCCATCTTCGGAACAATCTCTATCCACCTCTTCAGGTGGATCATAGTCCGGATCTTCATCGTCACTAGCAAATTCTATGTCCGATTCGTCTAGAAGGTCTGCAATATCGTTGTCATTTAATCCTAAAATTAAATAAACCAGGTTCTTAATTAATATAGCAATACCCACAGAACAAAGTAAGAGTTTTTTAAAAACATTAATTGTGGACGAACGTTCTTCACACAGAATAAATTTTTAAAAAGGTTATTATGAACACATGTTTTTAATTTCATGCCATGATTTTACTTTGTTCCTATAGGTTATCAAACTGACATGAAATAAAACAAAAAAATAACAAAAGAAGCTAGTTTTTTCTATAAGATAATTAGTTTTTTACTTACGTCTCTGCTGACGCGACGCCATTGTTGTTCACACAAGAATGAATTTTGCAAAGATGGCGTAAATTTGGGCTATGATCATTGGTGGAAACCCAAACTTGTCAAACTAGAATCCAAACATTTAATTGGCTGTAGCGATCACGAGGACGTCACGTGAGTAGTGAGGTTTTTAAAAAAGGTCGGTATTTTGGACTTTGTAAAGGACGTCCGTCCATTATATGTAGGGCGATTTCAAAAAGTCTCGGCCTTAATGGCGTCAACTATTTTGTACTTTATAAAGTCCGCCCGTCCTTAGGAGGTTAATGTGGCTGTCTTTGTAATATTAAAAATAGCGTTTGCAATTTTTAATGTTTATTTATACCACATTTTAGTCCAAATTCTGTCAAATTTTTGGAATAAATAATTTTAATCGAATTATTGCTACAATATTTCTTTTTGTAATGTAAAAAGATTCTTACCAAAGCTATAACATTGTGGCCACCTCGCTGCCAATGTAAAAGATTTATAATAACTAATAAATTTCCTACATGCAGACTATTAGCTGTGGGATCGAAGCCAGCGTAAGCACATTGTGGGGCTTTGTTCAGTAAATTCACTATTTCTGTCCTGAAAAAATTTTACTGTGTAAGTTTTTAACAAAATATTATACAGAATGGAACACAGTATATGGTAAAGTTTTTACTTACGCTGCAGTATTAGGAAATAAGTCTTGATACATCCCCCGCTCACTAAGTTTCAATATATTTCTGTTACTATAAAAACGTCTGTGAGACCACGACCAGTGGCTTTTAATAATATGACACAAATATCTATATGTACCCATTGTGGTACAAATACTGTAAGCTTGATCAAAAATAAAAAAATAAGATCAATTATTATATTATAACCCAATGTTATAACCTCAAACACTACGACTTCAGTGAAAGAAAATAACAGACTGAAATGAAAAGTTAGCTTATTCTGTGAATTTTATTCACTCACATCACCACTTCACTTTTTATTATTTCACTTCACTTTTTAAAATATTTTGGAAATCGGTCGTTGTAAGGGGGAACAACCATTCCTGCCAAAATCCAATGATCTTACATTTACCATGATTGAGGACTCCCAAGAGAATGCACCATTGACGTAAGAAAAACGCTGCGCTTCTAAAGGACCTGAAGCTATTGTCTATGGAAAACTTAACTGATAAAGTTAATGCTATTTCTTTCTAACTAATCTTCAATGGTCAGGGGGTACACATCTCAACTACCCTCTCCTTGGGAGTTGTTGTATTGTATACGGGTACGCGACCCCGGCTCCCCGAGCTATTACTAACTCATCCTGATCCTTCCGAGAAAGTAATATCTTTTTACCTTATTCCTTTCCTACACCAAGTATTCCTATTCCTGTCCCAACTAACCTATCCCTCCCGTTCCTTTTATCCCTGTCCATTCCGCCAATCTAAGGTTGACCGCGCCGATGGATGCGTGGCTAGAGGCGAGTCTAGTCGAAAGCGGTCACAGGCCCTGGGCCCAGGCGAACCCAGAACTAGGCTAGCCTTGTCCTGGCATGCGGGCTCTGCCAGGATGGACCGTAATCCCTTGCTACTCGTGGGAACGCAATGTTTTTGAATAAAAATAAAAAATTAAAAGGCGGCGGTGTGGTTCGCAACCCATCACGTCACGTTCCTCCCGGGGGCGAAAAGCGGGCTACGGAGAGCCGCTTTGCTACGATGAATGTCAGAGGTGGAATGAATGGCAAAATAGATGAAGTATGTCAGATGATGGATGAAAGGCGTATAGACGTTCTCTGTGTGAATGAGACTAAACGGAAAGGTTGTGACACCACAGAACACGGCCCTTACACAGCGTACTGGTCTGGTGTTCCCAGTACCAGCAGAGGCTGTCAGGGAGTCGGTGTCATACTTTCCGGAAGAATGGTAGAGTGCGTGAAAGAAGTCGAGTGTGTGAGCCCAAGACTCATCTGGGTCAGACTGAAAGTCGGACTGACCCGAATTTTTGTTCTAGGTGCATATGCACCAACGAATATTGGTTCGCGAAAGTCCCTGAAAGCCCAGAAAGAAACAGATGAGTTTTGGGAAAATATGAGAGATACGTTAGAGAAATGTGATCAGAATGAACGAGTTATCATGCTAGGTGATTTTAATGGATGGGTAGGAAGAAAGCGTGACGGTTATGAAAGAGTTGTTGGTAAGTTTGGTGATGAACGTGTGAATGATAATGGAATAAGTTTGCTTGAGATATGTTTGGAATGGAGTCTTTTTGTGGCAAACACTATGTTTGACCACAAAAGGATCCATATGTATACAAGAGAGGAGGGTGATGCGAGAAGTATGATCGATTTTGTAGTTGTGGATGAAAGATTGAGAAAAAGAGTTCTGGACGCTCGCGCATATCGTGGAGCCGCCATCGACACAGACCACCACCTGGTTGTGACCCGAATTGGTGGTCTATTTAACCGGTGGCGGCATAGACCACAAGAGCAGATGAGCGTTCTAGAACGTATCAAAGTAGAGAGATTGCAAGAGGAGGATGTCAGAAAAGAATACTTGAAAGACTTGAGTGAAAGATTTGAGAACCTGGATGAAGTAAATGATATTGAATGTTTGTGGAATGAATTTAAAGATGGAGTAGTAGGTATAGCTGTCAATGTTTGTGGGGTGTCAAAAAGGAGAAAGGGTGGAAAGAAGAAGAATATGTGGATGGATAAAAGTGTACAGGCAGCTGTTTGTGAGAAGAAGAAAGCATGGTCAGATTGGTTAGCAGTAAAAGCTAACCAAAGAATGCAGAGGGCAACAAGTGATGACGTAAGTGTAGCAAGAAAGGTATATAAAAGAGCGAAAGGTATTATTAAGGAAGTTGTTGAGAGAAAGAAAGAGGAGTGTAAGGATGAGTTTGACAGAAGGCTTACTGAAGATTTCCAGTCCAACCAAAAGTTTTTCTGGAAATCCATACGGACAGCCCGAGGAAAGTTTGGAACATCGGAGCTGAGTAAAATCAGAAGCCAGGATGGAAGTATTATAAAAGGTGAAGAATGTGTTCTGAGGAGGTGGAAGGAATATTTTGAAAGTCTGTTTGAGAGAGAAAAAGCAGAGGCCAGCGAACCTAGGTCTTCTGTGGAAATAAATGAGAATGAAGAGGAGAATTGTGTAAGTGAGATAAGTATGGATGAGATTATGAAAGCGATGAAAAGTATGAAACCAGGTAAAGCAGCTGGGTATGATAGAGTGTCGGTCGAGATGTTGAAGGCTGGGCGAGGCATTGTGGCTAGTCAGTTGTACCGCCTTTTCAACTTGTGTTGGACGAACGGCCAAGTACCAGGTGACTGGTGCAAGGCTGTGATTGTGCCGCTGTACAAGGGAAAAGGGTCACAACAGGACTGCAAAAATTATCGCGGGATAAGCCTTCTCAGTGTCGTCGGCAAACTGTATGCAAAAGTTTTGATTGAAAGAGTGATGAAAGATACTGACGATAAAATATGGGATGTACAAGCGGGATTTAGAAAGGGAATGGGATGTACAGATCAGGTCTTTTCCTTGCGGTGCATAGCTGAAAAGTTTTTGGCTAAAAACCAAAAAGTCTACTGCGCGTTCGTGGATTTGGAAAATGCCTATGACCGAGTGGTGAGGAATGAATTGTGGTCAGCATTGTCTATGTATGGGGTAAACGGTCATCTGATTCAAGCACTGAAATCTCTCTATGAGGATTCCAGTGCTTGTGTCAGAATAAACGGGGCGTACACTGAATGGTTTAGCATCGAAAAAGGTGTTAGGCAGGGATGTGTAGCGTCACCTTGGCTGTTTAACCTGTTCATGGATAATTGTTTGATTGATCTGAAAGAGAGTATGTGTGGACTGAGAATGAATGAGTTACTCATCAAATGTCTTCTCTACGCTGATGACCAAGTTGTACTTGCGTCATCTGCTGACGAGTTGCAGGAGATGGTAACAATGATGAATGTGGCTTTGGAAAGGAAAGGAATGAAAGTAAATGTAAGCAAGACTAAAGTAATGGTACTTGAAAGAGAAGAATGTATGACAGAGTGTACTATATTAATAGATGGTGAACAAGTCGAACAAGTGAAGGAGTTTGTGTATCTGGGCTCAAAGTTTACGAGAGATGGAAAGTGTGAAAGTGATATTGAAAGAAGAGTGAATGCTGGAAACATGGTGAATGGTGCCCTGCACGCCTTTATGAGGAGTCAAAAGGTGTCTCACAAGGCTCGTTTGGCTGTTCATGGGGGAGTTTTGGTACCAACACTGATGTATGGCAGTGAAAGCTGGGTATGGCAGAAGAAGCATGAAAGTAGAATTAATGCAGTGGAAATGAGAGCGCTAAGGAGTATGATTGGTGTTAAATTGAGTGACAGGATTAGAAATAGTGTGATAAGAGAACGGTGTGGCGTAAAAGAACACGTAGTGACCAAAATCGAGAAAGGGATGCTGAGATGGTTTGGTCATGTAGAGAGGATGAATGAACGAAGATTGACGAAAGAGATCTACCAGGCGAGAGTGAATGGAAACGTTGGAAGGGGAAGGCCTAGGCGAACGTACCAGGACCAAATTCAGGACGTTCTGAATAAAGGCCAGGTTAAAAGTACCCTAAACCGACGAGCATGTATGAAAGGATTGATGAAAGTACAGGAAGCAAGGGAAGTATGTCAAGATCGTAGCAGGTGGAGGACTGTGGTCTCTGCCTACCCCAACGGGAAAGAGGCGTGATGTTATGTATGTATGTATGTAATCTTTGTTTAGAAAGGTTGAAAAAGTACACCAATGTTTTATCAGTATCGAAACTTTTTTTTCCGAAAACACTTTGTCGCCAGTTCGCCATTTTGAAAAACGGTATACGACAGTACGTGGGCTGTCAAATTGGTGTACAGGTTCGACAATTTTATTGTTATTGTAAACAAACATATCAGTTTAGAAATGTTTTTATAAATTGATTTCTTTATTTAGGCTTCGGCAGGATGCCAGTGTTCTATTTTGTTGTGTAGTGCAAGGAAAATCAAGAACCATCCACAATTATCTATGCACAAGTAAGTCGCTGATTATTTGGCTTTTAGACGAATATTTCGCATATTTGTCTGATCGAATTTTTGATGTAGCGGTGTTCAACCATGAAGTAAACTAATTTCTATTTATTTTATGTATTCAAGCTGCCATTGTCTTTATTTCATTACAAAACTTTTACATACAAACAATGTAAACATGTAGTGATGTAATCAAGCACAGCTGATATCGATATTACAATATTCTTACATTCTTATATAATGCTGTTCAATAAACCTAAAATTTTAGCAAAATAATTAAGTGTACGGGGGTCATTTTGGAGTTGGAACTTTCAATTCAATAATTTATGAAGAACTGCTGCCGCCTCTGGGATGGGTCTGAAAAATACCAGCTGGCCAATCTTACAGCAATTTAAAAGCGTGCCATTTTAACAGATTAAAATAAAAGTAGGGAATATAATGTCTTTGGTCATAACGGCCAGTTGCACACAGGGTCAACAACTCATTTTTTAATTTGTTTTGAAACTAAAACAGTATGAGACTGTAAAAGATTGAGAGACTTTTTGCAGCAGCTGCCCGACCAATATTATAGATTGAATGTAAAGGAATTTAATAATATGTTCTAACCTTTTCTTGTAGATTCCCACGAAATGAAACTGCCTGAAAGAAGTGGACTGATATTTTTGATATAGAAAACATAAATACAAATTTTAAAACCAATTTCTCTATACGCTGCATTTTGAGGAATCTTGTTTTGACAGAACTGTGGATATCATACGTTTACATGCTGGGGCAGTACACTCACTGCTCTATGCCGTTCGTATTTGTGAAGTAGTAGACTATCAACCATTATAATAATGATAATGAAGATGTGCTTGTGATGTGCTTTATTTATTTTATAGCCAAATAGATGTTCTATCCTCCGATTATTAAATAAAGGTGTGAAACAGGGTGATCCGCTCCGTCCCAAATTATTCACAAGCACTCTAGAAGAAGTATTCAAAACATCTTCAGTTTCATGGCAACAGAAGGGCATTGACGTTGGCGGGAAGAGGCTTACAAACCTCCGATTCGCCGACAACATCGTACTTTTTGCGTCAACAGCACGGGAACTTCAGACCATGTTGCAAGACCTAAGCTCGGCAAGTCGCGAGGTTGGACTTCGGATGAACCAGTTAAAGACCAAACTAATGACTAACAGCACTAAGCATAGGGTAGTGGTTGACGGGCAAGAAATACAATATGCCGGGCCAGTTAGTCTCTTTTAGCAACCGACAGGACTGAGAAGTCGATCGCCGAGTCGAAAATGCTTGGAAGAGCTACTGGTCCGTGAAGGGCTTGATGAAAGGTGACAGTCCTTTATCACTCGAACGTCAACTCGTCGACATGTACATCTTGCCTGTCCTAACCTATGGTGCACAGGTTTGGTCTTTGACTGCTTCCCAGAGGTCCAAACTAGCGGTTTGTCAGCGGGCGATAGAGCGCAGTAATCTAGGCGTAAAGAGAACGGACAGAGTCCGCAACACTACCCTGCGCTCCAAGACTCGCATTGCTGACGTTACCGAAAAAACTGCAAAGCTAAAATGGGAGTGGGCGGGTCACGTGTCCAGGATACACCCGGAGAGATGGGCCAGAGCCTCTACTGAGTGGGTTCCCGTCGATAGCCGGCGAGGAAGAGGAAGGCCTAGGAAACGATGGCGCGACGACCTAGATGCTTTTGAAGCCGATTGGCAAACCGTGGCCGATGATCGCGATCTTTGGAAAGAAAAAGGGGAGGCCTTTGCCCAGCAGTGGGACATTTAGGGCTACTAAAAAAAAATAATACATTAATTATGAAACTCGAGTTACACAATAATACAGAGTAAGTTTTATCAACGTCATAACATCCCATAAAACATCCACTGCAGGACAGGGAGCTCCCTTCAAAAAAAAGCGTGGTTCTTTGGAGGGGATTTACTCTAGTCACCACGCTTGTTAGCGTTGTGGCTTGGCACTGCTGTTGTTGGTGACCGTAGTATGTAAGATGATACGATACACAGAAAGATGCTGCTGCCCATCCTTCGGTTCATAAGCCCTTACACATCATCAAGCTTGACATATAGAATAAGAATAAGAATAATTTATTCGTCCAGTTAACATGTTTAGAATTACAACCATTGTTTAATTCCTGCACTAGGCTAGGCCTGAATCGCAGGAAATCTTCCGTGTTTACATTCCAGATTACTTGATTAACAAAACGAGAGAAAAAGATAATGTAACCTAAAAACTAACTACAAAATTATTATGAATTTGAAAATAATAGCAAAAGTTCAAGTAAGATAAATACAAACAATAAGTACAAAATAGCAACTTCATAGTTTCAGGACCCGTGTGTGTGGGTGTGTGTATGTGGGTGTGTTTGTGTGTGTGCAGGAGTCTAAGTGGTTATACCGCCTATGTGCCGCCTCTACTGACATGGTCTCATGAAGTGCTCGATAGATGTGTAAGACAATGATCTTATCCAATCCTTGATTGAACTTTATACCGTTCTTATTTCAATAGACGTACGGGCTAGAATTATAGTACTAGCAGATAAAAGTACTAATTGCGCGGCGAGTGAGCTGGTTTGTCAGCAATCTATCTATCTATGTCTACTTGTACGTCTCCGACGTCGTCTGCCGGCCCGCATATCGATAAAATATCGATTACAAGTTAGACAGCACTACTAAACACCGCCATGGTCATGTTCACTTTTACTTTTACGTGGCACGCTTTTGCCGAGTATATGGCATATCTATAAACGCCCCCTGGCGTAGTTTCCAAAATCTTTGGACAATACACGGACTCCTAACAATTTGTACAGAGACAAAACGAGCAGAGCAAGACATCATAGCCTATACGTTAGTATTATATACGCTGTGTTCCAAATTGTACAAACGCTGCTAAAAGCGTATTGCACGCTCACAAAGCTATCACTGCTTTTGTTGCTATAGTCAATTTGGAATGGATTTAAGCGCGCTCACGTGTTCATCTGTCAAAATATCAGTTTTGTTTTTATTTTCTTTAACAACGCCTAAGTTAATCCCTCAAAAATGTGCGCTAAATCCACTTTCATTTCCATTAGAGACAAACTCATTAAAATTAAAACTTGAAAAACGTCAGCTGGTTGGTGTGGGATTTTATATGTGTCAAATCGATTTTGACATTAGCGCTTTCACTGCTCCACCTATTTGACTAAAGCACTGATAGCAAAAACGATGACGTCATCAATGACGTAAGGCGGTGAACGAGCGAGTGCTTTAGAGCACGCTTTTGGTCAATTTGGACCGACTTAAGCGCGCTCACAGTGCTCTAAAGCAGTCTGTTAGCGCAAATTGGACCGCAGAGAGTGTCTAAGTCAGGCTGTGTTCCAAATTGTACAAACGCTGCTAAAAGCGTATACAGTACTCACGGACGGTCCAAATTGATTTAGCACGCTCACAAAGCTATCACTGCTTTAATGGCTCTAGTCAATTTGGAATGAATTTAAGCGCGCTCACGTGTTCATCTGTCAAAATGTCAGTTTTGTTTTTATTTTCTTTAACAAAGCCTAAGCTAATCCCTGAAAAATGTGCGCCAAATCCACTCTCATTTCCATTAGACAAACTCATTAAAATCAAAACTTGGAAACATCAGCTGGCTGCAAACGTGTGGGATTTTATATGTGTCAAATCGATTTTGACATTAGCGCTTTCACTGCTCCACCTATTTGACTAAAGCACTGATAGCAGAAACGATGACGTCATCAATGACGTAAGGCGGTGAAAGAGCGAGTGCTTTAGAGCACGCTTTAGGTCAATTTGGACCGACTTAAGCGCGCTCACAGTGCTCTAAAGCAGTCTGTTAGTGCATATTGGAACGCACAGTAATAGCCGATGTACTTCGTCTCTTTCTAATTGTTGCCATACTAATGAAGTTTGCTCAATTTCCGTGCAAAAAGTTAAGTTTTATATCCACAAATTTTTATCTATACGTATTTTTAAATACTTATTTAAAAATAGAACTGTGGTCTCTGCCTACCCCGACGGGAACAAGGCGTGATGTTATGTATGTATGTGCAAAGTATAAACTTCTCTCTCAGTTTTCATTAAATATTTATAAATGCAGAAAATCATTTTCTTTTGATTTATCTGGATTAAAAACTCTTTGGTAAAATGATTTTTAGCAAAGATTTTGCATGAAATTTTGTTGATAATGTCATGGGTACTTTTTGGCGGGAACTCGACATGGGCGTTTGCCTGCATAATTGAAATTTTGGTTTTTTGTGCATTTAGTGATTTAGTGGATAATAAAGATAGTGTGTCATGCAGTAAATTTACTACGGAGTGCGCAGCTGATGAAGATTTCAACTGATCTCGTGTTTAAGCCCCGTTTCTGTTGTCCCAAAAAGTCACGAACATTTTCCTTCGTAAAGTTCACTATCGCTTTACGAGGGGAGCAAAAAGAAAGACAGATTAAAGACATCAGACGTGTCCGTCTTCCCAGCAAGCCCGTGCGAGATATAGCCAAGTGGCATACACCAAAATTTAGTGGAAATTGGTTCATTCCATCAGTAAAGTGTCAGATTCAGTGCATCAAAACTGACGACACTACGAGCTGAAAACTTTGGGTGGCTGTTGAGACGTCTCGTCAGCCAGCCCATTCTATACAGGGAAAACTACGAAGATTACATAAAAGCAAAATAGTTCCACATTTACTGCATGTCTAGTGCAATTGATTGTAAAAAAGCCGAATCGAAAATGTCCATATGGTAGGAGCACTTCATCAATAATTATGGGTGGCTGGAGAGACGTTTTCCCAGCCAGCCCATGTGATATCTCGGAACATATAGTAGGTAGGAAGATAAAACAAAGCTTAATATTTACTAACTACTCGGAACAGTAGGTAGCAAATATTTCAAAATCCTAGCTCTACTAACTTTTGAGATATTTGTATTTTTTCATGGGATTGCTGGGGAGACGTTTCGCCAGCAAGCCCATGCTGTAACTCAAAAAGTACTGCACGTAGAATGCTGAGCGATATACCAATAGAGAGTGCATATTTGATGCAATAAGCACCAAGAAAAGTGAGTCCCTAGGTCTTACGGTTTCGGTGCTAGAAACAAATATCATTTTCCCGCCGAAAATTTTGAATGCATGATGTGAAGTGCGACGTTGCCGTTCTGTGCAACTCTACATGTTGCTGTTAGAGCATTCAAAAATCAATCTTGTATCCTTATAGTTAAAAGGTACTGTAGACGCACGTGTAGATTATTTGTAATTTGAGAATAGTTCGGGAGACGGTGTACTTAAAAGACTGATTGGTTAACAAGAAGTTTTTATTTATTTGTGGACAACATGTGAAGAACAAAAGACATAATATGTATTTTGGCTCACGTATTTATATAATAAATCAGTTTTCTTAACTTATTAATTACAGGACAATTTAAGAATACTTTAAAAATTTTAGTTTGTTACTGAGACCATTAAACCTACATCTCCTCCTAGAATACAGTTGTCACGGTTGCTAAAAAGAGATTGTGGCACCAGTTAGTCTTCACGTGAGCTAAAATACATATTATCTCTTTCGTTCTTAACATGTCGTCCACAAATAAATAAAAACTTCTTGATAACCAATCAGTCTTTTACTAAGTACACCGTCTCCCGAACTATTCTCAAATTACAAATAATCTACACGTGCGTCTACAGTACCTTTTAACTATAAGGATACAAGATTGATTTTTGAATGCTCTAACAGCAACATGTAGAGTTGCACAGAACGGCAACGTCGCACTTCACATCATGCATTCAAAATTTTCGGCGGGAAAATGATATTTGTTTCTAGCACCGAAACCGTAAGACCTAGGGACTCACTTTTCTTGGTGCTTATTGCATCAAATATGCACTCTCTATTGGTATATCGCTCAGCATTCTACGTGCAGTACTTTTTGAGTTACAGCATGGGCTTGCTGGCGAGACGTCTCCCCAGCAAGCCCATGAAAAAATACAAATATCTCAAAAGTTAGTGGAGCTAGGATTTTGAAATATTTGCTACCTACTGTTCCGAGTAGGTAGTAAATATTAAGCTTTGTTTCATCTTCCTACCTACTATATGTTTCGAGATATCACATGGGCTGGCTGGGAAAACGTCTCTCCAGCCACCCATAATTATTGATGAAGTGCTCCTATCATATGGATATTTTCGATTCGGCTTTTTTACAATCAATTGCACTAGACATGCAGTAAATGTGGAACTATTTTGCTTTTATGTAATCTTCGTAGTTTTCCCTGTATAGAATGGGCTGGCTGACGAGACGTCTCTACAGCCACCCAAAGTTTTCACCTCGTAGTGTCATCAGTTTTGATGCACTGAATCTGACACTTTACTGATGGAATGAACCAATTTCCACTAAATTTTGGTGTATGCCACTTGGCCATATCTCGCACGGGTTGCTGGGGAGACGGACACGGCAACATAAACAAAATGTCATGCAAAATCTATCCTACTCTGCTCGCATAATTTTTGGAAGAGTGCAATCTGGTTAAAAGCGCCGCGCGCGAAGTATTTTAAATCTATGCTATGGAGTCACATTTTACATTTTAGTCCAAATGGGTTCCGCACATTTGAAACGACAAACAGTGTCGAGAAAGGGCCCACGCTTATACGTTAGTATTATATAGTCTAAGGCCCACGCACAACAAAAGCAAAGTAGACGAGACAGTTTTTGATAGCATTGCAAAATAGACTTTAATTCTATATAAATAAAATGCAAAATTGCCTGAAAGGCATAAAAACTGCATAATACATTTACATACATACATAACATCACGCCTCTTTCCCGTTGGGGTAGGCAGAGACCACAGTCCTCCACCTGCTACGATCTTCACATACTTCCCTTGCTTCCTGTACTTTCATCAATCCTTTCATACATGCTCGTCGGTTTAGGGTACTTTTAACCTGGCCTTTATTCAGAACGTCCTGAATTTGGTCCTGGTACGTTCGCCTAGGCCTTCCCCTTCCAACGTTTCCATTCACTCTCGCCTGGTAGATCTCTTTCGTCAATCTTCGTTCATTCATCCTCTCTACATGACCAAACCATCTCAGCATCCCTTTCTCGATTTTGGTCACTACGTCTTCTTTTACGCCGCACCGTTCTCTTATCACACTATTTCTAATCCTGTCACTCAATTTAACACCAATCATACTCCTTAGCGCTCTCATTTCCACTGCATTAATTCTACTTTCATGCTTCTTCTGCCATACCCAGCTTTCACTGCCATACATCAGTGTTGGTACCAAAACTCCCCCATGAACAGCCAAACGAGCCTTGTGAGACACCTTTTGACTCCTCATAAAGGCGTGCAGGGCACCATTCACCATGTTTCCAGCATTCACTCTTCTTTCAATATCACTTTCACACTTTCCATCTCTCGTAAACTTTGAGCCCAGATACACAAACTCCTTCACTTGTTCGACTTGTTCACCATCTATTAATATAGTACACTCTGTCATACATTCTTCTCTTTCAAGTACCATTACTTTAGTCTTGCTTACATTTACTTTCATTCCTTTCCTTTCCAAAGCCACATTCATCATTGTTACCATCTCCTGCAACTCGTCAGCAGATGACGCAAGTACAACTTGGTCATCAGCGTAGAGAAGACATTTGATGAGTAACTCATTCATTCTCAGTCCACACATACTCTCTTTCAGATCAATCAAACAATTATCCATGAACAGGTTAAACAGCCAAGGTGACGCTACACATCCCTGCCTAACACCTTTTTCGATGCTAAACCATTCAGTGTACGCGTGTCCGTCTCCCCAGCAACCCATGCGAGATATGGCCAAGTGGCATACACCAAAATTTAGTGGAAATTGGTTCATTCCATCAGTAAAGTGTCAGATTCAGTGCATCAAAACTGATGACACTACGAGGTGAAAACTTTGGGTGGCTGTAGAGACGTCTCGTCAGCCAGCCCATTCTATACAGGGAAAACCACGAAGATTACATAAAAGCAAAATAGTTCCACATTTACTGCATGTCTAGTGCAATTGATTGTAAAAAAGCCGAATCGAAAATGTCCATATGGTAGGAGCACTTCATCAATAATTATGGGTGGCTGGAGAGACGTTTTCCCAGCCAGCCCATGTGATATCTCGGAACATATAGTAGGTAGGAAGATGAAACAAAGCTTAATATTTACTACCTACTCGGAACAGTAGGTAGCAAATATTTCAAAATCCTAGCTCCACTAACTTTTGAGATATTTGTATTTTTTCATGGGCTTGCTGGGGAGACGTCTCGCCAGCAAGCCCATGCTGTAACTCAAAAAGTACTGCACGTAGAATGCTGAGGGATATACCAATAGAGAGTGCATATTTGATGCAATAAGCACCAAGAAAAGTGAGTCCCTAGGTCTTATGGTTTCGGTGCTAGAAACAAAAATCATTTTCCCGCTGAAAATTTGGAATGCATGATGTGAAGTGCAACGTTGCCATTCTGTGCAATTCTACATGTTGCTGTTAGAGCATTCAAAAATCAATCTTGTGTCCTAATAGTTAAGAGGTCCTGTAGACGCACGTGTAGATTATTTGTAATTTGAGAATAGTTCGGGAGACGGTGTACTTAAAAGGCTGATTGGTTAACAAGAAGTTTTTATTTATTTGTGGACAACATGTGAAGAACAAAAGACATAATATGTATTTTGGCTCACGTATATATTTAATAAATCAGTTTTCTTAACTTATTAATTACAGAACAATTTAAGAATACTTTAAAAATTTTAGTTTGTTACTGAGACCATTAAACCTACATCTCCTCCTAGAATACAGTTGTCACGGTTGCTAAAAAGAGATTGAGGCACCAGTTAGTCTTCACGTGAGCTAAAATACATATTATCTCTTTCGTTCTTAACATGTCGTCCACAAATAAATAAAAACTTCTTGATAACCAATCAGTCTTTTACTAAGTACACCGTCTCCCGAACTATTCTCAAATTACAAATAATCTACACGTGCGTCTACAGTACCTTTTAACTATAAGGATACAAGATTGATTTTTGAATGCTCTAACAGCAACATGTAGAGTTGCACAGAACGGCAACGTCGCACTTCACATCATGCATTCAAAATTTTCAGCGGGAAAATGATTTTTGTTTCTAGCACCGAAACCATAAGACCTAGGGACTCACTTTTCTTGGTGCTTATTGCATCAAATATGCACTCTCTATTGGTATATCCCTCAGCATTCTACGTGCAGTACTTTTTGAGTTACAGCATGGGCTTGCTGGCGAGACGTCTCCCCAGCAAGCCCATGAAAAAATACAAATATCTCAAAAGTTAGTGGAGCTAGGATTTTGAAATATTTGCTACCTACTGTTCCGAGTAGGTAGTAAATATTAAGCTTTGTTTTATCTTCCTACCTACTATATGTTCCGAGATATCACATGGGCTGGCTGGGAAAACGTCTCTCCAGCCACCCATAATTATTGATGAAGGGCTCCTACCATATGGACATTTTCGATTCGGCTTTTTTACAATCAATTGCACTAGACATGCAGTAAATGTGGAACTATTTTGCTTTTATGTAATCTTCGTAGTTTTCCCTGTATAGAATGGGCTGGCTGACGAGACGTCTCTACAGCCACCCAAAGTTTTCAGCTCGTAGTGTCATCAGTTTTGATGCACTGAATCTGACACTTTACTGATGGAATGAACCAATTTCCACTAAATTTTGGTGTATGCCACTTGGCCATATCTCGCATGGGTTGCTGGGGAGACGGACACAGTGTACGCCCCGTTTATTCTGACACAAGCACTGGAATCCTCATAGAGAGATTTCAGTGCTTGAATCAGATGACCGTTTACCCCATACATAGACAATGCTGACCACAATTCATTCCTCACCACTCGGTCATAGGCCTTTTCCATTTATTACATAATACATTTACTACTCCCTAGCACAGTAAATATATAAGCTAAAGCAGTATGGAAACTCGGGCCTTTTTTTGAAAAAAGAACTATTTTGCGTCGGAGCGTCAGGGTTGTAACCCAGATATTTTGAAATAAGAATAGTATGATGAACTCAAATATTGGGGTACTTCTATTAACTTAGTTCCTTTCAGCATGTTTTCGGACCGTAAAACTAAACAAATTTTTCCAAAACCCTTAGTCGCCTTTTACGACACAAGGAAAGGTTAAGAAGTCACTTAGTCGCCTTTCACGACACACGGGAAGGTTAAGTCACTTAGTCGTCTTTTATGACACACGGGCAGATAAAGACACTTAGTCGCCTTTTATGACACAAGGGCAGATGAGGACACTTAGTCGCCTTTTATCACGCAAGGGCAGATTAAGATACTTAGTCGCCTTTTATCGCACAAGGACAGGGACATACTTATAGGAACTCTGTACCTATTTGTTTGTATTATGGTTTTAGCACCCACGACTTACTTCAGCGCGAAAACAGCTTATATTCCTGTAGCGCTGTGCGCATGTGTGAGTGCGCCTGAGGAGTTTCCATACTGCTTTAGCTTATATATTTACTGTGTCCCTAGGGAGTATATATGTTCCTTGATTTATATACCGTAAGATGGGGCTATTTAAGATTCACGGGGCTATTATAGACGGCCCGAATTATAAGTTTTATCGATTTCTACTTTCGGCTAGAATATTAGTAGAAAACTGAATTTTATTTCTGGCAACACTATGTTTAATGTCAAACTGACGTGTAAGGTTTTGAGGTTATATTCCACCGGGAAGTGCAGTAGAACAACTGATGAAAAATATCTTAAAAATTATAAGATTTTACATACCGTCCTACTTTCGGTTGGATCCTACAAAGTTTAAAGGTGAGCGGGTATTGTGTGTAAGTAACAAAATGTATGGTTTTTAGTGATTTTAACTGTGTACTACAGTAAAGAAATAACCTATACTTTATTAGACTTTTACGTGTTTTTTTGAGGTGGGGCTATTTGAGACAGCATTTTGGGGTTATTTTGGACACAACGTTCGGAAACTTTGTCCGTGTTATTTTTTATTTATTTATGGTTGTTTCTTTTTTTGCAGACACTTTGTTGCAAATATGGTTCGGGAATATAAGAGAACATTTCGCCACACAAATTGTAAGCTCATTTTGTGAAAGTTCTCCAAAGACTTGGTTCTTCAGAAGCCAATTGAAAAGCAAATGTTGTAAGCTCCTTTCAGTTAAAGTGATTTTTTATTTGATCTCTTTAATGTATGTTTTTAAGGTATCTATCTGTATTTGAGGAAACTCTATACGAGGTACCTAAATGTGATTTTTCGTGCCATTAAGTTTTATTAAATTGCAATTTTGTAAGACTGAAATTTTGATTTAGTGTAATAAAAATGGTTGCAAACTTCAAAACACAATTGGTTTTTATAATTTCCAACACCTGTAAATCGTCATAAATAGTAAAATTAACACCTAGAATGATAAGACATGATTTTGGAAAAATATTCAAATTTAAAACACAAAAAAAAAATATATATATGAAAAATTATATTTTTTGATATTTTTTTTAAATCTATGAACTTAGGGAGTTTCCGAACGTTGCCTTTATGTATTCCAAATATCGCTAGGATGGCGCAATTTGGATTTACAACGGTTTTACGGTAAATTCTCAAATAGCCCCAACCCTGGGGCTATTTGAGACAGCTACAAAAAAAAATATATACAGCTTGTCTTGAGACCTAGATAGGAAACATTTATTATTAACGATAGGTTTGTAAGAGTTTCGTCGAAAAAAAAATATAAATGGATTCCATCTCTATGACAAAGGTCTCAGTGGCTGTTTTTCTGCCAAAATCGTCTCGAATAGCCCCATCTTACGGTACTCGAAAAGGAATATTTTGAAAATTGTTAAGACTGAATCACACTTTTCGTAAATTTGTAATTAAAATCATTCAAAAGTGTAACTCTCCTGTCAGGTCTCCTCCATATATTGATGAATTCAAATATTTTCGTGTCTTACATTATTGACGCAATGTACACGGTCGAGCAGGCAACACTGAGACGTTTGTGCGAGCTCGAGCTACGGCTCGAGCAGTTTTTATGCGCGGGCCCTTTGAATGCTCCTGAAAGAGGTAAGAAAACGTGCGCTTCGCTTAGTGCTCGGGTTTGCATTGTCCTCGCTCAACAGCTATTAATTAGTTGTTTTTGCATTCTAAGATTTTAGTTTAGTAATTTTTAACACTTGTGTGTGATAAAAAATAATTATCTGTTTGCTGATAAAAGCGGGAACAAGGGTAGTATAATATACAGGACATCAGCGACATAATGTTATATAAATTAAAGTTCTTCATGCCACGAAACTATTTATTATACATTTTAACAAAACGATACATTTTATGGCCATAAAATAGCACTAGTCTATACACTATTAGTTACATTTACAATAAACATACAATTCAAAAATGCAAGAAGTTTTAGGGCACAGCACTGGCACTAGTCAGCTGTAGCAAAATATTAATTAATTACAAAAGCTTTGGACACATTCTCAACTTACAAAGTTTAGTATAAAATATAAATTCTGATTTGGAGATAATATTAAATATGTGCATACTTCAATTTTACCCGATCTGCTAGTTGTCTAACTACGTACTTCATTACCACCTTAAACACAAAAACAAAGGAATAATAAAAGGAATTCATAAAATTAAATGCAGTCCTTACTTAGAACTTTCTAGAGTTTTACGTAATAACTATTAAAAAAAACCTTTCCTAAAATTCTATGCTTAGCTTGTATAATACATAGGGTGACAGTTTAGGTACCAAAGTAGTAAATTACAAAACTCTGATAAGGACATAATACTTACAACATAATACTTAAAATATTATATGGAAAAGAATAAATAAGCTAGTCTTCGAGGGTGACGTTTTTGAAGAGATATGACATGGATTCCTTATTGTGGATACGGCGTATGGCTTCGCTGAGTAGAACAGATATGTCAATGGTCTTGATTTTTGGGCATTGCATCTTTTGTAGTTCGTGAGGGACAGTGTTGGTGACCACGACTTCATCAATGGGGGAGTCTTCGATGAGGCGAGGAGCGTCTGAAGAAAGAAGCCCGTGTGTTGCCAGTACGTAAATCTTATAAGCGCCGCATTCCTTCAGAACTTCCGCTGCGGCGACGAATGACTGCACGTCGTCAATCATGTCATCCTGAAATTTAAAATTGACTTTGGTCTATTATATATTTCTTATGGTATCTCGAAACGGCCGACTGTCATCTTATTGAAAGTTGAAGTTGAGTCTCTCCTTTACCTTTCTTCCTTTGACCCTTATCTTCTTTCCTTTCTTTCTAAATATATTTATATTAATAATATTAAGTTATGATTTTTTTTTTGTTTTTGTTTAACAGAAATAAATTGATGTTTTGGCCTATTTCATAAAACATAAAACTGATCAATCTAATGTTTGTGCTCTTGTCAACTAGACATTGGCAGTAATGGCTGTATCTTGAAACGGCCGATTGCCATCTTATTAAAAGTTGAAGTTGAAGTTGAATCATACCCAAATTATAATTCGCTTGGATTTAGTAAGACACAAAACTGAAGCGTGAATTGTAGTTTACGGGAAAAGAATGATGAACATCAAAGCTTAACGAAACCATGGAGTTTACCAATTTCCACAAACTACTGTGCTTAAACATACATTTCTTAAGGAACAAAAATGTTTTGGTTTCATCTAGCACGCGAATGAATTTCCACCAAACTCTTTCTTTGACATTTGGTTTTGAGAGCCAATATTTTTAAAATATTACTAAAACAAAACAAAAATCATTATCAAGTTAAGACGGTTATGGCCTAACTTTATAAAGAGCGTTCGCATCGACTGGTCTTTGATAGTGCGCCCATGGGGACAAACGAACAGACAAAAAGTTCATATACCATGTGTTAACGGAATAAGCGAAACTGAGAAAGTAGTTTGTTCAGAATGGAGAGTAGAATCAATTTCACGGGTTTTTGATAGGGGTATTTTTTTTTAATTTGTATTATTTAAAATTTTGCCGCTTCTATTTTAAATATTTCTGTGGATAGGCGCGCTGACAGTGACTGACGCCGCGCGGCGCGGCGTGCGCGGACTACAAAGAACAACGATGAAACTAGAACAGTGATGAAACTTTAAAATAACAATATCTAGATTAAAAAAATGTTTTTTAAGCATTTATTTTTAAGATTTTTTTTACGGGAATGGATTTATTTTAATAAAAATCAGTTGGGGTGTATGAGGGTTTCGCTTATTCCATTAACACGTTGTATATGTCATTTGGATTCAAATGTCGCAGGGAAATCGTATAAATCGGCTTATTGTAAAACGGCGCCGGCAGAACGGGTTTAGATCACTGGTGCATTTTCGGTTTGCTAGCCACGGTAGACTCAACCTAACCGATCCCGAGCAAGGATCGGTCAGATTGGGTTAGGTTATCTTACGGCCAGAAACAAATTACGCGCCGTTTTGTGATTATGTAGAACGACGAATTAAAAAATTTTCGCCAAATTGTAGAATGCCAAGGCATAATGTAAAACGACGAACTAAATTTTCCTGCGACATAAATATCATATTGTTATAGTTTTTACGTAAATAGGTATCTTTAGTAGTTGTATAGCTAAATAAATAGAAAATAGATACCACTCACCACCATTATGGCTATCCGGCCGCCGACGTCCCCCACCACGTTGATGGGCGGCTTCTCCTTGGCGGGGTGCACCGGCACGCCCACTGACACGTCCATCGTGCGCGACCTGTCCACACTGCAAGCACAGGCACAGTGTAAAAACAAACAATTAACACGAAGCAGACAAAATAAACACTATGTTGTGAGTAAGTATAAAGAACACATTTTGAACCAAAGTTGTCCGCCGGATCCTGTAGCCGCAAAATAAGAATGGCGGGGAATCGAATTCATTTGACGAATTATTGATTTTTTTTAAATTACATTCCACTAAAATTAAAAATTCAAGTGGTTTCTACAAAAATAATCAACTCATGGCCTATTTCGAAATACTTGTTTCGAGCCAATATTGGCCCAAAGCTAATGTCGAGCAAAAATGTCTTGTTAGCTATGGCAGTACCATTTTTTTAGCCAAAAGACTAAGTTATATGATATGATGAGCGCGCTTATGTGCATAAAACGATTAATGAAAATAATTTTACCTCTCTTTCTACGCATCACACAGCAAATCACCCAATATGTAATCAACAGTTAAGTAAACCTGATATCAAATGGTTTTCGATTAATTGCTTATTGAACCCTACTTTAAGCCGTTATTTTATTTTTGAAATTCAGGAAATTTTGACAATACAAGGTGTAACAAATAGGGTAAGTATATCAACCAAAAAATTTTTGACCTCTCATAGTAACTGAATCAGCTGATAGCGCATTTTGTATGGGAGATCATTTTTGTTTCGTATTTCGACCTATGTTTCTTAGGGAAAGTTTTTCAGTTTCATGGGCAGATTCACATCCTTTTGGGTTGGTATACCCTTTTTGTTACATCTTGTATCATTTTGGGGGTAAAGAGGTTGGACAACTAGCCCCGAACCTCCACTGCCACAGGTCTATTACTGTAGCCACGACTAAAACGTAGTGATTACCTATATTCTGACCATGACATTACCTTTGCAAACATGGCGGCGAATAGCGTCCGTCCACCTCATCGCTCTCTGCCTCTTTCTGCTCGCCGTGAATGACAGCGATAGCGAGCCTCAGCCGCTCGGCATACGATGTCGCCTTCTTAGCCGAGCCGGGGTTGCGTGCCACTATCACAGAATTACGGTAGTCTGGGATCTAGGGAAAATAAAACTTTATTTAAAAGTGGCAATAAATAAAGGCTCATGTGACAATGTGTCAAAATCAAATGAGACACCCTAGTAGAGCCAGTGAATTTTGTAGTTAAATTTCTGGATATTTTATGTTTACAAGCAAGAGATTTGTAGCAGAACCTCATTTATTAAAAATTACAAGATAAAAGAAACCTTGGACGACTTACACTTTCTTGAATATACTGCAACAGAAAGGGTGAAGCACGCAAGTTATCAACTGGACATTCGTAGAACCCTTGTATTTCCTTTTGGTGCAAGTCCATAGTGATGATATGGGTGAGGCCGGCTTTGCACATCATCTTAGCAAGCAACTTAGTGACAATGCAGCCTCGCTTCCTCATTTTGCACTGCTTGCTATATGGCAAATAAGGAATCACTCCTACTATGGACCGAGCAGAAGAGGTTTTACAGGCATATGCCATGATCAGTAGTTCCATAATATTGTTATTCACATCTCTGAAAAGGTAAGCAATATATTGAGCCTTTTTAGAAAGTAAGTGGACTTGCCATGAAGTTGAAGTTCATTTGCATGGTATAAAACCATAAGGTTGATTTTCCCCTTTCAAAGCTACTAAGGAACAATATTATGAATATTTTGTTTACATGGGAAGTCTTATCAAAACTGATACTTAGACCACTTATTTCGCTAATCATACATTTTTTTAATAGCCTGCAATGTCTCCCACCGCTGGCAATGTAAAAAATGGTTTATAAAGAATAATCTTACTAAGAAAAATCCTTTTCTTATAAATGCACGTACAATGTACTTTCTGAAAAGGTTCTTACTCAGCTCTTACTTCAGATAACAATGAATTTTATACACTTGAATTAAGTAGTTACCAAGTTACAAAAATGAAGTTTTAAAGCTATTTAACTTAAAAAAAGAGTAAAGCAACAAAAATAAATAATACCAGTAAACCAATCATAACATGACATAGTTGATTTGTTTATCAAAATATTAACATAGTTGCTCTTGAATGAGGTCATTGTCCTATTGGTTTTATAGGTCACTTACATTGGTAGAGAACCAAATCCAAATTGATTAATTTCAAAGAAGCCAAAGGTCAACTATAAAAACAAAATTCATGAACAGCCAGCCACTGTGGTAACACTTGCACTAATATCAATACAATATCACCACACTACATCTGTAGTGAAGGCAGAAACAAGGTCAAGGTGATTTCCATATGTGGTCGACTGTACATTTTCATATGAACTAGGATGAGCTTACTTGGTACCAGTCTGTACTATGTAGATGTTCTTGCCTCTGATTGAATCAGCTATTTCTACTATAGTTTCCCTGTTTGTCTTGTGGTAGACTGAACATCCTCCCTTGCGGACACCTAAGCGGCTGTGGAATTTAACATTATGGTTAGGTCAGTTTAAGAATCAATCAAAGCAGTGAACACAGGTTATCTTGGAGTCTAGTCCACAGTGTAAATATTTACTGAACCAAATCTATCTGCATATAATTATGTATAATAGGTTTACATTACAGAAGTAGTACACCGGAGTCTCATTTAAAGGAAACTACTCAAACATGCTTAGCATTGCACTTCTTCATCACCGGCTACGTAATTGGTTCAATTACATTTATTCTTTTATTTCTTATTCTTTCATTTTTTTCTTCTTTTTTAGGGTTCCGTACCTCAAAAGAAAAAAACTGAACCCTTATAGGATCACTTTGTTGTCCGTCTGTCTGTCTGTCAAGACCCTTTATCTCAAGAACGGGTAAAGGTATCAGGTTGAAATTAATACCATATATTAGGATCCATGAACCACACAAGATCTGAAAATTACAATTTTTTACAACGACGCAATCAAAAGATATGGCATTTTATGTCCTCATCTCCATACATTTATTAAAAAATGAAAAACCTACAGGGTACTTCCCGTTGACCTAAAATTATGAAATTTGGCAAGAAGCTAGGTCTCACAGTACAAATAATGGGAAAAGTCTGAAATCATTAAATATTACAACTTTTCTCACAACTAATGGTAACCAATTGTGGTGAGCTCCCGTTTCAAGAACATTCATATAAGAGAGGGGTCAAGTTGGATGGTTGCTGAGGCGATTTTTGTTTTAGTTCTATTTAACAACGGGAACACTTACAAACTTGAAAATTGGTATGTTTATAATGCATAAGCTATAAAATAAAAACAAATAATAAAATTTGGTCAAGCGCGTGTCGGACTCAAAAAATCTAGCACATTAACTTACTGAAATTTCAACTAATACAATTATGTTTATGTGGTGGTACGGAACCCTCAGTGCGCGAGTCCGACTCGCACTTGGCCGGTTTTTTATTCTTTCATTTATTTATTCGAAATACATATTATTATCACTTATATCAAAGAAATGTCTGCAATATAATAATATTGACTCTGATATCAATGATACATTGTAAACAAGTCAAGGACTAATAAATTAACCGCTTCAGCGTAATTCAAAGACTAGAGTTGGTCACTTACTTCGCGATCAAGTCTGCCAACTCGGGATGCGAGTTGCCGCTCAAGATAACGATGTCAGACGCGGATCCCTCCATGTTGGACTTGCGAGACCGGCCTTGCAGCCCCACGAGCCTGCGGATCCAAATTACACTCTCAGCTGGAGAATAAGTCGCGATAAATAGTACAAAAACTGGTTAGGGACAGGCAAGACACGTTGGATCAAGAAGAAAAAATAAACCTGGTTTTGTTGAGTAACATAATAACCTGATGGCCTTTTGATTCACACAGCTGTAGTAAAACTGAACTTTATAAATTTATCTGTATTTTTCTGGAATTCGGGATAATCTAATTTTTATCACACACGCACTATCCTCCCGAGAAAAGAACGAATGAGTGAGTGAGTGAAGAGTGATCGAAAATAATGAATCTTGATCTTTTTTTCTAGGTTAGGCTAGAGTGCTAAAACTATACTGCCTTGTCTTCAGTTTTGAATAATATGAACTGAACCGTGCGAAAAAAGCGCATCACGTGCTTATCTCACTTGGTTGCGGATGAAGTCAAAAATTTTAAGAAAGCCATAAATCTATGAAGAAAGCACATGATATTTTTCTTAGACTATATAATACTAACGTATATTTTTTTTGTATTGCGCTATTGCGCTCGCTGTGTTCCAAATTGTACAAACGCTGCTAAAAGCGTATACAGTACTGACGGCCGGTCCAAATTGATTTTGCACGCTCACAAAGCTATCAATGCTTTTGTTGCTATAGTCAATTTGGAATGGATTTAAGCGCGCTCACGTGTTCATCTGTCAAAATGTCAGTTTTGTTTTTATTTTCTTTAACAAAGCCTAAGCTAATCGCTGAAAATGTGCGCCAAATCCACTCTCATTTCCATTAGAGACAAACTCATTAAAATCAAAACTTAAGAGACATCAGCTGGCTGCAAATGTGTGGGATTTTATATGTGTCAAATCGATTTTGACATTAGCGCTTTCACTGCTCCACCTATTTGACTAAAGCACTGATAGCAGAAACGATGACGTCATCAATGACGTAAGGCGGTGAAAGAGCGAGTGCTTTAGAGCACGCTTTAGGTCAATTTGGACCGACTTAAGCGCGCTCACAGTGCTCTAAAGCAGTCTGTTAGTGCATATTGGAACGCACAGTGAGTTTAGCATAGCGCTTGTGCAATCGAAGCGCAAACCTCACATGCGCTGTGTTCCAAATTGTACAAACGCTGCTAAAAGCGTATACAGTACTGACGGACGGTCCAAATTGATTTTGCTCGCTCACAAAGCTACCACTGCTTTAATGGCTGTAGTCAATTTGGAATGGATTTAAGCGCGCTCACGTGTTCATCTGTCAAAATTTCGGTTTTGTTTTTATTTTCTTTAACAAAGCCTAAGCTAATCCCTGAAAAATGTGCGCCAAATCCACTCTCATTTCCATTAGAGACAAACTCATTAAAATCAAAACTTGAGAAACATCAGCTGGCTGCAAATGTGTGGGATTTTATGTGTCAAATCGATTTTGACATTAGCGCTTTCATTCACTACGGTTCGTCACCCGCATATGAGCACTGTGTGCGGTGTGTGCGCGCTCAAAGTCGGATCATACCTTGCTCGTATTCACTCGTTCAAGCAACGTGACGTCATCGGTGACGTCACATTAGCGCGCTATCATTGCATACGAAAATGAGGTAGTGCAGTGTGTGCGATACGTCAAATTAAACGTCAAAATTAATTTTGGTTGAGTTTCGTGGGATTTTTTTCGGTTTGTTTGGAGTTCGAAAGCAAACTAAAGAAATGGATACAATTCACAGGGTCCAAATACTTTGTGGCTAAAAAGTACTTTGATTCGAACAGTGACATTGACATAAGAGCAGTCATATCGGATCGTTTAGATATTCGATTGTGTTCGACGTTTGCACGCTAACGAAAACGATCCGACTCGAATGCGCCGATTGCAGCGTTGGTAAAATATTTCCTTAATGAACCGCACTGAGCTCCACCTATTTGACTAAAGCCCTGATAGCAGAAACGATGACGTCATCAATGACGTAAGGCGGTGAAGGAGCGAGTGCTTTAGAGCACGCTTTTGGTCAATTTGGACCGACTTAAGCGCGCTCACAGTGCTCTAAAGCAGTCTGTTAGCGCAAATTGGACCGCACAGATGTTTTCCTGTCATTTTTTGACATTCATTTCCTATGTTTCGATTCTATTAACTTACTAATCTGGGATTCTATTCTGACCATGTGCGTCTTGTAAACTTTTGTTATTTTCTAGAAAATCTCAAATTATGGGTCTTACAAAGCAATATTTGCGATACGCACCCAGCGGAACATTTAATATCATTGCAAGCGCAGATTGTAATAGTTCCCATGTTTCGCTTAAGGGAATTAGCGGCAGATACATTGCGGTCGGTGCATGTGAGCATGTTATTATTTGGGATATGAGATTAGGAGAGAAGGTAACGTAAGAACTTCTTCTTATCTATTCAAACTACATTAAAGTTCTATAAACTTTTTTGCAATAAAAGAAAACATCTTAGTTTTTTTAATAAGAGGTTATTGACTTGTAAATTCCGGCTTAACTTTTTCAGGCCCAAGTGCTACCGGGCGAGAATGTAGTAGTATCTCAAATTTCCGCGAGTCCGAGCGGTAACCACATAGCCGTGGGATATGTGGACGGCAACATCAATGTGTTTGAACTTGTTAACAATGATGTGGTCTGTGTGTTTTCTGGTCACAAGTCTCCTGTCACGTGTCTGCAGTATGACGAACAGGGCCATCGCTTAGTATCTGGATCTAAGGTACTGTACAGATCTGAAGTCCCTTCATATAGGATCCTCAAATCAGATACGTGAAAGTTTTGGCCAAGGTTGATCGTTTAGAATAATATCCTTTAAGAATATTATATTTTTCCTGAATCCTACGTCATTCCGTCTTATATATTTATAATATCTTGTAATTTACAGATTCTGCTCGGTGGAGAGTGGCAATAGAAGAATGAAAAAGAAACACACTTGTTATTTTAATACTTATATTAGAACATAAACCTAATCTTTACATGTCTAATTTATGTTATTTATTTTATTTTATATCACTATTTATTTAAATTTAGTTTCATATTGACAGGAGTAGTTCATCTGAATTCATGTAGTTTCATCAATTTAGGAAAGGTTTCATCTCATTTACAATGCAATATTAGAGCCGATAAGTTTCTGAAAAGAAACCTATGTTAATATAAACGAAGTAATAAAAATAATGTGGGGACAATCCCCAGGTTTGGGGCACCGCCATCGCCCCAAGCAGCTCGTCCTAGGCCTCCACTACCCTAAGTCCTAGGTCCGAGGCATATCATCACCCAGCTCACGATGACATGACGCTAAACTACCCTAACAATCCAACTGGATCGTCAGGATTCTGATCATCCTCGCGGAGCTGGAAATCCCACCGAAAACTTAAACTACAGTAAAGACTAGGGTTAATGTATGTGGAGAGCGGAACTAACTAACCACAGTACAACCCAGACGGTGATGATGTCTCCCCCCGGTATGTTCATGCCCCGCGTCAAACCCGACTTCCACGTGGCCCACCTTTAAGGGACGATCACTGACTCATCCAGGGTTCACAGGGTATTGACTATTTCTTTTAGTCACCCATACCAGAGCTGGTCACCGAGCCCGCCAGGCACACGAAGCATACGGTCTTCCTTTAGGAAAACAGGGCACTCTCCATCATGAGCTATAAGAGCTCTTCCTGTAATCCCTCCGGGCAGACAATGACCGACATCATCGAATCCCTTAGTTTGTTTTGAAATAAGTTAAACTGAAAATAATTAGCCAGCTCCACACGTCCAAGTGTGAAGTCTGTACTAGATACGGGTATAGTATTATTGCTTGCATGGCCAGCCTAGATCAATAACGGTTTTATAACGAGAGACATAAAGAGTTTGAAGGGCAATCTCCCTCCCCCCAGTCACTGAGTGACTTTATTGCACCAACAAGGTCTCCGTATATCCTTCATAGCTCTCACTTGTGATGCGTAGCTAAATCTCTTTTCCGTTACCAACCCACGCAGGACAAGGATTATGTAGAGTAACCCCAGTCTAAACACTCATTTAAATAAAATGAATTGCATCTAAACTATAATGGGATTACCCAGCATATTTCGAAGAAGAACATATAAGAAGTAAGTATAACAAAAGATTACTGAAGGTAATCCTTAATTAAAAGTGAAGTATGATGACCAGAACCGAGAAGATACGGGATAGTAGTATCTAAGCTAGGTTGGGCCAAACATTTATGATTTAAGATCTTAAGGGAAAATCAAAAGCATCGAGTATTCAAAACCAAGAACACTGGGAGAATTTAGCGTAAACAACACTAGCTAAAACTCGATGTTCTTTAAAAGAGGACTCAAAAGAAGTATAAAAATGGGGTTATTGTATATACTTAAATATTCGGAACTTATTTACAATGAAAAGAAACTAAACATTATAATTTCTGTTCCATTTTTGTTTTCAAGAATCTATTTAGTAAAGTTAAGGTGGTTTCACACTGAGTCAAAGTATAATTTTAAGTATGATAATTTATGACAAGTTTTATTAAGGGAAAATTAAAACTTAGAATCTTATAAAGTTTAGATTCCTGTATGATTCAATGAAGATTAAATAAATTATTTAACTACTTTAGGATGACACACATAAAGTTCAGAGGTCCCCCAAGGTCAGAGTGTCGTACAGCCGTCGCAGCCTTATGGGCGAACGTCGTCAACACACTTTACAAGAAGCAACCCACGAACGAACGTAATGTCTCCATCAAGAATATTCTTCCTATTGATTCAGGACAATTCTAATTTATTCCTTATAAACAATTTAATGTCATTAGACTAAACTAGAATGTCCCTTCACATAAGAAGAAAGTTTTATGTTGTCTAACTACTCTACATTTGGTAATCTAACGCTAAGATCAGGAGGTCCTCCCGCGGTATATGCCACTCAAACGACGCAACCAATAGTGGGCAAGCGTTGTCAGCACATAACACAAGAAACATTATTTCCAAAATCCAACGTTAAAACTCCTTGCTAATATCCCTCCATTTGTACTGGAGTAACACCAATTCATCCCATACATACAGATGGAAGAATCAGGATGAATCAGCGAAATCTCACACAAATAGAACGAGAAGAACTTTAGTATCAGACCCTTTTAGGCTTGAGGGCTCCGGCCCAAGTATGATTAAAATAAATAAATCCGAAGGTTGATATTATCAGATAGACTTAGACAGATACTCCAGTGACACGCGACATACATTAGCCACAACCAATATAGTGGACATCGGGGACACAAGTCACGAGGGCATCCATCCAAGCTTGGTTGAACTAAATAAACCTGAGAGCAGGCATTTCTTAATCTCAAAATCTGGGACTCCTATAGTATGAAAGTAAAAGGAAAGATAAGCACCTCCTATGAGCTTGAGTACTGAGATGTAGTAATGCTCTCAGCATGTTCCAATTTTGGGAAATTGAGGTAAAAGATTCAAAATCACTATCAAAGCAATTTATTATTACTTGAAATATTATTATTTATAATATTCACTCTACTTAAACTTACCCTTTATTTCACAATAAAATATCACAATCTATATCCAAGTTTTAGTTTTCAGATATATTATTTTAAGATTTTGAATTGACGTTCTAATTCTTTTGATCTGACGGAATATTTTTCTTAAATTTTATCATATGAAGACATTAGTATATTAAAAACTGGAATTTTGATTTAGGGCCAAAGATTTTATATTATTTTCTAAAAATGGTAATTATTTAATGTATTAATATTTTCTTCCATTTTGATTTTGGGTTTTGATTTATTTTTTGTTAAAGAGATAAAAAATTTATAAAGATTTCAAAATAGCGTCTAGCTTTGAGTAAAACTAAATCAAAAATGATTTATTTGTTGACTATTTGACAATAATGTCAAATAGACAATTCTACCTAAAAAAGTATAAAAATATACATCGTTTAAAGTCTCCTTGACTTGATGATAATAATATACATCGTCCAAAGTCACTTTTGAAATGTTGACAAAATATACAACATCTAAAGCCACCCCTAATCGATGACAATATATATACATCTGAGTCCAGTTTCCATGATTTCACCAAGGACTATTTTAATCAATTTCTCTGTAAAGGAAAGATTTAAACACAATGAAATTTACATTACCTTTACAATCCAAGCAATACCTTTTTTTAGCCTTCACGTTTTATCATTTGTGGTTTGCTTTTCCATGTCTATAATGTTCCTTGTAATTCCTGTACCTGTATAGAAATAGAACATTATCCTGCCTAGCTATACGCGAACAAAGACACTTGTAGAACTAGTTTATACTTAATTATGGGAAAAGAAAATCTTTATTACTATCTACAAATAACGACTCAGATTAGAAACACAGTATGTTATAATTTCCGCAGAGTTATTAATGTTTACAAACGAAAATCATTAAGTGGGAATATCAATTTACTTAAAGTATCACACAGTACAAGCCTCTTATGACCTCGCAGGTAGATCTGTAAAGCTGCAAATATTCTCCAATCAACTCTTCCTCTTTTGACATTGAAATCTGATTTTCTCAACGTTATTTAGCTCACATAACCTGGAAGAAACTATAAATTTCATTAAGTCACATTTCACCTTAACTCAAATACACACAACAACTTTGAACCGAAAATAAATAAAAGATGAAAACCACAAAATTGAATACTTACATAACATTAGTTTCACTCCACTTATTCTTTACACTTTGGAATCAAACCCTGAATGTTAGCATCTTGAAATTATGCGCAAATAAACCTTCCTATACTATATCCTACACGAAGCAATCCCTATCTTTATCTCAATTGAAGGAATCCACAATCCAGGATCATAGCCTCCTTCAAAAGATTCGTCTCATCAGCTGTATGAATTCTATTTTTTTCGCGAGCTACAAAACAAAAAAAAATTATAACTCACAGAAAACCAGCATACTATCGACTTTTCTTTCACAGACGTCTCAAAGTAACATCAAGAATATTTGGAACGTTTACCGATTCCATTCTTCCATTTTTCTCCGTTTTTCCCAAATTTTCCTTGCTTGACGGACCAAAATCTCTCTCACCTGAAACTTTAAAACATGTTAAAATTCTATTTGAGCTCCATTGCCCTCACTATTCAACAAATCCTGATTCTTAGTTTTCTTCTGTTGCTTTCGTTTATCAAAATTTTAGCAACTATTCCTTTTATCAGCAAAAATAGCTTTTTTCCTTCATTTTCTTTTTTTCGACCCTCTTCCGACCCTGTCACGACTGTCACTCCTTGTCATATTTTTCTACTCCCCGTTTCCCGTTACACTTCTTGACACTTCCTCTAAATAGTATTTTATGCATTTAAAAATTTTTTAGGGTTCCGCAAGTGCACAGTACCTACATAGAAACTTAACTGAACGACACCCTCAAATACTCCATTCACCCTGACAAAAAAATATTATTGGTTCTACTCACATTTTATGAATAAACATTTTTCTTATTTGCAGTTTATCTTTTAACACATAGGTAACTATCACAGTTGTTTACAAGATGTAATGAAACTATGAAAATAACTAAAAACTACTAGGACCTTCAAATCTGGACAACTTTGGTTTGCTACTCTTGTCTGTTGAAACTCGAAATGCATTAAAAATATTAACCATCCACCAGTAGTGTCTTCCATGTTTCAAAATTATATTTCTTAAGTTTCATTGGTTAAATTGCATGCTGTACAAATTGTTATAGTCTGTGGTTTATTTTATGCACTTTTTAGGACACTGAAGTAATTCTATGGGATGTAGTCTCGGAGACTGGTATAGCCCGGTTTAGTGGGCATAAAGGAGCCATAACCAGTGTTCTCTTCATCAATGGAAAGAACTGCATTGTCAGCTCATCTAAGGATACATTTGTCAAGTTTTGGGACATTGAAACCAAACATTGCTTCAAGACTTTGGGTGGTCATCAGATGGAGGTAGGTTTAGCCTTGCAAAGGTGCCTCTCCTCCTCGATTGTTTTTATAATAAAAAAATATTACTCATGAAAAAATTGATATAAAAATGCCAACATTCTTATACATAATAAGAATGTTGTTGTTTAACATATTTTAAGCCTCATATAGCCTAATGATACCAACGTTTGGCTATATGAAGCTTAAATACAATAGTTGACATGTAAAGAATATTAAAGTAGGTTAAAAGCCTGTTTCAGTTGATACAATTAACTTAAATCAATTATATGTTTGAGTGTGTCAACTGTACACAACTAGCCTTACGTTACTGAAGGCAGAACTGCTGACTATTGAATTTGGTACAAACCAATTTCGGAAAAAAATTGTAGTATTTATTTTTTCACATTATACAGTATTAAATTAAATAATCTGGTATCTTTAAAGGTTTGGTCAGCAGTATTACTAAAAGAAGAGAGGTACCTAGTTACAGGAAGTATGGACCAGGAACTCCGAGTGTGGAAACTCAACTGGACAGCTGATGTTAAAGATGAGGACAAACTTGCTAGGCAGCTAGAAATAGTCAAGATTGAAGAGACTGATAATATTGAGGACAGCTCAGTAAGTTATCTAAAATTTATTAAAAACTTGTTTTGATTTTAGTTACTTTTTTAGTTTAATTGTTTTAAAAATGATGTTGCATCATCATCATGTCAGCTGGAAGATGTCCACTGCTGGACAGGGGTCTCCTCTGACATCAATAAATAAGAACTATTAAAATAATCGAAACTACCAAACAGGCAAAAATTTAAACAACAATCTGTGGTAAGTTATAGTAAGGAATAAAGGGCTCAAGGGAAAAAAGTTTATGAATTTTATAAGGGGTGATTCAGAACATCGAACAAAACAATTTTCGAAACAAAAGTATTACTCACAAAGATAAAAAAACAGACTTTTCATACAAGCCTCTTGCCTTCACAATTTTGTGTTGGGAAGCCTACATTTTGGTCCTATTCTGACCCATGTTTCATTGGAATGTTGTTCATTTCCAGTCAAACAATTGTTCTCCCTTACCGATAAGTATCATATTTGAGTTGATTGATAAGCTGATTTCAGATATTACAATGCCACCAAGTGGGGACACTCATCCGCGGCGGTAAAGGCCGCGTGGTAGGACTGGGTACAGATCTAGGACAGACAGTACTAGCTTGCTATGGAACTGACTCGCTACTTGAATTGTTCGAGTTTTGTTCAGACGGAGAAGCGAAAACCCGCATGGATAAACGAATTAAAAAGCAAAGGAAAAAATTGGCGTAAGTAATTTTTTTATGTAATTGAAAGCTTGCGTCAATCTTCTCTTGATAAAAATAACTGAAATTTTTAGCTAAAAATAATGTATAAAACCAAACTTCACACTACACTTTACATTGTGTTTGAACATTCTCTGCTAATTTGGAACATATTTTTTTCCGCAATAGTAAACTAAAAGAAACTGGTGAGGCGAATATAGAAGCAACGGAAGTGGCTGAGCTATTGACCCTCACGGATGAAGTAAAACGGCTGTCTTCCCTCAAACTGGAAGCTAAACTAAAGTCTACAACACTACTACTTGGAACTACGGGAGAACTTCGAGTAGGAGTAACATTAGCCAATAACACAGTGGAGTTACATAGTTTGAAGATGAGTGAGGGAAATGAAGGTAAGTTTTAGTCGCATGATGAAAATTCCGCGTGGCATTAATCATAATCATTAAGCCCACGTATTGGGCTTTTCCATGCAATGAAGTTAAATTAACAAAAATGTTAATGATTGTTTGTTTAAAACCTAAATTACCTTACAGATCTTCAATAATTTCTTTGTAATTTTGACATAATGTGTGAGCCACAGCAGCGCGTAGCTATACACAGACAACTGGTTAAAGATATAAAAACCGAATTAAATACAAATAATTCCTGATTGGCTCTATCCTTGTTACGGCCGTAAGTTTTACGTGGATGCGTACGTCTATGTAGGTAGGCACAGTCAAGAGCATGCTAAGGTCTCTTCCACGTCCTCTCACCTCCCTCCCCTTCACCACCCCTTCACATTCCCTCTCCCCCCGAGCACACCATCAACCCCCTCCCCTCACCCCACCTCTCCCCCCTCAAACCGCGCCTCCCACACCCCTCTCCTCATTCTCTGACTTACCCACCGCTCGGTGAAATTGCTGCCAGAAGGCCTTCTCGTATATTCCCTCTGCATGAAATGACCTCCCTGAACGAAAGCAGACGTATCCATCCACGTCAAAATAAGTACCTTGGCTAAAACTGAAATTACTATACCCGGGAACCTGAAATCTTGTATAAGATAGACCTATGCCTGAGAGCAGGACGAAGCGATACTTGTCTTTCAGCCAGTTGCACAAAGCATCTTTAAAATTAAAGCTCCTTTAAATCTATTGCTGTCACTTTCTTTGTGAATAAACAGAAAGAGTCAGCAATAGACGTAAAAGCGCTATAACCTTAAGGCGATATGTAAGTTTTTTTGGGTATTCTAAAGAGAAATATCTTTATATTTACCCAATATCTTGCCGTGATTTTCAGGTATGTATTTATTGACCATTAAAGTGAGGGCATCACCAAGACCAAAACATGATTAGTGAAAATCGACTCGACAAAATAAAAATCCAAAGTTGCCTCTTCAATTTTCATTTATTCCTCTTTTTGTGGAATCGGAGGTATTTTAAGTAGTGAAATTAAGTATACAGAATTGTATTTGTAGTTGCTAGGGTTTGCCCAACCTAAAATTTTATTTTATTACTTAGTTTTTACAAAAAGTCGATATTTTATATCAGGCGCTTACGTCATTTAGTTTTGGTAACACGCACAGTATATCTGTCGCAATCGAATGCGTTGCGGATTGCGCACTTTATCCCTTTCTTTCAAGCGAAAAGACTGCGCGCACTGTCAAATATCTATCTTTTCCCATAGCCTCTTAAAGACTCTTTTTGCAACTGGTGGTAAGTCGCTCCAATATCTTACGCACGTTACTTATTTCCCTCTACTTACGCTACTTATATCGACTGTAACATGTTAGTTTTGTTCGACAGTGAAATGTTTGAAACAAATCAGAATGCCAGGCCACCAGAAGGACCCGCGGTGTATTGCTATCAGCTCTGACAATCTGGCTATTCTCTCCGCATCAGCTGACTCCATCAAGCTATGGAACAGGTAAACATTTTTACTTTTTTTTTGTTGCGTTATTTTTCACCTTTACAAAGATGCAAAACACCAGTGACAGCGTCCCGCACCAGCATCTCTATGGCAACGAATGTGTTTATGATGTGCATTCAAAATAACGAATGTGCGTTTTAAATTAAAATTATGAAGATTATACGAAATTTTACGCTTACCGATAGTATTTTACGCCGCTAACACTGCAACTGTTGTTCTTACTATATTTTACGAGGGCCACACCGAAATGATCGGGAATAGAAAAAAGTACAAAAATAATACAACAATATTTACTTTCATTGTTTTTCGAAGTATTCTCCGTGACAATCGATGCACTTTTGCATTCTATCAAACCAATTATTATAACAGTAATTCCAGTCTGAAGTGGATATAGTCGAAACGGCCGATTTGTAAGCTTCGACTGCCTCTTCTGGGCCTTGAAATCGTTGACCACGTAGCATATCTTTAATTCTTGGGAATGTAAAATAATCATTGGGGCTCAAGTCAGGGTTATACGGTGGATGGTCCATTAACTCCACGTTTTCCTGATTTAAAAACGCGATCGTTTTGCGAGCGGTATGTGAGCTCGAATTATCCTGGTGAAGAATGATGCGACGATTCGGATTAATTTTATGAAGTTCTCTTATGACTTCCGGCAAACAAACTATTGTGTACCAATCAGCAGTAACCGTTCTGCGTTCTTGTAAAGGAATCGTAGCCACATGACCAGTTTTCGATACAAACGAAGCGACCATTTTTTTCGACACGCTACGAGAGCGGACAACTTTTGTTGGCTTGACCTCGCCTTCGAAGACCCAAACAGCCGATTGATGTTTTCTTTCGGGCTCATATGAATAAATCCACGATTCATCACCAGAGACGATATTGTAAACTGCATTTGAGCTCCCTCTATTGAACCGTTGCAGAGTAGACCGACACCAATTAACACGAGCCGACTTTTGTTCCTCGGTCAAACGATGGGGCACCCAGCGGGAAACTAACTTCTTGACACCCAGTTCATCATGTAAAATAGTTTGAATCGCTGTCATACCAATGCTGAGAGAAGCCCGAATCTACTCGTATGTCACATGTCTATCTTCTTTTATTAATTGGCGCACAGTATCGATGTTATCTTGTGTTACCGCTGTTTTTGGTCGACCAGTAGAAGGAACTGTCGTGAGAGAGGAACGTCCACGACGAAACTCAGAATACCAACGATATATAGTCGTTTTACTGGGTGCTTCAAGTTCATAAACAGAAACAAGCTCGGCGAGACATTGTTCTTGAGATAAACCTCGAAGAAAGTTGTGAAAAATTATGGCACGGAAATGTTCCCGCGTAAGCTCCATTTTCCCCACTGACTTGTCAAATTCAAATGGCTACTACTCTTTTCTTTTTTACTTTTTTTAAAATTCAAAAATGGAATTGTGTTTGAAATAATAATACATGTCATAAACTAAAAAGGTTTTAATCTAATTTATTCCTGAGTATTCTATTCCCGATCTTTTCGGTTTGGCCCTCGTACATGAGATCGACATCATCATCATCATATCAGCCGAAAGACGTCCACTGCTGGACATAGGCCTCCCCTAAAGAACTCCATGACGACCGGTCCTGCGCTGCTCGCATCCAGCGGCTTCCCGCGACCTTGACCAGATCGTCGGTCCACCTTGTGGGGGGCCTGCCAACGCTTCGTCTTCCGGTACGTGGTCGCCACTCTAGAACCCTCACGCCCCATCGGCCATCGGTTCTTCTTGCGATGTGCCCTGCCCACTGCCACTTCAGTTTAGCGATTCTCAGGGCTATGTCAGTTACTTTAGTTCTTCTGCGGATCTCCTCATTTCTGATTCGATCGCGCAGAGCGACTCCGAGCATAGCCCTTTCCATAGCCCTTTGGGTGACTTTGAGCTTTCTGATAGGGTCCATCGTGAGCGGCCACGTCTCGGTGCCATATGTCATCACTGGCAACACACACTGGTCAAAGACTTTCGTCTTTAGACACTGCGGTATTTTGGACGTGAAGATGTTGCGGAGCTTCTCGAACGCTGCCCATCCGAGTCGGATTCGACGAGTAACCTCTTTCTCTAAGTTGGATTTACCCAGCTGGACTGTTTGTCCCAAGTATACGTACTCATCAACAACTTCGAGCGTAGAGTCTCCAACTTTGAGTGGAGTGGGTACAACAAGGGCGTTAGACATAATTTTCGTCTTATCCATGTTCATTTAAAGTCCCACTTGTTGTGAAACTCTACTGAGGTTATTGAGCATCGTGCCGAGATCTTCCAGGGTCTCAGCCATTACGACAATATCGTCGGCAAATCGAAGGTGGGTCATGTACTCGCCATTGATGTTGATGCCAAGTCCTTTCCAGTCCAGGAGTTTGATGACGTCTTCCAATGCAGCGGTGAACAGTTTAGGAGATATGACGTCTCCCTGTCTCACTCCTCGCTGCAATTGGATAGGTTTCGAGTCCTGGTCCTGAAGACGAACTGACATAGTGGCGTTTTTGTACAGATCCTTCAACACTTCAATGTACCGATAGTTGACTTGGCACCTCTGGAGAGATCGTAGCACGGCCCACGTCTCGATCGAATCGAAGGCCTTCTCATAGTCCACAAACGCTAGGCAAAGTGGCTGGTTATACTCTTCGATCTTCTGTATAACTTGCCGTAGCGTATGTATGTGATCTATGGTACTGAAGCCTTTACGAAAACCGGCTTGTTCGGGAGGCTGGAAGTCGTCGAGTCTGCGCGCGAGACGGTTCGTAATGACTCTCGAGAACAGCTTATAGACATGGCTCAGAAGTGAGATGGGTCTGTAATTCTTCAGCAGGGTCATATCACCCTTTTTGAAGAAGAGTACCACCACACTTCTGTGCCATGCCTGTGGCGTTTTCCCTTCGAGTATGACAGAATGAAACAGCTTCTGAAGAGCTTTAAGCACTGGCCTTCCGCCTACTTTCAGAAGCTCAGCCGATATTGAGAAAAATCTTTCGAAGACTGCAGAACCATTTCGCGTCTTTTCTTCCATAAGCTTGAGGGTATGGTCAGAGATCTTATTGGTTCTTTTAGTACGGTGGGGTCTAAAGTACTTTGACCCAATTGTATGGACAGTTTCCACGAACCCGTTATTGTACTCGTCCACATCTACGCATTCACCAAGGCATTCAAAGCGGTTTTGCAGTTCGAGCTGAAAGCCGTCGGGGTTTTGGATATTGGTGGGTACTGGTCGGAGCGTAGACTTCATCAGTCGAATTCTTTCCAGCTTTACGTTGATATTCAATGTGCCTCTTACCAACCGGTGATCGCTTCCGGTTTTAACCGCATTGATCACAGAGACATCATTGAATATTTGCTTCTTCGTCGACATGATAAAGTCAATCTCATTTTTTGTAGCACCATCGGGACTGATCCAGGTCGATTTTCGGTTTTCCGACTTTTTGAAGAAGGAATTCATCATAAAGAGTCCTTCTTTCTCCAAAAAGTCGGCTAACATGTGGCCTCTAGAATTCCGATATCCAACACCAAATTGCCCCACCCTCAGCTCACCATCGCCTCGCTAACCTAATTTCGCGTTGAAGTCCCCCATGACAGCGGTATAGTGGGTCTTAGGCGTTTGTATGACTTTAGATATATCCTCATACATAGCCTCGACTTCATCATCAAAGTGTGTCGACGTGGGGGCGTGTACCTGTATGACCTTCAGCGAATACCTTTTGGTGATTCTGAGTATAAGGTACGCTACCCGCGACGACACATACTCTCGATCATGACCACGTTGTTCACGAGAGACTTGTGGACCATAAAACCGACACCTCCCTGGGACAGTTGGTCGCCCTCCCGGAAATAGAGCAAGTTACCTGATTTTAGGATTATCGAGTCCTCCCCCTCTCTTCGGACTTCAGATAGACCCAAGATGTCTCAGTGTAACCTGCTCAATTCTTCTTCGAGTTCTGCAACCTTCTCGTCGGTCCGCAATGTGCGCGTGTTATGCGCGTGTGAGATCGACATATTTAACCGTTTTGAATATGCCCAAAAACTCTTAGCACTGCTTGGAAGATGTCTGGAAACAGACTGACAAGCGCTTACATAAATTGGTTAGTATACTAAGCCAAAAAGGGACCAAAAGTATTTACTCTCTTCGCTTCTATGGAGGAGTGCGCGCGCAGGCGAAGTGGCCCTATCGTTGTTCTGTGGAGTTGAAGCAGTCGCCGCAACTTAAGACCATAACCGAAGTTTAGGAGTGTAGAGAGTAGTCTCAAAACTGAAGAGAAATTTAAAATGTAGCCAATGTAATACAATATCCTTCCCGTCCTAACTTAAGAGCGCGTATAAAGCCAGGAAAAAATCCGATTTCACCCGCGCGTCTTGCATCCCCCGCGCCGCGCAGCGGGCAGGAAATGATCGCACGGCGCTCGACACTTACGAGTATTATCATAGTTCGCTCGATTTCATACGACGCGCATAGTATATAAGCCAAAAATAAGAGGAATCTGCTACATATTTAGCATTTTGTAAACATCATACACGCAATCTAAATTTAGTAAAAATAATGTAACTTAGATTATTTGAACAACAACAAACAACTACATCTAACGTAATGAGCTATGCCAAAAGGAGAATAGGCATTTTGGCCTATCGGCGGCCATTGATCTTTCTGGTACTGTTCTTTCTCTTGACAGCTCGTAACAATATTATTATAATTCATTTTACCGGGAAAATGTTGTCATCGTAATAATATTAATTTAAAAAAAATGAAAAATCATTGGTCACTAAAATTCGGTATCGCGGTTGACGACCCTGGTAAATGCCAATCTATTATTTTAGGTAGTTCATATTAATGTTGGTAGTACAAATAATAATGTTATTGAACTCTGTAAAAGCGTGAAGGATCTTGGCTTAATTCTTGACAACACCCTCAGTTGGAAAGACCAACAACATTAGCCGCAGGGTCATAAATTCTCTTAAACTTCTTTATAGATTTAAAAACTTCCAACCAAATCTTCCAAATTGAGACAAAGCGTATGCTTGTGCAAGCCCTCTGCGTCCTGGTCATTTATTATGCAGACACATGTAGCCTCGATCTCAACTTGGGGTTTCTGATTTTTTTTTATTGTCAATGGGTTTATTCTTGACCTCGATCTAGTCTTGAGGACAGAGATGAGGTCGACGATGGAACGAGCTTGCCCAGAAGAAGCCTTTTCACTCGCGACTTGAATAGATTAGGGTTATATGAACTCGGGAACACAGACGCAGACAGAGAGTACCACTCTTTAGCCGTGTGCATTATAAAAGACGTTTAAAAGCGCTTTGTGCGAATGTGCAGAATATCAACCAAGTATGTGTGAATTCCCGCGGTGCGTCTGTACTCCCGATGGTAGAAGGGAGATGGTGGAATGAGCTCGTAGAGCTCTCGAGCATACTCTCCGAATTACAATCTATAAAAGACCGACAGACATGTAACCTTGGTTTTCACTAGCATCTCATCTCATCATCTCTCATCACCAACGAGCTTCTTGGCTCTGCGATCTATCGAGTCTAGTGCTTCTAGTTGGTATTTAGCTGAGCCATCCCAAAGGTGACAGCAATTCTCCATGCAGGATCAGACTTGGGCTTTGTATAAAACTATAAGCTAACCAGGAATGAAGTATCGTTTAACACTATTGAGGATGTCCAGCTTTTTTGCCGCAGTTTGGGCTTTTGAATCAACGCTAGCGCCGAAGTTCAGGTTTACACATAACGTCATGCCAAGTAGCTCGAGGCTGTCAGTAACTGGTACAGTTGTACCTCGAAAAGTAGGAGCCATATTGAACGGACTCCTTTTGGCGGTGAACAGACTGGTCTGTGTTTTGGTGGCGTTGAAACTCACCAGATTTTTGTCACCCTACTCGGAGACACGACTTAAGGTCAAGTTTATTCGCTCTAACATAGCCTCTTTCGAAGAACGTATGTCGTCACTGCTGGATCTTGTGCTAGACATATATCTCTCGACGGCAGTACTGTCATCTGCGTACCCAACAATACCACGACCAAGAAGGTAACCGTTCACAGGACGCGTCACTCTTTCTGTTCTGCCTTTAGGTTGGCCGGTAGATAATGCTGCGTGGCATGAGGCCCGCCCTTTGTACGTTTGTGCAATTAATTTAAATTAACAAAAAAATGTAATATTTTCATTATTATCACTTGAATTAACTTCGTTTTCAATACGTAAATTATCAAACATTAGACATTCTTTTCTGGACATTGACCCTAAAATCGTACTGAAAAAAAAGCAAGAAACAAAAGTATTAAGCTAAAAACATGCCTTTCAGTTGAGGAATTATCAACAGTGTGGGTGGGTACTATTTGGACCAAAATTATCGTTATTTTTCTGCTTTACTGTTGAGCTAAAAAAGGTTTTTATTTAGGCATAATTCATTAGGCATAATCCATAAGAAAATCAAAGTCCTGTAAACCAAGCTTAGTTCAACATTATAAAGAATAAATTGGGGTCTAAGATATTTTCCAAGTCACCAAAAAGACCACAGATAAGTGCACGGTAACGTTTCTAACGACTGCAAAGACTCCATGAAGGTGACGTGGGTTTATTGCCTAAGAGATAACAGGCGAGAAAAAGACAGAACACATGGCTGCGATCCTGTTTGCGTCATTACTCATTACTCAGACTAGAGATAAATGCTAGTGTGTATGACAGCGGTATCACGCACACAAAGCATGCGTGCGCGATCTACAAGCGAAGTTCGACCGACTCGTTGTGTCTTTTAACTGTTTTTAGACTTTCTATTTCTAACGAGCTTATTTTATTATTGAATATTCCACGGGCGACGGGACTTTTTTTTCGAGCCACTAAGAAAAATGTGTATGCATTTTCAAATTGTTTATGTTAAGACAGACTAGCATAGGGTCAGGGTGTGAATACCCTTTGGTTTCTATTAATGATACCAAATTATTACTCCGAGTTAGATGTTTATGGGAAAAAATATATTTTAACACTCTTCTTCTTCTTCTTGTTTCGTGTCGGCAAGAACACGGGCTAAATCTTACTTGCCCAGAAAGCGGCTACCGTGGTAGCCCTCTGGTTACCGACAAGTAAGTCCTCACGCGAGCAGGTGGTCGGGCACGCAGGACAATTAGTGAGGTGCGCCATGGGGTTCTCCACATTCACAGCTGGCGTCTGCGCTACTTAGGAACCCCCACCGGCACAGGTTATCCTTGCTTCGGCCAACCTGGGTCCTTAGCCTATTTAGACTTCTCCAGGTTGGCCAAGGTTCCTTATAGCCAGGAGGCAGGTGTTCGTTGGGGGGGTACAGTGAATGTGGGTACTCGTTTGCCCAAAAGCTGCATCTCACGTCGGAAGGGTTTTGGTCGGTATGCTGTGCGGATCGCAGGAAGCTTTTGCGGCTTCGCAACTGACCTGCGGCGGGAGAGAGCCCGTAGAGTGGATGTCTCGGCTTTGTTATCGTATATATTATTTTTACTTATTTATTAGGCACAGGAGTTGAAATCATGTGTTATATGCTAAGAAATTCAATAATTATGAAATCACATAATTCCTGAAATTTGCAAGGTCATAACTTTTTTTCACCGGGACCTATGTATAGTGCTATAGTAAAAGTTATTACTGATGACAAAATCTATCATTTGACATAGGTTTCGCTCTTGTACAACACCTTTCAAAATGTTGGACCAGAGGTCTATGGAAAAGTTGCATTGTCTTTTGTAAGGTGTTTGTTGTTTTTTTGTGTTGTTAGCAAAGTCGTTGAACAAAAGCTGTTCAGATTGATCCCATCAATACAAGGTAAAAAAAATATATATAAACCAAAAAAAACTAAACGAAAACTACGAATACATTCACAGCCCCTCACAAAAAGATTTGTTTTCCGTATTTATTCATGTTTTCTTTGTTGGTTATGTTTATTTTACCGTGCGGTGCACACAATCAAAGTCTTCCCGTCTCAACGGAGCGAACAAGACTGATTCGTGAAACAAAACACGCTTGATGCCTGCCGTTAGCTGCGACGGACGATAACTTGCTGCGCGGAATAAAAATGTCGTAAGCGCCGAATGTTGTTTATTTTAATAACTCGTAAAATATAATTTCTTTTGTAAAATCGCTAATAGTGGCGCTCGATGATATGTTAAGGATGTTATTATTAAATAATGGCTTAATAATATGCAATACAACCTGAGAAAAACTCATTTTAGATGAAAATAAGAGGTTACTTTGGGATTTTTTTCTATCAAGATAGTTTTATTCTACTGTGAATTGAATCAATTAAAAATCTTGCAAATACGATGTTGTAACCATATATATTTATTATTTATTAATTGGATCTTATTTTGTCGATATTAAATTCAATCTAAGATAGGTAATTTGCCTTTATACCCGCTCTTAAACCAGGCCTGTGACACTCCGCACTCTAGAAGTCGACTGGGTGAAGCAGTCGATTTTACTTTTCTTTAAGTTGTCATCTTAAGCTTATGGCGGCAAAATAGGTAAGTAAGTATTTGCATATTTGATTGAACAATATTACATACCTACTTGCATCTTGCTCAGTATCTCATAAAGTGACAAAATCATCGCCTTAGCCCACCTGTCCGCGATCACCCGCGATTTAAAAACGTGTCCTAAGCGGTGCACTGCAAGTATCAACTTTATGCTTAGACCGTAAGGTTGAAATTTGACGGCACCCCGCCTGGGAGTGACGGATCTGTAAACGTTAGTTTACTATTATTTAATCTGTGCCCAAACATGGTCTTTAACGGTGCACCTCAAGTCCAAATTTAAGGTTTGCCGAATGAGGTTTGGAATGAAACGAACAGAAACACCATGCTGCGTTCCAAAACTGGTATTGCCGACGTGGGGAAGAAGACTGCTATACTTAAGTGGAATTGGGCTTGCCATGTCTGTCGAATGTGCCCTAAAAGGTGAGCAAAGAAAGTCACCCATTGGATACCTCAGGACGGGTCCAGACGCTGAGGTAGACCAAGGAAGCGGTGGCGTGAAGACCGTGATGCTTTAAAGAATTGGGAAGAGGTTACAAAAGTTCGTGACCAATGGAAAGCCGCGGTGGAGGCCTTTGCCCAGCAGTGGGATCTAAGAGGCTAATAAATAAACACGTTGTCAATTGAAATATCCTATTTATTATCTTGTCTTTATTTCCAGGTCAAACCAAACCTGTCTTCGTACGGTCCCTGTCTCGAGCGGTCGACCCACTAGTGTTTGCTTCGCTCCGGGCGATAGACACGCTTTAGTGGGATGTGCGGACGGCGCTATGCTCATAGTGGACATGAATGTTGGCCGCGTGCTCGAACAAATACCCGCCCATACTGCGTCTTGCGCCTGTGTCGGACTTACGCCTGATATGGTGAGTACTATTGATAGAAGGGGAACATTTAGCGGTGCATCAAAATTTACTTAATGGACAGAAAATACGCTCATTACAAACACCTAAATCACATCAAAAGGTTTCATCATCATATCAGCTGAAGGACGTCCACTATCATCTTATTTATTTCTTGTATATCGATATCGTTTAAATGACGCCATGACATGTTACACTGACATCATCAAAATAGCTGAAAGACGTCTTCCACTGGTCTGCTGGTCGCTGCAAGCATCTAATGGCTACTCGGGATGTCAAAGTGCGTATAAGCCCTTGAATAATTCGATGTATATGTTTTTGTGACTATTTAAATTATCTTCTTTTAGTCCTCTATGTTAATTTGTTATTTATAAGTGGAGACTTATTAGTTCATTATTACGTTTAGTCTTTAAAAAATCAATAAATACCTAAATGTTTTCAGCGAGGCTGTTATTCTGGAGGGGAAGATAAAACAGTAAAGTTATGGCAGTTCGAACTCGTAGAAGATCCAACAGGAGAATCTAAAGCAAAGGTAAGTTTTTACTTTTTGGTATTTATGATGTGAAATACAAAAAATAAACTAACCGAGCCGTAACCGGTTGCGTCGTTTTATTACAGAGTTGCCATCCTTCCAGGGTGCCCCCTTCTGGTTCCATCATGAGACTCTAGGGGTGGTATTTATAAATGACTATCAAGTATAAAATATCTAGATGTACCTTACACATACAAATTATTCATATTGAGTGTGATCTCACATTTGACGGGGATTTATAAATACAACTCTAGATATCATCTAGGACCATTGTCCTTGTCAAGACAAATCAGACGAGCCCAAACTCGATGGGGTTGTGTCGTTTTATTACAGAGTTGTCATGGCCTCATTCCGGCTCCATCAACAGATCAGCTCTAAGTCAAAATAATATTGCATTGTCATTCGAATTACATTTGGCGTCCGTGTGATGCCGGCAAAGAATAGTACCAACCCATTTCTACCAGTGGGTTTCATAAAAGGCGACTAAGGGCTTACCCGGAGGATGGGCTGCAGCATCTTTCTGAATATCGTACCATCTTTATATACAGCTGGCACCATTAACAGCGGTCGCCAGCCTCAAGGCTTACACATGTGGTGACTATGATCCCCTCTAAAGCACCATGTGTTTTTACTGGAGTTCTGGAGGGAGCATCCTGTCATGCGGTGGACGTTTCATGGGATGTTACGATCCGATTTACATACATGAAAAATTTCAACTCAGTTAAATAGAGCGAGTCCATTACCATTGCGGATCGTGCTATGGCAAAAACACTGCAGCATGGCCAACTTTAAGACTAAGCTTTGTACAATGTGATTCGCTGGAATATCAGAGCACCATATAACCATCCAATGGATAATATTGTAAGACTAGTCAAACAGTCTTTGTTAACTTGGCATATCTTTCCAGGTCCTCTCAGTACTACACACACGAACCTTAGAGCTAGAAGAATCAGTAGTAGCAGTAAAAATAAGTCCGAACAGCAAATTCATAGCCGTAGCTCTTCTAGACTCGACAGTGAAAATATTCTTCCTAGACACGTTCAAATTCTATTTATCGCTGTATGGACATAAGTTACCAGTGTTATGTTTGGATATTTCATACGATTCGAATATAATAGTGACTGGATCTGCTGATCGGAATGTGAAGATCTGGGGTATGGATTTTGGGGACTGTCACAAGTCTATATTCGCGCACAATGATTCGGTGACGTCGCTACAGTTCGTGCCGTCGACGCATTATTTCTTCACCGGTTCGAAAGACGGCAAAGTGAAGCAGTGGGATGCTGATACTTATGATAACATCATTACTCTCAATGTAAGTACCTATACTTTTATTTTGATATTTTTAGGGTTCCGATACCAAAATGGTAAAAAAGGAACCCTTATGGTGCGACTTTGTCTGTCTGTCTGTCACACCTCTATATCTCAGCAACCACTCATGCTATCGACATGTAATTTGGAATAGTTTTAGAATATAGTTGCCCAAATATGATTAAAAATGTAAAGGGGGCCAAAATATATCATGTGAAAGAGCTTTACTTGTAGATTATAAAATATATTTTTGTATTTTTTTACGTCACTTAGTTTTCAAGTTATGATGAAAAATGTCAAAAAAAATACCATTCCCCCCCCCCTTCTTTATTTATTCTATAACAATTGACACTGTGTTGGAAATTACATTAAATTTAGCAAAAAAACAAATCATATCAACAATAACATCAACACTAATTTTTCAGAATACAAATATTAGATTACAATAGTACAGTTATTCAAATTAAATCAAATTGGTTCAGTAAATTCAATAAAAGTACATTACAATTTTTATTATAAATTTTCAGCCTACATTACGCTTTATTCCAATTCATATATTCGTCAACACTATAAAAACAGTTTTCCCCCAGGAAGCGCCTCAGTTTGTCCTTAAACTCTATTATATTTTTTATAATTTTAAGAGATATGGGTAGGCAATTGTATAATCTAGTCGCCTGAAAACTTGCGACATGCTTTTGAAATATTATATAGATAACTACATCCCCACAGTCTGATACTATATCTTAAACGTGATTCAACCAAAGCATAGTAAACTTGTACTAACTGCTTCTTAGTCGCATCATTTCGTAAGCTTCTTAGAGCGTAACTAGCCGAACTCATGTTATTAACCACAGTATTCACTTCATTTTTCCAATTCAAAAGAGCATCTATGTGCACCCCGAGAAACTTAACCACATCAACTAACATAACGCTGTCTCCTTTAAGGTTCACTTTGAGCGTTTCTTTTGATCTCGCTGTAGTTTTAAAAAGCATTACATTTGTCTTACTAGTGTTTAACTTTAGTTTATTAATTGTGAACCACTTATAAAATTCTGATAGTACATCATTTAAGTTAACGTTGAGTTCTGAAATTGTTTTTGCAGGTAATACTGCATTTGTGTCGTCAGCAAAAATGACTAAATTTATTTTATCTCCAAAAAGTTTACACATGTAATTAATGAGATCGTTAATAAAAACTATGAAAAATATAGGACCCAAAATAGAACCTTGTGGAACACCTTGCTTTACCGCTTTTAATTTTGAACAGTGTACCACTTCACAATTATCTTTTACTGTTTTTATTTCTACAAATTGAGATCTATTTTCTAAGTATGATTTTAGTAAGGAGAGAGTTTTGCCTCGAATACGAAATCGAAGGCCGAACTTAAATCTAAGAATAGTCCGACAACTTTATTATTGTTATTAAGTGCCGTAGTAACATCATCAATCAATGTATTTACTGCATTTATAGTACCTTTCCCCACCTGATAACCGAACTGTCTTTCATTAATGATCTGATTGGCGTTTAGATGTTTAACTATTCTAACTTTAATGAGCTTTTCAAATATCTTTGATACAGTCGGCAGTAAGGAAATTGGTCTATAGTTTGCCGCATCCCGTTTGCATCCCTTCTTAAATACAGGTAATACCTTCGCAATTTTTAGTTGCTCCGGAAAGATGCCATTTTCAAAACAGTCATTGAAGAAATTTGCAAAAGGAACAGCTAATAGATCGATGTTGTTTTTGATGACATTTATAGGTACGTCGTCGTAACCGCAAGACATCTTGCTATCCATTTTATTGACCAGAGTAGTAACTTCAGTACTTGTAACATCTTTCCAGACAATACTATCCTCTACCCGTAGTGAGGAATTTCCAAGAATACCTATTGCAGTTGCCAAGTTTCCAAGAATACTTATCTCCGAAGTTTGTGAAAAGAAAAATCTGAATTAATTACAGTTGACAGAAGTTTATGTAAACATCACAGCAAAAATAAAACGATCTTTCTAAGTTGCACAGTTTTTTAGAAATCTGCAAATAACCTTTACAAACAAATTTAGTTTTGCGGTCCTAAAAATGGACTTTATTGCTTCCAAAAATACAAAAAGTATATCGGAACCCTCGGTGCGCGAGTCCGACTCGCACTTGACCGGTTTTTAGGGTTCCGTACCTTAAAATAAAATAAATGGTACAGCCGCACTGCACTTACTTTCTCGCAATACTCAAGGAAAAACTATCAACCGCAAACTTAAATTTGTAATGCCCTACACATAGTATGGAAATACAAACTTTTATTTACGTTTTACCAAAAAAATGTTCGAATGAAATATACAGATCAATTCAGAATTCAAATTGTCAAACAGTAAAACAAACAAACCTCAAACGATTTCGAGTAAATTTTTGTTAGTACTTTTGGTAGTACTGGAACACTCTTTATATGAATTTTCACAGATCAATGGATACTACCGTAGGATACTTGCATGGAGATTTTTTAATTTCCCAAAACATTTTATGGATAATTGTTCAGTTTAGTCTACTGAGCAAGCCCTTTCAGTTTTTGGTACACCCTGTGTACAAAATATTATTCAAAAAAATCATAAAGAATATCCAGTCAGGTAGACAACCAATCCAGGATTAATATTATAGAAAATTTTAATAAAATCAATGGATCCAATTTTGGGTAAATCACATATTTACGATTTGGTGGTACAGGAACACCCCTTATATGAAATTACACAGATTAATTGATACTAGTGCAAGATATCTTACATGGAGATGCTTGGTCATGCAAAGTTTCATCAAGATTCTATGAGCTGTTTTTGAGAATATTTCATATTTTCATTTTCGTTGTATGACAGCTACCCTCAAAATGAGAGCCAGCAAGAAACCACTTAGAACCCTTCGATGGATTTGCATAAAACTCCTAAATTCACAATCTGGTGTCAATCGGACCATTCGTTTAGCCGCTAGGCCAAAGCGTGACGGACAGACCGACCGACCGACGGACCGACCGACCGACGGACGGACATTTTTGGGAGACTTGTTTTTTATGATGTATAAGTGATATAGAACACATTTTTGACAAAATTAGAAAAACTTTTTTTTTTACGAATACAATACCTTTCTCGCTCCGCTCGAAAGTAAAAAGGGCGAATCTGGCCCTAGCAATTTTTCAATAGGTACATCTCGCCCATGGGCGAGTTTTTAAGGGGGCGAGATATACCCTAAGCCAATATTTCAAATCTAATCATAATTTGTGTTCCTAGATTGATTGCACTGACTGTAGCGTCGCAATAAAATAACACTTTATTGTCTCACAATATAGTAAAAATAATCTAGTTGATTAGAAAGACAGCAGGACAGATGTATGCGTGAAGCAGAATGGATGATATGTGTCTGTGTCGCTCCAATATATTACGCATCGCTCAGTCCTGCTCTCAAACTGCTGTCGTTTCACATGTCGTTCTAGTGAAGAGACATTATTTCGACTGTAATCAGTTAGCATTGTATTGCAGGGTCACGCGGGCGAGTGTTGGGGAGTGTGCGTGGGCGCGGGGGGGCTCCACGCGGCGTCGTGCGGGGGGGACCGCGCCCTGAGGGTGTACTCGCGCACTGAGGAGCCGCTCGTACTGGGGGACCGGGAGGAGGAGCAGGAGGGGCTCGCCACGGGGGACCTGCACGTATGTAGTGTGTAGCTGTAGGGGGGTACTCTACTGAGGAGCCGCTCGTACTGGGGGACCGGGAGGAGGAGCAGGAGGGGCTCGCCACGGGGGACCTGCACGTATGTAGTGTGTAGCTGTAGGGGGGTACTCTACTGAGGAGCCGCTCGTACTGGGGGACCAGGAGGAGGAGCAGGAGGGGCTCGCCACGGGGGACCTGCACGTATGTAGTGTGTAGCTGTAGGGGGGTACTCTACTGAGGAGCCGCTCGTACTGGGGGACCGGGAGGAGGAGCAGGAGGGGCTCGCCACGGGGGACCTGCACGTATGTAGTGTGTAGCTGTAGGGGGGTACTCTACTGAGGAGCCGCTCGTACTGGGGGACCGGGAGGAGGAGCAGGAGGGGCTCGCCACGGGGGACCTGCACGTATGTAGTGTGTAGCTGTAGGGGGGTACTCTACTGAGGAGCCGCTCGTACTGGGGGACCGGGAGGAGGAGCAGGAGGGGCTCGCCACGGGGGACCTGCACGTATGTAGTGTGTAGCTGTAGGGGGGTACTCTACTGAGGAGCCGCTCGTACTGGGGGACCAGGAGGAGGAGCAGGAGAGGCTCGCCACGGGGGACCTGCACGTATGTAGTGTGTAGCTGTAGGGGGGTACTCTACTGAGGAGCCGCTCGTACTGGGGGACCAGGAGGAGGAGCAGGAGGGGCTCGCCACGGGGGACCTGCACGTATGTAGTGTGTAGCTGTAGGGGGGTACTCTACTGAGGAGCCGCTCGTACTGGGGGACCGGGAGGAGGAGCAGGAGGGGCTCGCCACGGGGGACCTGCACGTATGTAGTGTGTAGCTGTAGGGGGGTACTCTACTGAGGAGCCGCTCGTACTGGGGGACCAGGAGGAGGAGCAGGAGGGGCTCGCCACGGGGGACCTGCACGTATGTAGTGTGTAGCTGTAGGGGGGTACTCTACTGAGGAGCCGCTCGTACTGGGGGACCGGGAGGAGGAGCAGGAGGGGCTCGCCACGGGGGACCTGCACGTATGTAGTGTGTAGCTGTAGGGGGGTACTCTACTGAGGAGCCGCTCGTACTGGGGGACCGGGAGGAGGAGCAGGAGGGGCTCGCCACGGGGGACCTGCACGTATGTAGTGTGTAGCTGTAGGGGGGTACTCTACTGAGGAGCCGCTCGTACTGGGGGACCAGGAGGAGGAGCAGGAGGGGCTCGCCACGGGGGACCTGCACGTATGTAGTGTGTAGCTGTAGGGGGGTACTCTACTGAGGAGCCGCTCGTACTGGGGGACCGGGAGGAGGAGCAGGAGGGGCTCGCCACGGGGGACCTGCACGTATGTAGTGTGTAGCTGTAGGGGGGTACTCTACTGAGGAGCCGCTCGTACTGGGGGACCAGGAGGAGGAGCAGGAGGGGCTCGCCACGGGGGACCTGCACGTATGTAGTGTGTAGCTGTAGGGGGGTACTCTACTGAGGAGCCGCTCGTACTGGGGGACCGGGAGGAGGAGCAGGAGGGGCTCGCCACGGGGGACCTGCACGTATGTAGTGTGTAGCTGAAGGGGGGTAATCAACTGAGGAGCCGCCGGTAATAGGCGGAGCATGGGGGGGGGGGAGCCACGGGGTACCTGTACCTGCACGTATGTTGTCTGTACCTATTTTAGGTCGTTACTACGTATTGTTTCGACCTCGGCTATTTACAGCCGAAAAGTCTTTCTTTCTTCTTTTACTAATACAAGGCAAAACAGTGCTTATCTGTCATCAAAATGGACTTATATTAAATTCTCAATAATCACTGTATTTAATTTCGAATAGCCCGAATTATTCACTCTTATAAAAGTTATCGATCAATCTCCCTGAGATCTATAGATAAACCGCCTAAATGAGTCCTCGCCCGCGGGGTACAGGGGCGCGGGGGTAAGACGACAGGCGGGGAACGTGCGGGCGGCGGGGCATTCTCATTCTCTACGCGCATCCCCCCCCCCCGCACCTGCCCGCACGTACCCCGCGGGCGAGGACTCATTTAGGCGGTACTACTATAAACAGAAATCACCACATTCCGTATTCAGACTGTTATAAGTATTTTACAAAAGCGGCAGCCAACAATATGCTGCAGGTGGAACTCATCCCTCTATATTATTCATTAAATAAGAACTTATGCATTTCAGGCTCCAGTACCAGGCTTACCTGGTCTAAACATGCCAACGAAGAAGACGATCGGAGCTGAGAAAGCTGTAAGTATCAACATTATCGAACCATTTTCGAACGATAAAAACTTCGTTTTTTATGAAGAATTTTAGGTACTCTTAATTTTCCGCACTTCTGCATTTTTTTAGGAATTACAAAACATTCAATTTAAAAAAAAATCATACGTAAAAGAATATAAAAATCTAATGATGAAAACGAATGACATGCAAGACGGAAAATTTTCGATCCTTTAATTTTATACTAAAAATAAAGCAATATTAATGCGTAAATTGATAACCTTGAAATCAACTTTTCAAATATAAATCAAATAATGAAAATGTCTATAGAATTTTAGAAATTATGATCTCATTAATCTGCAAGAATATTTAATTTCATACGTAAGGACTATTTAATTTTTTTTGACTATTACTCCTTTACTTGTAAAGAGCCTTCTTAGCTGTGAGTTTTCTTTTAATTTCATCATATACACTACTACTACTACTTATAATTATTTTTTTACATTTCCAATAACAACCGTTTATCTGACAGGGAAGGAAGACACTTGACTCTACAAAAATTTGCTCTTCTAAGCTAAATATTTCGCAAACGAATCCCTAAATCGAACTGACTACGAGGGCCACACCGAAATGATCGGGAATAGAAAAAAGTACAAAAATAATACAACAATATTTACTTTCATTGTTTTTCGAAGTATTCTCGTATATTTTAAAAAGAACTATTTAACAATACCCCACACCACGGAGTCGACGAGAAAAAATATCATCCCCACTTTAAGGGTTATGTGAAGGAGGTACCCCTAAAAAATTTTTTCTTCATGATTTTGTTTTACCACTTTATCGACGTGACAAATATATTTTATCCATACTAAATTACAGCTTTCTAGTACTAAGGATCGCTGAGCTAAGCCGCGGACAGGCAGACAGACCGACGGACATGACGAAACTATAAGGGTTCCTTGTTGACTACGGAACCCTAAATACAGTGAAATAGGCACTCATATTTATGCGCACTATACTTATTGCTTGTTTATTTGTTTTGCAGGCTGACTCGATACTAGAATGCCTTTCAGTAGGGGCGGAGCACCGCGCGGCGGTTACGGAGGCGCGCGGGCAGGCGGTGCAGCCCCCGGTGCTGATGATGGCTTACAGTGTGACTACGCCGGAAGACTTCCTCATGGAGACCGTCGCCAGGATACGCTCCAGGTGGGTTAAGATTAGCTGCCTCAACACTAAACAAACTATTAGCACTTCAAGAGATTCAAGTTCAATTACATTCACATTATTAACACATAACATACTTCTTATTCTTTTTCAAAAGCTTCTGTGGTATAGGTTCAGGGTTAGATTCCCGGTAGGGACAGTAAAAATAAAAATCACCTTGTGCCACTTCCCCAGTTTGGTTAAAACCTACCTTAGGACTATGACCAACAGTGGACGTCTTTCGGCTGATATGATGATTGCATGATGAATCACCTGATTGTTTAGGTAAGATCATTCAGCGCTTCAGAACAAAAATCACGTTTGGCCGCTTTTCACCGAAAGAGCAATGGGCCTTGCCAGAGGCCTTAGGCGGCTCAACAGCTCTCACAGCAGGGTTTGTCAGGTCGGTCATTGATCATACGACCCACATGATATGATGTTGATTCTTCGTCAGAGCAAATACCATTAAAATTATCTTCCAAAATGTGGCTTCAGCTATTGCGCTTTCTGGCGCAACATAGTTCATTAGTACAGCTGGCAAGGCACTGTAGATATGAAAACCAGTGCTTCACGTTTTGAGAGAGAGTTCCAAAATCGCACTGATTCCGTAAGTTATCTATAAAGCCCTATGTCGCCATATTCTCACTAAATCGACCAATTTTAGTTCGGGCGGTTCACGACCTGGCAACGTAGCATTGAGCAGCGCTCCTGATTAGGCTAATTTCTCATAGAAAATCTTTTGTTTCACGCGCTCGAGCGTGTTGATGTTTCTCTTTCACACTCATTGAATTCTGTATAAGGAATTGTACTGAAGATTTCTTCATAGGAGCACAATCGCTGGCGATCCACTTGGTACAACTTGACTACGTATTTGTTGCGTAATTATTTCTTAGGCTATTATAATTGTATACAACGTATAGGGTTATGAAAATAGGTATGTAATCGTATGTAACTTAACTAGGTATGTAATACATCTAAGGATGTTTGAGTTTTGTGAAAGAGGGAGTGCACTGCACCAGTGCTCTTTAGGACGAGCCGCCTCTGATAGTGAGTCTTATTGACATTCCATTTTTCAGTTTTTGGTCTTAATAACATAATTTTTCACTAAGAAATGAGCTTGTATTGTATAACTTTCCATTCCTTCCACAGTGACTTGGAAGAAGCCCTCCTGTTGCTGCCATTCAGCGCAGCGTGCGAGATAGTCCGCATGCTGGCGACTCTGCTGGAGCGCGGCGACCGCGCCGAGCTGCTGTGTCGCCTCGCCATTTTTCTCATCAAGGTCCACCACGCTCCGCTCGTGGCCAACCAGGCGCTGCTCAAACACATGATACAGATACAGGCCAAGGCCAGCTTGAGACTTGCTGAACTCAGGGTAAGATGCTCATTGATACATACAGTCTTCTTGATAAAAGTCCACCACGCCCCGCTTATGGCTAAGAAGGCGCTGCACAAACACACGATAAATATAGGCTAAATAGCCACCTTGCGAATTGCTGAACTCAGGATATTTTTCGAAGGCGGTGATCAAACAATTCAACCTTAACGCCGCCAGAGTGAGCGGAGCGGAGAAGTGCAACATTAGACCAATTACAGGGCAAGAAATCTAGTCACGCAACATGGCGCAATTAATTATGTGGATTTTAAAAAGTGGTAATTTTGGAAAGGTTAATTTTGGGAAGTGGACGATCCGGGATTGGTCATTCTGGGAAGCGATCATTATAGGTCAAAAGCACAAAACCGCTTATCCTAATGCGAAACTTTATTTACGGGCTATGACGCAAGATAGTTACGATATTGTCTTTTCTCCAGGACATGGTTGGTTTCAACGTGCACGCGCTAAAATGGGCGGCGCGCGAAGCCGAGGCGGAAGCGAGCGAGCAACTGTTCCGGGAAGCTACGGTTACCAAGCGGAACAAGGACCGACGCAAGCGCGCCCGGCAGGCCGTCAAGCGACCTATTGTTACTGTTACTTAGATTGTTAAAAAATAAATTAATAGATAATTAAACTATGTAAGGAAAAAAATACTGTTTTATTTATTTCTTCTATCACAGAACCCCGCTGGCAGAGGAATTTATTCTACCTGTAATCAAACCTGTTTAGGTAGAGATAGAAACGTATAAAAAACGATAGGTAGAAATTGATCATCGTAGATATTTGAAAGACGTCCACTGCTGGACATAGGCCTCCCCTAAAGATCTCCATGACGACCGGTCCTGCGCTGCTCGCATCCAGCGGCTTCCCGCAACTTTGACCAGATCGTCGGTCCACCTTGTGGGGGGCCTGCCAACGCTTCGTGATACTAACTTGGCAAATTAGCCTTAAACTTATGGGCTATAGCTATAGGAAACAAAGGAATAGTCGTACCATAGAGTCATGGTCCTGTAGTTATCTATCTTTCTTATAGCTGCATCTCTACCTGATCGCGATCAAGATTGACTATGTGCGGGCACCCAATTAAACGCAGGCACGGCTCTGAAAAGAATGTGATGATGGAAGCAAGTGTCTCTTTTTTAGGGTTCCGTACCTCAAAATAAAAAAAACGGAACCCTTAAAGGATCACTTTGTTGTCCGTCTGTCTGTCAAGACTCTTATTCTCACGAACGAGAAGAGGTATCAGGTTGAAATTTATAACCACTATTAAGGTCCATAAACCACACAAGATCTGAAAATTTAAATTTTTTACAACGACGCAATCAAAAGATATGGCTTTTTATGTCCTCATCTCCATACATTTATGCAAAAAAGCAAAACCTACAGGGTACTTCCCGTTGACCTAAAATTATGAAATTTGGCAAGAAGCTAGGTCTTACAGTACAAATAAAGGGAAAGTCTAAAATCATTAAATATTTCAATTTTTCTCACAACTAACAGTAACCAATCAAGGTGAGCTCCCGTTTCAACAACTTTTCTATAAAAGAGGGGTCAAGTTGGATGGTCGCGGAGTTTTTAAAATCAAAGAGCAAAAGCTTTTAGTATATCAGTACCTGGGCGACCGAGCTTCGCTCTATAATAGCCGCCTCAACCTGAAAATATCATCGGGTGAGCAAGCTATGCTACCCGCCAACAGATGGCGCTGTAGGTTTCTGTCTAAAACGCGGAATTTACAAAATACTCAAAAACAAGGGTACCCAGACATGAGACCTAGCTAGATCGATTTTTTGCCCCAAAAACCCCCGTATGGTAAATTTCATCGAAATCGTTAGAGCCGTTTTCGAGAAACCGATTACAAATATATATATTTATACATATACAAATATTGCTCGTTTAATAGTATAGGATATGGTAGATAGGTACGACACCCTTAGGACGCGAGTCCGACTCGCACTTGGTCGGTTTTTTGGCTTTCGGGAAGATACAGTCACCGAGCGGAACATGGACCGACGCAAGCGCTCTCGCCAGGCCGTCAAACGACTTGTATTGTAGGTACTGTTACTTTTTAGTAAATCATTAAATTATGTAAGGAATAAATGACAGTTTTATTCGAGACTTCCACTAGAGAGTAAACATTCAGAAACGTCAAAAAATAATCGCAATCTACGACTTCCTACTAAGATCCTGTCCACATGTGCGCGCGAGTTTGCTGCTTTTTGTGATACAGTGCTTGTGCAAAATACTCCCGACTAAAAAGGAAGAAAGTAACGAAATAGTACGAAGAAAGTACCCAAAAAAATCCGTCGGGGCTGCAATTCCCTATCCTACGAAAATTTATATAGAATTTAATCATTATAGTCTATTCGAGCTAGTTGTAAAATAACTTTCGTTTGCTACAGTAAAGTATAAATTATGAAAACATGGCAATGGCAGCCCCCCGACAGATTTTCTTGGGTACTTTCTTCGTACTATTTCGTAGCTTTCTTCCTTTTTAGTTGGGAGTAAACCGTCGTGGGATTTTATTTTTTTTTCCTTTTATATTTTAACTTTTTAGAGAATCCCCACTTTATTATTACAGCGCCCCCTGGTGAGTTGACGCTACAACTTAGTCTAAGAACATCACAGTTAAATCTTACATCCTTTACTGAAATCCGCATTTATATTGGTCAAACCGTTTCGGAGATAAATGGAAACATTTGTGTAAATAAAAATGATTATTACAGCGCCCACTGACCAGACCAGTTGACGCTACAACTTGTTATAAAGACTCCTTGATAGTTGTCAAGTAGAGTCTTCTATATTTATCGAAGTTTTTGAATGTTGACTTTTGACAATGTATCTAAAAACAATGTGAGTGAAAAATTGTGTCAATCGTCGCGTATTTATAAATACTGTTATAAATTCTAAATATTATTCAGTGTAAAGTTCTAATCCTCTAAAACTCAGTTTCTAGTGCATGTTTCCAATAACGTTGACTGTTCTAAAGTGTTTAACATCTATCCTGAGCTTCCTATACAAATCACGTAAGCGCTACTCTATTAGGTTATCGGACCAGCAAAAGGTTGAGAACAGCAATTAATAATGGATAACTTCACTACTAAAGTTCAAATTGGCAAGCTTGAAGGAAAGAATAACTGGGCCACATGGAAATACAAGATTTCCATAATGCTGCGAGGCACAGATGATGCCATGGAAGCAGCAGAGGGCAAATTGAAAAAGCCTGTTCTTCCAGCTACAGGATCAGGAGATGCTGCACACGCTGCACAGCTTACTTATGTCAGTGCCATGTCAAAGTTTAGGAAAGCTGACAGCAATGCCCTTCTGATCATGACTGCCAATATGACTGAAGAAACATTAATGAAAGTTATGAGATTTGAAACAGCAGCAGAAGTTTGGAATGAATTGCACCGGCTGTATGATGGTCAGACCGAGGATAGGTCTTACAACTTGTGCATGCAGTTTTTCGGTTTTAAAAATAGCTCGGAAGATGATGTAGCTACAATGATGTCTAAATTAAAGAATATTTGGAACGATCTAAACGCAGAAATCCTCCGAACGGATCCGAATGTCAAGCTGCCCGAACTTTTCTTGATCTGCAAAATTCTTGATTCATTGGATGAAAAGTTTTTCAGTTTCAAATCAAGTTGGCGTTTACTGAATAAGTCTGAGAGGACGATTGATAGCCTCACATCTCACTTGTGTGCCTATGAGAGGTCACTTGGAGACAAAGGAGAACCAAGCCAAGAAGTGCTTGTTTCTAGACCTAATGTGTACAAACCCAAGCCGAAGGACGATAAAATGAAGTGCAGGTACTGTTCAGAGAAAGGCCACAGGATCAAAAATTGTAGAAAATGGATTAATGATGGCAGACCTCCGAAGCCTACACCATCGTCAAGTAAGCAAGTACAGAATATAACCTTGATGATTTATGTGTGTTCATCAGAGGCAAAGGATTCTGAGAATTGGTATGTCGACAATGGTGCTACTACGCATATTACCAACAGAAGGGATATTCTTTTCGATTTTGAGGACTTTGATTCAAGCCACACTGTAACAACAGCAGATGGGACTACTGTTCCTGCAAAAGGGAAAGGGTCTGTGGAGATTGAGTCGACAGTCAACGGCAAAAAAGGAAGACTCACCCTTAGTGATGTTTGGTACGTACCGACATTGACCAAAAACTTGTTTTCGGTATTAGCTGCACAAGACAGACTTCCAAAGAGCATCTTTACTTCCACTACAAAGGAGTGTAAGTTGGAGTCAGATGGTGCTATTATTATAGCTGGAAAAAGGAAGCAAAACGGAGGGCTATACAAACTGTCAGTGAAAACAGTTTTACCAGATAGTCCTGCAATTGAATTGAACGCTGTGAATACGCCCAATTTACTTCAATTGTACCACGAGAGATTTGGTCATCAGAACAAGAAGTACATAAAGGATCTTGTTAAGCGTGAACTTGGAATTGACCTGAATCTGGATGATGACATAATGTGTGAAGGTTGTATTTATGGGAAGGCGCAACGTTTAAAGTTTGGCAAGAGAGATAGAGCTTCAGCACCAGGCGAGCTTATTCATTCAGATGTATGCGGACCATTCCCCGAAAGTTTCTGTAAGTACCGCTATTTTGTATTGTTTAAAGACGATTTTTCAAGCTTTCGACATGTGTACTTTATTCATAACAAGTTTGAAGTAAAGGACAAGCTGATACAGTTTATCAATGAAGCAAAGAATGCTGGAATAACCGTTAAAACTTTATTGAGCGATAATGGAGGAGAATTTGATAATCAGGCGGTCCGAACTGTTCTGAACCAGCGAGGAATTATACAGAGGCTTACAATGCCGTATACTCCCGAGCAAAATGGATGTGCTGAAAGAGAGAATAGGACCTTAGTGGAAACTGCTCGTTCATACATGCATTCTGGAGAGGAGTTTCCGCAATTTTTGTGGGCAGAGCTGATAAACACTGCAGCTTACGTATTGAACCGTACTGGGCCTACACGAATCGAGGGAAAGGTACCTTTTGAGCTCTGGTTTAATAAGAAACCAAAAATATCTCACCTGCGTGTAATTGGTAGTGATTGTTACGCGCATGTGCCGAAACAAAAAAGGAAGAAATTAAGTAAGAAGGCCTTTAAGGGAAGACTTCTTGGATATGACGCGAACGATGGTTATCGTATTTGGGACGGTAGCAAGACGGTCAGGTCAAGGGACGTGAAATTCTGTCCTGAGTTCAGAATCTCAACGAAGAAACCTGAGTCACCTAACGTTCCATCTACTTCAGAAGCAGAGGGAAACGCCCCACATGAGGAAAACGACCTGCAAGAGGGTGACGTCATGCATGAGGGTGACGCCTTGCTGGAGGAAGACGTCTTGCAGAACGATGACATCTTGCAAGAGGGAGACGACCTGGATGAGGGAGATACCCTGGAAGAGGGAGATATCCTACAAGAGCCTAAAAGTCAGGAACATGCTCCAGAGGGAGAAAGATCTGCTGATCGGTTGGATCATGATCCTGAAGAGTTCTTAGACGCTGAAGAACTTATTATGGAACCGAGGTACAATTTGAGGGACAGAAGCACTCTGAAGACCCCCCGTCGATTGGAAGATTTTGTTTGCCTTGTGGATGCCCAGTCTTTTCCAGAGACTTACACTGAAGCTATGGAAAGAGACGATAGAGCAGAATGGTTGAAAGCTATGAATAGCGAAATGAATTCTCTTCAAGAAAACAATGTCTGGACTTTGTGTGACCTGCCCCCAAATCGAAAGGCTTTACCTTGCAAATGGGTCTTTAGGATCAAAAGGAATCCCGATGGCTCTATTGATAAATATAAAGCACGTCTAGTAGTCAAAGGCTTCAAGCAAAGAAAGGGTCTTGACTATGATCAAACGTTCAGCCCTGTTGCAAGACTGGCAACAATTAGAGCTCTTTTAAGTGTAAGCGCTCAAGAGAAGCTGAATCTCGTGCAATTTGACGTGTCTACTGCATTTCTAAATGGAAAACTGACTGAGGCTTTGCTGTTGACCCGAAGAAAGTGTGCCGTCTCAACAGAAGCCTGTATGGACTCAAGCAAGCTCCAAGGTGTTGGAATTCTTGCTTTGAACAGATTCTGCTTGACATGGGTTTCCGACAGTGTGAGGCAGATTGCTGTCTGTTTATTAAGAAGATCGGCCTTAAGAAGATCCTCATAACCCTATATGTTGATGACGGATTAGTGGCTTCATCTGACGCTGAATTAGCAAACAGCTTCTTAAAGGATTTGCAGAAACGGTTGAAGATAACAACAAAACCCGTTTCTTACTACCTGGGACTTGAGATCAATCAAGCTAGTGATGGGTCAATCACCATTAAGCAGGAGTCTTACGCCAAGAAGATTCTTGAACGTTTTGGGATGATGGACTGTAACCCTATATCCACTCCAATTCAAAAGGAATCGACGACTATTGAAGAAGGGAGAGTGGAATCGAAGTTCCCTTATAGAGAAGCCGTAGGTTCTCTCGCTTACCTGATGGTGGGCACTCGCCCTGATATTGCTTATGCGGTTGGTGTTGTATCACGGAAGCTGGAAAACCCTACTCAAGCTGACTGGCAGAAGGTCAAACGGATCTTTCGCTACCTGAAGGGAACAACAAACCTTGGCATCAAGTATAGCAATAAAAGTACGTTGCTAGAAGGCTACAGTGACGCGGATCACGCAGGAGACCCCGACACTGGACGCTCTACATCCGGCGTAGTATGCCTGTATGCTGGTGGTGCTGTATCATGGCTTAGCCAACGCCAAGCAACAGTAGCCATTTCGACGACTGAAGCCGAAATTGTTGCGGCAAGCGAAGGAGCTCGAGAGCTTGTGTGGCTCAAAAGGATATTTATTGATCTGGTGGATCTACAACAAGCGCCCATCTTGTACGTTGACAATGAAGCGGCTATCCGCCTCGCACATAATCCCGAGTTTCACAAGAGAACGAAGCACATTCGAGTGAGACACTTCTTTGTACGAGAAGTTGTGCAACAAGAAGAACTTCTCGTTAACAAAATAAGTTCGGCTCGACAGCTTGCTGACCTATTGACCAAGGCTGTGCCTAAGCCAAGGCACATCGATCTACGTGGCCAGCTAGGGCTGTGCCAAAGCAAAAACCACGCTTAAATAAGGGAAAGTGTTATAAAGACTCCTTGATAGTTGTCAAGTAGAGTCTTCTATATTTATCGAAGTTTTTGAATGTTGACTTTTGACAATGTATCTAAAAACAATGTGAGTGAAAAATTGTGTCAATCGTCGCGTATTTATAAATACTGTTATAAATTCTAAATATTATTCAGTGTAAAGTTCTAATCCTCTAAAACTCAGTTTCTAGTGCATGTTTCCAATAACGTTGACTGTTCTAAAGTGTTTAACATCTATCCTGAGCTTCCTATACAAATCACGTAAGCGCTACTCTATTACAACTAAGAACCATCACTGATAAATCTTAAATCCTTTACTGAAACCGTATCTAAATCAGTCAAACCGTTTTGAAGATAAAAGGAAATACTCCTTTGCACACACAAACAAACTAAATCTCACCCTAAACGCACACACCTCCGTTCCGTACAGTCTTTATACGATGACGCAATTTGTGTTCCCATATTTAAGGTATCCATAAAATAAAACTAAATCATAGCTGCTATAATTTATTTGTAAAAAAATATTCTACTCACTACATAGCCAATATATCAGTTAAAATTTTAATAATTTAAGTATCCATCCCTGCGTAAGTCACATTATTTATCATCTATACAACAATAATTAATGTTTTCACAATGAGTATTCCGGCCACTTCACTTGAAACAATCTCAATTGGATAATTTATGCTGAAACTTACGTTACATACACCAGGCGGCACGTAAGTCCAACAGTGACGGCTCCCCAGAGCTGTGATTACCCATACAAACTAACTTTTGCGATAACTTCTAAATGACAAAAAATTTCACAATCATTCGGATAAGATGTATCAAGGTTTGAAATAGGTTTTTAATTAAAAACAATTAAATAATATGAAGATAGAGAGAGTAGACATTTTGCATACATATGTTCAACACGTTTCATCTTTAGTACCTGGGCGACCGAGCTTCGCTCTATAATAGCTGCCTCAACATTAAAATATAATCGGGTGAGCAAGCTATGCTACCCGCCAACAGATGGCGCTGTAGGTTTTTGTCTAAAACGCAAATGCTTAAAACACGGGGAAGGTATTTAAAACCTTTATACACCTTATCCAATTTTATGAACAAAATTTTGTCATAATGTGTTTTGTAGTGTAAATGTTATCGAAAAAGTTAGTTCGTATGGGAAATCACAGCTCCAGGGGATCTTAATGCGCAGAATAAAAAAAAATCGCGGAAGAAGGGCGCGGTACGCGGGGCAGGCGTGCGAATCGTGCATGGGCTCTCCGTCTGCGCATGAGCCCCCAGCGCAGCTACCCCGTCCAAATAATCGTCGCTGTTGGAGATACGTGCCGCGACGTATACGATTACCTATAGAGATTACGTAATTTATGAACAACAATCAACAAATGGTCCATTAAGCTTACTAAGAGTAACTGCGTATTATTGCTTTGTTTTAAAGTCCTTTGGTGTAATTAAAAGCGGCTTTGTTAAAGCTCATTTAAATCTATTGCTTAACATAAGAAAGTAGGAGCAATATATTTAAATGAGATTTTACTTTTAAGAAGCTTTTTGCAACTGGCTGTTAAATTTTTTAAAGAAAGGTCCATTAAGGGCGTAACACACGGTTAAGATGCTACAAAGTTTTACCCTAATAATAATATTTCATCTTAAGACGATCCGCATTGAAAGACTTGTTAACCTATTTTTTCAATACTGGTGACTCCAAAAACGAACGTTATAGTTTCGATTTTACTCAAACGGAATCTTAGTATATTAAAAAACCTGGCTAAAACCTGGTTTTGGACCGCTGTACTCCGTTTTAAAACTGGTTATTGCTCCGAGCAGGTTTAAGTGAGCGTTGTTGCAAAGCCTGATAAGAAACTTATATACTCGTATAAGTAGGTTTTTTAAAATATCGTTTACAAGCCAACGCCAAGCTGTGCTAGAAATAATCCAATACCAGAACAGATAGTGCTGTACTACTGGGTATGTTTTCTGAAACACGCTACAGATTTTTGCTAAGTTTTGCTCAAAAACACGCAGAAAGCGAATTTTTCCAGTCATGGGACCTAGCTACTTCAAAAAAAACTAAATTTAATACGTTTGAGCCGTTTTCCAGGACGCATTTACAAACATTGCTCTTATAGATTAGGAGATAAAAAATTATATAGCATCTTAATCGTTTGTTTTAGATGAATGAACATCTTAGTTGCGCGTTTGTATTTACACCCAGGACTCTACTTACTAAAGTACAACGTTTTACCAATTCGTGTAAAACAATTTAATTTTTCTATAAAATTAAAAAGCATTGTTAAACAGACAGGTGCAGAAACACCCATTAATCTGAATGACACATTAAGGTCATATGGTCTCTTATTCTGCTTTGTTGACAAAGAAAATGGCAGTAGTAGATTAAATGGAGAATTAACTTTCATATAGCATTCTGCAACTCAACATAGGAGTCTGCTAGTTAAAAATAATTTTGCATAGATAATCCATTTAATTTTTGAGATTAGAATAAATATTAAAACGCTTTACACGGATTCAATAAAATCGTGTTTATGTAAATAACTTTTTTCAAACCTCTGCAACGTAATTACGTACTGAATTACGACAATTATGTAGTTCATTAGATAATACTATAAAGCACACCATCCATATTGCTTATAGAGGAATAGGCACTATTACGTTACAACTTTACAAAGAATGTTTGCGATAGGACCCGCACAGTCTAATAGGAAGATACAAAATTATACAGAAACGATCGATCTATTGCTAAAGTACGGAAGGGTCCAATCGAAACGTCAGGAGTTATTCATTTACAAACAGAAAGGGAAATCACTATACAATATCAAAGTACGTTGTTATACTTTGTTATTTATTCAGCGCCGTCCTTAGTTTACAAGAGAATGGCTAACATGAAAATCTTGTTATTTGTAATTGACCACATCATTTTGACACCCAGAAAATAGCTTCTGGAAATTGCATACAATGCACATCTCAATCACTATCACAATCGTTATTGCTTTTTGGAAACACACTACAATTTCAAACAGGTATTTATCACATTTTATACATAGATTCGAGAACTACTTAACGAGAGCTTGGGAGAGCGTAAGATCGAATGTCAGTCTTCGAGAAATTATTATGTTTTTGAGAATATTCAAAGCCAATTATTTCAGCATAAATTATAAATAAAACACATATGACGTCACGTCGCCCGTTTTCAGACGATACAAACAAAAATCACAAACACATGCTTGTTAGAGCGTAAGCACACACAACACAACCGGTTTGTTAGTAACTAAATATAGATACACTTGTTCATCATCCTACAAGAAACTAATAATAAATTAACCTAAATAATAATAAATAACCAAATTGGAAGACCGAAGAGTGTAGCTACACGGTTACTGACATGCTTCTTACAAAACAATAAAGGGAGTTCAAGTATTAAGTGGTTTGCTACTTTTAAGAAGTAACTGGAAATTAGGAAATATTACACGAGACAAAACGAATGGTAATACGTAACTACACATGATGAATTCGGACGCGAACTACATAAAAACTACAAAAATATCAATATAAACCTAAGACAAAAATGTACAGAGTAAAATTCGATAAAATAATACTGTATCACTACTGCAAGCAGCAATATTAGCGGAGATTTGAATCCTATTACAGATCATACGACGTTATCGATGGTGACTACGTTGTATACGAGTTGCTGGTGCAACATACGTAGAAGACCGCCTAGATAACCATTATCATTAGAAAAAATTAGCGCACACTAGTGCTTTTATTGCTTATTCATTATTTCCCCAATTTCATTATTACAGAGAGAGCTAAACGCTGGAATAGAGAGCACAATTTTGAGAATATAGATATTTACGTCCTAAAAGTCATGAAAGTTTATTGTCAAGGTAGACTGCCATATGCCCGAGCGAAGAAAGCAAGATACTAAGATCCTAATAATAAAGGATAAATAATCTCGAGGTTTAAAGCTTCTAAATACAGTTTGCATTAAGTGAATCATAGTAATTAGTTTAGCTGCAACCTAATCACGTGTTTGCAGAGCCGAACGCGCTCTAGCTAAGATTATCACAATGTCTCATAGACTGTAGCATATTACTGGCCCGTGGGGTTTCCGTTATAAAATATTAAAACTAAATTAAGTAAATTTTAAGAAGGACGGTGATAAAAAGGACTATTTAAATAAAGTAGTAGAATTGAAGCAATAACACAACAGCCTAGTGTAAATGCTGGTTAAATTATACATATACAAACACTGACCGTGATGAGGTGATTCCGGTGAAAATTTGCTCAAATAATGCCACAAACATTTGGTTAAATATATTTTGTCTGTATGTACTACAAGTATGTCCATTGAGAAATACCCGATAATGTTTCATACAATTTATATAAATCAAGGTTCATTGCAGTTATCAGGCCTTTCTCAAGGGACCAACTGTGACAAAAATGCCCAAAGTGATGTTTCTAAAATAAACGGTTTATCTAAGTTATATAATAACTATTAATATAATAATGCCAAACTAAGAACGTCAGATGTTCTGTAGCTTTCATTTAAACGCTAATACGGTAAATATCGTTATTATCTGAATTCGAAATATATAGTATAATTGTAATCTATTTATTGTAACTTACAGTTTTCAAAACCAGTGTAAGGTGTATAGTATATAAGCTTGTAAAATTAATTCTTTCCATGAAAATATTTAAACTAAATCTCGAGGTCTGAAAAAAACTCCATTATTTTTCCACTACCTGCTTATCAACTGAGAGCTTTATATTAGCAAAAAATTAACGGCTGTTAAGAAAAAGACAATCTCAACTTAAAAAGAAGTGGCAATCGGCTGTCCTAATATTTTACTATTAAATCGATTGTCGTCGTCGAGCAGCAGATAAAAGATTGATCGGGTAATAAAATAAAAATAAGTCAAAACAAACATTAATATCTGCCAAATTAAATAAAAGGAAAGCTCACAAAAACGACAGATTTAAACGTAAAATAATGAATAACTTCGGTTATATGTTCGACAACAATCCACACCACACAAAGTATAGTCCAGTAAAAATACGGTTTTGCAAAACATTAAATGCTAATAGCTACTTTTTTGTGTATATCGTATTTAAATATGATGTTAAGACGCAATATTTACGAATCCACCTAAAATTTAAAGCGGAATATTTTTTTCGAATAACAGCTAAGGCAAAAATAGTAATAGACAATTATATACTTTATATCATAGATAAACGTATACTTTACATATAGGCATCAAAATCCACCATAAATATATTTGAAAATATCAATTTATTTCAAAATATAAAATCTCCACTTATTTTCACATATAAGGGCCAATAAAGTCGAGGTAAAATAATAGCAATAAACTGAGCTAAACTCAACCTTTTTAAATGTAAGTGATTCTTATATATATTCACAAAAATGCCATACTAAATAAAAAAAAAGTTTTTTGTAATCGCTGGTTTACAATGATTTTGTAAACATTTATGTTGGATTAGCCAAAAATGTGATTATATAGCACTATTTAAATTATTAGAAAGCAAAACGGATCTATTACTATTTTTGGTTGCGAGCTAAGCTGATAAGATAAGCTGTATTTAAATTTCGTGCTATAAAAGTTAAACAATACAAAAAAGCTAATATTTTTAGGTGGATTCATGTATAATATGAAATTCTGAATATATAGAAAGCCGCAAATAAAAAAAATAATCTATTAACATTTTTTTCCGAAATTCCATATTTTTTTAATGTTTGGACGGCAATATAAATAAATAAATGAAGTAAATTTAGGTGGATTCCATAAAAAAGCTTTACACAGAAATATAATCTATCGATCTGAAAAAGAATCACCGCTATTATCAATTATTTCCGTTTCGCCATACATTCTCTCGTAATTTTACTGGAGTAGTAAATAAGTTTTTAAATCTTGAATAGTCATTTTATATATTTCATAGAGAGCGTTTTACACTGATTTTGAAAGCTATTGTATAGTTTAAAGACGTCCATTAAACAGACATGTTTGTCATTATTGCTTCCTAACACAATTCGTATCACTTATTGCCTAAAGAAAATACTCCAAAGAAATAAAAAATACTTAAATTGTAAATACTGACCGAAAGGAAAATAAATTAAATTAATCTAATATTAAATTTTACCGTTAATTTCTAATTAAATTATAAACTTTACAATACCTTAGGATCCTAAATCTAAACAAATACTTGCTTCCTGCAATAAGGTAACCGTAAAATAATTTCGTCAATATCAAGAGAGCATTTTAAGGCAAGTGTTTTGAAATATTAAAATTACATCAGGGCTTTAATACCACTTTACAATCTAATTTTAATGCGGAGCAAGCCTAGAAACTTTTCGTCAGTTGCTCAAATCTTTTCTTTAAGTAATACTCAATATATTTTACAGAATTTGAACTAAAGAGTAGTTTTGAGCAATAGTCGCAAATAGGCGCCACAAGCGACCCTTAATTCATTACTTGAAAGGTGTTCCGATTCAGCGAAAAATAACCTGACGTCGAGTTTTTCACTCGGCTCTGAAGAAAGATTCAGATTTCAGATTCAATGTAGATTCTTTACAGAATACTTATTGAATGTCATGCAGAGTCAATGCAAGGACAGGACAAATTCTATAAGAGTAAAAATTTTCTTCCATCTGAGTGTTTTGAAACGATTTAGGTAATCCTAGGCTTACCCTGGGCAATGTTTTGGAACTTCAGTTGATTCGGAAAGTACCCGTGATTGGTTGAGAAAACGTAAATTTTTGTCATTTTTAACTAATCGAGGCCCCGTTCTAAAACATGAAATATTACCCTTACAGCAGGATAGCTTCATATGATGTCCATATGTGTGATCTAAACAAGCTTCTGTCAAAGGTAATTTAACTGAAACGGAACATCCCCCAAGCGATAAAAATAAGTCGCTTATACAGCCGTTTAGTTTTCATTCAGTTTGTCTCCTAATTGGCAACCGATCAAAGTACACTTCAATTCGAACAAATTCTACTTTTAATGCCGATATTTCTACACAATATTTTTTTTATCGTTCATCTCTCTTTTCACATGTATCACATAATAAGAACGTGCACTAGATTGGAATATGACATTTTTATAGGTACGACCATAGCCACGATCAGATTTTATTGGGTCGTATCGTATACAGATGATCGTATCAGGTTTGCCTGAACAGTTTTTCCACCAGGCGTCAGTTCAGCTTGGCCAGTTAATAAGTTAAACTATTTCGCTTTCCGTTGGTTAAAACGTGCATCATAGTAAGCAACAAGGAAAGATATCGCTTGATAGTATTTATGGTCATTTTAATATGTACAGCGAAAAGGCCGCTATTAAATTGAAGTTTACAAAAGTTTTTAGTCGCTGTTCAGTTTCTCTTCTCGCTGTAACAAAATATTATCGACTTAACTTATTAAGCTGTTCATGCGGTACACATATTAGGTGTTTACCTATGAAATTGCCGTTTTGTATGGCAAATTTTAGGTAAACTCCATTTTCAGTACTAACATTTTTGCATTTTTCTTAGGAATTATAAATCCAATTTAAAAAAAATTTTTTAGCATTATTGGGAAGACATTAAGCTAACAGAAGCTTAAATTTAATTTTCGAAAAATATTATCTGTAAAAAAATATAACAAATCTAATGATGAAATCGAACGACATTTAAGACGAACAATTTTCGAACCTGTAATTTTATATATCAAACTAAAAATAAAAACTTTATTTTATGCTTAAATTGACAACCTTGAAATCAACTTTCAAATATAAGACAAATGAAAAAAATAGCATTAGAATTATAGGAATTATGATCTCATTAATCTGTAAGAAAATTTCGGCAATTTCATAGGTAAAGACCTAATGTTTTACACACACGCTCAAGCTTGAATGTATAACTGTCATGCATAGCGTAACCTTGCGTTTTACCTAATACATTAAAAGGTAGGCACTACATTAAGGTATGTCCTCACCTTCAGCGACCAAAAGACTCCTTTTCATATTCCATACGAATGTTCTATGTATGTCTCAACTATGAGCATGAAGATTTTGAATGAAATGGATTAAAAGAGATTTTGTAATGTGATGTTACGGTTTAGTAAGAAAATTTAAGTAATTGGTTTTTTAATTTGAGGTAACTGAACAACATTATCCATAAAACTTATTTTGAATAGCTTTTATTCGATTCCATACAAATATTATTTACTGGCAATATGCATAAAGTAGATATTGATATTTTTAAATAATACTCTGAAGTTTCCCAAAGCAACAGATTTCCGTTGACACTGGCCTTAATATCACTATGGGTTCTGTATAAATCTACTTAATAAGTGTGTAAAAAATATATCAATGCATGTACATAAGATAGGTACATAATTGTCGACTGCATATTTAAATCTACAATCGTAACTTAGTTTATTAATGTCATGAAGTTTTATAGAACAAATGCAACAGGTATAACTGGCCTTAAGTTGCAAAAGGAAGCAATACGGAGACCGTATTTTAAATTTATTGTAGGTACATGTACATATTATGGTCTTTACAATGCAGTCTATTAACAATAAGGAATCCAACGTGTTGGTACACCTTTGTGGCTGTTAGGAGTTGAACCAATACCACTTTTAATTAGATGTCGATCAATTGACGTCGATTCATGAGTTTGGTAACGGCTTAAGCCTACGCATAGTTAATACGCCCCTATATAATCTCAACTTTTCGCGTAATACAGAACATACAATTGTGCCCAAAAATACTGATTTATGTAACGATTCCGGTTCCCGTATTAGGCATACCACGCGCCATCTGTTTTAATCAATCACATCAATATTTCAATTTGATTTATTGGTGCGATGTGATCTTTTGAACTTGGTCAATTAGCATCATTTATCATATCGTATTTTTTTTCTAAACCCTTCTACTATAACAGTAGTATAATATGAGAAATGTGTTTTTGATACAACTTTTTTCGAGCATTTCTGCTATTAGTCATTTGACATTCTTGTTTTTCCTACTGTTTTGAATGTGAAAATTATTTAATAAAATGATGTAATAAGATCACGCCCTGTGTTTCATTTTTGAATATTGCTTGTGATTGATTAAAACTAATTTATAAGATTTTCCTCCCGAAGTTCAGTGATCTGATCGTACTAATTAAAACAAGCATCTTAAATAAACAAAAGTGATCACGTGTTCAATATCAATTCCCGAAGTTCAGTGATCTGATCGTACTAATTAAAACAAGCATCTTAAATAAACAAAAGTGATCATGTGTTCAATATCAATTCATGTCGTATAGATAACAGTTTTTTTTTCGTGAACTTGGCTTGTTTACATAAGAAGAATCATTGAATTTCGGGATGAAAACTAATTAAAATTCATTGCGTAGATATTACACAATGTGCACATACTGGGCGAAATAATGTAGCTTGATTACAAGATATGAGGATAGAGCTATGTGCAGGAGCAGAACGGATCGATACGTGTCTCTGTCGCTCCAATATGTTACGCACCGCTTCGTCCTGTTGTCACATTGCCGTCATTATAATCAAGCTTTACTATTTAGATTGCAGGATTGTCTTTACGTCCTAGGGTACTTGTTACGGGTGTTTCCGGGCCGCGGGGCGATTCCGTCTGGGCGCGCTCGGGGCGGTCTCACACGGCAGGTGTTTTCTCCGTCAGTGCGTCTCCTCGGCCGCCACGTGACTCGCTACCAGGTTCAGTGGAGCCTCGTCGTATTCCGGCGCCTGGGGGTTAATACAAGTATGTCAAGCTAAGCTTTCGATGCATCGGATTGCAAAGGTTGTCATCAGAAGATGTCATTCGTTGGCCAAATATACTAACATTTGATTGGTCTTTAAGAAAAAAAAAACGGTGCGTGTGTGTGTGCAGCGCGGCCAGCAGGTGCGGCTGCAGCCCCCCCCCCCCCCTGTACCTGTGCGTGCGGGCGGTGCGTGTGTGTGTGCAGCGCGGCCAGCAGGTGCGGCTGCAGCCCCCCCCCCCCCCTGTACCTGTGCGTGCGGGCGGTGCGTGTGCGTGTGTGTGTGCAGCGCGGCCAGCAGGTGCGGCTGCAGCCCCCCCCCCCCCTGTACCTGTGCGTGCGGGCGGTGCGCGTGCGTGTGTGTGTGCAGCGCGGCCAGCAGGTGCGGCTGCAGCCCCCCCCCCCCCCCTGTACCTGTGCGTGCGGGCGGTGCGTGTGTGTGTGCAGCGCGGCCAGCAGGTGCGGCTGCAGCCCCCCCCCCCCCTGTACCTGTGCGTGCGGGCGGTGCGTGTGTGTGTGCAGCGCGGCCAGCAGGTGCGGCTGCAGCCCCCCCCCCCCCTGTACCTGTGCGTGCGGGCGGTGCGTGTGCGTGTGTGTGTGCAGCGCGGCCAGCAGGTGCGGCTGCAGCCCCCCCCCCCCCTGTACCTGTGCGTGCGGGCGGTGCGCGTGCGTGTGTGTGTGCAGCGCGGCCAGCAGGTGCGGCTGCAGCCCCCCCCCCCCCCCCTGTACCTGTGCGTGTGTGTGTGCAGCGCGGCCAGCAGGTGCGGCTGCAGCCCCCCCCCCCCCCCTGTACCTGTGCGTGCGGGCGGTGCGTGTGTGTGTGCAGCGCGGCCAGCAGGTGCGGCTGCAGCCCCCCCCCCCCCCTGTACCTGTGCGTGCGGGCGGTGCGTGTGTGTGTGCAGCGCGGCCAGCAGGTGCGGCTGCAGCCCCCCCCCCCCCTGTACCTGTGCGTGCGGGCGGTGCGTGTGTGTGTGCAGCGCGGCCAGCAGGTGCGGCTGCAGCCCCCCCCCCCCTGTACCTGTGCGTGCGGGCGGTGCGTGTGCGTGTGTGTGTGCAGCGCGGCCAGCAGGTGCGGCTGCAGCCCCCCCCCCCCCTGTACCTGTGCGTGCGGGCGGTGCGCGTGCGTGTGTGTGTGCAGCGCGGCCAGCAGGTGCGGCTGCAGCCCCCCCCCCCCCCTGTACCTGTGCGTGCGGGCGGTGCGCGTGCGTGTGTGTGTGCAGCGCGGCCAGCAGGTGCGGCTGCAGCCCCCCCCCCCCCCCCCTGTACCTGTGCGTGCGGGCGGTGCGCGTGCGTGTGTGTGTGCAGCGCGGCCAGCAGGTGCGGCTGCAGCCCCCCCCCCCCCTGTACCTGTGCGTGTGTGTGTGCAGCGCGGCCAGCAGGTGCGGCTGCAGCCCCCCCCCCCCCCCCCCTGTACCTGTGCGTGTGTGTGTGCAGCGCGGCCAGCAGGTGCGGCTGCAGCCCCCCCCCCCCCCCCCCTGTACCTGTGCGTGTGTGTGTGCAGCGCGGCCAGCAGGTGCGGCTGCAGCCCCCCCCCCCCCTGTACCTGTGCGTGTGTGTGTGCAGCGCGGCCAGCAGGTGCGGCTGCAGCCCCCCCCCCCCCCCTGTACCTGTGTGTGTGCAGCGCGGCCAGCAGGTGCGGCTGCAGCCCCCCCCCCCCCCCTGTACCTGTGCGTGCGGGCGGTGCGCGTGCGTGTGTGTGTGCAGCGCGGCCAGCAGGTGCGGCTGCAGCCCCCCCCCCCCCCCTGTACCTGTGCGTGTGTGTGTGCAGCGCGGCCAGCAGGTGCGGCTGCAGCCCCCCCCCCCCCTGTACCTGTGCGTGCGGGCGGTGCGTGTGCGTGTGTGTGTGCAGCGCGGCCAGCAGGTGCGGCTGCAGCCCCCCCCCCCCCCTGTACCTGTGCGTGCGGGCGGTGCGCGTGCGTGTGTGTGTGCAGCGCGGCCAGCAGGTGCGGCTGCAGCCCCCCCCCCCCCCCCTGTACCTGTGCGTGCGGGCGGTGCGCGTGCGTGTGTGTGTGCAGCGCGGCCAGCAGGTGCGGCTGCAGCCCCCCCCCCCCCCCCTGTACCTGTGCGTGCGGGCGGTGCGCGTGCGTGTGTGTGTGCAGCGCGGCCAGCAGGTGCGGCTGCAGCCCCCCCCCCCCCCTGTACCTGTGCGTGCGGGCGGTGCGCGTGCGTGTGTGTGTGCAGCGCGGCCAGCAGGTGCGGCTGCAGCCCCCCCCCCCCCCCTGTACCTGTGCGTGCGGGCGGTGCGTGTGTGTGTGCAGCGCGGCCAGCAGGTGCGGCTGCAGCCCCCCCCCCCCCCCTGTACCTGTGCGTGCGGGCGGTGCGTGTGTGTGTGCAGCGCGGCCAGCAGGTGCGGCTGCAGCCCCCCCCCCCCCTGTACCTGTGCGTGCGGGCGGTGCGTGTGTGTGTGCAGCGCGGCCAGCAGGTGCGGCTGCAGCCCCCCCCCCCCCTGTACCTGTGCGTGCGGGCGGTGCGTGTGCGTGTGTGTGTGCAGCGCGGCCAGCAGGTGCGGCTGCAGCCCCCCCCCCCCCTGTACCTGTGCGTGCGGGCGGTGCGCGTGCGTGTGTGTGTGCAGCGCGGCCAGCAGGTGCGGCTGCAGCCCCCCCCCCCCCCCCTGTACCTGTGCGTGCGGGCGGTGCGCGTGCGTGTGTGTGTGCAGCGCGGCCAGCAGGTGCGGCTGCAGCCCCCCCCCCCCCCCCTGTACCTGTGCGTGCGGGCGGTGCGTGTGCGTGTGTGTGTGCAGCGCGGCCAGCAGGTGCGGCTGCAGCCCCCCCCCCCCCCCTGTACCTGTGCGTGCGGGCGGTGCGCGTGCGTGTGTGTGTGCAGCGCGGCCAGCAGGTGCGGCTGCAGCCCCCCCCCCCCCCTGTACCTGTGTGTGTGCAGCGCGGCCAGCAGGTGCGGCTGCAGCCCCCCCCCCCCCCCTGTACCTGTGTGTGTGCAGCGCGGCCAGCAGGTGCGGCTGCAGCCCCCCCCCCCCCCCCTGTACCTGTGCGTGCGGGCGGTGCGCGTGCGTGTGTGTGTGCAGCGCGGCCAGCAGGTGCGGCTGCAGCCCCCCCCCCCCCCCCTGTACCTGTGCGTGTGTGTGTGCAGCGCGGCCAGCAGGTGCGGCTGCAGCCCCCCCCCCCCCCTGTACCTGTGCGTGTGTGTGTGCAGCGCGGCCAGCAGGTGCGGCTGCAGCCCCCCCCCCCCCCTGTACCTGTGCGTGTGTGTGTGCAGCGCGGCCAGCAGGTGCGGCTGCAGCCCCCCCCCCCCCCCCTGTACCTGTGCGTGTGTGTGTGCAGCGCGGCCAGCAGGTGCGGCTGCAGCCCCCCCCCCCCCCCTGTACCTGTGCGTGCGGGCGGTGCGCGTGCGTGTGTGTGTGCAGCGCGGCCAGCAGGTGCGGCTGCAGCCCCCCCCCCCCCCCCCCTGTACCTGTGCGTGTGTGTGTGCAGCGCGGCCAGCAGGTGCGGCTGCAGCCCCCCCCCCCCCTGTACCTGTGCGTGTGTGTGTGCAGCGCGGCCAGCAGGTGCGGCTGCAGCCCCCCCCCCCCCCTGTACCTGTGCGTGTGTGTGTGCAGCGCGGCCAGCAGGTGCGGCTGCAGCCCCCCCCCCCCCCCTGTACCTGTGCGTGTGTGTGTGCAGCGCGGCCAGCAGGTGCGGCTGCAGCCCCCCCCCCCCCTGTACCTGTGCGTGCGGGCGGTGCGCGTGCGTGTGTGTGTGCAGCGCGGCCAGCAGGTGCGGCTGCAGCCCCCCCCCCCCCCTGTACCTGTGCGTGCGGGCGGTGCGCGTGCGTGTGTGTGTGCAGCGCGGCCAGCAGGTGCGGCTGCAGCCCCCCCCCCCCCCCCTGTACCTGTGCGTGCGGGCGGTGCGCGTGCGTGTGCAGCGCGGCCAGCAGGTGCGGCTGCAGCTGCCTCCTGAGCGCGGCCAGCACCAGCTCCTCGCCCCCCTCCCCCGCGCCCTCCCCCGCCCCGCCTCCCGCCGTCACCCCCCCCGGTAGCGACCCCCCGCTCCGCTTGATCCGCGCACGATGAGAAGCCAGCGCTGCGACGCGATTCTGTAACAAACCAAATTTAAATTACAGTGTGTGAACTAACATACGCGAAAATTGTGAATTTTTGACATACTTACATACAGGTCGAATTGATAACCTCTCTTTTTTAGTCGATTGTAAAAGTTAAGGTATCTCAGTTTTATTTTATTTTATTCGGTTGATCATCAGCTTGAAATAACAAATAGTAGGTGATAAAATTAAAAGACTAATAGCTATTAACAGATCTACACATATAAAAAACTTAATAGATAATCAAATTGAGCAATTTAGAAACCTAATATGACATAAAATTGTTCAGAGACAAACACAATAATAATATCTTTTTCACGTTATAATTTAGAAAACTTACAAACGAGAAACGAGAAATTGATGTTCGATTAAGCAGACCTGCTAGACCAAAAGATATTTAAAACTTATACAAAAATAAATCGCGCCTCTTCCCCGTGGGGGCAGACAGAGACCACAACCCTTTACCTGCCTCGATCTTGATATACTTCCCACGCTTCTTCTACCCTTCCATACACGCTCGTCGGATTAGGGTTCTTTTAACCTGGCCTTTATTTAAACGTCCTGAATTTAGTCTTGGAACGTTAGCCGAGGCCTTCCCCTTCCAAAATTTCCATTCACTCTCGCCAGCTGGATATCTTTCGTCAATCTTCGATTATTCATCCTCTCAACATGACCAAACCATCTCAGCATCCCTTCTCAATTTTAGTCACTGCGTCATCACGCCCCAAGCCCCAACAACACAGTGCCCCGTCACGTTCCCCCCCTCGCCCCAACGGTACACAGGGGGGAGGGGGGGAGCTGCTTCTTTTGCGCCCCAACGTTCTCTTAACACACTATTTCCAATCCTGTCACTCAATTCACACCAATCGACGCTTTCATTTCTACAGCATAAATAAATAAAAATAAATACTTTCATGCTTCTTCTGCCTCAGTTTTCACTCTCGTACCTAGTGTTGGTACCAAAACAAAACGCCTGTATGAACAGCCAGACGGAGACACCCTCTGACTCCTCATAAAAGCGTGCAGAGCACCTTTCGCCATGTTTCTAGCATTCACCCTTCTTTCAATATCACTTTCATACTTTCCATCTCTCGTAAACTTTGAACAAAGATACACAAACTCTTTAATTTGTTCAACTTGTTTACCACCCATTAATCTTTAATCTACGAGTATATATATAAAAGAAGAAGGTGACTGACTGACTGACTGACATATCAACGCACAGCCCAAACCGCTGGGTCTAGCTAGAGATTCCAAATTTGGCATGTAGGTTCCTTATGAGGCCTAGGGGTGCACTAACAAAGAGTTTTACAAAATTCCACCCCTAGGGGGGTAAAATAGGGGATGAAAGTTTGTATGAAAGTCCATCAGTGTTGAAGTTAGGAATGTTAGGATCTTTAAAATTTGTATTTAGGCTGACGACTAAAAATTAAGTTCTGTGTCTCAGCGTTTTTGAAAATTCTACACCCTAAGGGGTGACCAGGGGGATGAAGTTGAAAATCCTTCATTTTCAAAGTAAAATCCACTAAATTTATTGTTCAGGCATTAGGGTTGTAATTCTGTGGAACGTACATAACTGTTATTGAAATTCCACCCCAAATTCAACCCCTAAATGAGTGAAATCGGGTGTAAAAGTCTAAAAATCAATATGGGTATCGATTGTATGGTTTATAGGGTCGGTGATTACGAAAACTACAACAATTTTGAAATCCAACTTGGTGGACGTGAAATACCATCATGCCCTGGGGATGGGGTCGAGGTGCGATCGGTTTGAAATGTCTAAAAATCAATATGGGTGTCGTTTGTATGGTTTATCAGGTCGCTGATTACAAAAACTACATCAATTTAGAAATCCAACGTGGTGGACGTGAAATACCATCATCTCTTGGGGATGGGGTTGGGGTGCGATAGTTTTGAAATGTCTATAAATCAATATGGGTGTCGTTTGTATGGTTTATCGGGTCGCTGATTATGAAAACTACAATAATTTTGAAATCCAACGTGGTGGACGTGAAATACCATCATCATCCAATGGGGATGGCGTTGAGGTGCGATAGAGTTGAAATTTCTTAAAATCAATATGGTTGTCGTTTGTATGGTTTATCAGGTCGCTGATTACGAAAACTAAAATTTTGAAATTCAACGTGGTGGATGTGAAATACCATTATCCCCTGGGAATGGGGTTAGTTTGAAAGGTTTGAAATATCTAAAAATCAATATGAGTGTTGGTTGTATGTTTGGATAGGGATAGCGGTTAAGATGGCGTTATGGGTAGGGATAGGGGAAGGGATAGGAATAGGTGTAGGGGCAGGGATTAGGGTTGGTGCTAGGGGCAGGGATAGGGAGAGGGAGAGAAGGACGGGAGAGGGAGGGGGTGTGGGAGGGGTAGAGGTAGGGGGAGAGGGAGGGAGAGGGGGAAGGGTAAGGGAGGAAAGGGAGGGGGATGGTGGAGGGGGGTTGAGTGAGGGGGGTGGAGAGGGAGGGGGGAGGGAAATGTTGAGAGAGGGGGGGGGAAGAGGGAGGGTGGGAGGGAGATGTTGAGAGAGAGGGGGGAAGAGGGAGAGAGGGCGAGTTAGAGGGAGGGGGAAGGAGTGAGGTAGAAGGGGGGATGAGGGATGGGGGGGAGGGAGGAGGGAAAGAGGGAGGGGGAAAGGGAGGTGGGGAGGGATAGGGTGAGGGGGGAAGAGGGAGGGGCGAGGGAGAGGAAGAGAGGGAGGGAGGGGAAGGGCGGATGTGGAGGGGGGGAGGGATAGAAAAGGATAGATAGGGAGAAATAGGGACCTTTTTGACTTTTATGAATACCTCCTCGCTACCTATTCACTGCCTTTATTGCCTTCTTTTTTAAGTTCGCCTGTAACGATTGACAATGAAAAATCCGCACTACCTAGCAGTTGAATAAAATCAAAAGATAATTAAATTTGTAGTAAGATAGCATTCAACTTGGATAAGTACAAATGCATCTTTTACAGGGATCGAGAAGGAAAAGCGTTCCGCAAAATATGTTTCAGTTAAGTTCGAGTTCTGTTTTTTTATGAAATCCACGCGGACGAAGTCACAAATAAATACGATTACAATTACTTTCGTCTTACTTACATTAACCTTTCATTCCTTCCAATGCCACATTCATCATAGTTACCATCCCCTGTAACTCTTCAGCAGATGACTCAAGTATCACATGGTCATCAGCGTACAGAATACATTTGACGAGTAACTCATTCATTCTCAATCCACAGATACTCTCTTTCAGATCAGTCAAAAAATTATCTACACATCCCTGCCGAACACCTTTTTCGTTCAACTGTTCAGTGTAAGCCCCGTTTATTCTGACATAAGCACTAGAATTCTCATTACAAATACAGAACAAACCCAAATAGGGCGAGTACGCTACCGCTTGCTATTACTCTCTAACACACTTTAGAAAGCTGGTTTAACCGTTTTTCTCAGCCGCTAAACTTATTATGAGTTCTATTTTATGGTATGCACTGTACTATAAACCGATGAAAGCGCATAAAATAAATGCATCAGGTTCAATTCCAGTGCGTTTCGTGCAGGTCAAGTGCATTTTATAAAATAAGGTGCAGATCAAGTGCGTTTCGTATAGAGCAAGTGCGTTTCGTACAGAGCAAGTGCGTTTCGTAAATATTAAGTATGTTATGTTCCATCCAATTAAGATGCAAATCCAGTGCGTTTCGTACAGAGCAAGTGCGTTTAGTACAAAGCAAGTTCGTTTCGTACATATCAAGTAAATTTTTATTTATTTATTTTTTTTATTTATTTATTTATGATCACCAACAGATTACACATTAAACAAAGAGATAGAAGATACAGTTAAACTAGGTTTATAGCTAAACGGTAAACCAATTAGAGGTGATTACAGCCTTCTTAAAATGACGGCAAATAAATAATATTGAACATTAAACTAAATAGGAATAAAATTTACAAGAACTTTAAATAATTGAAAAGTTAAGTCAAGTACCTACATAAAAATAAATAACAATAATAAATAAGCGCTATGAGTAAAAAGATTTTATCAGGTAAGAATTAGATTGTGGATAAAATTTTTAAATGTACAATAATTATCCGCTAAAATGTCACTCTGAGTAAAGGTAATGTTACATTCACGGGCCATTCTGTTTAAAGGTGAGTGGTGCCCAAGATTTGTTCTGGCTGGTCTTAAAGCAAAGGGTCTATACTTATTAGAACGTGGTAAATTAGCTGGCGCCTTAATATTAACAAGAGAGAGCAGCTCAGGACAATCCAGAATACCCCTAACCAATTTATAGAAGAACATGATATCCAGGTAGCGTCTACGATCGGAGATCGGATTCATCTTAAAATGTTTAAGTCTTTCTGAGTAAGATTTAATCTTTTTTGCCAACCCAAACCTATATGAGAGATGCCACATAAATCTTTTTTGCACACTTTCTAGTTTTTTTATGTAAACGTCGTAATTAGGATTCCACGCCACGCTGCAGTATTCAAGATTGCTGCGTACTAGAGCATTATAAATCATAATCATAGTTTTGGAATTACGGAATTCTTTAGTATTGCGCAAGATAAATCCGAGGACTCGGAAACTTTTTTTACAGATCTTATCAATATGTGTGTGAAATCGCAGCTTGCTATCCAATAATACTCCTAAGTCACGTACACATTCCACTTCGTCCAAAGTTTCACCATTAATCGAATAAGAACGGATCATGCGCTTCTTTTCTCTGGTAAACCGAATCACAAAACATTTTTTTGCATTCAGGCACATCTTGTTTGCGTCACACCAAGAAACAAGTCTATTCAGATCGCTTTGCAGAAGCTCAGCTTCCTGTGGAGAATGAACACGCCTGACTAACTTTAAATCATCCGCAAATAGATAGCACTTTGAGTTAAGAAAGCAATCAGTTATATCGTTTATAAAAACGTTAAACAACAAAGGCCCCAAGTGACTACCCTGTGGCACCCCAGATAGGGAGACGTATGATCCTGAAGAGTAACCATTTACCACCACCGAAGATTCCCTGTCACGAAGGTAAGAACTGAACCAGTTAAGTAAACTTCCGAAAATTTTATGCAATTAAGGTGCAGATCAAGTGCGTCTCGTGCAAATTAAAACGGGTACACTCCGAACGAAACAAGGGCAATAAGTAAACACAAGAGGAAAGTCGAGAATCGCAAAGTTCTCTACCACAGGCTGAGGTTGAACCCACTATTTTCTCCGTCCGTACAACGTCTTAATTTTCTACCAACTGTAACGTGGTCCTGCAATGTCGTGAAATTTAGGGATATTCAAGTATAATACTGTATTCCTCATTTTTGGGGACGTGTCTGGTCACGTGTGTATGGGTAAAATAAGTATGGTGCCTGGTGCCACTGGCTGTGGATCGCGGCGCTAGATGTGTCTTTATTATAACCAATAAGCATTGCAAAAATCTCGACGGTAGATTGTCCTGCTGTACATATCTTGTAGCGTGCGTGATTATATGATTTCTATTTTAAACACTACTTTCATCTTACACAAACTCGAAAACGGAAAAATAAAGAACGAGCGGGGATCAAAACCGCTCGCCAGTACCACAGTCATTTATACCGACTGGGCTAAAGTTGTTATACTGATGTATCTAAGTTATTTTAACCAACGCTGTAAAATTTCAGAATTTTTAGTTTGTAGGCTGTAAGCTCAGCGAGGTTCAAATCTCTTTGCAAAATGTAAATTCTCAAAATGTAAGTAAATATAAAGAATATTAATAGGGAGTATTCATCTATTTTTTTTATTTGTTTAATTTACTTCTTACATCGTTATACCATGGTTAAATATATAAATACTGTTAGAAATGTTCAAATATTTTCATAAAGTAATATTTGAAAAATCGATTAAATTTGACATGGATAAACGCCGCCATTTTTCGCGCGTTATGGATGACGTCACATGTCGCGTTCTGTATTGTTCACTATAGGCTTGTAAAGGTAAAACCTGAAGATCTTCGGTTTTAATCGCTATTAGATGATGGAAAATGCTAAAAATATATTTTATAGGGTATTGTCTTATGCCAAAGTGCCCAAATACTATGAGAAGTTTACAGATAATGTGGTTTTTGCGGATCCGAGAGATGTGAAAACACGAAAAAAATGGTATAAGGTGATGAGAAGAACTGAAGTATTTTCAATATCCTATTAAAATTGTTGTGAAGATCACTTTAATGTAAGTTTATCATGTTTGTATAGTTAACATGCGTGTCGAGCCACGCGCATAGGGTTCCATAGTTATCTTAGAAATGATTATTGTTAGGCAGGTTCCTAACGAACAGCGAGATTCAGCGCCTGATTGCAATTTCCATTGTTTTCAGTATTTTGACTATTTCTCGTTAACCTGTAAAGCTAACTTAGTTGTTTTTCTTTTAAATTCTTCATATTAATGTGGTGGTAAGCACTGTATATTTTTCCACGTTTCCATATTAACCGTTTAGCTGGCAGGGGGACACGACTCTGACAATAAATTGCCCTTTTGAGCAAATTTTTTCGCAAACGAATCCCTAATTCATAAAACCGGCCAAGTGCGTATCGGGCCACGCGCAGTATAGGGTTCTGTAGTTTTTTTTTACGATTTTTCATCGCAGAGCAGGTTTTGCTTAAGTATTTCATAACGTTTATAACATAAACTTTTTACCTCCTAATATACTCAGCGAGGTCCTAGCGCCTGACTGATATTACAATTTTTATTATTTCCGCTATAGCTACCTTCTTTACCTGTAAAGCCTACTTAGCTGTCTGTGATAGTTGTCCTTTCAATTTCATCATATATACTACTACTGTGAATTTTTATACATTTCCAATAACAACAGTTTCTCTGGCAGGAAAGGCGGGGTGATTCCAACAAACAATTTCGCTTTCAAGCTAAATATTACGCAAACGGATCCCTAAACCGAAAAATTATCTTCGCAATCTCACATTATTTTTAAAAGACCTATCTAACGACACTCCACACAATGGGGTGAACAAAAAAAATTCACCCCCACTTTACTTGTAGGGGAGGTACACTAAAAAAAAATAATTTGTTAGATTTTATTTTACCACTTTCTCGGCGTGAATAAAATACGTATTCATACCACATTTCAGCTTTCTTGTACGAAGGGTCTCTGAGCTAAGTCGAATTGTTCTTCCAAATACAACAGCACAGTATGAATATCGACACTACGACATGGCGCGTGACGTCACGTTTCGATTCAACCAATGGCGAGGCTTTTTGCAAATTCGAACTTCCCTCGTTTATTTATCACTTTTTAATTAATATTTTGTGCATTTATATCCACACTAAACAAGAAAATATTGGTTTAGGTGTAATGTCAGGGCAATAAAGTATCGGAAATAAAAAAATCAAGTTAATTTATATGACATACATACTCCCTATTGTTGCTGGATTGTTTGGGGTTAAAAAAATTAAACAACAGGGACGCTCTAAACCGGGATTTTTCCGTTTGTACCGAAGATCTCTTTCATCTGGGTTAACCCTTGCTGTAGATAGCTGCGGTTTAACCACAGAGCAGAATAATCTTAACAATTAAAACAATATAAAAAGTACTAGCTTCTTCTGGCGTGCTTGGGGTAAAAAATTTAACAGCCACAGGCGGGGATTAATCCAACCTCTGATATCTCTTCCAATTTGACTACCGATGCTGTAGATATTGCGGTTTTTCCATCTAGTAAGTTTAAAAAATTAAACAATACACCTAGTAATTATTATAGTTTATTTTTATTAAGCTCGGTACGTGTTTAACGTTTTTTTCTCTTATTCTTATAAATTAGTTTTATTTTCTTTCATGGTTTTCTCTGTTTGCTCGCTTGCATCCTGCATCATTACTTTCTCCTTTAGTCACTCTAAGGTTGACTGGTAGAGATCTCACCTAGGGATAAGTCCGCGTTTGCATGTAATCTTTCCGAGAATAGTATTTTTGTAATTTTCGTGCACTAAAGATTATATATCAAGATACTGACCGCTGCTGGCGTGCTTGGGGTGAAAATTAAAGAACAACAGACGACGTTCAAAATCGCGATTTTTTCCGACTGTACCGAAACATCTCTTTCATTTGGGCTACCGATGCTATAGATATTGCGGTTTATCAATCTAGTAAGCTTAACAAATTAAAAAATATCAAGATACTGACTGTTTCTGGTGTGCTTGAAGAGTAAATTAAACAACAACTGACGAAGATCCTTATCGCGAATTTCTACGTCTGTACTGGAGATACGTCTTTTATCTAGGCTACCGAAGCTGTAGATATTACGGTTTATCAATCTAGAAAGCTTAACAAATAAAACAATGTCAAGATACTGACTGTTTCTGGTGTGCTTGGGGTGAAAATTAGACAACAACAGGCGAAGATCCAAATCGCGTATTTCTCCAACTGTACCGGAAATATCTCTTTCATCTGGGCTACCGATGCTGTAGATATTACGGTTTATCAATCGAGTAAGCTAAACAAATAAAACAAAGTCAAGATACTGACTATTCCTAGCGTGCTTGGGGTGACAGTTAAACAACAACAGACGACGCTCAAGACCGCGAATTTCTTCGACTGTACCGGAGATATCTCTTTTATCTAGGTTACCGATGCTTTAGATATTGCAGTTTTTCAACGTAATAAGCCTCATAAATAAAGTAACAACAAGATACTGACTGTTCCTGGTGTGCTTGGGGTGAAAATTAAACAACGACAGACGACGCTCAAAATCGCCAATTATCTTCGACTGTACCGGAGATATCTCTTATATCTGGGCTCCCGATGTTGTAAATATTGCGATTTATCAATTTCGTAAGACTAACAAATAAAAAAATATCAATATACTGACTGTTCCTGGCCTGCTTGGGGCGAAAATTAAACAACAACAGGCGAAGATCCAAATTGCGAATTTCTCCGTCTGTACTGGAGATACCTCTTTTATCAGGGCTACCGATTCTGCAGATATTGCAGTTTTTTATTGTAATAAGTCTTATAAATAAAGTAACAACAAGATACTGACTGTTCCTGGTGTGCTTGGGGTCGTGCCGGGGCCGGCGCCGGCGCGTGTGTATGGTGTCGCGCCGCATGGCGGTGGGGCGCGGCACGCCGTGCAGCTTGTAGTAGAGCCCGCACGCGTTGCACACCATCTCGCCGCGCGCGTCGCGCCGCCAGATCGTGGTGGTGTGCGTGCCGCAGTTGCTGCAGGATAGCTCCACCCGCGGGCCCGAGCTACCGCGTGTTACGCCGCCTTGTGACGACGTGTCCATTGAATCTTGCTATGGACGTAAAACATCTTGTTAACAACGTTCGTTTTCCTTTTTCATATCTTTATTACCTCCCGACGCATAATGTCACGTTCGCAAAATGTCACACTAGGGTTTACCATAACAAAATGTCACGTTCGCAGAATGTCACGTTCGCAAAATGTCATGTTCGCATAATGTCACACTTAATCGTGACATTGTGCGAACGTGACATTCTGCGAAAAAATATTGTAAATTTTTCTAAGTCCGCAAATAATTAAAAATTTTCTTAGTTCAAAATCCTTACAAAAAAAATTTCAAAATTTTATAAGTCCCAAATTCATACAAAAAATATTTCAAAATTTTTTAAAGTCCCAAATTCATACAAAATAATTTTCAAAATATTTCTAAGTCCCAAAAAACGACATTTTGCGAACGTGACAATTTGCGAACGTGACATTTTGCGATCGTGACATTCTGCGAACGTGACATTTTGCGAACATTACATTTTGAGAAAGTGACATTTTGCGAACGTGACATTATGCGTCGGGAGGCTTTATTAACCCTATATTATATTATCAGGCACGCATACTCTTGTAGACAGTTTTGTAACTCCAGAAAAATACAAAGTGCAACAAAATGGGTGGATCAACCCTGCAGGATGAGAATCTGCTCTTAAGACTTACTCACTAACTTAGGTCGAGTACTTTTTGGCGGGAACTCGGCTAGGGGTATTTGCTTGCTCGATTGAAATTTTATTTTTTTGTGTATTTAGTGGATAATAAAGATGTAATAATAAGTGAATTGACTACGGAGTGCGTAGCTAATGAATATTTCAAGTGATCTCGTGTATAAGCCCCTTTTGTATTGTCTCAAAAAGTCACGGAAATTTTCCTTCGTGAAGTCTACTATCGCTTTACGAGGGGCGCATTGTGTAATACTCTCATTCGACACTGGCGGCAGTTCGCCACGCTTTTTACTTTTATCTACACTCATGTCGTAATCTTTGAATTATGATTCAAAAAGTTGGTACATAAGGCTGAATATTACGCAGATTATGCATAAAAAATTTAAAAGTTACCATTACGTAACGATTTTTGTATGAAAATTTTGCAAAGGTGTTACGTAATTTAACTTTTTAATCATAACATAACACTTGGATAAAATTCTTCTGGAACCTAAACCTTTTTTAAAGAAGACTGAATATAAGGTCTTTTAGAGAGACGATTATGAATGTAACAGTTTTTCTTAGTAGCTGTCAAATATTAGTAGCATATTTACAAAGTGTGCCTTATAAACAACCTATTATTTTGGAGCAGTTACAGTAACAGTTACTATAGTTACAATTATTTTATCTGTAGTGGAAAATATGCGCGCGCAGCCTGAAATTAGAAGGAAATAGATATTAGCTTAGATTATGAATAACGGCAGCTTGATATTAGATTTGCCGTCATTTTCAAATATTTACCCTTTTCAAGTTTTTTGTGCCCGTGAAAGTAATGTGAAAGTTTATTGAAAAAGAAGATAAAGTGGTGCAGTCAGGATACTGCAGTTACACCAGAAGATACTCAATAACTTATGATCTTCTCCCATATTAGTCTAGGACATTTTATTAGGGTAGTAACCTTGGGCCCCTAGAATTTTTGTTAATGATAAACGACTTACCAGATACTATACAGGAATCAAGCTGTTTATTATTTGCGGACGACCTAAAGCTTTACTTATCAGTAAACAATGTAGAAGACTGCCAACGCTTACAGAATGACATAGATAGAGTGGTTCAGTGGAGCAAAATTAATAAACTAGACTTCAATACATCGAAATGCAATGTGATGTCATACACTCGAGCGCAACAACCGTGTAATTACACATACAAGATTGAGGGAACGGAATTAGAAAAGACTACAACGGTGCGAGATTTGGGAGTTCAAATGAAGGATGACTTGACGTTTAGAGACCACATCACAAAAATATGTAAAAAAGCTTACAGAAATTTAGGTTTTGTTCTTCGACAGACTAAGGACCTCCAAAACATTCTAGCCATAAAATCCTTGTATAATGGGCTAGTTAGGAGTCAAGTAGAGAGCTGCTCAATCATATGGAATCCTTTTGAAATAAAATATGTATCTATGACGGAAAAGATTCAAAATAAATTTTTAAGATGCATATATAAAAAGCAGTTCGGTGTTTACCCATCTTACCCTATAATATACCCCACGAAATTTCTGTTAGGAATGATAGGGTACTACAGCATCGAAGTAAGAAGAAAGTTGGCTCTATCCACTTATGTATTTAAGGTTATTCGTGGGCAATTACATAACCCTCTGATACTAGAGGCAATAGGAATTCGTGTGCCCAATAATAGATTGCGACATGGACCACGGCATGAAGTCTTAGCCACGCCTCATTGTAGGACAAATGTATTAAAATACGCTCCAGTATCTGTGGCTATTCACTTACTTAACCAGATATGTAGAGATGGCATTGACTTATTCCATAGTACTCTGGCGGAGTTCATGAGGGCCATGTTGTATTATTTAAGTAAATAACTAGGGTCTTTTTAATACTTGTTGTATATTTAATAAATACATTTATGGTTCCTATAGTAAATGGATTATTTGATTATTTTGTTTTGGCCTTATTATATAAATATTGTTTTTGTTTTAATGGAAGCAGAATGACATGAATTGATGAAAGAATACATCGTAATTAGGTAGTTATTTTATTATTTTTATATTCTATTATGAAATTGACATGTCCGATTGAATATTGATGTAATCTTTCTATAATTTTAAGATTTTATATCTATGTAAAGCAAGGTTTTATAATAAGTTCATGTTATTTATACGATGTCGCCTTGGGACTTCTGCCTGTAGACATCTTTTGTAAATTTTAATGAATAAATTGAATTGAATTGCATTGAATTTATGACATAACCTACAATGAATTGGGAAAGAATGAAAATCGAAAAGAAAACCATGTCTTGTTAAGAAAATGTTCTGCTTGTATATTTCAAAGAAGATCTAGCGGATATATTAAGGCGGCTTCTTCAGACTCATATCAGAACTGTAATATACATAATATAAGTTACCATTGTTGCTTACTTACTTTTGTTTACTTTTTATCATTTTTATTATAAGTAAAGAAACCTATTGCATGAGTGAAGATAAAGTAGTATACGCAACTGCATATAATATGGTATTAAAACACTCTTTTGATGCTATTATCACATTCGGCTACGCCTCATGTGATAAACCCAAACTCGTGTTTTAATAACCTGTTTTATATGACAGTTGCATAAACTACTATAAAATACTAGTAGAAATGTCCTCGAAAATGGTTTGACGATTGCCAAATTGTATAAAAAAATAAAAATGGTCGAAATAAAAAACAACATTAATTAGTTTTAAATCGTATAATCCTAAGAAAGAAAAATAAAAATTTTACGTCTCAGGATTTGATAAAAATCCATACAGTTTGGTAAGTGTGGAGGAAAGAAATACCTTAGCAGAAAGTGCTGCTACTTTCACCTCCTTGGTTCAACATTTATATTATGCGTCTATTATTGTACAGTGCGGAACTCACGTTGTCATTTCCGCCCTGTACGGTCGAGTAGGCGGGCGGCGCGTCATGCGTGGAGGGGGGTACGGGTTGCGCGCGCGCCGGGAAGCTCTGTTTCCGTCGCGCTGTTCCCGCTACGCCACTGCCGCGGGTGTTTTGCCATTCGCCGTTCTATTACCAAAATAAAAAAAATATATTAAAAATCAAAATTTTTACAACTACAGGTAGGACTGGAACCCGCTTCTTCGTAGGTACTAGAGATGTCTAGGTAACCGTGAATTGGGGGTTGAGACTGGGTTTGAGGGTCCTTGCTGGGTTTGCGAAATTTTGAGACGTTTTGCCAGATTTTTTTTTCTGTCTATTTACTGAATCCAAATAAGACAAAGGCCATAGTAATTGGCAGTCACTGGTTCATTTCAAGGGTCGACTTTGGATCTCTCCCTCCAATCGTCTTTAATGGTGTAGGTGTTCCATACGCCCAAACTGTGAAAAACCTTGGCATACTTTTTGATATCACACTTTCGTGGAAACCACAAGTGGCGGAGTTAAGTCGGAAGCTTTTTGGTGCGTATGGATCACTGAAAAGGCTGCGAAATTTCTTGCCGACCAATACAAAGATTGCTCTTGCACAATCGTTACTCCTACCTATCTTGGATTACGCTGATACCTCCTACCCTGACCTCACAGAAGAGATGCTTAACAAACTGGAGCGGCTTCAGAACCTGTGTATAAGGTTTGTTTTCGGACTGAGGAAGTACGACCATGTGTCGTCCTTCCGAGCTCAGTTAAAATGGCTGCCCATTCGCCGTCGAAGGGATTGGGATCTCTACTATACTCTATCCTATTTCTTCCTTCCACCCCTTCATACCTCAAAGAAAGATTTCAATTTAACACCTCTCAAGATCGTACTCTACGCTCCTCTCTTGACCTTTCCCTCTCTATACCTTCACATACTACAAATTTCTATTACGACTCTTTCACAGCTACGGCCATACGACTCTGGAATGCACTTCCCACCGCGCTGAGGCAAGCTCCCTCACTCGACATTTTCAAAAGAAATGTTAAAGACCACTTCCTTTCACTGTCACACCTCTCGTGATCTGTGGTTGCCTGTTGTTGTTCGTGTCCTGCTATCAGATTTATGTGTATTTATATATTATATGTATGTATATGTATATAAACATATATTTATTACGTTTTTATAGGTAGGTTTATAGATGTAGTGTTTATGTATGTTTAATTTGTTATATCTTTAGGTCAATCTTTATGCACCGTCCCCGCATCTATGTTTGCCTAATATCCTGCACCCAAAGGTTGCCTGGAAGAAATCGCTGTTTAGCAATAAGGCCGCCTCATTGTACACCTATTTCTAATATTGTACTTTTCACAAAATTTCGTGTGCAATAAAGAATATTGTATTGTATTGATGGTATTTATTAGCAAAATGCCTTAGAGGAAATTTAAGCACGATTTTAACCATAAATATAAGTATGTTTCAATTTTTATAATTATGCACCAGAATATTTACAGAAGCCAGTGTAATAACCGGCACATGAGGCATTCGATCATTAATTCTCAATGTGTGCAACGCGGATTTTTTTGTCATAATAACGTCAAAGTACGTCATATTAAGCCACTTGCTATGCGACCGCCTATCTACTTGTTTGCTAACTTATTGACATAAACAAAAGAATTGAACCAAACATTAAATTCTCCGTCGCTTTTGCAAGGCGATAAAGTAAATGATGTAGGTTATGGACTGATACTAAAATTATCCCGCGATTTTTCACGCTTTAGAATAGCTTTGTACCGGGTTATTATTATTTCTTACATAAAGTTGTTACATAAAATGTTTACAAAGGCGAGCTTATCTCTATAAGAGATCTACCAGCCAACCTATCTGGTTTAAGAAATACAATGAACTTGCAGGACACATAGGCATTGATATATTCAATGATACCTTTACAATATTTAAAAACAAAATAAAAAAATATTTTGATTGCATATGTGATACCAATAAAAAATAAATAAATAAATTGTGTTTATAGTGCGACAGTTTTATTGATGTTAATACAATTTAATTTAGGTTAAATTAAATTGATTATAATTTTAATATAAATTTAGTTACTTATATAAGTTAAAGTTTGTGTTAAATTAAATTCAATCAGGATCTAAAACATTTATACATATATAGAAATTATACTTTATGAATGCTGTGTTGACTTGTAAGTGTGGTACATAAAAACCTTAAAGCCTTATATATTAAGAAACCTTTGTAAAATAACTTTATGTACTATGTTAGTTAACCAATTTAAATAAATAAATAAAAGAATTAGATAAAAACTATACTACTTTTATATATCTTTGCAAAACATTTAGTAAGTTTTACTCCATTGTTTTACTTAGACCGTAACACTATACAACTTACTTTAAAAACATGGATCTAAAAACGAAAAAAAAAATTCGTCTGACACAAAACCCTCTGTTGACCGCGCAAGATTTGTATAATTTGAAGGCCAAACAAATTCTCTTTTTCAACCTAAGTTTCTGAGAGAAATTTGTTCACTTTCATGGTAAAAAAAAAAACCGGCCAAGTTCGAGTCGGACTTGCGCCCTAAGGGTTCCGTACCTATCTACCATATGATACACTAAAAGCTTTTGCTCTTTGATTTAAAAAACTCCGCGACCATCCAACTTGACCCCTCTTTTATAGAAAATTTCTTGAAACGGGAGCTCAACTTAATTGGTTACTATTAGTTGTGAGAAAAATTGAAATATTTACTGATTTAAGACTTTTCCCTTTATTTGTACTGTGAGACCTAGCTTCTGGCCAAATTTTATAATTTTAGGTCAACGGGAAGAACTCTGTAGGTTTTACTTTTTTGCATAAATGTATAATGAGGACATAAAAAGCCATATCTTTTGATTGCGTCGTTGTAAAAAATTTAAATTTTCAGATCCTGCGTGGTTCATGGACCTTAATATTCGTTATGAATTTCAACCTGATAACTCTTCTGGTTCGTGAGAAAAAGGGTCTTGACAGACAGACAGACGGACAACAAAGTGATCCTATAAGGGTTCCGTTTTTTTTATTTTGAGGTACGGAACCCTAAAAATGATAAAATATAACCCTGTATCGCACGAAAGCACCAAATTAAACAAGTATTGTGTACTTTGTTTCACCGTATTTACGTAACTCAGTAATTTGCACTTGTTATTTGTACCAGCACATAGAAATTATAGAAAACTCGCTCTTATTATTTGCTGACGTCATAATGACAATGAACTGGCTACACGATTCCTATCGGTCGATGATTGAATCCTCAATGTCTCTTGAACAAGCGGTAGTCTTTAAAATCGCGCGCACGCTCAAGGAAAATTGTTTAAAACCATTAGCATAATGTCTGTCAGTGAGGGACAGAGCGGAACCTAATTTCGTCGTTCCACATTTGCTGGCTGCATTCACACATTTAAACACCGTGTAGCGCTCAAGTTTGAATAATAAATTACTGGCCACGTGAGAGCAATGGTGATAGTGTTTTGTTTTTAAATGGATTTGGAATGGTAGCACAATGACTTTAAAATCTGTAAGTAAATACATACTTTGTTCTTCTAGTCATTTAGTTTTTTGCTAGAGACGAAATGCGGAGGTCTATTCCGACACCGGTTGACTAATACGTCGACTCATCGTCATTCATTGTTTTTAATGACTATCAATGAAGTACAGAATAGCTCACCTAATATTGAGGTCTTACGGCCAATTTGATTAGTTCTAATGAATATAGAATTGTTGACCTTTGATGTGTGTTTACAATCTTTGAAGGTTATTTTAGAAAATTATTATCTGTGCTTGCTATAATAAATAAACTGAACGTATTTGTAACAAACTACAAGTGATAGCATTAAGTTCGACTATTATACAACTGTAAATTTATATTTATGTTTATATTTGTTGATTATTTATGTACATTGAAGATGTTTATAAAAAAATACCACGTTATGCTATATTTATTGATGCCCTTGAATCCAAGTCACTGATTTTTGGAATTTTTGTCTGTTTGTTTGTTTTTTCAAGCAACAAGCAAAAGCTAATGAACCGATTTTAATGAAACTTTTATTGTTTGATAGCTAATAGTTTGACTTAAACACTGATACATATTTAATTTAATATGCAGACCAAGCCACAGGCAAAAGCTTTTTCGAGTTAAAATCGACACTGCCGCCTATGGACACCTGCAACACCAGTAGAGGCGACGCTAGTGCGTTGCCACCCTTAAGAATTTGTTTAACAGCTTTTTGAAAGCCTCCATATCGTAACGACTGCGGAAAACCGCAGGGGGAAGTTCGTTCCTTTCGTTCCGTTTATTTACTAGAGGTAGACTTTACAACTTTTCTTTAAGAAAGATTGAATAGCGTCAGGGCTGAATGATCCACATATAGCAATCAAAATAACACTGAAATTATTTCGATGCAATTTGTCAAGAATACCAAAACAAGAAAGAAATTCAGCTTGTTGCACTAGGGATTCCAACACAAAAAACCAGCCAAGTACGGACCACGCACAGTATAGGGTTCCGTAGATTTTTTAGAACTATTCTTGGAAGAGATAAAAAAGAAATTTCAAACTTGTAGCAAAAGCGGTTACAGTTCAACGTCAGTCAGTCAATTAATGAGTTACCCAGTAAGTCGAGACATCTTATTTTATTGTCATTTTGGTGAACTGATACTCATACCAAGTTTGACGCTCGAATTGACCGTTCTGACGATATGACGATATAAATATATTTATTCGTAGCAGTACTCCCACATAAAACCGGCCATGTGCGTGTCGGAACACTAGCAGTATAGGGTTCTGTAGTTTCTTAGGGTTTTTTGGGAAATGCAATAGACATTTGTCATCTATGACGTTTTCGGTGGATTTTATTAGTGTTTTCGACTTTTTGTGATGTTTTTTTGTTCGGAGTTTTTCACTGTTGATCAAGCTTATCACTTCCTATAAGCGTAAAACAAAACAATTATTTAGATTTTTCAGTGACATATTCGCGTTGTCGTCCGGTACCGGTTTTATAACATCATAGTCATAAAGTTTGTATCAGAATTTCCTTCTCTATTTGGTCGTTCTATCATCATAACATCCCATGAAAAGTCCACTACAGGACAGGGAGCTCCCTCCAGAATTCCAGCTTTTGCTGGCTAAATGTGGAGGGAAAGTACCATAGTCACCTCGCTTGTCAGCGTTACGGCTGGCTCCATGGAACGCGGTTGTAGGTGACTGCAGTAAGTAAGATGGTATGATACACAGGAGGATGCTGCTGCCCATCCTCCAGTTTATAACTCTTAGTCGCCTCTTACGACACCCATGGGCATGTATGGGTTGATACTATTCTTTGCCGGCATCACACGGGACGGTCGTGGTCGTTCTATAACTTCAGGAAAATATAATATAACACACTTTCTTTGTTTATAACATCATAAAATGATCACCTCTTATTAGCATTTGTGTACAAGTTATTTTCATACTCTTTGTGTGCTAAGTCACGTAGGTACACCCAATACCTCGTCAGTAGAAACACTGGACTTAATGGCATGGTAATAGAGTTTCAAATATTTCCACTGACGTGCTGTTGACCTTACTTTAAGTATCATAGGCGTGCTTCGTTAATAATGTGATGTGAGTCAGGGGCAAGGAAGACTGCGTATGTACTACTTACTGTACTTTCTTTCTCAGCATGGCAAACACGCGAGCCAGGTTTCTTGTCTTTATAGTAAGTGTTTCTTTTTCATAATATCTAGTTTTCTTGTTGTAAAAAAATACATGGTCGTTGTAATAGTTAAGGTGACGTCAGTTTAGAATATCCAGGCTTTTAAACTTTTTGAATCAAATTTTGAAATAGTAAACAATTAAATTTAAATACAAGAAAAACGTATGGTATATTATTATTCAATAACATTAAGCGAAAAATACCATTTTAAGTTCAGAATACTCTCAAAATACCCTATCAAGTAGTCACTCTTACGGGAAAATCCACCAAATTTTGAAGGCCCACCCTAAGAAATTAAATAAAATCGCTCATGTGCTCGAAATTTTACCAGTTGTCTTAAAACTTCTACCGAAACACAAAAGTGCAAACACTGCTGCTTCACGACAGAATCGGGCAAAAGGTGGTACTTTTTCCAGGCGGACTTTGTACAGAAGCCCTACCACCATCATAATTTGCAATAGGAATCACCAAAATAGGAAAATTATTTATTTGAAGACTAAATTAACATTCAGGGTGTTTTCCCTCTCAACTTTTAAACGCCAATTTCAGCGAAAATTACCCCATTAAGCACCATTTTTTTTAAGTTCTAGGTAGCTTAGAGACCTGAAAAGTTTTTAAAATCAACTACAATCTATGGAACACCTTTTTGTATTTTTAAATTGATGATCACAATTTTAATCAGCCCCTTAAATTTTTCGAAAATTTTATTTACCATACTTTTTGTACCTCAAAAGAAAAAAACGGAACCCTTATTCCTTTGTTGTCCGTCTGTCTGTCAAGACCCTTTATCTCACGAACGGGTAAAGGTATCAGGTTGAAATTAATACCATATATTAGGATCCATGAACCACACAAGATCTGAAAATTTCAATGTTTTACAACGACGCAATCAAAAGATATGGCATTTTATGTCCTCATCTCCATACATTTATTCAAAAATGCAAAACCTACAGGGTACTTCCCGTTGACCTAAAATTATGAAATTTGGCAAGAAGCTAGGTCTCACAGTACAAATAATGGGAAAAGTCTGAAATCATTAAATATTACAACTTTTCTCACAACTAATGGTAACTAATTGTGGTGAGCTCCCGTTTCAAGAACATTCATATAAGGGGTCAAGTTGGATGGTCGCTGAGGCGATTTTTGTATTAGTTCTATTTAAAAACGGGAACACTTGAAAATTGGTATGTTTATAGTGCATAAGCTATAAAATAACAACAAATAACAAAATTTGGTCAAGCGCGAGTCGGACTAAAAAAATCTAGCACATTAACTTACTGAAATTTCAACTAATACAATTATGTTTATGTGGTGGTACGGAACCCTATACTGTTATACTGCTAGACCCGAGTCCGACTCGCACTTGGCCGGTTTTTTGAATAACAAGTAGGAATGTAAGGAGGTTTATTATTTTACGTATGAAAGTAACGTTCAAGGCGATCATGACACAAAAAGAAAATTAGAAATATGTTCAGTACAAAAAAAGATATGAATTTTTAAATTTCCTTCGGCAGAAAATTTTAAAAATTGATAAAATAATTTATAACTCGAAAACTACAAATAATCGCGGAACATACACGGGGGTGATTCGGGTAGCCCAACGGGTGCTCCACCTCTGGACCACCACTGGGACACCCTGTATATATGCGTCGACTTGAAAACCTCCTCCGTTTTTTTTCCTCGGTTAATTACTACTTTCTACTCCTAAGGGTCTGAGCGAAGCCGCGTACAGACAGACAGACGAAAATGACGAAACTATAAGGGTTTCTTGACGACTACAAAACCCTAAAAACTGACAAAGCTTGTAATTTTTTACTTTCGAGCGGAGCGAGAAAGGTATTGTATTCGTGAAAAAAAAGTTTTTCTAAATTTCTCAAAAATGTGTTCTATATCACTTATACATCATAAAAAAACAAGTCTCCCAAAAATGTCCGTCCGTCGGTCGGGCGGTCCGTCGGTTGCTCGGTCGGTCGGTCCGTCGGTCGGTCGGTCCGTCGGTCGGTCTGTCCGTCACGCTTTGGCCTAGCGGCTAAACGAATGGCCCGATTGACACCATATTTTAAATTTAGGAGTTTTATGCAAATCCATCAAAGGGTTCTGAGTGGTTTTCTTCTGGCTCTCATTTTGAGGGTAGCTGTCATACAACGAAAATTAAAAATTGAAATTTTCTCAAAAACGACTCATAGAATCTTGATGAAACTTTGCATGAGCAAGCATCTCCATGTAAGATATCATGCACCAGTATCAATTGATCTGTGTAATTTCATATAAGGGGTGTTCCTGTACCACCAAAACGTAAATATGTGATTTACCCAAAATTGGTTCCATTGAGTTTATTTATTATTTATTTATTTAATTAATAAGGTTACCTACAGAGTATACATCAAATATATTTTTAAACATATAAATTCATGAGACTTGATGCTACTCTAATTACAGGCAACTACGACATGTGTATACAAGTTTATTAAAATTCTCTATAATATTAATCCTGGATTGGTTGTCTACCTGACTGGATATAATTTATGAGTTTTTTTTCAATAAAATTTAGTACACAGGGTGTACCAAAAACTGAAAGGGCTTGCTCAGTAGACCAAACTGAATAATTATCCATAAGGAACATGTGTAGGGAAATTAAAAAATGTGCATGCAAGTATCCTACGGTAGTATCCATTGATCTGTGAAAATTCATATAAAGGGTGTTCCAGTACCACCAAAAGTTAAACATGTGATTTACTCGAAATCGTTTGAAGTTTGTTTGTTTTAATGTTTGACAATTTGAATTCTGAATTGATCTGTATATTTCATTCGAAATTTTTTTTGGAAAAACGTAAATAAACGTTTGTATTTCCATACTATGTGTATGGCATTACAAATTTAAGTTTGCGGTTGATAGTTTTTCTCGAGTATTGCGAGAAAGTAAGTGCAGTGCTGCTGTACCATTTATTATACTACACACACTGTCACAGCGAGTTAACTAAAGGTACAATCCTCCAACAGCGCGCAGATTAGCTTCTTAGTACAGGTCTGACGGAAAGGCACCACAGTCGAAATAATATAGCTTGATTAGAATGACGACAGGGAAAACTATACCTGAGAACAGATCGGATCTAAACATGTCTCTGTCGCTCCAATGTTTAGCGCATCGCTCCGTCTTGCTCTCACACTGCTATCATTGTAATCAAGCTGTATTACTTCGAGTTTAGGGGTAGTATGGCTAGAGTAGTGTACTGACCGGTGAGACGGCGCCGTTGTGCGGGCGCGGGGGCTGCAGCGGGGGCGGGAGCGGCGGCGCGGGGGCGGCGCGCAGCGGGGACACCGTCATGCCCAGGTGCTTGCTGTTGATGAGCCGCTAGAGTAGTGTACTGACCGGTGAGACGGCGCCGTTGTGCGGGCGCGGGGGCTGCAGCGGGGGCGGGTGCGGGGGCGCGGGGGCGGCGCGCAGCGGGGACACCGTCATGCCCAGGTGCTTGCTGTTGATGAGCCGCTAGAGTAGTGTACTGACCGGTGAGACGGCGCCGTTGTGCGGGCGCGGGGGCTGCAGCGGGGGCGGGTGCGGGGGCGCGGGGGCGGCGCGCAGCGGGGACACCGTCATGCCCAGGTGCTTGCTGTTGATGAGCCGCTAGAGTAGTGTACTGACCGGTGAGACGGCGCCGTTGTGCGGGCGCGGGGGCTGCAGCGGGGGCGGGTGCGGGGGCGCGGGGGCGGCGCGCAGCGGGGACACCGTCATGCCCAGGTGCTTGCTGTTGATGAGCCGCTAGAGTAGTGTACTGACCGGTGAGACGGCGCCGTTGTGCGGGCGCGGGGGCTGCAGCGGGGGCGGGTGCGGGGGCGCGGGGGCGGCGCGCAGCGGGGACACCGTCATGCCCAGGTGCTTGCTGTTGATGAGCCGCTAGAGTAGTGTACTGACCGGTGAGACGGCGCCGTTGTGCGGGCGCGGGGGCTGCAGCGGGGGCGGGGGCGGGGGCGCGGGGGCGGCGCGCAGCGGGGACACCGTCATGCCCAGGTGCTTGCTGTTGATGAGCCGCTAGAGTAGTGTACTGACCGGTGAGACGGCGCCGTTGTGCGGGCGCGGGGGCTGCAGCGGGGGCGGGGGCGGGGGCGCGGGGGCGGCGCGCAGCGGGGACACCGTCATGCCCAGGTGCTTGCTGTTGATGAGCCGCCGCAGCAGCTGCGTCGCCTCGCCGCCGCGACCTGCGCCCGCAAACATCATCATATCAGAATCATCATAACATCCCATGAAATGTCCACTACAGGACAGGGAGCTCCCTTCAGATTTCTAGCTTTGCTGGAAAAATGTGGAGGGAAAGGACCATAGTCACCTCGCTTGTGTCAGCGTTACGGCTGGCACCATGGACCGCGATTGTAGGTGACCGCAGTAAGTAAGGTCGTATGATACACAGGAGGATGCTGCTGCCCATCCTCCTGTTTATAACCCTTAGTCGCCTCTTACAACACCCACAGGTATTTATGGGATGGTACTATTCTTTGCCAGCACCACAAACATCAACGGTGGCAAATTCTGGCAGACACAAGCTAAAACATGATAGGTCTAAAAATGTTCAATCTATCAACAGATAGCAAAAGTTCAAAATAATATCAATTCAAAGAGAGTGAACAGGTAAGCATATATATATATATATATATATATATAATAGTACCATCATACAGAACGGGCACTTTCCTTTCTTGTAAATCGATCCTGTTTCTAAAACTCATCAAAAACTTCTATTGGACCAACTCAAAAACTTTAAGCGCCATTGGATTAGGAACCAAAAAAGTCAGCAATTATAAAATGTATGTGAAAAGTTTTTTTACAATTTCTCGATTTTTGGTCCTGAAACCTGGATTGATCCCATTAAAGTTTTTGATCGGTATAAGAAACAGGATCGATAGACATCCAACAAATTTTTGTGTAATACTTACACACAAAATGTATTGAGTCTTTTTTTCAATTTCTAACTATTCTTGTACTCCAATCTGGATTAAACCCTTAAAAAGTTTTGATCAGTATTATAAACAGGATCGATTGGCATAAAATCATTTAAAAAAATAGTCATTTTGTTGCTAACTCTGCATTTTTAGGGTACCATACCTCAAAATAAAAAACACTTTGTTGTCCGTCTGTCTGTCTGTCAAGACCCTTTTTCTCCCAAACGGGTAGAGGTATCAAGTTGAAATTGATAACGAATATTAAGATCCTAGGTCCATAAACCACACAAGATCTGAAAATTTCAATTTTTTACAACGACGCAATCAAAAGATATGACTTTTTATGTCCTCATCTCCATACATTTATGCACTAAAGCAAAACCTAGAGGGTACTTCCCGTTGACCTAAAATTATGAAATTAGGCAAGAAGCTAGGTCTCACAGTACAAATAAAGAGAAAAGTCTAAAATCATTAAATATTAAAAATTTTCTCACAACTTATAGTAACCAATTAAGGTGAGCTCCCGTTTCAAGAACTAAACTACTTCTATAAAAGAGGGGTCTTATTGGATGGTCGCGGAGGTTTTAAAGTCAAAGAGCAAAAGCTTTTAGTATATCATATGGTAAAAATGTCTCCTTAGATCATTTTTGTGTAGCTTAAGGTACCTGCCCTTGCTGAACCATCTCAAAAATCCACCCTGTATTTTAGTCTTAGAGGATCGTGTAATCTCGTGGCGTTACATATTAGAATTGTGTAACTTCGTACACTTGTGTCTTAGTCCTATTCAGTGGCGTGCACTCCATAAAGACAAAAAGACACTGCCTACCCTACCTACTCTAACAAAATAATCGGATTTTATTTGGATACCTTGTCACATTGTATTTAGTGGTATTTACTACCTACCATCATTGAAAGCATAGGTTGAAAGAAATATTCTAAAAACTTAAATTAGCTCCAGCTGTCGAGTATCAGTGGTATCATCGCCTCGATAAGTACCTGTGGTATGCACATTCCACATCGCATTATTGCGCTGCACTAGCGCCGCTACGCGCCTAACGGCAAAGACACATACTATTCCTGTCTAAATGTTTGCATGTGTGCCGACGTGGTTATGCGAATGCACTATGTGTGCGTTCTTATAAATACATGGCACACAATGATACAATTAACGCACACAATCGCACAGGGTAGGCAATGTCTCACTGGCCGAAAGTTACCGAAGTCTTACGTAACAATTTTAAAGTGACATTATAAAGACCATTATTAACACCTTTTATTATTATAATTTTCTTCGTGCTTATGTATCTATGTATTTGAATGATACATTTTATTTATTTTTTATACTGAGTCGTCATTGTTTGATTTGTTTTGGCGATAGTAGACAAATCAATATAAGATTTGAGAAAACAGAAAACGGAAAATTTCGAACCCCATTTTTAAATTAAACACACAAACCAATACGTATTAGTATTTTGGTAAGATCAAAAATTTTTTGCCTACCCTGTCTAAAATCTCTGTGCACGCCACTGGTCCTATTAGACTATTATGACTCGGAGCACTGCCTGCGTCTCTGTTCCCGAGTTCATATAACCCGAATCTATTCAAGTCGCGAGTGAATAGGCTTCTTCTGGGTAAGCTCGTTCCATCGTCGACCTCATCTCTGTCTTCAAGACTAGATCGAGGTAAAGAGTAAGCCCATTATCAATAAAAAAAGCACCAGAAATTCCATTGATGTATGGGAGAGTTATGACGTCATCAATTTCTTGTATGGAATTTTTTATTTTTTTTTACAGAAACCTATCTTTTTTTACATTTTAAGCCCATTCTAAAAATATAGTACATCTTTATATTTCAGTCACTAGTTTCCTAAAAAATTTAAAAATATTTTCAAAACATACCAAGTTTGGCCTCTTCCTGGTAGGAAATGGCTGAATAAACTTTTGAAAAATATAAATAAATGAATCGTTATAGCCTCATTTCAAACTTCCTAAAAGCATTTTTCAATATGTTAATCAGAATTATGTTTCTTTTTCTTAATAAGAAGGGAGAAACTTGTTTGATTTTTAGTACGGAATTTTATATTCTTTTTTACAAAAACCTATCATTATAGGTATCCAATGAAAGGGTTCCTCAAGCTGATTCTAGAAATATAGTTTTATTTTACATTTCAGTCACTGGTTTCCTAAAATTAAAAAAAAAGTACTTAAAATTTAATAGCATTCTTATTCAAAAAAATATAGTAATTTTCAAAAATGCTTTGATAACGTTGGATATGAGGATATTAGGAGTCATTTCATGAATATTTTACAAAAAAATATTCAGCCATTTTCTACCAGGAAAACCCCAAACTTGGTATGTTTTGAACATATTGTTAAAATTTTTAGGAAACCAGTTACTGAAATGTTAATATATACTATATTTTTAGAATCGGCTCATAAAGCCCTTTCATTAGATTACATGATAGGATTCTATAAAAAAAAATATACATAAAAAACGTCATAACTCTCCCATACATCAATTTAATTTCCGGTGCTCCGAGTCATATTGGTCTAATAGGATTAGAAAACAAGTCTACAAAGTTACGCAATCCTAATACGTAACGCCAAATAATCCCGATTTTCTACACGATCCTATTAGACTGCTTGGAATAATAATGCCCGAAACCAGAGACCCTACTTAAGGTCAAAGTGTTTCTACCGAAGTGCAGCCGTGTGTACCCGTTTCTAATTGGTTGACGCTGATTTGCCAATACCGAACATTTCCTGACTGGTAATCTGGCTCTTTATGGCCCCTTTACACGTCGCTGAATCAGCTCGAGCCGAGTTGATGTTGCCAGTAAAGGATGGACGGCAGCAGGCACGTAGAAACAAAACCACTATTAGCTGAATCAGCGCTACGCTACAAACGGCTGAAACCAGAGACCAGCTCAAGGTCAAAGTGTTTCCACCGACGTGCGGTCGTGTGTACCCGTTTCTAATTGGTTGACGCTGATTTGCCAATACCGAACATTTCCTGACTGGTAATCTGGCTCTTTATGGCCCCTTTACACGTCGCTGAATCAGCTCGAGCCGAGTTGATGTTGCCAGTACTCGTAAAGGATGGACGACAGCAGGCACGTAGAAACAAAACCACTATTAGCTGAATCAGCGCTACGCTACAAACGGCTGAAACCAGAGACCAGCTCAAGGTCAAAGTGTTTCCACCGACGTGCGGTCGTGTGTACCCTGGTCGTCTTTTACCTTTAAAACGTATTTTTTGAAAAAGACAGCTAGAGAAGTTCCGTCAAAAAATCGATAACTTCATGTCAATAGGGTGTTTTCAACCATCTTTGGAAATGTCCAGTGGATGGCGCTGCAAATCAGCATGAGGAAAACCCATCATAGTGCTACCATGTAATCAGTATGAATATGATTAAGTTAGTTTGATTGCTTCTGTTAAATGCCTGAACCACATTTTTCTTGTAAAAAAAATTCTTATATTTTTATTTGCTATGTCTAAAAATAAATAAGAAATTACCAACAGTGATTGGAGTACCACCCAACGACACTTAAAAATACGTAGTTCACAAACGTCAAGGAAAACTCCCTATTGTTCTGCTTTTTGGCAGGCCTGGCATCCCAAAGCCTGTAAGTGAAGGTAGGCTTGCCACTGATGAGGAGGCCCACACAAAAACTACTGCCCTACACTAACACCTGGGTGACCGAGCTTCGCCCTTTAATAGTCGCCTCAACAAATGAAATATTTTTATTTATTTATAACAAATGGTTACAACTGGAACTGTGGTCTCTGCCTACCCCGACGGGAACAAGGCGTGATGTTATGTATGTATGTATGTAAATGGTTACAAGTCATTAAGAATCCTTTTTTACATGTGTAAAAATACATTCTGATGTAATTTATTCTTATTTAATTAGATTATCTATTTAAAAATTTAACAGTCACACCTGCTGATTACAAAATAATAGATTTTTTAAAATACACAAATAGTGGCGCCACTGTCACGGTAAAGAAGTCGTCTCTGTATTATTTATTTGAAATATTACCAAATAGCTATATTACGACCGACAAATAGTGATGATTTGTTCATCTCACCTGAAATATTACGGCATAGTGTTATCCTGACGAAATGCTCAGTATTAAGCAACAAACATCTGAGTGAATATTTTTGAAGAAAGTGGATCAAATTAGACGTACAAAGCACTATTTTCTTACTTGCGGGTTACGAGGATCCCTGATAGCCTCCCCAGCGCCGTATTAGAAAGCAAGTATTATCATTTTCTTGTTGTTTTATCACTTTGGGGATGGTTTTAGACAGTTATTATTTTCAAAATTTCACCCACACATGCACAAAACTGCTTTTTGGAGTACTTTGCGGATAAACACAACACAAAAGTGGCAGATCAGCTGTTTTGCGCACGCGCAACGCAAACTTCTAATTGCAACAATCACCTGTCAACGAACAAAGCCGGCGACTACCGCCGTTCCGTCCTACGCATCTTATAATGTGGAGTTTGGATTGATTTTATACCGTCAATATTTGAAGATAAAATGCTACAAGTTCACAAAGACTTTTGGAGTTTTTTCAATTCATCGCGATTGTAATTTAAGTAAACAATTTTTATTTGTCTGACATTTAGATTTTAAAGTTTTATTTTAATAATATTATTATTCTGAATTGAACTAGATTGAATATTTGATTTATTTGAATTTTTATTATATATTTTTTTTGTACATACTATATCCATGATGTAATTTAAATTCTAGTTAGTTACCTTTTAATTTTATTCCCTTAAGTTGCATTTAGGTTTTAGTACCTACTGTTATTTTGTCTGAAGATATATATTTTTTTTTAATGCTAGGGGAACGAATTAATTAATTAATGACCTTTGTGTTTGAAATTTATTTATTTATTTTTTAATCTCTGTTTGTTTTTGTTTATTGGTTGACGAAGGACTTAGATATTATTTTAAAAAATTTTGAAGCACATGTATACGTAGGAATACCTCTGATCTGACAATATTTTTACTTTATTTGACTTTTGAGCATACAAGATATCTCAGTAAAACTAAAACAATACTTTTTACTGTATTGTAGAACTCAAATTATTTTCTTAATTTTTAGTGATTTTACTGCAAACATTATATTGACATATTTATTTTATTAATTTACAATGTATGATTAGTTATAATTAAGAATTTAAATTCTATGTATTAGTAGGTATAATACCTAATAGTGAATGCTATAATGGAGATTAATTGCGATAACGCAGGTGTTTTGTGTCCCCATTGCATCAACTCTTCCCGTCGTTATGCAGGAACGCGTGGACTAAATATCCATATTAGTCGTATGCACAGGAGTCTGGCGGCGTCCCGATTTGACCCTGAAGCTATATTAAACCCTGTGTCTGATCTAGAGGGCTCCTTGGGCCTGGAGAGCCTTTCAAAACTTAAAGCCAGTATCCGTGTTTTGAAGCACGTCCCGAAGGGCGCAAGGAGCCTAGCAGCCGGTAAACTATCGGATTTAATACAGGAGGCTTTAAGAGTGAATACCAGAGAAGCGTGGTTCGCGGTATTATCCTTCGCGTATACAGCCCTAAAGGTGCCTGAGCAAAAAGGGATTGCCTCACTTACAGCCAAGGTGAAGGAAAATATTAATAGCACATGTCCTGAACCCTCAGAGCAGCCGACCTCCAGAGCTTATAACTTTTATAAGAGGGTGGAGGCCAAAGTATATGAAGGGGATCTGGCTGGAGCGGCACGCTTACTTGTATCGGAGTGCAAAGTGGCTCCTTATAATGCAGATACTGTTAATTCGCTCAAGGAAAAACACCCAGCATCGGCACGTCCACACTGGTCCGCTGATTTCCCACCAGACGAAAGCTTAACTCCACTCGTAGTGTCAGTCGATGAAGTAGCTAGTGCTTTAAGCACTTTTCACAGTTCTTCCGCGTCGGGGCCTGACGGGATCCGGCCACAACATCTCAAGGAGCTCGTGTCAGCGTCCGCGGGTAGTAATGGCGTACGCTTACTTGAGACGCTCACCCGCCTTTGCAACTTTCTACTGACGGGCTCACTCAACACGGAGGTATGTCCATTTTTATATGGTGCATCACTTTGTGGTCTCTTGAAAAAGGACGGGGGAATCAGGCCAATTGCGGTAGGGAGCACACTGCGACGTCTGGTTGCCAAACTCGGCTGTAGAGCAGTTAAAGATAGTATGGCGGCCCATTTACAGCCGCATCAAGTAGGATTTGGCACTGCCTTGGGTTGTGAGGCCGCAATTCACGCCACAAGATCGTTCGTCATGGACCCAGAAAACGCCGATTGTGTCGTCGTTAAGGTGGATCTGAAAAACGCATTTAACAGTGTCGAAAGGGAGACCATTTTGACAGAAGTGAAAGATTTCATTCCTTCTTTGTACCCCTTCCTCCGGCAATGTTACATTTCACCGAGCGTTTTGTCGTTAAATGGTTGCCAGATTCTTTCGCAAGTTGGAGCTCAACAGGGCGATCCCCTTGGCCCACTTGTGTTTAGTCTGGCCATCCACAAGGCAGTCACTTCTTTAAAATCAAGTCTAAATGTTTGGTACCTTGACGACGGCACAATCGGAGGCAAAATTGATTCTGTGGCTGCGGATGTGGGCGTTCTTTTTTCAAGTTTGGCGCGGATTGGGCTGCAGGTCAACTCCTCGAAATGTGAGATATTCTCTTGCAGCGACCGGGCGAGAGAAAGTATCCCAACTTTCGAGTCTCTGATGCCCGGTCTAAGGGTATTGGACAAAAGTTCTTTTACCCTTCTGGGAGCGCCCATATTCCCGAGCGGCATTCCTGCTGCTCTGGATGTTAAAAACCGCACAATTATCCGGGTCCAGGAACATCTGAGGAATGTGTCAGCGCACGTTGCTTTAACTCTTTTCCGCAGCTGTTTCTCTTTGCCCTCACTCACATATGTGGTTCGGACAACTCCAACCTGGCTCTTCCCCGAAGAGGTCACCGCCTTAGATAACTCCATCCGTTCCACTCTGGAAACCATAATCAACGTCACTCTTGACGATTCCAGGTGGTTACAGGCGATGTTACCGATCAGGCATGGGGGTCTTGGCATCAGGAGCGTTCAGGCCGTTGGCTTGCCTGCATTCCTTGCGTCTTCGAACGGGGTTGCTGCACTAGTTACTAGCATTCTACAAATTCATGGTGATAGTTGCAGCATCCCCTTTCAGAACGACGCAATGGAAGCTTGGGCGGTAATGTGTCCTGGTGTAAACGTACCGGAAAAGCTAGACTCCCAGCGAGCCTGGGACGACTTGAGCTCAAAATTCTTTTTATCGGAGTTGTCCGAACCGCTCACAGGGGTGGACCAGGCACGAATTAAAGCCGTAGCCTGCCCGGAGTCAGGCGCATGGCTGCACGCTTTACCCTCGCCTCAGCTCGGCACGCACCTCGATGATAATTCATTACGGGTGGCGGTCGCGTTGAGGCTAGGGTGCAAGCTGTGCGAGGTGCACCGTTGCCCCTGTGGCGTTAGAGTAGATGAGTACGCACACCATGGGCTCAGCTGTGCAAGGAGCGCTGGCAGATTCCCAAGACATCATGCGTTGAATGAAATCATCCGGAAGGCGCTGGTGTCAGCAGATGTTCCGTGCGTGCTGGAACCACCCGGCCTAAGCCGCACGGACGGAAAACGACCTGACGGCCTCACCCTCATCCCGTGGGAGAAAGGACGTTGCTTGTTGTGGGACGCGACCTGCGTGAGTACTTTTGCGACGTCTCATGCTCCTCTCACCACACGTAAAGCAGGCGCTGCTGCAGAACAGGCAGCCCGGTTAAAGCGCACAAAATATATTGACCTGGAAGGCCAGTATATGTTTGTGCCTTTAGCCGTGGAAACGTCTGGTCCGTGGTGTGAGGAAGCAAAACATTTTGTAGGGGAATTGGGGCGACGCCTGCGGGATCGTGGATGTGACCCCCGCTCCGGAGCGTTCCTAAGGCAGCATTTATCGCTAGCCATTCAGCGCGGAAACGCAGCCAGCATCATGGGAACGTTTGAACCGGGTACGCTTCGGGGCGGGCTCTTCGACTGACTTTTAATCTATAACTTTTAAGTTTAATTTAGATTATAGTTTAGGAATTTTTAATGATTAATATTTAGGTGTTAAGAATTTGACATGTAATTAAATTAGTTATTATTTAAAAATGTATTTTAAAATTAAAATTAAATTTGTCTTTTATATAACACGAACATGTAATTGTAATCCAAAAACTTTTTAAATAAAAAGATGTCATTGAATTTATTATTTATTTTATTTTTTAAATGGTCAAATAAAGTATCTGGTAAAAATAGTTGATTAAGTCTAATAAAATATTTAAATTAAATTTTTAAAAAAAAAAAAAAAATACACTTTAAAATTGTAAATATGTAAAAATCAAAATATCATCGGGTTTGCAAGCTTTGCTACTCGCTAACAGATGGTGCTATAAGTTTCTGTCTATAACGCAGAATTTTGAAAAAAATATGCTTGAAAACGGGGGGAAAACGAATTTTCCTGGGTCTCATTCCTGCACATGAGACCTAGCTAGATCGATTTTTCACCCCCGAAAACCCCCGTATGGTAAATTTCATCGAAATTGTTAGAGCCGTTTTCGAGAAACCGATTACAAATATACAGGGTGTTAATTTAATTGCGTGCCATAGCTTAGGGGGTGTTTCAGTAACGATAAAGGAACACAAAAAAATATTTAAAAAAATCTTACTTAAAAAATTAAATAAAACTCCAAGGATACTTAACTAACGCAGAGGGCAATGAACCGGACGGAGCACCAGTGGTACGCAATATCAGTGGATAAGGTAGGCACACACATAACTGAAACTCTTTCGCGCGCTTTTGATAGCGCGGTGCTCAAGGTCATTGCTCTCCGCGTTAGTTTAGTTTCAATAGAGTTTATTTTTTTTTAAGTAGAATTTTTTTTAATATTTTTTTTAGTTCCTTTATCGTTACTGAACCAACCCTTAAGCTATGGCACGCAATTAAATTAACACCCTGTATATACAAATATTGCTCGTTTGATAGTATAGGATACATACCGTTTTGCCTGTGCAATGCCTGCCATAGAGAATCCTTATCGTTTTCTCCCTCCTGCGTCGGCTGCGGGGAGGATTGGTTTGACCGCGCCGATTGCGTTTCCTCTGGGTCGTCCTGGAATACCAACATTTATGAGTTTTGTATCTTCATCTTCCTGGAGAGAAATGATATATTTCTGTTGACAGCTGTAAGTCGGAAACTACTGAATATTTGTGTTCGTTCGGCCGAATATTCTTTTAAAACAGCGAATGTTTTGTACAGGGGCACTTGACAGACTATGGTTTTTCAAGATATAAACAGTCTAGTCAGTGTTTACGGCATGTTTTAGTTTCAAAAGTGGCTAAATGTGATTCAAATTTACAGTCCCTGCGTTATAAATATTCCGATAGGCTCTAAACCTATTAAAAACAAACAAAATACAAAAAAAATAAAATACAAAATAGTTTATTTGAGAAAAAGAACATCATTGTTACAATTCAATCTGACACCCACACTGGGATACCCTGTGTACAGCTGTGCAGTTGAGGTATGTCGGGAGTCACCGAATATTTCGTCGAATATTCGGTTCGTTAACATTTAGACCGAATATTCGCATTCGGTGAAACCCATGTTTGGCCCATCACTACTTTTCATTATTATTGCAGACCAAAATTAGCGCTGCTAGAGAATTACCACAGCTTTTGAATGTGGTAGGGCTTGGGACAAGAAACACATTGTAAAAAGCCGACTCTTAAAGTAGGCCGTGCTGCAGTGGTTTCTTGCCGTTTCTTTTACGCTGCCATAGCACGATCCGAAACGGCGTAGACTCGCTCTATTTGCATTGTATTCTGCATGACATTCAATAAGTATTCTGTAAAGAATCTACATTGAATAAAATTATCTGAATCTGAATCTTATGTATTTCTCTCACTAAATAAGCAGCAGTGTTAGTACTGATGATGAGTGTCACAGTATCCTATCCTATCAGCGAACTAGCGAACTACAATACTATAGAACGATAACTACGCTTCAAACTTGACCCCACAAAATAGTTACCTAAGTAGGCGGAGCTAAAATAGTTACCTCTCAACTACCCACTAGCTGACATTGCAACCAATCCCTGCTCTCGTTCTGAATTTGAACCAATTGATTCGTATTTTGAATATACGTCCTTTTGGTTTCACGTAAGGCCACTTTTTGTGTGGAATTTGTTCTGAGTTAGAGTTCCATAGTATCGTAGTTCGCTGTATCCTATACTATTAAACGAGCAATATTTGTATTTGTATATATATATATATTTGTAATCGGTTTCTCGAAAACGGCTCTAAAGATTTCGATGAAATTTACCATAAAGGGGGTTTTCGGGGGCGAAAAATCGATCTAGCTAGGTTTCATGTCTGGGAAAATTCGTTATCCCCGAGTTTTTAAGCATTTTTTAAAATACCGCAACCTACAGCGCCATCTGTTGGCGGGTACCATAGCTTGCTTACCGGATCATATTTCAATGTTGAGGCGGCTATAATAGAGCGACGCTCGGTCGACCAGGTACTGTTAATAATAAGACGGAGGTTACTATGGGTGGTGGTGACTACTTGTGGCCCACCTGTTCATTTGCTTAGTTTAAACATAAAAGTAGGTGACCGAGCTATGCTCTGTATAATAAAATATCATCGGGTGAGCAAGCTATGCTACTCAACAACAGATGGCGCTGTAAGTTTTATGAACGCACTAAAACGCGCTAAGAAATATTTAAAAAGACGGTGAAAATGAATTTTCCCAGACATGAGACCTAGCTAGATCGATTTTTGGCCTCCAAAAATCCCTGTACACTAAATTTCATCGAAATCGTTAGAGCCGTCTTCGAGAAAACGATTACAAATATATATATATATATATATATATATATATGTTATGGCCAAAGATAGGTGTGAACATAAACTTAAGATTAGCCGGCTAAACTTAGGTTTATTTTCGAGAAGCGGCTAATGTTCGATATTATGTTAGTTTACGTCATGAATTTCCATCTTTAGCCGGCTAATGTGCACATTAACCGAAACGAAATGGATAAAAATGTATTCGATGGACGCGCAGGGGCGAACATGTCGCTTGAGGGGATGGAGGGGAGACGATGCGCGCACGAAGCAATGTTTTAGTTTACCTAACCTTTCTTCTTTTGTTAACGCTGGGAAAAAAAATTCTTTATGCATCTCCCCCCCCCATCGGGGACTGATATTTGGGACTCCCACCCACTAAAACAACCCAGCGGCACTCCCGCATCGCCCGAGTGGCGGGGGACTGGGAAACCGGCAGAGCCTTTACTTCTAGTCCCACACCGGCGACCGCCCGCCTTTACCGCAGGCCATTCACGACCCTCCGCATAGGGACGGGGTGGAAATGACCGTTAGTGCCCGGCTATCCCGCCCGTGGGGGACCCATCCAGATGGGTACCAGACATTACCCTGACTGGACGCCTGGGGTCCCTTGCGACGGGTCAGGTCAGTGGCCCCGCCCCTGCCACTTCGGCCGCAGAGGACAGGGAGAGCGGCTCATCGTAACACCAGCACTCCTCTTCCCCTGCGGCCCCACCGCGTCCGCCATCATCCGCCGACGCCGCGGAAGGTAGGGAGAACGGCACAACGTAACACTGAAACTCTGTCCCGCCGCGGCCCCTACATCTCAACCACGATGCCTCCCATACGACACTGCAGCCCGCCTCAGTTGCGATAGCGCCCATACACTACCGCACCCTACCGCCCTAGGCCGCTCCATCGTGGGCTTGGAGACCAAAGCCCGGAGGAAAAGTAACGCCCGGCCCAACACCGGCACGGCCCTCTTCTCTTCGCCGTGGGAGACCGAGTCACGGGTACTGAGCGCCATCGGGGGGGAAACCTAACCTAACCTTTTTTTCTGTTGACGCTGAGAAAAAATGCATTTTCCTTTCATTATCAACCTTTGATTTCCTTTTTCATTTGCTTCTACATTTTTAGCCAAGGGCCTGCGGTTAAACTTAAGTTTAGCCGGCTAATGATAGAAGAAACAAACTTTAGCCGCTTCTCGAAAATAAACCTAAGTTTAGCCGGCTAATCTTAAGTTTATGTTCACACCTATCTTTAGCCGTAACATATATATACAAATATTGCTCGTTTAATAGTATAGGGTAAATAGTAATGCCGAAAATGGTTTAGTTTAAGAGGAATTGCTAATTTTGCTATGCATGAAATTGTAACGAATATCGAGAAATGATTCACAATTGGACATTTTGGTTTCTGATTCCTAAAACATCTTTTAGGATGCCCATATATAAGACTATGGTATTTGCAGTGTTTTCAAAATATGAGTGAAAACACTGTTTAGAAACTTGCAGACGTACATCACACTCATATATATTACGCTTGTTTCGGCATATTGCAGCAAAGTGGCTTCTATTTTTACATACTCATTTAGTTCAGATTTAATGAATGTAGGTATATCAGACTGAAATCGTAATTTTGTTGAATTAGTCGTGAATAGGAATGGATGGTGAATGGGTTCTATGAACACGACCTCAGTTGCTTTTAAAGTTGTATATTCTCACCTGCGACATCTGTGAAATATCCATCTGTAATCTGTCAGGGTCGGAGCCACTACTGCTCTGACTACAATCTTCATACATCGCTGAGTTGTTTTCTTTCGGTTTCGTTTTACTGGCCGCGTGTGCGAACACGTGCTGTTTATACTCGTCGGCAAAGTTCATCTTCTTTTGAGTCGCTTCTCGCTGAAAGAAGACAGGCTCTCGTTCCGGTTGTTCAGTCTGTTCGGGCTCGGTTTTAACAGATCCGTAAAGTGAGAGATCCATTTCTTTGTCATGGTCCTCGTTGCTCACAGGACTAGGCGGATTTTGTGACGTATACGCGTTGTAATGATCTTCGGGATACTCTTGTGTGTAAGCGCCTTCGATCTTTCGTGTGGTGAATTTATGAGCTTGTTCGTTTTCCCTCTGTGCGACGGCGACGGCCTTGCTGATGATGTCGATGACGGCGTCGCGGTGCATCACCTCGCGCGCGCGCTCCGCCGGCGGCAGGGCCCCCCCCACGCTGGTGAACACTATCGGCGGGTCCTCCTCAGTTTTCACCACGTATTTCGACGGGTCGTAGTTTTTAATCTGCAACAGAGTGACCGCCGCCTGCCGACTCTCCAGATTCTTCATCTCCTCCGTGGAGTCCGGCGACCCGACCTCCGAGTATTTTCGCTTAGGGTAATCCTCGAAGTCATTTTCGTTGAGCGGCCTGATGATCTCCTCCAATTTGTTTGCCGTTATGTTCAGGATCTCCTAAAAATAAAAACAACAATTTGTTTTAACGACTGCCGCGGCCCATATTAGTCAAGATAACACATTTAAACATTAGCCAATGAGGCGTCTGCTCGTTTTGTGTCACTTCTGATATCAGTAGGCTTCTGATAAGATAAAACACTAGATTGGAAGGTGTTCTCGCAGTACTCTTTGTTATTTTGAGGAAAATGATCCCGCCGTGTAAATCTCAAGTGAGCGATCTTTTACGAAAAATCGTGATTGGGTGTCTTAGTGATTAAAGTGTTACGTAAGCTAATCTTGTGTCTTTGTTGTAGGTGTTAGTGATATTATGCCTCCTAGTTTCGGTGTGTCGCGGTGTCGAGTCCGACACTAAAGGTACACCCTGTGACATTACAGTGAAAGAGACGCAGACGACGCTCAACTGCTCTCGGCGGAACCTAGACGCAATACAGAGAGAATGGACGGAGGAAGTAAATAAAATAGACAAAGGTAACTTTACAGAACACGTACAAATTAATCTAACCTGTATAATAAACGATGTTGAATGACGTAAGAATCGCGCAAACAATAAACAACTTTGATACATCATGTTTAGGTTGACAGTATGATAGATATTCAAGCTATCACGCTTATAATATACAATCAAGCGCACCGTTATTATCATTATCAGAGACGCAAATAACTTTGAATTCTTCGTACAAATGATACTACCTATCTGCTTGATAACACATATAATACGATAGTTATTCTTCTTTGTAGTTATTTAGTTGTTTTGATTCATCACAATGATTAATCATGCTCGGATGTGATAAAGAAATAATATTACTACCTTAACGTAAGAAATCTAGGCGAAATCTGTTAAAGCCCACGTATACATGAGGATCTTTGGACTAGTTTGGACCCCAAGCTCAGTCTAGTTAATACAGTAATTCTATGGCCGAAATCATTATATTCTATAATCAACGTATGGCCGAAATGAACAAATTAATAAAGTTTTGAAACTTATGTGGGATGATACCTTTGGGTGTGTTCAAAACTCATAACTCTTCCCTCCCCTCCACCTGATGCTTCACCCCCCCTCGCCGTGATGTGTCCCGTTATCCGGTTTTTTAACTTTTTTGCGAAATAGATACGAAAAAAGTTTCAATGGAAAAAATAATCCTTATAAAATTCTTAACAAAACGTCGGTTATACATTTTTAGGGTTCCGTATCCAAAGGGTGAAAAACGGGGCCCAATTAATATGCCTCTGATGTCTGTCTGTGAATCAGTCAAAGGGCTGTATCTCATGAACCGTAATAGCTAGACAAATGAAATTTTCACAGATTATGTATTTCTGTTGCCGCTTTAAAAAATAAATACTAAAAATTAAAAAAGTAGTAAATTAAGGGGGGCTAAAACCCGTTTTTAGGCAAGGCGAAAATCTTAAAAACGGGAACACTTACGAGTATAAACATGAAAATTGATTTTAAATATACCAATTTTCATGTTTATAGAATAACAAACAATCATAAAAACTGGTCAACTACTTTGTGACTGCGCCAATAGATTGACGCGCAGTCACGCAGAAGTGACCAGTTTTTATGATTTGTTGTTATTTTATAGCTTAAGTACTATAAATATACAAATTTTCATGTTTGTAAATGTTACCGTTTTTAAGATAGAGCTAAATCTTAGTTATTGACGCGCAGTCACGCAGAAGTGTAAAAATGCCCGAGTCTGACACAAATTTGACCAGTTTTTATGATTGTTTGTTATTCTATAACTTATGCACTATAAATATACTAATTTTCATGTTTATAAGTGTTCCCGTTTTTAAGATTTTCGCCTTCGCCTAAAAACGGGTTTTAGCCCCCCCTTAATTTATTACTTTTTTATTTTTAGTATTTATTTTTTAAAGCGGCAACAGAAATACATAATCTGTGAAAATTTCATTTGTCTAGCTATTACGGTTCATGAGATACAGACCTTTGACTGATTCACAGACAGACATCAGAGGCATATTAATTGGGCCCCGTTTTTCACCCTTTGGATACGGAACCCTAAAAATGTATGACCGACGTTTTGTTAAGAATTTTATAAGGATTATTTTTTTTTTTTTGAAACTTTTTTCGTATCTATAACAGTTTTCGCAAAAAAGTGAAAAAACCGGTTAACGGGACACATATCACGGTGAGGGGGGTGAAGCGTCAGGTGGAGGGGAGGGGAGAGTTTTGAGTTTTGAACACCGCACCCAAAGGTATCATCCCACATAAGTTTCAAAACTTTATGAATTTGTTTGTCTGAAAAACATAGAATTACCGTATTAAGTATGTTATTCAAACATTAAACTAAAAAAAAAAGTAACTTCGCAAATATGAACCGAAAAGCTTGATTTTGGCTTTCCTATGTACTGTTTCCAATGTTACTGTAACAGTCAGAACAGTGGTAAATCCAGCATTTACCGGGAAATCCTAAGATAAACATACCTAACCTAGGATTACAGGTAAACGGACATATGAATCTACTATTGCGGCCGCTTAGTATTTCTAAGTGGACACGCCTTATAAACGCACCAATTTTTTCCGGGCACTAGTTAGGTACATATGTAGCTCTCAATTTTCGATAGGAGCCAATTCCATTGAAAAACCAAGAATTGGCTCCTATAAAAAATTGAGAGCTATGTACTGTAGTGATCCTCCTCGAAAGCCTTCTTTTAGCAGAGCTGGCTGGGTCAGCTGGAGACCATTGATGTTGTTGAAGTCAAGCATTTTCAACATATCCTTGGTGTCAGGGTCAACCTCAATGATGTCATGCTCAAGAGCCGATACCTCAGGGACGTAGTTGTCACGTCTCTCACGTGACCGCGTAACTGTAACACTACATAAAATGGCAATAGGGGCACGGCGGCGCCTCCACCATTATAGCGAACACGAGGACCGGGGTTATTATAAAACGCAATGGGATCGTATTTATGTTTTATATTCTTTTTTTTATATAGAAAGCTAATAGCAACGTCCGTACCCAGCCGTGGGCAGGAGTTGACTGGCGACTGTTTTCAGAACGTGACGTCATTATTCGAAATCAAATTCAATTTTAGAAATACTCGCCAGCCAGCTCTGCTAAAAGAAGGCTTTCGAGGAGGATCACTACAGTACCTACCTAACAAAAAAAAATTTAAGCATTTATAAGGCGTGTCCACGAAAAGGCGATATAAGACGTAAAGCGACTAGCGACTGGACTATAGGAATTTCCTACGAGTTTATGATTTTTCGAAAGTTAATCAACTTTCTAGGAAATTTATCAACTTACGATTCTTATAATTTTCCGGTGACACATACAAACCTTGTGACTATAATGTACTTTATTGAGTCAACCAAAATTTTTCTTGTTTTACGATTAATATTGTAAAATTTTGCCAGGGGGGTACATAATCATAAATAATCTTTAGAGATTAAGTGTAACTGTTATCATAAAGCAGATAAACCGATGATTGCGTGTATGTTTTTCTTTACAGACGCGCACGTTCTACTAACATTCTTTAACAACAGCATTACTAATATAACGCAGCTCGATCATATCCCTGGGTCGCGTATAGCACTGAACTTCAAGAACAACCAGGTGAATGAGATAGTGGCTGGCGCGTTCACCAACCTCGACAGACTCTTTTACCTGGACCTCAGCAACAACAACTTGACTGGTAAGCTTCTTGTATAGATCATATCCTCTGATCGCGTATACAAATACTTAAATAGGGTCTATTCAAACCCTGGGTCGCACACAGTAATTTAAAGAACATCCAAGGAATGAGATAGTGGCCGGCGCGCGGTGCGTTTGTCTTGAAAGACTGTTTTATTTGGTTCTATGAAACAACAAATAGACGAAAAAGCTACTTCTATAAATGAGGCGAGCTAAACACTCAGATCGCATAACCACTTATTGAATACAGGACTGACTCACGAATCTGCCGTAATAACTGAATGAAACAATATAGCGCAGCTCGCTCATATCCCTGAAACTTCAAGAACAACCTGGTGAACGAGACAGGGGTGCGCCTTCACTAATCTCAACGGAATTTTTTTATCAGGATCTGAGCAACAAATGCTTGACTAGTTGTATATAATAAGGCTGGTTAAAATCCTCTGATCGCATATAGCACTTGAACTAAACGGGTTCTACTTGCTACGCAATCCCCTATAACAAGAGACTGTGACAATATAAAGTAGCTCGCCCATGTGGGTAGGTACCAGTAAACTTCAAGAACAACCAGGTAAATGAGACAATGGTGACAAAAGCGTTGCTGTCTTTGTTATTCCCTATATAGACTAATAAAAGACAGCATTATTTTTACACCTGTCAAATTTGGTTTAGTTTTAGTTTGGGTCTGCCAGAATCGACACCAACGGTCGGCGCGTTAACTAACCTCGACAGACTCTTCTATTTACCTAGACCTGAGCAACAATAACTTGAATAAGAATCCGGACCTCTGTTTTATCCTATAGGACCTATATCATAGGTTTTTCTCAATCATCGGTCTTTGTAGCAGACACGTAGTGAGTAAGCCCTCTGAAAAAACCCGGTTGTCGAGATACTTGTCGAACAACATGTCGTTGTCAAAACAACAACTTGATTGATGGGGTAGACTACCTAAGCAAAGATATAATATTTATTAACATATGTAAAAGTAGGTAATGGCAGGTACAATACAAGACTCAATGCGCCTAATTTCCTTTAAGTTTCTACTAGTTGTGATCGAGAGCATTCACATTTATAATCCGATTAGAAGAAATCGTAAAAGGCTGCGAGACCATGCGTTTACACTAAAATGACCTTTCACAATAGACTTGTCAGCTTTCCTATAATTTACTGTGTGATAATAAGAAGACAGATACAAATCTTACCAATTTGTTAATACAGCTTAATAACCGGCTCACCTTGTAGCCTGACGAAATTATACATTCTCCAAACTACTTAGAAGTATGAAACCTCTTAATTTTCTTTAAGATTCTCAAAACAATGCGTCACGAACACGATACCAGCGATATGCATGAAAATCGCTGGGAATTCCCAGCACTTATCACCAATGTAGGCGGAGATAAGATATATAAACATAATTGTATTTAAATCACAAATAACCTAACGTTTCAGGTGAAGTACTGAGAAGCGAGATATTTCAAGGACCGTACAATGGCGGAATGTATGGCAACATCGCGCTTGAAAGCTTATATCTCGGGAACAACCAGATCCATTCCCTGGATCTTTACCTGTTCCAATACACGCCTAACCTGACGCGGCTATTTCTCAACAACAACCCGATTGAGATCCTCGACCACGTCACCACGCGGGCTTTGTCGAGTGCAATCAATTTAGAGGTAACAATCAAGACCCTCACGCAAGAGACTCCATATCCACACGTCGTTTTTTTTACGCATGAAAAATGCGCTCTTATTCGACGAAACAAACAAGGCGCGATTGCGATTGCGAGCCGAAATAAAGCGCGGTCGACTTGTGTACAGTTAAAGGCTAATCAAATAAGAATGGTACTAAGTCCAATGTGTCAAACCTGACATGCTCTTGCAGGTACGAAGTCTCATCTGCAGCAGCGTCTATGTCGATACAAACGCGCCTGGACTGTAAAGGCTGTTTGCAGTTTATTTTTCTTTAAATTAAATAAATAGGGCTTATTCAAACGTACGCATTGGTCGTTAGTCATGCGGGTTAAGTGTTGGAAATTTTCGAAACGTACCTATGATATAAAGCCAGCATGCTATTATCATTTTCATTGGTCAATAGAAAAAGTATGCGGGATGCGGGAAATTTCCAATAAGCATGCCAAAAAAATATTTTTAGAAATAAATTAATTTCTTAACTAGCCTGCAAGGATTCTCCAGTGCTAAAGACCGAGTTATTTACTAATGAAAATGCACCCTTACCTACCTAAATAGAATGAGACTATACGAGTGATTCAGGCGTGGTTAGCGTGATGCAAACCAACGATGTTTTTGTTGCTTAAAATATCAAACTTAATGAATAATTAAACGGAAATGTGGTACTGATAAGCGAACTGGTTTTTAACCGACTTCTTTAAATGTCACTTTCAGGTATTGGATTTATCGTATACAAGCATCGATAGTGTACCGTACGACGCTTTTAGAGGGCTGCTGAATCTTCGCGAGATTGACTTGTCGGGCAACAATTTTGTCACCGTGCCTGAGAGCCTCCAGCTCGTGGGCCAGTCCCTGGAATACTTGACCTTCAACAACAATCCTATCGTGGAACTCACCGACGACAGCTTTGTCGGTAAGTCGCGATTGATGAGTCATTGGAAAGTCTCGGAAATCGATGCGAGGTTTCGACATCTCGTAAGCACTAATCTGAATCGCGGAAGTATGACCGACAGATTACGGTCCCACTTAGGCGTGTGTTGATCTTCAAATCTTACGCGGATACGAAACGAGAGAAAATGTTTACATTAGAGGGATATAGGTACTTTGAATGTTTAGATAGCGTATCATGCAGGTACTTTTCCTTTGTTGACTGTGGAATTATGCATATTTCAGGTTTATCTAACTTGAAGCAATTGGAAGTTGGTGAGAACGATTTCTTGGAGGAGGTGATGCGCAGTACGTTTTCACCGCTGAGAAGCCTGAAGGTGCTTCACTTGTGCCACAATCGGAAACTCCAGTACATAAACCATAACGCCTTTAGAGGGTTAAAAGACAAATGGACGATTACTGAGGTGGGGTCACTAACAGATTAACTATCAAAGGAATAAGTTTCGTATGATGAGATCAAGACTAATTTACTTATACTTTTTAAATGAGATAGAAAAACGAACATCGTTATCTCATTTCGTTAATAATGGACCTGACATAATAAAACCTTATATTTATACGTAATCGACACAAAATTAACAGAACAGTTATTATTATTTAAACTAGATACTAGGGCTGATCAAAAAGTAGTGAAAATGAACAACATTTTGTTTATGAGTATTGATATAAGTTTCACAAAAACGTGGGCTATAATATTCTGTAATGTATAAATAATGAGGCAAAATTCAACAGAATCCAGCAAACAACTTGAATATTGAGAAAAACTAATGTTTCGACAGACGCCAGTTAAAAAGCTTGAGTTTGAACAAGTTCACCACTTTCCCTACATACCACATTTGACTTAGTCCTCTTGTCATCACAGTGCTTTCTATCTGTTCCCACAAACGATGTAACAGCGAAGGAGAAACAGATACGGAAGCAAAATCGAAGTCATGGATCACATGGAGAGCTTTTTGTATGAACTTTCTTTTTCGAAGGGATCGAAGCTTCGGAAAACTGCGGAATTCAGGTCTGAACAGATTTGAAGCTACGTAGAACGTGCATTACTATTTTATCAATAGTTGCTTATTTTCCAATTCATTCTTACTACTTATTGATCGACGTAGTGTCTTATTGATCGACGTAGTGTGTTATTTTTTTTATATGAGTTTACAACAAATGTTACAAAAGCGTAAAAAGTGTGGCTGGTGCGAATGCTCGTTTCTCGTAAACAGAATCTCGACAATCTCGTTTCGACTGGTTAACGTTACATGTTACTAAACAACAGGTCACCCCCATTATTAACAACATGACGAGGAAAACAAAATGCAATTAAATAAACGCCATTAGATAAAAGATTACGGTTCTTCCTATCACAGATACTGCGGCATAATGGCGAAACTGACTAATGCATACGCAATTAATTATATCACGCAAGATGATCTAATGTGTTAAAAGCATTTTTTAGCAAAAGATACTTTACGCGGACGAGGAGCGGCCCGATACGAGTTTTAAATTCGCTTGTTACCAGTCACGTAGCCTTTATCAACAGTCATCAATTCGAAAGTAGCACATCAGTTTACAAATACGTTATTTTCGACTTCTAATAACGATTACATTTACAAGCGTGTAATCCGCTCGCCCTACATCTGTTTGCTTACTTTACAGTATCAGAAGTGGGTCAATCAACCCAGCTTATTAATCATAATACATAATTGTGATATCAATCAAATGCTGATTGCAAAATTTATCCTAAATCTAGAGCAAACTTGCTCAATGTTCAATAATTATAATACAAAATTATCTACTAGTAAATACTAGGTAGGTACTATACAGATTACTATGAAGTAAAATATGTATGTTTTAACAGGTTTACCTGGATGATAACAACCTGAGTGAGCTATCAGCAGACCTGATGCCATGGAGTAAGTTGGAAGTATTGGGCATGTCTGGAAATAGATGGTTGTGCAACTGTGATCTAGCCAACATTGTTACCACACAGGAAGCAGGACAGAAATTCAAACAAGACAACATCCCTACGTAAGTTACATAGCATATAATCAATTTAAATCTTTTTTTATCACTCTACTTTGCCATATCATTATGATGAAAGTTAATATTTCTTGCATACATTGAATATTAATAACTGTGTCATATTGCTGTTTTTAGGGTTCCGTACCTCAAAAGAAAAAAACGGAACCCTTATAGGATCACTTTGTTGTCCGTCTGTCTGTCTGTCAAGACCACTTATCTCAAGAACGGGTAGAGGTATCAGGTTGAAATTAATACCATATGTTAGAGTCTATGAACCACACATAATCTGAAAATTTCAATTTTTTACAACGACGCAATCAAAAGATATGGCTTTTTATATCCTCATCTCCATACATTTATGCAAAAAAGCAAAACCTACAGGGTACTTCCCGTTGACCTAAAATTATGAAATTTGGCAAGAAGCTAGGTCTCACAGTACAAATAATGGGAAAAGTCTGAAGTCATTAAATATTTCAACTTTTCTCCCAACTAATGGTAACCAATTGTGGTGAGCTCCCGTTTCAAGAACATTCATATAAGAGAGGGGTCAAGTTGGATGGTCGAGGAGGCGATTTTTGTTTTAGTTCTATTTTAAAAACGGGTACACTTACAAAATTGAAAATTGGTATCTTTATAGTTCATAAGCTATAAAATAATAACAAATAATAAAATTTGGTCAAGCGCCTGTCGGACTCAAAAAATCTAGCACATTAATTTACTGAAATTTCAACTAATACAATTATGATTATGTGGTGGTACGGAACCCTCAGTGCGCGAGTCCGACTCGCACTTGGCCGGTTTTTTGAGTTGAAATAGTATCTTTAATGACAACTAACTGGTTGCCATTCAAAATTTTTAGTCATCAAAGTATTTATATGTCGCAGGCATATTGTAAAATTCGGTAAATTGAAAATGCAATGGTTTAGACACAAAATGGCTAATTTAAAATTTTCTTGGCATTTCATAAAATGCCTAGGCATATGTAAAGCGGCGAATTATACCATTTGCCTGCGACACACAGATAATGTTTTATTAGCCCATAAAGCTGTAAGCAACAATGAAGGGCTGATGTAATAAACCTATTTCCTGCCAACCCATTGTTTATCTCATATTTTTTTTTTTTTTTCAGTTGTGCTTTACCAATGAGATTCCATGGTGAATATTTGACTAATATTACAGAACATTTAATTTTATGTCCTACATTTGACTCAACATTTAACACAAAAACAGAAAAAGGCTTGTTGAGCAACTTGAAACCAAAACATGTTCTGTGGAGCATCATTGGTGTTGCCATTATAGTGGTCCTAGGGATGCTACTTGGACTACTGGTGAACGCTGCTAAGGCATTCTATCAAAACAAAATACGAAGCCAGCCTATGCGCTATATCAACCTTAATGAAGATGCTACTTTTGCATAATTTAGATACTCAAAAAAATCTGTATAAAGGTATTTTAGAAATAGGAATGTATTATAATGTAATAAAAAAAAATAACTGTTATTTTTTATTTGGTCATAAATAAAATTTAAATCTTTTTAATAATTTGTTTTAATACACCTACCTCTTTGGGACCTGACAATGAACTGGCATACTGTAGAAACTGTTCCAGAAGTCGTTCTGATTTGAGGGATAGTTCTCTAAAGGTGTGGAACTCATCAAGTTTGTTTGCACAGCTTCCACATACAACTTGTGGCAGTAAGTCTTCTGGTGTAACCTAAAACACAATAACATTATTTTACTAAACAGTATTTAGCCTGCCTGAGATGTCAGTCATTAAATGAGGTGATGTGGCCAGTGACCTTTTGCAAGTATAATCATAGATGATGAGTCACAAACAGGTACAGGTATAATCTGATAACAAATAAATAAAGCAAAATTTTCCTGCTCTTGTTCAAAGGCAAGTAGAACTAAGATAACATATGAGGGAGAGCGTCCCCCAGCAGATTAATTCCCTTAAATATACATCTATATTTAGAAAATATTGAAATCTGAAAATAGCAGTGTAGTGGATAAGCAATGCAGGAGCATCGTGACGCGAGCATGTGTGTGTGGGGTAGACAAGGCAAGGCGAGGGGCGCCGCAGGAGGCGAGGGCGACGTGATCTCGGCGCGCTCCTTTGTTATCAGCGCGCACCGCCGCCGTGATTGATACAGCGCGCTGCCTCCTGACGCCTGCCAACCTCCCGCCTCGCCTATCATTTCCACGAAACACATTAGTCATACGCCCGAGCACTAAACGCGTGGGCAGTAATATGATATCACAATGCGAAAATATCCAACACCCGCGAGAAAGTTAATGGCGCTTATCAGCATCCACAATCTCGTACGCTTATGCTAAACTTTCACACGAGAAAACGACGTCTTCCCGATGTTAGAAGTTAAAAATAGTGTAAATATATTTACCACTATTGACAAATATGTCATTATCATCTCGGAAAGCCGAGATTTATCCTTATCACGGTCGAAAATTGGAAGTCTAACATCACTGCAATTATCGCCACAGAATGATAAACAAAGGCGACACACTGAATGGAACTTCGGCGGCAAATTACACATATTTAGAAATTAAAACTGAGGAAGGCAGTCACAACGAAAGAAAACATTTAGAAATTAATCGACTAACTTATATAAAAATTAAAAGATTGTGTTGAAAATATCTCGCATGCGATGATGTAGAATTCATCACATCGCGATTGTCAACGAACGAGCAAGCTACGCACACAAATACAATTTCTATTGTTTACGGAACAGTGATTATTGCGCATGTGTGTGAATGAGTTTGTTCTCATTGCGCTAATGCTAAATGATAAGTTGATAACGTGATAAGGGTTATCATGGTTATCAACTTGGTTTTATCAAAATAACAATTACATTTTATCATCATTTATATTTCAAGATAAAGGATGATGATGACAGAAGAAGCTTCTAATATCATATTTGAAGAAAATGTATGTAAGAAAATATTTTGGTTGAGTGTGCGAACCTACTGGCCCATTCTTTTTACCCGACTTCGGCAAAAAGGAGTGTTATGATTTTGACCGGTATGTATATATGTATATCGGTTTCCTCATAATATATTTACTACTTATCAGCATTTAATTTGTCCGCTGGTTATTTGACGTCACTTTGAATTGAATTTGACGCCCTCTAGACTAGAGTACATAAAATCGTGAACTATCAAAATATATTTTTATATAATGCCATGATGGGTGTGAAAAAATTTATGTAAGCTTAAAAATGCAATTATAACCCCAAAATAATTGACAATAAAATTAACAACTAAAACCTGACTACTAAAATTATGCTCTAAAAAGTATGAAACAAAAATATATTTTTATTTGAAATTTTTATGTATCAACTAATATTCATTTTTACATACATACATTCAATCAAAAGTTACATCAATGGCACTATTGTGATCCTTAATGCAGAACTCAAACGCATCTTAATCTGGGAAAAATCTTTTGGTCTATTTTGCAACTCAGAAAGTCAAAGGCTTTGATTATTGGCAATGTCTACATGTGCAGACAACTGAATCCAGCCAATGTCCCTTCAGTCCTCTATAACGGCACCTGCCTGCTTAGCACGCTCCCCGAGAGAAAATATATCTTGGAGAAATGTCACTTTAATTGGGGAATTCATCATAACATCCCATGAAACGTCCACTACAGGACAGGGAGCTCCCTCTAGAATTCTAGCTTTTGCTAGAAAAATGTAGAGGGGAAGTACCATAGTCACCTCGCTTGTTAGAGTTAAGGCTGGCACCATGAATCGCGGTTGTACGTGACCGCAGTAAGTAAGATGTTAGATACAAAGGAGGATGCTGCTGCCCATCCTCCAGTTTATAACCCTTAGTCGCCTCTTACGACACCCACGGGTATGTAAGGGTTGGTACTATTCTTTGCCGGCACCACACGGGGCTTCGGGTCATCTAGGCGACATAGTTGGCTAGTTATGTTCTCCACTTGCTTTAAATGAAAAATACTCCTCAGGCAAAGTATCCAATATCTTGCAGATTAGAAGAAGTTCTGGGAGTTCCTTTCCCTGATCCTCTTTTTAAAGCTCCATATTCAAACTATGCCACAAGTTTTTCAATTTAGAAACATGCGTTGCGATGTCATCATTGACGTCTTTCTTAAACATGAAGAACTCCATACAAACATCGTACATACGGTCGTCATTCGCACCGTCGTAGAGCCTATGAAGTTCATTCCATACATCTTTAGGGTGTGAGAACCTTAAAACTTTGTCCAGTATGTCGTCCGAAATGTTATTGGTTATAAGTAGAAGTGCAGTACTCTCCAGCTTAAGATACTCACTTAATCGTTTATTGTAATCAACCAAGGCTGATGCAGCCACACTATCGGCATCACCACCGACTGCTACAGGCCTCTGGGCTTCTTGACTTTTCCCTCTACAATATCCATGAGGCCGTCCATGCCTCGCAGCAAAGCACACATCCGGTACCTCCAAGGAATCCAGTTCTATCCGTCAAAAAATTTTACTCCACTCCATGCTTAGGCAATCAAAGGGACCATAACACTTAAAGAAGGAGGTTTTGCAGAGTATTTTGCAGAAATATTGGAGTGAGGGAAAGATCACATAAAATGCCGGCTCCAGACTCTCGCGAGGCGCCTCGCACAAAGCTCTCGTACGAGTCTTGGCGAGTGGAGGCTGCAGGAGTGGTAGCCATCCACACTCTCGATTTATTCAGTTGCCCGCTACGCCTACTAAAAGATGGACGTAGTTGAAGTTAGTGCGTTAGCCACTCTAAGTCGCCATTAATGATATTTTTTTTAGTTTTTTGCTGCTGTATAGGTAGGTAGGTATATTTGATTCTTTGCTAATCCGATCCCATGCGTCGTTCATTTTATTTTTATCTTTGTTATATAGTTTTTTTATTTAAAATAATTGGTTCTATTTGATAAAATTCCACAAAAGTGGTACACAAATCATTACTCCTCCCCGTAGTGATAAAAAACACGTGGATCCTTTTAACAATAAAGTTGAGTTGATGTGGAAGTGGTTATGAGGAAGAGGAAGTGGAAGAGGCAGTGTAAAGCACAATTTTAGAGGATGCAGTTGAGGATGAGGATATTTTATGATATATTTATAAGGAAGAGGATGCGGATGAGGAAGCGGAAGGTTGAGAAGAGTGAAAGTAATACATAAGGTCTTACAAAAATAGTTTGAAAAATACTTCTTCAAAGAAAATTATTGACAGTTTCACACAAATTTTAACCCAATAACTATTATCGCGCTAAGACCCGGAACAAAATAAACATCACACAAATTTTCTCCAAAAGACAAAAAATTCTCTGAAACTTCCTCATAACTTCCTCTTATTTCTAAGAGGAAGCGAAAGCGGAAGAGGAATTTTTATTTCGCTTTTATAGGGAATCGGTAGTGGTTGAGGAAGTCTGAAAAATGCGGAACTTCCACATAATGAGGAAGCGGAAACGGAATCCTCATCAACTCTACAACAAAGTGAGCGAGCACGAGAGTGTGGTCGATTCCCTCGCCTCACCCCCTTGCGTTCTTTGACTCGAGTCCGAAAAACCGACACAAAACAGAGCGCCAGCGAGGCGAGGGAAGACGAGGGGACACGAGCGCACCGTCCTCACTCTCGTGCTCCCGTTCCCTCGTGTTGCTTTCTGGAGAGCCTGGATGGGGCATAAGCGAAAATAAAATATGAATGAATGAATAAATTCTTACATTCATTCATTCATTCATCTTATTCTTATGAATATACTAGCGACCCGCCCCGGCTTCGCACGGGTGCAATGCTGATACTAAATACACTACAGAAAAACAGTGAACGTTGTATATAATTCAAAGTGCTATAGGGAAAACCGCGGCCTCAGACGCGCTATTTATAGGCACGCTCTTGCCGCACCGGGCGGCCGGCTGGTACCGCCACAAACGCTACGTCCCGCAATTTTTAAATCTGTAATATCTATCTTTCTTTAAATTCTTAAATCTATAATTTTAATTGGTTAAGGATTAATGCTGTATTGGTTAAAATCACTTCGAAAATTAGCCATTATTTGTCGTAAAAAGTAAATGACAAAAAAAAGTTATTGTGGGTTATCCATAAGAGATAGACATATACCATCACCGACTTTTCTGTAGATCTTTTCAATGTGTACAATACTGAGTACATTATTTTGATAAAACTCGTAGGGTTCAGCCTGCGTTTGCAATGTAAGCGGAAAAAATGTAATTATTTACGACATCACATTAGAAACCTTAAAAATAACAGTACTTCTCCACTATTTAATGGATGTTATTATACATATAAACCTTTCTCTTGAATCATTCTATCTACTGAAAAAAACCGCATCAAAATCCGTTGCGTAGTTTCAAAGATTTAAGCATACAAAGGGACATAGGGACAGAGAAAGCGACTTTGTTTTATACTATGTAGTGATAACATCAATACGAACATTTCACAACATAAGAATTTTCATGACAAGACATTCAAAACTAATTCAAAACTAATTTAAGACTAAATTAAAATAAATTTCATTCGGTACTTAGCCTATGGAAAAAAATCCATACATACCTGCTTGTCATCATAGGCCTTAGCCGTCCATGTCAGACGATTTAAGATATATTCTGTTGATTACACCGTTTTTCGTGACTGAATAAGCCTATTCGAGAGCGGCAGGTCCTGCCACACGCTCTGCATGTGAAGCTTGTGTTATCAATAACTGATGTTGTGTTGTTTATTTTTCTTTCGTTTCTTGCTCTTTTTGGCAGGGGCACAACTGTCAAACAAGTTAACACAGATTGTATAAAAGAGGTTAAGTTACAACGCACATACTATAACAAGTATCACAACACGCACACGGCGCACCAATTGTAAACAAGTAAAATAGGTACCTTCATGCACGCCGCAAGTCTGGCTAGGGTTGACACAGTTAAGTTTTAATGTAATTTTTTTATTTCTGTAATTTTTTATTCTTTTTTTATTGTTTAAACATGCTTATATTTCTTTATTCTACTTATAGAACATGTTTAAAGGAAATGGGTGCTTTTCCTAACACCCTGTATTTTGAATTGTCTGTACATAACAATTTCATACGAAAATATTTTCTTTTTTCATAATATAGCGTTTTCAGTAGTCGGGTTTAGTTTTTGAATTATTTTTATGTTATTGGTAAATCTGATATGTTAGTAAATGTTAATCACAAAAAATAGATCTATTTATTTTTATAAAGATTATTATCAGTATTTGAACGTAAATATTCACTACAGTATAGCACAATTCACTCATCTATCTACGACCGACCATGAAGCAAGGCCAGGATTTTTCGCAATATAGCAATAAAGTATGTTCTCTTTGCATCAATATAAAATATATTTATTTAGAATTGCAACACTGTACTGTCACTGTCAAAAAATTGCTTAGTGTTGCGCTTATCCTTAAATCTGTGGATTCGAAGACTCAACTCTATTTTTATTTATACTGAATTGTTGACATGCTCTTCATAAGCATATCAAAAAGCACTTTGGACGTGTTATTTACTCAAAAAAAGATTATAATCTGAATTTTGAATTTTAGCCTCACCAGACCCAATGCATTAATTTAGCGAACTTGTGAAGTTATTATAATTTTTAGGGTTTCGTAGTCAACAAGGAACCCTTATGGTTTCGTCATGACCATCTGTCTATCTTCGATTTAGCTCAGAGACCCTTAGAACTATAAAGCTGTTATTTAGTACAGATATACATTTTTTCCACACCGACAAAGTGGTAAAATAACATCTTGAAATATATTTTTTTTGGGTACCTCTCCTACAGTTTATTTTTTCGTTCCCCCCTTTCCAGCTAAATGGTGGTAATTTGAAATGTGAAATATTCACGGGAGTAGATTATATAATGAAATTAAAAGGAAAACTATCACAGCTAAGTAGGCTTTACAGGTAAGGGAGCTATAGCCAAAGAACTGGAAATAATAAAAATAGCATTAGCAATCAAGCGCTAGGAATTCACTGAGCAATAAATAGGAGGTAAAAAGTTAATGTTATGAACGTTATGTATGAAATACTTAATGAAAACCTACTTTGCGAAAAAAATTGTAAAAACAACTACGGAACCCTACACTGCACGTGGCCTGACACGCACTTGGCCGGATTTTTTTAATAACTTTCTGGACGATAATGTTACTTTCTTTTTTCTCCTTAGCTAGGCCACAGTAAATATATTAGCTAAAGCAGTATGGAAACTCCAAACAAACGTCCAAAACTGGCGCACTCACACATGCGCACACCGCTACAGGAAAATAAGCAGTTTTCGCGCTGAAGTAAGTCGTGGGTGCCAAAACCATAATACAAACAAATAGGTACCTACATATAGGGTCCCTATAAGTATGTTCCTGCATTGTGCGATAAAAGGCGACTAAGTATCTTATCTGCCCTTGTGTCATAAAAGGCGACTTAAGTGTCTTTGTCTGCCCTTGTTTCATAAAAGGCGACTAAGTGTCTTTATCTGCCCTTGTATCATAAAAGGCGGCTAAGTGTCTTTGCCTGCTCTTGTGACATTAAAGGTGACTAAGGGTTTTAACCTTTTGACTTATCATTTTATGCAAGACTGTCTGCTAAATTTAATTTACTGTGTAACTTTCCTTAAAGAACCTAGGTCAAAAGACGAAAAAAATTGCCCCCCATACAAAACGCGCTATCGGCTGACGCAGTTTCTACATAAAAAATATTATTTAGTATTTCGACTTCTTACGGAAAGTTGTTTAGTTTTACGGTCCCAAAACATGCTGAAAGGAACAAAGTTTTTAGAAGCACCCAGTATTTGAGTCCATCATGCGATTCTTATTTCAAAATTCTGGCTTGCAACCCTGACGCTCCGACGCAGAGTAGTTATTTTTTTTTTTTTTCAAAAAAAGGCCTGTGTTTCCATACTGCTTTATCTTTTATATTTACTGTGGCTAGGCGAACTTTCTAGCTTTCAAATGAGCCTACTTTGAATATAATACACCGTCTGCTTAAAAAGAAACAAAGGCATGCACGTGTCGTTGATACAGGTCAATGTTGCAATAAATGAATCACTAAAAACGAATCACTTCATAATTTACATCACTATAGTGATAATTCTCCACTGACACTCTCTTGTTGTGGGGTAGAGATTTTATAAAATATATTTATTTCGATTATTTCATATACAATTCATATAATTGTTACAATTCATATTATTCTGCGTTTTACAAATATTAACAATTTTCACGACGTATCCTTTTGAAACCTAGAAGCATAACCGACTTTGATTATGTGATGTGAACATTGTGATCTGGGAAACATGAGTAATCCAGGGGATAGCGTAACAGATCTGATAGAAGAGAATGTAAGTGAGACCACGGCAGATACGACGCAATTGATTGACAATGGAGAAGGCGCTTCTACTAGCTACACTCGTCTTAATAAGTCTGAGGTAAATAAAGTAATTTGTAAGTTTTATCCTTGAGGCTTCCTTCTAGTTTCATATTATATTTATCGAGCCCATCATCATCATATAGTGTTGGTTGTAAGATCGATACCGAGGTTATGTGGTCCCAGTACCTACACTGCCTGAATATCAAGAAAAAATGTGTCTTATCATCCATTATTATACAATTATTATGCTTTTTTTTTTTTTTTTTGGTTTCATTCTTCCTTTCGGAAAGGCAAAGAGTACAAAGCCCATACAGCCATGTCTGATGTCTTTAATCTTTCTTTTTGCTCCCCTCGTAAAGCGATAGTGAACTTTACGAAGGAAAATGTTCGTGACTTTTTGGGACAACACAAACGGGGCTTAAACACGAGATCACTTGAAATCTTCATCAGCTGCGCACTCCGTAGTAAATTTACTGCATAACACACTATCTTTATTATCCACTAAATCACTAAATGCACAAAAAAACTAAATTTCAATTAAGCAGGTAAACGCCCATGTCGAGTTCCCGCCAAAAAGCCGTCCAAATATTATGCATTCCCCTTCATTCAACGACGCCATAGATGAATAAGACAGGTGTAGATAGATCACTAGCCATCCTCCTTTCGTATTAGCATAGTGCACCAGGTTGTACCCATGCTCAGCGATCTCCTTTAAATAACTGTCGGAGATATGTGCCGCCTGGTACATGCAACATTTTGATTACACTGTTCCTAGACCTAATCCAATTGGTCCAAATGCCCATGTAAGGATTCTAAAGCAGAATTCTGCTTTAGGATCCTTACATGGGCATACAGATTATTATCTTTGTTTTGGGGGACAACTGTTGCATCTTACTTAGTGTTTGTGCTGAGCTGTTACACTAACCTAACTGAACGTAGTATAGTATATTATGAACATAGTATTAGACTTGATAAATAGTTGAGGACTGGATTGAAATATTGAGTCTTTAACTATAAAAGTGCCGTTTTGTATGGCAAATTTTAGGTAAACTCTTCAATTTTTAATATTTTTGCATTTTTTTTAGTAATTAAAAATACAAATTTTTAATATTTTTTAAGCATGATTGGGAAGACATTAAGCTAACAGAAGCTTAAATTTAATTTTTGAAAAATAATAACTGTAAAAAATATAACAAATAATCTAATAATGAAATTGCACAACATTTAAGAGGAACAATTTTCGAACCTTTAATTTTATATATCAAACTAAAAATAAAAACTTTCATAGTTAAAGATTACCTATTATCATTACTCAATTAATATTTTGCACTTTTGTGGCCATGGTTGTCCTATTTTTAATGACTCACATCTCGCATGACTATGAAAATAGATTATGTTTGTCAATATCAACCAAAAACATCACCAAAATAATTAGTTTTTCCCTGTTATACTTTGTATGTATAGCAGACAACAGCGTAAAGAAAAAGTATGTGACGGGAGAACATTTTTGCATTGCCCTAGAGTTAGTGTGAAATGGCTGCACCAACTCAATCTGAACACCTGTGTACATGCTTTGTGGCGTCCCCACTAAATAATAAAATTAATTCTTAGAGTAAGGAGTATTTGTGCTAATACACATGTATGTAAAATCTATTCTGGGTAGTCAGTCACCATTCAAGTTGCTTGCTAACTTTTGCACATGTTCATTCATATTTTCAGGACTCTGATGAAGATGAGTTGCAAGGAAGTCATGGAGTTAGAAGAAGGCAGCCAGTGCAAAAAATTGAGCCTGGATCTATGAATATATTATCTGCTAGATATGAAGTAAGCTTCTTTGTTTTACTTTGTTTATGAAATTTGATAATTTTTTAAGCCATAATAATATTATTTAATTCTAGTTTGCTGTACATACCTTTAGTTAGCTAAGGAATAGAAAGTAGTCTTAATATTCTTAGTTGAATGTTGATGAAATTTCTTACTTTTAAATACTTTGGAAAATAGACTTTTTTCCACTAGAATAAACAAGAGTACTTGGGCGACATATCACATACAGCGCCATCTAGTATGGAGTAGAAAATCTAACCACATTTCTTTATCAGCCCATTTACTGTGTAAAAATTTAAATATGTCCCTAAAAACTCTTATCGTAAAACGTAAACAAAAATTGTATTAATGAAAATTAATAATAAATATTAATACAAAACCTTTTACATTAAAATATCACTGGGTGAGCAAGCTATGCTACTCACTAACAGATGGCGCTGTGTGGTTTCTGAAGCGCGCTATTTTGAAGAAATGATCAAAAATATGGAGAAAACGAATTTTCCAGACGAGACCTATAGTAGAAGATCCAACAAGGCGTACCTTGCACGAAACCTGCTGGGATGAAACTTGGCACAATTCAAGTAAACACTTATAGGTAACATATAAGAAGTGGTGCTCCCCGGCAGGACGCGACAGACACGCACAGTGGGACATAATGTCGAAAATGTGTCTTGTTTTACTAGGTCGATAGTTGTATCTTTTGAACCGAAATAGGTAGCTGGTTAAAAAATTTCACAGGATATGTTTTTTAAAACAATTATATTACCTAATAATAAAAACTAAAAAAAAAAAAAATAAGGCCCCCCTTATTTTTAATTTTTTTTCGCTATACAAATCATAAATCATTTATTCAGAAAAAGAAGGCAAACAAAATGTAACAGAACTTAAAATTAAAGTATTTAGTGTAGGTACAGTTCAAGATTGCTGCCAAGTGAAAACATCAAAAATCTCCACACTAGGCTAGGCCTGTCTTGTGGTAGATTTTTAAATACCTATCAAGGTTACAAGATCTTGAAGCGGCACTTCTATTTAAACATTTTAAACAGTAATAATTAGAAAAACCAAAAAAATAACTAATAAAATAAAAGTAGTGACATTAAGTGGTAAAAGGAATATGATATGATTTTAACTGTAAATGAAATGAAATGAAAAATGAAAAATGTTTATTATAACTTAAGTAATATACAGTTACTGAATATGGTAAAAATTATTATAATAGCAATTTACAGATAGACCAGGGGTCACCAAACTAGGCTAAGCCTGTATCTTGGTGAACCAAGTTTTATTTATTTATCAGAATTTTAACATTGGTAGCTTAAATCTAAATAACCTAAATCTTATAATTTTAAAACTAGAGGTGTGGAGTAAACAAAAATATGAATTATATAAATTGGAAAAGCGAAGAAGAATGAAAGAGAGAGAAGAGTAAGGAAAAGATGAGAGAGAGAGGAAGAAAGAGAGGAAAATAAATTTTAAGAGGAGATAAAACTTTCTGTCGTCTCGTAGTCACATTTTAATAGAAACGAGCGTAAAACCCTTTTTGCCTCTGCGAGTGTGCAAAGTTTTATACTAGTGTTTTTAGCGATTTTATTGTAAATGGCATGGAAAGAGAAACAAGGAAAACGTTTCGCAAAGGAAGAATTAACGGGATGAGTGCTAACTCTAAAAATACGTTTTTTTAGTAGACTTTGATACTCATGCGAGTTAACCACCTGTTGGTGAGTGCTGAGGGAAGCTTTTAGAATAAACAGTTGGCGAACACGAAGAACCTGAGCTTCCTGGTATAATTGGTTAGTGGGGTATCTAAAGGGCCTCTTTAGCATAACCTTCAAAACAGCACGTTGAGCTCTCTCTAAGCCAATCAAATAAGATTTGGCTGCACATCCCCAAACCCCATTACAGTAAGTTAAGAGAGACTGGCAGATAGCGGCATAAACTGTGATCCGAATGGGGAGGCTAACTACATTACGAATTCTTCTCATAACTCCAATTGTTTTGCGAAGTCTGGCAGAGAGAGCATTGATATGAGATTGAAAGTTAAGCTTCTGGTCAAGAATTATTCCCAGGTATTTTAGTTCAGTTGTTTGAAGAATGGAGTCACAGGAGCAGTTATCAGGAGAGCAGTTTGAGGGACTATTGTTTTTGTATAGACAAGAGTGGATCTTAATTGTGGATGATGTAGGGGGACCCGATGACTTTGAAATATGGAATGCAATGAATTTAGTTTTACTCGTGTTAAGCGTCAAGAGGTTACTCTGTAGCCAATTTGAGATCACGGACATGCCTTCCTCAGCTTGATGATAGACGGAATCCCAGCTATTGCCATGAAAGAGAACCGCAGTATCATCAGCATAACACACCACCTCAGCTGAAATTAAGTTTAAGTTATGGATATCGTTCATATACGCTATGAATAGCGTAGGCCCGAGTATACTGCCCTGAGGGACACCGAAATTTACTGGCTGTACACTACTACTGACTGAATCAACCCTGACTAGCTGACCTCTACCAGTGAGGTAGCTCCTGAACCAAGCCAAAGCGACGCCACGAATTCCCATCGTCTCCAGCTTGCGTAGTAGGATTGGGACGGAAACCGTGTCAAAGGCCTTGGCTAGGTCCAGGAAAACACCGACACTGTGCAGACCTTCATCGAGGTAAGAAGATACTAAATTCGTCAGCAGTTGAACAGCGTCTTCTGTAGATTTTTTCTTACGAAAGCCAAATTGTCTTGGAGAGAGGAGACCGAATTCTTCGAAATAGTTCATGAGTCTGGTGTTAACAATTTTCTCTAAAAGCTTAGAGAAAACGCTTAAAAGAGAAATTGGACGATAATTGTTAGGGGAGCTTTTATCACCATTTTTGTGGATCGGGGTTATGGCAGCAACTTTCCAAATGCTGGGAAAATAGCCTGAGTGGAGACTTAAATTAAAAATATGGGTTAATGGAGGAATAATATGGGTACTAACTGCTTTGATTAAGAGGTTATTGAAGCCATCTAGACCAGGGGCACTTTCATTTTTAAGACTTTTTATCAAAAGTTCTACCTCAGAATGATCAGTAGGTGAAAGGAAAAACGATGAATTAGGGCCCTTGGTGGTGTCAATGGAAGAAGCTAAATCTTCTTCTCTGGTGTTTCTTTTATTTAAAATTTCACTTGCTAGATTTTTTCCGATGTTAGAAAAGAAGTCATTACAGATACTGAGAGATTCTTTAGGATTCGTAGTTAATGTAAAGAGATCATTAGCATTTGTTGATTTCTTTTTTAGGTGACAGATACTTAACAAACTGGACCATAAGTTTTTTGGGTTGTTTTTGTGAGATTCTATATTTAAACTGACATATTGATTTTTGAGTTTACGGACCAGGTCGTGGTAGAAATTTCTGTATCTATTGTAGGAAAGTTTTAAAATATCATCATTAGGATGTTGTCTAACTAGGGTGTGTAAGTGGTCGCGATGGCGAGAACAGCGAAGCAAACCAGGAGTCATAAATGGTGCGAGAATAAACTTTTGTCTACTGATACGAACTTCACGAGAATGCTTTTTGACGGCTGATGAAAAGATGTTAAGAAATGAGTGGACAGCTCTGTCAACATCGGTCTGTTCCAAGACGCAGCTCCAGTCTGTACTCGCCAAATTGTTACAAACCGCATCAAAATCAATTATAGTTTTGGTTCTGCTTATAGGTTTCTTTTTCAATTTCAGTGATAACCCTAAAATAACTGGTTTATGATCAGTGAACTCTGAGTCACATACTATGCCGATAGAGGGCAAAATAGAATTAATAAATACGTGGTCAATGCAAGTGCTGAGTCTAGTTGGAATGTTAATAGCAGGTCGAAGGCAGTGCTCCGCCATCATACAAAGGTATTCCGAAGGGCCAAGTGAACCATTTTCAGAGCTCAGAATATCAATATTTAAATCACCCGAAATTATGATATTTGATTTATCTTTTAGCGTGGACAAGATTTCATCGAGTGAGTTAATGAATTTAGAAGTGTTTTTAAAAGAAGGAGATCGATATATTCCTAAGAGTGACAAAACACCCGGTATTTCGACCAGAAGGCTGCAGGCCTCCTCCAGTTGTGGTTCAGAAACAGAAACGTTTAAGGAGTCTTTAGCATAAACAACCACTCCTCCATTTTGGTTGAAATTACGTTTAGTCGAAAAGAAAGTATAGCCAGATAATTCATTTATGCTAGTTGTGTCATTCAACCAACATTCTGAAAGCAACAATATATCGAATTCCGTATCAAGCCGTTGTAACAATACTAACAAAGAGTCGAAGTTTTTTTGTATACTGCGGATATTGACACTCAGAAGTTTAAAGTGATAATTTGGTTCCAGTATTTTCTTGCATTTCTCAGCCTCTAAAAGTTGGCAGGTGATATCAAGAGTGGTATCAATACTTGTGACTAAATCTAAACTACCCATTATCCAAGAAATGCAAGTGGAGAGAGTTGAAAATAATGAATTGAAGTAAAGAACGTGAGTAGGAATTGAAAGCCAGAACAAGCACTACACATTTTGTAAAAAAGTTGTTAACTGAGCGAAAGCTCTTACAAACAATATATTTTTTAAGAAATATACAATTCGAAACAGAGAGTAGCTCGTGATGAACAACACAGAACATAGAGCCAGATTTAAAATGAAGATAAAAGGAGAATAACGAAAATAGATTACACGAACATAAACCACTCCACACACATAAGAAAATTGAAATTAAAATATCAATACAAAATGAATTGAATATTAAAATTAAGGAAATAATATAAAACGTTAGCCATCAAGGAGACTGATCACCACCGAAAGATGCGTCTTTAGGCCGGTCGCTACCTTCTTGGTTAGTGGCCATGTTGTTACGCTGTAACTTTTCCAGGATTGATTCGGAGGTGACACGTAGAATGGAGCTTGTTTCGGTACGGCGCATGAATATGTTTCCGTTATTAGTCCAAACAAACTTGAACTTTAGTTTAGCACCTACATCTCGGGCCTTGCTGAAAAGCACTCTATTTTCTTTCGTTAAATGTTCATTTATAAAGACTTTGCGTGGGTTCCCTGGCACCTCGAGCTGGTCAGTCATTAGTCCGCGGCGGGACCTGGCAGCACGCAGCAGCTGGTCGCGGGGCGCGCGTCGAGTGAGGGTGACGATCACGGGGCGTGGACGCTTTTCGTCTCCGTTTCTACCGCCTTTAACACCGACACGTTTGACATCATCATAAATCATCATAAATGGATTTAAAAAAGTTTTCAGTACGTTCATAGGTCCAGTCCTGCAGCTTTTTCCGAATTTTAAATTTAGCTTCTCTAGCAGTAAGTAAATGTACATTGCAAATTCTATTTAGCTTGTTGTATGTAAAGGGCTTTTTGTACGAACTAAATTTCCTAATAAACGTAGATATGCCAGGCGGCAAAGGTAGCATAAATCTTCGTAGCTTAATGAGATTCTCATAGTCGGCAGAGTTTATTAGATCCTTGTGGGTGGGTGAGACACGATATTTTAAGGATATACAATCGCCTTACACTAAGTACCTGGGTTTCCTTGAACAAAAGAGCGGTTGGATAACGAAACGGTTTTCTCATCATAGTCTTTAGCACCGCCCGTTGAGCTCTTTCAAGACTTAGTAGATGCGTAGTGTTAGTACCTCCCCAAGCAAGGATGCAGTACGAAAGAATGGGTTGACAGAGTGAGAGGTAAACCTGTTTTAACAAATCAACATCTGCTACGTCACGGAGGGTTACCATGATATAGATGAGTTTTCGAACTCTAGCAGACGCAGCAGATATGTGATTTGCAAAGGTCAGTTTATCGTCGATTATGACGCCCAGGTACTTACAATTTTTGACTCTGTGGATTTTCTCACAAGTACAATCATGGTTGTTCCGTCTACAGGTATGGATAGTTATCATAAGGTTTGGTGGTGGGGCTGATGCGGCTGTTTTGTGGAAGCACAGGAAGTTGGTTTTTTTGGTGTTGAGAGTAAGAAGGTTGTTAGTTAGCCATTGAGCAACACGAGTGAGTCCGTTTTGTGCAATTGTAAGAACCCTGTCCCACGACGTTTCATGGAATAAAACGACTGTATCGTCAGCGTAATGAATCAGTTCAGCATTTTCTAGGCTCAAGGAAGACAGATCGTTCAAGTACACCAAAAATAACGTTGGTCCCAGAATTGAGCCTTGTGGTACACCAAATGTGACGTTTTGGGGGCTACTGATAACATTATCCACTTTTGTACATTGGCTCCTGTTTGTGAGATAACTCTCAAACCAGTCACGGCAAATGCCTCTTACTCCAATAAACTCTAGCTTTTTTAGCAAAATGGGAATGGAGACCGTGTCGAAGGCCTTCGCCAAGTCTAGGAAGACCCCGACACATTTCCTACCTTTATCTAGGTTGGCCGACACTATTTCCATTAACAGATCAACCGCATGTTCTGTAGATTTACCCTGTCTAAAACCATACTGTCTTGCCGAAAGGATATTATTTTTTTCCAGATAGCAAACAAGTTGCGAGTTGACGATTTTCTCCAATATTTTGGAGAAAGTGCATAGAAGTGAAATTGGACGAAAGTTGTTTGGCGTATCTTTACTCCCTGCTTTATGAACAGGTGTGACAAGAGCAGTTTTCCAGATTTTTGGGAAGATGCCAGTGGATAGACTGAGGTTAAAAACATGTGTTAGTGGCTTGACTAGGTAACTTCCTATCCGTTTAACTAAATCGTTTGTAATTCCATCCAGCCCAGGGGCCTTATGAGACTTCAGATGCTTTAACAAGCTTTCGACTTCTTGCATTGTAACTGGATGCATGAAGAAAGAGTTAGGGGATGAGATACTCGTACTGACTTGTGATAACAGAGATTCGTGCGTTTCGTTATTTTTGGATAAAATTTCACTAGCTAGACGTTCGCCCACGGTGGAGAAAAAATCATTACAATGATTGAGAGATTCAGTTTCTGTCGGTTTTATCTTACATAGATCATGTGCGTCTGTTTTTGGCGGTTTAGAATTGGTAATTCGTTTAATTGAGTTATATAGTTTTCGTGGATCCGTTTTATTTTGTTCAATTTCATCTCTATCGTATGCAGTTCTAAGCTTCCGTACTAGCTCATAATAGAAATTGCGATATCGGGTATAGATCTTGTGTTTAATGGGGTCATTTGGATGTTTCCTTGCCTCCATATGCAGTTTATCTCGTAGCTTTGAACATCGTATCAACCCCGGGGTCATCCAGGGTTTCAGCGTCGTATTGGACCGGCTGATTTGTACAGTACAACTGTGTTTTTTGATCAAGGGCGTCAAAATGTATGAGAATGCTATAGCAGCTTCATTTGGGCAAGTTTTTTCGAGCACAGGTGACCAGTCTACAGTTTTTAAATCATCTTCCAGAGCTGCATAATCAGTCTTTAGTTTGGTGATTTTAGGCTTTGGAGTTTTTAAGGGCTTTACTTTAATTCCTATCATTGTTATCTTGTGGTCTGTGTCAGTTGAAGCACATGTTAGTGACTGAATTGTGTGTTTTGTTTTACAAAAAATGTGGTCTACATGAATTTCCACGTGTAGGCTTATCCACCGCGATTCTGTAACCCAGTTGTGACACAAGACACAAGTATTCAGAACTGGAATTAGGATCCTCAATGTTAATATTTATATCTCCAGTAAATACCTGACATGGACTGTTTGGAGCATCTTTTAAAACTGCCTCTAAAGAGGATAGGTAGTTATCAGTGTTAGAGAAGGATGGCGATCGATATACGCCGAGCAAAGTTAGGTGCATTGGGATGTGAACAAGAATACAGTTTGCGTCCATTAGATTAGGCTCACTTACTATTGGTGACAGAGTATTTTTAACATATACAACTACACCACTACTCTTATTTATGTGATGTGATAAGAAAGATTTTTGTTTGTTTTTGCTCTGTCGTCAGAACGGTTATTAATTCGAGCGTCAAACTTGGTATGAAATATAATTATACTGTTGCTGAGTTCATTAATGATAATAATTTATAAATTAATATGACATTGTAATACATTTAATCATATACATATTTAATTATTGATTATTTTCGGTTCTAATTTAATGAATTTAATTACTAACATAGGTTTAAGTTGCAGTGCCCGAACACGGCGCTACATGCCATTGTCTTTACTAACACTAGTATGTAAGATTTTATGACATGTAGCATGCAATTATGAATCCATACTTCCATACTAATATTATAAATGCGAAAGTAACTCTGTCTGTCTGTCTGTCTGTTTGTTTGTTGCTCTTTCACGCCTAAACGGCTGAACGGATTTTGATGAAATTTAATATGGTGATAGATGGTAACTTGGAGTCGGACATAGGCTACTTTTTACCCCGGGAAAATATCTCATTCCCGTGGGAATCTACACATACAATAATACTCTAGCGGGGTTGTATCTGCTACAGCACACCGAAACTACTTAACCGATTTTGATGGGACTTTTTTTATTCAACTAAGTATCGCTGATTACGAAAACTACTACAATTTTGAAATCCAACGTGGTAGACGTAAACTACCATTATCCCCTGGGGATAAGGTTGAGGTGCGATAGGGTTGAAATGTCTAAAAATCAATATGGGTGTCGTTTGTAAGGTTTATCGAGCCGCTGATTACAAAAACTACAACAATTTTGAAATCCAACATGGTGGACGTGAAATGCTATCATCCCTTGGGGATGAGGTTGGGGTGCGATAGAGTTGATATGTCTAAAAATCAATATGGGTGTCGTTCGTATGGTTTATCGGGTCGCTGATTACGAAAACTACAATGATTTTGAAATCCAACGTGGTGGACGTGAAATACCACCACCCCTGGGATGGGGTTGGGATTCGATAGGTTTGAAATGTCTAAAAATCAATATGAGTGTCAGTTGTATGTTTATATAAGGATAGGGATAGCGGTTAAGATGGCGTTAGGGGTAGAAGCAGGGATAGGGGTAGGGTCAGGGATAGGGAGAGGGGGAGGGATAGGGAGAGAGTGTTAGGGAGGGGAAAATGAGGGGAGAGAAAGGGGGAGGGAGGGGTAGAGGGCGTGGGAGGGGGTAGAGGGAGGGGGGGGTAGAGGGAGGGAGAGGGGGAAGGGGAGGATGAGTGAGGGGAAGGGGGAAAGGGAGGGGAATGGGAGGAGGGCGAGGGGGGAAAGGGAGGGTGATGGGGAGAAGGGAAGGGGGGAAATGGAGGGGGAAGGAAGGGTGAGGGGGGGAAGAGGGAGGGGCGAGGGAGAGGAAGAGAGAGTGGGAAAGGGTGAGGGAGGGGGAGTGGGAATGTAGGGGGGGGATACAAAAGGATAGATAGGGAGGAATAGGGACCTTTTTTACTTTTATGAATACCTCCTCGCTACCCATTCACTTCACTTCCTTTATTGCCTTCTTTTTTAAGTTCGCCTGTAACGGTTGACAATGAAAATTCCGCACTACCTACCAGTTAAATAAAATCAAAAGATAATTAAGTTTGTAGTAAGATGCATTTATTCAACTTGGATAAGTACAAATGCATCTTTTACGTAGGGATCAAGAAGGATAAGCGCTCCGTAAAATATGTTTCAATTAAGTTCGAGTTCTGTTTTTTTATAAAATCTACGCGGACGAAGTCGCGGGTAACAGCTAGTGAATAAATAAATAAATAAATTCACTTGCCGCAAGTGTGATGGGCACGTTTGCATCAGGCACGACTCGGGGCGGTCTTTTTGACTAAATGTGTATTACATTTTTTTTTGTATTTTGACTCCAATGGAATGATTTTTGTATTTGCAAATTCACTGAAATGTCAATAAAATGACATGTCTTGACTAACTGACTGATTGACTGACTGACGCCGGCGCCGACCTGTAACCGCTTTTGCTACACGTTTTGTGTGTGCTAATTTAATGCATACTACAAACACCATATCAGAAAGGATTTTCTAAAAATCGTCCTCCATGGATGTGAAATAAGGGATGAAAGTTAAAGCTAAGTAAAAAATTTTGAAAAACTCATCCCTTATTTCAACCGCTAGGGGGATGAGTTTTTCAAAATCCTTTCTGATATGGTGTTTGTGGTATGCGTTAAATTAGCGCACCAAATTTCAAACGTGTTGCTATAGCGGTTACGGGTCTGCGTCAGTCAATCAATCAATCAGTCAGTTAGTCAGTCAGTCAGGACATGTAAGTTTGACGCTCGAATTAATAACCGTTCTGACGACAGAGCAAAAACAAACAATAGTAGTTTAAGATACAAGTTCCGTAAGTAGGGTTATTACAAACGAGTTGACGTTTTGTAAGCCCGAGACGAAGTCGAGGGTGTACCATCGGCACGAGTTTGTCATAACCCTTACGGACGTGTATCTTTCGACGTTTTTCAATACATTTGTGAGAAAACAGGCATAAGTAATACACTTGGTAAAGGAACCAACCATGGGTACTGTCAGCCTCTTGTCGATTTATGTTCTCCTAGTACTCTCCATTTTATTTTATAGGTAGGCAGTCGTTACCCAAGTAAAAAGTCACCACTGTAGTATTCTTACAAAATAATTTTATGATCAGAGTGTAAAAACTCCTTGGTATTATACTTTTTTTACTTACCGCACTAGTTCGGTAAGTAACTACTTACGAGCAATGTTTACGTGCTTGTAAGTACGTTTTTCGAGCAAATGTATTGAAAAATACGTTTCTTGTATGGCGACCCCCGACCCTTTATTTTTAATATTTTTTTAGTTTTTATTGTTAGGTAAAATATTTGTCTTAAAAAAAACATATCCTGTGAAATTTTCGGTTCAAAAGATACAACTATCGACCTAGTAAAACACGACACATTCTCGACATTATGTCCCACTGTGCGTGTCTGTCGCGTCCTGCCGGGGCCACCACTTCTTATATGTTACCTATAAGTGTTTACTTGAATTGTGCCAAGTATCATCCCAGCAGGTTAATGTGCAAGGTACCCCATACAAACTCGGCCTTGGATCTCCTACTACTAGCCAGATCGACTTTTCGCCCCCGAAAACTCCCGTTTATTAAATTTCACCGAAATTTTTCTAGCCATTTTGGAGAAACCGATTATAAATAAATATTGCTTGTTTAACAGTATACAATATTATTTACTCTAGTGAGAAAAGTATATTTTCAAACAAAATTAAGTTTCGCGATCCAAATAATGTCTTCTAAAAATGCTATAGGTATATCGGAATTCGGAACCCTCGGCGCACGTTTTCGACTCGCATTTGAATGATTTTTTTTGTCACAGAGACAAAAGTTGCCTTTCCTCATGGGGTTTATCTCGTTTTAAATTATTTCAACTCATTATCATCAGGGAGCCAATTCTTGAATATCACCGGGTGATAAAATATCACTCAAAAAATTCAAAATCACAGATTTTTCTTTTCTAAAGTAGAGAGATATTCGTAAAATATAAAGCAGTCCTTGATTGTTAATTTTCATGTATTCTGATTTACCTTTCAACAGTTTACCTAGGCAAATGTGAATTATTAAAGTCTCAAAAGTGATATTTTATCACCCGGTGATTTTCAAGAATTGAGTCCCTGTGCTGATTGCATATTAAAAAATCCTTTTTTATTTCAGAGTTTAGATTATGACACATGTGAGAATCATCTTCTTCTGGATGAAGAGCGAAAAAGAGGATATCCATTTATTGTAAAAAAGGATATAGCAAGATGGTTTATTATGCTTGCAATTGGTGTAATAACAGCGCTTATAGCATTTACAATTGATATTTGTATAGAAGAATTTTCCAATATAAAATATAAGCAACTTAAGAAATGTATCCTTTTCAAAAATATTGGTATAATTATATTACGCGACAACTCGAGAGTGCGGGCGAAATGTATGGCGCGCCATACGATTTTACAGAATTAGTAGTTGAGTCTGTAAGTGGTTATTCAATTGCACCATCTAACTACAACACGCTCGTCTCACTCTGGTGAATGGGGTGAAGAGAGCAAGACGCGTATATTCTACTCGCAGAGAGCTTACAGTGGTTCCCTTTATCAGAATTTTATTTATGTTCTTGAAGTATGTTTACAAATCTAACTTTAACGTTTTTTATATTCTTTGGAAACGGAAATTGGTAGTCAATGCACACTGTTAAGGTGGTTGCTGAGCAGAAGTGCTGCCACTTTGAGAAATAAATTTATTGCGTCATAAATACAAAACATTTAATAAGGATTGTTTGATTGGCGGCAATTTGGGGTAGTTCTACATTTTATTATCCATCACATCACACATTAGCTTATCGTGAATAGCTTTGTATTGTAAAACTGCCAAAAACGGCCACTTTTAGCACTTTACCAATGCAAAGCTATAATTGATAAGCTAAGCTATGATGTCATGGGTTATAACATATATAACTACCCTATAATACCGCCGAACGAACAATACTACTGAAAAGTTTTGTATTTGCGACGCAATAAATTTATTTCTAAAAGTAAGGTGCTGCCACCCAGCAACCGCCTTAAGTAAATTTTCAAAGGACTTTGCTATATAAAACTTATTGTTATACTTATAGTTTATCAATAGTTCCGATTTTTTTGGCTATGAAACACTTATTGGTACACCTTTTTTGGCGGATCCTTAGCTTGATTACTTTACACCATATTTTGATCACCTCGATTTTAACAAGTTGTACTGTTCGACTTGAAAAGAAGAACTATATTTTGTTTTTATTTACGCACTAATTCGGGAAACCCCTGTAACCGTTTTACGGAACTTAAGGGTGCCGTGGAACAATTTTCGGAAACCGCTGGATTTAAAGGCATTTTACAAACACACACACACAGATCATTCAGGTTCCTGGTTTGAGTTTTTGCCTCTAATTGTATATTGATGAGAGCACCTGCTGCACGCAGTATCGGAATCAACAAGCATTTACTTTTGTATCACTTGCGCCTTCCTTATGTTATCTGAAATTCCTTAACACTTGCACATGCAGCTGTAGATAAGTATGTGTTACAAGACCGACTATACATTCCGTACTTACTGTGGGTACTATCTAACATCGCAATCGTGTTTATTGGGTCTGTCCTCGTCGCTTATGTTGAGGTAAGAAATGAGAGAAGAACTAAGAGCTAAACAAGGTACCACCAATGCACACTTTAACTTAAGGCACAAAGTAGAAAATAGCAAAATACACAACAACAGACAGGATTTGAACCTACGTCTTCTCCGAATGTTCGGTATCCTATTTGGTTAAGGCTTCTCTGGTACCTACATTCGGAGAAGACGCAGGTTCGACGAAACCTGCCTGTAGTTGAGAATTTTGCGATAATCTGCCTAGTACTTCCTGAGATTCAGATAATTTTATTCAATGTAGATTCTTTACAGAATACTTATTGAATGTCATGCAGAATACAATGCAAATAGAGCGAGTCTACGAGTGGAAAAAGTTTTTTTCACGTCAGTGGTAACATTTTATACTTGAGCCGGTCTCTGATTTCAGGCGTTTGTGGTGAAGCATTGGTTCAGTTTGTACCGGTTTTGTTACCACTTACGCTGCCTTGCGTAGAAAGTTTAAAAGAACATTGACTTGTTAAAACTAGGAAACTATATCGACAACCGTCATAAGTGCGGTGGCGGTCTGATCAGCCTGTGATCTCATCTGATGTGATGTGGGTTCCAGGCGAATAATCTATAGGTACTATTATAAAATCGTAAATTGATATTTTTTGTAACTTGAAGATATTTATGAAAACAAATTCTCGTTATGCTATTTTGATGCCCCTGAATCCGCTGCCTGAATCCAAATCACAGATTTTTGGACTTTTTGTTGGTTTGTTTGGTCGAGCATCACGCAAAAACTGCAGAACCGATTTCAATGAAACTTTTTCGTTTGATAGCTAATAATTTGACTTGAACACTGGTATTACTTTATTTAACATGTGGACGAAGTCGGGGGCAAAAGCTATAATAAGAATAAACTTACAGCCTGTAGCAGCCGGCAGTGGCATACCGCAAGTGAAATGCTACCTGAACGGTGTAAAAGTGCCGCGCGTGGTGCGGATAAAGACACTTATCGTGAAGACGATCGGTGTGATCACGGCCGTCGTCGGAGGGCTTGCTGGTGGAAAGGTAAAGTGTAGCAAGTAGCAGCAATCCAAAAACAGTACTAAGGCCTTTTAGACGATACGGCCAATGAAACCTCTCTGCCTACCGTACTGCAGCTGTTTTTTCAGTGAACAACAAGTTAATTGTGTAATGAAAATCCAACCCTTATAAGTGATAGGGCTTTCCCTATCACTTATAAGGGTTGGATTTCAAGGTCAAGGTCAGCATGCGGGCCAACAGCCGTGGTTAACAGACACAGTATGCGGCGTGCAAACCGCTTTTAAAAATCTGTCGTATTTTAGGGATTGTTAAAGTAAGGCCATCGTAATAGGTCATTTGTGACAGCTGTCAAACGTAAGAAAAATTATTACCTGCAAAGAAAAATGAACCTTGTACGTTGGTGTTAAGGAAACGTCAAAACGGACCACTAAGTTTGTCCGCTTTCGGGGAGTCTCCGCATGCTTAGCCACCATCTTGCCGCAACGGTCTAAGCAAGCGGCTCGTAGTTTTCAATTAATACACCTCCTATACACTGTTGCGTGCGTATAATCTCGTAATAATTGGTACTCAAAAACACTTAGTGTATTGGAAAACCGCTCGACGTTTTGACCTCAGTGGCAATGTCGTGGCCAAGCCGTCAGTCGTCACTGTCGTCAGCCCGTCTAACATAACATCCTATTCAGAGTCAACTGCTAGACATGGAGCTCCCCCGGATGTTTACAGCAAAAATGCATGCCTGGTATATTTCAGAGGGGAAATACCATAGTCACCATGCTTGTTATCTTTTCGGCTGGCACCTTGGAAGCAGGTGATTGCAGCAAGATGGTACGATACGCAAAAGATCGTTAATGCCCATCCTCCGATTCGAATTCCTGTAGTCGCTTTAACGATACTCAGGTGTATACTGCGGGGCAAACAACTTGAACTATAAGCGCGTGGTGTGGGAAGCTTTGCACAAAATCGACTCTGCGCCACCAAGGTCATTGTTTAAGTAGTTTGCCCACACCTGTACCACACAGTTATTATTTTATTACACTTAGCACTGTAATTTCTTACTGTTGTATCTTCAACATGAGCACAACATTGCTTTTCCGAACAGCAGTCTCCAGTTCAGATAGCCTTAATGATTGCCAACCTTCGTTAGGAGACGGTACTTTAAGAAGTAGACTACCCTTACCTGCTGTGATTTCAGGAAGGTCCAATGATCCACAGTGGAGCGGTGGTAGCGGCGGGGATATCGCAGGGCAAGAGTACGACGTTCAACAAGGACCTGAAGATATTCCAGTATTTCCGCGAGGATCATGAGAAGAGGGACTTCGTGTCTGCTGGTGCTGCCGCGGGAGTCTCCGCTGCTTTCGGCGCTCCCATTGGTCAGACATCTATCTATCTATAGCTAGCTATACGGGGAGGACCACTTCGTAGCGGGAAAAGTAGCTCATCTCCTTACATAAGCCTGCAAGTAGACAGTAGAAGCTATAGACTATAGAGTGACCCAAGTTACTTCCGCCTTCCCATGTGTAAGAGGCAACAGATTTATTAAAATTTTACAAGTGCTTGTAAAACAAACTAGCAGGTGGGCTACCTGGTGGTAAGTGGTCACTACCGCCCATACCACCCACTGTCTTAATAGTGTCAGAATTTGAATCTAATAAGATAAGAACTCTAAAAAGCGCGTTGTCCACTCTGAGAAGAGTGAGAAGTACTTCCCCAGACTGACTTTGTACAAAAGCCCTACCTTCACCATCAGTTTTTTTATAGCAAGATCAAAATATAGCCATGGACCGGTAGCAAATGTCAATATTTAATTGCATTTACGATGTATTCTTTTGCATTTCTTATTCTTCTAGGTGGAGTATTATTTTCCCTAGAAGAAGGAACTAGTTTCTGGAACCAAGCATTGACTTGGCGGACCTTCTTCTGTACTATCATGGCGACATTTACGCTTAACTTCGCGTTGTCAGCGTACCACGGACACCCGGGGGAACTGAGCTACCCTGGTGAGTCATTCATTTATCTACTTGTTAGTATGTAGCTAACACGATCCTGCGTTCTAACTTCGGCATAAAAAACGTAGGAAAAGTCAGCTAGTCGAAGCTTCACTAAAGTTGAACTAGGCTGGCTGGACATGTGTCTTTAGGCTGCTTTCCACCAGTGCCGTGCTAGGTAGCTAAGCTGTAAGCTGGGAAAATTCCAACCAATAGAATTGCGCCATTTCCCTTGTCAAATAGAAATCCTATTGATTAGAATTTTCCAGCTCACAGCTTAGCTCAAATACGTAATGTCGTCAAGGTCGGCCTTCAAAATGAAAGCGTAATTACACATTATCATCATGAACAGTCCAAGACCGTGATAGCTTGTCCAGAACAAAGCGTTTAGTACGCTATTATGAGACCAACTCTCAAAATGACCAATTCCAGAATGTCAATATCAGTAATCCAAATAACGCACTTGACATTTATTGTATATTGTTTTCTTAATATTTTTCTTACCATGATAAAAACAAACACGCTTTTAGACGTTATTGAATGAAGTGGCTACGAATAAATGTAACATTTTTTTTAGAGAGTATGCATTTTTGGAGGGTAAGGATTTGAAAACAATAAATTTCTTTCAGGACTCCTGAATTTGGGCAAAATGGACCCATTTCCGTTTCAGTTCTATGAACTGCCCGTGTTCATGTTTTTTGGCGCTGTCGGCGGTTGTCTGGGCGCTCTCTGGAACCATATCAACTACAGACTCACCGTTTTTCGGATAAGGTCGGTTCAAAGGTTTACATATAATTATTTATATTTGATAAGATATCTATTCTTACTTGTAATTATAATAGGGTAATTAATTGATGAGGTCAAGGCTATAACAGAGATAACAATTAAAAAGTTTAAAGCAAGTTTAGATTTATGGCGGGAATTAAGATTATTTTCGACAATCGCGTAGAAAGGTCTTCAGCCTGCCGAACGATTAATTTCCATATCATCACTTTCGTGGATGACGTAAAAGGCGACGAAGTGTTACTGAACCGGAGCTTGGGCAGCAGCCTCTTTATACTTATCGATCTACCTACTCAGGTCATCTATTACTGCTGTCACTAGAATCGCTAAAAAGCGTGGTAGCAAAGTGAACTTATTGTTGAAACAGTTTTGATGATTCTAGGAGGGATCCATGTCCAGCCGTGGGTTTTTAGTTTAAAAAATCCGGCCAAGTGCGAGTCGGACTCGCGCACTGAGGGTTCCGTACCACCACATAAACAATTGTATTAGTTGAAATTTCAGTAAGTTAATGTGCTAGATTTTTTGAGTCCGACACGCGCTTGACCAAATTTTATTATTTGTTGTTATTTTATAGCCTATGCCCTATAAACATACCAATTTTCAAGTTTGTAAGTGTTCCCGTTTTTAAATAGAACTAAAACAAAAATCGCCTCAGCAACCATCCAACTTGACCCCTCTCTTATATGAATGTTCTTGAAACGGGAGCTCACCACAATTGGTTACCATTAGTTGTGAGAAAAGTTGTAATATTTAATGATTTCAGACTTTTCCCATTATTTGTACTGTGAGACCTAGCTTCTTGCCAAATTTCATAATTTTAGGTCAACGGGAAGTACCCTGTAGGTTTTTCATTTTTGAATAAATGTATGGAGATGAGGACATAAAATGCAATATCTTTTGATTGCGTCGTTGTAAAAAATTGAAATTTTCAGATCTTGTGTGGTTCATGGATCCTAATATATGGTATTAATTTCAACCTGATACCTTTACCCGTTCGTGAGATAAAGGGTCTTGACAGACAGACAGACAGACAGACGGACAACAAAGTGATCCTATAAGGGTTCCGTTTTTTTCTTTTGAGGTACGGAACCCTAAAAAACCGGTCAAGTGCGAGTCGGACTCGCGCGCCGAGGGTTCCGATATACCTTTAGTATTTTTGGAAGCAATAAAGTCCACTTTTAGGACGGCAAAACTAAATTTGTTTGTAAAGGCTTTTTGCACATTTCTAAAAAACTGTGCAACTCAGAAAGATCTTTTTATTTTTGATGTAATATTTACATAAATGTCTATCGACTGTAATTAATTCAGATTTTTGCTACCACAAACTTCGGAGATAAGGGGGGGGAATGGTATTTTTTGGTATGGTAACTTGAAAACTAAGAGTCGTAAAAAAGTACAAAAATATATTTTAGAATGTGCAAGTAAAGCCCTTTCATACGATACCCCACTCAACCTAGTAGCAACAATTTGAAATTTGCCCCCCTATTTGGGCCCCCTTTACATCAATAATCATGATTTTTTTTTATACTCTTTCATGTGCACTTAAGTTGGGCAACTATATTCTAAAACTATTCCAAATTTCAGGTCGATAGCATGAATGGTTGCTGAGATATAGAGGTGTGACAGACAGACAGAAGGACAGAGCGGTACCATAAGGGTTCCTTTTTTTACCATTTTGGTATCGGAACCCTAAAAAGCAGTTGTAACCATTGAATGTCCTGTGTGGTGCCGGCAAAGAATAGTACCAACCCATACATACCCGTGGGTGTCGTAAGAGGCGACTAAGGGTTATAAACTGCAGGATGGGCAGCAGCATCCTCCTGTGTATCATACCATCTTAATTACTGCGGTCACCTAAAACCGCGGTCCATGGTGCCAGCCGTAACGCTGACAAGCGAGGTGACTATGGTACTTCCCCTCCACATTTTTTCAGCAAAAGCTAGAATTCTGGAGGGAGCTCCCTGTCCTATAGTGGACGTTTCCTGGGATGTTATGATGAACCATTGAATACTTGAAGCTGAACACTTTTAAAATAAAGCAAAGTAGACGTCGCACAAAATAACTTTGGCCATGTCAGTTGATGCACAGAAGTTAAGCTATTTTCAAGAAAATAAGTAATTTTTTACTTCTGCGCAACAATGACATGGCCAAAGTTATTTTGTGCGACGTCTACAAAGTTCAAAAAAGACAACTGTTTAAATATTTTCATCCAAGAAAGTCGAGTTGAAATAGACGTGGCGCTGGCGTGTCGATTTCATGCGCTCTGATTAGTCTAACTTTGCACGTCTCCATTCCATTCTGCTTAAGTGGCAACGCACCCTAATTTTCAGCTTTACACTAAAACTATTGTATAATTGCGTCTCAGGTACATAAGATCACCGTGGCTCCGCGTGGTAGAGGCGTGTTTAGTAGCCGCAGCGAGCGCAACAATCGGCTTCCTCATGATGTTTCTGCTGAACGACTGTAGACCATTGGGCGAGGACCCTACTAAAGTGCCATTGCAGGTTTGTACTACCTCTAAGATTAGGTAGTTACGATGTTAACCAGGTACACACGGCCGCTTGTGGGTGGAAACACTTTGACCTTGGGCGGGACTCTGGTTTCGGGCGTTTGTAACGCTGGTTCAGCTTATACTGGTTTTGTTTTCACGTTCTAGCTGCCGTGCGTACATTAGGTCACCGTGGCTCCGCGTGTTATAAGCGTATAGCCGTATGCTTATAATAGGTTAAAAGTAGTATTAGGAGGTTCTAGGTTCGATTCCTCATTTCAGAGACACTGTCGAACAAAAATCACTTTGCCTGACTTCCCCCCCCCCCCCCCCCCAGTTTGGTTTTAAAACATCGCAAGATGAATCACCCGATTGTCCGGAAAGTAAGATGATTTTGAGCTTCGAAATCGGAAGGCACGTTAAGGGTGCCTGTCCATTGACGCGGAGCGAGCTGGCGGAGCGAAATATTAACCAATAGGATTGCATAAAAACTCCGCTCCGCTATCCTATTGGTTTATATTTCCTCGTTTCTCCGCTCCGCCAGCTCGCTCCGCGTCAATGGACAGGCACCCTTAACCTTTGGTGCCGCTATTTACTGAATCAGTCGTTAATGAGTCATATCAGAGGCTTTTGGCGGTTCAACAACCCTGATAGACTGAGGGCGCTGCTAAAGTAAGGCCATCGTAATAGGTCTTTTCTGACAGCTGTCAAACGTATGAACAATAACGACCTGCAAAGAAAAATGAACCCTGTGTGTTGGTGTTAGGGAAAATTCAAAACGGACTTCTTACGTTGGCCATACTTTAGTTCTCCTATATCATCGAATAAAAGGAATTTGCAACTTTGTTGAGATAATAGTGAGTTACCCTTGAACGTAATGTGGATATAATAGGTCACTACTCTCTCAACAAAGTTGGAAATTGTACTCGATGACGACACGTAAGATAACTTGCAGTGTCTGCATAGTCTGTGACACTAGAGTTTGTGAGGTTGGCGGTCGATCTTATCAGTAGCTGTATGTGTGATGGTCGTTGGTTTTGTGCAGCTCTACTGCGCTGATGGAGAATACAACGCGCTCGCAGCGATCTGGTTCCAAACCCCCGAAGCATCCGTCCGGTCGTTCATTCACGACTCCATCGGCTCCTACAAGCCCTGGTCGATCCTGATCTTCGTCACGTGTTACTTTCTGCTCTCGACGTGGACTTTCGGACTGTCGGTCTCGAGTGGACTCTTCATACCTAACCTGTTGACTGGCGCTGCCTGGGGACGGCTTATTGCGATCGCATTGCAGTACATGATGCCGTATTATGTAAGTTTATTTCTCGTTTCGACCTATTTTCCATTTCGTGGTTCATGGTCTGAATCTATACGGTTTCAGATTCCGGAATATGTCTCTTTATACTCAGCATGTGCTCAATATGATAATATGGCGTATTTTAGACGGTGAACCCTGCGAAGTACGCGCTGATCGGCGCAGCGGCGCAACTGGGCGGCGTGGTGCGCATGACCATCTCGTTAACTGTCATCATCATCGAGACCACCGGCCAGATCTCCAACGCGCTGCCCATCATCATCACTCTGGTCGTCGCCAAGTGGACCGGCGACTTCTTCAACGAGGTAACATCGTCACACTGTTCGCCTTCTAGATGGTCGGGGGATAATGCCGCGTGGCATTAGGCCCGCTCGAAGGAAATTGGACCTCCTTGCTTCGCTCGGAATAGAAACCGTGCTAAATTATTTTACTATAGGATGACATCTGCCTGTAAGTCCAAATTGCAATGTCACATCATCATCGAGCATTATGAAATATTTAAAATAACCCTACAAAATTAATAGAACGACGCCTTCAATGCCTTGTGACGAATATATTTTTTTATTCGCCTTCTATTACCCTCATTATTCTGTGGCCCGCCCTTTGTACCTCTGTGAAATGAAGTTAAATAAAAAATACTACCACGCTCTTCTACCACAAATTATTGTGCCAGACGAGCATGTGGTCGTATCCATAATGAATTAAAAGAAACGTTGAGGATAGCCATTTCCATTGAGGTCGGAATACAACAAAAATATTAAGAAACTTGTAACAACCTGTAAACACTCCAAACCATAAAGGGATGTAATCTCTAACACTAACCGAACAAAAAGGAGGTCGATCACGGTAGAACGAACCCTAATTCGATGATTCCTCCTGGTCTTTAGTTTCAAATCCCTTGCTTACAATAGAGACCCAGAAACAAAACAATATTTTATATGTCTTAGTTGGCCACCCTGTACAAAGCTGAGTTCTTTTCCAGGGTATCTACGATATCCACATCCAGCTAGCAGCAGTTCCCCTCCTACCATGGGAACCGCCACCATTAGCGCACAACATCTACGCGTCCGAAGTAATGTCGCATCCGGTATTCACACTACGCACAGTGGAGAACGTTGGACATATTGTGGAGGTGCTCAAAGTCACCACCTATAACGGGTTCCCGGTCGTCGATCCACCGGCTTCCGATGACGTAAGTTGTGTGTATATTGTTGATTAGTATTTTAGGTGGCTTTGGAAGGGCAGGAAGCAGAGACCTAGGGAATAAAACAATAGGATTGCTTCGCATTAAGCTATAATTAGCAAACAAAATCTACGCGTCCGAAGAAATGTCGCATTCGGTATTCACTCTACGCACAGTGGAGAACGTCGGTCATATCGTTGATCCACCGGCTTCTGATGACGTACGTAGTGTTAATGCCTAGTCGAAATAATGTATCTTGATTAAAATCACAGCAGTTTACTGAGAGAAGAGCTGAGTCTAGTTGACTACGTGCCCGCAATTTCAAATTTTGACAGGTAGTGGTTTCAAGCTCATTCTATGTAGTGTCCGAGTGTGGCCGTGTGAAAGAAGAACGGAACTATGCGTCAGTGACAGGTGTTGCTCCGTGCTGCTCTCACACGTAGCTCAGTCCAGTTCAAGCTCATTCTATGTAGTGTCCGAGTGTGGCCGTGTGAAAGAAGAACGGAACTATGCGTCAGTGACAGGTGTTGCTCCGTGCTGCTCTCACACGTAGCTCAGTCCAGTTCAAGCTCATTCTATGTAGTGTCCGAGTGTGGCCGTGTGAAAGAAGAACGGAACTATGCGTCAGTGACAGGTGTTGCTCCGTGCTGCTCTCACACGTAGCTCAGTCCAGTTCAAGCTCATTCTATGTAGTGTCCGAGTGTGGCCGTGTGAAAGAAGAACGGAACTATGCGTCAGTGACAGGTGTTGCTCCGTGCTGCTCTCACACGTAGCTCAGTCCAGTTCAAGCTCATTCTATGTAGTGTCCGAGTGTGGCCGTGTGAAAGAAGAACAGAACTATGCGTCAGTGACAGGTGTTGCTCCGTGCTGCTCTCACACGTAGCTCAGTCCAGTTCAAGCTCATTCTATGTAGTGTCCGAGTGTGGCCGTGTGAAAGAAGAACGGAACTATGCGTCAGTGACAGGTGTTGCTCCGTGCTGCTCTCACACGTAGCTCAGTCCAGTTCAAGCTCATTCTATGTAGTGTCCGAGTGTGGCCGTGTGAAAGAAGAACGGAACTATGCGTCAGTGACAGGTGTTGCTCCGTGCTGCTCTCACACGTAGCTCAGTCCAGTTCAAGCTCATTCTATGTAGTGTCCGAGTGTGGCCGTGTGAAAGAAGAACGGAACTATGCGTCAGTGACAGGTGTTGCTCCGTGCTGCTCTCACACGTAGCTCAGTCCAGTTCAAGCTCATTCTATGTAGTGTCCGAGTGTGGCCGTGTGAAAGAAGAACGGAACTATGCGTCAGTGACAGGTGTTGCTCCGTGCTGCTCTCACACGTAGCTCAGTCCAGTTCAAGCTCATTCTATGTAGTGTCCGAGTGTGGCCGTGTGAAAGAAGAACGGAACTATGCGTCAGTGACAGGTGTTGCTCCGTGCTGCTCTCACACGTAGCTCAGTCCAGTTCAAGCTCATTCTATGTAGTGTCCGAGTGTGGCCGTGTGAAAGAAGAACGGAACTATGCGTCAGTGACAGGTGTTGCTCCGTGCTGCTCTCACACGTAGCTCAGTCCAGCTGACATTCTAATCCAACCAAGCTAAGCTAATCTAGATTGTTATCTGAACTTTAGGTGACTTTGGCGTGGAAACGGAACAGAAAGGAAACCACATGCAGCGAGCGAATATAGAACTCCTCGCTCGTACAGTCAAGAGCACGTCAAGCTTGACGCATAAGAATTTAGACCATTCTTTTTAAAGATACTATTGGGGCTAGTCGCGCTGTTCGACATTTGTCAAGTTTGACCAGCTTTTGACTTTACACTGACTGCCATGCTGCATAAGTATTTTTGAATCAAGGTGATATTTGGCTTCCAGGCAGAAGTAACGACGTACAAGAGGTTGAGAGGCCTGATCCTGCGATCTCAGCTGATAGTTCTGATACAGAACAAGATTTACAACGAGAATGCAAACACTACGTGGTCCAACTTTAAAGTTGACATGAATATGTTCCGGAAGGAATACCCGCGATTTCCTTCTATCGAAAAGGTAAGAAAATATACAAGCTGTTACAAAAACCAAAAAGCCGAAAGGTTGTTAATTTCCAAGAAAAATTAGGTTAAAAAAAATGTTGACCCATATAATAGAAGTCTTAAAAAAAGCAAATATTTTTATTTCTAAAAATAACCATTTATAAGTAAAATAATCTATGAATATTTATTATTATCTATAGCTGGAGTTATTAGACTGGGAGAAGACGTGCACTATAGACCTGCGGCCGTTTATGAACCCGTCTCCGTACACGTTGCCACACCGCGCCTCGCTGCCACGACTCTTCCGTCTCTTTCGCGCACTAGGGCTGCGGCATCTGCCTATCGTCAATGATGTGAACGAGGTAATAGCACAGGAGAAGGTGGAGTTATTAGGACACGGGTGGATTCCTGCGTAGCGCCCAAGATCTGACGCAGCATCGAATCTATCTGACAGGTCTAAAAATATTGTTCTCTTTTTGGCTTGTAAAGATGACCTAGTCGACCTTTTACATCACACGCACGATACGTCGACGATATCCAATCGGTCACAGGTTAAACGTGGGGATGACTGGCAAAAGACCAGTCAAAGCGAACAAGGGTGGTTGCTTATATCCTGAGATCATCACATCAGCCGAAAGACGTCCACTGCTGGACATCCTGCAATGGATTTCTATTATTAAAATGAAAATTATCTTTTTTAGCCTTTTGTCTCCTACTGCTGGTTATAAAACAATTTTTTGACCTGGTATTTGTTTGCCCACTTATTAGAGGTCAAAAACAACAACTTTTGCTCTACGACTTTTGCAACACCGATATGGTAAGCTGATAATTTTTTATGGGATTTTTTAATTGGGCTAATGAAGGGAAACTTTCCCCTGACACTTGAGCGCAAACTGCATTCTTCCCATCCTTACCTACGGAGCTTAGACTTGGTCTTTGACAGACATTCCAAACTCAAGGTGAACAGGGAATGGAGCGCAGCATACTCGGGGTCAGGCTAGTTGACCGAGTTAGAAATACGACGTTGCGATTTAAGACCCAGATTACAGATGTATGTAAGGTCATGTCGCCTGCATGCCAAATCTACGTTGGACTAAAACAAGTCTAAAACCTGTATAACTTATTCTCGTTATGTTTCCTTCTAACTTTTTGTCAAGAATACAAAATCTTAGGAGCCAGACTCGTACAGACTCTTGTCGACTTCGTAAGAAAGACATGGCGAGACGAGACGAACGAACACGCTCGTGAATGGCAAGCGCTAGCTCGAAACCGGGATGTGTGAAGGAACTGAAAAAAGGCTTTCGACACAACCGGCTCCTAAATAAATAACTAAAAGTCGTAGAACAAGAGTTGTTTCTTTTGACCTAAGTGGGCAAAGGGATATAAGGTACAAACATAAATGCTATCATGGACGTTAGGGTTGGATATCAATTTGTGTCACAAGGTTTCTTATTGTTTTTCGTTGCTAATGGTCTGAAACTGTTGCAGGTGATTGGCATGGTGACTCGCAAGGACATTGCCAGGTACAGAGTGTGGCGTCATCGCGGACACATGGGCATGGAAGAGTTACTACTGTCTAACGAAATATAGATAAGCCTCCATCTTGGAAGAGGCCTCCCAAAACTTACAATCGAATATTCTGCGACCCAATTCTTAAGTATCACCTAGTGATTAGGGAGATTAAAAAAATAAATTAAGCCGTGATTAACTCGCTAACTGTAAATTATCAACGAAACTCCATTTAAAAACAACAACGGGGCTTATTTAAATCTTTATTCTCAAAAATCACAGTGATACTCAAGTAATTGAGCTCTGATCATGATATTCACAGGGTTTGACTAAATTGGTGTAAACCTTTCAGAGGCTAAAGTTTGTTCAGACTTTTTTTTGTTACGAAGTTTTTTCACATAAAGCAAGCACTAACAAGCCTGTAAAATGTAAATCCTAGGAACATTGGGTCGGAATAGGAAAAAAGAAAATGTCCTCTCATACAATGTGCTATTTAGCTGATTACTAAACTTTTTTTTGTATGAATAAAGTTGCTGTTTCATTAAATTAACGAAATCCTGCAGAGTTGTAACAACCTTTTACACATGTTGTAGATATACTTGCAATTTTTATGGAGAAAGTCCTTGCAATTTTCTTTCAATTATTCAAAAACATGACCAATCACACTGTAGGGGAAATTTTTACCAAAGAGACACTGTATTAAATCGAGGCAAGAATGTTTAATGGACTTATGAATTTTTATGAAGTTAATACTTATTATGTTTTTACATAGACATGTTGATGTGATATCTAATTTAAGTAAAGCTATGTTATTTTTATGTATATGAGAATAGTTGTAATTTTATTACACTAATAAAAAGAAATTATTACATTAAATGGTTTATTTATTTAAATTACAAAATTAACATAATTTTAATACAAGAAACATACATTAGATGAAGATAACCTGCATGAAGGGTACTCATCTTGCATTTTGTACTGTGCTATAGCACACATGTTAAGATCCCTTTGATATAAAAATTACAGCGAGGGCAATTTTCACTAAAGAGCATTTCACAAAATAGTATGATGTTAAGTAAACAAACTAACATAATTTTCAATATAAAAGTCTTTTAAATGTTGATGTTTCTAACCATAACTAAAATTTTTTAGCAAGGCAAAAGCTTACCAACACATTTTGCAGCTATATCAAGGCTTATTGTTCTCCATGTGTATGTTTAGTAATCAGATAAAGCTGTCGGAAAAAACAAGTTTGTAAAACAATGTTTCGGTCAAATATATTCTGGTTCGTGGTAGTTTGTCTGGTTCTATGGCTGCAAAATGAGTTGGTAAGCGTTTGCCATGCTATAATTTTTTAGTTAAAGCTGTATGTAATAGTCTAAAGATTTTACAAACAGTCATGTGCCTTGTGTATTGGGTCTATCGAACTAGATGAATATTTTTTTTACACAAGCATAAAATGAGGTTTTCCCTCTAGACTCCAGCAAGTTAAACAAGTAAACATTTAAATTCAATCAATATAAACAAATTATAAATAAGAATAAGGTACATCATCCATTTCATTACAGTCTTATGTTTATTACTATTTAAAATAAGTTGGACTAAACTATGCAGTTCTCTTGTAGCATAAAATTCACTTAACAAAATTCTTATAATTCACTCGTTGACGAACAGCTCCCATTTTTCTTAGCTCCCAAATGTAATCTTGTAAACTTTATACTTCAATTATTGACAAACAGCTCCCATCCTATACCAGCTCCCAAATGCATGAACAAGATGACTGGCAGGATTATCAAAAACAGCAGCAAATAGTTTATTAGTTCGTCCATTGTAAACCGATAACAATCTTTGAATCTTTAGTTATACAGAAATTCTCGATAAAACGTTCAGAGCGATCAACAAAAACAAAACATAACCTATGAACTTATCAGCTGTCAGTGTCAGTCATAGACAAAAGAGGAGCTTACTACAGAGAAAAAGGTAGCTGATACCTTCTCTCACCAACAGATGGCGGCTTTTAGCATTGTAATGTTCAGAGGCTTTTTAGAGGTTATGGCGGAAGATTCAAACTTAAAATAAGAGGAGGGTAGGTATAGTTAGTAGGATGGTTTCCTAGAATAGTGGTGCCGTCCACTATACACAACTCTTGCTATCTTATAGAAACCAAATATGTGAGACGTCCCATACACTTTGAAAGTGATAGGAAAATGGGGCATTTGCATACTTTTGATAGAAAGCAGGGAATCCGAATTCTTTGTAATGGACAGTCTGAAGGCGTCTTAAAAGGCATGGCAGTGAAAGCTGGGTATTGGAAAACGCAGTAGAAATTAGTGTAGAGTAGGTATGGTTGTATTGTATGGTATAAAACAAGGTTAGAAATAGTGTGATACTATAGAAGCGACTGCACACCTATGCTAGGAAGCCTTGCTTCCTATACACATAAATACACAAAAATAATCTAGGTAAATAACGCTTTCGTTATTTACCTAGATTATTTTTGTGTTTTCAGATCTTTACCTGAACCAAACGTATCACAAATAACTATAAGTTGTAAGTTTGACACAGGGAAGAAATAGCTTGATGAGCGTTTTCAAAAAAACGTGGTTTGTCTGCCTTAGTAATACCGTAGTCCGGCTCCAAGGCCGGCAAAACGGGGCATCCATTCCTGCCCGAATTGGAACATACGCTGAAGTTCATATTGGAGTGACGATCAGTATGAGATTCAAACTTTTGTGCCTGTCGTGGGTGGAACTTGTGCCTGGCGTTGTTTGCCATCCTTATCATGCGCTCAACGTTTCCTTTTATAGTCGCCATTATCTTTTGGTTTTTGGGCAGGTTAAGGAACTCAGTCAAATCCTGAAAAATTTAATATTACATAAATATCAGATAAAGTTATTATGCAATATATAAGCTTTGTTTCATCGCAATTAATTAGGTAACTCAGTAAGAAGATATTCGAGTACACTGGCGCTCTAAACTTTACATTCGTGTGTTAAACTAATATTGGGTTAAGCATTTCCTAATAGGCATGTTTCAATTAATAAAAACTTACCTCTCGTATGCCGTCGTACTTTGCAAAGAGCCAAAGGTAGGTGCTCAGGATACAGAACAACTTTAGCTCACTGTTGCTATAGCGCAACATGAAAGTTAGTATAGGCGGGATTCGGTCTCTCTGCAACATAAGCACAAATGTTCCCTCAGAAAATACGTTTAAGCCCAAGTCACACAGAGGCGGTATGATTGCGAAAGCGGACCGGGGGCGGATCTGCGAGAAGAAAATACCGCGCCCCGACCGGTTTTCAATGTGACAGGGTGCAGTAGAACTCATACTTTACAAAAAATACCGCCTCCGGAACGCTTCCGCTACCGCCTCAGTGTGACTCGGGCGTTAAGTGGTTTGTATGGGAGTTCGACCTATGTTCCCTAAGGGAAGTTGTTCAGTTTCATGGGCAGAATCATATCCTTCAGGGTTGATATACCCTTTCTTTATTGTATATCTGTAAGTTATACTTTCCACTCACGTCATAGATCTTGGGCCCCGTGCCGCGATACCGGGTGAGGTTGACGAGTACGGCCGAAGCCCACTCGAGCACTTCGACGCTGGAGATGGACCGGTTCGTCACCGACATGTACACGTAAACGCGGCGCACGATCGAAGACGCTTTGTGCTCGTATATCTTCGGAAATAGTTCTGTCAGCAGATCTAAAACAAAACTATGCTTAAGAAAAAAAGTGATGAAATAACATAGCTCCTATTAAAAATCAGGTAGTCAATCATTAAGGGCGCTTCTCCAGTCACGCGGATTTGAGTCTCCGTACGCATCGGGTACGCATGTGTGCCGTCCGCATTCGAACATTTCATACATTCTTGTCTTGCGTGACGCGGAAACGTGTATGAAATGGTCTTTATGCGGACCCGCGAGCGCTTCTGGTTCGCATGCGTGCCGTCCGGACGTGACTGGAGAAGCTCCTTAAGAAATTCATATGATTTAAAAAGTAAACATAATCTTTAGTTTATCTTTACAAACTACAAACCTCTCGGGTTCTCTCTACCTACTTTTCTACTACAACTTTTTGCTTCTGCATACATTGTGACAAGCGAACTGGGCCTATCTGTATGGAGAACCATGAAATCTCTTTGATTTTATTGGGAAATTGTAGAACAAAAGTTGTTAAGTTTAATTAGTAAATCAACAACCGAGAGTCAACGAGGAGTTAACCAATTATAACACTCATTTAAAGAAAGGGACATAAAATGGCGGCGATCCTATTTGCCTCTCTCTTATTTGACTCTAGATAGATAGATAGATAAACACTTTATTGCACACTAAAAAAAAAAACAAATTAAAATTAAAACAATAAATTACAAAAAGTGGGCAAAGGCGGCCTTATCGCTGTAATAGTCCTTGAGCCCGTGACAAAATCACTTACCTGTCATGAGAACATCTTAAGATGTATGGCAACAGATCGGCAAAGTGGTGCTGAGCAAGAATCAGTTACATTTGGCATCCGAAATTTGCCGGAAGTCCGAGAATTTCTTCCACTTCCGGTCAAAGTTTGGGGGTGCAAGTTACGTGTCATGAGAACACTCTGAAACCCTCGGCAACATGTAGTCCTTCATTGACAGAGTAGAAAAATACAAGTCTGCCAGTTCCTAGTTTGCCGGAAGTACTTGGTAGACGGTCTCAAAGGATGGCCGCCAGCCGCTGCCAGATCTAAGTTTTTTACTATAAAATTAAATACGTATTAATAATCGTGCAAGTCTGCTACGGCTATGGTTTTTTAGCTTCACTAGTCATCGTAACTGAGTACTCCGAGAGTCTGATGATGACGAGCTATCAAGCAACTGGATCTGAGGGCCAACAACACCGAAGAGCTCTAGATTTTGACTAAAATTCATTGTAGGTGGCTGCCGTTCCTAGACTTGCTGGCTCGAGAGTCTGATGATGACCAGCTGTCAAGCAACTGGAACTAAGGACCAACTACACCCAAGAGTTCCAGATTTCTACTCAAATGCTTTTTAGGTGGCTGCCGTTCCTGGACCTGCTGGCTCGAGGGTCTGATGATGACCAGCTATCGTTATTGTTTTTATATTAAAGTGAAACTGAGTCGCCAGCCCAACATAAGCCCCAAGGGTTTCCAGGGTTGGTTAGATATAACATTATATTATGTTTTTCTTGATAAAAATAAACATTTTGATTTGTTTTTATTATTACTGGCCAACTACGCCCAAAAGGTTCAGATTTTTCTTAAATGCTTGGAAATTCGAATAAAATACTTTTTTTAAAAGATTAATTTTTATTTGACAATAAGGTATCATAAACAAGCCATCCAGCAAGCCAGTCGATTCCATTGGCACAAACAGCCAATGTACTCCAGTAAAATTACGAGAGATTGTATGGCGAAACGGAAATAATTGATAATAGCCGTGTTTCTTTTTCAGATCGATAGATTATATTTCTGTGTAAGGCTTTTTTATCTACACTCATGTCGTAATCTTTGACTTATGATTCAAAAAGTTGATACATAAGGCTGAATATAACGCAGAGTATGCATAAAAAATTTACCATTACGTAACGATTTTTGTATGAAATTGCAAAGGTGTTACGTAATTTAACTTTTTAATCATTACATAACACTTGGATAAAATTCTTCTTGAACCTAAACCTTTTTAAAGAAGACTGAATATAAGGTCTTTTAGAGAGCCGGTTATAAATGTAGCAGTTTTTCTTAGTAGCTGTCAAATATCAGCAGCATATTACAAAGTGTACCTCATAAACAACCTATTATTTTGGAGCAGTTAGAGTAACAGTTACTATAGTTACAATTATTTCATCTGTGGCGGATAATATGCGCGCGCAGCCTGAAATTAGAAGGACTTGGAAATAGATATGAGATTTGCCGCCATTCTCAAATATTTACCTTTTTCAAGTATTTTGTGCCCGTGAAAGTAATGTGTGTGAAAGTTTATTGGAAAAGTGGTGCAGTCAGGATACTGCAGTTACAGATACATACTCAATAACTTATGTATGATCTTCTCCCATATTAGTCTAGGACATTTTAAGACATACATACTCGTAACCTACAATGAATTGGGAAAAAAAGAAAATCGAAAAGAAAAACATATCTTGTTAAGAAAATGTTCTGCTTGTATATTTCAAAGAAGACCTAGCGGATATATCAAGGCGGCTTCTTCAGACTCGTATCAGAACTGTAATATACATAATATAAGTTGCCTTTACTGTTTACTTACTTTTGTTTAATTTTTATAAGTAGTACCTACCTATTGCATGAGTGAAGATAAAGTAGTATACGCAACTGCATATAATATGGTATTAAAACACTCGTTTGATGCTATTATCACACTCGGCTACGCCTCGTGTGATAAACCCAAACTCGTGTTTTAATAACCTGTTTTATATGACAGTTGCATAAACTACTATAATGGAATCCACCTAAATTTACTCCATTTATTTATTTTGCCGCCCAAACATTAAAAAAATATGGAATTTCGGAAAAAAATATTATTAGATAATTTTTTTATATACGGTTTGCTATATATTCATAATTTCATATTATACATGAATCCACCTAAAAATATTAGCTGTTTTGTATTGTTTAACTTTTATAGCACGAAATTTAAATTAAGCTTATCTTCGCAACCAAAAATAGTAATAGATCCGTTTTGCTTTCTAATAATTGAAATAATGCTAAGGAATCACATTTTTGGCAAATCCAACATAAATGTTTACAAAATCATTGTAAACCAGCGATTACAAAAAACTTTATTTTTATTTAGTACGGCATTTTTGTGAATATATATAAGAATCACTTACATTTAAAAAGGTTGAGTTTAGCTCAGTTTATTTATATAATTTTACCTCGACTTTATTGGATCTTATATGTAAAAGTAAGTGTAGATTTTATATTTTGAAACAAATTTATATTTTTAAATATATTTATGGTGGATTTTTATGCCTATATGTAAAATATAGGTTTATCTATGATAAAAAGTATATAATTGTCTATTACTATTTTTGCCTAAGTTGTATTTCGAATAAAATATTCCGATGTAAATATTGTGTCTTAACATCATATTTAAATACGATATACACAAAAAAGTAGCTATTAACATTTAATGTTTTGCAAAACCGTATTTTTACTGGAGTAATGGAATCGAACGGACAAAATTTTATAAAACTTAATAAAATTAGGGAAATAGTTATTTGCGCATTTAAAACCTTATTTCGCAGCAACATAAAACAAAAAACTGTGGAAAGTTGTTCAAAGTTGCCTTCTGATCAAAATTTATCGAATAAAAATTAAGGAGGGATTTTTCTCGATGAATTTTGATCAGTAGGCAACACCGGTTATTGTTATGTAAATAAAACAAAATATACTTATAAATTAATATTCCTCTTCTGATGAGGTAAAAACATCACTGTTTTCATCACTGCTTTCATCGTCAATTGTTATGTCGTCCACATTGAAGGGAGTTGGGTCGCCTTCGTACCACAAAGGTTCATATTTATTCTATCATTAATGATCCAACCATAATTTATTTCCTCCAGTTTTATACAGTTTTTTTGGGTTGCATTCTGCCACATTGACGCTACGAATGTTGTTCTTAATTTTTTTTGTTTCAGTACTTTTGAGCATGGTTATAATGTGTTGGAATTATAACTCTTAATTTCTTTCAATACTTTGTTGTTGGTGCTTTCGAAGGTGCGACCCAACTCCCTTAAATGTGGACGACATACTCGTAAAAATTGACGATGAAAGCAGTGATGAAAACAGTGATGTTTTTACCTCATCAGAAGAGGAATATTAATTTATAAGTATATTTTGTTTTATTCACATAACAATAACCGGTGTTGCCTACTGATCAAAATTCATCGAGAAAAATCCCTCCTTAATTTTTATTCGATAAATTTTGATCAGAAGGCAACTTTGAACAACTTTCTACAATTTTTTGTTTTATGTTGCTGCGAAATAAGGTTATTAATGCGCAAATAACTATTTCCCTAATTTTATTAAGGTTTATAAAATTTGTCCGTTCGATTCCATTGGCTGTTTGTGCCAATGGAATCGACTGGCTTGCTGGATGGCTTGTTTATGATACCTAATTGTCAAATAAAAATTAATCTTTTAAAAAAAGTATTTTATTCGAATTTCCAAGCATTTGAGAAAAAAATCTGGACCTTTTGGGCGTAGTTGGCCAGTAATAATAAAAAAAAACTGTTTATTTTTATCAAGAAAAACTTAATATAATATTATGTCTTACCAACCCTGGAAACCCTTGGGGCTTATGTTGGGCTGGCGACTCGGTTTCACTTAAATATAAAAGCAATTTAGTATTTCTATTTACAATTAAGTTCACTCAGCCCTCAGATCCAGTTGCTTGATAGCTGGTCATCATCAGACCCTCGAGCCAGCAGGTCCAGGAACGGCAGCCACCTACAAAGCATTTGAGTAGAAATCTGGAGCTCTTGGGTGTAGTTGGTCTTTAGATCCAGTTGCTTGACAGCTGGTCATAATCAGACTCTCGAGCCAGCAAGTCTAGGAACGGCAGCCACCTACAATGCATTTTAGTCAAAATCTAGAGCTCTTGGGTGTAGTTGGCCCTCAGATCCAGTTGCTTGATAGCTGGTCATCATCAGACTCTCGGAGTACTCAGTTACGATGACTAGTGAAGCTAAAAAACCATAGCCGTAGCAGACTTGCACGATTATTAATACGTATTTAATTTTATAGTAAAAAACTTAGATCTGGCAGCGGCTGGCGGCCATCCTTTGAGACCGTCTACCAAGTACTTCCGGCAAACTAGGAACTGGCAGACTTGTATTTTTCTACTCTGTCAATGAAGGACTACATGTTGCCGAGGGTTTCAGAGTGTTCTCATGACACGTAACTTGCACCCCCAAACTTTGACCGGAAGTGGAAGAAATTCTTGGACTTCCGGCAAATTTCGGATGCCAAATGTAACTGATTCTTGCTCAGCACCACTTTGTCGATCTGTTGCCATACATCTTAAGATGTTCTCATGACAGGTAAGTGATTTTGTCACGGGCTCAAGGACTATAAGGCAACCATTGGGAAAAGGAATCCATCGAAGGTAAACTAGTAGGAAGTGCAGTATAACAAGGTGAGAATAATTACTCTAAATTGTATACAGTTTTCAATACATTTCTCTGATTGAGTTGTTTAAAACAACGATCGTTTTCGTGAATTTAAACAAAAACATGTTTTATACAGGGTTTAAAGACTCGTTTCAGTGTGCGGGAGATGTCTTTTACACTCTGTATTCTTTGCGAATGGCCGCTTTATAGTAAAATGTGCGGCACGGAACTCTGATGCTGACCGTTAATGCGCAGAACTCAAAAAATGCATAGGTATCGAATGCGATCGTGATTGGCTCTCCGCGAGGTACCCATGCGCAGCAAACAACTATTTGACGATTCTTGTTTATGTCATAATAGAAAAAATAATCACTGTTACCCAAAGAACGGAAAGCCCGTATAACAGACTCAATGTCAGACTGATGTCGCAGGACGTCCATAGCTTGTGAGTTGCGCTGTTTGAGCGTCAGTTCCGCCGAGTTGCGCGCGCCCATACGACAGCGGCGTCGGATTTCCGCCACCCGCTCGTCGGCGCCCGCAGACACGCGGACCCTGTAGCCGCGGTAGTGAGCCTACAAGATAGTTACACGTTAAAAAGAACACATGCTGTCTCGCCGAAGCCGTAAGACAACGCATGCAGGGATATGTGTTTACTAAGTTAGAAGTCAACATTTTTATTGAAAATATATTTACCTGAATAAGAGACGCCGCCGAGTGGCGTTTCCGTTCTTCCTTATTTCTCTGAATTTCTTCCTTCTTTTGTTGAACGTACTTGCGAATTAAATACCCTCTCGCTATGGCTTGCAGCTTCGTTATCGCCCTCTTTTTCTGCAAGAACTCGCAGTGTAACAATCTTGTCACCAACATTCCTCGCCACATGTTCTGGATAAACACCACTTGCTTTCGGTAAGATTGATACCTTGATTGGAAGAGATATCTTTTGAAGTTCTTCTGTATACAAACAGCGGCATTCTCTCTGCGAATTTTATGCAGTTCTTGTTGTTTCTTCCGTCTATATGCCACTTGTACAGTGATCACAGCATTACGAATTCTCAGGAACCGTTTTCTCTCAATGAAACTTCGCACGTAAGATTGCAGCTTTATTGTAGAAGTCCGGAGTTGAATATATTTCAGTCTTTCCTCTTTCGTTAGTTTGTATGAGCGATAATACTTTTCAATAATCAGAGCTGAAGATTTTATCTTCAAGAATCGGCGTCGTTGAATAAACATGCGGATTGTTGATTGTGCAACTATCGCACTCGATTTTAATTTCATAAACTGGTGGCGTATTTTTCGCGCTTGCAGAATGGCTCTGTATTTGCGCTGACAGAGCAAAACTGCGTTCCTCAACTGCACATATTGCTTTTTGATCCTCCTCGTCTTCAAAACGCGTCTGAACCAAGTTTGAATTGTAACTATCGTGGTTTTGATTCGGATGTATGCGAGACGCTGTGCTTTGCCTTCCAAAAAGGCTCTGTATCTTCTCTGAATAGTTACGGTGGCTTTCAAAATTCTTCGGTATTCAGATCTCTGTTTTTTCATAATGCGTTGCGCTCGGAATCTCCTTTGAACAATAATGGCAGCCGCGCGCGTAGCTAAATAAGATTTTCTTTCCTTTCTCATCGCAACCAGAGCCCTGTACTTTTGCTGCATAACTACAGCAGACTTTCTCAGAGTCAAATACTGCTGCCTTGCAAGTTTACGCGTTAGATGATCTCTGTAACGTCTTTGAATTGTGACACACGCATTCCGAATGATCATGTACTTGATTCTTTCGTCCTTCATTAAACGCTGAGCCCTGAATCTCGTTTGAATAACAATTGTAGCTGCACGAATTTTCAGGTAAGCATTTCTTTGTACATTCATAGCTAAAAGCGCTCGGTAACGACGCTGAATAGTAAGTGCGCTTTCTTTCAACTTTAAGAACTTTTGTTTTTTAATTCTCATAGCGCATATACTTCTGAAACGCCTCTGAATTAGTATAGTTGTTTTTCTGAGCACACAGTACTCTTTTCGAATTCGCTCAGTTTCCTTAAATCGTCTGTAATAGTGCTGTATAAACTCAGTTGCGGATTTAATTTGCAAATACTTTTTGCGTTGTTTGTTCATTTCCAATTTAGATTTGTAATATTTCTGTATCGTGACAGTGGCAGTTTTTAGTTGAATATATTGCTCTCGTACACGTTTCATTTCTATGTAGGATCTGTAATAGTTCTGTATACATAATGTCGCGGTCTTTAATTTCAGATACTCTTGCCTCTGTTTTCTTCCAATAATAATAGCTCTATAAACCCTTTGAATGGAAACACATGCTTGCTTTGTTTGCATGTACTCTTGTTGAACTGCCTTCCCTTTCTTACAGTTCCTAAACCATTTCTGAATCTTCGTAGTAGCATTTTTTTGCTTCAAGAATTTCTGTCTTTGCCGTTTCCCTTCAACGAAAGCTCGGTATGAATTTTGAATGATTATGCAAGACGATTTGAGCTTCAAATATCTTGAGCGTTCTTCTTTCATTTTCAATAGAGCTTTGAATCTGTTTTGAATCGTAATGGCTGCAGCGCGAAGTTCCTGGTAATTGTGTTTGCTGTTTCTCATTAGAATTTGGGCTCGACGTCTTTTTTGAATGATGATGCACGCGTTCTTTAAGTTCAAGAAAGAGGATCTTTCTCGACGCATGGCTAACATGGCCCTGTATCGTTTCTGCAATATAATAGCAGAATTCCTTAATTGACAGTATGACTGTTTCTGCGCTTTCATTGCGCGCTGTGCTCTGAAGCGACGTTGTATTAAAATAGCGGAATTTCTCTGCAGTACGTAGGCGAGTCTTATCTTTTTCATTGTTTGATAGGATCTGACGTGTTTTTGTAGTGTACAGGCAGCTTTTTTGAGTTGTAAGAAGTTTCTTCGTTCTTTCTTCATTAAAATGTTAGCCCTGACTCTTCTCTGCAACTTAACTATCAAGTTCTTTTGCCTCAAATATTCATTACGACATTTAATGCCTCTCCATCTTGCTTGAATCAAAATTGTACAATGTTTAACTTCTTGGTAGTTTTTCATTTCCTTTCGCATCTTTAGCAGAGCAAGATATCTTTGTTCAATAGTTTTCACAGACTTTTTAAGTCTGCCGAATTGCTTGCGTTCCTTTACCATTCTATAATAACTTTGAATAGTAATAGTAGCTTTTCTTATCTTAGATAATTTGATCATTTCTTCTCGCATTAGCAATTTTCCTCGATACCTTCTTTGAACACAAGTTACAGACTTCTTCAGATGAACGAAACGTTTTCTAACGATGTAACAACGGATTATGCTCTGAATAAGTACAATTTTCTGTACTGTCAATCGATATTCTTTCCTGCACAACCAGCCTCTCACGTAGCTCTGCAAAGTAGTGGCAGATTTTTGGCGCATTCTCTCTTTTTCCTCTTTCAACGTTTGCAGAGTTGCTTTTGCTTCTCGCATCATTCTTATAGAACGGTACCACTCTTCAATTGTCAGGATACTTCTCTTTTGTTTACGAAGGCGGGTACGGCAAATCCACATTCTCCAGTGTTTCTGGAGAACGATGCTCGCAATCGTGATTTTCTTCATATGCTCCTTAACAAAGCGCATGTACTGTACTCTTCGCCACCAGTGCTGGATCACGCTCGCTGCTGTGATCCATTTCTGTCGTAACCTTTCCTCTTCTTTACGTTTCTCCATAATAACTTCGAATTTCTTCTTCCACCAAGTTTGTATAACGTTGGCAGCTTTTTCAAACAAAGGTGCGCGAAAGACGTGAATTAACTGCCACAGAAGCGACAAGGTCTTCTCGCGGTGGCCGCCTGCGATGTCTTCGGCGGTAATGTCCCCAACAATCACGAAGTTAGCTTCTTTCAAGGCAGTCAGCGCCACCTGAACATTGTAAATTTTCTGTAACCTTGAGATGGCGGGCGTACGCAGTTGAGTGAGCAGACCCTTCTTCATTAAAATTATCTCCATGACTCTGGTGAGCCGAACGCCGTCTCTGATGTCTAAAGCAATGTTATGCACTGCATACTTGTATTCATCCAGATAAGATTGCTTGTGGCAGACCACATAGCCAATAGGGCGCAGATGCTTCGTGATGTCACCTATACCGGCAATCACCTCCCTCGTAAATCGTATTATAATGTCCCTGCTCTCTTTACAGACTGCATTTCGACAAAATAGACACGGGTCGTGCGATATCAATTTCTTCTGCTTTGCTTGGTCCAGGAAGAAAACTAGCATGAAAAACTTCTTCAGTGTAAACTTCTTAATTGCTTCCATGTAGGCAGGTAGGAGCATATTAGGCGCAGATGATTTGGAATGCTTATTTTTAAGAAAAGGATTCTTAAACATTCTCTGAATTATAAATGTTGTGAGGCCATCAATATCGCTGTTTGATTTGAGAGGCAAAACGATGCCGTAGATAGCTTCCAGACCAATACGAAGCCAAAGGGGGTTGTAGGATAATAATAACTCCATTATAATCTTCTGGAGTCCCACATCTAAATGTAGGTTTCTGTCAGTTCTGATGGCTATTAGCTTCTTCTCTATTTGAACGTTTAGTTTTTGGAACACTTGTGCCATCTCTGGACTCGTAAGCAACGCGCGCGCTGATCTACGAAGACTCTCCAACCGGCGACTGTTGTGGTACGCGCTACAGACCTGCTCCTTTGTAGGAGCTGCTGGTACTTCCTTGTTTCTGTTCTCAAGCCAAGCTTTGCCGACGTCAATTTTCTGTTCAATGTTGCTCTCCAAATCAGCAGGTGGAGTCAAGATATAATTAAGCCATCTTTTGAACTCTGATTCAAATTTATGCACAGCTTCTTCATCATAGAAGTAAGAAGCTGATGAAAATGGATCAACTGTTGTGGATTGGCAGTACACATTTCCAAATAGATTAAGTGGAAAGTTTTGACTGCTAGTATCACTGATGGCCACCTTTGGTTTCAATGATTTCTTAGGAGGTGCAATTGGTACTTTCCAAAGAGCTGGTTCAGTGCGAATAGACTTTTTCGACCACGATTGTCTAGCACTGTTGGAAGAAGAGTTCCTCTCAGATTTATCAAATGTGCGGTTCATAGTCATAGTAGTAGTGAATGTATTTCTTTTATTGCTTTTGTCCATTGTGTCACAAAAGTTTGTACTCTCTTCAGGAATCGATTGCAGTGGCGGAGTGACGGAACGCGGAGGTGTTCGGGGGTCGCCTCTCATTTCTCTATTCCACACATTGTGTTCTGGTGGATGCATGAAGTTTCTATCAAAATTCTCTCTGTATTGCTGAGATTCTCTGAACAGAGATTGTCGGCAATTCTTTGACTGTTCCCTCATATAGTAATGCGGTGGTCGCGCCTCATTAATCTGATTTACGTGGCAATCCAATGGCGTGTGAGGCGATTCTTTTGTGTAAGTATCAGAATTTAATTTAGCATTTGGGTCTTCAAAAAGGTCATTAGTGTCGTTCATTTTTGGATACATTTTACGTTCTGTAGAGAACCTCTGTGGGAAAAATGACAGTTCACTTATGCGCGATAGCTCGGTGTTCATAGAGAAGTTTGGACTGTTCAATTCTTTTGGAGATGATGATGGCGGTATTCGGGGTTCGTTTTGGATCTCCTTGTTTTGGATAGTCTCCACAAACTGGTAGTCCAGTTGCTTATTTTGTTGATAAGCTTCTCTTTTATTAGTTACTTTTTGAGTAGATGATACACATATTATGGAATGAGTTTCATTTTCTTTATTAGATATTTTCATTTCCAAGCTGTCATCAAGATCGCTGTCCGAATTCATACTAATAATAACTTTAGGTCCCATGTTAAGCTTTTCTACGGGATTAGCTTTAAGAGGAGTAAAAGTGAGATTATCAAATAACTCAGAGGCGGATATCTCAGTTTGTTTATTCTGTGGTTTTAGGACATTCCTTCGAGTTTCAAGTGCCCCAAAATTCTGTGGAGATTTGTCGTAAGTATTTTCAAGTACACCAGTTTCGGTCCTTTTTAGATTGGAGAATATTTCTGAGGTGTTAAAGGTGAAATCAATACTGGTTGGGGAATCAAATGGACATTTAGCAGGTTGGGACTCTAAAGAGTGGTCATTGAAGTGAGTGATATTTTCTTTGTTGGTAGTTTTCTGAATATGGTGTTGGACAAATGTTTCCGTGATTTGTGTGGAATTGTAAATTATTTCAGACTTCTTTTTGTAAATGGCCACTGGAGACCTTTTGCCAGTTTTTTTCTTCTTACTTTTACCTGGAGATGTTTTAAAACCTTTAGGTTTGTTTTTTCTAGTCTGCAAGAGAAGAGTTATTTCAAAATGAGTCAAAGGAAAATATTTTCTTTTCTAAATCCATCTTCTTAAACAATAAAGATAAATTTTATTGAAAATATGAATTAGATAATAGTATTATATTAATTTAATTTTGATATGGACTTCCAAATTCTGAAATTATTTCCTTAAAATTTTGATTTAAGATTTCAATAATATATCTAATATCTAATATCAATAATAATAATATATCATTTTCTTATTTATTTTTAAAAATTTAAAAATAAATAAGAAAATGATATATTTTTGATTCCTATTGCAAATTCTGAAGGTGTTAGGGCTTCTGTAGAAAGAAAGTCCGTCTGAATAAGTACCACCCCTTGCCTATTTCTGTCGTAATTTACACTACTGTGTGTGTGGAATCAGAAAAATAGGCAAAGTAATTACTTGGAGCCTAAATTAAGATTCAGGATTTTTTCCCTCTCAACTTTAGAACGCCGATTTCAGTACAAAATACCCAATTAAGTACCAGTTTTTTTATGTTTTGGGTAGCCTAGAGACCTGCAAAGTTTTCAAAACCAGCCACAATCTATGAAAGATCCTTTTTGTATTTTTAAATTGATGATCAAAGTTTGAATTGAAAATTTTATTTACCATACTTTTTGAGTAATAAGCAGGAATCTTAAGAGGTTCATTATTTTATGTGTGAAAGAAACATTCAAGACAATCATGATACAAAAAGAAAACTGAAACATTATAGACTTCAAAAAAAGATACGAATTTTTAAAATTCCTTTTGCAGAAAATTTTTAAAAATTATAAAGTAATTTATAACTCAAAAACAACAATTAATCGCAGAACATACATGGGGGTGGTTTGAATACTCCATCATGACGCATTTTTGCTGTAATATTTACATAAACTTCTATTAAATGTAATTAATTCAGATTTTTCCTTTTAAATACTTTGGAGATAAGGGGGGGAATGGTATTTTTTCTAACATTTTTTAAAAAACTAAAAAAAAACTAAGTCGTTAAAAAAGAGAATAATATATTTTAGAATGAAACCCTACAAGTTACAACAATTTGAAATTTTGCCCCCCCCCCCACCCCCTATTTGGGCCCCCTTTACATTAAAAATCATAAAGTTGCACCATAAGAGTTTCTCTTTTAACCATTTTAGTATCAGAACACAAAAAATTAGCTTTAATTGAAAATTGTGCAGCAGTTCTAGGGAAAAAAGCTCTTATACTAAGAATAGTCTACCTAGCTGTCTGTAGGTGATAATTATTTTTAATAGGTACAGTTATTTTAGATGAAATAAAATGTTTTTCTATATTTCTAAAATGTAGTGTTTTTTAATCAAGAATAGTTCAGTTCTGAAGTTCCAAAGATATAAATAAAATATATTAATTTGAGAGGTTGGAAGAGAACTATGAAAGCAGACAGATTCTACAAAAAGGAAAAACAAATTACATCCGGCTCACCATAACTGACTTGAGGACTACAACAACATTGTGTCTACCACGCTGTTCATTCGTAAACCATATGCTTTCCCGCAAAGCTGTTGGTTGCACTGGAGTCCACATCATGGTCAGAGAGTAGCATGTCTCCGGTTCCAGAACCAAACATTCTCCAGGCAGGTCGATGACTAGGCCAGGTGGTAAGTCTTTGCCAAGTGTTATCTGAAAATAAATCCGATCTAATGACACGTGCTGCAATAATAATGTATCTCAATATTGGGGGGCACACAAATGTTTTGGGCGAAGATCGAACCCGCGACTTACGGATGCCAACGAAGTGTAATAGTGAAGTGTTTATGTACAGTTGTGTGCTGTGCAGGTGGGTATAGTTCGGGGCAAACAATTGGCACAATAACCGCGTGGTGGGGGAAGCTTTGCGCACGTCAATTTGTATGTAAAATCGACTCTGCGCAGGCAAGGTCATTGTTCAATTAGTTTGCCCACAACTATATCCATGTGAAACTTTACTTTTAATGCTAATAGGTAACACATACTTGCTGCACTTGTTTTAAAGGATTTAAAACCTCCAGTTCTCTCACGCACGTAGTTCCAAGGAGAACATCATCGAAAACCACTTGAGGCTGTTTCGAAAAAGGGGCAAGAACGAGGCGTGGGCATTCTTTTTTCGGTGACTTTTTCTGCACAACTTCGGTACGACGAGTTCTTCTAATACGCTCCGGCGTGTTCTCGATCTAAATAAAATATAAATTAAATAACTTTTCAGCTGATTTTTGAAATATTGTACTTCCTTGAACGATCAACGAACCTCGAAAAACATTATGGTGAAATCAGATAATATTTCAATGACTTATCCGCAAAACACTTATTGTACACTTAACACTTTCACATTATGGTTATAATTCGTGGAATAAAATAAAGTAATAATTTCATTCTTCAATTCTTTAATAATATTTTTAAATCTCTCCGTTAAAAACCGTTTTCTGGATTTTTAAATTATGACAGTTTATTTGTGTTTACAAAGACATAAAGCTAGTTATACGACGCACAAAATAACTTTGGCCCTGTCATTGATGCGCAGAAGCAAAAAATGGTACATTTTTGACTTCTGTGCATCAATGACAGGGCCAAAGTTATTTTGTGCGTCGTATACGCACCTTCGTATTTAACACGTCCAGTAGAGAGGGATGCAGCAGCAGTGTGAAAAAAGAGAAAGTTTTACCTAACCACCACGGTGCGGGTGCCCGCAGACGGTCAATCAGATGTATTTTAGATAAGGATGCAGCTATAAGAAAGAAAGAGAAGGCTGAGCGGGCACTGGGTGCCCGCACACGTTAAATCCGCGATCCTGCGATCCGGTAGAGATGCAGCTATAAGAAAGACAGAGAAAGCTATAGGACCATAGACTAGGTGTATACTACTATTTCTTTCCTATAGCTGCATCTCTACCGGATCGCAGAACACGGATCGCGGATTTAATTATAAAAGCTGTTGAGCTTGCTGAGGTCGTAGGAATAAACCAAAATAATATTCGGTAAAAATACGGAAATATATTGAAAATATTGACAACAAACAACACAATAGACATAAGACAAGAGTGGCAAAAATAACAGTAAAAACTAAACCTAAAACATACAAAGTAGATTGCATACTACGCATTAGTACGCATTCTCCTTCACATCCTCCCTTTTGGGTAGATTTTACTGTATTCCCAGTTTATCCAGTATCATTACCATTCTTGGCTTGTAAACTGGTTTTGTCAATATGTCTGCACACTGGAATTCAGTTGGAATATATTTAACTTCAACTTCTTTCTCAGAAACTAGCTCTCGAACATAGATAGCCGTCATCTCCTTCTTAACCAATCAAAATACATTGTTGTGCTTTCTTTGACAGCTTTTTACGGTTCTGCTTGGGTACATGAGCGTAGCATTCGTAGCCAATTATTCGCAAATGTTTTATTGACGGTTTCTTAATAAACCATGATTCAAAAGGTGACTTGCCTTCAACATTAGTTGGCCCAGTCCTATTCAGGACATAAACAGCAGTATTCACCAACTCAGACCAGGAACTCTGAGGTAACTCTTCATGAGCATACATCATTGTACGTGCTGCTTCAACAAGAGTTCTGTTGTCCCGTTCACTAGATCCATTTTGTTCTAGAGTATGTGGCATGGTCAGTCTATGCGTTATGCCGTTTGCTGATAGTAGCTCCTTAACATTAGCATTGACGAATTCTGACTTTTACTTTATGTCCAACAACTTTTATTTCAGCTAGGACTAGTTGCAGCTTTGTATAAACTTCTGACTTTGCTCTCAAAAAATAAATGTGACTAAAATTAGTAAAATCATCTTTAAATAAAACAAAGTATTTGTACTTGCTGAAGGAACTCGGGAACGGTCCACATACGTCGGTATGTATTACGAGTATCTCGCCAGGTTCTTTAGCTCTCACTCTTGTTTCGAATTTCTTTCTGTGAGCCTTTCCATAGATACATCCAGTACAAAGTTCGGAAACGAGCTGTACTTTAATACCAAATTCCGTTTCAATGATCTTTTTAACATGTCTTTTATTCTGGTGAGCGAATCTCTCATGATATAGTTGAAGGCTAGACAAGACGTTTATTTCAGTTTTAGAAGGATCTTCTATATTTACAACAGTCTTGGCGCTGAGCTTGTAGAGACCTCCATTCTTTAAACGTTTACCCATTAAAAGGATTTGTCCATCCACTTTCAAGGAGCATGTTTATCTTTCAGATGTAAAGACACTGTTTACTAGTCTATCTTGCGCAGCCAGAACAGAGAACAGATTCTTCTGAATTGTGGGTACAAAGCAAACATCGTTAAGAATAATGTCCTGTATTCTATTATTTACATTAGCCTTTAAATTAACATTTCCTTAACCAACAGCTTTAATTAAAGCTCCATTTGCAGTTGTCACCAAGTTGCTGCCTGCAAAATATTCAAATGATGAAAAATATTCTCTTCGACTGGTGACATGATTAGTTGCTCCATTGTCAACATACCAACTGTCATTGTCTGCTTCTGCTGAAGAAGTTGCGTTCACGCTTTGCTCAGTCTCGATACTCATGAGAGCCAAATTCACGTTTTGACTGGCTTTGCTTAATGGCTTCGGTGGTCTTCCATAGGTTTAACGAATATTTATTTCTTACTTAAGACCTACGGTCACTTACATAAGAAAAAACTTAATAATAAATCTGTTGTTCACATCCCAACATGAACACAATAATGTGGGTAGGTTAACTTATACAATACAAGATTATGTTGTAGATTGCATACTAAAAACTCTAGTTTACGTCTCTAAAATATGCTCGGCTAACTTATATTTGAATACGTTGAAAGAGTTGATATTTTTAACTTCAGCGGGTATATTGTTATACATTTTTGCTGCTTCGTAGGTAAACATTCGCTTACCGTAGTTTGTTCTGGGTGTCGGTAGCACAAGGTAACTAGCACGTCTTGTGGAGCGTTTAGATTGATGTTTCTGCTGTGTGAAAGTGATTGATGTTTGAATGTTTTTGCTAAGTATTTTTCGAATAAGGATGCATGATTGATAGCGGTATAGTTGTGTAATGTTCATGTTTCCATCCAAAATCCATTCACGACATTTCTTTGTCTTATGGCCTGGTTTTCCACAGTAGCCACACTTGATTTTAGACTTTTCTTTAGGTTTATGTTGTTCAGTAGCTAAAGCTTCAGCAACCCCAGCACTACCATGCTGATTTGATAGGCACTTCTCATAATTACATAATTGAATAGTTAAATTTTCAATATTCCGATCTTCTTTAGATAGAAGCAGCCAGCTGGACTTGAAAGGGAAGAAACTTTCAGGTAATGTGTCCAGGATCTTGCAAATTAGCAAAACTTCAGGTAGATCACATTTGTAGTCCTTCAATAATTCAACTTTTAAGTTGTGCCACATATTTTTAACTTTGGATATGTGTGTAGCCATGTCATCTAAGGGATCTTTGCAAAAATGGAAGAAATCTAGGGAATAGGCATACGTCTTATCATCAGATGAGCGATCAAATAGACGATGTAGCTCATCCCAAACCTCTTTGGAAGTTTCTAGTCTCATAACTTTCTCTAGGGTCTCATCAGTCATGTTGGCTATTAATAATAATAAAGCATTGCTGTCTTTTTCATTAAACTTTTGTAAATCTTCCATGTACTTAGTTTTTTCTGCAGCAGTGGCACTTGCACTTGGTAGGACGGGCTTGCTGAGTTTGCCCTCAACAGCTTCAAGTCCTCCAGCACTACCTCGAAGCAGATGTAGCACTTTGTACTGCCAGGTGGTCCAGTTTTCTTGTCCTTGTAGACGCCCAATATCAATTTTGCAGCTTGTTGATGCTTGCATTTTGACTGACAGACGAAACAAAGAATCGAAAAATTTGGTACACTGACTTCGGAAAAAATTGTAAAGTTTGACGTAAAATCCACCTAAATATCACTTGTGAAACGATCTGCTACCATATTAAAGCTGTTAAGCTTGCTGAGGTCGTAGGAATAAACCAAAATAATATTCGGTAAAAATACGTAAATATATTGAAAAGATTGACAACAAACAACACAATGGACATACGACAAGAGTGGCAAAAATAACAGTAAAAACTAAACCTAAAACATACAAAGTAGATTGCATACTACGCATTAGTACGCATTCTCCTTCACATTAACGTGTGCGGGCACCCACTCGGCCTTGACTTTGATCACGAAGTTGTTTGACCGTCTCCGCCGCTGATTTTCGGATCGCGACAAGATTTAAGATATTTTGCGATCAGAGCCAGTGTTGTCACTATAGACGATTTTAAGGTAGGTAGAGTTAACCACTTTAACTGCAGTTTTTTAGGAGAAGTAATTATTTAATCAGCTATATAGTCCAATCAATAAATAACAAAATGCTAAATGCATACCTATAATGCAGCACGCAGGCTGATAAGGCTCCATTTGGACATTTGGGTACGGAACCCTAAAAACTGTTGTTCAATTGGGTGCAATAAGGACAAAAACGAGACGATTTGTTAGAAGTTCATATTTCCCATAAAATATGAACTTCTAACAAATCAAGAAAAATATTTTATCAATAATAATCTGTCGAAGTGATTCACGAGTGGGCATACAGATGGCTAGCTTTCTCTTTCTTTATTATAGCTGCAATTCCACGGATCGCGGATCACAGACTGACCGTTTGTCTGATGGCGCTGATCACAGTGAATAATAATAAATGCTGATTGAAGTCTGATCGCGAAACTGTTTGACCGTATGCGGGGACCCATTAAATTCTTTTCTACTAATAGCTGCATCCCTCTTTTGCTCGTCCGTGCATAATAGATAGTGCGTAGCAAGAAAACTATCTTCATAAATGCTCCGTTTCTCTGCATATTATCTATGGTTGGTGGTCTATGAACACTAGGGAAGTCAGAAATATGAGTACGTGATATAACTAGAAAGCGATAACTAGTATAACATACATAAAGCATAAGTTATACATATACTAAACTTTTATCAGCAAAGGGTGTCCGTCTCCCCAGCAACCCGTGCGAGATATGGCCAATTGGCATACACCAAAATTTAGTGGAAATTGGTTCATTCCATCAGTAAAGTGTCAGATTCAGTGTATCAAAACTGATGACACTACGACGTGAAAACTTTGGGTGGCTGTAGAGACGTCTCGTCAGCCAGCCCATTCTATACAGGGAAAACTACGAAGATTACATAAAAGCAAAATAGTTCCACATTTACTGCATGTCTAGTGCAATTGATATTAAAAAAGCCGAATCGAAAATGTCCATATGGTAGGAGCACTTCATCAATAATTATGGGTGGCTGGAGAGACGTTGTCCCAGCCAGCCCATGTGATATCTCGGAACATATAGTAGGTAGGAAGATGAAACAAAGCTTAATATTTACTACCTACTCGGAACAGTAGGTAGCAAATATTTCAAAATCCTAGCTCAACTAACTTTTGAGATATTTGTATTTTTTCATGGGCTTGCTGGGGAGACGTCTCGCCAGCAAGCCCATGCTGTAACTCAAAAAGTACTGCACGTAGAATGCTGAGCGATATACCAATAGAGAGTGCATATTTGATGCAATAAGCACCAAGAAAAGTGAGTCCCTAGGTCTTATGGTTTCGATGCTAGAAACAAAAATCATTTTCCCGCTGAAAATTTGGAATGCATGATATGAAGTGCAACGTTGCCGTTCTGTGCAATTCTACATGTTGCTGTTAGATCAATCAAAAATCAATCTTGTGTCCTTATAGTTAAGAGGTTCTGTAGACGCACGTGTAGATTATTTGTAATTTGAGAATAGTTCGGGAGACGGTGTACTTAAAAGGCTGATTGGTTAACAAGAAGTTTTTATTTATTTGTGGACAACATGTGAAGAACAAAAGACATAATATGTATTTTGGCTCACGTATTTATTTAATAAATCAGTTTTCCTAACTTATTAATAACAGGACAATTTTAGAATACTTTAAAAATTTTAGTTTGTTACTGAGACCATTAAACCTACATCTCGTCCTAGAATACAGTTGTCACGGTTGCTAAAAAGAGATTGAGGCACCAGTTAGTCTTCACGTGAGCTAAAATACATATTATCTCTTTCGTTCTTAACATGTCGTCCACAAATAAATAAAAACTTCTTGATAACCAATCAGTCTTTTACTAAGTACACCGTCTCCCGAACTATTCTCAAATTACAAATAATCTACTCGTGCGTCTACAGTACCTTTTAACTATAAGGATACAAGATTGATTTTTGAATGCTCTAACAGCAACATGTAGAGTTGCACAGAACGGCAACGTCGCACTTCACATCATGCATTCAAAATTTTCGGCGGGAAAATGATATTTGTTTCTAGCACCGAAACCGTAAGACCTAGGGACTCACTTTTCTTGGTGCTTATTGCATCAAATATGCACTCTCTATTGGTATATCGCTCAGCATTCTACGTGCAGTACTTTTTGAGTTACAGCATGGGCTTGCTGGCGAGACGTCTCCCCAGCAAGCCCATGAAAAAATACAAATATCTCAAAAGTTAGTGGAGCTAGGATTTTGAAATATTTGCTACCTACTGTTCCGAGTAGGTAGTAAATATTAAGCTTTGTTTTATTTTCCTACCTACTATATGTTCCGAGATATCACATGGGCTGGCTGGGAAAACGTCTCTCCAGCCACCCATAATTATTGATGAAGTGCTCCTACCATATGGACATTTTCGATTCGGCTTTTTTACAATCAATTGCACTAGACATGCAGTAAATGTGGAACTATTTGGCTTTTATGTAATCTTCGTAGTTTTCCCTGTATAGAATGGGCTGGCTGACGAGACGTCTCTACAGCCACCCAAAGTTTTCAGCTCGTAGTGTCGTCAGTTTTGATGCACTGAATCTGACACTTTACTGATGGAATGAACCAATTTCCACTAAATTTTGGTGTATGCCACTTGGCTATATCTCGCACGGGCTTGCTGGGAAGACGGACACGTCCCGAACACGTGTCCGTCACAGAGAAAAATAGAGGTACCTACTAGAAGGAGGATAATAATTATAATAATTATATTATAAATAATTCGTCGCTAGGTGGTGTAGTTGTTTTTCTGTGGATTTGACAGGTTATTTTGAATATTTTCTATAGATAATCGAAGATGGGGTTGTGAAATGTTGGCAAATGTCATCCCCTACTAAAATAAATTAGCAAGGTATCTATTCCGTCCGAGCGAAGCAACGAGGTCCGAAATCTTTGGACCCGAATCACACACGGCGCGATAAATGATTCGGAACGGGTGTAAGCGATTTTAGCGCTGACAGCGCTGTCATCGTGATTCGGAACGCAGCCTTGGTGTTCTTTTGACAGCGCTTGCGGGGTTCTTCTCGCTGCAGCGCAGCTGCAGCGGGGAGAGCCTTTCTGGCCTGGGGCCACTGAGGCTGGTGTCACTCGACGCCTGCTACTACAGGCGTGTCACGGGGGCGGCCTCCCGAGGGGCCTGTCGAGTCCGGTCTTCACGCCGCGGCGAGGCAGCCCACCAGGTGATTCCCCGTTGGGGGAGGCCTAGTGAGCGCCTGCGAGCCAGCGGCGGCTTCTCTTCGTCGGAGGTGGGCGGGCGCGGTGCGGCGTCGGCACGCTTGCGCGGCGCGCGCGCACTGCGCACGTCGTGGTTGGGGGCTGGTGGTAGGGGCCCACAGTCCTGACTACTCGACGGGGAGTAGTGGACGTGGGCTGCCTGGTGTGGAGGGGAGGGGCCTCAGCATCCTGTCCTCATGCGAGCCAGGATGGAGACACCCTCCGTGACTATCGCCGCCGGGTCGGTGCCCGCCCTCACGGCCTTGAGGACGGAGAGCAGGAGCTCGATGGCGAGGTCGATTGCGTCGGCTGCGTTGCTTGAGGTCGCCCCCGGGTGCTTCACCGTCTTGCCCACGTTTTGTGGGGCGGCGACCGCTTCCTGGGGCGTCTGATTCGGCGTGGGTGTTGCAGCTGTGCTGGGAGGCGCCTTCGACTGCTTCGCCTTCTTCCCGGCAGTGTGCGGGGCGGGGACCGCTTTCGAAGTCGCTGGCTGTGACTGGGTGGGGCCGGCTGCAGTGGCGGCGGCGGCGGCTGGAGTGGCGGAGGCGGTTCCCTTCCTCCTCCTCCTTCCCCTCCTCTTCCTGACCGGCCCACCGGGCTCGTTCGCGGAGGCCATAAGTGACCCCGGCGCGTTCGACTCTCCCGTGGGCTCGGCGATGACCCTGGCCGATGTTGTGGGCTGGGTGGATGTTCGTGGTGCGGTGCCGGCTTTCCTGTTGCGAACCTCGCGGCGCAGGATTGCGCACGCGAGGCTGTTCGCCGGGTGGGCCTTCCCGCAGTTCGCGCAGGTGGCGGGCTCGGTGCGTGGGCGTGGGCACTCCTTCGCCGGGTGCTCCTCGCCGCAGCAAACGCAGGCTTGCCGCCGGTGGCAATTGTGCGAGCTGTGTCGGAACAGCTGGCACCGGTGGCACTGCGGGACTCTCTGCTTTCCACGCCATCCCTCGATCTTCACGCCGGGTATGCACAGGAGCTCGCTCACTGCGTAGATACCCGGGGTGAGGTTTGGCGTGTAGGTGAGCTGGGCGAAGTGAATACACCCAGGGCGTCCTCGGCGGGCTCGGATGGGGCGCACGAACTGCGGTTCGTAGCCCAGGCGGCGTAGCTCGGCGGCGATGTCGTCCGGGCTCGTGTCTGCTGGCAGGCCGCGGATCGCGACCTTCAGCGGCTTCTCTTCCTTCGGCGCGTAGGCGAACCACGAGAGTCCGGTCTGCCCCTCCAGCGCGGTGAGGTAGCGCTGGTAGGTCCGGAACTCGTCAGCGGTTTGCGCCAGGAAGCGCATCCCCTTTCCGTAGGGACGCACATTCGGCGCGCGGCCCAACTGCTCCTTGAGCGCGCGAAGATGGTGGGGCCAGTCGGGGAAGCTGTCCACCACGATGGGCGGTGGCTTCCGCGTCGACCGGGACTGTCCTGCGACTGGCTGCGTGGCTGGGGGCGTCTGCTGCGTCACCGGGGAAGGGAACGGTGAGCGAGGCTTGGCGGCGGCGGTTACACCCGCATATGAGGCGGGGGGCGGGGGAAGTGGCTGCGACGGTGCGGGGGCCGTCGATGTGGACGGCGGCGGCGTCGTTTGGTCCATCGCTTGGGGCGCGGACTGCGGCGATGGTGTGAGCCGGCGGGGTGCCGGTTGCGGGGTGGGGGGGGAGGCCGGGGGCCTGTCCCTCCTTTCAAGGCGCGGGTCACGCCATGGGACCTGCGTCGGCGGCTTGTATGTGACTAGGCTTTGTGGCGTAGGCTGGATGGCCCAGGGAGGCGGCTGTCGGGGGCCCGCGGTTGCGGGGGGCTTCGTCGGGGTGCGGTGAAGCGGCGGCGAGGCGGGCGACTGTGAGGCGCGCTCGTTGGCGTACTCTTCCCGAAGGTAGAAGGCCTGGGCAACATTGCGGGGTGTCCTCGGTCGCTTCTTGACCTTCGTGATGGAAGCGGGGGGAGTCATGTCTCCCTAAAAGGCAGCGTGCTGGGTGTCGCGTCCACACGTAGACAAAGCCTACCCCCAAGAGGGCTGGGGGCAGGTGGGCGAGTCGTACGCGGTTTGTGGGTATCCGGGCTCCTCACGTCATGTAAACAACCCAGAATACCCACCGCGAGGTAATATCTACCGAATGTGGGTAGTCAGAAAAAGTGCGCGGACTGGATCTGACCTCCTCGACGCGACAGGCGAGATCCCTTGACAGCGCTGTGAGCACTGACCTCTATATATACAAAGAGGTCAGTGCTCACGTGTCCGTCTCCCCAGCAACCCGTGCCGTGCGAGATATGGCCAAGTGGCATACACCAAAATTTAGTGGAAATTGGTTCATTCCATCAGTAAAGTGTCAGATTCAGTGCATCAAAACTGATGACACTACGAGGTGAAAACTTTGGGTGGCTGTAGAGACGTCTCGTCAGCCAGCCCATTCTATACAGGGAAAACTACGAAGATTACATAAAAGCAAAATAGTTCCACATTTACTGCATGTCTAGTGCAATTGATTGTAAAAAAGCCGAATCGAAAATGTCCATATGGTACTACTACCATATGGACATTTTCGATTGTGCTACCACTTCATCAATAATAATGGGTGGCTGGAGAGACGTTTTCCCAGCCAGCCCAGGTGATATCTCGGAACATATAGTAGGTAGGAAGATGAAACAAAGCTTAATATTTACTACCTACTCGGAAAAGTAGGAAGCAAATATTTCAAAATCCTAGCTCCACTAACTTTTGAGATATTTGTATTTTTTCATGGGCTTGCTGGGGAGACGTCTTGCCAGCAAGCCCATGCTGTAACTCAAAAAGTACTGCACGTAGAATGCTGAGCGATATACCAATAGAGAGTGCATATTTGATGCAATAAGCACCAAGAAAAGTGAGTCCCTAGGTCTTATGGTTTCGATGCTAGAAACAAAAATCATTTTCCCGCTGAAAATTTGGAATGCTTGATGTGAAGTGCAACGTTGCCGTTCTGTGCAATTCTACATGTTGCTGTTAGAGCATTCAAAAATCAATCTTGTGTCCTTATAGTTAAGAGGTCCTGTAGACGCACGTGTAGATTTAGATTTTTTGGTGTTAGAAGCCAACTGCTACGGAATGTAAAATATTCTTCGCCCAAAGTGTCCAAAATCTTGCATATAAGGAGGAGCTCGGGTAGTTCCTTCTTGTACTCTGATTTCGACATCTCAATATTAAGCTCTGCCCAAATATTTTTCAATTTCGAAAGGTGGGTAGCAACATCATCATTCGAGTCTCTCTTTAAACCAAAAAACTTCATACACAGATTGTATGCGCGATCTTCGGTGATCCCGTCGAAGAGCCTGTGTAGCTCTAGCCAAACAGTTCTAGAATTGGTGTATCTCATGACCTCCTTTAGCGTTCCGTCATCGAGGTTCGTGGTCAGGAGTAGCACGAACACTGCTGAAGTACTCGCATTTGTCGGTGAATCTGACGCTGCTGTACTCGGGCTTTCAGGTCGCACGAATCTGCCCTCGACTACGTCTAGCGCGCGATCAACAGTTCGTAAAAGTATGCACATCTTGTATTTCCATGTTTCCCAGTTGGACTTTCCACTTAAAAGACCGATCGTCATATTTTTTATTGGGTCCATTTATCGTCTTTAAATTTTTGCGCGGGGTCCTAAACCTGTTAGCGGAGCCGAACTTATATGCACAGTGAACTATATGTGATACCGGAACTGTTTATAGAGCTAGATTTACGCGAATTATTTTTATTATATTTACGAATGCAATTTAGTATTGTTTTCACAACGATGTTTTTGCAGACACTGACATTTTTTCGATTATAAAAATTGTCTTTGTAAATGTTTCTAAAGAGTTCGCATATTTGCAAATTCAACTATTATTGATAAAGCGCTCCTACCATATGGACATTTTCGATTCGGCTTTTTTACAATCAATTGCACTAGACATGCAGTAAATGTAGAACTATTTTGCTTTTATGTAATCTTCGTAGTTTTCACTGTATAGAATGGGCTGGCTGACGAGACATCTCTACAGCCACCCAAAGTTTTCAGCTCGTAGTGTCGTCAGTTTTGATGCACTGAATCTGACACTTTACTGATGGAATGAACCAATTTCCACTAAATTTTGGTGTATGCCACTTGGGCATATCCCGCACGGGCTTGCTGGGAAGACGACACAAAAATAAATAATCTTTCCTGTACTTATATTCTGGTTTTATCTCGCCTCTTAGTTAATTCTTATATCATCGAATCTCTCTTTTCTTCTTGTATAGAAAAAAAGAGAGTATCAATAACGATTGAGTTCGGCAGTAGCTGATCCTTATTGAATGAAATCTGATAAGTTATATATTATATTATGATACGCTACAGAAAGGAGTGGTACACGCTTAGACTATATAATACTAACGTAGTACACGTTATCTTTTTAAAATTGTTAACAAAAAGGCTTTTCGTTTATTAGCGTTTAGTAACATTTTGCCGTTATGTTATTCTTGATATGATTATGCATATCTACAATAAAATCAGAAGTCCGTAGCTAGCAGAAAATACCGTGTATTATTTTATTTAAATGACAATCAACAAACGTTGCTATGAATAATTTACATCATACAAAGAAGGCTTTGAAGAGTTGATACAAATCTCCTTAATATCCTCCCTTTTGTATGACTCTTAGTGTATCAAGCCAATCTGGTCACTAATAGACACAAGACGTGGCTTGCGCAGTGCCTTTGTGAGGATGTCCGCCAACTGGAACTCGGTTGGGACATATTCCACCTTGAGTTCGCCTTCTGCGACAAGCTCTCTGACATAGAAATGCCTTATAGCAATATGCTTTGTCCTCCGATGGAGTTCAGGGTTATGCGAGATCTTGATAGCTGCATCATTGTCTACCTTCAGAGTTGGAATACTCTTTAAGTTTGATATCTCGGCGAACAGTCTCTTGAGCCACACAATTTCACGAGCTGCTTCGCTGGCAGCGACCAATTCAGCTTCTGTGCTTGATATCGCAACACAAGTTTGTCGACGACTTGTCCAGGATATTGCTCCTCCAGAGTATAAACACAATATTCCTGAAGTCGAACGTCCGGTTGATTTATCTCCACCGTGGTCTGAATCACTGTAGCATTCTAAGATGCCAGCATTACACTTCTTTTTGTAAAGAATTCCGTAGTCTAACATTCCTTTTATGTATCTCAGGATACGTTTTAACCTTTGGATGTCTTCCTTAGAAGGATTCTCTAAAGTCCGAGATACGACGCTCACAGCGTAGGCTAAATCGGGTCTGGTACCAACAGTTAAGTATGCAAGAGCACCTACGGCTTCTCTATAAGGAAATTGAACAGGTTCTACCAAATCTTTATCCAGTTCTGGCTGTCCATCTTTCTGTATAGGAGTTGTGACTGGTTTACAATCGCTCATACCGAAGCGATCCAGTATCTTGTGGGCGTAGTGCTTTTGTGACACTTTTAAGTTGCCATCCAGATTCTCAATTTCTAAACCTAGAAAGTATGTAGCATCTTTTATAGTTATTTTAAATCGTCTCTTCAGCTCATTAATGAATTTCTCAGTGTCTTTCTGATCAGTCGCAGCGACAAGTCCGTCGTCCACGTAGAGAGCTAGAACAATTTTGTTATTTATCCGGTTTCTAGTAAAAAGGCAGGGATCAGTATTACATTGTTTGAAACCAACGCTTTTCAAATAATCTACCATGCATTTATTCCAGCACCGGGGTGCTTGCTTTAAGCCATACAAGCTTCTTTTAAGTTTGCACACTTTGCTTGATCCATCAGAGTATCCCTCAGGTTGACTCATGTATATTTCTTCATCGAGTGATCCATACAGAAAAGCTGTTGAAACATCGAATTGTGTGAGCTTTAGTCCTTCATTTGCAGCTATGCTTAAAACAGACCTTATTGTTGTCATCTTTGCAACTGGGCTGAAGGTCTCATCATAGTCGATGCCTTTTTTCTGTGTGTAACCTCTAGCAACTAGCCTTGCTTTGAATTTGTCCAGTGAGCCATCTGCATTGGTTTTAATTTTATATATCCATTTGCAGGATATGGGCTTTCTACCTTTAGGAAGATCAACCATTATCCAGGTTTTGTTTGTTCTCCTTTAAAGATTTCACCTCATTTTCCATAGCTTTGATCCACTGATTCTTTTGTGAACTAGTCATTGCTTCTTTGTAGGTTTTCGGCTCAATTACTTCATTGATATCATCTGCTGACATCATGATATAATCGTTGAAACGAGCAGGCGGTCGTATTTGGCTTCTGTCTCGTAAAGTCATTCTTTGATTTATTTCATCTGAGATTTCTGGCTCTTCAGCATCATCAAAATCGTCTACTGTATCTTCGAATTCAGTATGTTCATTCTGTTCAGTATGGTCCTCCTGACTTGGTTCTTCTTGACTCACGACCAGACCGGGTGATGTGTGAGGCACCGTAGAGCTAGGCTCATCAGGGTTGCTGTCATTGCGACCTGTGATGCTTTCAGCGCGATCATCCTCCCTTGCTTCACACGTCGGAGGTGCTTTCAGTGGAAGGTTGATTTCTATAGAAGACTCTTCTTCTTCAGAATCATTCATGTCAAATGGATTCAAAACTGATTCATTGAACGTGACGTCTCTTGATCTTATGAGTTTACCATTTTTACTCAGTAGGCGGTAGCCTTCATCACCATCATAACCGATAAGGATGCATTTCTCTGCTTTTTTCGAAAGCTTGGATCTCTTTTGTTTCGGAATGTGGGCATAGCATTCACATCCAACGATTCGAAGGTGTTTAATTGATGGTTTCTTTTTGAACCATAATTCAAATGGTGATTTACCATCTTCAGAAGTGGGCCCAGTTCTGTTCAAGACATATGCAGCAGCATTTACTAACTCTGCCCATGTGGCGGTAGGCAATTCTTCATGAGCGTGCATCATTGTTCTAGCAGCTTCAACTAAGGTTCGATTTTCACGTTCACTTAAGCCGTTTTGTTGTGGCGTGTATGGCATCGTAAGCCTTTGTCGAATTCCAGCTTCTCGAAGAATGCTTTTTACTTTCTCATTGTCAAATTCGCCTCCATTGTCACTTAGGAATTCTTTTACAGAGTGACCAACCGTTTTGCATTCTTGCAGCATTTGTCGGAGCTTTTGGGGAACTTCCGATTTTTGTCGCATGAAGTAAACGTGTCGATACTTGCTGTAGTCGTCTTTGAAAAGAACGAAGTAGCGTTGTTTGCCAAAGGAAGGAGGAAACGGACCGCAAACATCAGCGTGTATAATTTCCGCAGGTATTTTCGCTCTCTCTCTTGTTCCAAATTTGCGCCTATGTGCTTTCCCGTAGATGCATCCAGTGCACAGTTCAGAATCTAAAGGAACTTTTATACCAAACTCCTTTTCAAGCAAGTTTTTGATATGCTTTTTATTCTGATGAGCAAGTCTCTCGTGGTAGAGTTGTAGCAAGTTTTCTTCAACTGAAGCAACATTTAGATGGGGATCTGATTTCGCTTGTTCTACACTGAGCTTGAAAAGTCCTCCACCTTTGACTCGTTTGCCAGTCAGAACTACTTCATCATCAACTTCAAGGGAGCAGTGTTCTCTTTCAGATTTAAAAAGGCTTTTATTTAGTCTGTCTTGAGCGGCTAGCACAGAGAATAGATTGCGTGTAATATCAGGTACGTACCATACATCACAGAGTGTTATCATAGACTTCTTGCCATTTACTTTAGTTATCAAGTCGACCGTACCTTTTCCAAGGGCTTTCACAGAGCTCCCATTTGCAGTAGTTACTGTTCGAGTATCTTCGAAGCGTTCAAAACTAGTGAAGTAGTCGTTTCTGCAGGTGACATGACTGGTTGCGCCATTGTCAACAAACCAACTTGTTCTATCGTAGTTTGAATTAGTCGAGTTCACTTCGGAATCTGCAGTAATATGCATTAGCATTAAGTTCAGGTTGCTTGAAGTCTTTGCGTTGTTCTCTGGTTTTGATGGTTTACCATCCGCTTTCCATTTTCGACACTGTCTAACTTTATGACCGACTTTTCCACAGTATCCACATTTTTTCATCGGTTTATTACTATTTTGCATAGCTAGAGCTTCAGAATCAGCTTCATTATTAGATGAGATTGAACGCTCGTAGGCACAGAGTTGCGTTGTCAGGTTATCGATAGTTCTATCTGTTTTCGACATCATCATCCAGCTTGATTTGAAGGAGAAGTATGATTCAGGTAGAGTGTTCAGAATCTTGCAGATTAAGAGGATATCTGGTAATTCTGTTTCATCTATTAAGCAAAACGTTACTTTTAGTGCCATGTACATCCCTAACTACATCTGTCATAAATTGTCATTTCGTCATTCCAGCGCTGAGAAATTTTCGTACGTCCTTCCTTTTTTCTTACGTAGGTATAAGCTCGGTATTTATTGCAAAGGTTTGCCTTTCATTAAATAAACCCGATAATGTCGGTGATGACCCAAGTGCTCTTTATTCCAGAGCTCCGTTTCTAGTTGGAAGCTATGGCAGAGTCCCAGTCGAATGATAACAACACTTGCGTGGTGTGTTTCAAGAATGTGGACTATTACTCGATCGGGGAATGCGACCATCCTGTGTGTTTCGAGTGTTCGACTCGTATGCGAGTGCTCTGCCTCCAGAACGAGTGCCCAATATGCCGGCAGGCGCTATCGCGGGTAAGACAAAAAGAACCTTATATGGTCTACATCATGATTCTGGTAAATACCTACTCGTGTTTGAATCAACACAATGTTTACAATTCATTATGCAACTTATTGCTACAGCAATTCTGACAAAAAGCACACGAAATTTTATGTGGCCTAAACTTTAATTGAGTTCAATAACATACCTACTCATGAAATTAATAAAAAAATCGAGTATATCATGTTTTTATGTATCTAAAGTTGGTTATCTGGATATTGCAGGTTGTGTTTACGGAAACGGTTCAGCCTTACAAGGATCTTCGTAACCGGGTGTTTACAGATCGGTTGTTTGAGCGGCAGTTCAAGATCGGGTTCTGCAGTGAGGAGATAAAGAAGGAGTATGATATACTGTTAGAGAACCGTTGCAAGTCATGTAGCAACATACCTCCGTTCCGTACCTTCAGTCAGCTGAGTGATCATATGAGGAAGGTTCATGAGCGGTATTACTGCGATCTTTGTGTTAAGCACTTGAAGGTAAGTTATTGAGTACTGATATGTGAAATAGTAAACAGTTAAAAACATAATTTTGACTTTAATGCAATGTAAGGAAATCATTCCTTTTTTTTACAAAATTATATTGGTTATAAAATATGTAAAAAAAAAGAAAGCTTGGAAAACAAGGCTGTAATAAATATTGGTTATGCTACAAATGAAAATGAGCAGCTTTCCTAAACAAAAAATAAACAATAGAAAAAAGTTTTGCAAATCCAACCTAAACTGGTTACCTGATTGATTCATTTTGTACAGGAAGTTGAATTGTATAGTTATAAGTAAAATTTCTTTAGGAAAGTTATTTATTTTTATTAATCACTGCCTATCCCAAAGGGAAAGAGTCATGAACTTATATGTATGCATGTTTCATTCATGAAATCATTGAGCTTCAGAGGTAATACCTATATAAAAATCTTCTCATATTTGAAAAGCAAAAAACTAAAGAACAATTTTGAGAAATTTTAAGTTAGATATGTATTTCCAAAAGAGAAGAAATTTGATACATAAAAACCTGATACCTTAAAAGTATGATTTTGGTTAATTTTCATAGTTTAGTTTATATATTTTCATATTGTAAAATTATACAAATTACATCATGTCAAATTATATGCCTTCACAATATGATCGTCAGTCTGTATACAAAAACAATAAAATGATAAATAATATAAAATTCAATGTCAAAACATAGTTAAAATGTAAATAGCAATAGTTAATGTATAAAAATATGATACTCTTTCAAAGAGTATAATGCTTTATTCAATAAAAAGTTCTTCAGTCGACTCCTGAATGTTTCGTCGGAAGATTCATTTCTTATATCAGCGGGCAGTTGCTCATAATATGTAGGTCCATTAACGCGGGTTTTTTCGCGAGCAGCGCGGTGCGCCTTTGCACATTTTGGAGGCAGCCAAGTTATTTTGTGGTTGGTATGGTAAAGAAAGATAAAGATATTGTGAGTGCCCCTTAAAGCCCATAGAGCAATATTATACTGTAAATACTGAATAGAAACCGCAGTCATTAAAAACATTCGGATGTAAACAACTCTATAGGTTTCAGGAAGTGTTTGGCCTTCTGGGGAAATACATTCTTAACAATGGGTTGTACTTTGCAGAAAAAATTTTGTAAGTTCTATGTTGGTCCCGTGTGGTGCCGGCAAAGAATAGTACCAACCCATACATACCCGTGGGTGTCGTAAGAGGCGACTAAGGGTTAACTGGAGGATGGGCAGCAGCATCCTCCTTTGTAACTTACATCTTACTGCGGTCACCTACAACCGCGGTCCATGGTGCCAGCCGTTACGCTAACAAGCGAGGTGACTATGGTACTTCCCCTCCACATTTTTCCAGCAAAAGCTAGAATTCTGGAGGGAGCTCCCTGTCCTGTAGTGGACGTTTCATGGGATGTTATGATGATGTTGGTTAAAGGGCTTATGTATGACACATTTCCTGTAAAGAACAAAACTGCTCAAGATGGCCTTAAAAGAGTCAATAAATTAAATAAACTAACATTTTCTTCCTCAAAGTAACCATTCAAACAATGAATCATTACCTAATTAAATTAAAAATAACATTGGTAAATTTTACAGATATTTGCTTCTGAAAGAAGATGCTACACCCGTCAAGAACTAGCACACCACCGGCGAAAAGGAGATCTTGACAATACTTCTCACAGGTAAATTAAACATAACAACCAGTTGTAGAAAGGTCCTCTAATGTTATTGCTTAATGGCTGTGTATTAACACCAAATTTGAGTAAATTTTCACCAAATAATATCCACCAAATTTTGTCTACCAAAATGGATGAATGTACACCAAATTTGCTTCTGGCACTTCGCCGGCCGCTGCCGCGGCGCGCTCGCTCGGCTCGTGCGTTGTGGTCGCAAGATAACCTAACACAACCTAACCGAACTGGCTACCCAAATTTGCTGTACGTTCAGCCAATTTGGTGTACATTCATCCATTTTCTCTTTGGGGTATAAAAAATTATTTTGGGATTCATTTAATTTGTTGCCTTGCTGTATTAAGTCTCATGCTTTACAATTTTGTTTGTATTGGCAAATAACATGTCAGCTATAGATAGCAACATTCTGGCAACTAAGGGACATAATCTGTAGGTAATACAACCTCTTAGTCCTAGGCAGTTCATCAGTTTCTTTGAAATTGTTGATGTAAAGTTGGTGAGGCAGTGGCAGTTGGAAGTTTAAAGCTCAATGTCACCCTTCCAGCCAAGAGACAACACGATTTGTGGAGCAAGGGCGGTTTCTCAAACTTCCATCCATCACCCTGCTTAAGGTCGTAATCAAGATGGCATATTGCTGCGTAATTTTTTAGGGGGAAAAAGCGTTGGGTTCCTTCAGCATCAACTAGCCAAAGCAACCTGTTAAAATCGATTCTTGCCCTGCGTGAGCAAGGGCTTGTATTTTCTGTGGTAGTGCATGCATAGGCCACCTTGCTGCTACGGTCTAAGCTGTGAGCGGTTTTTAAGACACTTCCTTCCACACACACGCCTGCGAGCCCGCGTAACAGTTGGTTTGAAAAATCGCAATACAATACTCAGTCTACTGAAAACTTTCGCCAGAGTGCGCAAATCGCCTTGAAGGCGTGGCTAGGCTGTAAGGCTGACTATGAAATTATGAATTTATTTATAGTACTGACTGACTGCGCGATAGAATGATAGTCTCTCTGCGCGATCGAATTGGAAACAAGGAGATCCGCAGGAGAACTAAAGTAACTGACATAGCCCTGAGAATCGCTAAACTATAGTGGCAGTGGGCAGGGCACATCGCAAGACAAACCGATGACCGATGGGGCATAAGGGTTCTAGAGTGGCGACCACGTACCGGAAGACGAAACGTTGGCAGGCCCCCTACAAGGTGGACCGACGATCTGATGGCGGTCACGGGAAACCGCTGGATGCGAGCAGCGCAGGACCGCGAGTCATGGAGATCTTTAGGGGAGGCCTATGTCCAGCAGTGGACGTCTTTCGGCTGATATGATGATGATGACTGACTGACACCATGTGGTGCTGGCTAAGAGAAGTAACAAATCAGTAAGTGACGTGAAAGGCGGCTAAGGAAGTTTGAACCAGAAGATGGGCAGCAGCGTACGTATTGTTCCATCACACATACTGCGGTCTCCAACAACCGGGGTCTATGGTACCCTCGGCAGCAAGGACGTCGAAATAAAACTAGTATAAGTTGAACCAGCGCTACTCTGCAGACGCCCGAAACCAGAGACCCGCTCAAGGTCAAAATGATTCCACCGACGTGCGGCCGGGTGGTGTTTTTTGCTGTGAAATTGTAGAGGCCCCTGTCCAGCAGTAGACCTTTACTGGGTTGTTATGATGATGATGACTGAATGAAACTTTCAGAGGTCACCCTCTGTGCGAGTTCTGCGAGGAGCGGTTCATGGACGCAGACGAGCTGTACCGGCACCTGCGCAAGGAGCACCTGTACTGCCACCTGTGCGACGCGGACGGACGCAACCTGTACTACGCCACGCACTCCGCGCTCGCCCACCACTTCCGCACCGACCACTTCCTGTGCGAAGAGGGGGATTGCGCAGCGAACTTCCTAACCGCCGTCTTTAGGACTGAAATTGATCTCAAAGGTACATACAATAATAAACAACAACCTGTATTATGCGATGAATTCCGCATTCGCGCACCACTTCCGAGCCAACCACTTCCTGTGCGAAATGTGTGTATCGCAAGGAATTTCCTTATCACCATCTTTAGGACTGAAATTTACTGATCTCAAAGATGATTGACTTTATTATTTCTTTACTTTAGTTTGTGTTACTTTAGAACACATACAGTAATAATATGTTAAATACTTAGGTACAAAAAATATTTTACATCTCTCACATTCGGTAAGTAGGTCCTTATTACCCCCAAATGGGGCTTGTAGGTTTGGTCACATACAAGCCCAGCGCTCTAGGGTAATAATGTAGCTAGAAAAGCCCTAGGGCGGTAAGTAAATGAGTTTTGAAAGAGTGAAGTGTTTTTTTTTTATTACTGAGCGCCCTAGGGCTTTTCCAGCTACATTATTACCCTAGAGCGCTAATTGGTCAACTACAATTTGGTGGTAATAAGGACCTACTAACCTCACAATCGAGATGTAAAGCAGAGTAGTTAGCTCGGATGTAAGCATCAATTGCACCCTCGAACTATAGGCGCCCTCGCTGCGCTCGTACGCCTAAATATCTCGGGCTGCAATTGATGCCTTACAGCCCTTGGCTACTAATCTACTATAAAAGTAGACCTTTAGATTAGAGAATCGTATTAACAGCTTCAAGGTCAATTTAGCCACACACAGCCCATTTACTCCGCGGGCTTAGTTGACCCACTCCCAACCCCATAAGGGACTTAGCCCGCGGGCGAAATCTACTACTTTCAACCACTTCAACCCCAGCTTACAATGCACGGAATTTAAATTGTACAAAAATAAACTATCACAATTGATCGAGCCGTTTTGAAATGCTCCGTCTTAAATATGGCAATTTTATGAATTTTTATTAATGCTTCAAAGACATTAAGCCGTGTTAATCCCGGATTTTATCTGCGGAAATAGTCGTTAAATGAGCCATGTCAGAGGTCTTGGGCGGCTCACTCAACAACTATGACACCAGGTTTGGTGAAGTCATTCATCGATCTTATAACCCAAACTATGTGTTGATGATGAATTAAATTTTTATTGTTTAATTTTTTAGCGCACAAGGCGACGATCCACGGTCGCGGCATGACGCGCACGGCGGCTCGACAAGCGCGCACCATCGAGCTACAGTTCAACATCACCCCGCATTCCCCCCACGCACAGCTAGTGCAGAGAACACCCAGGTAGTAATCCAGCAGGAGCGTTTACTTGTGTGCGGCGTTGTATTGTATATAGACAAGCGCGCACCATCGAGCTACAGTTCAACATCACCCCGCATTCCCCCCACGCACAGCTAGTGCAGAGAACACCCAGGTAGTAATCCAGCAGGAGCGTTTACTTGTGTGCGGCGTTGTATTGTATATAGACAAGCGCGCACCATCGAGCTACAGTTCAACATCACCCCGCATTCCCCCCACGCACAGCTAGTGCAGAGAACACCCAGGTAATAATCCAGCAGGAGCGTTTACTTGTGTGCGGCGTTGTATTGTATATAGACAAGCGCGCAGCTACAGTTCAACATCACCCCGCATTCTAAATATCAGATATTTTAATATTTATTAATGACGTCAGTTACACCGTTTTACAAACAAAGTGGCGCTATATGGCAAAAAGGGTTGCAGCACAGTTAAAAAAAACTTTGTTTTCTATAGCTGCATCTCTTTGTTGGACGTGCAAGATGGACAGTGCGTAATGGGCTTAAAATGTTGACTATTGTTGGTGGACAGGGACAGAGATAGAGAGAGGGAGAGGGAGCGCGAGGAAGCGAGTCCGCCGCCGCCGGCCGCGCCACAGCCCCACATCGACACGCGCTCGGACCAGCAGTTCCCGCGCCTCTCCGCCGCGCCAGCTGCGCCCAGTCTGGTGCTCGGCGCGCCCAACCGGGCTTATAGAAGTAAGTGCTGTTGAGGTTTCATGCTACGGCCATGGAAACTCTACGATGCTTTTCTTAGGCATGTATTTAACTCGGCGAAAAATTAATCCGAATTAGGGTTTAAAAAAATATTAAAGCACGTAACAAAAATAATAGGTTGGCAGCTACAGTGAAGGATCATTTTAAGTAGAAAATAGCAGCTTTATTATCAGTTGTAAGCTTTGTTTTAATTTAAACTGGCATCGATTTTTTGTTTTGGTAACTGATTTTATTGTTAAGCGAACACTTAACGGCGGATAAAAACTAGAAAATAGGCTTTCTTAAATTAAACAATGAGGTTGTATATAAAGTTAACTCAGGTGCAAAAAAAATTGTTTGGCTTAGAATTTTTATTGTATGACTTATAATTATCCTACAATGGCGAAAGAATAAGGCATAAAGGTACAATAATTGTCTTTATTTATTCAACCCGCAATATTTATTTATCTATGCCGAGCTGAGTGTTCCTCTTAGTTAATTGTTTATTATTAAAGCTCCATTAAAATCCTCCTGACTGTAGGTTAATTCGACGGGGACCCACTGTGCGGATCCTCTATTTCTGTCTGCGAGGGGTCACAAGGGAACCTAACGTAACCTACCGTGTATGTGTCGTCCTGTCTAGAGTTTGTTTTTTTTTATGGCGGGGGGCCCCCCGAACCCCCCTTATTAGGGGGCTGCGCCCACTCATTCCCCCGCTTCGTGACGGTAGTGGTCATTTTGAGAAAAGCAGTAGTCATTATTATAAAAAGGTTCTGAAGCACGCGGAAGTATAATTAATTGATTACAAAGAAAAGCAAATTCATGCATCCAAGATCATGTTCCAAGGCTAGGTTCCCTTGTCACCCCTCGCAAACAGAAATAGGAGACCCTCTTAGCACATAAAAAATATAAAATCTTTAAATATATTCGACCCGCACTCTGTTTCTATGCAATGAGTACGATTGTCGAGTACGCTTGTACGTTTTTTTTAATAATGGATTGATATTAGTTAAATTTTAACTACGTGTTTTATTGATGAGGGATTCTTCTATCAAAAACTGCATTCGGAAGCTTTAAGAGAACCCTCTGAGCTAACCGCCCCCAACAGCTCACTCAGGGCTGTTATAGTACACATGAACGTTAACACATATTCAATCTGCTATTTGGGGCTCAAAAGGACCAGCAACAAGAGGAGGCAACGAAAGCCGCGCGCTACTGCCCACGACAACTCGCGACCACATTCCTCCCTCAGCTGTCGCGATGACTGCTCGCGGCAGAGATAGTCGGCTGATTAGCTGCTTCCGTCGCGCATTTAGATAGTCCGAAAATGATATATTTTAATACTTTTTACACAGTTTTATTTATCTGCTTATTTTAGGGTTTCGAACTAAAATGGTAAAAACGGAACCCTTATGGTACGAATTAGTTTTGTCTGCCTGTCACACCTATGTTTATCTTAGTACCTACTCACGCTATCGACTTGAAATTTGAAATAGTTTTAGAATATGCTTCCCCAACTTGCAAGCGAGATATTTAAAAAATATTCCATACTCACTTTTATCCCTCATTTCACCTTCTTGGGGGATGATTTTGCGGAAATGAAGAAACATGTGTTGCTTTTTATTAGCTCAAATCCAAATTTTTATGCATCTCACGACAAAACTGTAGAATTTTTATACTGACCGTCATCTTTTATTTCCACATCATTTTAGCGGTCCTGACGGGATACCAGCAAGTCTTGAGGAACTGTGCGCCTGAGTTGTCTCCTGAGCTAACACGTTCATATTTTCATATTCATATTTATTTAATACAGTCACAGGTATAAAAGATGTTAAAAATATAAAATAAGTACAGGTGACACCCTGCAAGGGCACAGCAAACATGAGAGGACTTTTCTACCGTCTCTCTCTTGAAACAAGAACGGTGCCAAAATCTTGGAAGGTTGCCAACGTGCAGCCAGTGCCCAAGAAGGGTAGTCGTGCCGACCCCAGCAACTATCGGCCAATCGCCATCACCTCCATACCTGGCAAAGTTATGGAAAGGGTACTTAATGGAAAACTGCTAACATACCTAGAAGCTAACGACTTACTCAGTGACAGTCAGTATGGCTTCCGCCGGGGACGATCAACTGGGGATCTTCTAGTGTATGTCACGCATTGATGGGGTTCGAGAAACACGGCGAAGCCCTTGCCGTGTCACTAGACATCTCGAAGGCCTTCGACAGGGTGCACGCAAGTCTGCTGCGCAAACTTCCTGCATACGGCATTCCTGCTGACTTTTGTTGTTGGATTTCTGACTTCCTGAGCGAACAGTCGATCCGAGTAGTCCTTCAGTGACTAATCGGATCGACCCAGCCAGCAGTGACGAGATACGTTCTTCGAGAGAGGCTATGGTAGAGCGAATAAACTCAACCTTAAGTTGTAAAAATCTGGTGAGTTTCAACGCTACCAAAACGCAGGCGTGACTGTTCACCGCCAAAAGGAGTCCGTTCAATCTGGCTCCTACGTTTCGAGGTACAACTGTACCAGTTACCGACAGCCTCGAGCTACTTGGCATGAAGTTGTCTGCAAACCTGAAATTCGGCGCTAACATTGAGTAAAAAGCCCAAACTGCGGCAATTAAGCTGGGCATCCTCAATAAGGTTAGGCGTTACATCACTTCTGGATAGCTTCTAGTTTTATATAAAGCCCAAGTCCGAACCTGCATGGAGAATTGCTGTCACTTTTGGGATGACTCAGCCAAATACCAACTAGCTGCACTTGACTCGATAGATCGCAGAGCCAAGAAGCTCGTCGGTGATGAGATGCTGGTGAAAACCAAGTTTCACAGTCTCGCCTACCGTCGCAAAGTTGCACGTCTGTCGGTCTTCTACAGATTGTACCTCGGAGAGTGTGCTCAAGATCCCCACGAGTTTGTTCCACCATCTCCATTTTACCATCGGGAGTCCAGACGCATCGCAGGATATCACCCATACTTGGTTGATATTCCGCACTTTCGCACAAAGCGCTTTGAAACATCTTTTATAATGCGCACGGCTAAAGAGTGGAATTCTCAGCCTGCGTCTGTGTTCCCGAGTTCATATAACCCGAATCTATTCAAGTCGCGAGTAAATAGGCTTCTTATGGGCAAGCTCGTTCCATCGTCGACCTCATCTCTTTCTTAAGGTCTAGATCGAGGTCAAGAGTACCATCAGGGTCATTGACAATAAAATAAAACAAAAAACCCCCTTGGGGGACAAATTTTGGAAAATCCTTTTTTAGCGGGTAAAACCCTTAACTGTGTGTAGAGCACAGGCATTTATCGTGGTGTTTGTGTGTCAGGTGTGGGCGGGCTGGCGCGCACCGACCGGAACTTCCCCACGCTGCGGGGCGGCGCCGGCCCCGCGCCCGCGCCCCCGGCCCCGCCCCCGGCCCCGGCCCCGCCCGGTACTGTCGCCGCCACTGTCGTGAGGAGCTGTAAGTATACCACTCCTATAGTATAGGCACTCTACTTTGGTTCCCGATAGCTCGTCTGTATTAAAAACTTGCCGATGCGGCGCTGGGTGGAGGCGCCGACCCCTCCAGACAAACTATAGAAACTGAATCGATTACGGAACCACTACGATTATTTTTTCGGGAAAGTGTCAAACAGAATATATACTTCGAAATCAATGAAAATTCACTTTGTTTTATCATTTTGTGTTCACTTACAGCTAAACCGGCAGTATCGATACAACTGCACAGCCAACCGGCCAGCGCGAGCAACTTTCGCTTGACGCAGACAACCTCCAACCGCATCTCCATACCGCAGCCGCAGAAACGGACCCCGCTCTCTGATGACGACTTCCCATCCCTCGGCAATGTGCCCAAAGATGACCATCCAAACCTTGGAACCGGCACTGTTCAGCCTCCCAAGGTAATATTACAACAACATATCCACAGATAGCATCTCCATACCTTATCAAAAACAGACCCCACACTGTGATGACGACTTCCCAACCCTCGGCAATGTGCCCAAAGATGACCATCCGAGGAGTAGGCACTGTTCAACTTTCCAAGGTAAGAACTATACTTGACACTGCATCTCTAATATCTAAACTAAAATTTCTTTTTCTCAACCCTCGTTAATGTACCCAAAAACAACTAACTGGACGCAGGAGCTGGATTTGTTGTAGGTTGCTCCATTGGATCCCACTCCCTTAACGCCTTATTATAAATATCCCACTGCTAGACAAAAGCCTCTCCTAAAAATCTCTTTGACGATGGGACTTCCAGTTCTTCTGTGCACCTTGTGAAGATCCTGCCTATAATTTAGAACCAAAATAAATTTATTATTCTAGGACATTAAAACACACACTTCGTCTTCCATACCGTGGTTCGTGGTCAGATCCTAAAACGATGTGCCAATGAATAATGAATCTCCTCTCCTTAGGTAAAGAATTTTTAAAAAGAATCCTCAGCCCAAAATTATATGACTAGATATGTTTCAACATTCAAATTTATAGTTTATAATTTCCAGATGACAATGATCAACAGTCAAGAAATGCAAGCGATGCAGAGGAGTAGCCAACCGACTGCTCAGTCCAAGAAGGCTCCGCTGAGTTCCGAAGCGTTCCCCGCTCTATCATCCTCCGCCGCCCCTTCCGCGCCTCCGCAGTGGATCACCGTCTCTAAAGAGAAGGGGAAGACCAAAGCCCCCAAATCAGAACCTCCTCCCACGCCTAAAGAACCCGCCTTTAACCCTGTCGCGGACTTCCCAACCCTACCCCTCAATAATAAAAAGAAAAAGAACCCTCAACCTCAAATCCAACCCCCAACCCCCCGCCCAAAAATCGTAGTAAAACAACCTCAACCCCAACCTCAAGAAACTAAACCCAGTAAAAAGGAGAAAAAGAAACAGATTACTCCTAAGAAAGAGAACTCTGAATCCGAACCGCCTACCCCAACCTACGTTAACGGGTTCAACGACAAATTCACTAAACAACAAATAAATGACGCGTATACGGCCGCTATGAACCTAAATAACAACCCTACAGCTACTGTCGATAAGAAAATAAAAACAATCGAAGACGCGTCCAATTCGGAGAAGAAAGGCGGGGGGAATGGAGATTTCGCGCTCGCGCCTAAAGACTTCCCGACGCTATCGAAGGGCGTTAACCCGGCTAATGTGAATAGTGCTTCCGTGGACTACAAGCGTGTGGTGAACGGTACCGGCAGCAGTGGGGCGGGGGCGGGGGCGGGGGCGCGGCCGCCGTGCGACGGCATGACGTTCACCAACTCCGCGGGGCAGACGTTCCGTGCGCCGCCGCACGCGTACGTGCCGCCGCCCGACTTCCAGCGCCGCAACCAGCAGCTCGTCAGGCGGTTCGTGGACGCTATGGGCTCCGCCGAGGCCGTGGACGACTTTAAGGTGAGAATGGGTTTGTAACTCGTGACTTTACCTATTGCATAGCGCACACCATTTCGTAGTCAACGCAAAAGTAATTCAAGCTAGCCACTGGCCTAACGATGGGCACAGGCATAGGCACGATGGATAGATAACTAATTATTTTGCCGTCAACACGACGACAGCATGCCGTTCCATTGTGTAAAGAGTGATTCTACTGTAGTGGTGGCTAACAGCTGACTTATTGATCCGCCCATACCACACACTACACCGATTTGTAATCTCGTTTGAACCCAGTAAAAAGTTTTGGGTGTGTTAGGTAATTAGCGCCACATTCGGCGTATGTTTTAGTTATCCTGGCTGGCATTCTGTGGTTTCTTCTTTGTATTCCTATTTGTTAGTGTAGATAGATAGATAGATAGATAGAACACTTTATTGCTCACATAACAACAATAAAAAACAAATGTACATAGAAAATTAACCTAATGTGGGCAAAGGCGGCCTTATCGCTGCAAGCGATCTCTTACAGGCAACCTTTGATGTTAGGGATACATAAACGGAGCTCTGCAAGTGTGCTCTGCTCTGTGTACTAAGTAAGGTTTTTCTAAAATTCCCACTCAAGCGAATCCATAGACATCCTTAGATTCAGTCCGTGAAGAAACAACACAGCAAACAACTTTTTACAAGAAATGAGGTCGAAATTCAAAACGAATATTTGGGTTCCTATAGGGACGGCATTATGTGATAGAGTATCTCAGGGTTTATGAAAATTCTACACCCTAAGGGGTGAAAAGGGGGATGAAGTTGAAATTTTCAAAGTAAAATCCACTGAATTTATTGTTTAGGAATTTGGGTTGTAATTCTGTGGAACGTACATTACTGTTATTGAAATTCCACCCCAAATTCAACCCCTAAAAGAGGGAAATGGGGTGAAAAAGACTAAAAACCAATATGGGTATCGTTTGTATGGTTTATAGGGTCGCTGATTACGAAAACTACAACAATTTTGAAATGCAACTTGGTGGACGTGAAATACCATCATCCCCTAGGGATGGGGTTGAGGTGCGATAGGGTTGAAATGTCTAATAATCAATATATATATCGTTTGTATGGTTTATCGGGTCGCTGATTACAAAAACTACAACAATTTTGAAATCCAACGTGGTGGACGTGAAATACCATCATCCCCTGGGGATGGGGTTGGGGTGCGATAGGTTTGAAATGTCTAAAAATCAATATGGGTGTCGTTTCTATTTTATTTACATAGGTACACCAACGACACATTCATACATAAATTTTATCAAAAAATTAATAGGACTTAAACTCTATGAACATGTCACTTACAGACATACACATCTTTCACCAATAATTAATTATGTTAGGGAAAGCGGTTAAATTGGCGTTAGGGGAAGGGATAGGGGCAGGTAGAGGTAGAGAGGTAGACGTAGAGGTAGGGAGGTAGAGGGGTAGAGAGGTACAGGTAGAGGTACAAGTACAGGGAGAGGGAGGGGGAGGGGAAAGGGGAGGGAGGGGGAGGTGGAGAGGAAGAGGATTTTAGTTTTTCTCAATTACTTCTGCGAATTGGCTCTGTTTTGAAATATTACATAAAGGTGTCTCCACGGAGCAGAGAAGGGTAGAGGAGAAGACGATATCAGTCGAGCCGTGATTCAATCAATTGAGCCATGACGTCACGAAAGGGGGCGGGGCATACGCCATTTCCTCTTTGAACTTACCAGTGATCACATCGAAACACGCTCTGCAAAAAATTGTTTAAATAGTTGGAAAAACAACTCCCATTATGAAGTGTTGTGTGCCTTTGTGTTTAAATTCGTCAGAAAGGCAAAAAGAAACTGCATTTAGTGTTTTTTCACTTGCAAGTAAGATTTTTCAATAAAATTTGCTATAGATGTACTGTAGGCATGTGGCCGTAACATTAGTTCTGCTTTATGTCGCTAGATGGTTTTGGGAATATTTGTAGACTATGGAAAATCACCACTTCTTTTTACTTTTACAGACTCAATTTAAATTTCTGGCTTTAGCTTTAACAATAGTTTGATATAAATTACGTGAATATCGTGAATATTTTATTTATTTGGAGAAATATTGGTAGTTTGTAGTTATGTTGTTTGTAATAGCGCCACCTAGTATGCAGTGGACAAACTCGCCAGAGTTAGGTTCAAGAACCGTCTTCCAGTTTTCAGCATGTAAGTAGTATATAGGGTCTTAATTTAATAACGTGCCATAGCTTAGGGGGTGTTCAGTGACCCAGATCATCAAACCAGCGCGCAAGTATCAGTGGATAAGGTAGGCGGCACATGCATAACTGAAACTGTTTTTTTTTTGTGTTAGTTTAGTTTCAAGTTTTAGTTAGTCAAGGAGATTTAGTTTTTTTAAGTAGGATTTTTTTAAATATTTTTTTTGTGTTCCTTTATCGTTACCGAACCATCTCCTAAGCTTTGGCAATAAACACCCAATAGATAGAGAGCGGGAAGTCAGCAATCCTACCTCATCGCAAACAAAATCGTGAACAACATACCTACTTCTCATAGTAGGAATAGCGGAATGTCTCTTATTTTTAATTTGATTACTAAGTAGGTATGCAAATGAATACCTATTGTTATTTTTTGAATTATCAAATCAATATAGTTGGCTCTATATTTATATAGGGTGACGTTTAATTAGTTTATAGTTGATAGCAAAAGATATGCATGTACTCATGATACTGAACAACTTTTCCCAAGGAACATAGGTCGAAATACAAAAAACCAAATTTGACCTCCCATACAAAATGCGCTATCAGCTGATGCAGTTTCTATGGGACGTCAAAACTTGATTTTCGTATTTCGACCTATGTTCCTTAGGGAAAGTTGTTCAGTATTATGAGTACATGCATACATTTTGCTATGAAGAACTAATTAAAAGTCACCCTATATAGATAGGCGGAGCATAACGTGTTAAGCTGCCACCACCTTTGTTTTTAATCTACTTCAAAAAGAAGAGGTTATCAATTCGATCCGTCCTGTCAAAAATACACAGTTTTTGTAGCTTTATAAGTATTTTTGTATGTTGCAAACATAATTTTCATCAAAATCGGTTCAGCAACCAAACACATATATATTACACGGAAATAATCCAAATACATCGTCCAAAACACCATTTGAATCGGTTCAGTAGTTTGCGAGCGATTGACGAACAAACAAACAGGCAAACAGACTAGAATTCTAAAAATGACCTGGATGGGTTCTATTACCTATTTTGAGACCCTCTTATCATATTTTCGCGAAAACTTTCAATGTAGGTAGAGATTCGCCGAGTTCATGATTTTATTATATGTATAGATTGGTCGCTATATTCATAAGCAACGAGGAAGGGTTACCGACTGCCCGCTCTTAGTCTATACAGGTTATTATTTAATTGCGTGCCATAGCTCAGGAGCGAGATCAGTATCCGTAACTGAACAACTTTTTCCAAGGAACATAGGTCGAAAAACAAAAAATAATTTTGGACTTCCCATACCTACTGTTTTTGTTCTTTATCGAACTATGTTCCTTTGGGAAAGTCGTTCAGATACTGATACTGAACCCGCCCCTGAGCTATGGCACGCAATTAAATTAACACTCTGTATAAACAATTTTTTTTGTAGTATAGTGGCTTTTACGCCATCTAGTAGAGTATAGCAGTACCACCAAAAAGTGCGTAAGGACAAAAGTGCTAGTAGTTTTACTATTTGCCACTAGATGGATTAGTTATTTCCCTATTTAAGTAGGTGGAGTCTAGTTATTTCCCGCCAACCCGTGACTTGATCTTCACACCCGCGCACTGTCACGCTTCGTGTCGTACAAAAATTTCGTAGGGGCACCTCCTCTCCCCTTCTCTACTCCGTGGGTGTCTCTCATCTCTCTCTTTACATTTGTTAGGTTAAGTGAAAACTTTAAGGCATAATACTGCTGCTAAGTTCCTCTTTTCTGAGAAATTTATGAGTAACGTCTGTATATTATATAATAAAATTCAGCTGGATCTTGAATTGTACTCATTGATTTGCGCAGGGTTAGTCCTGTTTTTCCTTAGTTTAAAATTACCCCGAAATGCCGGGATAATATCTCATTGGTTCGGAAAACCGGTAACCACATAAATACGAAATCCACGCGAGCGAAGCCGCGGGCAACAGCTAGTTTTGTATAAAGAGTGAAAGAGATAAAGAAATCGGTATTTCGACTTATGATCCCGGGGAATTTGTTCAAATTCATAGTCTTAATTAAAAATTTAGATTTTCGGGGGATAGTGTTGTCACATTCCGTAAAAAGAATTGTCCGAATTGTATTTTCACACTCATGGAGGCTACTCTTCATACAGGTGGCGTCGCGCGCTTTCCGCGACAACATCATAGACGCGGAGGAATTCTACACCCACTGCCGGCGCGCCATGGGGGCCCAGCTCGACCACGTGTTCCCGGACCTCGTGGCGCTGCTACCTGACATCCCCAAGCAGCAGGAGCTGGTCAGGGGGCGCGAGGTGGCCGCCCAGCTAGAGGTAACATATAGCACTGGCCACGTGTTGCTACCTGGTGGAGGGAGCTGCTACCTGACATCCCCAAGCAGCAGGAGCTGGTCAGGGGGCGCGAGGTTGCGGCCCAGCTAGAGGTAACATATAGCACTGGCCACGTGTTGCTACCTGGTGGAGGGAGCTGCTACCTGACATCCCCAAGCAGCAGGAGCTGGTCAGGGGGCGCGAGGTGGCCGCCCAGCTAGAAGTAACATATAGCACTGGCCACGTGTTGGTACCTGGTGGAGGGAGCTGCTACCTGACATCCCCAAGCAGCAGAAGCTAGTTAATAATAAATAAAATTATGCTACAGTCCTTTGTTATGCAAAATTCAGAAATTTGTTATACTAACACCTTAGGTCACCTGTCAGGTCTTTATACTATATATTTTTCACAAATCATGTTTATATTATGACTGTTTGAGTTTCTAAATACAATAAATAAAAAAACACGAAACGAGGGTGCAAGCTTCGCCTGCGCCTTTTTTATGGATTGTATCCTGGCTTGATTTGTCCTGACCCAGAAATCCGAACTAAGGCTCTATCCTGGTCAGGGGGCGCGAGGTGGCCGCCCAGCTAGAGGTAACATATAGCACTGGCCACGTGTTGCTACCTGGTGGAGGGAGCTGCTACCTGACATCCCCAAGCAGCAGAAGCTGGTCAGGGGGCGCGAGGTGGCCGCCCAGCTAGAAGTAACATATAGCACTGGCCACGTGTTGCTACTTGGTGGAGGGAGCTGCTACCTGACATCCCCAAGCAGCAGAAGCTAGTTAATAATAAATAAAATTATGCTACAGTCCTTTGTTATGCAAAATTCAGAAATTTGTTATACTAACACGAAACGAGGGTGCAAGCTTCGCCTGCGCCTTTTTTATGGATTGTATCCTGGCTTGATTTGTTCTGACCCAGAAATCCGAACTAAGGCTCTATCCATGTAAAAATCATTCAGGGTTGCGGTTGAGGTTTCGCCCGCACTTTTGAGCTGTCACTTAATATACCTTGATTGTTCAATTGAGTAAAATGTGTAGTTTCTCTGTGCTACAAATGAAACCAACAACGTACAATAAACAGTGATGTTTCTGATAGCTACACACTTCTACTTTGATCTTTACAGGAGTTCTGCTGCATATATCAGTTTTAACGAATTTGTTATATTTTTTTAGGTGTGTCCCACGTGTGGGCAGCTGCTCGCGCCGCAAGACCGCTTGGCGCACGACAAGCATCACTGGCCGCCGCTCGCCTCGCATTAGGTACACATTCATTACTGCTGCTTCGGACAGTAGGACGTAGAGGTAGTTATAACGAACTATTACTACCTCTACGTCCTACTGTCCGAACGTATCTCAAGCCTGCCAAGCCAAGGCCCGTCACATACAATCGATTATCGATTCAGAGTTTTTGTTTCTTTGACTTTTTGTTTAATAGACATTTTCCGTACATTTGTATGAATTTGCTGCGTTTGTAATACTCAGAATCGATATACTGAAATAGAATTCTATGTGGTCGTAAAATTGTGTCATTTTGTAGTTTGCTGCTTGTTCTTGATTATTTTGTTTTCAAATTAGATTAGATAATGACCGTACTATTTTATAAACTGTTTTTGGTTAGGCTATTTCATAGAAAGACAAACAGGTTTCATCTAGGTGAGCTCGTTCCACCGCCGCTCTCATCTTTGGCCCTAGGGCTAGATTTAGGTCAAGATCAAGTTGTAATGCATACGAAAACGGACGTTCTCATCTCAAAGATAAAACTGAATGCAAACCAGTTGTCCCAAAGTTGGGATAAAGCAATAATAGTATATTAAAATGCACGTTCGCTATTTTGGACATTACGGCCGAGGCTCAAAAATTGCAGCCCGCGCCGCAGGCGAGGGCGTAGTGGAGCCGAGGGTGTAATCATCAAAGCGCACAAGCTTCTTACGACATTTTTCAACACATTTGCGAATAAAAACGAATCAAATTCGCTTACCTTTTTTTCCCAAGGAAATTTCGTAGACGTTTTCCTCACATTTCTACGTCACCCGATCAAAGATTTTGGAAACTACGCCAGGGGGCGTTTATAGATATGCCATATACTCGGCAAAAGCGTGCCACGTAAAAGTAAAAGTGTACATGACCATGGCGGTGTTTAGTAGTGCTGTCTAACTTGTAATCGATATTTTATCGATATGCGGGCTGGCAGACGACGTCGGAGACGTACAAGTAGACATAGATAGATATATTGCTGACAGACCAGCTCACTCGCCTCGCCATCAGTACTTTCATCTCCTATTACTATAACTCTAGCCCATACGTCTATTGAAATAAGAACGGTATAAAGTTCAATATGTCAAGCTTGATGATGTGTAAGGGCTTATGAACCGAAGGATGGGCAGCAGCATCTTTCTGTGTATCGTATCATCTTACATACTGCGGTCACCAACAACAGCGGTCGCAAGCTGCAACGCTTATACTCGTAAGCGTGGTGACTAGGGTAAATCCCCTCCAAATAACCAAGCGTTTTTTTTTTAATGGAGCTCCCCCCTGTCCTGCAGTGGATGTTTTATGGGATGTTATGATGATGATAAAAAAATATTTGTATTATATTAATAATTATGTAACTCGAGTTTCATAATTAATATTATTACACAATGTAATTTTTGTAAATGTAAGTTATGATATAAATGCGCTAGCATTGCTCGTAGAAAAACATATTATATACAAAATCTCATTTAATTAATTTGTTTAAACAGGGTGTTCCAGGGAACCTGTACCAGCGAATATACCTCAATACCTATATTCAATTAAACCCCATCCAAAGTCCGCCAACTCCAGACCTTCACTAGTACAAGTTTCCTGAGACACCCTGTATAGGTTTCATACCAAAATTCAGGAAATTACAGTAAGGCCTAATATGAAATAAAACAAAAAACTGCTGAACCCATTTCGATAAAACTTTTTATTTAGGCCATCCATACCGGCAGTCTTTTTTATTTCAAGTGATTTAAAGGCCTTAATTATAACGAAAGCATGTTAAGTTTTATGGGCAGAACCACCTGCTAAAATATCCGGGTTGATGAAAAATAACGCAGTATTTTAGTTTAAAAATGTAAGTCGCAATACTTTTTGAGTGACCTGGTTGATTCAGACTGAACGTAATTATTCATTTCGAAATAAAATTATTTTATTAAGATGATTGCGATACGATATTTTTTCTGTCATCTTTTTTCCGTGATATCTGTATCTCAGAATCATGTAGGTTTTTATAATACTTTTAATAAGTGCAAACTTATGACTTGCGTCATGTTCAAAATCCCCTGTATTTAGTAAGTGCCTTGAATTGAAAGTGTAATAGTCCACGAATAATTTGAAAATATGCAGGTAGTATTTTTCTGGTTGATAGTTTTCATTGAAAACACCTTTCAATATTTTAAATTATTATTATTTTTTTTATTTTTTTATAATTTTAAATTTAACAACTGTTACATAAAATAAGTCAAATTAGAAACACCAATAGCGTGACAATCACCGTACCGGCAAGACGAGTTTTGAGGAGGTGCCAGGGGATGGATCTGTTATCATACTCTTATGTGCTGTAATACATGTACCATCAGAAGTACATGGTGAATTATAGTCCACTGTGCAAGGCCCAGGAACCGAACTTTTTATCTGGAAAACACAACGTTTCTTTTAATAGTATCTAGCGGTTTGCCCCGGAATTGCAAGGAAAGAATACAAAACTTATATAACATACAAAAATCACATAGAAAAGAAGCACTTTCAGAATTTCCTTTCTCCGTTAATTATATTTTAATCTGCTTAATTGTTAAGCCTCTTTTTTTTAAAATAAATATATCAATATCTGATTAACCAAATATGCCCATTCAGAATATTAGTGCCAAATAATTTTTTTTTATGAATAGGTGAGGTAAGTGACGATGGGATCGAAGATGTAACATGCTCACCTACCTGTTCCTTCTAGCCTTGAAAAGATCCACATTATATTTTTCGGGGAAAGATTGGCAGAGAGGTAATTCCACTCCTTAGCATATTTAAAAGAACCCGTGGGTTTTTATTGTCGCTTCTTTTTTTCCCACCATGGCGCCACTTTGAATAAGAGGTATGTCAACGACAAAGAGATGGGACCCCAATCCACTTCTATTCCCACGTTGGAGGAAGGGGGATGGTGGTATCAGGTCGTGCAATTCAGAAGCTCACTTAAACAGGCTACTTTACTCACTTACTTTACTTATATGAGAATTTGAGAATATTGTAATATCGATATCAGCTGCGCTTGATTACATCACTATGTGTTTGCATTGTTTGTATGTAAACATTTTGTAATGAAATAAAGCCGATAGCGGCTTGAAAACATAAAATAAATATCAATTAGTTTACTTTATAGTTGAATACCGCTACACCTAAAAATTTGATCAGACAAATATGTGAAATAGTAGTCAAAAAGGGAAATAAACACCAACTGACTTGTGTAAAGATAATTGTGGGTTGTTCTTGTTTCTCCTTGCACCACACCACACAATGGAACACTTAGGCATCCTGCTAAAGCCTATATAAAGAAATCAAATTATATAAAATACTCTGAAACTAATTTCTTTGTTTACAATAATAAAATCGTCGAACACGTATACACGGATCTGACAGCCCACGTACTGTCGTATACCGTTTATCAAAATGGCGAACTGGCGACAAAGCGTTATCGGAAAAAAAAGTTTCGACACTGATAAAATATTGTTGTACTTTTTCAACCTTTCTAAACAAAGATTAGTTAGAAAGAAATAGCATTAACTTGATCAGTTAAGTTTTCCATAGACAATAGCTTCAGGTCCTTTAGAAGCGCAGCGTTTTTTCTTACGTCAATGCACCCGATACACCCAACTTGTGTTTTTTGTTTAAGTATTTTCGACGTCAGTCATTCGAAGTCAATTATTTTTTAACTACATTAATCACATTTCACCACAAGAAATATCTGTTAAAATGGCGCGCGTATTACCTTTTTCGAAGACACAGATTATGTATATGCGCACACAGGACAATGACTACACTATCAAACAGACTACTTTTCAAATTATTTTAAAATTGATTATTTTGTTACTTTAAAGACAAATTTGTAGTTAGTTGATTAAAATCAATATTTTCGTTTAATTAACGTTTATTTATCATATTACCGAAGACAGTTTCTTAATTCATTAAATTATTATGAAGGTTATAGATATAGAAACTCCTTGCACCTTGCCGCTATAAAAAACAAAACAAAAATAAAACACTAACCTGCCAAACAGCTTACTCAGCAAGGAGGTCTTTGTTCTGAGGCTCACTTTGTTACTTTAAAGACAAATTTGTAGTGAGTTGGTTGATTAATATAAGTATTTCCTTGTAATTAACATTTATTTATCATATTATCGAACACAGTTTACTTATTCATGAAAATATTATGAATGTTATAGATATAGAAACTCCTTGCATCTTGCCGATTAAAAAAAAAATTATATTAATGAAAAAAGCACGCGTGTTTAATAAGCTGGATTATGTACCTTAATACAGTGCAAATAGAGCTGTTTTATGAGCAAATGTGTTGAAAAAGATATTCTAATAAGGAAAATATTACTTATGAATTATTATTATATATAATAATTTACTAAATTATTACTTTAGTAAAGGCGGCAAGCTGCTGGTTACGTATATCACCTACTTCGTGAGCTTCGGAACCCACAGCGCAATCACAAGTGGTACTTAGCCGGTTTCCATTATTTATTATTATCAACATTATTTACCGTTTTTTGAGATAAAGCCTTAAACAAAAAACATTGGAAAGAACCCTTTTTTATTTGTTATTTTTTTGACATATTGTATTTTTGTTTTGTTTGTAAAATTTTTGACCGGCTACCTATTACGGTTAGAAACCGATTTTTCAAAGTTGGAGAGACGGACGCACGACCTAGGCTTAGTAATAGGGTACGAAACGCTATAAATGAGATTTAAATAAAGACAAAATTGTATTCAAATGTGTCTCTCTCACTCTTAGTTGCTCTTATTTTGACTTTCCTACTAATTGTTTGCATTATTTGATGGATGGATCCCGCAGTGCTGTCTACCCAAAATTTTTATAACGCGTTCGGAGTTTAGAAAATAACAAAAAATAATGAAAAATAATTTATTGTCAATGTTAAAATGCGAAATGTGTAATTTAATACAAAATGCGTAATAATTTAATGTTATTAAATGATAAAATCTCCAGAATTATGCGGGGCTTGAGATGCTTAAAATGTTTTCTCAACTCTGAACATTCTCGTTCTCCTGAGGTTATTCATTCACTATCATAGAAACTGAACAACTTTGTGATAATATGATGGTATAGTAAGAAAATCGACGGCTTCATACAATATTTATTATTTAGTCAGTTTGTAAGATGTACAATTTTTTTGATCCTTGGGAATAGTTGTTCAGTTTCGCTGACCGAAAATGTCCTTAAAATTAAATAACCTCACAAACACGTTTGATTTATTTGTGCTGGCCATTCACGCTAAGAATTGCCTGTAAAGTTTGTTCAATATAACTGTCGTCATCCATTTAGTGGTGGGGTTTGTCATTGGTACTCCTCTTCTTGCCAAAAAGTAACTATAGTCGAAATTAATAATAGTCCAATCAATCTACGAAAGTTTGTATGGAGAAAATGGAATAAATGCACATTAGGTGATAATTTATTAAATCACCAGTAACACATTCAAAATTTTAAAACCACCGTAATCCCCGACATAACGTTGATATTTTTAATACCAGTATAAGGTGAACTCAACTTGTATAATATTTACCATGTAGCACAGGTCAGCTTATAATGGTACTTTAACAAAAAATGTGTTTTAAAAAATTGCCGGATTTAATTATTTATAGCTTCAAATAGCCTATATTACTATTTAAAATTAATTTATCTAAATGTGCATTTAATGCATCTTCATATCGTAGATTGACTGGACTATAATGTAGTTTTATTAAAATGATGACAGCAGTGTGAGAGCAGGACGGAAGGATGCCTAAGATATTGGAGGAAACAGAGACACACATTGCTCCGACCTGCTTCACGCGTAGCTCTATCCCGCTTTCATTCTAATCAAGCCACATTATTTCCTCTGTAGCCAGTCACGCGCTCCACCAGAATAATTTATTTTAGTCCAATGCTCCTGGGTACCGGTAGTAACCATGGCCACTTCAGCAGTCTATCGAGCAACCTATTTAAACATTCACGAGCTCTAAGTATAAGTTTTATTACTCAGAATGCAAGTCCTAAACATGTACTCTTTCTGGCACAGATTTTTGTTAACGATAATAGACACGTAATTTTCATTTTAATTTAGTCTAGGACAAAAAAAAGGTATATATCCGAATTTTTTTTTCACATTGTAGTACAGTAAACGGCCGCAGCGCTAGTTTCTTTTAGTTGCATTTTTGATGCTCGAGTTTTCTCAAACGATTGCAGTACACGCAATTTTCGTAAAAAGGCGTTTTTATGAATACTGCGTCAAAAGTAAGGTGACCACCACCACGAAGAAAAGAGTGGTATCCGGTATCCGGCATCCCGGATTCCGACTGGGGCCGGCTTGGAGTACAATAACTGCGTATTTTGGCGAAAGAAGAGTACCACCGGTACCCGAAAGCACGTGACTGGGTAGTTCGTGCCGGCTGGCATAACCCTCCGGGGTTATAGGTACAGATAAAAATTGTATAGAGGCCGATGTTGAAACTGTCGATAATATTTATTGTAGTGCTTTGACCAATATAAAGAGTATGGACGGGCCTTATCCGTACAAAAGGCTAATAAAAAATAAGCCGCGCTACAACTACATGTAAACGCACACCCACAGTTACAGTTTTCCTAATCACATGCACACACACTGCCTAACAAAGATGGCTTGTTTGGTTTCCTTGCCATTTTCCCACCAAGTCAGTGCGGCCCCCACTTTGCCCGCAATTTTACTTCCATCTGTGTAAACTTGAGGACGTGTGATTTGCAGGACTGACATGGTTTCTGGGTCAGTATTTTCCAGGAGCTCGTAGACTGCTGTAGTGACTTTTGAGGGGTGAGGGAGATCCCAATGGCTCACTCTTCCGGTGGTGGCACGTAGTCTCGAGAGAGTCCTTTTTAGGGTTCCGATACCAAAATGGTAAAAAAAGGAACCCTTATGGTGTCGCTTTGTCTGGCTGTCTGTCCGTCTGTCTGTCTGTCACACCTGTATATCTCAGCAACCAGTCATGCTATCGACTTGAAATTTGGAATAGTTTTAGAATATGGTTGTCCAACTTAATTGCACGTAAAAGAATTAAGAAAAAACTACGATTATTGATGTACCTAAAGGTGGCCCAAATAGGGGGGGTAAAATTTCAAATTGTCGGTACCAGGTTGAGTGGGGTATGAGTAGGGAATGGGCTTTACTTGTACATTCTAAAATACATTTTTGTACAAATCTTAGTTTTAAAGTTATGATAAAAAAAATTAAAAAAATACCGTTCCCTTATCTGTAGCGCGAGCGAGATAGCGAAATGTTGATCGGGAGCGGTCGGCTTATGTCGCCGTATCGCCTACGCGTCGCTGAATAATGGCGGCAAGGCCGGCGAATATTTTGTATCTAGAACATTATAATTACTGACGAGTGAAATGTGACGCCTAAATATTCGTTCGTATTTCTTGAGTTATTTGAATACTTTGGAAAAGCACAGGACGGCTTTCTTTTATTAGAAAGGCGGGAAGATAATTATTTTTTTACACGTGTTACTCGTTGAGCATCCGAAGACCGACTAAATCAAGGTGAGTGCGCGTACTCACTTGATCGGCTTTCAAACGATGTTCCTTATGGCCCGTCCATAACTCTTTATATTGGTCGAAGTTGTAGTGTACCTTACGCTCCCCACGACATTATACAGGGATAAATTAAATTGCCAATAAAACAGTTGTTCACTCGATTAACGAAATTGTGGACTTCAATAGCTTTGAAACAAGTGTCTGTTGAATCTAAAAAATAAAGGCTATTTAAGAACCCTGACTTGTCCACCGCGCCGTCACCGAGACGACACTGATGAAACAAAAGAATAGGGCCTAGAAATTTGCGCCGATTTCGGCGATGAGCGGACGACACTATGCAATGAGTAAGTAATACTCGTAAGTATGTACTGTTTTGCTCTATCGGCATAATGTCGGCGCTTCTCTCTTGTTACCGGTATCGGATCGGTATCTTCGCTGTGGACAAACGGCCTGACGATACTCTCTGTTTACGTCCATAGTGAAAGCCTAGCGCGGTTGCGATGACAGGCGCGAATTATTAAACATGAAACACGCCTTTGCTCCATAGAGTAGTGACTAAGGCCAGGCGCGACGGGACTGAGCATGGTAGCACGCGTAGTTTTCAAACGTTCCTATCCGCGCGTTACGGCCGCATTACAGGCCTAGTTAGCAAGTGATTTAAGGGTCCCCTGGAGCTGTGAGTCCCCATACAAACTAACTTTTGTGATAACTTCTAAACTACGAAACACATTATAACAGAAATTTGTACACACAATCGGATAAGATCTATCAAGGTTTAAAATATATTTTTACTTGAAAATAATTATTCAATATAAAGATAGAGCGAGTTGAAATTATGTATGAAAAAAATTAACTCGCTCTATCTTCAAATTGATAAACTGTTTTCAATTAAAAATCTATTTTAAACCTTTATATTTCTTATCCAATTGTGTGTACAAAATTTTGTCATTATGTGTTTTGTAGTTTAGAAGTTATTGCAAAAGTTAGTTTGTATGGGAACTCACAGCTCCAGGGCACCCTTAATGCGCGGGTGGCGGGAAGATCAAACAAGTTCGGTCTTACCGGTCGGCGTAAACGCTACGACAGCTCGCGCGTCACAATGGCCTCCGCACGCCTAGACTCGTAGCGCCCGCCACAGCTAGTCACCGCGCATTCACAGTGGACGCACACTCTGCATCTACCGTAGTACTGATTTTAGAATTTCTTTCACTACTGTGTTACTCAGAACAGACTAGAATATAATAGGTATGTATTCAGCGACTGAACTATCGTAAAAATATGTTTTCGGTATTTGATTGATTACCTACCATTTTATAGAGCATGACATTTTATTATTCAATACTCGATGCCTTTCGGACTCTGTTTACATTACGTCAAAAAATCGTTGTCGCCTAAAGAGAATAGTTCATCGTTAGATTATGAATATATGTTTTAGTGTAATTATATTTGAAATTAAGTCAAAATCAGTCAACAAAAGCTAAGTAATGGAGTAATAAGGTGTAAATATTCGAATTAGTATGTGTATAATAATCCTTATTTCTCCATACCTTAAAATCTTCGTTGGTTTTGTCAGAACGCCATGTTGCTTCCACATCCCTTGTATAAAGTTTAACTACTAATAAGTTAAACTAATTTGATTGACTTGCAACTATTTATTAGTTGTGCTAAGTTGTAACAGCATCGCAACCATAAAATTCCATTGTGATTGTAAATGTAAGTTACACCACGTTACACGATGTAAAATATATTGTTTCAAATTAAAAACACATTATATTTTTGTACTTGTAAACGGAACAATTACTTTTAATGTGTAATTAATTTTTTGTTGTTAAATACACGTTTTATTACATTTTGTATGAGTTTTATTGTAATTTGAACGAATAACACCGAAATACCCAAACTATCTTACATGATTACACGATGAAAAAGTGAATATGTATAACAAACGTATATTTCAAAATAAAGTATATAAACTGATGAAAACCCTTACATAACTATAGGTAGCGAAGCTAGTTGTTAGATTACGCTATGAATGTCTTGTGTCTCCCACTGTCGAGCACGATATTTGAGCGCCGTTGTAAATTGAATTAGCTCTGGTATAGCGATCATTCACATTTCCTTTGGGATTCTTGAACTTAGATCCTCGTCTCTCCCCTTTTGTTATTATTAGCCTCTTGGTATTTAACCTGTATATAGGTAGTATAGGGGTTTTCTTGTTTGCGACATGCTCCATACATCGTCAAAGGAGAGATCGGATTATTTGTCCTGCTTGCCCCACCCAAGGAATCCTTTGACGAGGCCAGTAATGCCCGCGGGTTTCTTGTCAGCCGCACCGACCTTATCACTGAGATCGGGGAACTCGACAAAGTTACACGCGAGGTCGAAGAACAAAGGTTTGCAAGGAATCGCTTCCATCGGCGGAGGGATTTTAAATATGTTCGGGTTTTTCGTTAAAACCTGGGAATCTTCACGATATTCGTCCAAACGATCGACCAGGGGTTTTTTGTCTTTGAAAGGACGGTTGGAGTATTTTGTTTCCTCGTCTTGGTCGTCGTCGTCTTCGAGTACGGAGTCTGCGTGGACTGTGAACTTGCAGCTCTCGACGTCTTTGACTAAAATGTCGAGTTTCCTCTTCAAGTCGCTGTCGAGAGGGCTGGCCAGGGCGTCACGCGCGTACCCGGCGCAGCGCTCCAGCATGGCAAGTGCCTCGCGGAACCGCCGCAATCCGGTTAGTACTTGCGCTGTAATATTCATAAATAACGTCAATAACAACTTTATCACAGAATGTATGTGCTTATGATAAGCATTTTTTTTGTTGCTTGTATTTAGTCCTTCGACGGATAAGAAACATACACATAAAAATGTCAGTGGTTCATAGAAAAATTATTCCCTATTTTAGACTGTTTAATATTCGGTGAATTATGTGATAACTACTTCGTTCTCTCTCTCTCGATACGCTTCGTTACTTGTGAAGACGGGCAGGTGTAATTTTGGAACTTGTTGATGGACTGGAACAATTCGCCTTTACACCTCTCTCTCTGCGACTGCTGTGTAGCCAGGATCTGTAGTAGTCCTTTGACGTAGACAAATTGACGATCGAATAGCCGGAGAAGCTGACAATTCCCAACAGAAACCCAAATGTAAGGAACGTCGAAACTTTGCTCATTAACGGAAAATTGGAGATAATTAAGATTAAGTTACTATAAAAAAACGGCCAAGTGCGAGTCGGACTCGCGCACCGAGGATTCCGTACCACCACATAATCATAATTGTATTAGTTGAAATTTCAGTAAGTTAATGTGCTACATTTTTTGTGTCCAACACGCGCTTGACCAAATTTTATTATTTGCTGTTATTCTATAGCTTATGCACTATAAACATACCAATTTGCAAGTTTGTAAGTGTTCCCGTTTTTAAAATAGAACTAAAACAAAAATCGACCCCTCTCTTATATGAATGTTCTTGAAACAGGAGCTCACCACAATTGGTTACCATTAGTTGTGAGAAAAGTTGTAATATTTAATGATTTCAGACTTTTCCCTTTATTTAAATTATGTAAATTTAAATTATGTACATTATGTAAATTTATCACCCGTCGTCCTCTGTACAACTTTGTTTTGTAATGCGGCCCCTGCGATACAAGCCTAGAGCTTAGTGCAGGAGTCACAGATCTGCGTATTTAGATTGTAATGGACTTTTTAAATAAAGAAATATTGTATTGTAATTTAAAAAATTTGTTCTGTGAGACCTAGCTTCTTGCCAAATTTCATAATTTTAGGTCTACGGGAAGTACCCTGTAGGTTTTGCTTTAGTGCATAAATGTATGGAGATGAAGACATAAAATGCCATATCATTTGATTGCGTCGTTGTAAAAAATTAAAATTTTCAGATCTTGTGTGGTTCATGGACTTTAATATATGGTATTAATTTCAACCTGATACCTCTTCCCGTTCGTGAGATAAAGGGTCTTGACAGACGGACAACAAAGTGATCCTATAAGAGTTCCGTTTTTTTCTTTTGAGGTACGGAACCCTAAAAAGGACGGGTTGCACTCTGGGATAGCCGGCAGAAATGAAAACTTGAATTTTTGAATATTATGCTTTTTGTAAGGGTCAATCGCGCCATTGCTCGCGTACTTCTTCATCGAGACCTATCATTTGTCTCAGCACATGAGTAGTCTAGGGTCAGTAGTTTTCGAGTTATGGCGAATTTTAGTTCGACAACTGCCATCCGAAATGTAGATCTCATCGAGACCTATCATTTGTCTCACCACACGAATAGTCTAGGGTCTGTAGTTTTCAAGTTATAGCGATTTTTAGTTTGTCAGCTTGTGCACAACTAAAAAGCCGAGACTATGACAAAGACAAAAAAGATTTTTTGGTCTTTATCACACTATCGAACTTTTGTACATATTGAGCCTGCTCTAAGTTGGTATGATTAGTTGCAAATCCATTTCTATACTTCATCTGAGATCTGACGCGACAAAGACAAAAAAGATGTTTTAGTCTTTATCACACTTTAGAACTTTTAAATATATTGAGCCTGCTCTAACTTGGTATGATTAGTTGCAAATCCAAGTTCTGAAGCGCCATCTGATGCGAATCTATAATTTTTTTCCCCATATAAAATTTTCTAAGCGCCGCTAATGAAGTTTTCACTTCAAAAATTCAGCGTTATTAGTGTTTGAATTTTTTTTATCTCTATTTATAGGCCAAGATTCAAGGAATATACCGTCCAGGGATTAATGGTGCGGTGGAGGGCGAAAAAAGTTCTATGGCGTGTTTGTTACCTATGAAATAGTAACGGAAAGTTCTATTCTATTAGCGACGACTTGGTCCTCTACTTCCCTTTAATACGCGTGGTCGGTCTCGAAGCCGGGCAGCTGGAGCTTGTTAATGGACTATTACCTATGAAGTAGTTTGGAAGGCCCTGTAAGCCACCACCTGGTTCTCCAGCTCTCGCTGGTACTGCTGGTCGGTATCGAAGCCGGGCAGCTGGAGTTTGTCAATGGAGTATTACCTATGAAGTAGCAGCGGAAGGCCCTGTAAGCCACCACTTGGTTCTCCAGCTCCCGCTGGTACCCCTGGTCGGTCTCGAAGCCGGGCAGCTGGAGTTTGTCAGTGAAGTATTACCTATGAAGTAGCAGCGGAAGGCCCTGTAGGCCACCACCTGGTTCTCCAGCTCCCGCTGGTACTGCTGGTCGGTCTCGAAGCCCGGCAGCTGCTGCAGCTCGGAGTAGTTCTGCAGGATGATCTCCGTGAGCCGCGCCAGGTCGTGCGGACGCACCTGGGCACACAACCTTTATTAAGATCCAAATATTCCAAGTGTAAGAACTAAGGGCGATTCTCCCTTCACGAGGATTTTCGACCGCGTACGGATCTGGTACGCATGAATGCCACATTTGATCACTTCACACAGTGCACACAAAACAGAAGAAACATGTATGAAATGATCAAGTGCGGGCGGAAAGCTTGCAAACCAGAACCGCACGCGGAAAAATCCGCGAGACAAGAGAATGATCAAATGCGGATGGCACGCAATATAGTTAGGGTACAGGCTGCAATTTGGGTATATTTGCTCATGATTCATATTAATAGGAATGATAGATCAGCTCAATACGAATCGATTTGGTCCTTACAAGTTTTTCTGTGCGTCGCTGCGTTTTTGAGTTAATGCATAAAATGAAAATAAGATACGAGTACTAAATAATGTTTTCTTTGTCTGCCTTTGTGGCTCCTGTTTAAAATACTTCTGAAGATGTAGAAAATCGAAGAGGCAGACATGCAGGGCTCTGCATTATCACGGGACGAAGTAGTATTTTTTTTGCATTTTGAAGAGCTGTAACTTTACGATGCAGGGCTATTATGGTGGCAGACCATTTTTCTGGTGGCAGACATTGTATTTAATCAGATAATCATGTTTGGTTTACAGCAAAATTTACAGGTAAATGAAAAAAAAAGACAAGCGCTATTCTCTTTAAATCGACAGTTAATAACAAAACAACCTTGAACTTGAAGATGTGTAATCAAAAAATTGAGTTAGTCCCAACAGTTAATTTTTTAGGAATACAAATTGATGCTCTCCTAAACTGGAAAACCGAATTAAATACGATCGAAAGCTCAATTAGCTATGTCCCTCAACACAGAATCCTCAGAGAAAAAAACTGCATAAAAACTTATTTTGACGATGCCAAAAAATAGTCATGAAATAGTCATAAATAGTCACCATAAGGAAAAAAATTGTCGCGTTACAATTCTAGAGTTATAGCTATGGTTTGCTGAGGATTATGGCCATAGGCTATATACAGAATCCTCAGTTCTGATGCAAGCAAACCGTGGGGACTATCGACTTGGTTTTTATTTTAAAAATAGTCATGAAATAGTCGTCTTGACTTCCAAATTCTCAAAAATAGTCGTTCAAGGATTTCAGAGTTACAGGGGTAGCTTGCTGAGGATTCTGTGCATAGTATTTCACGGACGCAGATTCCTGCAGAACGGTTAGGTTTTTCTATTTGATACTGATGTCAAAAAATAGTCGATAAATAGTCGTCTCAAACCATAAAAACTTTGGTCTGGTTTACCTTGTAGAAGTATGTTAAAAATGCATGTTAACTTCGCCATACATTTTTCCTTTGTACAGTCGCGTACACAAAATTATTTGATATTGATTTCAAGTTGTCAAAAAAAAAATGGATTTTGATATTGTTAGAGGCTTTTATTTTTATATATTGTTGCAGACCCTATTTTTGTGTTATCTATTTTTATTGGTCTAAAAACTTATAATGTAGGTTCCACGTTTAAGGAAAGGTAAAACTAGAATATCGGGCTTAAACCCAGATGCATTCAGTAAATAAAAATACTTTAATAATAATTGGTAGGTTCACAAATATTACTAAATTAACTATACTAACTTTACTAATTTCTTGATTGATCAATGTTGTTTGCCTACGCATTTAACCATTCATTAAAAATTAAAATGTCGCTGCATATGTGTTTTATTTACCCAATAGCACATCAGTAGAATAATACAAATCAGTGACTTAATGGCATAGTAACAGAGTTGGAAATGTTTAACGTGGGTCGTATAATAGAAAAAGCACCAATATTCTGAGACGAGATATGTTTAACCAATAGTATGGCGGCGTTCGGCTTGACCGAATTGTGTGACCGAGCAAGCGCTCGCCGCCGCCGCCGGCGCGTATTGAAGTGCCCTACAGTGTTGCTATTACAACAATTGCCGTGTTCTACGGTAATTATATGAAATGTAAAGTTAACTTACACTACAGCCTATGGAAGCAGTAAATACACAACGCGTTATTCCAAATTAGGATTTCCATTTTTTCAATAATCCTACTTAAAAATTGAATGTAAATTCTTAAACTAACAACAGCTCGTTAAAAGCGCAGCCTCGGTCGGGTCATTGCGCTGCAGGTTATTGCCATCTGCGTAGGGCAAATTTTAAAATTTTCAGAATTTTTTAAAAGTAGATTTTTTTTGTTTTCCTTTATCGTTACTGAAACACCCCCTAAGCTATGGCAAGCAATAAAATTAACACCCTGTATTACTCATTTAACCATTTAACGGACATAAGTACGAAGACTGTGATTTATACAAAAAACTAACTTAAAAATAATCTGTAGGTACTGAATATATTCATAAAGAAGATTTTTTTAATATTTTAGTTTAAAACCAATTATTGTAGTTTATTAAGCTATATTATTTAACATGAAAACAAATAAACTTTGCTTTTTATTACAGAATTAATTATATTGGGTTCCAAATACATAAAAAAAGTAACTAAATAGTTACCATCAAAGATGATATGCATTTTGAACACGACTGTACTTGAGTTGAAAAATGTATGGCGAAGTTAACATGCATTTTTAACATACTTCTACAAGGTAAACCAGACCAAAGTGATTATGGTTTGAGACGACTATTTGTTGACTATTTTTTGACATCAGTATCAAACAGAAAAACCTAAACGTTCTGCTGGAATCTGCGTCCGTGAAATGCTATGCACAGAATCCTCAGCAAGCTACCCCTGTAACTCTGAAATCCTTGAACGACTATTTTTGAGAATTTGGAAGTCAAGACGACTATTTCATGACTATTTTTTTAAATAAAAACCAAGTCGATAGTCCACACGGTTTGCTTGCATCAGAACTGAGGATTCTGTATATAGCCTATGCCCATAATCCTCAGCAAACCATAGCTATAATTCTAGAATTGTAACGCGACTATTTTTTTCCTTATGGTGACTATTTATGACTATTTCATGACTATTTTTTGGCATCGTCAAAATATATTTTTATGCAGTTTTTTTCTCTGAGGATTCTGTGTTGAGGGACATAATTAGCTCTGCCTGTTTTGCTCTTAGGACTTTACGAGACGTTCTTGGTATTGACCAGCTTAGAGCCGTATATTTCGCTTTAGTAGAGTCAAGGTTAAGGTACAGTATTAAACATTAGGGTAACGGGTATAAGTATAATGTCACTAAAGCTTTTACAATTCAAAAAAATCAAAAATAAAAATTTTGAAAAAACCCACGACGACGGTTGTAATTGAAAAAATCTATATATATAAAAGAAGAAGGTGACTGACATATCAACGCACAGCCCAAACCGCTGGGTCTAGAGATTCCAAATTTTGCATGTAGGTTCCTTATGAGGTCTAGGGGTGCACTAAGAAAGGGTTTTACAAAATTCCACCCCTAAGGGGGTAAAATAGGGGATGAAAGTTTGTATGAAAGTCCGTCATTTTTGAAGTTAGGATCTTCAAAATTTGTATTTAGGCGGACGACTAAAAATTAATATTTACAAGTCTCAGGGTTTTTGAAAATTCGACACCCTTACGGGTGAAAAGGGGGATGAAGTTGAAAATTCTTTATTTTTAAAGTAAAATCCACATAATTTATTTGTGTCCACATTAATGATGTAATTCTATGCAACTTTCATCACTGTTTTTGAAATTCCACCCCAAATTCAACCCCTAAAAAAGGGAAATGGGGTGAAAAAGTCTAAAAACCAATATGGGTATCATTTGTATGGTTTATCGGGTCGCTGATTACGAAAAATACAACAATTTTGAAATCCAACGTGGTGGACGAAAAATACCATCATTCCCTTGGGATGGGGTTGGGGTGCAATAGGGTTGAAATGTGAATATGGGTGTCGTTTGTATGGTTTATCGGGTCGCTGATTACGAAAACTACAACAACTTTGAAATCCAACGTGGTGGACGTGAAATACCATCATCCCCTGGGGATGGGGTTGGGGTGCGATAGGTTTGAAATGTCTAAAAATAAATATGGGTGTCGTTTCGCGAAAAGGCTCTGTTTTGAAATATTACATAAAGGTATCTCTCATCTCTCTCTTTACATTTGTTAGGATACTGCTGCCAAGTTCCTCTGTTCTGAGTAACTTATGAGTAACGTCTGTATATTATATAAAATTCAGCTGGATCTTGAATTATACTCATTGATTTGCGCAGGGTTAGTCCTGTTTTTCCTTAGTTTAAAATTACCCCGAAATGACGGGAAAATATCTCATTGCTTCGGAAAACCGGTAATTACCTAAATACAAAATCCACGCGAGCGAAGCCGCGGGTAACAGCTAGTATAAAATAAGACTTTTAATGTACCCCCGACTTAAAAGGAAGAAAGTATCGAAATAGTACGAAGAAAGTACTTAATCAACATAAATTCTATACGAGCTAGTTATAAAATAGCTTTAGTTTGTTACAGTTATGTATAAATTATTAAAACATGGCAATGGCAGCCCCCGACGGATTTTCTTGGGTACTTTCTTCGTACTATTTCGTTACTTTCTTCCTTTTAAGTCGGGGGTACATTAAAAGTCTTATTTAATATTTTTTCAATTACAACCGTCGTGGGTTTTTTCAAAATTTTTAATTTTGCTTTTTATTTTTAACTTTTTAGAGAGTTCCCACTTCACTGATAATTACAGCGCCCCCTGGTGAGTTGACGCCACAACTCTAGTCTAAGAACCATCACTGATAAATCATAAATCTTTTACTGAAAACCGTACCTAAATCGGTCAAACCGTTTTGGAGATAAATGGGAACATTTGCTTAAATAAAAATTATTATTACAGCACCCCCTAGTGAGTTGGCGCCACAACTCTAATCTACAAACCATCATTGATAAATTATAATCCATTACTGAAAACCGTATCTAAATCGGTTAAGCCGTTTTTAAGTTAAAAGGGAACATAACTTTGCACACACAAACTAACAACCTCTCACCCTAAACGCATACACCTTCTCCGTTCCGTCGTGGGTAAAAAAGGGCAATACGCACTATAGCCAGGATCCCTCCGTGGGAATCTTGTAAGGAATATTTTAAGAAATATAAAATTCTGACTGTGCCCGGTCTCTATGTAATGGTACTTTTAGTTGATATGGTTAAAAATAGGCACAAGTTTGAAACTGATTGTGATATGCAAATAAGACTTAAAACTAGAAGGTTAGATCTAATTAATGTCATTAAACCAAACCTAAATATTGTCAAGAATAGTCCTTTGTACCAAGCTGTAAATATATTTAACAAGTTACCAACTGATTTAAAGAACATTGATAATTTGATTAATTTTAAGAGACATTTGAAAAAAAAAATTATTAGAAAAAGTTTTATATATAGTGTTAACGATCTGTAAGCTAGTGAATCTTGTACTTGACCTGTGATATTAATTTACTGACATCAGAATTATTATCATCTTTTTTTTGACATTGTTTATTTTAATTTATGTGAATTTTGGACTTAATTTATGTAGAGAATAGATTTGACATGATTAAATTTTTTGGGATATTTTATATTGTAGAGCATTTTATTTTATTTTTTAGTGATATTGTTTTTGATTTTTCATTCGATACTTCATTTCTATTTTTGTGATATTATTTAAATTTTTAATTTTATTCTATTTATTAATTTTATTGAAATTCGCACACAGTTATGTACTGTTTCATGAATAAAGATGATGATTATGAGTCATAGTCTGCCAGGTGTACGTTTCATTGTCAAATTTCAAAATAGTTAAAACTTAATTCCTCAAAAACGCAGGGGTGTGGTTGTCCGCCAATATTTTTTGTATTTTCTAGAGGATGCTCCTTATCATCAGTCAAAGAGGCAGACATGAGCAAATCATATAGAAATTTGTCTTTCATCACCCTTACTAATAGTACCAAATCCGCGTGACTATAGAATCTCTTTTATACAACCAGAGAGTACAGGTGATTAACAAAATCGTCCCTGACGCTTCCTTAGAACTTGCCTTTTAAATAAGCCTACAACTCTTTGTAGCATACTGCTGGCACGGTTGATAAAAAGAGATTGAGGCACCTTTGCATCTTTTTCCAGGGAAGGAAATGGTCCTTCACTGGAGTGTCTCACTGGTAGAACGACGGGGAATTCGCGATTCCCACTCGTCCTACTGCACTAGTGTTCGAAACAAACTAGTTTTCATGTATCGATATTTTTTTCTTATAAGTACAAGTAAAATATATTTTTCATACAAAATTACTTTAAAAGAAACGCGGACACTCAGGAGAGTGACACTTCCCACTCTCCCTTGCAATCGACCCTGCACTCCCGCACGCATGCCTTGCGGGCCAGATGTATTGAATATGCAGGCCTACGCACGCTTCCAAGTTCCAATTTGCACTCATTGTGTGTGGTGTCCGGGGTGTGGGCTACCTTCTCCCGTGGAGCAGATTGTTCCTACTAATAACAGTCAGTTACTGTTAGGTCCGGGTACCTTCTTCCCGTCGAGAAGTTGTCCGCGTCTCGTCGCCTCCTCGGCCTGCTGGATCAGCAGGTTGTTGCGAGCGACGGTGCGCACCAGGCGGACGTACATCAGGTACGACACCAGGTAGTTTATACCTGACAGTACAAAAAACATATTACTTATTTACATGTAGAAAATAGTGTACAAAATATAAGATGTAAGGTTACTTTGGCCATATCAAGAAGGTCGAAGTCGAATCGTATTAGGAAGTATTAAAAGTACTACACCGACAACCATTTGTCTCTTAAGACGATATATAATCTTTTTTGGGTATATTGAAGACAAATATCTTTTTATTTACTCAGTATCTTGCCGTGATTATCAGGCATGTGTTTCTTGACCATTCAAGTGAGAGAATCACCAAGACCAAAACATAATTAGTGAAAATCGACTCGACAAAATAAAAATCCAAAGTTGCCTCTTCCATTTTTATTTATTCCTCTTTTTGTGGAATCTGAGGTGTTTTAAGTAGTGAAATTAGGTATACAGAAAGGTATTTGTAGTTGCTAGGGTTTGCCAAACCTAAAATTTTATTTTATTGCTTAGTTTTTACAAAAAGTCGATATTTTATATCAGGCGCTTACGTCATTTAGTTTTGGTAACACGCACAGTACACGGTAATCGATAGACGCATGGAGCTAAATCAGAATACACATATAGCATTCATCGATCTGGAAAAGGCGTTTGGCAACGTAGATTGGAGGAAGATGATGAGAGTTCTCCGTGAAATAAGAGTTGACTATAGAGATAGAAAAATTATTTACGAACTTTACAAAGGACAAGAAACAATCATAGAAGTCGGAGAGGAAAAGGGAAAGGCAAAGATAAGACAAGGTGTAAGACAGGGGTGTCCACTATCACCGTTAATATTTAATGTGTTTATAGAGCAGGCCATACAAGAAATAGTAGACTCAGACAGCGGAGGAATTAAAATTAATAGGCAAAAAATTCAGTTTATTCGGTTTGCAGATGATATAGCAGCAGTTGCTCAAAACAGTCAAGACCTGTAAGATCTTCTTACAAAAATGGATAAAACCTTCTTACAATTTGGTTTGAAAATAAACACTGGAAAGACCAAAACACTTATAGCATCTAAACATACCCCAGATCACTGTCCAATCAAACTGAATAACGTTACAATAGAACAGGTTTATAAATTCAGATATTTAGGAAGCTTAATCACCAGTGACTCCAGATGTACACCAGATATCGTTCAAAGAATAGCTATGCTAAAAAAGCCTTTAATAACAAGAAACACCTCCTGAAGGCCAAAATATCTAAGAAGGTAAAAAAGCGCTTAATCAAGGTGTACATATGGAGTATTGTATTGTACGGAAGTGAGACATGGACACTGACACAAAGAGATAGAGAAAGGCTGGAAGCATTTGAGATGTGGTGCTGGAGGAGAATGGAAAGAATTAGCTGGACGGAAAAGAAAAGAAACGAGGAGGTGCTAGAAATAGTCAAAGAGAAAAGAAGTTTACTAAAAACAATAGATAACCGAAGAGGGAAAATGATAGGTCACCTGATACGGCACGACAATTTCCTGAGAAACATAATGGAAGGAAAGATTGAAGGAAAGAGGGGACGAGGAAGACCTAGGCGAAGCTACTTTGACCAAATAAAAGAAAAGGTCAATGTCGTGTCGTTTCAGGAGGTAAAGCAGCTCGCGATACAACGTGAGGACTGGAAGTTACTCCATCGACAAGAGCCAAGCTCTTAAATTAAAGAAGAAGAACACGCACAGTATATCTGTTGCAATCTATTGCGTTGCGGATTGCGCACTTTATCCCTTTCTTTCAAGTGAAAAGACTGCGCCCGCTGTCAAATAACTATCTTTTCACATATCCTCTTAAGTTAAAGAAGTGGTTTGAGACTTTTGGTGGATAAACTATAATGATATTATCTCTTTGCCTTACTAGGCTGCGCAGATCTTCGTGGACACTACATGTGACACTGAAGCCACATAGAGTACGAGCCCAAAGAAAAATACTTTTACTCCTTTTTTTTTTCACGCGGTGAGCTAATGAATGTTTCGCAACTCTCCCCCCACCTGGCCCGCGCACGCGCCGAGTTCTGCGCATTAACCGTCAACGCTAAAGTTACATGATTCCATCTATAAGTAAATGTTCAGCTCGTTCCACTGTCGACTAGATCGAGGTCAAGAGTAAGCCCATTGACAATAAAAAAAAAATCATTTGTAACATACCAGAAGTTTGGTTCTCAGCGCTGGTCTTTAGCTTCGGGTCGTTCTTGATTTCGTCCTTGATAGCGGATATGGCGTCCTTGCAGTCCATGAGGATGTTTTCCAAGATGTCGATCTTGGCTTGGGGCGTGTCGGCTTCGGCGACGGACTTGTCTAAATCCTCGAGCGCTATGAGGAACAGACGCACTTTCTCCGGGCGCACGGTGACGCGGCGCCCGCGCCATTCTACCTCGCGCATCACACCTGATTGCGATTCCCTGATAAAGTTATAATAAAACTAATTTAGAGAAATAGTGCTAAGACCAAAGAGATTCTAAGTATGTATAATACCTACTTATACGACTAGAGAGTGCACGCGAATGGCAAAAGCGCCCATGACCACAGATTAGATTTCCTTAGATCTTGCAACCTAAATGGGCCTACATCTCTTTATAGCATATCGCTAGCACTGAAGAGATGGAGGCACATTCAGATTTTTTCCAAGGACAGAGATGATCCTTCTCGTGAGCCCTCCAATTGTATGTGGGAACATACATGAAATCTCTTTGGATAAGACAGAAAAACAAACTTTAGTTTTTCGTTTAATCGAGCGTATCCAAAAAAAGTTTCTAAAATACCTATGTTACAAGCTGCGGCAACCATATGATTCGACGAGTTACATATCCTTATGTAGGAAACATCACCTATTGCCCTTAAGTAATCGGCGTGAAATCGCAGATCTGGTGTTTTTACTCAAAATCACTTCAAATATTATTGATTGCCCCGAGCTGCTATCATCTATAGGTCTCAGAGCTCCTAATAGAAACTTAAGATCTCATGATCTTGTGTCCCTTCCCTATGCGTCCTCAAATTATCGCCAAAATTCATTTATATTAAGGGCGAGTAACAACTTTAACAAGTTATCTAAGGTGCTTGATCTTGATCTGTTTAACACTAGTATAGCGAGTGTTAGGCGCCAGTTGAGTGACAGGTTCTTTAATGTGTAATTGTTATTTGTATGTTTTTATCTAAACGTTGCGTTGTGATTTATGTGAGCGTTTGATTGTATTTTTGTCTTTTGCTTGTCAAATTTTGTCATTAGTTGTGAAAACCTTTAATTGGCTGTTTGTAGCTATATGTATTATTAGTGTGTTTATTGTAAGCTGTCGGTTCTCCAAAAAATTAAATAAATAAATAAATAAATAAAAAAAAACTCGGTTACATTTCACAAATATAAAAAAGAAAAATTTAAAAATCTAATGTTTCATACAAACTCCTTCTTACCTGTGTTTGTGATTCCCTGGTGCGAGTGGCGTAAATTGCTTTAAAATCCTAAATTCAGCACTTCTGAATCGTTCTACTCGTCCAAACTAGCGAGCGATTGAATAAACGTCAACTTTAAACAAGCCCAGGAAACAACCGGGAAATAACAAACTGTAAACATTTTTTTTTAACAAATGTTCGTACGAGCGAATCAGAAATAGAGCGCTACAAGTTTACATACCTGGCTTGTGCCATGAGCGAGTCGAGGTTCTCAATGAGCCCCTGTCCGCGCATGGCCACCAGGTCGCCGGCCGCTGATTGGTCGCCGATGTTGTACGCGCAGTAACGCAGGCTCGGCTTCAGCTCTTCCACCTGACCATTAACATTTTACAAATCAAATCTCAAGATTTTATTATTACTTTGGTGGATGACAGATGTTGAGAGATAGATTGATATATTCATGGAGGTGACACATTTGCAGGCGATTCCTACTGGCAGTTTCATAAAGCGCCTTTAAAGTTATAGCTCTGTTATAACTATAATTGCTGTCACTTTCTGTTTCGACCTGCCTGCCTGCCTACCTACCTGCTACTTTCCACAGCACGCTACAGTACCTGCTACTCTCCACAGCACACTACAGTACCTGCTGCTCCCCACAGCACGATACAGTACCTTCTGCTTGTACACGAGCCGCTCCTCGTCCGGCAGCGCGGCGCACAGCTTGTCCAGCACCAGCTGGGCGCGCTGCAGACTCCACAGCACGCTACAGTACCTGCTGCTCCCCACAGCACGCTACAGTACCTTCTGCTTGTACACGAGCCGCTCCTCGTCCGGCAGCGCGGCGCACAGCTTGTCCAGCACCAGCTGGGCGCGCTGCAGACTCCACAGCACGCTACAGTACCTTCTGCTTGTACACGAGCCGCTCCTCGTCCGGCAGCGCGGCGCACAGCTTGTCCAGCACCAGCTGGGCGCGCTGCAGACTCCACAGCACGCTACAGTACCTGCTGCTCCCCACAGCACGCTACAGTACCTTCTGCTTGTACACGAGCCGCTCCTCGTCCGGCAGCGCGGCGCACAGCTTGTCCAGCACCAGCTGGGCGCGCTGCAGACTCCACAGCACGCTACAGTACCTGCTGCTCCCCACAGCACGCTACAGTACCTTCTGCTTGTACACGAGCCGCTCCTCGTCCGGCAGCGCGGCGCACAGCTTGTCCAGCACCAGCTGGGCGCGCTGCAGACTCCACAGCACGCTACAGTACCTGCTGCTCCCCACAGCACGCTACAGTACCTTCTGCTTGTACACGAGCCGCTCCTCGTCCGGCAGCGCGGCGCACAGCTTGTCCAGCACCAGCTGGGCGCGCTGCAGACTCCACAGCACGCTACAGTACCTGCTGCTCCCCACAGCACGCTACAGTACCTTCTGCTTGTACACGAGCCGCTCCTCGTCCGGCAGCGCGGCGCACAGCTTGTCCAGCACCAGCTGGGCGCGCTGCAGACTCCACAGCACGCTACAGTACCTGCTGCTCCCCACAGCACGCTACAGTACCTTCTGCTTGTACACGAGCCGCTCCTCGTCCGGCAGCGCGGCGCACAGCTTGTCCAGCACCAGCTGGGCGCGCTGCAGACTCCACAGCACGCTACAGTACCTGCTGCTCCCCACAGCACGCTACAGTACCTTCTGCTTGTACACGAACCGCTCCTCGTCCGGCAGCGCGGCGCACAGCTTGTCCAGCACCAGCTGGGCGCGCTGCAGACTCCACAGCACGCTACAGTACCTGCTGCTCCCCACAGCACGCTACAGTACCTGCTGCTCCCCACAGCACGCTACAGTACCTGCTGCTCCCCACAGCACGCTACAGTACCTGCTGCTCCCCACAGCACGCTACAGTACCTTCTGCTTGTACACGAGCCGCTCCTCGTCCGGCAGCGCGGCGCACAGCTTGTCCAGCACCAGCTGGGCGCGCTGCAGACTCCACAGCACGCTACAGTACCTTCTGCTTGTACACGAGCCGCTCCTCGTCCGGCAGCGCGGCGCACAGCTTGTCCAGCACCAGCTGGGCGCGCTGCAGACTCCACAGCACGCTACAGTACCTGCTGCTCCCCACAGCACGCTACAGTACCTTCTGCTTGTACACGAGCCGCTCCTCGTCCGGCAGCGCGGCGCACAGCTTGTCCAGCACCAGCTGGGCGCGCTGCAGACTCCACAGCACGCTACAGTACCTGCTGCTCCCCACAGCACGCTACAGTACCTGCTGCTCCCCACAGCACGCTACAGTACCTGCTGCTTGTACACGAGCCGCTCCTCGTCCGGCAGCGCGGCGCACAGCTTGTCCAGCACCAGCTGGGCGCGCTGCAGACTTCACAGCACGCTACAGTACCTGCTGCTCCCCACAGCACGCTACAGTACCTGCTGCTCCCCACAGCACGCTACAGTACCTTCTGCTTGTACACGAGCCGCTCCTCGTCCGGCAGCGCGGCGCACAGCTTGTCCAGCACCAGCTGGGCGCGCTGCAGACTCCACAGCACGCTACAGTACCTTCTGCTTGTACACGAGCCGCTCCTCGTCCGGCAGCGCGGCGCACAGCTTGTCCAGCACCAGCTGGGCGCGCTGCAGACTCCACAGCACGCTACAGTACCTGCTGCTCCCCACAGCACGCTACAGTACCTTCTGCTTGTACACGAGCCGCTCCTCGTCCGGCAGCGCGGCGCACAGCTTGTCCAGCACCAGCTGGGCGCGCTGCAGACTCCACAGCACGCTACAGTACCTTCTGCTTGTACACGAGCCGCTCCTCTTCCGGCAGCGCGGCGCACAGCTTGTCCAGCACCAGCTGGGCGCGCTGCAGACTCCACAGCACGCTACAGTACCTGCTGCTCCCCACAGCACGCTACAGTACCTTCTGCTTGTACACGAGCCGCTCCTCGTCCGGCAGCGCGGCGCACAGCTTGTCCAGCACCAGCTGGGCGCGCTGCAGACTCCACAGCACGCTACAGTACCTGCTGCTCCCCACAGCACGCTACAGTACCTGCTGCTCCCCACAGCACGCTACAGTACCTTCTGCTTGTACACGAGCCGCTCCTCGTCCGGCAGCGCGGCGCACAGCTTGTCCAGCACCAGCTGGGCGCGCTGCAGACTCCACAGCACGCTACAGTACCTTCTGCTTGTACACGAGCCGCTCCTCGTCCGGCAGCGCGGCGCACAGCTTGTCCAGCACCAGCTGGGCGCGCTGCAGACTCCACAGCACGCTACAGTACCTGCTGCTCCCCACAGCACGCTACAGTACCTTCTGCTTGTACACGAGCCGCTCCTCGTCCGGCAGCGCGGCGCACAGCTTGTCCAGCACCAGCTGGGCGCGCTGCAGACTCCACAGCACGCTACAGTACCTTCTGCTTGTACACGAGCCGCTCCTCTTCCGGCAGCGCGGCGCACAGCTTGTCCAGCACCAGCTGGGCGCGCTGCAGACTCCACAGCACGCTACAGTACCTGCTGCTCCCCACAGCACGCTACAGTACCTGCTGCTCCCCACAGCACGCTACAGTACCTTCTGCTTGTACACGAGCCGCTCCTCTTCCGGCAGCGCGGCTCACAGCTTGTCCAGCACCAGCTGGGCGCGCTGCAGACTCCACAGCACGCTACAGTACCTGCTGCTCCCCACAGCACGCTACAGTACCTTCTGCTTGTACACGAGCCGCTCCTCGTCCGGCAGCGCGGCGCACAGCTTGTCCAGCACCAGCTGGGCGCGCTGCAGACTCCACAGCACGCTACAGTACCTGCTGCTCCCCACAGCACGCTACAGTACCTTCTGCTTGTACACGAGCCGCTCCTCGTCCGGCAGCGCGGCGCACAGCTTGTCCAGCACCAGCTGGGCGCGCTGCAGACTCCACAGCACGCTACAGTACCTGCTGCTCCCCACAGCACGCTACAGTACCTTCTGCTTGTACACGAGCCGCTCCTCGTCCGGCAGCGCGGCGCACAGCTTGTCCAGCACCAGCTGGGCGCGCTGCAGACTCCACAGCACGCTACAGTACCTGCTGCTCCCCACAGCACGCTACAGTACCTTCTGCTTGTACACGAGCCGCTCCTCGTCCGGCAGCGCGGCGCACAGCTTGTCCAGCACCAGCTGGGCGCGCTGCAGACTCCACAGCACGCTACAGTACCTGCTGCTCCCCACAGCACGCTACAGTACCTTCTGCTTGTACACGAGCCGCTCCTCGTCCGGCAGCGCGGCGCACAGCTTGTCCAGCACCAGCTGGGCGCGCTGCAGACTCCACAGCACGCTACAGTACCTGCTGCTCCCCACAGCACGCTACAGTACCTGCTGCTCCCCACAGCACGCTACAGTACCTTCTGCTTGTACACGAGCCGCTCCTCGTCCGGCAGCGCGGCGCACAGCTTGTCCAGCACCAGCTGGGCGCGCTGCAGACTCCACAGCACGCTACAGTACCTTCTGCTTGTACACGAGCCGCTCCTCGTCCGGCAGCGCGGCGCACAGCTTGTCCAGCACCAGCTGGGCGCGCTGCAGACTCCACAGCACGCTACAGTACCTGCTGCTCCCCACAGCACGCTACAGTACCTTCTGCTTGTACACGAGCCGCTCCTCGTCCGGCAGCGCGGCGCACAGCTTGTCCAGCACCAGCTGGGCGCGCTGCAGACTCCACAGCACGCTACAGTACCTGCTGCTCCCCACAGCACGCTACAGTACCTTCTGCTTGTACACGAGCCGCTCCTCGTCCGGCAGCGCGGCGCACAGCTTGTCCAGCACCAGCTGGGCGCGCTGCAGACTCCACAGCACGCTACAGTACCTTCTGCTTGTACACGAGCCGCTCCTCGTCCGGCAGCGCGGCGCACAGCTTGTCCAGCACCAGCTGGGCGCGCTGCAGACTCCACAGCACGCTACAGTACCTGCTGCTCCCCACAGCACGCTACAGTACCTTCTGCTTGTACACGAGCCGCTCCTCGTCCGGCAGCGCGGCGCACAGCTTGTCCAGCACCAGCTGGGCGCGCTGCAGACTCCACAGCACGCTACAGTACCTGCTGCTCCCCACAGCACGCTACAGTACCTTCTGCTTGTACACGAGCCGCTCCTCGTCCGGCAGCGCGGCGCACAGCTTGTCCAGCACCAGCTGGGCGCGCTGCAGACTCCACAGCACGCTACAGTACCTGCTGCTCCCCACAGCACGCTACAGTACCTTCTGCTTGTACACGAGCCGCTCCTCGTCCGGCAGCGCGGCGCACAGCTTGTCCAGCACCAGCTGGGCGCGCTGCAGACTCCACAGCACGCTACAGTACCTTCTGCTTGTACACGAGCCGCTCCTCGTCCGGCAGCGCGGCGCACAGCTTGTCCAGCACCAGCTGGGCGCGCTGCAGACTCCACAGCACGCTACAGTACCTTCTGCTTGTACACGAGCCGCTCCTCGTCCGGCAGCGCGGCGCACAGCTTGTCCAGCACCAGCTGGGCGCGCTGCAGACTCCACAGCACGCTACAGTACCTGCTGCTCCCCACAGCACGCTACAGTACCTTCTGCTTGTACACGAGCCGCTCCTCGTCCGGCAGCGCGGCGCACAGCTTGTCCAGCACCAGCTGGGCGCGCTGCAGACTCCACAGCACGCTACAGTACCTTCTGCTTGTACACGAGCCGCTCCTCGTCCGGCAGCGCGGCGCACAGCTTGTCCAGCACCAGCTGGGCGCGCTGCAGACTCCACAGCACGCTACAGTACCTTCTGCTTGTACACGAGCCGCTCCTCGTCCGGCAGCGCGGCGCACAGCTTGTCCAGCACCAGCTGGGCGCGCTGCAGACTCTCGGCGGCGGCGCGCCACTGCTGCAGCTCCACCAGCAGCACGCCGCCCAGCCACGCCGCGTACGCGCCCGCCTCTAGCTGCGTGCGAGCGTCGCATGCGCCGCTTTCCTGTAACGACAATGTGCATGTTGGAAGGTTGATTGGGCAGTGGCTTGGTTAGAATGGTGAATGGTTGGTCAGCGGCTTATTTAAGAAGGTAGATGGTTGATCTATGGCTTAACTGAATAGTGGATTGTTGGTCAGTGGCTTGGTTAGAATGGTGGATGGTTGGTCAGCGGCTTATTTAAGAAGGTAGATGGTTGATCTATGGCTTAACTGAATAGTGAATGGTTGGTCAGTGGCTTGGTTAGAATGGTGGACGGTAGGTCAGCGGCTTATTTAAGAAGGTAGATGGTTGATCTATGGCTTAACTGAATAGTGGATGGTTGGTCACGCCTATGTACCTTTGTGCATGAAGTTAAATAAATAAATAAATAGTGAATGGTTGGTCAGTGGCTTTGTTAGAATGGTGGACGGTTGGTCAGCGGCTTATTTAGGGAGGTAGACGGTTGATCTATGGCTTAACTGAATAGTGATTGGCCAGCTGTTAGAATAGTGCATGGACGGAGAGTAACAGTCATGGTTAGGATAGTTGTTGGTTGGTCAGTTGCTACATTAGGATGCTGAATAAATGGGAAATGACTTAGTTAGAGAGCCCACAGACGAGCACGACGATTGACGGCGACCGCTCACGACACTGGTCGGCAGCGGTCACGCACAGACTGCGCATTGCAAACCATCGACGAAGTACTGTCGCGCGACGGTCGCCGACACCTGTCCCTCGTCTGTGAGCGAGCTTCTTTAGGATTGTGAATTGTTGATTTTTGACTTAGTCAGGATAGTGGATTGTATAGGATGTTGAATAATTAGTGGCCGTTATTTAATAACATAGGTTGTTTAATAACAATCGAAGAAATACTTTGTAATAAAACTAGTAGTTTATGCCACTGTCAGGTAAAGATAGTAATTGTAACATGAGTGCTTGTTGGTGACATGAGGCGCGGCCGAATGTCACAAAAGACAGCACGAATGTTACAATGACTAGTGTCAATGACAATGACGAGTGTAGTGGCGCTACTGTCAGTGTAGTGGCGCTACTGTCACGGTAAACAAGTCGTGTCTGTATTGTTAATTTTTAAAAATACTAAATATCTATATTACGACCATCGTCTAGTGTTAATGTGTTCATCTTACGTGAAATATTATGTGGTAGTGTTATTTTGAAACAGATTCAGCATTAATGTGCAAAAAATCGAAGAAATATTTTTGGAGTGAGTGTTACAAATTAGACATTAAATTTGTCATAAATCAATTATAAGATCGTAGAAACGACTATTGTGAGTAATATTGCTGCATTTGAAGGATCCGAGGAAAGTTTGGATCATCGGAGCTGAGTAAAATCAGAAGCCAGGATGGAAGTATTATAAAAGGTGAAGAATGTGTGCTGAAGAGATGGAAGGAATATTTTGAAAGTTTGTTTGAGAGAGAAGCAGAGGCTAGCGTACCGAGGTCTTCTGTGGAAATGCATGAGAATGAATATGATAGTAATGCAAGTGAGATAAGTATGGATGAGATCATGAAAGCAATGAAAAGTATGAAATCAGGTAAAGCAGGTGGGTTTGATAGAGTGTCGGTCGAAATGTTGAAGGCTGGGCGAGGCATTGTGGCTAGTCAGCTGTACCGCCTTTTCAACCTGTGTTGGACGAACGGCCGAGTACCAGGTGACTGGTGCAAGGCTGTGATTGTGCCGCTGTACAAGGGAAAAGGGTCACAACAGGACTGCAAAAATTACCGCGGGATAAGTCTTCTCAGTGTCGTCGGCAAACTGTATGCAAAGGTTTTGATTGAAAGAGTGATGAAAGATACTGACGAAAAAATATGGGATGTACAAGCGGGATTTAGAAAGGGAATGGGATGTACAGATCAGGTCTTTTCCTTGCGGAGCATAACTGAAAAGTTTTTGGCAAAAAACCAAAAAGTCTACTGCGCGTTCGTGGATTTGGAAAAGGCCTATGACCGAGTGGTGAGGAATGAATTGTGGTCGGCATTGTCTATGTATAGGGTGAACGGTCATCTGATTCAAGCACTGAAATCTCTCTATGAGGATTCCAGTGCTTGCGTCAGAATAAACGGGGCGTACACTGAATGGTTTAGCATCGAAAAAGGTGTTAGGCAGGGATGTGTAGCGTCACCTTGGCTGTTTAACCTGTTCATGGATAATTGTTTGACTGATCTGAAAGAGAGTATGTGTGGACTGAGAATGAATGAGTTACTCATCAAATGTCTTCTCTACGCTGATGACCAAGTTATACTTGCGTCATCTGCTGACGAGTTACAGGAGATGGTAACAATGATGAATGTGGCTTTTGATAGGAAAGGAATGAAAGTAAATGTAAGCAAGACGAAAGTAATGGTACTTGAAAGAGAAGAGTGTATGACAGAGTGTACTATATTAATAGGTGGTGAACAAGTCGAACAAATGAAGGAGTTTGTGTATCTGGGTTCTAAGTTTACGAGAGATGGAAAGTGCGAAAGTGATATCGAAAGAAGAGTGAATGCTGGAAATATGGTAAAAGGTGCTCTGCATGCTTTTATGAAGAGTCAGAAGGTGTCTCACAAGGCTCGTCTGGCTGTTCATAGAGGCGTTTTGGTACCAACACTGATGTACGGCAGTGAAAGCTGGGTATGGCAGAAGAAGCATGAAAGTAGAATTAATGCAGTAGAAATGAGAGCGTTGAGGAGTATGATTGGTGTGAAATTGAGTGACAGGATTAGAAATAGTGTGATAAGAGAGCGTTGTGGCGTGAAAGAAGACGTAGTGACTAAAATTGAGAAAGGGATGCTAAGATGGTTTGGTCATGTGGAGAGGATGAATGAAGGAAGATTGACGAAGGAGATCCACAAGGCGAGAGTGAATGGAAACGTTGGAAGGGGAAGGCCTCGGCGAACGTACCAGGACCAAATTCAAGACGTTCTGAATAAAGGCCAGGTTAAAAGTACCCTAAACCGACGAGCATGTATGAAAGGATTGATGAAGGTTCAGGAAGCAAGGGAAGTATGTCAAGATCGTAGCAGGTGGAGAACTGTGGTCTCTGCCTACCCCAACGGGAACAAGGCGTGATGTTATGTATGTATGTATGTATTGTTGCATTATATTGCACTAAGAACACAAGAATAACAAGCAATTTTGAAAATCTGTTGAAATTTGTTCGTTACCGATACTCGCATCCTGTAGGTAGTTGTAGTTATAATATAAAGGTACACTACAATATCAACGATGAGATTTATGACAAAGAGATTAATAAAAACTCCATCTATGATGATTTAGTAAAATAGCTATTCAAAGCTATCTACCATCGAATAGCGGAACTAATTTGGAACTGCAACTATATTTGATAATCGTACCTGATCTTTCATGCGATCAACTAGAGAGGGCGCTTATATCAATAAAATTGGTGCGCTTGCAATCTACACAATTTTACTAAAGTACTTACTACCATCTTCATCAATAATTTATGCACTGAATTTGAATGATACAGACCAGTGTTTACACAGAGTGTTCAAGGCTACGCTACGCAATACCGATAGAAACTGCAGATACTACGGCTACAAACTGACTGCTATTTTCGATCTTGCAACTATAAGTTCCGTAGCGCAGTGGTAGTAGCTACGGCCGAAGATTGTGGTCCTCTGGTTCGAAACCTGCTACGAATAAATTTTGTTTTAAATTTTTTAAGTTTTTAATTCATTTATTTTCATTTTTTTCGATTGATACCTGTGTAAAAATGTCTGGGAGCTGCTCAAATTGTCAAAATAAAGTCACGAGAAATAACTTTCTTAAATGCTTTAAATGCAAAAATACTTATGACTTAGATTGTGCCAATGTGTCAACCCAACGATACGATCGCATGACTAAAGAGCGCCGTTTAACTTGGACATGTAACGTATGCTTTGGAAAGCAAAAATACCAGGTTACAACGAAAAGCGCACCTTCAACAGCAAAGAAAAATATTGCCATATCTAATGAAAAGGCCAGTCACTCATTCAACGCAGATGCAACAAATATGACACAAACAACAATCAATAAATCTCAATTGGAGACAAATAATACAAAAAATGTATCTATTGAGTCGTCTAGAGACTGCCAACAAGAGGCAGACTGTGTCCAGGAAGCAGGTGATGTAACTATTGGGAAGTCTGACAGTTCTTGTATACAAATAAATTGCAGTAAAGATGTTGACTCAAGCTCACGATTTGTGAATACCAAAAAAAGACAAATTCAGGCTAATGTGCCAATAACTAACTCTTTTGGTATTTTGCCAACTGACGAGGAATTAAAACAAGAAACAGTGTTTAATAGAAGCTGCCCAGATACAGGAAAAAAAATAAATAAAAAAGAAGAATTATTACAAAGAAAACAACAGTTATTGCAAACGGAAACTAAACTATCACTTGCTCAACAATTAGTCGATAAATATATAAACGAAAACAATGACTTGAAGAATGAATTAAAACAAAAACAAAGTTACATAGATCTTTTAACTAAAATGCTACAATCAGATATAAACAATAAGACAATATTAGAAACTGGACAGGACAATAATACTCTCAGTTCAGAAATCAACCCACTAGAAGATAGTTTACGTATTTTGCAAAATCAAAACCTTTTTTCAACACCAAAACTAAAATCATCAAATGATAAAATTGAAGAACCAAAGCCCATAGATTCTATCTTGATTAATGCCTGCGATAAAATACGGCGATTACAAGGTCAAATTAATAATATCCTGCAAGATCTTAAGAGTTTGGTGACAATAGAGCATAGGCAGGACGAACAGGGCCATGAATTATCCGACTCATCTACAGAAATTCAAGATAACGATACCGATAAAGAAAAAGATGTCAATGACAAAAGTGTAATTAAGAAACATAAATTATACATTTTCAGTACGCACAAATACACAAAAACGTTATCTATAGCTCAAGAAATGTTTGAAAATTATGATCTATGTCACTACTTAATGCCAGGCTGTGACATACAAAATCTACTGAGAGATATACAAGAAAAAATTCAAAACTTTACTTTTCAAGACTACTGTATTATAATGATTGGAGAAGTGGACTTCAAAACTACTAAGAATCATGTACAAATGGTAAAAACTGTAAGAAAGATTATACAGAAGATTGACAACACTAACATCCTTTTATGCTCACTCACATTTAAACTTGGTCCATTTACTGATATGTTCAATGGGAAAATTGAGAGTTTTAATGAAAAATTATGCCAGGATGTAGAAAAACATCCCTATGCGTACCTGATTGACTCCAACTTACATCTTGAATATGACTACAGCATGTTTAATAAACGGTCAGGGGCCATAAACAACTTCGGTATGCGAACGATACTCAATCAAGTGAATGGAAAGATAGCCGAGATACAAGATTTGAATAAAAATTATGAATGTTTTCAAGTGAGAGAAGAGAATCTTGAGTTTTTTCGTTAGTAACATCTACGTTCTACATCAAAATATTGCAGGGCTAATAAACAAAGCCGATGAATTTACGCTCTGCCTTGAAGAACTAAAAACAAAAAATATTGACATAGACGTACTTTGCATAACAGAACATTTTATGAAAGCGGGTAATGAAACTCTGCTTAAGATTGACAATTATGATCTTGCTGCATGCTACTGCAGAGAAAAGACCAGCAGGGGCGGTGTTTGCATATTGGTGAAAAAGGGACATCAGTGGCAGGAAATGGATGAGGTCAAGAAACTTTCTATTTGTGGAGTCTTAGAACTTTGTGCTATAAAACTTTTGAAGGTTGACGTTATTATTATATGTGTTTACAGAGATCCTAATAACAGAACTATAGATGTATTTTTCGAAAAGCTTAACATTTTATTAAGAAAACTATGTAAAATTAAAAGTAGCCATATTATTATTGCAGGAGATTTTAATATTGACGTTTTAAAAAAGAATAATTTAACTCTTGACTTTGAATGCCTGCTCCTTAACTATAACTTAAAATTAGAATTTAGACAACCAACTAGATTAAGTAGTAATACTTGTATCGATAACTTCGTGCATAACATTCGAAGGGGTCACACCTCTGAGGTAGTTGAATTTGCACTATCTGATCACACCTCCCAAATTTTAAAAGTGCCTACAAGAAATAAAACCCTATTAAACCACTGGAGAATTAGAAGACGTGATTACAGTAAAGAAAATATTGATAAATTTAAAAGTTGCCTTAGTGGTTTGACCTTTTCGGATGTTTATGAATGTAATGATCCCGATAATGCTTATGAAAAATTTATTACTCAACTTAAGATTTTCTATGATTTGTGTTTTCCCTGGAAAATTGTAACTATGAAAACAAAACCTAAATTAAAATGGATCTCGAAAGGCGTAAAAGTTAGCAGCAAACATAAAAGAGCACTATTGTGGCAATATAGGTTAAAGCCCAATAAAAATAATAAAATTATGTATAGAAAGTATGCTGTGCTACTAAAAAAAATCATTAAGTCCTCAAAGCGTGCCCAAAATACTTACAAAATTGCAGTTTCCGATAATAAAATGAAAGCAGCATGGGATATTATAAACAGCTGCAAACAGAAGCAACCTCCGCCATCTATATCTAAAATTATTAATAATAATCAGGTAATAACACGTCCTAAAGACATAGCTGACGCATTTAATAACTATTTTGTTGATAAAATCAAACCGACTCAAAAAGACAAGAATAAAGTAACTCAGTTTATAAAACCAAACCAACAGTCCATGTTTATGGTTCCAAGCATACCACAAGACATTACAAAAATTATAAAATCACTTAAAAAGACCCAAAGTGAGGGTCATGACGGAATATCAACTAAAGTAATTAAAAATGTATGTGATAATATAAGTGAACCTTTGAGTTATATTCTTAATTTGTGTTTATCGGAGGGAGACTATCCTAAGCAATTAAAACGCACAATTGTCAAACCTATATTTAAAAAAGAAAACAAAGTAATAATGAATAATTATAGACCTATTGCACTAACTCCTATTATATCAAAAATATTTGAGAAATATATTGGTGGCAAAATTTATGACTTTTTGGAAAAATATAATATATTAGCAATAGAGCAAAAAGGTTTTAGACGTAATAAAAATATAAATATGGCAATTTTCGATTTTCTTAAGCTAGTCATTAACTATGTTGATCAACGTAGACCGGTTTGTTCAGTGTATTGTGATATGACTCAAGCTTTTGACTATGTAGATCATGATACTTTATTGAAGAAGTTAGATTTGTATGGGTTACGAGGCAATGTCTTGCGCTTGATTGAAAATTATTTGAAAAAACGGCAACAATTTACAGAAATAACGAAAATAGACGAACACAAGAAAACGGAACTAATATACAGATCTGAAGTAAGGATTGTAAATTACGGAGTGCCACAAGGTAGTGTCCTGGGACCTTTGTTGTTCATACTTTATATAAATGACCTACCCAATACAACCACACAACAATTGTCATTATTTGCTGATGACAGTACCATAACAGTAGGATGCATAGACATATTAAAATATAAAAACGATATAAACGAGGCATTACAATCAGTTTTTACGTGGCTTAGTAATAATAATTTAGTAATTAACTTGAAAAAAACAAATATAATGCATTTCAGTCAGAGATGTACAGATATTAATATTGACGTCAAATATAATAATGTAACTATAGAGCCAGTAAATAGTACTAAATATTTAGGTTTAACAGTTGACAGTAAATTAAACTGGAAAAATCATGTCCAGAACATCTGTAAAAATTTAAGCACGTCTGCATATGCTCTTTACAAACTGTCTCATGAGTTAAATTTAGATGCTCTTCTAGCGGCATATCATGGCATAGTGGCATCACGTTTAAGATATGGCGTAATATTTTGGGGAAACTCCACCGATAGAGAGCTTGTATTCAGGGCACAAAAGAGATGCATTAGGTCAATGTTTGGACTGGATTTAACAGATAGTTGTAGGCCTTACTTTATTAGATATAAGATATTGACATTTCCAGCTATATATGTTCTAGAATCGGCAAATTTTGTAAAAAATAATCCCCAATTATTTGAAAGGCGTGCAGTTCTTTTAAACAGAAATAGACGAGATAACGACGAAGTCTACGTGCCACCAGCGAAAACGGCACTCATGTCAAAAAGCTTTTTATGTATGGCACCTAAACTCTATAATATGGTACCTAAACATATCAGAGAACTGAATGACCGTTCTTTTAAAATTAAACTTAAAGAATATTTAATTGCTAGGTGTATATATAAACTGACAGATTTTTTGGAAATCTAGTTATATAAGACTTTAATCGTGTAATGATGGACATATAATAAATTTTCAATCAGAATTAATTTAATTTTCTTATGATAAATATTATTGTAATAATTTAATGTAAACTGTAATTTTTTTTTCTTTTATGTTTAATATTAATAAATTAAATTATATGTATATCATGTATTGTGATAGGAAATGGCTGTGCTTGATAAAAAAATGTGACCTTTTTTTAACCTGTTTCCAACGAATAAACTATCTTTATCTTTATCTACTAGTTTGCAATCAGTGGCATACATTACTTTTTCTACGAGCATAAAAATCATTAAGAAAATAACGTACCCTTTGTTTACTTTTGTCGTAGTACTAGAGCACTAGAACACCTCCACTTTTTTGGCAATAAAGTCCTCTTGAGTTTCGTACGCTGCCTTAATTATTTCGGTTGGCGTGAATATTTTACTCATATTTACAAATTTTGAATGGAAATCAAGATGTTTATCGTTAAATTATAAATTAAAAGTTATTTTTTTTACAGATTTAATAAGCGCGAATGGCGTGAATTCCTCTCGGCCAGCCATCATATAATACTGTGTATGGGGGGGGTTCAGTGCATAAGTGCATGAATTCTTTTCTGAAGTTGTCCTTTATGCTTTGGAAACTAGCATATTAGCCGATGGCATCCAATACAACATAGTATTAACGTAATTTTGTTGCCAAACCTAACAAAAAGGTGAAAAAATTATATTACCGTATTGTAGACAGTTGCATTTATAAATATAAAGATAATTTATTTGCAAAACATGAGTAAACAATTATACAGGTGACATGTTGAAAGAAGATCTCCATGTTTTGCCTTGCGGCGAACAAATTAGATATACAAATTTTATATTCAATATCAAGTGACATGCATCATCTTATGTCAAACTAAACTCATATTCAAGTCATGCATTAATTAAATGTCAAATTTCTATATCAAAAGCTTATTTTACCACAAATGTCACATCAAAAATAATACATCAAAGTCATACTTAATACTACATCAACTACATCTTGTTATTTAAAAATTCGTCAACACTATAATTACATTTATTTTTTAAAAGTCCATGCAATTTTCGTTTAAATTGGCTTTCCTTACAATCTCGAATGTCTTTTGGTACTGCATTATATATTTTTGGTGCCATGCCAAACATACTTTTTGCCATAAGTGCGGTATTACCCTGCTGTTGACAAATTTTTGTTTTATCACGTGGGCGAAGGTTGAACTGTTCTCTAAATTTTACTGTCACGAATAAATCAGGATTTCGCTTCACAAACAGTGCTACTTCAAGTATATACAGCGATGGAAATGACAATTTACCATATTTAATAAAGAAAGGCTTGCAACTATCTGTAGGCTTTAGACCAAACATTGCCCGGATACACCTCTTTTGACTTTTAAAAATAGTTTGTCTGTAGAGTTACCCCAAAATATTACCCCATACCTAAGATTTGAGGCAACCAAAGCATGGTAGGCTGTAAGAACAGTGTTCACATCTACTATTTTAGAAAGTTTATACAGAGCATAAGAGGACCCGGACAACTTGGAACTCAATATTTCTATATGTGGTTTCCATGTCAGAGACCTATCAATATTTACTCCTAAAAATTTTACTGTAACTTCATCAATTTTTATGCCATTGTAATTCACGTCTAAAGAAAGAGCCAGTACACGCTGGCGGAAATGCATTATTTTAGTTTTTATTAAGTTTACTAGAAAATTACTGCTCTTCATCCAATAAATTATCCCATCTACCTAATGTTTTATTTATGATCATAAGAATTCCTATCTTTACCACAGTGCTGTCATCAGCTGTCATCGGCACAGTGGCGGTACTGTCATACAAGCCCAAAAGCCGGGCTTGCCCTATAAAAATAATTATCGATTACGAATCAAGAACAAATAAAAAATCAAATTAATGAGAGCGGAGAGTTGAAATATTTATTTTAAAAGTTCGCCCTATTTTACTTTTCAAAATAAGTCGCGCGTCCCGCCGTGCAACCAGAGCCGCGAGAGGCAGTGTCACCCACTGAGACTCGGCTAGTCATCTCGCTCGCACGCGCTGACTTGCAAGCGGGCTTCGATTCCAGCCGGCATATCTCTTTCTTACCTATTGAAAATGTGCACTATAAGGATATAGCTATGCGTAGGTAGGTATAGCAATCAGTACTAGACTGAAAGCCCTGCTTGCGTATGAAGTTGTACACGGATCCATAGTGAATGCGAAAATTCGGCGAGTGCGCGGTGGTGTACCAACTTCACTTTATTGTGTTTTTCTTAAGTTTGGGTTTGAGCGGATGGATTTGTTTGTTTTGTTTGTGAAGTGTTTTATCAGTAAAAAGTGATTACTTTGTTCGAAAAAATGGCAGAAGTTATATTACTTGTAAGGATTTAAAGTTGTAAGGCAAGGAAAAGGTAAAGTCTCTTAACTTTGATCAAAAGAAAAAAAATCTCTCACTAGGCAAGCAAAGATAAGATAATATAATTCGCTCAAACAAACCAAACAGCTTTTTTCAAAGCCACTGAAGGTATGCAATTGCTGATGTGTTTGTGAATCCAATGAAGTAGTAGTAGTATATCTTCAGTGTGCCTTATGAGCTCGTCCAGGCCAGCAAGTGCGTATGAAAGTTAAGAGTGATGAGATAAGTGAGGAAAAACTGTAAAACCTACAAAAACGTATCTCTCGGCTTGCCCTATTCGGAAACCCTAGGCACGCCACTTCATCGGCAAAAAGTGTCATAGGATAATCTATATTTCGAGGTAAGTCGTTAATATAAATTATAAACAACAGCGGACCTAAAACGCTACCCTGTGGGACACCGTAATTGACAGCTTTTTTTACTTGAATGGTATATTTCTTCTCGTTTTGAATCAATATTAATTTTGGTTATTTCTACGCAACTGTTGTCGGAATGGCAATGTTTGTGATACTGTTTCCGGTTTCGTATTTCGAACTTTAACAAATGGGAGTAGAAAAAATAATAAATGGCACTCTGATAGATTGGCAAAGACTACCAATAACTGGATGCCTGCTTAACAATATTCAATGCGGTAGGAGTAGGCCGAAAAAGCATTGGCGTGGCGATTGCACACAAAATAGAAGCTTGGAAGGAGAGAGAGAGAGCGAGAGAGGAGGCATTTGCCCAGTGGGTTTACAATTATGGCTATTTAAAAAAGAAACATACCTCACAGAGCTGCAACAATGTCTGCGCATGCGCGAAGGCCTTCTTCAGCCTGGCGGTGAGATGGAACTTCTTCCTGGGCTCGGTGTTGGCTTCCTGCCGCAGCTGCATGGCGTGGGCCCACGCGCGCTCCGCCTGCAGCAGCGGGATGCACAGCAGGCGGCTCTCCGCCGTGCCACCGGAGAGGTGGGACGTCGTGACGTCACGGCGGCGGTAGTGGCGTCTGTCGCCCTGATCAACCAATTACTCGTGAAATAATGCATTAATAAATATTGGGGGACAATTCACACAAAGCCATCTGATCCCAAACTAGGCAAAGACTGCACTATGGGTACCAGAGACTGATAAACATACATAAGTAGATGAATTACTTACCTGCTCACACTTATGTATGTGCAATTCAAACACACGCTCACACACATACACATTCCTACACACACACACACACACAAACACACACCATACATAATATTAAACTCGAGACTATTTAGTTTGACTTAAAGTTTAAATTTATTATAGAACTTAAATTTATTTTACACAAAAATTTGAAAAAATATGTATTGTTTACATCTGTATTAGGCTATAACTACACTTGCAATCTTGGTAATGGGGTGGGAGCCTGGTGCTCTATAACACAGGTACATCCTAGTATGGACACCAGACTCTCACAAAAGAAACAAGCACAGTTATAATTCATATTATTTAAAGTTGTTTATACATTTTTTTTCTTTTGTGAGATAAAATAAATACCTTTTTACTTTTACTAACACCCAGACACAGAACAATCACTTGTGTTCATCGTACAAATGTTTGCTCTGAGCGGGGATTGAACCCGCGGCCCAGGGCGTAGAAGGCAAGCTTTTGCATTGCACATCCAAGAAATAAAGATTTATCCAAGTTTTCTTCTTTGACACTATTATGGAATTCTGCTATCTTCAACATACCTACACTGTAGGACAGAAATCTCCACATTTAAGTAATACAATTTGGACAAATACTATTTATTATCATAGAAAAACCCCAATACTCGGCAAAAGGGATACACCATTACTGGTCTAATAAAAAAAACCCTAATAATATTTCCTAAGTACAGTCAAGAGCGCATCGACCTTGACACGTCGGAGATAAGAGATAAGAGTCGCTCTACAAATGTAAAGCTTGACTTGCTCTTGAACGTACGCAAAGCAATAAAGAAGCGAAAACAAAATCAGTATAAGCTAAACTAGCCCCCTTGCAAATCACCGCCCCCCCTCCCCATCCTGCGGGTCAGTTATACTGAATATGCCGCCTTACACGCTTTCAATTTCAAATTTGCGCTCGTTGTATGTAGTGTCCAGTGTGTGGCTACGCTACAAACGCCCGAAGTCATAGACCTGCTTAAGGACAAAGTGTTTCCACTGGTGTGCGGCCGTGTGTACCTACATGTGACGTTCTATTACGATATCATTAACACAAACCTGTGGTATCTTCAGAACCTTCCTGAGACGACGGATGCGGCGTGAACAGTACCCACGGTACCGCTGGAAGTCTCCGTGTCTCAATCCATGCTGCTGCTGACCGTCCTTCGTTATGCGGAATACTGGCTTTGGTTAAGGACTTACTAATAAGACGATATGGTACTCGCCAAACAAGCAGTTGCGAAAATCGCCAATCAACCAGTTGCGATGTTTGGATTATCACCGTATACAAAGAATATGTCAAACCAAGTCAGTTATTTTAGTTAGTGTGGAAGTAGTACAAAGAATATAATATAAATATAATTCGAGATACAATGCAATTGTTTTTATGATTATTTTGATGAATGCGTTTGGTGTATGCCTGCTTGTTGCTTACATACAAAGACTCTCAATTCTCTTGTTACGTACAAAAACTCCGAATTTTCATGTGCAAAACTCAAGTGCTAAGTGATGTACCACAAGGCTCAGTGCTGTCCCACTCTTTTTACTTTTATTGTCTCAGATCTTTGCTCCCTCATAGAATCAACCTCCTGTCTTTTCGCCGACGACGTCAAATATTTTGGGAACTTGTCAGTGACGGAATTTTTCAGGCTGACTCGGATAGAATACAAGAATGGACAAGAGAATGGATAAGCAAAATAATTCCAGCCAAATGTACAATCTTACATGTAGGATGAAACTTGTCTTGAATACAAGATTGGAGATATTCCTGATATATCAGTTGATTCTCAAAGGATTTAGGGGTTCTCTTAAGGACCTTAAGTGGGCTGATCACATTGACATTGTGATGGCATTGTCAAAAGACCAAACTGTATTGTATGCTATAACAAGGCTGAAGGTCCTTCCCTGATATATTTGTGAAAACTGGACCACTGCTGGCATATGCTTTCCAACTTAGAAACCCCTATTTGCCAAAGATAACAGGGTTATGAGGACCTGGAACAAACTACTACAAAAAGTGATTGATGCTCCATTGACGAACAGTTTTAAAAACAGACTAGACAAGTGGTCGTGCAGTGATAATGGACAAGAATTAAAAACTTGGCACACACCAGATGAGATACATGCAAATCAGCCGACGGTGCTCGTCTATCATGTCATAATAATACTAATTCTCTCGACAGAGCCGCAAAGTCTGGATGCACCAGTGACGAGAGCGCAACAAAAATATCCAGTTTGATCCCAACTCACTTAACTTCAAATTCACCTATTTAAGTATAAATGTATAGTGAAGTAACTTAGCTACAAATCACCCCAAAACATTTCGGAGCCAGCGACGAATGTGCCCGCTTGGTTGTAGATAGTGCATGAGTAGACAAGTCTAAAAAGCCCGGGACACAAAGGAGATGGATTTTTTCGGTCTTTTAATCAAATTCCGAAAAAATCTAACCACTATGTAGAAAAAAAACATAGATTGTAGACTTAAAACTGAGCCTACATGCCCAGTTGTGGGACTTAAACGCCCACCATTTAGGAGAAATAAATTTTTAAAAATTAGCTAATTAGTCCACTCAGAAAGTCTATAAAACGCATCTGCCACTATCTAACTCTTTCTAACGCCTAGTCATTAGAAAGAGTTACGTTAACTGCTAAGTAGGCGTTAGAAAGAGATAGATAGTGGCAGATGCGTTTTATAGACTTTTTGAGTGGACTAGTTAGCTGATTTTTGAAAATTAATTTATCCTAAATGGTGGGTGCTTAAGTCCCACAACTGGGCATGTAGGCTCAGTTTTAAGTCTAGAATCTATGTTTTTTTTCTACATAGTGGTTAGGTTGCTTTGGAATATTTTTAAATAAAAGACCGAGCTCCATACATTTTCCACCCTGTCCTTTATCTAGCCCTCTAGCGATGTTAATGACGTAATTATGTTCCCTTTTTTATTTTTCATGAATATCTTGAAAATTGCGACACATAGCTGAAAATGTCCTAAAAATGATATATCTAAATAAAATTCTCTACAAAAAATACACTGCAACATTTTTGCTGGATTCAATACTTTAAGAGATCTTGAGAGGGGAAAATGAGCAATCAAGAAAAAATTTAATGTGCAGAAGAACATTTCTTAACTGATGCATCAACGGCGAGCTGTAACCTCTATAGCTTTATGTGAAGTTTTGCACAAAGGTTAATTGCATGTAAAAATTACTGAATTAGAAAGGATTTTCAAAAATTCATCTCCCAAGGGGGTGAAATAAGGGATGGAAATTTGTATGAAAATCCTAGTTTTGACATGAGGTGCTTAGAAATTTGGGTTTAAGCTAACAAACAGAAATAAAGGAACGTGTTTCAGAATTTTTGAAAAATCATCCCCGTAACCTAAGGGGTGAATTGAGGGATAAAAGTTTACTCGCTTGAAGATGATAATCTGTTCGCGCCCCGCTCAAGTCCACAACGCGTGCTGGGCCCAATTTTTACTCTTAAACTACTCAATTCCTAAAATAATTTAACTTAAAATAAAGTGGGTAAATTCACACTTATGGACCTGAGCTGGGACGGAACGGGCTGCGATGACACAGCGCTTAAAACCTAACAACTAAAATTAATTACTCGTAGTGTGCCTAATATGGTCCACTAGTGATAGGTGTTACGCCCGTTACTTGCAGTATTACCCTATAGTAGGAGATTAAATTTGAACTATAAGGTCGCGGCCTAGTGGCGAATATAACGCGCCACTAAGCGTGGCTTACCGATCACAACCAAGGTTAATGACCGACCCTCAAACCCAATAATTAATAACTTTAAATTTACTCACATTAGATGCGTCGACCCGGCATTCTGACGTAGTATGTATCGTGGTGTACCTAATTATCTCCGCATGTCTGGGTTGTTTGTGAAATACAATATACTGTATAAATATACAAGATACTCATATGTACGTGGGCAGTGCTGAGGTCAGCAACCGCTCCCGACAGCGGATTGTTCCTGTGGTGATCTCTCTCCCGTCCACAAAAGAGACTTCACAGCCAGTAATTAACCTTCCGCAAGGTATCGATTAGCCATTGAACCGTTCCACCCTGTTTATTGTCCGTTGTTCACTAACGGATTTAGCCACAATTCACGACGTTCCCGCGTATATTTCGATTCCGAAACCACGCTGTCGCTTCGATGCGGCAAGCTAATCAAAATGGCGGCAGCTCCCGGTTATCTACGTGAGCGGCCGTCCACTGGTACCTGTTTCGAGCAACTGTCCACAGTTAATTAACCAGTAGATTCCACTTAAACACTAGATATTCGATTTCACTGAAATATAGCGACGCGTGAGCCAATTCTGGTAGCTATCAAAGCATGCTCGTCACTCCAACACGTATAGCTCCACAGGCGCGGCCATCCGCCAGTAGTGAATCCGTGCGACTGGTGCATCCATATCTATCCCGCGCGCATCTTACCGTTCGACACCTCGGGTATTTTTTTACACCAATGTAAATAAAACTTTTGTAGCTACCTACCTAACAGCTAGTTGGTTCCAACCATAATCCAATAATGCTGATAAATGCGTGTTTCTTTATTTTTTGTACTGACCCTAAATCCGAATCTTTATGCTGAAAAATATTATAGCTCATTTCACCCCCTAGAGGGATGATTTTGCAAAAATGATTAAACATGTAATCCTTTATTTTTTTACATTAGCTTAAATCCAAATGGATTCTCCATACATCTCATTTGGATCCCAAATTATTTACCAAAATGTTTCACGACATTCAAAATAGAAACAGTTAATTTTATAAAGTTACAAATATTTACATGAGTACATCATGAGCCTTAACAATGTCAAATATATCATTGGAAAACATGTTTTATCTCAATTAATTAATAATCACTAACAATATAGGTTCTTTCTAAAATAAACCCTACATTTGAAATAATATAGCTTGATTAGAATGACAGCAGGAAAAGCTATGCTGATAGCAGGTCGGATCGATACTTGTCTCTGTCGCTCCAATACATAGCGCATCGCTCCATTCTGCTCTCACCCTTCTGTCATTCTAATCAAGCTACATTAATTATTATATAGAAATAAAGATACTCTAGTTTATTTAGAACTAATCAATTCTGAAAAATATAGTTAACTGTAGTTACAGATACAAAAAGTACCAAAAACAGTCACTTTTAGCAGTTTTTGTATTTGTAACTACAGCAAACTTTATGTTACAGAGTAAATAGGTTCGACATAAACAATGGTCCCTTTACTTCAATTTGTCTTTACGGATTTTGATAAGTTTTGTATTTAGAGAGTAATATTTTTTTAACTGATGCTAGTGGACCGCAGGTAGCCCCTTAACAGAGTTCAGTTCACATATGATTAAGGTGCTTGCAGCCAAAATATCGGGAGTTCATAAAGTTATCAATCATATGATTTAGAATAAAACCAAGTGGTGCCATGAGAGAAAAAAGAAGCGTCAAGAAAAAACCTATTTACGGTAAACCAAAAATAGTGATCACATTACGTCTTATCATCAAAACTATATGTACAAGTTCGCTTTTATGGTTCATTACAACACATAATAGTAGTACTAAGCATATTTAACAATTGCACATAACCTATATTATTTTCAGTACTTTTAAGTTATTATGCATGTAGGGCCAATATCTTAAAATTTTGGTCGCATATTGCATCTAAACTTAAATTATCGATATACTAAGCAAAGATACTGAATAAAAAGGATACTTTCTAAAGATAAAAGTGTTGGTGCTTTAACTTCATCTTTCTCTGTATCTTCGGCGGGTATCTGCTTCGCATCTCCAGCTTCACCTTCAAGAACTACCATCTTAAATTTAAAGTCACCAGATGAGTCTTTTTTATTGAATATTTACGCAAATAAATACGCATGAAATTCACAAAATAGTCCACGAACTCGTCATGTCAGTCACGTCACTTGTTATGTGTCAAAATCGTTTCAGTGCGGTTCATTAAGGAAATATTTTACCAACGCTGCAATCGGCGCATTCGAGTCGGATCGTTTTCATTAGCGTGCAAACGTCGAACACACGGAACACATTCGAATATCTAAACGATCCGATATGACTGCGCTAATGTCAATGTCACTGTTCGAATCAAAGTACTTTTTAGCCACAAAGTATTTGGACCCTGTGAATTGTATCCATTTCTTTAGTTTGCTTTCGAAGTACAAACAAACCGAAAAAAATCCCACGAAACGCAACCAAAATAAATTTTGACGTTTAATTTGACGTATCGCACACGCTGCACTACCTCATTTTCGTATGCAATGATAGCGCGCTAATGTGACGTCACTGATGACGTCACGTTGCTTGAACGAGTGAATACGAGCAAGGTTTGATCCGACTTTGAGCGCGCACACAACGCACACAGTGCTTATATGCGGGTGATGAGCCGTAGTGTTACCGTGTTAAGGCCGGCTGCACACATCCGGAATCAGAACAGGAATTCAGATCCGGAATTAAGACCCTGAATTCAGAACGCACTGCTTTTCATATAAAATTTTCTACCTGGCGCACACTTTCTTAACGTTTTCAGAACGGAAAAAACCCTGTCGTTCGTTCTGAATTTTTCCGGTCGTCGGATTTTCAGAATGGAACAAAACCGTTCAGAATGCAGCGCTAGCGAATAAAATGTACCGACCGCCGCACGAACTTTTCATTCAGAATCTTGCTAGGGCCGAGCCGAGTGGACGTCCGACTCGCTTTTTCTGACTACGAAATAAAAAATGTCTGAGACTGAAAATTTTATTATGTGGTGGAAAAGTATGAGTATTCAACGGGTGCACCCAATTACGACGTTCCTTCTTCTCAAGCGCCAGTAATGCTGTAATTGAAAATAATCATTCATCGTCTATGTCGTCCATCTTATTTGGCGTCTCCAAACGTACTGGTCTCAAAAATTCCGGATGGAAAAAACCTGATTGAGTGAGTGCCCGGAATTCCGGCTCTGAATTCCTGTTCTGAATTTCAGATTCAGATGCCGGATGTGTGCGGCCGGCCTAAGAACACTCTAAAGCCAGCAGTACACATCGGCCGCGCCTGCTCTGATGACACCGTTGAACTGGCAACAACAGATTTGTCTGTGGATTTGTACGGCTTTGGGCTCAGCTCGTGGCTCGTCTCGTGAATGCTTACCTTGTTGCAAGTATGAGCAACTGAAGTCAAAAAGCAGTGTGTCCCTATACAATATATCGGAGTAAACTCTTAAAGGGCCCCATACAAAGCCCTGCCTGCAGGGCCCTGCTTGCAGTGCCACTGCCAATCGTACTTTGTGTGGGCATGCAGGGCCGACAAAATTGCCGTTACATCGGCCCTGCAACACCACACACGGTACGATTGGCAGTGCACACTGCAAGCAGGGCCCTGCAGGCAGGGCTTTGTATGGAGCCCTTTAAGGCTAAAAGTACCCTAAACCGACGAGCATGTATGAAAGGATTGATGAAAGTACAGGAAGCAAGGGAAGTATGTCAAGATCGTAGCAGGTGGAGGACTGTGGTCTCTGCCTACCCCAACGGGAAAGAGGCGTGATGTTATGTATGTACTCTTAAGTGCCTGATACACGGTCGGCAACATGAGTCCCGACAGAGGTGACCTTGGCTGGCAACCATTCGGGTTCTATAGAAAATTGGTTGTAAACTGCGAACTACACGGTCGGAACGCGAACTACACGGTCGAAGCGGACCAAGGTCACCCCTGTCGGGACCCATGTTGCCGACCGTGTATCACGCACTTCAGTTATGTATGATATGTGTGCTGGCAGTCGGCACTCGGCACGGCACCCAATAATACACCAAATAGCTTAGCCCGAGCTGAATCTGCCGTGTCTAAATATTCCCAAATAGTAATATTTTTATTTCCGAACGATTGAAACTGCCAACATCTTATGTCAACGTGACAGTGACAGTTCTTTATAAATTTTCTTCTCCCGTTTTAGGTTGGTGTTTATACTTTTCGTTGATAATCAATGAAATCGTGATCTTTTTGTGGTGTTTTCATCATCTACGAGACAAAGTATTTGTGGTTCTTTAGTAATTTGTGCATATTTCTTGTTGCAGTGCTGAGAATTCGTCGCTATGGCAAAGTCAAAGAACCACACAAATCATAACCAAAGTAAGTAAATAACAGCTTTTATACCTATTTTATGTATCAATGAATTCATGACTTTGTTTCTGTTCAAACCAAAGATTTCGGACCTCCTTGCTTCGCTCGGAATAGATACCTTGCTAATTTATTTTACTATGGGATGACATCTGCCAACATGTCCCAATATTTTATGTCAAACTATCAGTGATCACTAGGAAATATTCAAAATAACCCGTCAAATCCATAGAACGACGCCTTCACTACCTTGTGACGAATTATTTCTTTAATCCTCCTTCTAAGTACCCTTATTTTTCTGTGGTTCAAACCATGTGAACTTTCATTATGTACAGGAGTGAAATACGGCCTTTGTTTACCATTAAAATTGCTACATAACCTAATATTCACTTATTCTTTCCAGACCGCAAAGCCCACAGAAATGGAATCAAGAAGCCAACAAAAACCAGGCACGAGTCTACCCTTGGTGTACGTACTTACCCCATACTAAACTTTTGATAAAACTAATTATGACAATCATTTGATAATATTTACCTACCTATATCTTCTAATAAAATTTACACAGCATTACAATGTGACAAAGTACTATGCGTATCAAATGAGAATATGACAGCCTAGATTTGTAGAAGTAGTAGCTGGCAAACTAACTTCACTCTTTTTCGATTTAACTTTGCACACAACCACTGTGAACCACCTTTAAGTCAACCATCAACCAGTCCTATTGTCATTTGAAATGCAAAGTACATATTACCTTTGCAATTTTTCTATTTAAAATTGATTAATTAGGCCTATGAAATTAAGTTATCTTCTTATTGGCACATGAGTGTTTCAAAAAACAATACTTACCACTATTCTTTTTTATTTCAGATGGACCCTAAGTTCTTGAGGAACCAGAGGTTTTGCAAGAAAGGAAACCTAAAACCTGCAAAGCAGCTTGTGAAAGCAGCAGAGCGAAAAGCAGCGCGGGAAGCTAAGTCTAAGAAATGAACATTTAGCTTATAAGACAATAAAAGCCTAAAAACCAGTTAAGTTCTTCTTATTAATATTATTTATCTACTCTAGCATCACAGGACCGTGACAGATGGCAAAAAGAGAGGGAGGCCTTTGCCCAGCAGTGGGACACTGACAGGCTACATAAAAAAAAATCTACTCATAGTAAATCCTCAATAATTTCAAAAATTGTAGATCACTACCTACATGTCATCTGTGCCTAGAAACACTCTTGGTGACAATGTTTTATCTGTGGGAGTGTATTTTGAAGTATTGACTATTTTATTTATAATATTTATTTAACTGTTTATTGTACACATAAAAATACAAATAAAACAAACATTTAGAGAACAGACACAACAGGTGCTGCTTATTTCAGCTTGGAAATTTCTTCCAGCAGACCTTGGCAAGAGAAAAGACACTGGAAGGGGCAGATAAACGTGCACAATTTATAAAATAACTACTTATACACATATACCTAAACTACTACAATATATAATAAATATAATAATAATACTAAACTATACTAAATAATAATAATATAAAAATCATACAAACAATATTTTTTTTTTTAATATTTTTTAATATTTAATATAAACAAAAATACATACATACATAAATAAATATATGGATCACTTAGACAGAGAAATGTCCCTCAACACAGAATCCTCAGAGAAAAAAACTGCATAAAAACTTATTTTGACGATGCCAAAAAATAGTCATGAAATAGTCATAAATAGTCACCATAAGGAAAAAAATAGTCACGTTGCAATTCTAGAGTTACAGCTATGGTTTGCTGAGGATTATGGCCATAGGCTATATACAGAATCCTCAGTTCTGATGCAAGCAAACCGTGGGGACTATCGACTTGGTTTTTATTTTAAAAAATAGTCATGAAATAGTCGTCTTGACTTCCAAATTTTCAATAATAGTCGTTCAAGGATTTCAGAGTTACAGGGGTAGCTTGCTGAGGATTCTGTGCATAGCATTTCACGGACGCAGATTCCTGCAGAACGGTTAGGTTTTTCTATTTGATACTGATGTCAACAAATAGTCGTCTCAAACCATAATAACTTCGGTCTGTTTTACCTACGCCATACATTTTTCCTTTGTACAGTCGCGTACACAAAATTATTTGATATTGATTTCAAGTTTCAAGTTTTGTGTCATCTATTTTTATTAGGTAAATAAGAGGATAAACCGACTGATATATCAGTGCACAGACCCAACCTTTTGGTCTAAAAACTTATAATGTGGGTTCCACGTTTAAGGAAAGGTAAAACTAGAATATCGGGCTTAAACCCAGATGCATTCAGTAAGTAAAAATACTTTAATAATAATTGGTAGGTTCTCAAATATTACTAAATTAACTATACTAACTTTACTAATTTCTTGATTGATCAATGTTGTTTGCCTACGCATTTAACTATTCATTAAAAATTAAAATGTCGCTGCATATGTGTTTCTTTTACCCAATAGCACATCAGTAGAATAATACAAATCAGTGACTTAATGGCATAGTAACAGAGTTGGAAATGTTTAACGTGGGTCGTATAATAGAAAAAGCACCAATATTCTGAGACGAGATATGTTTAACCAATAGCATGGCGGCGTTCTGCTCGACCGAATTGTGTGACCGAGCTAGCGCTCGCCGCCGCCGCCGGCGCGTATTGAAGTGCCCTACAGTGTTGCTATTAAAATGACAATTGCCGTGTTCTACGGTAATTATATGAAATATAAAGTTAACTTACACTACAGCCTATGGAAGCAGTAAATACACAACGCGTTATTCCAAATTAGGATTTCCATTTTTTCAATAATCCTACTTAAAAATTGAATGTAAATTCTAAAACTAACAACAGCTCGTTAAAAGCGCAGCCTCAGTTGGGTCATTGCGCTGCGGGTTATTGCCCTCTGCATAGGGCTAATTTTAAAATTTTCAGAATTTTTTAAAAGTAGATTTTTTTTTGTGTTCCTTTATCGTTACTGAAACACCCCCTAAGCTATGGCACGCAATAAAATTATCACCCTGTATTACTCATCTAACCATTTAACGGACATAAGTACGAAGACTGTGCTTTATACAAAAAACAGGCCAAGTGCGAGTCGGACTCGCGCACTGAGGATTCCGTACCACCACATAAACATAATTGTATTAGTTGAAATTTCAGTAAGTTGATGTGCTAGATTTTTTGAGTCCGACACGCGCTTGACCAAATTTTATTATTTGTTGTTATTTTATAGCTTATGCACTATTATAAACATACCAATTTTCAAGTTTGTAAGTTTTCCCGTTTTTAAATAGAACTAAAACAAAAATCGCCTCAGCGACCATCCAACTTGACCCCTCTCTTATACGAATGTTCTTGAAACGGGAGCTCACCACAACTGGTTATCATTAGTTGTGAGAAAAGTTGTAATATTTAATGATTTCAGACTTTTCCCATTATTTGTACTGTGAGACCTAGCTTCTTGCCAGATTTCATAATTTCAGGTCAGCGGGAAGTACCCTGTAGGTTTTGCATTTTTGAATAAATGTATGGAGATGAGGACATAAAATGCCATATCTTTTGATTGCGTCGTTGTAAAAAATTTAAATTTTCAGATCTTGTGTGGTTCATGGATCCTAATATGTGGTATTAATTTCAACCTGATACCTTTACCCGTTCGTGAGATAAAGGGTCTTGACAGACAGACAGACGGACAACAAAGTGATCCTATAAGGGTTCCGTTTTTTTCTTTTGAGGTACGGAACCCTAAAAACTAACTTAAAAATAATCTGTAGTTACTGAATATATTCATAAAGAAGTTATTTTTTATTATTTTAGTTTAAAACCAATTATTGTAGTTTATTAAGCTATATTATTTAACATGAAAACAAATAAACTTTGCTTTTTATTACAGAATTAATCATATTGGGTTCCAAATACATAAAAAAAAAGTAACTAAATAGTTACCATCAAAGATGATATGCATTTTGAACACGACTGTACTTGAGTTGAAAAATGTATGGCGAAGTTAACATGCATTTTTAACATACTTCTACAAGGTAAACCTGACCAAAGTGATTATGGTTTGAGACGACTATTTGTTGACTATTTTTTGACATCAGTATCAAACAGAAAAACCTAAACGTTCTGCTGGAATCTGCGTTCGTGAAATGCTATGCACAGAATCCTCAGCAAGCTACCCCTGTAACTCTGAAATCCTTGAACGACTATTTTTGAGAATTTAGAAGTCACGACGACTATTTCATGACTATTTTTTAAAATAAAAACCAAGTCGATAGTCCCCACGGTTTGCTTGCATCAGAACTGAGGATTCTGTATATTATAGCCTATGGCCATAATCCTCAGCAAACCATAGCTATAACTCTAGAATTGTAACGCGACTATTTTTAGGGTTCCGTACCTCAAAAGAAAAAAACGGAACCCTTATAGGATCACTTTGTTGTCCGTCTGTCTGTCTGTCAAGACCCTTTATCTCACGAACGGGTAAAGGTATCAGGTTGAAATTAATACCATATATTAGGATCCATGAACCACACAAGATCTGAAAATTTCAATTTTTTACAACGACGCAATCAAAAGATATAGCATTTTATGTCCTCATCTCCATACATTTATTCAAAAATGAAAAACCTACAGGGTACTTCCCGTTGACCTAAAATTATGAAATTTGGCAAGAAGCTAGGTCTCACAGTACAATTAATGGGAAAAGTCTGAAATCATTAAATATTCCAACTTTTCTCACAACTAATGGTAACCAATTGTGGTGAGCTCCCGTTTCAAGAACATTAATATAAGAGAGGGGTCAAGTTGGATGGTTGCTGAGGCGATTTTTGTTTTAGTTCTATTTAAAAACGGGAACACTTACAAACTTGAAAATTGGTATGTTTATAGGGCATAGGCTATAAAATTACAACAAATAATAAAATTTGGTCAAGCGCGTGTCGGACTCTAAAAATCTAGCACATTAACTTACTGAAATTTCAACCAAATACATACAATTATGTTTATGTGGTGGTACGGAACCCTCAGTGCGCGAGTCCGACTCGCACTTGGCCGGTTTTTTCCTTATGGTGACTATTTATGACTATTTCATGACTATTTTTTGGCATCGTCAAAATAAGTTTTTATGCAGTTTTTTTCTCTGAGGATTCTGTGTTGAGGGACATACAGAGAAAGGTAATAATCTTTTACTCGTTTTTTGAAGACAGCGATAGACGGACTGTCACGAACAGTGTGTGGGAGGGAATTCCACAGCCTGGCCGCATGAACAGTGAAGGAAAGGAGTAGAAATCGGAATGGTGGGAGGGGAGAGATAGGCTAGTTCTGACATTGGGACGACAGGGTTTATCAATAGGACGTGAGAAAGCAAAACGCTCACGGAGATAGGAAGGGGAACTAGGATTGTATAGGACATTGTAGAGAAGGGAAAGGATGTGAGTATTCCTGCGAAAACGGATTGGGAGCCACTTGAGTTGAGAACGGAATTGAGACACATGGTCGTACTTGCGCAATCCGAATACAAATCGAATGCACAAGTTTAAGAGACGCTCAAGTTTGTGTAAAAGCTCCTCGGTGGCGTCAAGATAACAGGAGTCGGCGTAGTCAAAGATAGGGAAAAGAATGGACTGAGCTAGAGAGATCTTGGTTTTCAAAGGTAAGAAACTTTGGAGGCGTTTGAGCGAATGAAATGAGTAGTGAATCTTCCTGCTGACCTCATTTACATGAGCCACCCAAGAGAGGTTAGAATCTATAATAACTCCGAGATTCTTTGCGGTTTTAGTGAAATCAATTGAAGTATATATTCGCCTTCAGGTGTTTCGGTTTTTAAATTAAACTGTAAACCGACACTCGAGTTTTATACCCCTCATTATGGAACGTTACATATCATACTATTATGAACATAAATTATCCAAAAATAAAGAACAGCCAGCTGTAGAAAGCTTGTGTAAACCTGCTGTCACAGTCAACAAAATGAGTGACAACAGACTAAGGGCGGTATTTCACTGGGACACCATGGCAGCGCAACCAGTCGCCGCTACCAACAAAATGTATACAGCTCTATAGAGAGTTACTCACCTGGTGTCCGTTTGGTTGCTCAACCAATTTGGCGGCGAAACCAGTTCGGATGCTGGTCGTGCTACCACTCCCAGTGAAATATAGCCCTTAATACTGTGGCCGCAGGATGTCTTTACTGGTGTCTAGTTACGGACACCAGTGGCGCAACCAGTCGCGCCACCGTGGTGTTCCAGTGAGATACCGGCCTTAAAGAGCTAGACACTTTCTGTAACTGATGTCATGACATGGGGCCATTTAATGTGTGCACTACAGAGCAAGAAGGGCAAATAACATTTTGGATCAAGTAGGAAACAAGCAAAATTTAAAATTAGAATCTACACCACACTGTACTAGCACAACATACAATCACGATTAGGGTTTTCACATTCTTGGACTTTTTCAATCCCATGTATCAGGAACATTTTATTAAATTACCTGGTAATCACCTGTATTTTTAAGAACACGTTTTTTTTATTGTAATACTTATTTATAACTATAAAATCCAACCAAAAATATACAGGGTGTAATAATATTAGGTCTTTACCTATGAAATTGCCGTTTTGAATGGCGAATTTTAGGTAAACTCAATTTTCAGTACTAACATTTTTGCATTTTTCTTAGGAATTATAAATCCAATCTTTTTTATTTTTTTAAGCATTATTGGCAAGACATTAAGCTAATAGAAGCTTAAATTTGATTTTCGAAAAAAAATATCTGTAAAAAAATATAACAAATCTAATGATGAAATCGGACGACAATTAAGACGAACAATTTTCGAACCTTAAATTTTATATATCAAACTAAAAATAAAAACTTTATTTTATGTGTAAATTAATAAACTTGAAGTCAACTTTCAAATATAAGACGAAAAAAATTGCATTAGTATTATAGGAATTATGATCTCATTAATCTGTAAGAAAATTTCGGCAATTTCATAGGTAAAGACCTATTATATACGGAAGGATGAATAAGCCCACGAAACTGAATAACTTTTCTTGAGGTACAGGTCAAAATACGAAAAAAAATTTTTGACCCCGAGTGATGGTGCAGTTTCACTATGGAAAGTAAAAAAAAATTGTATTTTCACCAAAGTTGTTGAGTTTTTTCATGGTCAGAAACACTTCCTTAAATATAATTGAATCTCAGCCTTTACTTCTGTACTACAAAATTAATAAAAAGTTACCCTAACTTCCTGCTCTTAATAAGTCTGTACCACGTCTAGACTGTGTAGGTCAGAGAAATTTGAACCTCACTGCGCTCGGTCAGTAGTTTATCCTACTTCATCGACTTTGTAGCGAGAGTTGTGGCCACAAGTCAACAATACGAAGTAAAAAAAAAACGGACAAGTGCGAGTCGGACTCGCGCGCCGAGGGTTCCGATATACCTATAGTATTTTTGGAAGCAATAAAGTCCATTTTCAGGACCGCAAAACTAAATTTGTTTGTAAAGATTTTTTGCAGATTTCTGAAAAACTGTGCAACTTAGAAAGATCGTTTTATTTTTGCTGTAAAGTTTACATAAACCTCTGTCAACTGTAATTAATTCAGATTTTTTCAAACTTCGGAGAAAAGGGGGGGGGGGGAATGGTTTTTTTTTGACATTTTTCATCATAACTTGAAAACTAAGAAACTTAAAAAAATAAGCCCTAGTAGCGACAATTTGAAATTTGGCCCCCCCGACAGACAGACACGCACCATAAGGGTTCCTTTTTTTACCATTTTGGTATCGGAACCCTAAAAAGATACTGTAGGAGAGAAAAGTTAGGTATGTAAAAAAAACAGGTCTTCTTTACATCCTTTTGACAGTTTCACACTACGTTTTCATTCAGCCGAAGTGAGCAGATTTCTCATGCCACTGCCGCTGCCACTTGCCCTGCCCGACGCTCCCCAAAGAGGCGGTTTTTCGTGCGGAATACTACGTTTACATTCAGCCGAAGTGAGCAGGGAAGTGGGCAGGACGAGTATGTAAACACGATACTTCTCATACCACTGCCGCTGCCACTCGCGCTGCCCGGCGCTCCCCAAAAAGGCGGTTTTTTGTGCGGAAGTCAAAGGACGGGCAGCGCGAGTGGCAGTGCGTGTTCACATTCAGCTCTGTCTCACTTTTCGCCGAGCGCCTGGAGGAGAAAGACGTGTGTGTTGTGTTTATCTATCACATATCTCTTTTAAAGGCTGTACCTAACATTTTTTGTTTTAATAGATTTAATGTAGCCTTAACTTTAAAACCCCTACGAATTCGGATATGCATTAAAAATCGGTTAAGAAGGTTGGTAGGTACTTAAAAAGTTCTATTACGATGGATAGATACTCGTATCATCCACCATCTTCTACGACGACGAATTTGCTTTACTTTTTTTAAACACCGAACATAATTATTTATTGTAAAAAAGACACAGAGCGGCGGCTGAAATTATTTCGACGTCTGCCATTGCCGGTGGTCAGAAGCGAAGTGAGTGGTAGGGCAGTATGTAAACACGCACTTCTCTCGAACCTGCTGCGGCATTATACAAGGAATTATTTCCGGCAGCGCGAGGAGCAGCGGCAGGGGCTGAATGTAAACCCACTATCGTCTAGTCTAGTCGGAACTCATTTGTGGTCCTATCCTACCAGGTCAAGCCACATTTTTCTAAGATGTTTGTGGCGTATTTATAAAAGTTTACCGTACAAACACAAGTCAAAGGACGGGCAGCGCGAGTGGCAGTGCGTGTTCACATTCAGCCCTGTCGCCCAGTTCTCGCCGAGCGCCCGGAGGAGAAAATTATTTAATTCAATTATTTCGACGTCTGCCATTGCCGGTGGTCAGAAGCGAAGTGAGTGGTAGGGCAGTATGTAAACACGCACTTCTCTCGATCCTGCTGCGGCATTATTCAGGGAATTATTTCCGGCAGCGCGAGGAGCAGCGGCAGGGGCTGAATGTAAACCCACTATCGTCTAGTCGGGACTCATTTGTGGTCCTATCCTACCAGGTCCAGCCACATTTTTCTAAGATGTTTGTGGCGTATTTATAAAAGTTTTCCGTACAAACACATGGATTTTGTACTGGGGAATTCCGCTAAACCGTTCCCGGATACGAAAATGTTTGTATACCCGGCACTGGGTACGAAATTTACAAAATTTATATCTAGTAAAGTTGCCATAACAAAACTAACAGGCGCCTTATTATTGCTTGGTCTGGGGCTGATATTTGATATTCTACTACCTATTTAAATATTCAGCCTTGTACGAATGCTAACTTGCTTGCTACACACGACGATTATGGTAAATTAGCGTGTAAATACTCTAGGGCGTAGCCAATAATTAACCCCAACGGGCTACGTCTCGAATAGGTATTGGGTCTATAATTTGTTGTTTACTCTATGAATATACTTGGAATTTGGGTCTTAGTTATAAGCTTAAGTTGTCTGGCTTTCGTCTTTAAACTGAACTTCAATTCGCATGTCGTATGATTTGTCTACGATGAAGATATTTTTGCTTATTTTTATGAGCATTCAAAGTACATCCCATGGTTATGAGTATGACTTAACCTTAGTCGTCGACATAGTTAAATCTGACGACAGACCAACGGCCATAATTGCGGCTGTGTGCTGGAAACCACGTAAGTACCTACCTACTACCTATTTACTGAGTGGACTACCCACTTTAACTGTTACCTTATCTGTACTTGCTTATCTCCACAAGGTGCACTTCAAACCTCCCCATCTTTCAGATTTAAAAAAGGATTTCGCGAATCAGTTGGCAAATTTGAAGCAACCATCAGCAGTCAGATTCTTCCGTGGTCAGAAGATATTAGTATCAGTTCCTAAGGATGCTCTTATTGTTGTCGATCTAAAGTGTCCAGGTATCGACGATGTTTTAAAAAAGGTTAGCAAGCTATGATTAATAGATAACTGTTACCTACTTACCCTTCTTATCTAGTTTCTACGTTGCCTTGTCCTGTGCGTTTTCCGGCCGGGTAGCCTTAATAAAGGCGAGGTAAAATACCTAGGTATAGGTCTGCTGTCTTGACTCTTTCAGTAAAAGTAAGTTTGTGATAGATACAACTTCGGCTTCTAACGTCTTCTATTTCTTCCATTCTAATTTACTTTAGTCTTAATTTATGTATGACACACACAGGCGAATGAAACCAACATGTTCGGAAGTCCCTACCGATGGTTGATTCTTGGACATCAATCTAGTAAGGGTGATGTCGTAACAGCACAGCTGGAAAGCTTGAATATCTTGCAAGATTCTGAAGTTATTGCCGTTACTGAAAAGCCAGACTCACAGTTTCAGATATACTTAAGTAAGTTAGTACCTACCTACCTATTTGCTGTTTCAGCATTCGAGCAAAGTGTGGTTGTATTGTAGATATCTATAACTACTTAAGTAAGTACCTATTTAAACGCAACGGACTATTTGCAGTTTACAAAATCCGCGCTAATCAGAAATGGCGGACTGAATATTATGGGAGTTGGGCCAGTTCTAGTGGTTTACGGAAGTCAAACTTAGTCTTGGAGATGACAAAAATCTTACGACGAAGGAATTTAGAGAAAGAACAGCTCGCTGTGACTTTTAATGTCGATGATAAGGAGATTGGTCCTCGCTCTACTAGCAATGATTACAAGTTTGTACCCTCTACTCTGCAAGCTATACTTACAACAGCGTTTTATTTTTTATCACCCTGGATACGAGTATTTTGAGAGGTGGTTCGGCACATGAAACTGAACAACGTTTCCCAAAGAACATCACTCGAACTACGAAAAAAAAATTGACCTCCCATACAAAATTAGTGTAGGCAACGAAGCAGTTGACCCCAACATAATTCTCTCAGGCAGATTTTATTTAACAGGATGATAAAGTATCATGAATTAAATGTAAATTCAAAATATCCAAAAAAAAAAAATTTTTTTTCATACATTTTTGTAATTTTTGTATGGAAAAATTAAAAGTACCGATTTTTTTTGGGTTTTTTTATAGAAGGTGTGTCTCGTATAGTGTAATACCCCAGCAAAGTTTCATCGACTGAGGATTTAATGCGGGGGTCTTCATACAACGCTTCGTTGCCTAGACTAAATGTGCGGTCAGCTGATGCTATTATAGCGTTGGGAAGTCGAATTTTTTTTTTCGTACCTATTTCGACCTGTTACGTCCAGTAGGACGCACTGTTATTAATCGGGATGCATCTAGTAAAACTAGTTAATATTGGTACGTGAGACACAGACACAACCTCTCCGCTATCCAGCGGGTGTCAAGTGAAGTTCCATCCAAGTACCTACCCACATTTATTGTTTACGTCACACGACCTATGTTATTTGGAAAAAGTTGTTCAGTATCATGGTCCGAGTAACATAAAAGAAACGCCGTTGATTAGGAAGCACTTTTATATCTTGTCAGTAGTAGTCAGCTAAAAAAATATAGTTTCCATTTCATGAGCTGTATCAAAATTTTCACGCATGCATGCAGGATTCAGCGCTCCCTCTACGTTGTGACACAGTGGGGCCTTCAACTCATGATTCCGTTATACGAGTTTCTAAATGCGACCAGGATTAATTACTTTGCCGATAACTGGGGTTATTTCGTCAATGGATCCTGGAATGGCATAGTTGGCAATATGGCCCGGGGTGACGCTGAAATTTCGGGTGCGTATTATCATTGTGTAATTTGAAACTTACTTACTTATTACGCTGGCTCAGCGACCAGAGTTCCCCATTCTTAACTCTTCTGCGCCGCTTCTTGTCAATCGGCTTTTTGTGGAACCTGGGGCTACCGACTAGTTCTTTCCCACTCTATCGTCCCACGTGGAACCTGGGGCTACCGACTAGTTCTTTCCCACTCTATCGTCCCACGTAAGCTCTTTGGCGGCTCGATCTTCTCCACATGGCCGAGACAGCGAAACCTAGCAGCCGTCAGTTGCAACCTTGGTCTCGCTTATGATGTTGGGTTGGGGCACGAGCTTTTCGATCTCCCTATTCTTCCTTCTTCTCCAGCAGCCATCCTCCTCCTTTAAAGTTTTATCAAAATTCTCACTAGGTACTGCTCTACAAAAGTACCTTATTTTTCCCAGGTACTCCAATCTTCATGGCCAAAGATCGTTTGGAACACATCACGTATCTGATGAATCCAGTCAGAACATCAGTAAAGTTCGTGTTTCGCGAGCCACCGCTTTCATATCAGAACAATTTGTTTCTTTTGCCCTTCAACACAGCGGTTTGGTGTTCACTTGGTTTCTTTGTATTGTTAATGATTATAGTCATCTATGTATATGCTCGATGGGAATCTAAAAAGGAAAAAATGGCAAGACTGATGATGGAGGATGACGTAAGTATAAGTAGGTACTTACTTACTTAGATAAGAACAGCACAACAGCTGTCTTTATCTAAGCACTAAAGTAAACTTGGTTTAATTTTCAGATAAAAAGCCAGGAAGCCAATGTGACCATAAGTGATGTAGCAATGATAATTGTTGGAGCTATTTCACAGCAAGGAAGCTTTATAGAACTACGAGGCATGATAAACAACATACATAATGAATGAATAGTCTATAAAATGTTACTTATATACCTACTTACTTAAGGTCTTCATGCTTGTAGGTTCCATTGGTCGTTTGGTAATGTTCATTCTCTTTCTGACTTTCCTGTTTCTGTTCACGGCGTACTCTGCAAGTATCGTGGCCCTTCTGCAATCCAGTTCCAAGCAAATTAGAACTCTTTCTGACTTACTGAACTCAAGGTTGGAACTTGGAGTCGAAAATACGTCTTACAACCTGCACTATTTCGTGGTTAGTCTTCTGAGCCGTACTTTGGTATTCCATTATATAGTAAAAAAAATCCGGATTCCTATTATATAGAAACTTCTTGCAGATTGCTACCGATCCGGTGCGGAAAGCTATCTACGAAACAAAAGTAGCACCTAAAGGATCCAAACCAAAATTCATGACTCTTGAAGAAGGAATCAAGAAATTGCAAAAGGTAGGTATATTGTTTTTTGTTGGTGACCGCAGAACGTAAGATGATACGAAACACAGAAAGATGCTGCTGCCCATCCTTTGGTTCATTAACCCTTAGTCGCCTTTTACGACACCCACGGTTAGAGATAGGTCCATGGTGCCAGCCGTAACTCTAACAAGCGTGGTGACTATGGTACTTCCTTTCCACATTAATTCAGCAAAACCTAAAAATTTTGGAGGGTTTGTCCTGTTATGATGGATGTTTCATGGGATGTTATGATGATATGCTGTTTTTTTTAGTTGATCACTTTTCTTGTCGATTTGTAGTATTTAAGTATTGATTGGAAACTTTTCCAGCATCCCTTCGCTTTCAACATGGACCTTGGTGTTGGATATGGGCTCGTTGAGAAATATTTCTACGAGCACGAGAAGTGTGGCTTACAGGAGATAGCCTACATTCCGACATCAAAACCGTGGTTGACTTGTAAGAGGACTTCTCCCCACGCTGAGCTGTTTAAAATAGGGTATTTACATTGGTCGTTTTGTTTCATAGTACTTATAGCTTTATCTAAAGTACCTAACACCCTATCACCCATCTCACCCATTTACGATCTGATCAAACCAAACTATTTCTACGATATTCTCAAATTAGCCTACTCTGAATTATGGGTCCAATCCGAAAAACTTCCAATCAGTGAAGAGTCTGAAGACACTATCTAATAGGAATGATTGATCAACGAGTGAGTCATTATATTAATTGTAGGTGGTAGAGTTTTTGTGCAAATACCGTCTAGGGAAGTACCACCCTCTTGCCTATTTCTGCTTTAGATAGGTAAAGCAGCAGCGTTTCACTTCTATTTCTAGGTTGGAAGAGTAAGAATAAGAAAGTTAGTAAAATTACCTGTAGGTACATGAGACATACCACCTTAGCTCTCAGTGTAAGCAATGCTCTTTGCTTTCTTATTAGTGTCAAATTGAGCCATTATATGACAGTGGGTGTTATGGGCGGTACTTACTATCAGGTGGCCGACTTGCTCGTTTGCTCACATATGACATAAAAAATAAAGAACTTGTTCAACAGGCTTTTCAGGACTCACGAGCACGGCATCAGTGACCGTGCCAATGCGATGGTGTTTTCCAAGAAGCCCGTCTGCTCCGTCGGCGGCGGAGGCAGCTTCGACTCCGTCAGCATCGTCGACGTCTATCCTCCCTTGCTGATGCTGCTCTATGGCATGTTGCTTGCGTGGGCGCTGCTGGTTGCTGAAATATTTCTGCATCGTTATCGGCAAAAGAAATCGATTCAAGAGCTCGATGATGACACTTATACTGTTACTTCTAGGAGCGCCAAGTTTTAGAGAACCGTGTGTGGGTGCTTATTTTAATGAAATTGATGAGGCTTCGAAGAACGTCAGATTGTAGGCGCTCCTGGTTCTTTTAGTGCTGCGTTATAAACTTGTGTCGAGTATTGATGTCCTCTGAAGATTTTTAAATGTTACTTACTTAGTTAGATATATTGATGCACTTTATGCGCATGCAGCACTGAATAAAGTACTACACTCGAATCGTACTTATTCGTAATTCGCATTTCATTGATTTGTTTGCTCTTTGCCGAATGAGACTGTACTACGAGTATTATAGTAGTTTAAGATACAAGTGCCGTAAGTAGGGTTATTACAAACGAGTCGACGTTTTTCAATACATTTGTGAGAAAACAAACATCAAATAAGCTAAGCAACTGATAACATGAAGACCAAATTAAATTTAGCAGACAGGCTTGTATAAAATGTTATGTCAGAAGGTTATATCACTTAGTCACGTTTTAGCACCTAATGGAAGGTTAAGTCAATTAGTCACCTTTTATCACACAAGGGCAGATTAAAATACTTAGTCGCCTTTTATGATACAAGGTAAGGTTAAGTCACTTAGTCGCCTTTCATGACACAATGGCAGATTAAGACAATTAGTCGCCTTTTAAGACACTAGGGCAGATGAAGACACTTAGTGGAAGATTAGGACACTTAGTCGCCTTTTATGACACAAGGGTAGATTAAGACACTTAGTCGCCTTTTATGACACAAGGGAAGGTTAAGTCACTCAGTCGCCTTTTATGACACAATGGAAATTAAGCCACTTAGTCCCCTTTTAAGACACTAGGGCAGAAGAATACACTTAGTGGAAGATTAGGACACTGAGTCGCCTTTTATGACACAATGAAAATTAAGCCACTTAGTCGCCTTTTAAGACACTAGGGCAGATGAAGACACTTAGTGGAAGATTAGGGCACCTAGTCGCCTTTTATGACAAAAGGGTAGATTAAGACGCTTAGTCGCCTTTTATCACACCCGGAAAGGGTATGTCTCTAAGTCGCCTTTTATCGGAAAACGGCACATATAGCCGCTATTTATTACACAATGGCAGGGCAGAAATAAAATAATTTTATGATCAGAGTGTAAAACTCCTTGAAACTTGGTACGAGTAGTATACTTTTTTTACTTATCGCACTAATAGAAATAGAAACGTTTATTTGCAGAGATACTTACATAATACAAATTCCAGATCTTATAGAAAAATAGTCTTAGTATCTAGTCTGCGAAACAGGCATGCAAATATTTATATAAATGAGCAAATGTCGTGCCTATCACTAATTATTCGTGGCTTTATATTCTATATACTCCTTAAGGCTATAAAAACAATGTTCCATTAACCATTTAGTCACTCGTGTCTTAAACATGTTTCCATCTAATTGTTTTATTTCATCTGGTAGTTTATCATATATCTCTATACACATATTGAAAACATTTTTCCTATAAATATATTTATGACCTGCCGGTTTATGTAGTAAGTTTAAATATTGAGTTCTTTTTGGCCTAGTATGTATATCATGATATTTACTAAAGTGATGAGGATGATCTTTTACAAAACAACATGCACTTTTTATGTATGCGCAGGGGAGGGGCAGGATATTTAGACTTATAAAAAATGGTTTACACGATTCAAGATAATCGGCCTGGCAAATTGCTCTAAAACACTTTTTTTGAAGTCTAAATAGTCTGTCTACCTCCACGCAGTTTCCCCACAAAACAAGACCATAATTTAATATTGAGGATACATAACCGTGGTATGCCGTCAGAGCTGCTTCTTTTGAGAGTGTTTGCGATAACCGTTTCAAAGCAAATACAAATTTGTCTAACTTTTGGCAAACCTGACTCACATGCGCTTTCCAGTTTAGATGTTTGTCAACCGTCAATCCTAAAAATTTTGTGTCATTTACTATTTGTATATAAGTATTATTATGTTGTATTTGTATTGGTATTATGAGATTTGAATTATATGGTATAAATTGCATTACTTTAGTTTTATTTATATTGATATGTAGTTTATTCTTATTCATCCAATCTGTCGTCTCACCAATAGCCTTATTTAGAATTGTAGACGCATTCATATTTTTTGGAATCTCTACTTTTACAGTTACATCGTCAGCATACAGTACTGATCTGAAACTAAGGGAAACAGGCAAATCGTTTATGTAAACGAGAAATAGTAGGGGTCCAAGGATGCTACCTTGTGGCACTCCTGTTTTTTTCAGTTTGGTAAGTAACTATTTACGAGCAATGTTTACGTCCTTGTAATTGTTTGTCGAGCAAATGTATTGAAAAATATTCTTCCACGCAAGAGCGTGGTAACAAGAGTTACCTGGTCTGTGCTCTTGTTGGTAGAGCAATCTCCACATTTTCTCTGTCTTCTACTAGCGATGTTTCATCCTGATTCGTGTGACACGATACGACTTTTAACCTCTCTTATTTATACCAAGGCGCATCTACTTCCTGTTATTCTGTTATTATACTTAGGTACGAGTATGTACATCTTACTTACTGCGGTCACCTACAACTGCGGTCCATGGTGCCAGCCGTAACGCTAACAAGCGAGGTGACTATGGTACTTCCCCTCTACATTTTTACAGCAAAAGCTACAATTCTTGACGGACCTCTCTGTCCTGTAGTGGACGTTTCATGGGATGTTATGATGATGTACTTGTATCAGACCGTTCCTTGATAAAGAGTATGAGATGTCCAATCATCATCCGTGTGGAAGTTCTACGTACACAGTAGTAATCATCAGATATGAATCAGTGATAACAATGTGGATGGTACCTTTATTAGCTATTATCGTTTATTAATTATTTTACCTACTCTTAAAACAGTAGATAAGATTCCTATCCAATGTTTGATTACGATAAAGGAAGTGCGCAAAGAAAGCGTCATCCAGTCTTGATTCACCATTTGTAGATTAATAACAAGGTAAAAATGCGCCTTCTTTATGTTTTTGTGATACTTTGTGCAATTATTGGAAAATCAATCGGTAAGTAAGTAGGTAGACCTATTGAGTTATTTTAAAGGTGGTCTCTGCATACAAAATTGCAAACTTGATTAGGCAGTTTGTATGCAGAGGCCGATTAATTTATTTCCTGAAAGTTTTATTCCCTGATGGTAGTTCAGTTACCTACGTTGACTGATAGATCATGCCCTTTCAGTTTTCGGAAGGCTGTCCCTTATACTCTGTGTGTGTACCTATCAGAACTTTTCCTAAATGAATAACAGATCGTATGGGACGGTGTACCGAACACTGAAAGGGCGTGCTCAGTCAACGAAACTGAACAACTTTCCCAAAGAAAAATTTTTGCGAATTGAAAAAAAAAATTGACCTCTCCATACAAATTGCTCACTCTTCAAAAATTTCATTTCCTAAAAATGTTTCTTTCGTTGACTGAGCACGTCCTTTTTTTCACGCACGCAGTTTTCGGTACACCGCCTTACACCCTATATGAAAAAAAATCATTGTTGACTGTATTCTTGCAACGGCCGTAAGTTTTACGTGGACACGTCTATGTAAGGTAGGTATAGTCAAGAGCACGTCAAACTCCCACCCACGTCCACTCACCCCACCCTCCCTATCTAACTCACCAAGCACCGTGAATCAGCGCCATCTTGTTCTAGTATAACTTTAGTGCTTTTCCGGGTTACGATTTATAGTACCGGATTTTATAATTTATGTATCCTTTACCAATAACCAATATCAACTATAGGGTCGTTGCGCTGCTACGCGTGTAGCTACTCATCGGTGGACTCGGACAGGTCATGTCTCACCATCACCAACAGCACGCGTTCCGTCGACTGCCCCTTCACTTACTGCACCGTCTTCAGACAGGATTTTGTTGTGAGTACCTAGTACACACGGCCGCACATTGGTAGAAACACTTTTGGACCTTATGGCGTGGTAATAGAGTTGAAAAAGTTTAAAAATGATTTTTATTTTGACACTTCCTGTGTTCGGATAAATCTACAAAGTAGCAATCGCAACTTACGCAGAAGACGCAGGTTCGAATCCTGCCTGTGGTTGTGAAATTTTGCGATTTTCTACTTTGTAGGTTGAAAAAGTTTCTACCGACAAGCGGTTGACCGTACCTACGGTTGCTATCTAAGGCGCGGGACATATCAATGAGACGTCGGTCGTGGGCGAGGTTATGGTGCGGGTGCGGTGCCTCCAAATGGCGGCGGCAGTGGATGTATTTAGGGCATTCTAAATTTAGATTTTTGTAGTAATTAGTAAATGTAAATTTATACAAGTTAATCGAAATCGTTAATGGTTAAATTTATTGAATAAAATTTAATTATACAAGTTAATCAAAACCCGACCTTGTAAGTAACTAAATAATTATTTGCTATATAGGGTGACTTTTAATTAGTTCTTGATAGCAAAAGATATGCATGTACTCACAATACTGAACAACTTTTCCCAAGGAACATAGGTCGAAATACGAAAAACCAAATTTGACCTCCCATACAAAATGCGCTATCAGCTGATGCAGTTTCTATGGGAGGTCAAAACTTGATTTTCGTATTTCGACCTTTGTTCCTTGGGGAAAGTTGTTCAGTATCATGAGTACATTCATACCTTTTTCTATCAAGAACTAATTAAAATTCACCTTATATAAGTTCCCATATTGATCCTGCACACATCTGTTACTATTGGCTCGGTCAGCTGATCGATTCGTATGTAGAAGCAGAATTTTTTTTTGCGTTTCATAAGTCATAGAACAAGAGCTGAATTCAGTTTCATGTCCAGAGCTTCCACCCGAGAGGTTTTGCGTTATTTACTTAGATGGTAGATAATAAAATAATTCAGACTGATCCAACGCAGCGCCAGTCAAGCAAGAGCAGATCAAGCTTGACATCGTGGGGCTATGGACACGCTGTAACTGTCAAGCTTAACTTGCTTTTGACTGTAACAGTTGAATCCACAATAGGTTTTTATTTAGAATTTTCATTGGTTTTGCTCCTGAAGCCCAGTGATTGTACTCATGAAAACAAGCAACTTTTCCGAAGAAAATATAAATAAAATATTTCTTTCCCGAATAAATTTTTTCGCCTTCCCACACACAACAATTAATTTTTTTTCGGGAAAGTTGTTTGTTATATTATGAGTAGAATCACTGGCCTTACTAGAAACTAAAGCTTCACAACTAACTGAATTCAAAGACTAATTCGCATACATTGCTGGGAGGTTTGGTTATATTAATTGCAATATCCTTACTTCAACGTGCAATGTATACTCCAGTAAAATTACGAGAGCATTGTATAGCGAAACGGAAATAATTGATAATAGCCGTGATTCTTTTTCAGATCGATAGATTATATTTCTGTGTAAAGCTTTTTAATGGAATCCACCTAAATTTACTTCATTTATTTATTTATTTTGCCGTCCAAACATTAAAAAAATATGGAATTTCAGAAAAAAATGTTAATAGTTTTTTTTTTTATTTACGGCTTGCTATATATTTAGAATTTCATATTATACTTGAATCCACCTAAAAATATTAGCTTTTTTGTATTTTTAACTTTTATAGCACGAAATTTAAATAAAGCTTATTTTCGCAACCAAAAATAGTAATATATCCGTTTTGCTTTCTAATAATTTAAATAGTGCTATATAATCACATTTTTGGCAAATCCAACATAAATGTTTACAAAATCATTGTAAACCAGCGATTACAAAAAACTTTTTTTTTATTTAGTATGGCATTTTTGTGAATTTAAATAAGAATCACTTACATTTAAAAAGGTTGAGTTTAGCTCAGTTTATTTCTATTATTTTACCTCGACTTTATTGGACCTAATATGTAAAAATAGGTGGAGATTTTATATTTTGAAATAAATTGATATTTTTAAATATAATTGTGGTGGATTTTGATGCCTATATGTAAAGTATACGTTTATCTATGATATAAAGTATATAATTGTCTATTACTATTTTTGCTTTAGCTGTTATTCGAAAAAAATATTCCGCTTTAAATTTTAGGTGGATTCGTAAATATTGCGTCTTAACATCATATTTAAATACGATATACACAAAAAAGTAGCTATTAACATTTAATGTTTTGCAAAACTGTATTTTTACTGGAGTAGTATGCCAAATTAGTCTTTGAATTCAGTAAGGTGTGATCGCGGCTTAACAAATTTTTCTTTTCAAAAGTGAAGATTGATAATCGTTAAATATAAAGTAGTGTTTGATTGTTAATTTCCATGGATTATAATTTATCTTTTAATGGTTTGACAGGGTATATTTGAATTTTTTAAGTCTTAAAAGTGATATTTTATCACCCGGTGATTTTCAAGAATTGAGTCCCAGGTAGCACGGACGAACAATGTCCCAGTCAATAAAACTCAACATCTATACAAACTGTATAATCGGCCTCTCCATACAAACTGACTTATAAAATTTTTGATTTGCAACAGAAACCAAAATGCAAGGAACCTCAAAACTTGGCCTATTAATAGAGATAAGGTAATTTAAGTTATCACAAAAATATAAAAAAAATCGAATTCTTTTTTATTTCGTATACCGTTTCAATCTGTTTCATGTATTCTATGGTTTCAATGAGCCGGTTTCGCAGCAAAGCGTCAACTAGTAAAATCTGTCATAGATGAAGCGTGAAGTAAATAAACCTCCTTAGGCAACACTTACAACAGATAGGAAAAATAAGTTCACAGTAAAATTTTCCTACACCACCGCTATCTATCAAGAAAATTAAAACTACTTTTTCTTTTTTTAAAACCAGCTCATTCCGGTAGCCTATCATAGAATTAAAAAAAACCGGCCAAGTGCGAGTCGAAGTCGCACCCTAAGGGTTCCGTACTTATCTACCATATGATATACTAAAAGCTTTTGCTCTTTGATTTTAAAAATTCCGCAACCATCCAACTTGACCCCTCTTTTATACAAAAGTTCTTGAAACGGGAGCTCACCTTAATTGGTTACTATTAGTTGTGAGAAAAATTGAAATATTTTATGATTTTAGACTTTTCCCTTTATTTGAACTGTGAGACCTAGCTTCTTGTCAAATTTCATAATTTTAGGTCAACGGGAAGTACCCTGTAGGTTTTGCTTTTTTGCATAAATGTATGGAGATGAGGACATAAAAAGTCATATCTTTTGATTGCGTCGTTGTAAAAAATTGAAATTTTCAGATCTTGTGTGGTCTACGGACCTTAACATTCATTATTAATTTCAACCTGATACCTCTACCCGTTCGTGAGAAAAAGGGTCTTGACAGACAGACAGACGGACAACAAAGTGAAGCAGCTTCTATTGAGACATCTCTTTTTCGCTTTGATTATCTCGTTAAATTTTATCAGGTACTCAATAGAAAACAATTTAATGGTCTGGTTTGCCAAAATTCTTCAGATTTTAGTCTGGTTTTTGTGTATTTATTATCAGTATAAGCTTCTCTATTACAAGCAATCACTTTCATTCGCCTAGAATATCACGTAAAAAAATACTTTTCATTTCCAGACTCCTGAACACCGGGCTCCGGTCTGGAACTTCTTACATAGTTTTTTATGATCCTCTCATAAAGTTCCATCTACTGAGACATCTTTTTGTCGCCCTGATTATCTCGTGAAAAATTCTTGTCGGCTCCTCTACCAATAAAGCAAAGTTTGTTAGGTGAAAAAAAAATTGTAATTGAATTATTCGTGTTCGTAATTTTTTTTAATGATATTTTAATGACCTTATCTCTATTAAAAGACCGAGTTACAAGGTTCTTTACATTTGGGTTTCTGTTGCGAATTTTGTATGGAGCGACCCATTTTTTTTTTCATTTCTGATCTGTTGTTCAGTTTCATCGATGGATCTTAATATCCTTTAAAAAATTTCCAACCTATCCCTTACATCCTGTATGTGCTTCTCTCGACTTAATGTGTATTTTAGGATCCAGCGGGCGAGATCGCCAGCTTCATGCGTGGATGTGAAGAAGAACCTGATTATCTAAATCATGACATAACAGATTCTAATTATCGAACCTACTACCGTGCTTGCACCAACGATCTTTGCAACATTGGTAAGTAGACAATTTTTTTTAACCTTGCACAATTTTTTTTGTACATACAAAAAGCAACGTGAATTTTCATTGGTTTTGTTTCCGAAGCCCAGTGATCGATTGTTTTTAGGGTTCCGATACCAAAATGGTAAAAAAAAGGAACCCTTATGGTGCGACTTTGTCTGTCTGTCTGTCTGTCTGTCTGTCACACCTGTATATCTCAGCAACTACTCTAGCAATCGACTTGAAATTTGAAATGGTTTTAGAATATGGTTGTCCAACTTAATTGCAAATGAAAGAATTAGAAAAAAAATATGATTACTAATGTAAAGGGGGCCCAAATCGCGGGGGGCAAAATTTGTAACTGTAGTTACTAGGTCGAGTGGGGTATGATATATGAAAGGGCTTTACTTGCACATTCTAAAATATATTTTTATATTTTTTTACGACTCTTAGTTTTGAAGTTACTTATGATGAAAAATGACAAAAAAAAATACCATTCCCCCCTTATCTCCGAAGTTTGTGAGAGGAAAAATCTGAATTAATTATAGCCGATAGAAGTTTATGTAAACATTACAGCAAAAATAAAACAATCTTTCTAAATTGTACAGTTTTTTAGAAATCTGCAAAAAACCTTTACAAATAAATTTAGTTTTGCGGTCCTAAAAATGGACTTTATTGCTTTCAAAAATAGTATAGGTATATCGGAACCCTCGGCGCGTGAGTCCGACTCGCACTTGACCGGTTCTTTTATTACTCAGGGCAAATACCTTTATGTTACTTTCGTGAACTGCATGATTAATGAGGTAAAAATGGTATCTACCTATACACAACACAATATGAATTTTCATTGGTTTTGCTCGCGAAACCAAGTGATTCTACTAATGATAACAAGCAAATTTCCCAAAGAAAAAAAATTTTTCGACGGCATACTTAGTCACGTGATCGAACCATTTGGTTTTTTTTTTAAATATCGTTTTTCTTGAAGATAATATCATTAGTAAAATCACTGGGCTTATGGAGCGAAACCAATGAAAATTCACGCAACGGCGATTGATAAAGTTCCGATTTAAGAAATGCAATATGCTAAAACGACGGTTTGTTTGCAGGTGACGGCATTCAGGCAGTCGTCGGGGGAAACCTTGTTGCTGACCCATTGTACGAAGGAGAAAATTTACTGGTCCCAGGAACGGGTGGGGGCGCCAACTACGTGAAAATTAATCTATTTTTATTGTTTTGTCTGGTAGTATTGTGTGAAAACTTATAAATAAATCGAGTACAATGCGCGCAACGAAAGATAAGACCTGTCAGTTGAAAGTAATTGTACGAGGCGCAGGTACGTACAGCCTAGCGTCCCTCCCCGCTTGCCGCCAAAATGGCCTGCGAAGCGAATTGTCTACTGCGCAAGTTAACCACGTGATCCGTCAAGTCTCATCTTTCGTTGCGCGCATTGTACAGCACAGCATTATATTTTGATGACGTCATTGCTAAAACCTAAGTAACTCCTCATCATCATATCAGCTGTATAGTCCAAGGCTGTAGTAAATAAATGATAATGATCAATACGGATACACACACATACCATGCTTCAAAACTTATATAGAATAACCGCCAGCAGCAGAAAGCCTCTTTAAAGTAAGTAGGTATCCTTTAACTTTGTAAAAATAAAAAACCGGCCAGGTGCGTGTTGGACCGCACGCAGTGTAGGGTTCCATAGTTGTATTACGAATCATTATTATTAGGCAGGTTTTGATTTTTTATGAACTTTTTCTCGCGAGGTCCAGCGCCTGATTGCTATTTCTAATATTTTCACTTTTAACCATATTATTCTATATTTATTCATTCAACTTTAAATGTAGGGTAGGTACCCTAAAAAAATCTTTTTCCAACATTTACGAGTACTTCACCACTTTTTCGGTGATAGGTACCAAACATAGCTAAGCCGCGGATAGACAGACTGTCATGACGAAACTATAAGGATTCCTTTTTGACTACGTAACCCTAAAAAGAAAATGGCAGCTCGAGCATGGATGAGCACGAGATTTACCATTCAAGCACCTACCTTTCTGAAACTGAGGTATGAAAAAAAACCAGATGTTATGGTTGGGTTTTGCTCAAGTTTTGCTGCTCTGTTACCGTGGAAACAACTGCAAAAATTAGGGGAGAAAAATAGTGACAATGGTATTTCTAACATAGCTCCAGTAGACAGTAAACCTTTGTGATAAACAGTTTCGCCATGCAACCCAAAGCCAATGAAACGAATTACTCTGAAAAAAGTTGTTGACATTTCAGAATTTACAAAATGTCACTTTGAGGCGTAATAGGTTATGTTGTCCATATTTAGTTTAAAATGTAATTATTAACATAAATTAGTAGTTTAAGTGGAGTGAAATTCACCATGACAACATCCCCAAACAGGGTGAAACAAAAGTTGTCCCTGCGGAAACGGTTGTTTGTGAAAAAGTCGCCGAAAGTTGGGTGCTATGTCGACACTGATTCTAACGACGAATATACTCAGTCCTCATCGCGCCCTAACTCCCCAGCAGACCCTTTCCTGGCCCAGAGTTCTCTCTACGTCGATGCCAGTGGGGAGGCAGACTACAAATATTCCTGTGGGGAATTTTCCGGACGCAGTAGCGTAAGTCGAAATAACGATTACTTACCCTGCGAAGAAGACCACCACCAAAAATGCTGTAAGACATTCTTTCGAAGATCCCGCCCTAAAAGTTTAGTAGAAGGACACAATTCTAAAAATGAAATTCATTCGACAACCTGTAGCCCCGGCAATAACTCCTGTAATAGTTTGAGCGATCAAGGACATTCCTGTCGTCAGTCGAAGTCGGATGAAATCACTAAAGCTACAGTTAAATTTCCTAAAGATGATTCAAGAAAGTCCTTTGAGCACTCTGGTTCATTTGAGGGGGCTAAGCCAAAGACTAAATTATTTGTTAAAAGATTGTCAGCGGACCATATCATATCTAGTGACACTAAACCATTGTACCCATGCTCATCTCCTGAAAGTGATAGAAGTAGTTCCCTGGACCGTAAGAGACGGTAAGATATCTTTTGCTATGATTACAATTCTTTCATACTTAATATTTCATATTAACATTGCATTTGTATTCTATTTGTGAAGGATAAAGTCTACAATAACCAGGTCAGGTTCCCGTGCCGGAAGCACTGACAGCCTGGCTCGCAACTCCCTGCTAGCAGCACAAGTCCTAAGGCTCATACCCACTCAGGAGGCCAGAGAAAGGTTCTTGTCAATTTTATTACCTATGCTTAGCCTAACAGCTTTTAGAACTTAATCTATTCTAACAAAGTTAAGATATTCTAAATCCATCTTAAGGCTAAAACAAGGTCTATCATGTTATGGATCAACTCTGTTGTAAATATTAAGATTTACTTACAACAAAATCTAATCTAAGTAGCCTTTTGTTACAAAGATTAGATAAGAATCCATGGAAGGAAGTATCATGTATTGAGTCAATGTTTATCATTTTGTGAGTCTGCATTGTGTAATGTGGCCTGTTAGAATTTGGTTTATATTGAGAGTGGGTAGTGTTAATTATTGTGAACGTGTTCTAGGAACTACCTGTATGGAAGATTGGCGTCACACTCTTTGCTGGGGGCTGCAGAACTTGAGCATGTGTTTCCAGATAGGGAGGTGAAGATCTTTGTTGGTACTTGGAACATGAATGGCCAGCCACCACCTAGGTATAATATTTTTTGGTATTTAGGTCTGGTTCCAAAACTAGGAAAAATTACCTTTTGACAGAAGTCTGTCTCAACCAAACATATGGTCATATCATATAAAACTATCCTGCTGTCAGAGTAATTTTCCACCGTTCGGAACATGCCCTTTCTCAGTGATATTTTTTTATGTAAGTCAGTGAAACCAGTTTGACATTAGTATTCAAAAAGTCAATGTTAGAATAGAGTTCATGAAAGAGAGTCACATTTTTAGGGTTCCATAGTCATCAAGGAACCCTTATAGTTTCGTCATGTCTGTCTGTCTGTCCGTTGCTTAGCTCAGAGACCCTTAGTATTAGAAATGTATAATTTAGTAATTTCATTCACCCCGTAAAATATAATTTTTTTCTTGTCTACCCCATTGTGTGGGGTGTTGTTAGATAGGTCTTCTAAAAATAATGTAAGTCTGCATACATCCATTTTTCGATTTAGGAATCCGTTTGCGAAATATTTAGCTTTAAAGCGCAATTTTTTTGTTGGGGGTTGGGTCCCCCACCCCCCCGCAAACTAAACAGTTGTTATTGAAAATGTGAAAAAATTTACAGAAGTAGCATATATGATTAAATTAAAAGGAAAACTATCACAGCTAAGTAAGCTTCACAGGTTAATGAGCTATAGGAATAACTAGAAATAATAAAAATTGCTATAGCAATCAGGCCCTAGGTCCTCGCTGAGCATCATTAACATTTTGTAATACTAAATCAAAACTTGGTTTGCGATTAAAAATCCTAAAAAACTACGGAACCCTATGCTGCGCGTGGCCCGATACGCACTTGACCGGTTTTTAAACAAACATTTTGCAGTTAAATACGCACAAAAAAACGAATACTGTCATTTTAAATACAGCTAGTTGGAAATTTCCACATTCATAACACTCATTATATGAATTTGGGGTTTTTATTTTCTTTACAAAACATGACGCTCTTTCGTGGACTTATTCTTTTATTGAAATTATTCAGATTAACTGTTGAAGGATCACATATTTTTTACCACAATAGATAGAAAATAATTTAAAATTAAATTAATTTAATTAAAAAAAAAATACTTTAAAATTTAAAATTAAATTTGTTTCGTGTCTGGGTGTTATTTATCAATTTATGTATGTTTTGCATAGTTTGGGACTTTGTGTGAATTGCCCTCCAATATAATTTTTGTTACTTTATATGTTTTGTCTGTCAGGGAGTTAGCAGACTTCATATTTCCGAACCAAGTGAAGCACGTGCCGGATATATTCGCGATCGGCACGCAGGAGTCTTACTCAGAGAGGACAGAATGGGAAATCACAATACAGGAGGTTTTGGGACCATCACACTTATTGTTACACTCTTACTATTTAGGCAAGTGCTTTTTTCTACTATTTACATACATACAAGCATGTTATGTTATAGATAGGATAATAATCTGTAAGTACAGTCCACAAAACAATTTTCCCCAAGAAATATTTCATGTAAATGAAATGAAATATTCTTTATATTTTGTGTTATTTGTAATATTTATTATTACCTATTTATTTATTGTTTGACCTTTATTTAAAATTAGCACTTTCTTACTATTAAAGGGTTCTTCTTAATAAAATAATATTGTGTGGAATATGTTAAAAAAATACACATCATATTCCCAAGCTATATTTGATAAGACTACTGTATTCTGAAGTTTTGTTTGCAAGACTAAAATAAAAAATATTACTTTATTTCTTATTCACAGGAACACTTCACCTTACAATATTCATACGCAGGGATCTGATTTGGTTCTGTTCACTCCCCGAAGATGCGAGTCTGTCCGTCCGGCCGGGTACCGCATTCCGCACGAAAGGTGCCGTCGCTATAAGCTTCGCCCTGTTCGGATCTTCCTTCCTCTTCGTAACCGCACATTTGACTGCACACCAGGAGAAAGTTAAAGAAAGAGTATCGGATATAAAAAGGATTATTCGGTCAATAGATTTACCTAAAAATTTGCCCTGCAGGCATAGAAGTAAAGGTAAGATGTTATGTTTTGATAACTGTCTGACTCATCATAACATCCCATGAAAAAACGTCCACTACAGGACAGGGAGTTCCCTCCAGAATTCTAGCTGATGCTGAAAAAATGTGGAGGGAAAGTACCATAGTCACCTCGCTTGTCAGCGTTACGGCTGGCACCATGGACCGCGGTTGTAGGTGACCGCAGTAAGCAAGATGTAAGATACAAAGGACGATGCTGCTGCCCATCCTCCTGTTAACCCTTAGTCGCCTCTTACGACACCCACGGGTATGTATGGGTTGGTACTATTCTTTGCTGGCACCACACAGGACTGGACTGTCTGACTACGTAGAGCTAAAACTACGTGGTCTTGTAATGAATGCGCCCACTCAGAAAAGCTGTTTCAAAAGTTATATCGAAGCAAAATCTATAATTTTTTTTGCCTAGATTTATGCAGGGTATAAAATAACGATGATCCTATAATGAGGTCATTCTCGATCACTAATAGATTATAAAAAATACATATGAAATATTTCCTTTGTGTTCTTTCATAGTAAGCTGATCATGAATTTGAACTATACTACAGTCAGTATACTTTTAAATAGATAGTTACTTTTTTTTATTTTTATTAATGGCTTTCACATCTCTTAGTGCGAGATGTATTTTGCCAATTACCGTATAGATTCGACTTGGTATACACGCAGGAAGAATGTCCGGTTATATTGAAGAAATTTTGCTACAAACTCGACAAATATAATCTTAATAGTCTCCACATGCTTTACTTCTCAAGGCGAAACTTATTTGGAAAAATATATTTTTTAAATATTTTCCTACATTCTATTATTGATAAAAATCACGTTCTTTATTATTCCAGATGTGACAAATAATTTCGACTATGTTTTCTGGTGTGGGGACCTTAACTTTAGACTAGGCGAACCCAGAGCCGCGGTGCTGCGGTGGATAGAACAAACTAAGGTACTTAGCTTTTGTTTTCACTAGCCATTGTTCCTAGCGCAGATATTTTTTAATCATTGAAAATACCTCTGCCTTGTAAACACCAGTAAAAATACATGATGTCATTAGCAGAGTTGCATGTATCTTACCCTGAGGACAAAGATGAACAAGCTCACCTAGATGAAGCCTATTCACTCGCAAATTTCACTCACTCGCAAAGTTCTGCCTATGAAACTGAACAACTTTATCCAAAGAACATAGTCGTAATAAAAAAATCTGATGCAGTTTGTAAGGGAAATATAAAAAAATTTCGTATATCGACTTTTCGACCTAAGTTCTTGGGAAAAGTTGTTCAGTTTCATGGACCGAACCACCTCTTAAATATCCAGTGTGATAAAAAAATAAGGATGTATCTGAGTCAAATGTATTAATGTACAGAAAAACAGACGCAGGTGACAAAGTGCTTTGTGAATGCGCTTGTGACATAACCATTATATAAATAATAATAATAAAAATTATAAAAAGCATTTATTCATAAAAACCACAATACAAATTACAAATTTATCTTGCGCCAAACTGTACGTTCAGTTTGTTGGCGCTTTGCATCTCTAATTTTAATAACACTTTTATTAAAATAATAATATAACATTTTTATTAAAATTTAAATTAATTACACATAAATATGCAATTGATAGACAGGTAGGTACGTATTTGATTTTATGCAAATTACTATAACTGTGTTACTATTACCATGGGGTCCCATTCCGTACTACGGTTTTTTCGACGGAGTAAATAGCCCGAATTCATTTGGCCCTTTTGTTTCTAATAATTAAACTAAATGTTACTACTAGGTTGGTAGGTAAAGGTGTAAACTATGACGTTAATTCAATTTTAACATCCAGATATCAATTTATTCTAAGAAAATACCTTATGGAAAAAATAGCCCGAACAATTTTCGGCACAAATTCGTTCTATGACGTGAGGCATCTGTACTAGTATAGTATTATATTATCTGTGCTATTACTATACAATTGTGTTTTTTTTTTCTTTAGTTTCCCCTTCCCCCGCATTTGCCGCACGGGTTGTTGCATGCGGATCAGTTGACAGCCGTTTTGGAAGACGGCGCCGCTTTTCGAGACTTCAAGGAAGCGCCTATTACTTTCCCTCCTACTTATAAGGTAGGTACGATTCACTTAAATATCTTTTTATAGCGTGGTTTCGCTCCTGAAGCCCAGTGATTCTACTCATGAAAACAAGCAACTTTCCCGAGTGGTAAACGAGTCGACCACGTGACCACTTTACTATGAAGACGGAAAAAAGGGTATAAGTAAAAATTTTTTTTCTTGGGTAAGTTGCTTGTTGTATTTAGTAGAATCACTGAGATTCGGGAGCAAAACCAATGAAAATTCTCACTGTATTTAACGACTTAATTTTTATACTACATAGTATTTGATCATGTTAATATTATGCCACCTGCCTGAGACAGTCCCTTTTAAGACTAAAAGGGGGACATCGGCCCTTGCATGTAAAATAATTGTTTAAAAACAATAACTTTAATTTTATCGTACAGTATGACCCTGGAAGCCAGCAGTTTGACACATCGAGCAAGCAGCGAGCGCCTGCCTACACCGACCGCATTCTCTACAAGGCGAGGTCAATGACCACTACCTCTTCCTCCGCATTCGCCGGTAAACATTCTGTGTTAGCTAGTCACTGTTTCTGTACATCTCTCTACACGTTTATCAAGCAGCGAGCGCCTGCCTACACTACACCGACCGCATTCGCCGGTAAACATTCTGTGTTAGCTAGTCACTGTTTCTGTACATCTCTCTACACGTTTATCAAGCAGCGAGCGCCTGCCTACACTACATCGACCGCATTCTCTACAAGGCGAGGTCAATGACCACTACCTCTTCCTCCGCATTCGCCGGTAAACATTCTGTGTTAGCTAGTCACTGTTTCTGTACATCTCTCTACACGTTTATCAAGCAGCGAGCGCCTGCCTACACTACACCGACCGCATTCGCCGGTAAACATTCTGTGTTAGCTAGTCACTGTTTCTGTACATCTCTCTACACGTTTATCAAGCAGCGAGCGCCTGACTACACTACACCGACCGCATTCTCTACAAGGCGAGGTCAATGACCACTACCTCTTCCTCCGCATTCGCCGGTTAACATTCTGTGTTAGCTAGTCACTGTTTGTGTACATCTCTCTACACGTTTATCAAGCAGCGAGCGCCTGCCTACACTACACCGACCGCATTCGCCGGTAAACATTCTGTGTTAGCTAGTCACTGTTTCTGTACATCTCTCTACACGTTTATCAAGCAGCGAGCGCCTGCCTACACTACACCGACCGCATTCTCTACAAGGCGAGATCAATGACCACTACCTCTTCCTCCGCATTCGCCGGTAATCATTCTCTGTTAGCTAGTCACTGTTTGTGTACATCTCGACACGTCTAGCAAGCAGCGAGCGCCTACCTACACCGACCGCATTCTCTAAAAGGCGAGGTCAATGACCAGTGCCTCTTCCTCCGCATCCGCCGGTAAACATCTCTGTTAGCTAGTCACTGTTGTGTACATCTTGTAGACATCAAGACGCGTCTAGCAAGCAGCGAGCATCTGCCATTCTCTCAAAGGGGAGCTCAATGACCTCTACAGTAGGCATAATGTAGCTTGATTATAATGACAGCAGGTCAGAGATATGCGTGAAAGCAGGACGAAGTAATACGTGTGCCTCATCATATCAGGCGAAAGACGTCCACTGCTGGACATAGGCCTCCCCTAAAGATCTCCATGACGACCGGTCCTGCGCTGCTCGCATCCAGCGTCTTCCCGCGACCGCCACCAGATCGTCGGTCCACCTTGTGGGGGGTCTGCCAACGCTTCGTCTTCCGGTACGTGGTCGCCACTCCAGAACCCTCACGCCCCATCGGCCATCGGTTCTTCTTGCGATGTGCCCTGCCCACTGCCACTTCAGTTTAGCGATACGTGTGCCTGTCACTCCATTATCTTACTCATCGCTCCGTCCTGCTCTCACACTGATATTATTCTTCTTAAGCTACGTTATTTCAACTCGAACAAGTGAAGGAGTTTGTGTATCTGGGCTCAAAGTTTACGAGAGATGGAAAGTGTGAAAGTGATATTGAAAGAAGAGTGAATGCTGGAAACATGGTGAATGGTGCCCTGCACGCCTTTATGAGGAGTCAGAAGGTGTCTCACAAGGCTCGTTTGGCTGTTCATGGGGGAGTTTTGGTACCAACACTGATGTATGGCAGTGAAAGCTGGGTATGGCAGAAGAAGCATGAAAGTAGAATTAATGCAGTGGAAATGAGAGCGCTAAGGAGTATGATTGGTGTTAAATTGAGTGACAGGATTAGAAATAGTGTGATAAGAGAACGGTGTGGCGTAAAAGAAGACGTAGTGACCAAAATCGAGAAAGGGATGCTGAGATGGTTTGGTCATGTAGAGAGGATGAATGAACGAAAATTGACGAAAGAGATCTACTAGGCGAGAGTGAATGGAAACGTTGGAAGGGGAAGGCCTAGGCGAACGTACCAGGACCAAATTCAGGACGTTTTGAATAAAGGCCAGGTTAAAAGTACCCTAAACCGACGAGCATGTATGAAAGGATTGATGAAAGTACAGGAAGCAAGGGAAGTATGTCAAGATCGTAGCAGGTGGAGGACTGTGGTCCCTGCCTACCCCAACGGGAAAGAGGCGTGATGTTATGTATGTATGTATTTCAACTACACCTCTTCCACCACATTCGCTGGTAAACATTCTCTGTTAGCTTGTCAGTATTTTGATAGCTCAGTAGGAACGTAAAGAGAGAATACGTCGAAAGCTGAATATCTTCCGTTACACACGCACTAGAAAGAAACATGAATGACTTACTTGTAAAAAAAAGGAACCGACTATGGCATTTTTTGCCCTTTTTCCTACTAAGACACGTCATAAAACTAGGTAACTCAAGGTTAAAAACTACCTAACGAGAGGGATATTTTCCGGCCCTTTCGGTGATACTCTATCTAGGCCAAAGTCTATAAAGCTTGGAATGAAGTTAGCCGAAGTATGAATCATCGGTAGGGTTACTTTAGCACGATCAAACACCAACTGTGAATGGGACAAACCAAGCACCTCACTATTTGAACTTATTACAGCTCGATTTTTAAGGTTCCGTGGCCAACAAGGAACCCTTATAGTTTCGTCATGTCCGTCTGTCTGTCCCAGGGCTTAGCTCCAGAGATGCTTAGTACTAGACAGCTGTAATTTGGTACGGATATACATTTTATCCACGCCAACAAAGTAGTAAAATAAAACCTTGATTTTTTTTTATTTCATATTTATTTATTACTTGCTATCATATGGTTTTATAAGATGTTAAAAATAAGGAAAAGTATCACATCCCTGGGCATCATCCTTGGCAACACTGCAAAGTAAATGGAATATTTGAATTGACACAACCGAACTACTGAGACTAGACGAATTTATTTCACATAATAAATTATTGAACACAACAAATATTGAATTAAATTGCATTATAAAAACAAAACAATGACAGATAGATACGCTATAACTATAAACAATGTTTTAGGGTACCCCCCTACAAGTAAAGTGGGGATGATTTTTCTTTTTCTCGTCTACCCCATTGTATGGATAGGTCTTTTAAAAAAAATGTGAGTCTGCAAAGATAATTTCTCGATGTAGGGATCCGTTTACGAAATATTTAGCTTGAAAGAAAGCACAATTTTTTGTTGGAGTCGAGTTTCCCACCACCTGCCTGCTAAACGGTAGATAGATAGATAGATAGATAGAAACTCTTTATTGCACACAAATTAAGAGTAATTGCGTAAGAAACCTTATATCTAATTGCGCGCAAAGGCGGCCTTATTGCTTAGAGCAATCTCTTCCAGGCAACCTTAGGACGGTAGTTACTGGAAATGTGAAAAAAATCACTGTAGTAGTATATACATAATGAAATTAAAAGGAAAACTATCAAAGCTAAGAAGGCTTCATAGGTTAATGAGCTATAGCTGAAAAACTGGAAATGATAAAAACAGCAATAGCAATCAGGCGCTAGGACCTCGCTGTGCATTAGGAGGTAAAAAATAAGTTATAAACGTTATGAAATACTACATGAAAACCTGCTTTGCGATAACAAAACGTAAAAAAGCTACGGAACACTATACTGCGTTTGGCCTGACACGCACTTGGCCGGTTTTTTAACACTAATGCTGACGGCATAGGGCCCTATGAGTGCGAGTTTTGCACATTAACGGTCAGCATTGGAGCTACATGAATCCACCTATCCATCCACTAGCTGTAACGTCTTTAATGTTCCGTGTGGTGCTGGCTAATAGTAGTGCCACCCCGTCTGTTCTCGTGGGTGTCGTAAAAGGTGACTAAGGGATCTGAACCCAGAGGATGAGCAGCAGCGTCCTTATGCATATAGTATCACCAATCAGCAGTCCATTTCGCCAGCCGCAACGCTAACAACCGTGGTGACAATAGTGTTACGAAATCTTCATTTACATTGATGTAAGATTGTAAATTGTGTTTGAATATTTGCACGCCTTAGTCTATAGGTAGAGCATGCTGGAAACTATGTAATAAGACCCTCTTACCATGTTTCACGCAAATAAAGATATTTGATTTGAATGCGGGGTAAGGGCGGGATTTTGGCCTGAGTCGACGCCCGCTGGCAAGCCGGCAGATATTCCTATTGTAACAGGCTCTACTGCCACACGTCTGATACTTTTGTAACTATGAGTGATAATTCAATCTCGTAAAAGTTTATACTTGTTTACTTTCACTCCCATTTTATTTTATCTTTATGTATGTATATTTATTTAATGGCATCACATCTCATTACAAAACGTATTTCGTCAATGTCAAAGTAAAAGAATTGTTCCAAAAATATGGCGACACGCCAATGTCCAGTGAAAGAATGATTTACACAGGAATCCGCATCTACTCTGTACATTAACTTACTAATCTGGGTCCGCATCTCGAAGATCGACGACGAGGAAAGCCTGTGCACCACGATGACTCCGATAAGTTGATAGGGGATATTATTGAAGTCTCGAAGAAAGCCGCTTCTCACCATCCAAAAACATTAGTAGAAGAATATATTTCCATTTACTATTAAATGTTCACATTGTAAGACGTTTATTGGATAATATCCCATCAAAATTATACTTTAAACTCTCAAATCAACAAATAAAATCCAAATTGAAACAAATTCACGTCTGCCATCTTCAAATGCTGACAAACGACATCCTTTTATCTTTATGTTACATTTTTGACGATCATATTATTCACTGACATTTGAACAATGTATATGTACTTTTGTATCTGATAATATGAAATAAATAAATCTAATCTAATCTAATCCACCTTTCTGAGATCAATAAAAATAGTAGAACTCTAAATATCGCACGTTTTTGCTGTGAAATTATGGGGGGAGCTCCCTGTCCAAAAGCTAGATAGAGAAGATATTTACTCATCATCATCATTGCCCTAGCCTTATTCCGTTTTTACCATTGGTTTTTCGGAGTCGGCTGCCTAACCTGGGGGATTTGACGAGGGCTCTGGTTTTTACACAAAGCGACTGCCATCTGACCTCCGTAACCCATAGGGCATACCCGACCCAATCCTAGGCTTTGCCAGGTTAGTGGCTTACCTGGCTGATGATATATTTACTTAAAGTAACGTTTTTCTTTCAGGCCTCCGCCGCATCAGTTCGGTGCCGGTACAGTCGGGGCTAAAGTGTATCGCGTACAACTCTGTACAGTCAGTGTGTACGAGCGACCACAAACCGGTCTGGGGACTGTTCTCGGCCGCACTCAGACCAGGGACTGACGTGTAAGTGTACTATACTACTAGCTTATATGTTACATATAAAAACACTTCCAGTAGTTACAAAGAGAAGAGAGCTGAAGCGTATCATGTACATACGACTCTGTACAGTCGGTGTGTACAAGCGATCACAAACCCGTCTGGGGACTGGTCTTGGCCGCGCTCAGACCTGGCACTGACGTGTATGTGTAGTATGTTACATATAGACATTAGACACACTTCCAGCTAATACGATCAGCTGGCTGAAGTATATAATTTAATCAGAATAAATAAATATCCGTACAACTCTGTACAATCGTTTCAATTTATCGTGAAATTTCTAGCATGAAAAATATTCTTTTGCGCCATCTAGTGCGGTTTAGAAAAACTACAGAGAAACAGTCAGTCTGATGGCGCTGTAGGTTTTCTGGAATACGCTATTTTCTTTTTCAGAAGAGTAAAGAAATAATAAAAAAAACCGGTCAAGTGCGAGTTGGACTCGCGCGCCGAGGGTTCCGATATACCTTTAGTATTTTTGGAAGCAATAAAGTCCATTTTTAGGACCGCAAAACTAAATTTGTTTGTAAAGGTTTCTTGCAGATTTCTAAAAAACTGTTCAACTTAGAAAGATCGTTTTATTTTTGCTGTAATATTTACATAAACTACTATCGACTGTAATTAATTCAGATTTTTCCATTCACAAACTTCTGAGATAAGGGAGGGGGAACGGTATTTTTTTTGACATTTTTCATCATAACTTGAAAACTTAGAGTTGTAAAAAAATGCAAAAAATATCCTTAGAATGTACAAGTAAAGCCCTTTCATGTGATACCCCACTCGACCTAGTACCGATAATTTGAAATCCCCCCCCCCCTATTTGGGCCCCCTTTACATTGATAACCATAAATTTTTCAAAATTCTTTCATGTGCAATTAAGTTGGGCAACTATATTCTAAAACCATTCCAAATTTCAGGTCGATAGCATGAGTGGTTGCTGAGATAGAGAGTGTGACAGGCAGACGGACAGACAGACAGACAGACAGACAAAGTCGCACCATAAGGGTTCCTTTTTTTACCATTTTGGTATCGGAACCCTAAAAATGGAGAAAACGAATTTCACCAGACATAAGACTTAGCTAGATCGTTTTTTCGCTCCCGAAAACCTCTGTATTGCAGAATTTGCAGATCGATATTAAATATAGCTCGTTTAAGAGTACATTAATTAGCCTTTATTTCGTTTTTAACGTAGTTAATTCAATAACATACATGCATAGGTTATTAGGCTCAGATTAGGTTGTACATCACTATGAGAGTTAAGGGGATTCCTGCAACTGAAACTGTATCGGCTGATAGCGCATTTCAAGCCCATTTTATAAGGGAAGTCAAATTACCTTTTTCGTATTTTGAGCTGTTCTTTAGGAAAGTTTGTTCACTTTAAAATACTCAAAAGTTTGCAGTCGTTCAGGAAGCCCTTATTCATTAAAAATATATTCATCATCATCATAACATCCCATGAAACGTCCACTACAGGACAGGGAGCTCCCTCCAGAATTCCAGCACTTGCTGGGAAAATGTGTACCATAGTCACCTCGCTTGTTAGCGTTACGGCTGGCACCATGGACCGCGGTTGTAGGACTTGTAGGTGACCGCAGTTATTTAGATGTAAGATACAAAGGAGGATGCTGCTGCCCATCCTCCAGTTAACCCTTAGTCGCCTCTTACGACACCCACGGGTATGGTATGGGTTGGTACTATTCTTTGCCGGCACCACACGGGACGAAGTATTATGGACAGTTGCCGGGACCAAAGCACGGAAAACGCTCTAGGTGTCATTAGCGGTCACCCATCCATGTTCTGACCACAGCCATCGTTGCTCAACTTTACGGAAAAAGGAGCAGCTATTGCGTGTGCAGGATAAGTTTGGCTCTGACGTTTATTGTCTGCGCATGGGTGAAAGGTGGAGTGCCAATGAACGATTCTCGCGCCTCCCCCCCCCCTGCCACGCTCACCCCCGCGACTCATTTTTTGACTTCTGCCACAGATCATATAATACTAGTCTTCTGCGCATTAACGTTCACAGCCAGAGTTATTTTGTTCGACGTACTCGTATACCAGTCGGCTAGAATGTAAACAAATAAATAAAATAAACGACCGTCTCGCAGAGTGCCGCTGGCGGCAGGCCTGTTCAACCGGGAGGTGTACCTAGAAGGCATAAAGCGGCGCCGGGCGTTACTCGACCACGCACCAGGTACGTCCGCCGTCTGCGCGCTTCAGTAACCACTACCTCTACCGCAACCGCAACCGCTCACACTCAGCCATCCCGCATACCGCCATCTCACCACATCACATCGCCACTCCGACCTGCTCAACCGCCGAACTCTATCACAAGGGCCTATAGACAAGCGGCTTTCTATCATCATAAACGCTAGTAGAATATAATAAAAATGTATGGGTTTGACATTAGCTCTGTCACGCAACATTTCGTTGGCTAATATCAATCCTATACATTTTTATTCTATTCTACTAGTGTTTACGATAATAGAGAGCCGCTTGTCTACGTACCAAGGTATCAAACAGGGGTACTATGGAGTTGAAGTCCATTTAATGCCATGAATCTCCCCCGCAGCCGATCTTTTCAAGGCTAGAGTGAACAGGCATTATCTAGGTAAGTATGCTACCCTTTGACCCCATCTTCACTTACAACCATACAACAAACACAACAACATAACATCCCAAGAAACGTCCACTACAGGACAGGGAGCTCCCTCCAGAATTCTAGCTTTTGCTGGAAAAATCTAGAGGGGAAGTACTATAGTCACCTCGCTTGTTAGCGTTACGGCTGGCACCATGGACCGCGGTTGTAGGTGACCGCAGTAAGTAAGATACAAAGGAGGACGCTGCTGCCCATCCTCCTGTTAACCCTTAGTCGCCTCTTACGACACCTACGGATATGTATGGGTTGGTACTATTCTTTGCCGGCACCACAGGGGACTTTACAACCATATCACTAAAAAATATAATGGGATTCAACTTCATAGTATTTGTGTTTGACAAGTTTTGGCCAACTTACGCGCTTTTGTGCTTAGTTCCATTAACAAGTTGTGAAAGAAACTTGCGAAACAAAAATTTTTGTGTACGGAGGACACCCACAATTTTAATATTTTTAATAGATCATTGAAGAGATACGGACATATTTTAAAGGTCAGGAGATGTATGTTTTTCGCAGGAAAATTAGTTACCAGGGATGTCCGGAAAATTCCTAGGTTTACTACGAAATTACGGAAGATGCTTAATATAATCTTCCGCGATTTCAAAGCATCCCTGAAATCCTTGGTAAACTAATTTTTACAATAATATGTCGTAAGATTATTATAAAATCAGTAATATGATGAAATTGAAATACCATTTTATCATATTGCTGCTTTATCTATGATAATGCTCCAACTGTGCAATTATAACGCCTCTGTTATTCTTCAATGGTGATTACTGCTTTAACACACGTTTGTCTACATGATTATGTTATCTGCAATCGGGTCAGCGGCAGTCAAAGATACTTTCCTATAAGCGTTTCGTCTCACTCGCAAACACGTATTAATTCCTGCTGCCACCTCCGCCGTTGACACAATGTCCTAAAAAGTGGTAGACCATTTTAGACGAAATAAGGCCATTAAGTTATATGCGTTTTTGCAATAACGTGGCAAATGTGACCAGCGTAGCTATTCGGTGCGTGCGTTACTTTCATGCAACTTCTTACCAGAATAAGGCCTTGTGATGTGAAGTGTTTTTGAACCTTGTGATGTACTATTGCGTACATTCCTAAATTCGAAACGGATATACCAAAATCTAGTTTGTAAAAATGTTGCGTCGCTTTGTTGTTTATTTTTAGTGATTCTGTTATTTATTTTGTGTTCGTTTTATTTATAAAATTATATTTTTTTTATAATTTATTTTCGACTTTCGAAGTAAAATATCAAAATTACAATAACTCAAGTTATTGATAAGTACATTATATCGTCAAACGATTATTTGAATATGTTATATTGCGTAACAGAAGTACAAGTATATTTTTTTATGATTTATATTATTTACAATTTTTTTTTTATTATTTTTAGATTGTCCTAAGTAGTTAGAATAAGCTGTCAGGTGTGAAATTCAATTGATGACTATGATGATGATATTAAAAAAGACAAAATATTGTACATATTTATTTGAACTATATTATTACCATGCTTATTACTTATGTACCTTAATTTAAATTTTAATGATACAGAGTGATATTGAACACATGCAACCTTGCAAACTTCTTGAGTGGTTCTAAAACTGGTTTTGGTAATAATTAGCAGTTAATTAATAGCAAGAAAACTAATGTTAGTGTTGTTGTAATGTAGTATTGACTATTGGCAAAGAAAGTTAACTGAGTTAATTATCTTTGGTATTGCGAATATTTACAAATTTTACCAAAATAGGCGCGCCGCCGCCGTTATAACTTGTAATCATTTAGATCGAGCTGAGAATTTTAAACGAAACGGTTTTGGACTTTAGACTGTTATGATGAGGAATACAAATTTACCTTTTATTCTATAGGGTGACTTTTAATTAGTTTTTGATAGAAAAAGGTATGAATGTACTCATGATACTGAACAACTTTCCCCTAGGAACATGGGTCGAAATACGAAAATCAAGTTTTGACCTCCCATAGAAACTGCATCAGATGATTGCGCATTTTGTATGGGAGGTCAAATTTGGTTTTTCGTATGTCGACCTATGTTCCTTGGGAAAAGTTGTTCAGTATCATGAGTACATGCATATCTTTTGCTATGAAGAACTAATTAAAAGTCACCCTATATATTACTACAAAGTCAAAATCGTTTATTCATTGTTGGATATTAAAATCTCTTAATGACGTCAGCTAAACTACATCGCTTCACAAACAATGTGGCGCCATAGTGGGAAAAAAAGAAGCGACAATAAAAACCTACGTGCTCTTTTAAATATGTTTTGATATACAACAAACATAAGTCAGTTTTAATTTTGAATTAGCCTGTTAGAACCGTAGCCTAATCCCGTGGATTATTATCTTCTAGATAATTTGATATTTTATAATAACCCTTCTTATAAAATTTCTGCTTGATAACAGTTTTGAATTTATCTAACGGTAAAGACATCAATACTCTAGTTGAGGCTATTGGTTGAATGTTTTCAATATCATCTCTTTAAATGTGTTAAGCGATCCGCAAAAGACAAAATCTAGTCAGTGTTCAATATAAGCAGTATTTCTATTCATATGGTCGTACGTACAATGTACATAATACCACGGACATAATATTATTCAAACGTTCATTATTTTTGAATTGTTTTTGAAAAATGTACTGACAACTTAAACTATAAATTTACTGTTTTTGTGTAATATAATAATTATTGTAATCAAAATATTATTAATTTTAGCTCAAAATTATGTTAGTAAGTTTTGCTTGCTGTTACTTATGTTTTTATGTGATCGTTTAGGGTAAACAACAGGTTGGGCTTGCATTACATGCTTTTAACTGTTTATAAAATTGAAGAACTATTGAAGGGCTGACTCTAAAAGCATTTTGTTATAACTACGGCTTCTAAAAATTCGCACAAAAAGAGTTTTTCTATTTTCTAATAGGTATTTCGTTTTAATAAATTTTGCAGAAATTATGAAATTGTATTTTGTATAGCTTTTTATTTTAAATATTTTTTAAATATTTTTCTGGGACTGATTCGTCTTGTCTTAAGAAAAATGTAAATATTTATTATACTTACATTACTTTTGCAGTTGTTATATGGCGTCAAATTTTGTTCAAAAATTGAACTAAAATTGACGCCATAAAAAATGATTGCAAATTCTCAGTAAGTCGAAAATGTAAAGTAAGCCCATTACTGTTTCATTTTATTAACTTTAGATACACGTGTTAGCTTAAGTTCTGCAGAACTTTCGTTCTGAATCAATCAAGTATTATATAAACCAAAAATATTATGATAGAGATAGGGGTGAAGCCCGAAGGAACATTTTTATACGATGCGGAGTTGTAGGACGGTCCACTTTATTTCCCAAATGCACAAATAGGTCCAGAAGAACCCTTTCCATTAATTTTTAAATCACTGAAAGTTGTTTAGTTTTGTTGACTGATCATGCCCTTTAATTTTTCGGAAAACTGTCTCTTACATCCTGTATGTGAATGTTCAAAATGTTCCGGTGTACCTTCTAGACCTATTTATTTTGTGCCAGACGTAAGAAAATTGTTAGTTTTGCTGACTTAGCATGCCCTGTTAGTTTCTGGACCGTCGTTTATACCTGTGTTATGGTAAATATATGGGTGAAGCCCGAAAAAAGAGCTTTATACTATAGTATTTATATTATAGTATTAAAACATGAAAATTTTGACAGTACTTAATATTTCCTGCCTTAAATACTGTGTTATTAAACCGTCTTGTGAAATGTTTTGAACATTTCAAAATTATAATTAGGTGCTGTGATTATAACTCGTTCTAGTCTGACGTCCATTCCAAACGTTATCTTTTGGGTATTATGTTAACATGCATACGATTCGGATAGCCTTACAATAAAAATGAAGAAGTTCTTAATAACTATGAACGAACCTTAATAAAACTTTGCGACATGAAAATAATGAAAGTAAAATTCTAAATTTACAATTTTGATCGTAAATTGGTGGTTAGACGTTACTATCGTATTATAAACTGATTGTGGTAGTTAGAAGGCGATTAAATATAGTATGAGCATTCTTTAAAAGGTTTTCTCCAGTTAGTTCTTTCGAGAAGCAGTAAATTAGGTGAGCATGCATAAGTTGAGTGTGACTTCTCCACCTTAGGGTAGTATTAATAAATCCCTCTCAAGTATGAGATAGCTCTCAAAATGTATTTTACACATACAAATTATACATCCTGAGTACAATCTTAGACTTGAGAGGGGTCAATCAATAAGACGCTTAGTCCGTTTAGTTCTACGAAAACCTGACCCTTGGAACTTGTTGATGACACTACTAGTTACTTGAAACGACTGCCATATTTCGAAGGTCAACTATTGTGTAGATTACCAATGTTTATTTGTAATAGTATTTTCCAATGTATAAGGTCGAACCAATGCAGTTACGTTTTACTGAGGTTCTATAGGGAATGCTCATAATATGGATTTATATGTAACTTTTTACTATGAATAGGTAGATAAATGTTGAAACTGAAAGGTAGTATTTAGCTTGAAAATATCAGGTTATATCTAGGTATCTATCGAGATATCATTTATGAACACATATAAAAGTTGTTAGAAAATATGAATAAATTGTAGTGTCTATAGACATGAAACTTGACCAAAATCGTTTGGCTGTTAGACAAAGATGATTTTTTTAAGCCGGCCTGACATGTAAAGTTATGCATAAGCGAGAGTAAAAAAACTATACAGTTTTAAGGTCTTATTTTCATTGGTCATAGGCATATGGGGTGCTCAAAATTTCTACAAGGAATGAGATGTCCCACAACGCCATCATACTGTGGAAAAGATAGGAGAAGCTTACAATTAGAAGTTGTAAAAAAATAAGAGCACAATTTTATCATGTTACTTAGACCGTGAAACTGATCAACGTTTCCCAATGAACCTAAGGTCCAAATACGTAAAACAATTTTTTACACCTTTTATATTCTGTGATACAGGGTACGAACATTTCCAAGAAGCATGTCATTAGACTGGTTTTTAATTAATTTAATCGGTCTTTAGCTCGCCTTGGGAGATCTCCGCAATCGGGGGGCTAACGACCCAGTTATAGACCAATGAAAATACATCCTAATGTACGTACCGGCTCTAATTGGCCTGGACGCATAGATACCTCATCATTTTATGCTGAGAAGTAAGGCCGGCAATTATTCTTTTTCATATAATTATTACCACTTATTTAAATAATAGTATCCTAAAACAAAGAAGAATTATGCTGTCAATTCTTTATAATGTATAAAGTAAAATTCCATTGACCATGCAGCATAAAACATTTCATCATTCATTTCATAAAGCGACATTAATATGCACTATGCATTTTTGTAAAAAAGAATCAATAATACAATTCTATGTAAATCCACCTGTCTTCCAAACTAAGTAACATGAAAAACCTGGGTAATAACAGGCTTCTATGATATGAGAGTATATGAATGAGGAGCTGTTTTACTTAGATTTTCTTTGAAAAATATTATTGAGAGAATAAATTATTAACGTTTAAGGGGATGATCAGTCTAGATCAAGCAACGTATTGCAAAAAAAAAACTAAACTGGGAGATTTTAAATAATTCGACAAGTTCTTCAAATTTAGTGGTAATTTTGTAAGGACAGGTCGAATTTCACTTTAATTTCCTTCATAGTTTTCTTTGGAAAAGCTGAAAGAGTTTCATTAACTGAGCTAGTTCTGAATCGTCCCTTACACCACGTAGGGTGAGTGTCCAATTGAGGCGGAGCGGAGACGTGGGAAACTAGACCAATCAGATCATAAACCTCGGTGACGCGTGAAACTAGACCAATCAGATCATAAACCGCGGTGACGCGTGACTTGCGAATGGATTTCATGATTTTGCTCTGCTTCAGTGGAAACGCGCCCTGAGTATAGTCTGCAACACGTTTTATAAAGCAACAATTAGGAGAAAATTGAGTACTGAATGGCGCCACCAGACCGTATCTTTATTGGCCAATAATACGCCAAACATTACAATCAAGTAAATAAATTCGTTGTGTTGGGGTGGTTTCCTATGTTTGATTTTGTACAAAATAGAAAATACTTTACCGATGTGGGGTTGCTCTATCTATTATAGGTATATCTGACTTCAGAAGGTCGGCAAAATGAAAGAGGCGCGTTCTCAAGACGGCGTTTACTGCTCAACCTGTCTATCTAGGTTACATGGGAGTCTACTATATTATTATTATTATTATTTGTTGTTTCTTTTTTTTTCTCCCTTTTTGGGGTAATTTTTTCCCAGAGGCACGGGTCGCTGACCAAGTGTCACTGGGAGGAAAGGTGAACATTACGTCGGTCTGTCTGTTCAGTTATGTCGGAGTCAGATGTAAGAAACTTGCGTACTATTCGACATGTGTTCAAAATAGTAGCTTTCTGCATGGTGGTATATGTGAGCATAGGCAAACCGAGCAGATTGAGACTATGGTGTAAGTGTTTGGGTACAACACCTGTGGTGGAGAGCACAATGGGAACAATGTAAACTTTTTGTAGGTTCCAGATTCTAATAACTTCTTCCTTCAGATCTGTGTACTTATTAATTTTTTCGGTAATAGATTTTTGAATGTTGTGGGTATTAGGAATGGTTACATCTATCAAAAATGCAGTTTTTGTAATTTTATCTACTAGCGTTATGTCGGGTCTATTGAAATGAATAGTTCGATCTGTAAGGATGGCGCGGTCGTAATACATTTTAGTACCAGTGCTCTCCAGCACAGGTTTTGGTGAGTATTCGTAGTATGGTTTTGGCTTTCCAGTAATGAGTCCATATTTAAAAGCTAATTTTTGATGTATATAATGAACTATTTGGTTATGGCGGTGGGTGTAATCTGTTTGGACAAGAAAAGAGCATGCTCCGGTGATGTGCTGGATGGTTTCAGGTTGTCTATGGCATTTACGGCAGTTATCCGTATCTATTGTTTCCTTGAGTATGTATTTCTTGTAATTTCGTGTGTTTATAACTTGGTCCTGAATTGCTACCATAAATCCTTCTGTCTCTGGGAATAAGTAGCCTTGTTTAAGCCACTTATTTGAAGCTTCTTTATCAATATGCGATTGTTCTAGGTCATGGAAATGTCTTCCGTGCAGCTCTTTCCTCCTCCACGAATCTAGTTTTTCTTTTTCATGTTCTAGTGCTGACTTAAATTCCTTTTCCTTCTGTTTCAGGTTTAACGGTGTGTAGTTATCATCTGAATTAACTGTGGCCAAGTGTATATCGCTCGTAGCCGATTTTGTATAAAAGAAATCGCTTAAGTTCTTAAGCTGATTTTTCCATAGTAGTTTTAGATCTATAAGCCCTCTTCCGCCTAATTCTCTTCTGGTGCTTATTCTTTCTATTGCGGATTTTGGATGTATATTATTATTATTTGGTATTCTGTTTTTTAAATCAGCTCGGTTTCAGATTTTTCACCGGTAATATGAGTGCCCACGGGCCTAGGCCAAGTGCGCATCATGATAATTGTTTGGTTCAATGATTGTTTGATCAGCATCTAAAAACTTCCTGACAATCCGGCATGTATTTAAAATTACGGCTTTTTGCAGAGTTATATAAACAAACTTTGATAAGTTAAGCATTTTTATAGATTGGTGAAGTTGTTGTGGTATAACGCCTGTTGTAGAAAGAACTATGGGAACGATGACTACCTTCCGAAGGTTCCACATACGGGTGATTTCAATTTTAAGGTCTGCGTATTTGTTCAATTTCTCTGCAATTGTTGTCTGTAAATTATGCGTATTGGGTACTGCTATGTCTATGATGTGGGCTGTTCTACTAATTTTGTCTATAAGTGTAATGTCCGGTCTGTTGTAGTGAGTGGTTTTGTCAGTCAATATAGCTCTGTCAAAATACAATTTATGGGTGGTATTTTCAAGTATTGTTTCAGGTTTGTATTTGTAATAGGGTTTAGGTCGATCTAAAATGAGTTTATGGTCTATTGCAAGTTTTTGGTGAATGATGTAAGCTACTTGATCGTGTCTATACTTATAGTCTGTCTGTACTATTGTCTTACAAGCACCTGTAATGTGTTGAATTGTTTCTGGGGCACTGTTGCAACGTCGGCATCTATCTACAGTATTTGGTACTTTCATTATGAATTTCTGGTAGTTGCGGGTTTCTATGACTTGGTCCTGTATCCCTAGCATGAATCCTTCCGTTTCTGGAAAGAGCTCTCCGCGGCTAAGCCACTCGTTCGACGCTGTCTTGTCGACGTTAGGTAGGTTTAAGTCGCGGAAGTGCCTTCCATGAAGTGTTTTACGGGACCACTCATCAGTTTTCGTCTGTCTGTCAGTTTGTGATTCGTTTCTTTGGGTAGAGCTGTCATGTAAGTTAAGAGGCGTCAATTTATGGTCATTTTGTACTATAGCTCTGTGTAATATTGATGTGTCTACTTTTCTGTAGAAATAGGACCTAAGATTAGTGATTTGTTTATTGTGTAGGTTTTTGATGTCTATGAGGCCCCTTCCTCCCTCACTCCTTGGTAATGTTAATCTTTGCATACACGATCTTGGGTGATGTTTTCTGTTGCGGGTCATGGTAGTGTTTATGAGGCGCTGCAATTTAATGAGCTCTCCCTTGGTCCAAGTGATTATCCCAAAGGAGTAAGTGAGGACGGGGATAGCGTAAGTGTTAATAGCTTTGACAGTATTTTTAGAGTAAAGATAAGATCGCACTATGGAGTTAATTCTATGTTTGAATTGCTGAGTTAATGCAGATTTTACATCTTTATATTTTATCTGTGTTGATTGGGCATAGCCAAGGTATTTATAAGTCGCGTTTTCATCTAGTGGTTCTATTTTATGTCCTGTTTGCAAATCATAATGGTGTTTAAAAGTCTGGCCCGATTTGACTGAATTAATCTTGCATTTATCAATACCGAACTCCATGCATATGTCTTTTGAATACTTTTCCGTCAAAGTAGCTAACTCATTTAAATCGTTTTCCGTAGAGGCATAAAGTTTAATGTCGTCCATATAAAGAAGATGGTTAAGCTGTGTGTCGTTCTTCGTTGAGCTCATTTCATTTTCATAATATTGGAGGGAGTATCCACATTTTGTTCTATTTAAGGAATTTGATAAAGGATTAAGGGCCAGGCAGAACCACAAAGGGCTTAAAGCGTCTCCTTGAAATATTCCACGTTGTATTTTAATGGTTTGGGTTTGTACCGGTCCTGAAGGAGTCGTCAGTCTAAGTTGAGTTGTCCATTTAGTCATAGTATTTTCTAAAAAGTTAGTGATTATTGGGTGAATTTTATATATCTCTAGAGCTTTGAGTAACCATGAGTGTGGGACTGAGTCATAAGCTTTCTTATAATCTATGTACATCGTATATAAATCTTTCTTCTTCTGCTGTACCTGTCGTAATATAACTGAATCTATTAATAACTGTTCTTTACATCCTTGGCTGAACTTTCGGCATCCTTTTTGTTGTTCTGTAAGTATGTTGTTTTTATCTATGTGTTTGTATATTAATGATGTAAGGCATGATGTAAGAATTTTGTAGAATGTCTGTAAGCAAGTAATGGGTCTATATTTAGCAGGATTAGCAAGGTCTGATTGGTCTTTTGGTAACATATAGGTGATTCCAGCAGTAATGAAGTCCGGCATTAATAGTGGGTTTTCTATGAATTTGTTAATATGATTGTGTAAGAGTGGGTGAACATATGTAAATTTTTTATACCAATAGTTTTGGATATTATCAGATCCAGGTGTTTTCCAATTATGTAGTTTACTTATAACATTCTTGAAAATGTCAATAGGTACGTGTTGAAAATCCATCGGTTCAGTAGTCTCTGTAATATAAGCTTTTTCGCTTTCTATCCATTCTGAATGTTGATTGTGGGTGATTGGATTTTCCCACAATTTAGACCAGAATCCATGGAGATCATATAGTTGAGGCATAGTATTTTGGTTATTCTGATCATTGCGCTGATTGTGTTGAGTTTGATTGTTTGTAGATGTCTTAAGGACTCTATAAAATTGTTTTTCGTTTACTATGAATTGGTTGTTCTGTGTCTTACGGAGTGTGCACATTTTGTAGCGTCTAAGGCGGTTACTCGAAGCAGTCAATTTTTGTCGTAAAGTATCTAGGAATTCAGTGAGCTTGCTGTTCGGTTCTTCATGTAATGTGTGGATTTTATACTGTCGAATTATAGCTTGTACATGTCTAGTCACCTTGTCACTTCTATTTCCCTTTATATATTGCGTTAATCTACCTATTTTAGCTCTAAGATCTTCTATTTTTCGTTCTAATCTAATCTGCCATTTCGGTTTCCTATTTTGTTTTTTCTTGTATGTTGTATTAAGTGGGATTTCGATTTTAGCTCCATTTGTTTTAGTTGCAGTCAAAGCTGCGCAATATAGTACTGTCTGTAGTGTGTTAAAGTCAGAGTCTGTTTGTAAATATTCTGGAAGAATCTTAGTATTAATATAGTCAACAATTTTTGCGAATTTTTTGGAAGCTTTTTGTTTGGGGATGAACTGCCGTTGTGTAGGGTCTGTATTCTTGTAATATTGTAGTATTTCTTTGAATGTTTTCTCTATTCCTGCTATTTCAGTAATATTTTCAGCTTCAGATGATGAAACAATTGGTGTCCTTTGTCTGTTTATGTGTGTGTCTTGACATTGAGTAACTTCTATAGGGTCAGGGTGGTGATTATTTTCAGGGTTAGTATGGGAATTCTCAAAACTTACTTCGTTTTGGGTTTGTGATTGGTCAATATTCCTCGACAGTGATATATCATGGTCTGCGCGATGCAAGTCATTAGATGTACCTATGTCACTATTACTTCGTTGGTCATGGTTTTGTTTTGCTACTAGTGTTTTTATTTTCTCTCGTTCTGCCGGCAGTATTCTGTTATTAACATTTATTACTCTAATTTGGTCTGCTAAGCGTTGTTCACCTATAAAGTCAAGTTCTGGGTGTAATAATACAAATTTTCGATGCAATAAAGGTCGGTAACCTGTAAGGTTAGTTTCACATTCTGTTACTTCATAATAGCACCGTAAAAGGTCCCTATTGATGTTGTCTGGCCATTGCATACGTTGCCTATTTTTTCCTGTCTTTGTAGTTGCAGGTCTCATGTTCGTGAGTAGACTACTGTCGCTCGTAGATGAAATCGTATTAGCCGTTTTAGAGGGACAAACTTCATTCTGGTTTTGATGAAGATTGTCAGGCAATGTTTTTAATGTCTGTAAAGCTTCCTGTTTTATTTTTCCTAGTTCTTCCGGTGATTATTATTATTAATTTTATTAGACAAATAATTACAATGGACTATATTAATAAACCACAAAGCATACAAGATAAATAATAGACAAATAATGCAGAAGCTGGTGAAAGACTTTGTAGCCTACAGACCGTAGCAGCCCAAATAGACCGAGGTCTGTGCTAGGGCTAACTACTTCTTCAAAAATGACAAATATAGCGTCATCCGCGGACCAATATTATGAAAAACGTTCATATAAATTTTACGAAATCATGCATTTATTTCTAGGTTTTGAATATATAAATATGTAGGTATATATACAAAATATATATAATTATATACATACAAGAAGGACATAAGTTGTATATTTTCTATATATAACCCGAATAGGTACTTTAAAATATAAAGTATATATATATTATAAATAGCTAAATTCTTTTAAATGTCTACACTTCTCCACAGAGAGTCAAACTCTTCAAGACTCAAGCTTGTTAAATAAGTTTTTAAAGCTTCTTTTAGTGTAGTATTATTATGTTTCGGATTATCAATAAGTGCCTTAATTTCTTCCGGTAAGTTATGATATATTATTGGAGCTAGCACAGTAAGATGTTTACGACTGAATACACTGCATCTAAATGGTACACTATACTTGCGCATAGCGGTATTTGCTCGTGTTATACGTGTCTTCGGCTGTAGCGGAAATTCCGTTATACGCTTTGACATCGCTATCATCGCTTGCCAAATAAACATCTTACGTGGTGTTAGGACTTTGCACAAAGTAAATAACTGATCCGTAGGGAATCTTCTTGGTTTGTTTAGTATAGTTTTTAGATTAAATTTTTGAGCTATTTCCAACTTTGTTATGATGCTAGAACCACATAGCCCCCATGCTACAACTCCATATAACAGAAGCGACTGAGACAGGGCATAGTAAATCCTGATCAAAATTACTATGAATCTTAACTATAGAGCTATTATAGATATACTACGTCGTGGTTATAGTGGATGTTCGTGAATGTTCTATATATGGACCAAAGATATTTGAACCTCGCTGCGGTATGGACAATCCACAGCCCTCCGCCCTTAGAGAAGACATGGGTCATATAAAAACTTAATACCAAAACTTTGCACTTGATTTATTACCGCACTTTGCATATTCACAGTGGTTCACATTTGGAACAACTCTCGGTTTGGTTGTCCACTGCTGCTTTGATACGGCGTGTGCAATAGCACCAGCCCACATACTGGGTGGCCAGCGGTAGAAGCGCGACTGCTGCTAAAGACGATATTTTGAAGTTGTTGGAGATTTCGTCGTCTGCTACTTTCGCGTTGGTTGTTGCGGCCGCGCTGTTTTGTGCGACGATAGTAGTTTTACTAGTTGGATTTCTCATTTTGAAGAAAACATATTGAATGAAAAATGAAGCTGGTAGATGTTTGCTCGATATCAAGAAGTTACTGTGATCAGATGGAACAGTCATGTTATCAAGTGTCAAATCTCACAGTCTTCCTCACGGTGCGACCGGATCCCGTTATCATCGGTTTAGGTTGTACGGTGTCTCGTTGCTGTGGCGGACAAACGATTATTGCCTCCGGTATATCTGTCGTGTTGGATTTGTTTGGGCGAAACTGGATTGAGACCGACATATCGTCAGTCATTAAAAGATAAGCTGGTTTGAGATGATAGTTGTATGTCGTTGGATTTTAGATTTTTTATGACGATTTCATACTTGACCAGAAGTATATTTTCAACTACTCGCTTAGTAGCTGCCAGTTTTGATAGGTAGCTAGTTATCGAAAGTGTAACTAATCGTAGGTATGGACGAATGTTTTCGGTTGATGTTTCGCACGCACGAACAAAATGTTCCAGAGAGTCAGACATTGTTATTCGTTTAAATTGGAAATCATTTTGAGTTTAATTTTGGGTATTTTTTTGTAATTAGGTTAGAGTTTTGAGATCGGTTCAGTATGGCATTACAGTTGTGTCCATTCGTGATAAGGTGTCGGCGACTGTATTTTTATCAACCTCACAGAGACTTGAGACATGAAGTCTAGGTGAGGGTTTGTGATCTGTTAATTGTTTGTTTACCCTCTACCATATGGCGAAACTAAAAAAAATGTTTAATGACCATGTTAATTGCAAACAACTCTGTCGTAGTTACTGGTACATTTTTGTGTATCAGTGAGTTTTTGAGTAAAGTCCATGGGGTTCTAACTTATCGCCTATCGTTTGGTGTAAGGCGACGCCTACGCAATTCACAGAAGCGTCAGTCATTAAGATAAGAGACGGCGATGGATGCGTCGGGGTTTTATAATATTAATGCCGATTTATGCATTCTTTACACTGGCTGAATGCTGTTAACGAGTTTCAGTTCAAGTAATTTTTGTTTTATCACTTTTTTTTAGCATTATTTAAGTACGCGTTTAATGGCGTTTGAACTTCAGCGGCTTTCAGAATGTTTTGTCAGTAAATCATCATTCCGAGAGTTGGAGTTATTCGATGGAGTTCAGGAGGGGATTTTTTTTAATAAAACTAATGTGGTAACAGAGAAATTTTAACTCTGATTTACGTAGTTCTCATTTTTCCGTGTTTATTGTGAGTCAAAAGTCATTGAATGTTCTAAGATTAACTCAAAGTGTTGATGCTTAGACTCAGAATTGGAACTCATAATATCGTGTAAATATTTGAGTGCGAAATCTAGGATTTTAAAGATGTTACTGATTCACCCTTTCCCATTCATCTTGGGCAGCCATACGCAAACCAAAGTTCATCCTTGTAAACTCAAATTAGGCAAAAAGGGTAATAACGGCTGTTTTGGGAATATCTTCTGGCGCGATAGATATATTATGGTATGGTATTAAATGTAGTTTTGCCTTTCAGAGTATAGGTAATTGAAGTCTAAAAGTCTTGGCAATGGGTAACGAACCGGAATTGTTTGTGCGTTAACCCTACGATAGTCACCACAAGGTCTAGTTTCCTGTCCATGTTTTTTTATGTACGCATACGAGCGGATTGGCCCATGGGATCTTTGAAGGTCTACAAAAACCTTATTGCATCATTCTTTCGAATTCAGCTTTGGCTTTTTATTGGTCGGAGTGGAATTACTTTTTCAATTTTAGGGGACCTGTCGTATAAATGTGATGCTGTATGTCATGTCTTGGATTTAGTTTAAAGTTTTCTTTTTTCGTGATTTCGGGATTTTTTTAAATATCTTCAGTACTTTTGGAAACGTTCCTTTGTGATAACTGAGTTATCTTGTCGATGAGCTTCCTACCGAGTCAATCTACCAATAGTTTTTTGGCTGCAAGAAAGTCGGCACCTATAGTTGATCTTTGAACGTCGGCTAGTTACGATCTTCACATAGAAATGGACGTCGTAAACCTAGGTCGATGTTTAGAGTTTTTTCTCAGAATGTTGTGTTCTTTGAACCATTAACAGCATCATGACTGACTGAACATTTAGCCTTATTCCGGCTAAAACAGATACTTCAGTAGCACCGGTGTCTATTAAAAAACGTGCACCAGTCATTCGATTGGTTATGCTTAGACGGTGAGTATTCTCGACAGTCGTCACCAACACTGTCTAAGAACATAAGTGCAGCATAAGTGCTGGCGTCGAATTCAGTTTCCCAACCTGGTGATTTTGTTGCAGTTTGTAACGTCACCACATTTGCGGGCATTTTGACCATAATTGAAGGGGTTTGGCACTTATATCCACCGTCACCTAGCTTTGTTAATGGCGACATGAATCTTAGATAATCTATTTGCGCTGGTGCTATTGCCTTTTATACGTGTTTGTGACGTGTTACCCTAGTCGTGATGGTCATGGTTTCGCGATTTTTGTTACCTCGATTGCTGGTGATTGCTTGCACTTCCATCCTAAGACTGGCTAACTCGCGAGCTATTTTATTTATCGTTTTCAGTATATTTAGAGCTGGACGGGATATCTATGGTAGCCATTTCTGATGGTTTTGTGTTTTCTATGATTTTTTCTGCCATTTTTTGCTAGGCTATCTTATTTTACCTCACCTGTGTGTGTTACATGCAGTTATGACAGCTCCATTTGACCGTAGTAAGCGACCAATGAATAATAATTTTATTTAATGTGTCGCCTTAAACGCGGATTTTACTAAATTCGCACATCCGTCTGAGTAATTGAGATGGTTTTTGATCTTCTAACTGTATTTTATTTAGAAGTTTATTTAATTGCCGATATTCTGACTCCTCATATACTGTGATTAATCAATTATTAAAGGTTTCATATTTATCGGTTGAAGGCATGTTTTCTAAAATTTCACTTATAAATTCGTCTCGCCCTCGCTTGGCAATGTGACTTTTCTGAAGGTCGCTTGCCCTTACCCTAATGGCAGGGACGTCATAAACTACATCCAGGTTTGTGCATTCTGTTTTGCTCTCCTATCCCCGGAAACAACCTAAGCCTAACCTTAGCTTGTTGCCTAACTTCTTTGTCTGCGTCGAGGCTTCCGCTCCCAACTGTCCGGTAAAGTTGTGACAGTTACAAATGCTAAAAACGGGAGTCTACTACATAATAAATACCTTTTTTTTTTACTTAGGTCTGTATAGATTTATAACGGTGCCATTTAGTTGCTACTTTTGCTCCTCATTGTACTGGTGCACAACTACATACAGTCGAAATAATGTAGCTTGGTTAGAACGACATCTCTGTGAGAGCAGGATGGAGCGATGCGCAAGATATTGGAGCGACAGAGACACGTATCGCTCCGTGCTGCTCTTATACATAGCGCTGTCCTGCTGTCATCCTCATCAAGCTCATTATTTTGACTGCACAAAATTCGATAACCAATCATTAAAATTCCATTTGCGCCACAATCAAACTCGGCATAGAATAATATGTAATTATTTCTTTTCTTCAGGTGCCGATTTCCTAAAGCTGCTAATGAACATTTTACGGTTTTAAAATGGCAACACTAGTAGTTTGTTCTAATTTCGTTAAGTGTTGTAGGCTAGTATTTTAAAGATATTCTAATAATTTATAGCGCCAGTGAAACTTGTCTGATGAAATGCTCGACATTGCTTAGTGGCGGCATTATAACTGGGCCACACACATTGACTGTTAAATCGACGATTCAGTAGCAGCATTTTTGCCAGCGACATTAAATTGCTGTTAGAAATTTAGTGTAAAATAATAACAGCAATTTGCAAGTCGTACTTTTTTTATGTATTTAACTTTTTGTCTGTTGGTGTTGCCAGATTAAATCCGTAAATTTTCGAAGGGTGAAGATGAAAATATATAAGAGGTGATTCTATTTCATGCATCACAGTAAAAGATCATAGCGTATGCTGAATTGTTCTAAAAATGTTGAAGTTTTTTTTTAGCTTTGTAGCTTTTTTCATCCATATCGCTCGATCATTTCGTTACTAAAAGTAGAACCGCCTCTTTACTTGGCATTTTTTCTCACCCTGTATAGTAGTTTTTGAATCGAACCAGATTTGCTTTACGCTGTTGTTGACTATACTAGCTAAATGATATATTTTACTTACTCTCCTAATGAAATGACTTTAGCACACTGCCGTGAATTTTAGGAGAACTTTTAAAGACGCTCTCTGCAGCTGGTGACTCATTTATATAATTCTTTACAGATAAAAAGTTCCATAAGTTACCATGATAAAGTCGCGCAAATGCTTCCGAAGTTCTTCATTTCATCTGCTTTTGTTAGTGTTAAAGACGTGTTGATTGTAGTATTTTGTTAGTCTTTTTAATTTAAATCTAAAAGCAAAGCAACAAGGCATGTATTACACAATCATAAGCGTGAGATATCCCTTTGTGTGATAATGAATATTTTAATTGTATTTATTAAGTTGGTTTATCTGTACGAGGTGATTACGTAGTTGTGCTGTTTCGCTTATGGTTTATATCAGTTTCTTCTAGTCTGCTATAGCGACAGTGTGCTGAAGTCGTCGATCGCTCGAGTCAAGGGGACAGAAAATATAAGAAAGTTAATATTATGCTTTGCACACAATTAAAATAATAACGTTGGCTTCCTAATAGTTAATTTAAAATGTTAGAATTGCACAATGTTCCGAACTTTAGAAGTTAATAAAAGACAATGTTTTTAAGGTGCCCTAAATGTTCTTATATGGTTTATATTTCGAGAAAAAGCATCACGGTCATAGTAATGTTGTGCAACATCAAGAAGGCACTTAAACGCAATACATGCTTTTTTTAGACCCATTGCCAAATTACAGTCATGTGAGGGCGATATACACTAATCCAGGCAGCTGTTTATATCTTGCTAGTCAATTCATCGTAACTACCAGGGCGAACCTGCATTTTTTGTACATAGGAGATTTACCCTTACTTTATTATGCTGTGAGCGCGAATCTCCTATGTGCAAGTTACAGGTTCGCCCTTTTGTCGTAGTGCGGTGTGGCGACGAATCGTATGGAACAGTAGGCCCGAAAAGGCCGACGCGATCTAGTGTATAGCAACCTTTACTTAGAACTAAGTATTTAATTATTTTTCTCCACGAAAACTACGTGGTCATCTGATTCTGACCGTGCATGGAGTGGACAACATTTATTTGTCCAACTCCTGCAAATACTTTATTAAAAGGTCCAGACTCCAGATTCATGTTCTTTGTAAAATTTTGTTATATGGCTTGGGTCGTGAAATTAATCCAGTTTATATTGGAAACTAGTATTAAATAATTAAATGAACTGTTGTAGGTGCAGTCAAGGGCAGTTCAAACAAACTTTTATTTTCAGATTACGGTCTTTGAACTAAGAACGGTAAAAGTCTAGTGTGGCAAGTTTGAAGTGTTTTTGACTGTAGAACAGGTGTTTTGGTAAACTTTTTACTTTTCCAAAGACAAAAACCATAGAAACTAATGATAAGTTGGTATAAATACTTAACAATAATAAAAAGACATAGTATTATTTAATTATAATTGTGTTGTATTCAAACAGTCAAAATAACAGTACGCCATAATTTGCTAGTCGTTATTATGTAATATTAAGTTGTAACTAACTTAAGTTATGAAATGTTACGCTAAATAAAATAAACTTTTCTCGCTACTTTTAGTGTTTTAATTTTCTTCATACATACAATTTTAATCATAATCTTTTTAAGCGGTAAATAAATTATATGTTGTGTTACGCAGAAGAGGGGAAAGAGGAAATAAACCAGAGTTCCAGTCGTCGCGTACAGTCAGCGTCAAATTCATATGAGCGTCTATCGTACTCAAAATGATCTGTAGTAAACAAGTTCATATACCTACGTTATAAGAATTGTCATATAGTTGCACCCAAAGTGTCCAACAACAACGTTTCCAATATTTTGTTCGCGGCCGTCACCGTCAAATTGATGTGAGCGACTATAGTACTTAGTCAAAATGATCTGAAGTAATACTTCCTTATTACTGTAGACAATCAAACACATCAATTTGACGCTGACGACCGCGAACATAATATTGGGAACGTTGTTTCCAACATATGTATTTTGACACTTTGGGTGCTTACAACTATATGACAATTCTAATTGCGTATATGTAATTGAACTTGTTTACTACAGATATTTTTACTACGATAGACGCTCATATGTATTTGAGGCTGACTGTACCTACACATCGCATTATGAGCCTAGCCATTGCCTAGCCTTACTTACCATGTTCTATGTGTTAACGCAGCGAAATGACGTGTCGTAGTGTGATTGGTTTTTAGGTAAAATCACGGTAAAATGCACTAAGCAAAGAAGGAAAAGCTTTCTTTTACAGTGACACATATTATCAGTCTTATTCTTGTTTCATAGCTGCGACTACATTATTGTACTGCCATTCCAAGCAGCCCCAACCCTTGATTCCATTCACCTCGACCTTAGCCCATCGCTCGTAGATCTTTACATCTCTCGTCTGACCAATGTAGAAGAAATCCTCATCTTTCACTTGTATGAGAACGTCGTATCTTTGACCACCTGAAACACCAAGCATATAATTTTTATTTTTTTGGCTTATAAACGGCAACGCAGGGATTTCCTGTTTTTCTTGGATTTTATTTTTCATATTTAAACAAACACAAACTATTTTTTTTTTGTGTAACTGGTAGGTATTAACAATCTTTTTAAAATTAAAATTGGAAAATTTACAGGAAATTGTACGGGTATGCGCCGTTGCCGTTCATACGTAAAAAGGACAAAGATTTTAGAAACAGCGCGCGTGTTACGTTAATGGAAAATGATCTCAATGCAAATCAAAACGTTGAAGGTCTCCAACCGCAACCCTATTTCGGGGTGACACGACGGTGAAGAATGTGAGATGACGTACGTGTAAAGTACGAACAGATGTACACTCGGCCGCACGTCGGTATAAGCACTTTGACCTTGAGCGGGTCGCTGGTTTCGGACCTTTGTAGCGTAGCGCTGTTTCACTGCAGCTGATAGTGGTAATGTTGCCACGTGCTTGCTGTCGTGTGTAGTAGCGGCCTTAACTTGTCGCGCGGGGTGTACTAAATAGTGGGACAGATTTGGTCCAGTGCTACAAATACTAAGTCGTTCTGGATGGTGGTGACGTTAGTGGCAAGTGCTTTCTCTCCCCTCTGCACCGCCCGCCTTACGTCTGACTATGTAGGTAGGTAGGCACATTGCTTGTAACGTCATGTTTAACGTCGTAACGTCACGTTTACGTAACGTTAACGTGTATTTCTACTGATGCAAAATCTATGTCGATGTTCTACAAGATCCAACCACGTAACTGAACAAATTTTGTTCTACAACTTTTGGAAATGAAAAAGAAAATATTCTCCTTACAATAACTTCTTTTAATTTCCAAAAAATTGTATAAAAAGTAGTTCGGTGTCATTCTACCTACCACCTGAGAAGTTTTTCTTAAGTAGAGTTACAATTTGTATGATTGTTTAGTGCAGTGGAAATGCTAGGCACTGTACTGAGGATCCTGGATTCAATTCCTGGCTAGAGCAGTTTGGGTAGCTGTTTCTTGGTCAGACGTCTGTGTGCGTTTGTCTGGGTTACCCTCAGGTAAGAGGGTACCATAAAGTTTAAGTAAGTAAATTTTAAGAATTAGCACACATTTTGTTTGAAATGTATGCTTTTGAAAAAGAAATAAAAAAAAATGTATGGAGCTTCTAAACAACTGAAATGTAAATAGATATCCCCTTTAACTGTCGCTGATGTGCAAGGCCGAGTAGTATCCGTTGTAGTTAGGACTCATACCAGTCAAAACTACTCTTACTAAACAAAACTGCGAAAATCAGTCGTAACTGTTTTTGGTTTACAATACCACAGAATTGTCGCGCAAATTCGCTTCTGGCCTATATTATTATAATCTAAGCTTCTGGCATTGGCCGGTCGCTCGCTGCCATGACACGCTCGCTCGGCTCATGCGTTGTGGTCAAAAGAGTACAACGGACCTTACCTAACGGACCTATTAAAAGACTAAAACAGTTTTATCAATTTTTCGCAGCCAAAAGTGGTTTTGACTGGTTATGAGTTTTAGTCGAAAGTAGTTTTGACTGGTTATGATGAGTTTTGACTGCGACATAGCCATTAACATTACACTAGACAGCGCTATGCGTGAGAGCAGAACGGAGCGGTACGGTATGTGTCTGTCACTCCCAAGGTCACTCCAATAACTTAAAAGGGGAGTTCTCGTTTACTCCACGGCTGAATACTGCGCTCCGGTATGGATGCTAAGTGCGCATGTCTACGCCGTTGACACGGAACTTAACAAAACAATGAGATGTATATCCGGAACCATTAAATCCACCCCGGTTGCCTGGCTTCCAGTGCTTTGCGACATTGCGCCTCCAGACTTCCGCATAAAAGGAGGCTCTTCTAAGGGAAGGTGCGAAAATAGTTGACCTACCAAGTCTACCTGTACATCAATCATCAAGAGTTTCTTTAGTGTCAATTACAGAGACTAAAATCGCGACGGCCACCTTGAATAGTGTCCGCACCGGACACGGCCGCTGCTGTGCGCAGTACTGACACCGATGTGGTTGGACCAGCTCGCCTGTCTGTGATTGTGGCGCTGAAACGCCCCATCGGCCATCGGTTCTTCTTGCGATGTGGCCTGCCCACTGCCACTTTAGTTCAGCGATTCTCAGGGCTCTGTCAGTTACTTTAGTTCTTCTGCTTTATATACTTTATATTATATTGCTACTTCGTAAATACCTGCTTTGAATGTGAATCCATAGTCTTTAGGCAGTGTCCGATTCTCTCCGTGTTGCCACAACTGGAAGTCGCAATCTTTTACGGGAAGCACGGCTTGGTCTGAATTGCGACATAGGTAGCCGATTGTTATACTGAAAATTAATCAAAAATTACCAATTAAAAACTATCGTAAGTCATTGGATGCCTGCACACGGTCAGTCTCTACCGGATCGCGATCAAGATTGAGATTGTGCGGGCACCCATTGTAAAACTTAGGCAGCTACACGAATTTGTTTTTGGTCATTTGCATTGATTCTTTCGTAGCATAGTTCTAAAAACGCATGCGGCCAAAGATATTTGGTAAAATCGTATAATACAATAAATGAACATGCTTACTGAGATAGAATAACAGGTTGACTAACAGCTCCTACTTCCATACAGTCGCCATTTTCTAGAAAAATGTAATGTAAGACGTAGCGATGGAAGTTCCTCCAATCTCTAAGTTTTCCTGTAATGTTAAAAAAACTGATTCAAGAAAAAAATTTAGTGCATGCTGTGAAATTTACCGGTAGATGAGACATACCATTTTGGTTCTCAGGATGAGCAACGCGCTTTACTGTCTTATTAGTGGCAAATATGACACTGGCAAGGCAGTGGGTGCTATGGGCGGTGGTCGCCATTTAGCACCAGGTGGCCCACCTGCTCGTTTGCCCACTTATTTATAACATAAAAAAAGTATTTCTTGACTGTAGTTAGTTGCGATTCTGCATTTGTTTGATTAACATAATAGGTACTTGGCGACCGAGCTTTGCTCTGTATAATCTTAACCAAAGCTCATCACTTACACTGCCATCTAGTATGGAGAAGAAAAAGCAAATTTTGACCAGTCGATTTCTGATGTTGTAAAAAATAAAATAAGTCCCTAAAAACTCTTGAAATGTAATATTAAACCTTTAACATTAAAATATCACCGGGTGAGCAAGCTATACTACTCATCAAGTACCAACAGATGGCGCTGGTAAGTTTCAGAAACGTGCTATTTTCAAGAACTGGTAAAAACATTTTAAGAAAACAGAATTTTTTTTTCTGAATCTAAAACATAAACTTACCGAAACTATGGTCTCTAACACAAGGCATGTTGATAGTGTGCTCCTTTTCGTCGATGAATATTGACCCAGTGAGGTAGCCCATCTGTTCATAATGAGTTTGGTGAAATCTGCAATAATAAATAGACACTTGTAAAATCGTGCTTTCCTATACAGTTATTAGTATTTAGTACCTGGGCGACCGAGCTATGCTCTGTATGATTAAAATATCATCGGGTGAGCAAGCTATGCTACTCAACAACAGATGGCGCTGTAAGTTTCTTGAACGCAAAGACGCAAAGAAATATTTAAAAAGACGGTGAAAACGCATTTTCCCAGACATGAGAGCTAGCTAGATCGATTCTTTGCCCCCAAAAACCCCTGTATACTAAATTTCATCAAAATCGTTAGAGCCGTTTTCGAGAAACCGATTACAAATATATATACAAATATTGCTCGTTTAATAGTATAGGATTTATCACAAAAAATATATGTTACTCATACCTTATACTAAACAATAAACTAATTTTATCCTTGTGACACAAAAAATAATTATGGGAGTATTTTTAAACATATATGTATAGGGATACGTCCTGATATGGCACGACAATTCCTGGAAAATGATGATCTATCTAGAAGGAAATATTAAAGGGAAGAGATGGTGAGGGCGATCTAGGCGGAGCTACTTCGACCAAGTGAAGGAAAAGGTTAGTGCTGTGTCGTATAGAGAAGCTTCTGGCAGAGAGAAGAGATGATTGGAAGATACACTAGCGACAAGAGCAGTCGTAACATCCCATGAAACGTCTACTACAGAACAGGGAGCTCCCTCCAGAATTCCAGCTTTTGCTGAAACAATGTGGAGGGTAATTACCTACCATAGTCACCGTTGTTGTTGTTATTGGTGACCGCAGTATGTAAGAAGATGGTACGATACACAGAAGGACGCTGTTGCCCATCCTCAAATTCATAGTCGCCTCTTACGGGACCCACGGGTAGAGATAGGTGGAGCAGACAGCTATTAAATTTAAAACTAGCTTAGTATCAGAATTTAATTTTGTTTTTCGTGAAAAACTATCCTCTAAAACAGATTTTATGAGAGTTTCGCGGTCTCGAACATTATTATGAAAACAGTATAAATCTTATCACGATTTTGGTTTATACATGTTATACTGTTTTCATAATAGTATCCTCTACCTACAAGGTTGTGCTTCAGAGGCTGAAATAGACTTACTTTTTAAGCAGTTTAAAGTAATCTGAGGACCACTGTTCTCTTGCCAAGTCCTTGGCCATAGAAAGGGGCGACATGTGGACATCGTAGTTGAAAGCTGGCCAGTGAGCGCTCCATGTCAAGTCCATTCGCACCTTTGCTGACTTCTCAGGATTGTTTCTGTGTCTGAAACATTCAGGTCTAAGTGACGATATGTATAGTTAAGTTGCATTATACCTAAAGGATGACTTTCTTGAGATGTTTGACTAGTTTAGATTCTGGGTTCGACTTATCCGGTGGACACTGTAAACTAAAAATTACTTTGAGACTGTACCTATTTTGGTCAGAACATCATCCGACCGTCCGAAAAGTAAGACGGTTTCGTGCTTTGGAAGGCACGTTCAACCGTTGGTCCCACCTAAAATCTACCCTAAGTAGTCGTTAATGAGCCATTTCAGAGACCTTTGGCAGCTCAACAACTCTGACAATTCACGATATGTTGAATAATGTTGATGACTAGGTACTTCTTCTTACCTAGTGGCACATGTCAAAGCGCCAACAAACTGCATGTACAGTTTGGCGCATGACAAGCTTGTAATTTGTATATTATGTTCTATGAATAAATGTTTTATTATTATTATTAAAAGTGTGTTAATCTCTTAAGCAGTAGGTACATACAACGTTGGAAGGGGAAGGCCTAGGCGAACGTACCAAGAACAAATTCAGGACCTTCTGAATAAAGGCCAGATTTAAAGTAGGTACCCTAAACCGACGAGCATGCAAGTACAGGAAGCGAGGGGAGTATGTCAAGATCGTAGCAGGTGGAGGACTGTGGTCTCTGCCTACCCCGACGGGAAATAGGCGTGATGTTATGTATGTATGTATTACATACTCACTTCATATCACCATTGTAAGAAACTTTCCACGCCCGCATGGGTATGAGGCAGGAAACATGTATGCAGCCGACCCTGTAGCTACCTTCCTCTTCCAGGTTCTGCTTTATACTAGTGTCAGGCAACTCTGGACTGAGTAGGAGATCTTCTTTTACCTACAAGTTTCAATCTAGTATTTAACAAAATCTTAGATTTTTCGCAAAACCTAATATTTTCCGCAATAATCTTACAATCATAAGAGAAATACCGCGGTACATGGTGCTGGCCG